>CM070774.1:25994561-28480811 GCA_036346955.1 Dipus sagitta
CTTCGTATCAGTGGAGGAGACTCTGGTTTCAGTGAATGATCTAGTGTGGAAGGCATAGCCTCACTCACACCTACTGAAAGGTGGGTGTGTCTACTCTGGGGCTTTCACAGGACCTCATTAGTGTTAGGGTATCTGGGTTCTATGGTTCAAGTCTCCATATGTAAACTTTCTAGTGAACAATGTGGAAGGAGCATGGCCTTACATGACCTAGAGTATAATCACAATGAATTATTTTGTCAGTTTTCTATAATTTAAAATATTACTAGCCTGTGCAGAGTTAGGACCCATCATTTAGCAGGAAGAATGTCAAAGACAAAGAAGGCCATGACATAAAAAAGAGAAGTAGAGCTACACTCTCCAGAGGAAGGAGTTTGGGAGTGTCTTCTTTTCTTTGCTGACAGAGATGATGCCATAACATGGATGTTATTTGATACTGGGACACTATAGTTCCAGGTTCAACACTATATGGCTGCAAGAAGAAAGTTGTACATACAGAAATTCTTACATTAAGTGTCCATGATACAAGTCCTTTGTGAAACTGGATTTGAGTGATTATTTCAGATAAGATCTTGTTAAAAAAAATCAAGTTTAACCTTGATTTCCATTATTTATTAAAAATAAGAGAAACATTAAACTTTAAAAAATACTGACCTTCCTTCTGGCCAATAATAAAGAAGGACATAGAATCATATTCAATAAAGAGGATTTTCAGAAGAACCTGTCAGAAGTTCATATTACAGTAGTAAAATGATAATTTCTCTGTGCAATTTATAGCTATAAAAGGCTAGGAATTCTATACCTAAACTAAAAGTCCTTTGATTTTTAAAGCTATGAAAGCAGAGTCAAGTTGAAGCTTCTACAGTATTAAGAAAGCTAGTTTTTATTTCTATACTTCAAAGCTATGGCATTCTGATTTGAAAAGTTAAACAATCGAGAGGGTTTTGACTTTGTTAAGTGTTATCTCCTCCACACAAGAAACTTGGGCTTCAATAGGTCATTCAAATGCACAGCATCTACGCATATCTCCTTTCTCAATACATACTGATACTCTCTTGAATATGGAATAGTATTTTCAATAAATGGTGCTTGATGATAAATGTGCTTTTAGTGAAAGCTGTGGGTTCAGAAAAAAAGAAAAGTTCTATGGTATGGAAATGGAAACCCACTGTGATTAAGTTAAAAGAACAAAAATCTCATTTGTTCTTCACAAACCCATTTGAATTTGGTGGAATCTTAGACCCAGAGCTGCATATCTGAATACCAACTTCAGCATTATTTCTGGGTTCTTTCCATCTCATTGTTTATTCTCCTGTATTCTAGCTCTGTCAGTCAGAAATATCAGTTTTATTAATTATGCTCATTAAAATTATTTACTGTATTGGGATTTATTTAATTATTTCAGTTAAGATTCATTTTGAAGTTTGAAAGCTAGAGGGCATTCTGCAGTAGAAATTAGTTTAATTAATATGAAGATTATCTAATTATTAAATGTGTTACCACATTGTATATAAGTTTGTTTTAGTTAGCTTAAATGTGTGTCAGTTATATAACCTATGATATATAGGTAATAGAATAACTAATGACATGCAGGCCCTACCTCAAAGTCTTGCCGTATGTATGCTTTTGAAAATAAATATACAAATATTTCAGGATTTGTGGCATTTGGCCAGGTATTTTGTACTTTTGCCTTTAAATTTATCATCTTCTTCCTATCCATTCCAAATAACCAAATATTGGCAAGCTCAAATAATATACTTATCTTTGTCACTCATGCATATAAGAAAACCAAGATCTATAATTGAAAGAATCCTCTGACCCCTTTCCTCTTGGCCCCTAATTCTCCAGTTACTCCTTTTAGTTCTACAGTTAGTTAAGCAACTCTAGTGAATATGTACACACCCTTTATTGATTTATTTTGTTTAGTCAATATCTACTAATTCCTCCATATAGAAAGATAATGACCACTTTTTTCCTACCAACTATTTTCTCCTTTGCCCTTTTGCCAATGTTTGATAGCACCTTTTCTTATTAAGGTTGAAGTTATACTTTGCTTTTCTTAGACATTTTTGACAATATCTTTTGACTCCCCAGTTTGTAAACTGTAAGACCTCCTTCTCTGTCCTTCCTGCCCTCATTCCTTTTTCTCAACATCTTTCAAAGATCAACTTTGGCAACCTAACCTGTCAGCGTCACTGAGAGCTACATTCAGTCCTGCGGCTTCAGTTTTATTTACAGGTTGTTCTCAAAGCCGGTAACAAATGGGGTGCGTTTACTTGGTCATGACTATGATATGAATCTATAAACATTGTTTAATGATAATCCATGTAGATATCATTTTTTCTTAGGTACACTGCAACTTTTAGGACAGTTAGAGTAGGATGTCTTTAACATTAAGGTTAAAAGAATTTGTGTTTTAACATATCAACTACTTAAAATCAGTTTTTCTATCACCTTAGGTCATAGAGTGTCTTGAGCTGTTTTTCCCTGGAGTTTCTAACTTTCTCATGGAATTTTTGTTTATTGTGTACCCAGTCTAAGCAAAACTTTTAGGTAAGTTGCAATATCTTCTGTGGTCTCTGCCTTTTGCTCTGGAGTTCTCCTAGCAAGAGATCTGATATCTTGGAATTTGGTCTGTAGGTCTGAAGATAGATAATCTAGAACTTTCTTCCTTTACTATCCTAGGATGAAACTGCTATTTCCTGTATAGCATGTTTTCTTTCCTCTTAGAAAATAATTTCTTTTGCAAAAATGCCTTCCTCAGTAAGTTGCTAAGTGAAAGTGCATTGAAACTAAGCTTTTTCCCCCCCATATCTGTAAAAGTGTTTGCCCTGACTTTCTTTCAGTTTGGTAATTTAGCTGGCTATAGGATTCTCAATTGGAAGTATTTTCTTTCAGAACTTGAAAATTTTTAATTTTTTTTCTCTCAGAATCTGCAGATGCTGATGAGAAGCCACTACTCTACTGTGATTCATATACCACTGTAAGTGAGTTTTTTTGATCTCAAAACTTTTAGAATATTCTCATTTGCAAGTTTGCTTCCATGTAGACTCCTTAAATACTTATAGTTTAAGGATAATTCTGTGTTTCTCATTCATTCTTTGTGCTGAGTTTCAGGGAACTGAATCTAAAGACTTGAATATGTCATTATGGGAAAATTTATTACTTATTTGTTATCATCTCTTCCATTTAACTTATTTTTTTCTAGAACTGCTGATGAACTAACCTTAGACCTTTAGAGTTGATCTCTCAGATCTCTCATATTTCTCTCCCTCCCTATTTCCCTTTTTCTTTTTCCCTTTCCCTTTCTTTATCTTTCTTCCTTTCTATTTTTACCTTGCTTCCATCCTCCTTCCTTCCTCATGCCTTCTAGATTTCCAAATACTTATATTTTCCAATCTTTTTTATTTGAAAATTTGCATTTGCAATCATTACTCAGAACTCAGTCAAGTCTGAGGTCTTCAGTGCTCTGTTACCAGCACTACAAAAACCACAAACCATTCTCCATGTATGTTAGCGTTTTAAACAATTCTGCTCTCCAATCATCTTGGCTCTCTAGAGACCTGTTTTCTCCTTAATACCTTCATATTCTTACTTTGTCATGTTTGTTCCTATAGTAGATAGCTTCAGGTTGCTGGGATGAAATTCCAAACCAGGCACAGTTATAGGAGAAAGGGAATTAAATTGAAGCTTACAGATCCAGGGGAAGTTCTATAATGGCAAAAGAGGTTGGTCTGCTTTCACAGGCCCAGGAAGAGGGGAAAAAGCCAAAAACAACCAGAACAAGCAAATACACTTCAGGTCCTTCAGTCAAAGCTCAAGCACTTTGTGTATCTTTAGACTAGAATTCCAAATCCACTCCCACACTTTTGGCTGGGCCCTTGGACCTGACTACAGTGATATCTACTGCAGCCAGGTAGCTGGAGGTCTGAATTATAAACTTTTAATAAACTGCTGAATCAATTGAGGGACATTCATTCAAAACACAACAGTTCCTTTCCCATATCTGGTAATCTTTCATTTATCCTTAATATTGAGAGAGGTGATTCAGTGACTAAATTGGTTCTATTGAGATGTTAGTTAAGCAGGGCTTTCTGAGTAGAGATGAGAAGACACAGTGTTGGTATGCAGTAGAAGGGAGAAAGGACCAGTCACTCACACCAGGCCCATGGGAGCAACAGCAGATGTGCAATTACTCCATTGCCCAAATGCTCTAGTGCAGTGTACTGCAATATTGCCAAGAAGACTAATGTACGTATATTCATAGAATGTTCCAGTCTTTATATTTAGAAATTGCCATATTTTGTTCTTTTTCAAATTTAATTGTGATTTCATCAATTATTTTATAAAGAGTTGTGCATCCCTCTTAAGAGCTGCATTGCATATGATATTAAGAGCCACCAATAAAAAAAAAAAAAGTACAGTTAGAACAGGTTAAATGGCATGTGAACTATGAAGTGAAAAACAGATTTTATTTTTTCCCTATGCTGTGAACAGGGTCTAAGATATCAGAGCAGAATGAGAGGTGAGGGTCTATCTCCAAGGATGTGAAAGATCAGGGACCTGGAGCAAAGATTCTTGAGTAATTATCTCTACATACTTCCTACTTTTTTGAATCCTTGTCCTTTAGGTATAGAGCATTATTGTTTTCCATTGTTATGTGGCAAAATGCCAAATAACTCATCTGCTTCAGATAACTTATTTATGTATTTCATTTTCTGTGGATAAGAAGTCTGTGATAGTATAGAGGTTTCTAACAACAACAACAAAAAAGAATGGCCATAAGTGGGGTATTATTGGTTGAGGCTGCCATCTTCTATGAACCTTATAGTCCTTCTTTAAGCTTGATCATGCTATTGAGTTCTCTTCCTTGAGGCTACAGGCCAAGTCTTCACTTTTACATTACTATTATTATTGTTCCTAATTACTGTTATTAGTACTACTACCACTATTAGCAACTTCTCAAGTCCATTTGCTTTTCTTTGGCTCATAGCTCTCTCAATCAGAGGGTAGTGCTCTGAATCTCTTATTTCCTGTTTGTGATATTTACAGACAGATGAAAGAGGCTCATATGAAAGGCCAGGCTCACGTGGGTAATGTCCTTTTACATGAACTCAATGTCAGCTGGTAAATAAACTAAATTATACCTACTTCTCCCTTTTGCCAAGTAATATAACATAATCAAGGGAGTGATATTTCATAATAATTATAAATTATACCCACACTTAAGGGGAGGATTATAGAAAGCAGGCATTCTTGTGGGCCATTTTAAAATTATGCATACTACAAAGAAGTAAATGTGAGTTTAAAAAATAAAAAGTGGGATTATAATGATTAAATGTCAGTTCGTAAAAGGGAGGAACTTTTATTGAGTAGTTCATTTTGCACAAAGTGATAGAGATATGAGCATGTTCTTTTGACATGACAAGTTGAACTGGGTACTTTGTTTTGATAAAATTAACATATTTAAGCCATGAAAAGTTCACCTACAACAAGTTACCTATCATCTCTCTCACCATGAGCAATGTAACTATCTTGAGGAGAGAAAGAATATTAAGGTAAAATTAATCATTTTAGGATTAGAGGAACATTTACTTTTTCTTACAATATTATCAAAAATGGGCAACCTCTTATTGTTAACCAAGATTTCAGGCAATTGCCTACAAATGTAGATTTAAATGTCACCTAAATAAATTCATAAACAGAAGCAATCATCATAGCTCCATATGACTGCGTACATTTTTTTATTTTTATTTTTTTTTTCTTTATTAGTTTTGTATTCAGTAAATACAGTCAGTTTGGTACCATTATTAGGCTCATCCGTGACCTGCCCCCTCCCCTTGGCCCCTCCTTGTTGAGGTATATGGGTAACTGTGGGCTAACTCCGCAATGCATGACTGTGTACATTTTGTACTAATGATTTTGTAATCTTAGAACTTCTTCATGCTGATGTTAGAATATTAAGAAGTATTTAAAATGTTCTCTGTTGGCAAAAAGAGCATTTACATGTAGCAAAGCTGAAAATTGTTCTAAGTAATGTTAATAAACATTAAATTAGATATTATCACATGTAAAATTTCATAGTCTTCATAATCAATTAAGAATTGTCCGATGGAATCATTATTTAAAAAAATCCAGGTATAGTGGTACACACCTTTAATCCCAGGACTCAGGAGGTAGAGGTAGGAGGAGCACCATGAGTTTGAGGCCAGCCTGATACTACAGAGTAAGTTCTAGGTCAGCCTGGGCTAGAGCGAGACCCTGCATCCAAAAAAAAAAAATTATAGAAGCAAATACTCTATTTTTGAGACAAGGTCTCACTCTGGACCATGCTAACCTGGGACTTACTCTACGCCCAAAGGGATCCTCATTCCTTAGCTTCCTAAGTGCTGAGATTATAGCATGAGCCACTATGCCCAGCATAACAACTATTCTTTCTTAAACATTTAGCAGATTTATTTTTTTATATTTTATTTTTATTTATTTATTTGAGAAAGAGGGAAAGAGAGAGAGAGAGAGAGAGAGAGAGCCACTGTAAATGAACTCCAGACACATGTACCACCTTGTGCATCTGGCTTATGTGGGTCCTAGAGAGTTGAATCTGGGTCCTTTGGTTTTGCTGGCAGGCACCTTAACCTCTAGAGCCTACCATTGTTAGGGCTGGCCATCTCTCCAGCCCTAACAACTATTCTTTAGTAGTAATAATACATTCTGAGACTAGGGGTTTCACAAATAGTTGTGGTTTTATATAACTACACTTTAGAATAAATACAAGTAAATAAATGCATCTATTTATGTAAATGTGCTTCAGAATATTTTTCTTCTACCAAACCATTTTGGGAATTTATTACAAATTGGAAAAACTGACCATATTGAGGTTCATCTTCACATTTTCTTTCTATCCTTACTTTAAAAGTAAATTGATAATAAAAACTCTTGAAAGAAGCAGCAGAAGAGAAAGAAACAAAATAAAGGACCCACAATCTAATATGTTAACCACAGGAATCCTTTTGGAGGATTTTTTTTCCTCTTTGAGGTTACAAGAAACAGATGTACTATCATTTCAAAATGTATTTTACTGATTTTATATGTAATCTTACTACCATTCTGTCTCTTTTCAAAGTACATAAGCTAAGGTGAACTGCTTTCAAATAGAAATATATAACTCTGAGATTCACTTAAATATGCTGTCTCAAATGCATGCATGGTACCTTCAAGCAGTTGAAAAATGAGTATCTGATTTATGCCAGTTGGATATGTATCTCATTATTTTATGAACTAGTCACATTCCTCTGAAAGAAATATAATTTTCCTTTCTAAAAGAAATTTAAGTTATTTGCTAGGAAAAAAAAAGTTTGTCTAAAGGCCTGAAGTAATTCTTTCATCACATAGCTCACCCTTTTGTTTTCAAGTAGAAACATTTAACATCAAGCTTAAAAATGGACAGAGTGGGCCTGGAGAGCTGGCTTCGTGATTAAGGTTCTTCCCTGAAGAGGCAAAGCCATTTATGTACATGGTAGCACATGCATTGGAGTTTGTAGTGGCTGAAGGCTCTCGTGTGCCCATTCTCTCTATCTGGCTCTTTCTCTCTCTCTCTCTTTTTCTCAAATAAAATAAATTACTGTTTTAAAAATGGAGGGAGGGGCTGAAGAGATGGCTTAGCAGTTAAGGCATTTGGTTGCGAAGCCTAAGGTTTGATTTCCCAGAACCCATGTAAGCCAGATGCACATGGTAGTGCATGTGTCTGGAGTTTGTTTGCAGTTTCTAGAGGCCCTGATACACCTTTTATCTCTTTCTCTCTCCCTCATAAATAAATAAAAACAAAATACATTTCAAAATGGGAAAAGAGAAAAAACATTTAATTATAGTACTTATTGATTAATAAAGTATAACTATTTTTGCTGTGGACAAGTCAAAATACTTATAAATGAAAAAAAAAACATGAAGAACACGGTGACTGTCCCTCATTTGTGAATCAGAGATAACAGTACCCTCCTTGGTATCTGTGTAGAAAATAAATTTTATCACTAGAATTCCAATCCCTTTCACCGCCAAGGAGCTCTGCAGCATACACACTCAGTGCTTCACTTTGGGACAACTTTGAAAGTCCATTCTGGTATGAAGCTCTGGATATACCCGAGTTCTGTTAATACTGCAATGCTTTTTTCTCCTTCTGTCTAATTCACTTTTTCTCATTATCTTTCAATTGTTTACTGAGCATTTGCCAATAAAACAGATGCAGATCTTCTTCTCACGTTATCGGTCAGGGAAGCCTATGCAAGGTAGTGCCCTTCTTTTTCTTGATACATTCCCATTTTCCCAATTTGTCTCCCAAATTTATTCCTACAGAGCTATTAGATCTAGCTGTGCTCATCCCAGAAAGCTTTGATTTTAAATTGTCTACTTTCTCACTTCTTTCAATTATCTTCCCTTCCTGTTCCCTCTAATGGTTCAAACATACCTAGACTTTCAACTTGACATCTCATTGGTGATGCCGGGCAAAGTTGAGACCTTTGCTAAAAGCATTCTTCTGTAGTCTTGTGATATTTCACAAGGTTAGGCTATAGTACAGGGCAGGGGCACATTAATGTATGGACTCCAGGGAGAGCTCTTGCAAGAAATCCTACCTGAACATAGGGCTTGAAGAGACTAGCCAAAGGACAAAAATGCCATAGTATAAAATTTCCTTTTCTCTTTTTTTTCTTAAGCAGCTTCTTTTCATATTCCATGCAGAGTACAAGAATACTCGACCCTCTATTTTGTTACTTTATTTTTCTCCTCACCATCCAAATGTGAACATATTGTAAACATCCAAAAGCAAATATCCACTAACTTCAATTTGCCTTTTTAACCTCTTTGGGTTGCTACTTTCTCTGCACAGAATATATGATATCTATTCATTTGTTTGATTGAATCAGGTACAATAAATGAGGCATGTTGAATGTAAAGCTGGTTTGTCAAAATATCAAAGAGAGGCTAATGAGGATGAGTTAGAAACATACTAGTGATGCTTTAAGGATTTGGTGCCAAAGGGCTGTAAATAATTTTAGAATTTTTTGAAGTTTATTTTTCTGCAGTTCGAGCCTCAGCATGTCATACTCTGCACCCCATGGAGCTGATGTGAGAGGGAGCCATCTCTGTCTTCAAAGGCAGCTTTGTTCTGCGAGCTGCTCTGCCACACGTGGCCCAGAGTGAGAGGCCTCCTTTGTTTCAGCAGCACTTATTTGCTGTTGTTCTCTTGCCACAAAGATGACATGCTACAAGGATATATCCCTAGCCGTCCCTGTGCCCCTAGCTAGTCGAGTAACTCTGCTATTCTGTGTATCAAGTTGTGTTTCTCTATTATGAAAAATTTTGACTAGTTTCCTAGAAGCTCACTTCAAGCCTTAAATGCATACACTAAATATGAAATGATACACAAACTTCTTTCTCAGTGGGTGCCTGGTAACTAATAAATGGTCAATGAATATTAACATTTAACACTATTATATGTACATGATTGAAACTTTTATGAAGAATTTATTATAAAAAAATAAGCAACAAAAGGTGTATCTGATTGATTGTAATGGCATCATCAAAAAAAGTAGAAAATTCCAGGATGAATGCACAGTTTTCTTATTTAAATTTTGGACTATAAAATTTATGGAATAATAGACTCAGAAATATAATTTCAGGGCTACAGAGATGGCTTAGCACTTAAGGTACTTGATTGCAAGTCCTAACGACCCAAGTTTGATTCCCCAGTACCCAAGTAAAGTCAGATGCACAAGGTGGCATGTATGTCTGGAGTTTGCTTGCAGTGACTACAGGCCCTGGTGTGATCCTTTTTTTTTTTTTTTTCCTCTCTCTCTCCCTCTCTCATTCTGCCTCTTTATCTCTTTCTCTCAAATTAATAAAATTAAAAGTATAATTTGAGACATCACATTTAAATACAATTATCCCCATGAGAACCTCTCATCTTCCAACAAGCTCATGCAAAAAAATGAAGCATTCAGAGGTCCACTATAGATTGTATATACAACACTGTATACATGATGAATAATGACTGAAATTCCCTAAAATTTCTTAACTATGCACATGCTCACAAACTACTATTCAATATGAATTCAGAGGGAAATCAAATTTCACCTAGATGAATATGCTTCTTTATTTTACTTTATTTAAAAACCTATTTCTATCACAGAGCCTCCAGGAATGTGCACACATGACATAATTAATTGAGTGTCAGATCATTAGTTCCTTGATCTATAACCCACCCTGCTGATACTTGAGCATCAATCAGAAAGTGACTGATTAACCAAATGGGCATTTTGCAAAGTCCCCTGCAGGCCAATAAATTCCAGACTTTTCAATCAAGAAAGAAAATCAATTTCAGAAAAATGGGCATTTGAGGAAAAAAAAAAAAAAAACACTAATGTGTATAAGATGTTCCCCTTCTTAGACTCAAGGAAATATAGGGTCTTCTTTGAAAGTCTCATGACCTAAGAGGGTTTTCAACCAAAGGGTGATTAATATCTAGAATTTGTACCTTGTATAACTTTAAATATTTTATCTTTATTTATTTGAGAGAGGGAAAGAGGCAGAGTGAGTGAGAGAGAGATTGGGCATGCCAGGGCTTCCAGCCACTGCAAATGAACTCCAGATGCAAGCACCACTTTGTGCATCTGGCTCACGTGGGTCCTGGGGAATCAAACCGAGGTCCTTTGGCTTTTTAGGCAAGCACCTTAACCGCTAAGCCATCTGTCCAGCTCCTGTGTGACTTTATTTAGCTGTACTAGACAGCTTTACGATGCTGGGATGAACTTCCAAACAGTTTAAGGGAGGAAGGGATTTATTTCAGCTTATAGATCCAGGGGAGAAGTTCCATCTATGGTGGAAAAAGCTGCTTCCATATGTCCAAGAAGAGACCCAAAAAAAAAAAAAAAAAATCCCACCAAACTACCAAAAGACAAATAAACAAATAACAACAACAACAACAACACAACAGCATTAACCGGCAGCAAGCAGCAGCGAACCCACCAGAGATCACACCACTCTGCATAACTTTTGCTGGAATTTAGGTCCATCTCCAGTGATACCATAGAGCTGGACTCCTGGATGGATGCTAGTAACACCTCCTCCAGCCAAGTGGTTAGAGCGCAAGTTGCAAGCTTTAATAAAATACCTGAGTCTGTGAGGGACATACGTTCATACTACCACAACATGTAGGTATTTGGTATGCATCTAGCAAGTGATATGATAGCTGTGGGACTGCTTAAGCAATCAAAAGAGTTAAAATAGCCAGGCTCGGTAGTGCATGCCTTCAATTCCAGCACTCAGGAGGCAGATGTAGGAGGATGACCTTGAGTTTGAGGTCACCCTGAGACTACATAGTGAATTTCAAGTCAGCCTGGGCTACAGCAAGACCCTACCTCAAAAAAAAAAAAAAAATATATATATATATATATATATATATATTCTTGTTTTAGTCCATATGCTTGTTTGAAAAATTATTATCCAACAAGTGAATGCAGATAGGAAAGCCAGGATTCAAACCCTTGTCATTGTGTAACAGAAGCTGTGTACTTAATTACATCTTCTTTTTATCACACAATTGAACTAACTGGTTGTGTTCATGGGGAGAACGAATGATTCACAAACATCAACTACCTTAACTATAATAGAAATTTTTTAAATTCATAAACATGTTTAACATTCCAGGCTATTAAAGTATATTAAAGTATATATCAAAATGTTTATTCTTGAGACTAGATTATATTCAATGTTTTCATTTAACTTATTTTTTCTTCTGGGGACTACTTTTAACAGTGAAAACTAGTCAAGTTTTGTAAAGTCTTAATAAACTAACACCAGTATATAGAGACTATATAACATCTGACACTTGCCAGTATTACACTGGGTCTAAGTCAATTTATTTAACTTACCCCCCACTCTGAATTACCTTCTATGGCCTCATCTTTAAGAATAGATGGCTAATATCTGTTCTCCCTCAATTACTGTCATTCTATCAATGTTTGTTTTTTGCCTACTTTGTTAACTATTACTGCAATAGCCAATTCCTATAAATTTTGTAGCTTAAACAACATAAACTGACCCCCACACAATTCTGGAGCCCAGAAGTGCCAGATCAATGTGTCAACAAACTGTACGCCATCTAAAGTCTTCATAAGAAGTCTAGTCTTTTGTCGTTCTATGGCTGTGAGTCTGCCTTGGCTCATGGCTGTATCCCTCTATTCTTGGCTTCCATTTTCATATTATTACTTCATCTGTGTATCTGTGGTGTCTCTTATAGGCCACCTACTGGATTTTATTGTTTGGGGTAATATAAGTTGGTCTCATGTTTCTTCACTTAATACTTTTGATCACTTGAAAAGACTCCTTTTCCAAGTAAGTTCACCTTGGCAGCTTCCAGGATTTAGACTTGCTCTTATGGGGCCCTGTGTTGTATTTGTTTTCTGGGTGACTTTTGGGTAGAAAGATATAACCCTTGATCTCATGGAAGGCAGTTTAATTTTGGTGTGCTCTTTGAAAGGTATAAAACAATGTAACAGAAGTTATTATCCATTTAATAATTTCTTCCCTATTTTTTCAATCTCAGTAGCAAGAAGAAAAACAATGTTTTGTTTTTTTTTTAAATTTTGGTTGTTTATTTATTTATTTGAGAGCGACGGAGAGAAGGAGGCAGAGAGAGAGAGAGAGAGAGAGAGAGAGAAACTCGGCACGCCAGAGCTTCTAGCCTCTGTAAACGAACTCCAGATGCGTGCGCCCCCTTGTGCATCTGGCTAACGTGGGTCCTGGGGAATTGAGCCTCAAACCAGGGTCCTTAGGCTTCACAGGCAAGTGCTTAACCGCTAAGCCATCTCTCCAGCCCAAGAAAAACAATGTTGAATGACATAGTAATGATATTCTTTATCTCAGGCTAGAGTTTATGTAAAAGTGAGATCAATAATAGGCAATTTTCTTGGAATGATTGAGAAAATGATCAATCAGAAACACATGTTGGTAAGGATATTTTCTAACTAAAATTAAAATAATAATGCTTAATGTGACATGAACTGACTGGAGGACAAAATGATTTGAAAATGAGTTACATTTGGTCTAAATTGCACTGAGACATCACCACAACTAATACTGTTATAATACCATTATTTTGGTGAGTGTTTGTGTTGGGGGGGGGGCTTGTGTGTCTGTACATGTGTTGGCACAATTGTGTGTGTGAGCAAATGCATAGGAGGACCAGAGATCAACATCAAGTGTCTTCAATTGCTCTCCACCTTATGTTTATTGAGATGGGTTTAATGATGAATGCAGTGATCAGATCCAGCTAGTATAGCTAGCTGGTTTACCCTAGGGATTCTCCTGGCTCCACCTCTCCTGCCATGGGATTATAGGCAAGCGCTGGCATGCCCAGCATTTGAATGTGTGCCTATAATACCATCATCAGTAACAAAAGCTGTGAAGCTCTAAATGAAAGCAATGCAAATATATAGCATTTCTTCAAAAGTATACTTTCAGAGAAATATCAAGGGGAGGTGAAAGGTTAGGAGGTTCTTGAAAATGAATATCATAACATTTATTCATTCTTTGAACAAAGTAGTGACATTTAAGGTGGTTAAATTAACATTTTAATTTTTCTGAAGCAGCTCAATGATTCTAGAGGCAAAGTCTGAAGCTATTTCCTTTTTCCTAACCAGCCCTATTGTTTTTAATGCAAATACCCATTAAGTATTGTGCATTCATTAATTAAAGGTTACCACACAATGGATTCTTTTCTAACTTACTAAAGATCAAGCCTTAAATCATTAGGACAGCATGTTATTTAGTAAGTAAAAAATGCTTATGGATCAAAGACCAAAAATTTTAAGTCGGGAAAATCATTCTTATCTGACTTCTGCATGCTGTCCTTTAGCTTTCTTAAAAAAATCTGAAAGTAAAACAAAAACTGATGAGTAAATAAATATATGATCTTTCCTACCCCTCACATCATATAATTAATAGCATGATGGGTTTTTAAATGTTAAGGAAATAATAATTTGCTATCAACAGGGATGAGAGAATTTTGTTTATTAGTTTGGTGTGATTCAATTTGTGGAAGTGTGCTTCATTGATCTTTGCAAAGGCACTTTAATTGGAAATGAATATCACAATCTATTTGCCACACCAATGAGTCCAAGCTGCTTCAGTTCATTAAGTAATACACCTGCTATTTAACTTCCTAGGCTGAGGAAGAAACCTTGGTTTCATACATTTAGGTTTGGCTATTGTAAGAGCTCAAAATATATATATAATAGTTTAGTCTATTCTACTCACTGAAGTAGTTAAAACACATCCAGTCTCTTCTTGGGATAAATATGACCAATAATTGGAGTGGATATCCTTTCCTTTCATGTAGATACAAATTATTTTCTTAAGAATAAATGTAAGCCAATTAAATAATAGCCTTTAAAAAAATCTCACAAACAGATGAGGGAGAGTGTTTTCATTACCAAGGCACACAGGAGTTTTAAGTACACTGTTTAAAAGCAATCTGAAGCCCAGTGGGGAGAGAGTACAGGAGGAACAACAGACCTCTTATTTTGGGACAAAAACAACAAAATAGACCACAATAACCTGCTTTCAACAGGACATGTTTGCATCTGCAAACACCCAGGAACCACGAGTGGAGAGTAAACAACAAAAAACAGAGATATTCCTTAAGATGAAAGAACTAGACATAATGGACCTGAGGACACAAGAGAGACTCCATAGCTTCTGATTTAAAGGGGAAGAAATTCTTACAACAGTCAGTTAGTGGGGTTCTCTATGTTCATTTTAAGTTACTAATACCAGGCTCCATCCCAGCGAGAAGGCTGGTGCCAACATGTCGTACTTTGGTGCAGATTCACAGTGTGTTTATAAGCCACAGTGGGGCCTGGCTTATAAAAATTCACCTTTTCCCTAGAGAACTAACTCTTAGTGAGTATCTTTGGTTTTTTATAAATAATGTATAGTAGGTTCTTGGTGGTGAATGAGCAGGAGGTCTGATGTATTAGCCAAATTTTAGCTATATTTGAAATAGTAGATTATTTATTGGCATATAGTTATGGGGGATTGGACTAAAATTTCATAATTTTACTATTTCAGAGCCAATGTCTCAACATCAAAAATACACCTCAACTTAATATAAGGTACCATAAGAAAATATAATTTATTTTTTGAAAATATATTTTGATCTTGAGTTTTCTTTGATTTTTTTTTTTCTTTCCCATAAGGAAAAACAGTTCTGTGTGTACATTAAAACTGTGAGGTAGTTTTTTGTTTATCCCATGTAATCAAGGCAATTTTTGTGTCTTTATAGATCAACTAATTAGTTTCTTCAACAACTATGGGTAGGGTACACTTTTCTCAGGAGGTCTTGAGATGAGTAAAAATAGAGAAATAAGCAGTGTACATAAAACCAGATCATATGAACAACTCGGCAGGGTTTAAAGTGTGGCACCCCGTTTTCACTTAGACTGCCAAAATCAAAATATGTAGGCAGAGTGTACTTTATTTGAAGTTTTTGCTAAATTCCCTGGATACCTTTAATGTTCAACCAAAGGTAACAGTCATTAGGAGAGAGAGACCAAAAAATAATCATAATTATTATAAGCCAATGTGTAACTATTATTTGAATTATGTACAGGGTATAGATAGTTGTGGCAATAACTTACAAAACTTTTGTCTTTCTATAAATCTGTTTTCATTTGCTTCAAGACAGAACTTAACAGCTATAAATAAAATAGGGAAGCTAAAATGATGATGGTGATAATAATAATAATAATTGTACAAAGTATTACAGAAACACAAATAAAAAAGTAATTCATTTAGGTTTGGGGAAAAAGAAGGCTTTTTGAAGGAAAAATATTTAGCTTGAAATTTCATTTATCTATTAAAGAAATTTAAGCCATTTTGAATATTCTTAATAAATTACTATATACACAAATATAAAAAGAGCACCTTTAAATCTATTCAGTTTCCAGTAGTAATACAGTCTAATAGATAATTATTCTTATAAGAAAAGGAAACTATGTCCCAGATTCATTATTGAAATATCTATTATAAAGTGATGCTCTAAAATAATTAGAATACACATTACAATTTGTGTAATTGACTTTTTTATTTTTTACAACGTAGCTACTTTGGGTGACTATGAATTAAAACCATTTGAGCCATAGGTCCAAATGGTCTAGTAAACAGGACAAACCTACCAGCCACCATTTCACTGGGTGGATTTAGCAATAACATGATGTACCAGTTCAGAATTGTCCCCACAACAGTTAGATGCACTTGTGAATATTGACATTGATAAAAATACTTTTTTATCTTCTATTAAAATGTCTACTAATGTCTTAAGTGGTGAAAGCAAGTATTCCAGTCAGAGTCTATTCACACCTACTTGTGGATTTTGCACATTTCTTCTTGTGGGCCACATATCCTTATATCATGACTACTTTATTAAACTCCACTTGTACAAGTGATCATGCTCTTATCTTACAAACCTACTGGAGATTAAGGTGTTCTAGTTATTTTTCTCTAATAATAATTATCTTATTCTTTCCTTTTTCCTAGTAAAGAGGAGTTTTCTTTTACCAGCACAAAGGATCACAAAGCAGATGAATAACTGAACTGCCACAGAATTTTCATTGTGTTCAAGTCTGTAGATAATATATATTAGCTACTAACAGATCAATAGACTTATATGACTCTATAAGAGGATCAATAGATTTTTATGCAAACATTTATAAGCTCGCCAAGTAAACATTTTAAATTATATTATTCACTAATTAGTAGACACACTTGTTTGACAGTGTTTACTAAGCAACTGCTAAGTACCAGGTTATATGCCAAGAGCTTGTGGGAGTATGGACAGTAAAAAAAGACATGGGGAAAAACGACCATGAAACTGTATGATTCATATTATGCAATGAAAGGCTATTTTGTCTTGAGAAAAGAGTGGAGGCCTATCCCATATATGGAAATGAGGGGATGCTATGGCTTAGATCTGAAGAGTACTCCAAAGACCCATGTGCCAAAGGTGTGCCTGTCTGTGGCACTTTTGAGAGATGGTGGAATCTATTGGGTTCTAACAAAAGAAAGTTATATCACCAAGGGGTGTACACTTGCAGGCATATGGATGTCTGAGCCTTTCCCTCTAATGTTTTCCTGGATGCTAAGTGGTAAGCACCTATGATCCCAGCAAGCTTCTTGCTATGTTATTCTGTGTTGCCAGAGACAGAACAGTGAATACATATGGCCATGGATCGATGGCCCTGAAATCATGAGTCCAGTTAGATCTTCCCTCCTCAAAAATGGTTCATGTCAGGTATTTCCCCACAGTGAAGCAATGGTGATCACTATAAGGGAGTCCTGAAATGAAGTGGTCTGGTTGACATCTTAAGGATGTACAAAGATGGAATGGATAAAGCAAAAAGTGGACAAAACATAGTTTCAGGCAAAGGTATTTACTGATAAGTAAGACAAGGGAATGGACATGGAAAATAGAAACCAGATGAGTTGTTGGGTCCTGCTTATAATTTAATGACATTAAAGAAGGAACTGGAGAAACATGTTAAGACATCTGGCCATGGAGAGACACCAAAGGCCTAGCTGGACACACCTGCTTAAAAGGTATATCCTGTAAAACACTTCAGAAAATTCAGCCACACTGATCATTTACCATCACAGTCACCTGCCACCACTACTTCCAGCTATTTGGCCATGTCAGGTACAGTCCTCCATGCCTTCCCACCATTGTTCTCTTGTAACCACTTCTGCCACAGGGTTTCCTTTTCCTCCTTCTTTTTCCTCTTCCTCTTCTTCTTCATCTGCCTCTTCTTCATTTTTACTGGTTCCTTGCATTAGTTCAGTTCCACTTTCTTATCTGATGAGGTTGTCTCATGGTAATATCTCCAGCACCATAATTCACTTTCACTACTTTGTAAAGACCACTCTGGTTCTTTCAGTTCTGTAATGTTTAATCAAAATATCACAGCCTAACATTAAAAGTCCTCTTCAGATTCTAAACCCAATTCTCTTTCCTTCACTCTTTGAAATCTTAATTGCAAGAGAAGGGATCACATGTCATGAACACACTCTCAACATTAGCCTTGTCTCAAGATGATACTAAAGTGATATGTCCATCAAAAAGGTCCAATTAATACAAGGCAAGGGCTTTGTAAGAAGCATTGTAAAATGTATATTTTGATAAAGAGCAGAAGAAAAAGAACAATACTTTAAAAAGAATGGGGCATAATTTAGTAGCACCTCACCTGTGGCTTCCTCATTTCAGGTCATGTTTGGCCATACCTGTCAATAACTCTCTTCTTAAGCCAAATTAATCTACTCAAAGCTTTGAAGACTTTTTTTTTTTTTTTTTTTTTTTTTTTTTTTTTTTTTTTACCTCTGCCTGCCCCACTTGCAGACATCAAAGTAGCATCCTCCACCTGGGACCCAGTCTAGATAACGAGAACTGTAAAGCATGATGGTCCACCCTCCTCTTCAAATGCAGCTACAAGAGGGGCCAGGAAGTAATCAATCAAATCTTACATTACTGCTTCAGTTTCAGGTCTTGTTCTCTAACATTGGCCAGGGTTCCTGCCTCTGTGAGCGGTATCGTGAATCTTCCACCTCCATCATAAAGGTGCAGGAGTACGTTTTCCCAGGTGCCAAGTTATTCCAGGCAGCAGATGGATCCACATTAGCAGCAAGTGGTAGTGACTTGTCAGATGGTGATGAATCCTGAGCTCTGATGTCTTACATTCTAAATATCTTTCAAACAACCACATGTGTTAGGTAATTAAGAATTATGACCCAATTATAAGAGTCAATCACTATTCTTCCTCGAACACTTCCCAAATTCTTTTTGCTGAAAGGATTCTGATTTTAGACCAGATACCTGGAGACTCTGTGCTTCGTGGACGCTGAATGTTGACTTTTCTGAACCAATTGTAGTATTTCCATTTTTTTTGAAAGTTATTGTTTTTATACAAAGTCATGTACTACAATGCTGAGTAGTCATCACTAATCCAGTAGGAATAACAGCTACAGACATTTTCCTCTATGCTGAAATAAGGTACACACAGAGAGGGCTTAGGCACTTTCAACTCCAGCCTGCGACACTGCATCATGCCTGGAAACATAGTGGGAAAAGGTAGGTAGAGCAGAAAGCCTCACCAAGAACTGACTGCAAGCCTATCATTATTACACTGATGAACTGATTAAATCTAGACCTTCCTACCTCTGGTTTACTTTTCTTATGAATGTATAATCTGCTGTTTAATCAAACACCCTATGTAATTTTGAGATTCTGAAAGGATCTTAAGTGATGGACAGGCATCTTTTTAAATGGAGATCAACTTGAGAATTGCTCTCACTCTATTTGAAAGACCCTAATGTCAGTCTTTTTTTTTTTTTTCTTTATCTTGTACTTTTTGAGGTAGAATGTTGCTCTAGCCCAACTTGACCTGGAACTTACTACATAGTCTCAGGCTGGCCTTGAACTCATAGCAATCCTCCTAACTTGGCCTCTCAAATGCTGGGATTAAAGGTGTATGTTGCCATTCCCAGAAAGTCTCATTTTTGATATTGTAATTTAGTCTTTTCTTTCCATTAGAACTCGTGATCATTATTTTATGCTGATGTCTTGCACTTTGTTGTAGTAAAACGAAGCAGAAATAGCATTAGGCTGGAAGTCATAAGACTTGGATTCTTGGCCTTAGGTTGACACAAAGTGTTTTTATGACCTTGTTCAGCAAATTGGGCACTGTGTCACATGTTGTTATTAAATATTAAATAAGGAGTTTATACCTGATTATGTCTAATGACTTTCTGGCTTAATTTGTATAGCCCAAATGTACACAGAAGTTTCGTCTAGGAACTAACAGAAGTGCTACAAACAGGAGATTCTAAGATAGGGACATCTCTTCTGACTCCAAGTGACATCATCACCCTAGTGCTCATTGCAGTCTTGCTGCTAACACTGCCAGAGCTTTCTCATCAACTGATCTGGATCACAGCCCTCTACGTCCAGGGTTGGACTTATAATCAGACTTTGCTGACCACTTGTGAAGTGCTGAATATAAACAAGGAAGGGTATTGAAAATGGCCAAGATTGGGCCAGGTTATCAGTTGCTTTTGAAACTATTGGGTGAGATTCAGAATATGAAGACTCATAATAGATAAAATATCCAAGTTGTAAAGTTGAAAAAAAGCCATTTTGTTAATGATTATGGATACAAAAATCTGATTTAGAAATACAGAAGTTAATGTAGAAAATATTCTAATGTGAAGAATTTTCTTCATGTCTCAAGGCCTATGTGAGATGGAGTATTTCTATAGAGTGGCTACCTACTATGTTCATTCCTACTCCTTATTTAAAAAAAAAAAAAGTCACTGGGAAGAGGTAGGATGATCGCTATGTTTTTAAGGTCAGCCTGACACTACAAAATGAATTCCAGGTTATCCTGGCCAGAGTGAGATATACCTTGAAAAAATAAAACAAACAGCTCCGCATACACTGTATGAGCAGCATATAGTGTCTCCAGCAATAAGGTCTTACCTTTTGCGGCACGCGGGCATCCAAATGCTTTGACACAAGACAACATATCCTGCTTAGTGACACAGAGCACAAAGAGACCTGGCTGGAATCCAGAAGAAAGCCAGTCTCTAGACAGTTAGCCTGTCTAGTTCTGGAAAGCCCTACATGAGCTATGTGGGGGAAATGACCAACAACTGTCTGAGCAACCAGAGGTCCAAACTACTCAGGAGCAAACACTCTGACAGGATGTACACACCAGTGCAATAGTGGCACACAACCTTGGTGGGTAACCAATAGCTTTCTGATTGGCTAAGAGATCTGCTTACTGTAGAGGAACCAATAGGAATTGGGAACCAGACCAGAATCCTGTGCAGACAAAGATTGTGCTCTCCAGTGTCTAACTCTCACTAGTCTTTGGTTAAAAGAGGTTAAAATATATCAAATTACCCCAAAATTAACTATTCTTATCCCATTTGAACTGTGCTGACTCATTCTTCATTGCAGAGTCTGTTCTTTTTTTTTTTTTTTTTTTTTCTTAGAAGGTAGTGAGACTGAGGATATAAACTACCCCTTGCACTTCAGCCAAGCCACAGATGAAACCACATAATAACTGGGGAGAATAGCAAGAGAGCTGCTTCCATGCTGAGCCTAATAATCAGTGCCAGACTCTGAGGATACCAACACTTACCAAATGAGACATCCAGAGGCTCCTAAAGCTCATCACTGAAGTAGACTTAAAATTCACACACACACACACACACACAAACAAACAAACAAAAGCAAACAAACAACAAACAAACCTCACCCACCAACGCTCAGAAATTTTGTGGGAGAGGGGTCAGAAAGATTGTGTAGCCACAGGGTGAAACATCATACCCAGAGGCAGTCCTTCAAACACACACACACACACACACACACACACACACACACACACACACACGACTGCTGCTCCCACAATGCATAACCCACAATCCTATAGGGAATACCTGCCACCCCACTGAGGAGGGTCTCCAGCAGAATGGTTGCAGGGAGGAGGGATAAGAGAGAACCAATACATGATGTACCCCTACAAAATATGTTGTTAATAAAAATAGATAAATAAATAAATAAAAAGCCCCACATAAGGTGTTGGCAACAAAGAAGGGGATATTCTAAGCAAGAGACACTGTCCATAAGTAAAAACTAGTTCCACATCCAGCTGATGAGCATGAAAAAGACTCTGTAGCTCAGCAGCTCATAGACAAGCTGGGGTGTTTCCTCATCTCTGTGCTTCTGTGGCATGTCAGACACTAACTGCCCTTAGCAGTGGGGCTGTTGCTGGTATGTCTCAGCACACAGTTTAGCTTTATCCAGCCCATCAGGCTCTTACTAATTTCCCAAATAATTGTCCTACTAAATTAAATAACATTCAAAAAGGGATGAAATAATTTACTCTTCTGTTAAGTACATATTCAAATTAAAAATTCACAATGAGGCTTTATGATTTTGTTCAACTTTTAAAGTGGGGAGATGCTAACTAACATCAGCACTTAATGAACATTTTTGACTTCTCAAAGCAAAGTTAAAACTTTTTCATAAATGAGTACAAGTGAATAGAAGTGCTTATTTAAACATTAGTTTTAGCATTATACAGCTATAACCATAATTAACCATAAATAGAACAAATTTAATAATAAAATATTTTTAAATGTAAAAATTGTTATTCACAGAACAGTATTGATTCTGTTTCTGAAAAAGCATATTCAAAGCAAAATTAAATTTACATACTTTTTTCAGATGTGAAATAAGATAAGTTGAGCCCTGTGTTTGCTGATTTCCAAATGACCCATCTACTATTGTGCTATAGTAATACAATGGTTATGTTCCTATCAAGCTATCCTCTTTTATTCCCTTTCTCTCCCCCAATCCACTCAGGGCCCTTCTTAGTGGGGGTATCATTAATCACTACAGGTCGTGAATACACCAGTTGGTTCCTGTGGAGAGGAAGATGCCTCCACTGCCCACCCTGTGACTCTTAAGATACTTTCTGACCCCTCTTCTGCAATGTTCCCTGAGCATTAGAAGGCATGTATGGAGTCCCCTTTAGCATTGAGCTCTTCAAAGACTCTTATTTTCTGCCTTGATGAGTTTTGTGTCTGTTTCTAATACTATCTTCATAGAGATGGTTCTCTGGCCAGCAGTGAAAACAATACAGACATTTAATCCACCTCCTCCTCCACAATATTTCCTTGGAGCTGGCAGGTGTGATGGAGATAGCTCACCCAGTCCTGGGCACTTTGTTTCTGCTTCTTGCCTTATTTATGGGTATTGATTATTCCTGGTGTTCGCTACCATGTGTATAAAGCAGTTTGTCTAAACAAGAGTAAGAACAGCATTGATCAAAGGGGTTACACATGAATATTTTGAAGGTTTTCTGAAGGTCACAACCACCTGATTTAGCCAAAGAACAGTGGAAGGAAGCTCCCCTTTATGGTCTATGACTGTCCAAGATGTAGACCTTTGATTTGGTTCTCAGTCCCAGGTCTGATTTCCTTCTCAGTAAATGGGGTTCATATCTAATCAGAGAGCACTTGATTACCTCCACAATGTCTGAGTCTCTCTTGCACAAGTTGGTATATCTTGTCTGGCTAGTTGATCTTGTAGCTTGCAGACTCCACTGGTTTTATTGTGTTTCTTTACTGTGGTCATGTTTTTTTGTTTTTTGTTTTCTGGTTTTTTTTTTTTTCTTACATTGTTATTATTTTTCTTTTTCAGCTTAGAGCTGCCTGCACTTTCCACTTCACTTTGAAAGTGATAGCCCTGATGTGGATGCTTTGTCAGCATGTGCTGTCTCAATATAAATGACTTAGACAATCTGCCTCAGAAAGAAAAAGAAATGGAAGTGCTATCCAGAAACAGAGCACAGACATATAATACTAGTTAATTACACTACTGTGCATAAGACTTCTTTTCTTCGAAGAACTCAGTGATACATCTAAAACTATGTGTAAGTCAATGTTATATTCTAAGGAGAGCTTGCTAATACAGCTAAATGATTACACAATGTCTTGTGTACCACATTCATAAAGTGATAAAAGTGATTAGTGTACATGAACAACTTTCTAGAGGTCAGTTCTGCACAGCTCTGCAGTTTGGAGCTCATGGAGGTTAACACACAGGTTTCTGCTCATGAGAAATGAGCATGTAGAAAATTAATCTGTTCTGAAATTTACTAGACTTACCCTAAGCTGATGAAACCAAGAGCTATATGCAAAGGCTCAAAGTCAGGTTCAGGTATACCTTGGAGTTATGGCTAAATTTACCTGTGTTGGAAATTATTCTCTCTGTGGCTGTTTATGTTCAAATTATTAAAAGATTCTAATGAGTTATCTCTATCTCTGCACCATACTTAAGTACACCTTAGTACAGGATATGAGTGTACCAAGTGCTCTTCAGGTGCATAAACTAAGAGATAAAACAACTCTAAAAATTACTAATGCACCCAGGGAGAGCTCGTTCTGCATTTGTTTTTAATTTGGGAGACTCTGATATATAATTTTCAGTTTAGATGTTTATATAGATATTTATAATTATTAAAAGATATGACTCAGATCCTTAAACATGACCATTTTCATAACAAAGAAAATGATTCACACAATAAACATGTTTTTCATTGAATAATTCATCTTTTGAATAAGGAAACGTTTCTATTCTTGAATTTACACTTTTTATATTTTTGGTGTGTTCATATACAGTATACGTGGTGTGTGATGTGATGAGTGTGTAGTGTGTGCATGTGGGTGTGCAGATACAATGTGTGCATACTTCTGAAGGCCAGAGGAGAAGTTAGAGTGGCCTATTTCATACATCCTCATGTTTCCTTGAGATGGATCCTCTCACTCCACCCAGAAATGCTGTTTTTTTTTTTCTTGCCATTTTTGAGGTCAGCAAGCCCATTTTGAATCCCAGCCACAGGACTGGGGTCATAGTCATGTGTGGCTATGCCCAGATGTTTACATGAGTGCTGAAAAATCAAGCTTGGGTAGTCTTAGGCCCTCTAAGTTCTTCATGCTTATGCAGCAAGTGCTCTTAACCATTGAGACATCTCCCTAGTCCTTGTTTTCAATATTTAAATGCATACCATCATTGTTAATCCCTTTCACATTATGCTTTATATCCCATTCCTTACAGTTAAAAATTAAAGGTGCACGATTCTAAATATGCTTTGTGATCAGAGCAGTTTTAGTTAAGCTTTCCACCTTAAGAAGTAAAGATATCATTATTTTCTGGACAGCATCATGTCTTACACTTGCCTAATTGAAAGGGAATATTTAAAAGAGACAAATTAACTAGATATATCCAGGAAATGGTATGAAAACTTACAAGATATGAGTCATTTGGTCTGGTTTCATATTCCTATTATGGATAAGTTAGATGATCACTTATGTCCATAGGGGAGGGTATTCAAATTCCCTTAAGGATCCCTTGTTTGCATGGATTTTATGAAGGCTAAGATGCAAAAGATGTGCTTAATAAAGGCTAGTTAGCAAAGGTTGTTTCAATTAGAGCATGAAGCAAGTTTAGAGTTTTGTTAAAATCATTCCTTATGCAGGAATATAAACTGAGTGCTGGCTATGAAATGGACTTACAGGCATCAGGAGCTGTACGAGGACTCATTCATTAGCCATCAAATGCTTGATTTTATTCTGTGGTTGCCATTTCTGTGACTTGTCAGAAAATGATAAGTAGAGCACATATTCTAACTTCAAAATAGCAAAGAAATAGTGTACCTTAGCACTTTCCCCACTGGATAAGTTCTCATTCTTTATGTTGAAGCCAGCTACAATTGATTTCTTCCTTAACCTCCCCAAATGGTCAATGGGCCTGACTTCACCAGTTCTTGGGCAGATAGCCCTGTGACTATGATGTCCGTTGCTGACATGAGGATTTGGGCACAGCTACTCTTCCATGACCCAAATGCTCTCCTTTTGGGGAGCTATAAAAAACAAGTATGTATTAGAATAGTTGTTAATTTTGGATACATTCCTGAGTCCAGTTCAAATAGATTTATATTTTCACATCAAAAATAGCATCATGAGAAAAGCATTAATACCATCAGCATAACTGTATCTTGTGTTAAACTCCCTTCGTGGGAGAAAGAGCCACATGTTCAGGGCTTAGGCGGGGCTGAAATCCATGTAACTGAGCCCATGTTCTGCCATTGCTAAATTACCCATCAGTGCTCTCTGCTTATCCTAAAACCAGGGCACCCATGGATTTAGTTGGCATCTTAATGAGACCTTTTGATGCTAATATTCATGAAAAGCAGACATCTTAATTTCCCCACACATTGATTTTTCAAGTACCCATGTTAAATACAATTTCCAAATTGTAATTTCTATGGCTGTTGATACTCATGGCAGTGCACTGATGTGAACGCATTCAATTGTAATGTTAAGACAGAAAAATCAATGTTTTTTAGATATTAAACTCAAAAAAAAAAAAAACTAACTCCACTTCAAGAAGATGAGTAAATGAAAGGTGCTGCAGTCTCTGGAAGGCACACCCAGTTACGGTTTCCTCAGCCCACGGGAGTGAAAGTCTCAACCTGAGAGGACGGGTTCCTTTTAAGGAGATTTAATCTCTGTGGATTCATCTAACTGCAGAGAAACACTCTTTAAAATGCGAATGTATCATATACAGTAATAAATCTGTGAACTGTCAGGTTGTATTTTATTCCATGATTCCATTCCTATAATGGGATACAGAAAGACATCACTGATAAGTTCTTAGAAAAAAAAGATAAAAGAAATGAAATTTTAAGAGTGGAGCCTTATTTGTACTTTCAAGTACATTTAGTGCTTATATGGGTAGAGTTCAGCAATCACTCAAAGTCAACATTTCAATGAATATAATTGATAGGAAGGAGTTGGAAGGTAACAGAAAATAGAGCCAGGTGCTGGCATAGCTAACTATACAAGGGGGCAGCGGAAGATCTGCATTGTTGATGGTGTAATAAGAAGATCTAGGGAATCTTATACCGAAATAAATAGGTGATGGAAATTCCCTTTACCAAAAGGCTATGTTTACTAACCACTACATTGGGATTTTTAGTAATCATCAATGAGATTATTCAGTATTTGTTTTGCTATATCTAGTTTAATTCATCTAGCATAATGTGAAGTGTTATAAATGATAAAATCAAAGTGGGTTAAAGACCTAGACATTAGCACATAGAGCCACAAAACTACTAGATAGTATGGGGCAATAAGCTTCTAGAGATTAGTTTACACATTTTTTTTTTCATTTGTTTGTTTGGTTTTGGGCTGGGGGATAGTGCCAAAAGCATAGCCAATAGGTCACAATTTATCAAGTCAGATTGTATCAAACAAACAGCTTTTGTACAGCAAAGGAAAGACAGAGTAAAATGGCAATGGAGAAGAAAGTATCTGATAATAAGCATACTCAAAATATGCATGAACCTGTTACAACTTCATAGCAAAAATAAGCTGTCAAAACCAACACACAGTATTCTGATTAGATAATAGGCAAAGAACCTTACCCGGATTTTTTTCTTAAAAGGGGACATGCAAATGCCAAAGGTAAATAAGAAAGTGCTCTTTATCCCTAATCATCTGGAAAATGCAACACAAACCTCATATCACACTTGGTAGAATGGCTGCTCTCAGAAAGACAAAATGAGACAAGTGTGGCAAATACGGAAAAGGGAGAAGCTTTGTATAGTACTAGATGGAAAGTAAATTGGTGCAGGTATTGAAAAAACTACAGACCTTCCTCAAAAAAAAAATTTAAATAGATGCCTCATATGATCCAACAATCCTTCCTGTTCCTACTATACATCTATATACATATGTGTGTGTGTATATATATATATGTAAACAATAAAATGATATAAGAATCTCAGACATTCATTAAAACATTAATCATTGTAGCCAAGATATGAAATTAAACTAAATGTCCATTGATGGGTAAAATAATGAGGAAAATATGAAGATTTAAAAAAAAATTATTTATTTATTTATTTGAGACAGAAAGAGGGAGAGAGAGAGAGAGAGAAAGAGAGAATGGGCACACCAGGGCCTCCAACCACTGCAAACGAACTCCAGACGTGACACATGTGCCACCATGTGCATCTGCCTTATGTGGGACCTGGAGAATCTAACCTGGGTCCTTAGGCTTTGCAGGCAAGTGCCTTAACTGCTAAGCCATCTCTCCAGCTCCATATGAAAATTTTTAACACACACACACACACACACACACACACTATTAAGCCTAAACAAAAAGATAGTCTTTGAATGAGAATAGTGTAAAGAAGGCTGACTGGGAACTAGAAGACTTTCTTAGTAACATAGGCATGAGTCACGTTCAACCAAAACTATCCTTAGCAGGATTTTTAACTTTCTCCCTCCATGTGAAGATATCTCCAGGGGGGTGGGGGACCTCTTCAGCTGCTGCTTCCATATGGGAAGTTGTGTTATGCCCACCTCCCAGTGGCTATGCGTTTTTAAGCAGGTGAAGCGCCCATGGTGCTCTTTGGAGTTTCTTACCTGTGGGCTGTGGCAGGTGCTGTGCAGGTGAGGTACTACACATGTGTGCCACCTGGAAGGTGTGTTATTGAGTGTTGAACCTGGAGTGGGAGTCTGTATCCAATGACATTCATAGTGTACACCCAATGCCTGTATGTGGGCACAGGCCGTGGTGCTATGGATAGTCTAAGGAATTCAAACTAGGGGAAGAATTAGTGGGATGGACAAATTAGGATGGGTTTTGGACAACTTGAGATAATTTGCCAAAGTAAAGAGAAGAAACAACAATGTGACCTGAAATAATAAAGCTTTGTTAGTGACTCAGAACAGTCTTTGCTTTGTATTTTGTGTAGAAGCAGTCCCTTGAGGAGGATATTCAGTACTAATTATCTCTTCCCCCACCAAAAAAAAAAAAAAAAAAAAAAAGAGAGATTTTGTAAGATGCTGTGAACCATTCATGAAATCCTTACTTAAAGTGTTATCCCTGGGTCTCCTTAATGAAGCACTCTCAAATCAATAAGATACACTTTGATTATTAATCAGTGTTTGCATGACAACATCACAACAAGCTTCTGTTGTGTTTTATTTGGTAAATTATTGGTTCTGCTGCTTCCTTTCTATAATAGTAATAGTTTAAAGTTTATAATGTTAATTTCCCAACTGGCAGCTTTTTTAGGTTAATTTAAAGTGCTTCTAAATAGAATAAGATAGAGTGATCACAGATGATAAGAAACTGGCTAAAATCTTCCTCCTTAGTGCCGCTGCATTATCTGAGTACTGGAGGCAATTTTATCATTAAGCAGAAACTAATAGTGCAGGAAAAATTCTGCCAATCTCAGCAGAAAGTATTAGTTGGAAAAGCTGTGTTTACAATTTGGCTCAAGTGACAATTAAAAAAAAAAGTAGCAAATTTTCCAGTTTAAAAAGTGGTTAAGACTATTATCTCCAGGTTTTTCTACGTCACAATTTAATACAGCCATCATAATTTTCACATGTGTACAGTAGAGCTAACAACATCAAACATGGAGTTTCATGCCAATTAAGGGTTAAAATGGGGCTGGGGAGAAAGCAGAGTGGGGTTTGTGCTTGCGATGTAAGCATGAGAACCCGAGTTCAATCCTCCCCAGCACCTCTGTAGAATGCCAAACATGGAGACACATACCCGTAATCCCAGCACTGGAGAGACAGACACAGGAGGATCCCTGGAGCTCACTGGCTAACCAGTCCAGCCTATTTGGTGTGCTCTAAGCTGACATGGGTCCCTGTCTCACAAAAAAAAGTAGAAGGTGGCATTCCTGAGGAATGGCCTCATATGCATGAGTGACTTTACATCCACATATTCATGTGGGGCCACACATAAACAAACATGCATGCCTATATACATATGCACACATACACACATACATACACATGTATACACATACAAATATGCATACATATACATACAAATATACATATGCACATACACATACATACACATGTACACATACAAACATGCATACATATAAATATCATACCATACCCCACACACACACCTGCAAAAGGAGTTAAATATGTAACTGTTTAGAAATATTTAAAGTGTTTAAAGGAGTGTCAATACATAAAATATTACAAGATATTATCATATGACAGGCTTATATTTAATCCCTGTAAGAATTTGCTATTTTTGTTTCTTTTTTTTTTTTTTCGTTTTTTTTTTTTTTTTTTTTTCAAGGTAGGGTCTCACTCTAGCCCAGGCTGACCTGGAATTCACTATGGAGTCTCAGGCTGGCCTCGAACTCACGGCGATCCTCCTACCTCTGCCTCCCGAGTGCTGGGATTAAAGGCGTGCGCCACCACGCCCGGCTTTTTTGTTTCTTTTGATATGAGTACTAAATCATACATTATTAAGCAGCAACATAAGTTGATTTTGTTTTTAGGCAAGCCCAACAGACTGGACTTTTTTAATGCAAGAGGGAGACAGAGAGAGAGACAGAGAGAGGGAGAGAGAGAATTGGTGTGTTAGGGTCTACTTGCTTATGCATATAATTATGATGTTAATTCAATAAGTTATCAACAGGTATCAACAAAGAAGACAAACAAATAACCAGTGAGGAAACCAGTATATTCAAATTGGTAACAGAAGATGATGGACTCTTGGAAATATTCATAACTATCGATAATTACTGCAGTCACATGCTTCCATCTTTTTGCTTGTATGTGTCATTTTCTTGTACCTGTACAAATGTTTTTGAGTACTGTTTGCTGTCATCTGGACACTTCACCCTGAGTATTATATTTCGGTGGTGGATGCTATCAATTTTTCATCTGAGCCTGCTGTGATCCTTAGGTCTTTTCTCAAGTAACCTGTCAGTCCAAGGTAAAGACTTGTTCTACCTATTTAGAAAATCCATTATGCTACCATACATAATGTATCAGCTGAGGACCCTGCATGAGGTCTCACACTTTGAGCAAGTAGACTATGTGACCTGGACTTTTGGTTAAACTCATCACTAGTTACTGAAATTGGCCTCAGATTTACCCTTTATATACTGAGGTGACAGAATACAGACCTTCAAGAATAAAAAAAAAAGAATTAAACAATTGTGTTACTTATCCTAGTCTTGTTCAGTTCAATATATTTTACCATTCTTTGATTTCATCTGTAATCCACAGGTTACTTGATCTCTAAATATTTTAGTGATTGAATTAAAATTAAATTCTATTTTAGTAATAGAAATGTTTGCATTATTTTAAACTTGTAAAGCATATTAATACTTATTTTATGGCCTATAATATATCTTGGCAAATATGTACTCCTGAAATGAGTATAAATAAATTAATCCCCCAATGCATGGAGTATTCTATAAATACAAACTAGATCAAATGAGCTGTGTTCAAATCTCCTATGCTTATATTGCATGACTGATATTATTTAGAGACATAGTTACTTTTGTAAATAAAAATTACAAATTTATATTTATCATTTACTTTTGGATCTCTATTAATGTGCAGAAAAATATTAGTTGTCTTATTACTAAATTATCATTAGTTGTTTTATTAAATTAATTAATTTATTTATTTGAGTGTGACAGACAGAGAGAGAAAGAGGCAGAGAGGGAAAGAGGGAGAATGGGCGTGCCAGGGCCTCCAGCCACTGCAAACGAACTCCAGACGTGTGCACCCCTTGTGCATCTGGCTAACGTGGGTCCTGGGGAAGCGACCCTCGAACCGGGGTCCTTAGGCTTCATAGGCAAGCACTTAACCGCTAAGCCATCTCTCCAGCCCATTAGTTGCTTTTTTAATAATAATCCTTTATGAACAGATGTGATACTGTTCTTTGCTATGCCTAATATTATGTTAGCCCAGATTTATTTTAATTATCATTTGTGTGGTATACCATATCTTTCCTCATTTCTGTGACAGAATACCTGATCAAATCAAGTTCAGAGAGAAAGGTTTTGTTCTGGCTGTGGTCTGAGGGGGAAGTCCATCTTGCTGGGAAGGCTGGGCAGAGAGTTGTCTCTCACTGTGGCGGCAGGAGTGTGAGTCATCTGGTCACATTACATCCACCGTTATGGAGCAGAGAGATGAATGAATGCCAGTACTCAGCCCACGTTTTCTTTGTCTTTCTTTTTGTTCAAACTGGAACCAGAGCCCATGGGATAGTGCACCCTGCCCCCAGCCACATTCCAGGTAGATCGTCTCATTTAAAGCTTTCTAGAAACATCCTCACAGACTTGGGCCAGAGGTGGGTCTCTTAGGTGATTCTATACTTAATCAAAATGACAGTGAAGATTGACCATCAAAGTCCTTATATGTTCGCTGTTAACAATTTGCATCTTTATGTTTAAAGCACCTTTTCAATAAATTAAACAGTTGTCCATGTTTATAGTTTATGTTTACAGTTTTTCTTATGATTGTTGATTTTTTAAAATTATTACAATTGTATCACTTTTATTTAAGGGGATCATTGGCATGATTAGTTTTAAATATATAATCCTGTGATGTGTGTATATCTATATTATCTGCTCTTTGCTTTTCTTTGGAAGGTTTTCTATCATCCTTCGATTTTCTTGAAAAATTTTGTTTCTTTATTTGGTTCCTCATTTTGTGGATGTATAAGAATTTCTAGTATTCATTTTTAACTGACCACAGTCTATTTCAAGTGATATAATGCTATTTTACATACCGTATAAGAATATTACAATTGTGAATGAATATATATTTGATGAATGTCACAAAACATTGTTTTACTTTATCCATTGCTTTCTAAAGGATTTAAAAAGTATTTATTTATATAACTACCATTTCTGAGGCTATCTTTTCATCATGTCTTTTGAGTGAATGTGTGTTTAACTGGGGGTGTGACCTGCTTCTGTAATTTCTGTTACTAGCAAGATTAAGGATAGAGATGCATTGATATCAAGAGTTCAATAGGCGGCACCACATAGTGAGGCCCAATTTATAACAATTAAAAAAAGTAAGAAAAGTTCCTTTAATATTTTGTAGCATAGAAAATTAGACTGTTAGAAATATATTCCTTCAGATCTTTATATTTAGAAGTCTTCATGTTGCCTTCATTATTGAAAGGCTATTTTTTGGGGGGGGGGCTTAGCATAAAATCCTACTATTTTAGGAATTTTTTTCTTTCAACAGTTTAACATTTTTCTCATAAGTGTTTTTGAATGATGCTGCACATTGATGTAGCTTTTTCACATATTTTGTGGTATTGGTTCACTGAGCAGCTTGGATCATGGATTTTTAATTTCAACTAGATCTTGAAAAGTTTGAATTATATTTCTTCATATATCTTTTGTGTTGACTTTGAAGTACATTCATACTTGGTTGGTTATGCTGTCCAAGGTCTCCAAGTCTGTGATTCTCTTTCCCACACACAAGATTTGAGCATTTTCAAATTTAGTTTTGGTTGCTGTGCCTTCAAGTTCAGAGCACTTTTCCACCTACCAATGCTCAAGGGAAGTTAGTGGAAGAGGGGTTGGAAAAATTGTCTTATTGCTTGAGCTAGGACTTCCAGTACTATATTGAAGAGCAGAGGTGAGAGTGGACACCCCTGTCTTGTTCCTGATCTCAATGGGAATTCCTCCAGTCCCTCTCCATTAAGTATTATTTGGGCTTTAGGAGCTTTGTATATAGCCTTTATTATGTTAAGATATGAACGGACCATGCCAATTTTCTCCAATGTTTGGATCATGAAGTGATGTTGTATTTTGTCAAAGGCCTTTTCTGAATCTATCAAAATGATCATGTGGTTTTTGTGTTTAAGCTTGTTTATATGGTGTATTACATTGACAGATTTCCGTATGTTGAACTTCCCATGCATTCCTGGGATGAATCCCACTTGATCAAGATGGATAATGCTTTTGATGTGTTGTTGGATTTGGTTTGTGAGGATTTTGTTCAGGATCTTTGTGTCTAAGTTCATCAGGGAAATAAGCCAGTATATTTCTTTTCTTGTGGCATCTCTGTCTGGTTTTGGAATTAGGGTGATACTAGCTTCATAGAAGGAGTTGGGGAGTTTCTCCAATTGTGTGGCACAGTTTGAGAAAAATTGGTTTGAGTTCTTCCATGAAGGTTTGATAAAATTCAGCTGAGAAGCCATCTGGTCCTGGACTCTTTTTTGGGGGGAAGTTTTTTGTTACCTTTTCAATGTCAATGAGTGTGATAAATTTGTTTAGGAGATTAATCTGCTCTGAGTTTAGCTTTGGTAGATGGTATGTGTCCAGGAATTTATCCATTTCTTCCATATTATCCAGTTTTGTGGAGTAGAGATTTTTGAAATAAGTCCTGATGATTCTCCCAATTTCACTTATGTCTGTTGTGATCTCTCCTTTTTCATTTCTAATTTTGTTAATTTGAAGCGTTTCCTTTTTTTTTTTTTTTGTTTTGCTTGATCAAATTGGCCAGGGGTTTGTCAATCTTGTTTAGTTTTTCAAAGAACCAGCTCTTTGTTTTGTCAATTTTCTTAAATGTTTTCTTAGTTTCCAATTCATTAATTTCTGTTCTGATCTTAATTATTTCTTTCGATCTGGAGCTTTTTGGGTTGGATTCTTCTTGCTATTCTAGTGCCTTTCGGTGGATGGTTAGGTTATTGATTTGGGATCGCTTTGTCTTTGTTATGAAGGCATTTAGTGCTATGAATTTTCCTCTGAGGACCACCTTCATTGTGTCCCACAAGTTTTGGTACAATGTGTTCTCATTGTCATTCATTTCTAAAAATTTTGCAATTTCATTTTTTATTTCTTCCACTACCAATTTATTGTTTAAAAATGTGTTGTTGAGTTTCCAGGAGCCAGTGGAATTCTTGGTGGGTCTTTTGTTGTTAATTTCTAGCAATGTGATCTAATATCATGCAAGGAATTATGTCATTTTTTATAGTTCAACAAAGCCCATTTGGGCTCTTCTTCCTTGAGTTGCGGCCTCAAAATTCCTCAGATAATGAAATAATGCAAACATGATCTTTATTAGATTAGCCTCTCATCTCTCTGAGATCATCATACAATATTGCCTGATATGCTTGAAAATCTGTTTTATATAGTCTGTTTGCTTTCTTTCTATTTTTTTTGTCACTCTTGTCATTGTTTTAAATATGTGAATAAATCCAGTCATTTTTTTTTTTCTCTGCCTTGGAAGGAAGGAGAAGCCAATTACCTTGTTCACACTAAGAATTAAAAAAAAAAAAAAAAAGAGGGCTGGAGAGATGGCTTAGCAGTTAAGCACTTGCCTGTGAAGCCTAAGCACCCTGGTTTGAGGCTCGATTCCCCAGGACCCACATTAGCCAGATGCACAAGTGGGCGCACGTGCCTGGAGTTTGTTTGCAGTGGCTGGAAGCCCTGGAGCGCCCGTTCTCTCTCTGCCTCTCTATCTGCTTCTCTCTCTCTCTCTCTCTATCTGTCTCTCTCTCTGTGTCAGTCTCAAATAAATAAATAAAAATGAACAAAAAAATTTAAAAAGAAAGAAAGAAAGAAAGAAAAAAAGAATTGTGCAATGTTCCCTAAAACACAATACAGGAAAAGGAACATTTGTGTGGTTTGCTTAAAAATTACAGTTGCCTCTTTCAATAAAAAAGAGATTCATTTCTCACTATTAAATAAACTTTGTTTTGAAGTTCAAAATGCATGCAACCAAAAACAACTTTCTTCAGGTTAAACATAAACATTCAGAAAATGCATTCTGTTAGGAAAGCAGGGTGAGTGTGAACATACTGTAGCAAAAGCCCAAGTCAATTATAAAGTTTAAAGGAAATACTCAAACCTGAAACTTTTCAATTTCCCTTTATTTGCTCATTTTATTTAACAGAAAATGAATTTTCATAAAGATGGTTATTTTTAGGAAGGTGTCAAAAGATACACTGTGCTGGCCTGGGTTCCCTTTCCTACAGTAAGTGCGAAAGTATCCTGAGGGTGGGTGGCTGCTTGGGGGTCTAGGGGATTGGTGGGCTACCCAAGAGCAAGGGATTCAGCCTTTTATCTTTCTCTCCCCTCTGTGCCCTCCCATTAGTGATCTATTATAGATTGCTCTACCCTAAAAGACCCAGTTAACCCTTAATGCCTTGCCTTTCCTTCCCGGGGAGGTGTAGCATGGTTAGGCATGGCCATCTTTACCGTAAGTCCATATTATGCCTCTCAAATAAAATAAACAAATAATAAAAAATATTTTTAAAAGGTTTTAAAACATACACAAAGTATCGTTACTTTCATTGATTTCCTATGAAATGAGATAGCTACCAGGAAATTCACATATATAGCAATAATTATTCAAAATTCAGATTTTAAGCTCATTAAGATCAATAAAATTCATACAAAACCAAATTTTTCTGTTTTCTTTCCTTTTTTCACCTACTATGATTTATGTTAATAAGGTTACAATATGCTTTTGGAAGTCATTTCCTTCCTACTCATTAGGATATTGGAACTATCAATTCTGGTAAGTCCAAATTAGTGAAATTTGCTAAAGCTAAACACTGAAATAAAAACAGATATGTGGTTTAAAGTGTTTGGAATGTTTGGAGCCAGATAACCGCTCATTGAAGAGGGGATGTTTATGAATACCACACAGTGACCAGTTGTGCAAGTGGAGCTCTGAGGAGCAGCTACTTAACCCAAGACCATGATTACAGTGTGCATCATAACGTTAGGGTAGTGATGAGCATTCAGGGTATCTGACTTTTTTATGGAAAAGTTCTGATTACCAGAGTACTGAGAAACCTAGGTTGGGTAAGGTTTACTTTGTATTCTGAACATTATCTTGAAATATAGATGATCTAATGTTATAATGCTTTGTTATTTCTCTTCAAAAAAACACACAAATAAGGTGGTTAATTGATTAGTATATATTAACTGAACATTTTGTAATGCTTAACAACTTGTTAAACTCAAATAAATTTATTTTATGATCTATATAGTTCATAGATTGTCCCAGGACATAAATATCCACTATTATAATTAAAATGTAATAGGCACTTTCAAAACATTCCACCGTATTCCAGAAAATGATTGCTTGAAAACTAAAATGCATAGTGGTTGTATTTATAATGTCATTTTCTTTTTTAATATTTGTATTTTATTTATTTATTTATTTATATAAGAGAGAGAGAAAGACAGAGAGAGAGAGAGAGAAAGAGAGAGACAGAAGGAATGGGTGTGCCAGGGCCTCCAGCTGCTGTAAACAAACTTCATACACATGTGTCACCTTGTACATCTGGCTTATGTGGGCCCTGGGGAATTGAACCTGGGTCCTTTGGCTTTGCAGGCAAGTGCCTGAACTGTTATTCTATCCCTCTAGCCCCATAATATCATTTTTCTATAAATGATTATCAAATAAAATTCTGGGAACTAGCACGATGAAGAAACACCAAATCTTGTTCACTGAAATTGAAATAACAAGTTAATTTGTTGAATCATAGCTTCATTCAAAAAATTAATAACATGAGCTGGACAGATGGCTCAGTGTTTAAAGGTACTTGCTTGCAAAGCCCAGCAGCTTGGTTTCGATTATCTTGTACCTACATACCTGAGTAGAGCCAGATGCACAAAGTGGCCCATGTGTCTGCAGTTCATAAGCAATGGTAAGAGGCCCTGGCATGCTCAGTCTTTCTCTCCCTCTCTTCTTGCAAACAAATAAATAAGAATATTAAGAATAGTAACATTTATATGTAACAATCTTTTACTTTAAATAATTCTGAATACCATAAGAGTTCTATACTGTTTGTAGATGCTAGAATTTGATTAATGCAGAAACCCTGAAGCTACTAATATAGCTAATGCCATATAAACACACAATGATGAAGGACACCACACACACACACACACAGACACACAGACACACACACACACACACACACACACACACTTCAGTCACACCTCTGATTCTTCTGCATTTCTTGTTAGATATCAAGCTACAATTAATTTATTCACTCTTTACTATATATACAAACCACAAACAAGCTTATTTTCAGTCACACCCATTATCCTTCCAGCATCTAGAAGATAAAAATGGGAAGGCTGGGAATAATATGTTTTTCCTCATATATATATATATATTTTTTTTAACAGAAAGCTCTTCCTTCCTCTGTTTTCCATCTTCTGTCCATGCCCTAAAACTCCATCCAAATATTTATACTGTTTATAAAGGTCAGCTATACTGTTCTCTCATTCATTCTGATGTATCACTTTAGTCCATAGTATTTGGGGTATTATCTAACATTACTGCATACTACTTTTAGACCAACTAGAGGTGCTAAGAGATGGGGAAAGACAAATACAGACTGTCTTCTGAGTGACACTATAATCAGCACAGCCCTGGATGAAATTCAGGGTGATGTATTTACTCAGCAAATATTTATTCAGTGGTTATAATAATTTCTTCATTGAGGGAGATTACAATCTACCTGCAGGTCCATTTAGCATCTTTTCTACCAAATGGCTCAAAGCAAATATCAGTTTGTTTTTCTATATCTCCTTTTCCCCATCTTAATAATCAGCATATTGCTTGGGGTGTTTTTCTCCTAATTTTGTGGTATTCCAATTTTATGTCTCCATAAGATATGGAGTCACTGTGTTGCACATTATTGATAACTGCCACAGTGCTTCGAACAGTTTTAGTGTCACAGTAGTTTTTCCAGCAAATGTTAAATCTCATATGCCTTATCAAACCATAAAAAGAGAAATATTTTTACTTCACTTCCTCATAAACACATGCAGACTGACTGATAATCAGAGTCAGTATAAGAGTATAAAATGATTATAGTTTTTTAGGCTGTATTGTAAAAAAATGACAAGAAATATTTCAGCAACACATCAGCTGGCCCTGTTTGATATGTCGTAATTTATGTAGATATTAATATTTATTTCTTCACTGTGGTGCTACAGCTTTAACTGTGTCCTAAGTGTGCTTGGCAAGGGCTCTAGTCGCTAAGCGGCACCCAGCCCTCCACTAAGAAAGTGAACATTCCAAAGATAATGACTATAGCTTCAACCAGGCTACTCTTCTCATGCCTGTGGAAATCACATTTGTTCAGATAGTTCAAAATTCAAGAGTCTTTAAGTAAGGACCCATTACCAGTCAAGAAATCAATGAATCAATTATGAAGCTTCCTTTTGGCTTTTTGGCTTGTTCCAAGATTCAATAGAAGTTATAAAAAGATTAGGTCACATCGTTATTTTGATATGTAGGAGAAAGATAGGGTAATTTATTATTTAATCTAACCCAGATTACAAATACATTCCCTCCTATTATTTGCTTAAGAGAAACTCAACTAAAATTAGTTGAAGCTAATTTGCAATTTGTACAAGGAAGAAGCAATCTATCTGAATCTTTTATTGACTGTTTAAAAATGATTAAATAGATTTTTTCCAAAGAAGGTCTATTGGCAGTAGGCCAGGGCCTCTTAAAAACTTCCATGCAAATCATTTAATTTTCATAAGCGTCATATTTTTTCTGTTGCACTGCATTTTAAATTCCGCTGGGCATAATCTATGTTACAGGTAGAACAAGAAAAATAGCTACACTTTTGCTCTAAACTTGCTATCACTTCTATACCTACTATTTCCAATTTTGTAAATTTTCTGTCCTTGTTACTTAAAAAGTAATAGTCAATAAATTCAACATGTATCATTGTCTTTGACAGCACTGTTTTTTAATTTTTTTTTTTTTTTTTTTTTTTTTTTTGAGGTACGGTCTCACTCTAGCTCAGGCTGACTTGGAATTCACTTTGTAGTCTCAGGGTGGCCCCGAACTAACAGCGATCCTCCTATCTCTGGCTTCTGAGTGCTAGGATTGAAGGTGTGCGCCATCACGCCTGGCTAGTACTGATATTTTTATTTCACATTCATTCATTTATTCACTAACTTCTTGCCAACATACTATATTTGCCAAGCATTACTCTATCAGTCTGAGGATAGGGCAGTAGACAGGATGGAGTGAGTCTTGGATACTGTGGCACTTAAGTTTCACACAGGAAAATGCTAAGGGTAATATGATTCTAGATATGTCTGTGAAGAAAGAAAGCATGCCAGACCATAGAGATATTGGTTAGAAAGGAATGAATAGGTATAATAATCAAGAAATGGCCTGTAGAGTAGGGTGGTATTAAAATCACAATGCAAATAAAGAGACAGGCGAACACCAACAAAACTCACCAAAAAAAACAAATTGAAACTACTCAGAGAAATAAAAGTAAAACATACACCTCCACATGTATAAAATATAACAGAATCTGAGTGACTGAGTTTGGTGATTTTCTTCCTATATACAATATGAAAAATATAATCTATGAGCAGAAAAGTTGACAGATTACTCCTTGTTCAGATGAACATTTTCCATGCTGAGAATAACTAGAGTACAGAACGATGAGCCATTGTCTGTGAAAAAAATATTTGCAGTAAATATTCTACAGAAAGTAGTTTTATCCAAAATATAAAGAACTCTGAAAACATGACAACAACAACAAAAAACAAAGTGCTTAATTAAAAAATGGGCAAAATTCTATGCATACATGCCATCAAAGAAGATACGCAGATGGTTAATAAGCATATGAAAAAGGTGCACAGCATCATATACCCTTGAGAAATCACAAATTAAGACAATAACAATGCAATTCTATATGCCTATTAGAATGCCTCAAATCCACATCAGACAGTAGCAAATGCTGGTAAGGACAATGCCAATAGGAACTCTCATTTTACTGTTGTGAGAATACCAAATGATGCCACCATTTTGGAAGCCAGCGGGCAATTTCCTATAAAACCAAACATGATCTTACTATAATATTCATCCAAAATACTTCTTAGTATCTACTCATAGAGGCTGAAAACTTATGACCAAACAAAATCATACACACAATATTGATGGCAACCATAATTGACATAGCAAACAAGATGTTCCTCAATATGTGAATGAATAAACATACTGGCACAATAGTACAATGGAATATTATTCAAAGCATAAGTGAGCTATCAAGCCATAAAATATATGTGAAAGAACCATAAATATGTATTGCCTTGGGAACAAAACAGTTTTTAAAAGCTGCACATGACATTTTGGAAAAGACAAAAATATAGAGATAGCAAAGCCATCAATGACTGGCAAATATGATAGATATTGATATTGAATGTTAACTTGAAAGAATTTAGATTCACTTGTGAGGGATGTTGTAAATTAGATTAACCTATAGTCCTGCCTTGAGGAATTAACTTGATTAAGTTAACTGAGATGGGAATATCCTCCTTAAGAGTAGGCAGCACCATTTAATGGTCCTGGGTCCTCTAAAAAGGAGAGAGCTGTCTGAGCCCCAGCATTCACCACCCTTGCTTTATCTCAGTGGACTGAATGTGACCAGCTCTGCTTCAAGCTCCTCTTGACATGCCATCCCTGCCATGATGCCAGTACCTAGAACTGCTCACTGATATAAGCCCTTCCTCATTTAGTCTGATATTTGTCAGGTATTTTGTCCCAGCAATGAGAACTAACACACCCCAGATCTAGGGGAAGTGATGAAGGATGAATAAGTGGAACACAGAGGTATTTTAAAAAAGAAATACTACTTTGAGTGATATTGTAATGATGCAGACATTTGCCAAAACTCATTAAACTGTGAAGCAGAGTGAACATTAATGTACAAAATGGAATTCTCTTAATAATGTTCACTAAGCAATGACAAACATTTTCACAGTAATGCAAGATGTAAATAACAGGAGATATTGCATGGCTGGTGTATGAGCAGAGAGGGTATATATGAGAATGCTACACTTCCTCTTTTGTTCTGTAAACCTAAAATTACTTTGAAAATAAAGTTTACTAATTCTGAAAAGCTATGAGAAGATCCATGGGCAAGAGCAGGGCATTCTAGGGGAAAGGTTTCACAAGGCAGCAGGAATCCACTTCTTGGGATGCAGAGCAGGGAGGAAGGGGTAGAAGGAGATAGATGTGGATGCAACAGCTCTCAAAGGCCATGAGGATTCCTTTAATTTACTCCAGGTGCGATTGATAAAAATTCAGAGGTTTTTATATAGGCTATTTCATCTGATTTCTCCAAATTCTACTTGGAGAAGTATTGATTTAAGAGATACGGAGGATTATAGGCAGGGAGATGGTTTAAGTAGAAAGGGCAGGATGATTTGAAGATCTAAGTAACCAAGGTCATTTATGCATTTAAATGCTCTACATCAGCTTCTTGATTGTAATTTTGATAGAGATGTGCTTAACTTTAAAACATAAACTTAATAATTCTCATAAATTGTTTATAGATCTATTTCTAATACCAGTTTAATTTTATCCATGATGTATGTCACTTATCTAAATATTCCCCAATGGCATGCAAGTTTATATTATCTACATTAAAATGGAATTCTTTATAAAATGATAATTTTTTAGAGATATAGACACAAATATTCATATTATTTCCCTCAGTTTTGCTTATTTCCACTTGCATGCTTACTTGTACTCAGAAGTTAAAAATCTTTTGGAGAGTTATTCTAAGGGAATGTAGCTCAAAATTCCCCCCAAAACTTTTCTTTTCAGGTAAGTGCTGAGGAGTCCTTCACATGCTGATGCTAAACCTGAAAGAACTTACATTACCCTTTGTTTACAGTTGCAGTGCTGTAATGCAATTCTGATCTATTCCGCAGGTAGCTGTTAATGACTCAATACCTGAGGCATTGAAGCATAACTACCAAGGTTATTTTGCAAGGAGATGCAATCAAGTAAAATGAGACCTCCCAAATGTGAAAAAGTACCGTGCAACTACAAAGCGGACATAAAAAGCACATGCATCTGTAAAGTGCTCAGAACCTAAATGATTTCACTATGATAGGCCCACTGAATGATATCCATAATTTATAGCAAACGTTGCAAACAATTCAAAGCAAGTAAAGACATAAACAATCAGTAATTAAGAATTCAGTTGAGAGGATACAATGGAGAGTTGTGCTGAGTCAAGGAGCTGAAATGCAAATGTGAAATGTGTGGGGCCATTGCACCTGTGCCCTCAGTGAATTATTCAATCAAGAACAGACTTTAAATTGTGAGATGGAAAAGTTCTAGATGTGTAATGTACATTGTGGTGACTATAGCAAACACTAATGTATTATACACCTGATATGTGCTGAGAGGGTGGACCTTAAGTGTTCTTACTACTGGGAAGAAAAAGGGCAACTATGTGATGATATGTTAATTGGCTTGATTGTAGCAATGATTTTATAATGTATGTTTTGATGGAAACATCACATTGTATATTTTTAAATATATACAATTTTTTGAAGGTATACCCCAATAAATATGAGTAAGGTAAAATAACATGAAATAAGATAACAACATTTAAATAAAATAAATTGAATTAAGTAGCCGTGTGTGTGTGTACGCGCGCACATGTTTGTGTGTGTGAGAGTGGGACTGCTTGAGCCATGTGGTGGTCGGAGGATAATCTCATGTGTTTATCCTCACCTTCTACCTTTTTGGAGGCAGTGTCTCTTGTGTTCCATTGTGTTTGCCCATGAGCTTCTGGGAAGTATACTGTTTCTGCCTCTCTTCTCCCCAACGTATACTAGGAGTACAGATGCATGTGCTAATTTTCTCTGCTTTATGTAGGCTCCAGGGTTTCAAATTCAGTTCCTAATGTAGGTCCTAATGCTTATGCAGGAAGTGTTTTATCCACTGAGCCACCTACCCAAACTTTAAATAACAGTTTATTTTTAAAGGATTTAATTTACTATCAAAACTCTGCCAATTTGCAGTAGCAGGAAAGAAAGATTGTTTATACAGTGGAGGAAAGCAGCATTAATCTTTTGATACCTCCTAATTTTACTCAATTGTATTTATGATTTATGCATTTATAAGAATCTAATACATTTGGAGCCAAATGAATACTGGGGATCAAAAAGTCATACTAGCTCTCATTTTATAGGTGAAGAAATTAATAATTAAGAAATATTAATCTGTGATATATTCTGCTATTAAAATTTTGGATAGTTTACCATGACATACAAATTATCAGTCGAGGCTGGGTGTGGTGGCACAAGCCTTTAATCCCAGCATTTGGGAGGCAGAGGTAGGAGGGAATCGCCATGAGTTCAAGGCTACCCTGAGACTACATAGTGAATTCCAGGTCAGCCTGAGCTAGAGTGAAACCCTACCTTGAAAAAAAAAAAAGAAATAGAAAAATTATCAGTCGAAGAAAATATTTCCTAATCAGCTAATCTATAGTACAGGGATTATGAAAAATAAATTTATCCCAGTTATTTGCTGTGGCTACTGTTTCTGAGTGATTAGAATGGGTTATTACCTTATCAAGACAATGACAAAAGAAAGGCTAGTTTCCTCAGAGTATTTGCAAGCTAAAAAAAATAGTTAATTTCTCACCAAGCTAAAATTAGTGTGACACTTTATAGTGATTGTCAACTAGGCAGGACTTAAATTTACCTGGAGAGGATTATTTAATTAGTCTTGGCATGACTAAGATGTGCTGTCTAGGTTAAGGTCTGTTGAAAGCCCCATCTTAACACTGGGCAGGGTCTGTGACTGTGTAAAGAGGGGAGAGCTGGCTCATCACCAGCACTCATTGCTCCCTTTGCTCTATGCCGATGTGACAATGAGAGCCGGTTTCCTTCTATTGCTTCCCCTGCCACGATCCATTCTACCCCCTGAAGCTGTAAGCCAACATAAACTCTTTCCTGCTTTTGATTGGGTATTTTATCCCAGCAGTGAAAAAGTAACAGCTAAAGTAGTCATTTATAGGATATGATGTGTAATTTAAGAGATTTTCCAACATAAAAATTCACTCAAGAAACTGGTTCCCTAAATTTTGATTGATCTATTCTTATTTCTTCTCTCTTTAATACATTGCATTTTTTTACAGCAAGAATATTTTGAGAAAGTCTTTCTCACATAATAGACAGAAATGCTGAAATACCGGTGGGCAATGTTAAAAGCTAGACATGGTTAAAAGGCAATATTATAGAATGATAATCATAAATTCATCAGATTATGTAATGAATGTTAGCTATATAATCTAAGTAGATCATATAAGTCTGTAACATTTAGTCACTATCATGTGAAATACAAGCTACTTGAATATTTTCTTTTATTCATAACAAACAGTGAATAATCTTATTGAGAGAGATGTCAGTCTTATAATTCAGCACATGCCTTGGATCTGGCAGATTGTCTAAATTATCAACACTTGTTGTTTGATATTTACATCAATATTACACTGCATATAAATCTTTTGTGAAAGAGCTAAAGTTCTTTAGAATAAAAATTATAAATGAGACAATGTAGAATATAATCTATGCAACACAATTATAATTATATATGAATATATGATTATAAATATATATGATTTTAGTTTTCTAGATGATAGATGGTTTTAATACATTTATGAAAAAATTTTTAACAGATATGTGAAAATTAGCTTTGTAAAATACATATTGATTCATGTGAATAGCAAAAGTTTTAACTTTGTGAAGGACAGATTATTTGATAGGATAATAATATCCTAAAATGTTAACCACTATTCTGTACCTTCCCACTCCCACTTTTTCTCTACTCATAGTATTACTTCTTTCAGCCAAATTTAGAATCACCCATGTTTTTGAAGACAAAACTTTTGGCTTTCAGAAATCTAAATTTTGAGGGACTTGAACTTTAGGCAGCTTAAAAAAACAAACAAACTGTTTTAGCCACCACACTAGAAAAAAAAAAAAAATCCATCTTCAGGAAGAAGAGAATCCCGGGAGCCAAGCAGGAAGAGCGGGCTCCTAAAACCTTGCTGTGATTGAATATGTGAGGCAGGAAAGTGTAGAAAATAGTTTAGCCACCAGGACACTGATTGGCTTGAGTTTAAATACACCCTTCTCCAATACAAAGTACCTAGGAATCTGTTGGCTATTTGCCTCCCTCCCAACACCTGCACTGAGCTGTATTTACTCCTGGCTCTTAAGGTATAGACAGTGATTGTAACTTTCCTTATATAGAAGATAACTCTGTCCAATAGTAGAACAACTCTCTTTAATTATTTATTAATTTTATTGAGGTACTATATCATTGCAGAGTAGTTTAATCCTTGACATATATCTTTTTTCCTTTCTATTAATACACTGAAAAGGACACAATCTTGACAAAAGAGCACAGTGCCTTTAACAATGGGACCTAAGAACCAATTTTTCATGAAAAATTTTTTGGTCCAGCTGGATGTGGTAGCACACACCTTTAATCTCAGTACTCAGGAGGCAGAGGTAGAAGGATCTCCATGAGTTTAAGGCCACCCTGAGACTACAAAGTGAATTCCAGGATTCCAGGTTCCAGGCCATCCTGAGCTAGAGTGAGACCCTACTTCAAAAAAAAAAAAAAAAAAAAAAAAAAAAAAAAAGAAAGAAAGAAAGAAAGAAAGAAAGAAAGAAAGAAGGAAAGAAAGAAAAGCTGGGCATGTCTTTAATCCCAGCACTCAGGAGGTAGAGGTAGGTGGATCACTGAATTTGAGGCCACACTGAGACTACATAGTGAATTCCAGGTCAGCCTGGGCTAGAGAGAAAGAGAGCCTACCTTGAAAAAAAAATTTTTTTAGGTCCAATGTGAACCAGTTAACCCCCTGCCCAACCAATGCAACTCTTTTCATATCACATGGGGTTAAATATGGCCAAAATATGTTATATACATGTATGAAATTATCAAAATAAAAATTTTAAAAAGGAAAACTGTTTCCCATATTCCCATATGTTATCTGTCTCTCCATGTACATTGCTCATCAGCAAAATCAAACATTTCTCTTAGAAAATAAATTCAACAACCCAGTCTGGGGGTTCTGCTTTTGTTGCTATTAGTATCTCTATTAGTATCGCTATCAAAATAGTAAAATTTAGAAGTACCCACACCTATATGCCAAAGTCTTCAAATTCACTAGAAGTAAAAGCAAGGTAATTCAACCAAACAAACAATTCCCTAAGCCAAAAACAAACAGGAAGGTAAATGATGAGAAGAAATACTTTGAAGAAAGGAATGGTTCAGAATGTGTTGTAAAATTTTTTAAGCCACTGGGAAGTCCCAGTCTATGGGATGGGGATAGATAAAATACCAAAACGAGAATATTTATCTTTTTAAAAGAATCAGCAACTGGAATATTGAGTAAATGAATATGAAGAGGTGTATATATTTAGTACTGTACAGAATCAGAAAAAATACAAGCACATAATCCATACCTAATTAGCCAAGTGCACATAAGGCAAACTCTAACCACCCAATGCACAGCTAAGACAACTAAGCTGAAGTTCAAGTTGCTGAGTACTATGGGAAAGCAAAGCTTTGTAGTATGGTTCTTCAAGGACAGAAGCTTATGAAAACCAAATCAATTCATATTATCAAAAATTATTTAAAAATAATATCAGAATTAAAAGTAAGTGCATCTTTTATTGGAAATATAGTCTAAGATAAATCTACTTACAAAGAAAAATAGAAAAAAAATGATCTTACCATGAAAGCAGACACTATTATAAAGTGAAAAGATGGGAAAAGTTATTCCAAGAAAGTGGAACCAGGAAACAAGCAATTGTTTCTATCCTAATAGCTGACAAAATGGACTTAAAACCAAAACTAGCCAGAAGATATAAAGAATACTGATTAAGGGATATTAAGAGGATATTACAAAATCACTAAACGCACGTGCAGCCAAAACCCTGAGGATAGTTGACACTTAGCAAAGCAGAGATCCAGAGGCTCCTAAGAGCTCATCATTGAAGTAGACTTAAAACTCACCCACCATGGCTCAAGGAATTTTGCGGAAGAGGGGGTGGAAAAATTGTAAGAGGTACAGGCATTCCCTTCCTCCCCGCAAAAAATGACTATTGCTTCCACAACACATAACCCAAAACCCCATGGGGAATACTTGCAACCCCACTGAAGAGTGTCCCCAGCAGAATGGGAGCAAAGATGAGGGAAAAGAGGATACCAACACATGATGTATCCATACAAAATGTTGTTAATAATAATAACCCTCCCCCCAAAAGATATAAAGTCAGGGATAAATTCAACACAAGTAATAGTGGGTAACTTCAATACTGTATAACACTACCACGTAAGACAGGTCATCTAGACAGAAAACAAACAGAGAAACAATAGAGTTAAATGATACCATAGGTCAAATGGACAATACTACAAAGCAACTAGATAAATTTACATAAATACCAAGCTTATGATTTCAGGGGGCTGTGGTTCAGTCAGGACAATATTCTTGTTGGCTGGAGAGATTGCTTAGTGGTTAAGGCAGCTGCCCACAAAGCCAAAGGACCTATGTTTGATTCCCCAGGACCTACATAAGCCAGTTGCACAAGGTGGTACATGCATCTGGAGTTTGTTTGCAGTTTCTAGAGGCCCTGGTGCACCCATTCTCTCTCTCTCCCTCTCTCTCAAATAAATAAAAATAAAATAGTTAAAAAGAATAATATTCTTTTGCAATATGTTGACAATTGCTCAAGAGCATGCAGAAGTACAAGCTTACAGGTGGCATTGAGGAGTACATATGTATAGTTATAATGCAGATGTAAACAAATAATAGTTCCAGGACATTGGAGCACAAGAACAGCAACCACTGGTGTTGGGAAAGTAAAGGACATGCAGGCATTGTATATAACTTGAAAAATCAGTTAAGAATGTTCAGAGATAGAAAGAAAGATACTTGGAAAAAAAGAGTCATCTAGAAATGTATGGAGGAAAGTTGACACTAAGTTTTTAACACACTTCTTGTTTGGTATGCAATGAATTGAAATGAGACTTGTGAAGGGAAATGGTGAAAGAAGATCAGGTATATTAGTAACAGAAAATTCTATCCATTGTGATTAAAAATGAAAGTTTAGTGTTATTATTCACTGAAAACCAATAAAATAACCTGCTTTTCATAGTAGTGCTACAGATTTTTTTAAATTATATGTTATTTATTTGAGAGAGAGAGAGAGAATTTCTACACCATGACCTTCATCTGCTGCAAATGAACTCCAGACATATGTGCCACCTTGTACATATGGCTTATGTGGGTCCTGGGGAAATGAATCTGGGTTTTTGGCTTTGCAGGAAAGCACCTTAATCACTAAGCCATCTCTCCAGCCCAGTTCTGTAGATTTTAGTGTAACTTTAAAAAAACTTATTTAAAATTAATTTTTCACTATATCCTAGAAGGTTTTAAAGTTGAAAAAAATAACTGTACATCTTACCTGTACATCAGCCTATGCTCATTTTGCTTTAAAAGTGTATCTTTACTTTGTTCCATAGCAGTCTCACAAACTGCTACGGTGAGTTTCTTTTTCTTTTAGGCTGGCCTGGTTTCTTAATTATTGCACAAACATGAAGGCCAATTTAAAAGCATATGCATAGTCATTTTGAGTCTTCACATTTTTTTAGAACTTCAGCTATCATTGAAGAAGTCACATGCTGAGTGGGCTGAAAATTCCATTAATTAGTTACACACTAGTGTGTAGCTTTTAATCCCAATGCCAATTAAATCTATTTATAATTGCATTGGGAGCTGATATATAATTAGTTTTCTCCAATTTTCATGTGGATATGGACACAAGGTGTTAAATATAAAATGAATTAAATACATCTAATTTGTATATTTATTTTAAATATTTGGATTTTTGAAATCTGGAAGCATTTTTCTCCTATATATTTATATCTTATTCAGTAGATTCTCAAGAAAGTCCTTTCAACAGGACTTTGTATGATATACTATACATGTGATTACAATTAGAAAAATAAATACTTGAATGGCTTTGAATATTCTAAATTTGAGGTTCAAAAACCTCACTGGTATTCATACTGTTGTCTCCATCTTTCTGTCACATATCTGTCTTGGGGAAAAACCCGGCCCAGGGTGCCAGATGACAGTGGAAATCTGTAAACTGTCAACATTTCCCTTCAGATACCAGAGGAGTTAGTGCACTTGAACCCTACGCAAAAATCATAACTCCAGTAGGTAAGTCTTCAGAGAAGGGCTAAGCAAACAAAAAGATGTTCTGTGCTGTTTTCAAATACCAATCCAAACTCTATAGTGCCTGGAAGTTTGTAAGAATCAATCTGAAAAGTCATTTGACTTAAGTTATTAGGAAATTATTGGTAAATAAATATTGATTACATTATATTTGATTAATTAACGTCATTAATATGTATGAACAAACTCCCAGATAAGAAGTGATACACACACACACACACACACACACGCGCGTGCGCGCGCTCACATAAATTTAAACTTGACACTTATAACACATAATGTATGGATTGGAATTAATTATTTAGAACTTAGAACACAGTATAAACACATATGTGGTTATTACATTTCATACACACACACACACACATAACACATCACAAAACACTTTATTTTATTTATCAATACAGGAGCTCAGTGACTTACATTTTACACAATTCCACAAAACATAAAAGCAGGTGCTATAGGCTGTGAACCTTTACTCTAGGGAAGTAGATGCATCCAAAAACTAAACTACTGTGCTTTGAGAACATTTTATCAATAAACATCTGCAGACTTATATGTCTTCAGCAAGTTCTTTTTGTTCAAAGTCTCAGTTCATTGCCAAGGTCTACTTCAGAGATGGGAAGCACCTAATTTCAGGATTTTCTTTCCTGATTTTTGAGATCACTTACAGTAATAGCCCTTTGCTTACTGTTTTCTACAGTCAAACTGATCAAAACTCATTTGTCACTGTAAAGCGACAAACATTTCAGGACACCAAATCATGTCTCTAGGCTCTTTCCTGTATCCTTGGTCTTGCATCAATTAATTATACTCCTATAAATCTGAATGATGCTTAGGAATGTCTTTCCTTGTGACTCCAAATATTTGTCTTCCCAAATATTGATTTTTCCAGGTCTTAAGCTTAATAGGATTCAGTTTTCCTAATCAGTATGTCACTCCTGAGGTAACTCTTTATTTTGTCAACAGGATAAAGCAATCAATGTAATGTTGCTTGTACTCAAATGATGGTTAATAGATAATACTTATTCTCTGATTAGAAGATAGTAAATATGCCTTGATAGAAGTCATCAGACATTCTGTATTTTTAATCTAGGAGAATTGTGTGTTTGGATCATGGTGACTTTATGAAGTATAGATTTTACATTATTTTTAAATAGTGGGGATTTACCTTGATACTTATGATTTGAACTAGTTCTTTGGTATATTTTCATCCTCTCAAAGTTGGTCAGAAGGTACCAGTATGCAAATCTATAAGAATGGTTCCTTCTTTCTTGATTTATTTACTTTTGAAAAATCACATTTGAGCAGATTCAGTGGTTAGTGTAGTCAGGATTCCTGCTGAACAGGATTTAGAGACTGATATAGAAGAACAATTCAATATAATCTGTAAGTCTCTGAAGGTGAAAAGAAATAACTATTGTTTTCCAGATCCAGAGAACTAGAATATGACAGGGTAGTCTCAGGCTTCATGCTATAAGTCACCTCTGAAGTTGTGTTTATCTTTCCAGGACATAGAGATACCAGCTCAAAATTCCAAGGATTTGGGTATATGACTAGGTAGGTGCTTGTTCATCTGAAGTATATTGTGAGTTGCAAGATAATTGGTTTAGGTTTGAGTAGAGTCTTTAGCCTCAGAAGAAAGTGGCACATTGAAAAAAGAATCAGACATGTTCCCTTAAATTCATAGAGTCAAATAATGTTATAACTTTTTAAACCAGTGTGGAAAATACATGGTTTTAACCACACAAAGTTTGGGTCAGTTATTCTAGTGTCTCCCTAGTTTATCACCTTAGCTCTAGGCTAGAGACCCTTAAACCATATGAGACAATTGATGATCACATGCATCATTCATTAATGTTGCTAGTGTATGAAATTCCAGATGTTCCCTCTAGAAATCCACCATTAACTGATTTTGGGTGTCAGTTTACAACTTAGCATCTCTACACATCTCTCCTATGGAAATTTTAGTCTCTCTCCTTGTCCTCTACATGGGAAAGATAAAAGACAGCATGAACTATAAATTACTTAACTGACAGTTTATTAAAGTAGTCTCATTTTTTCTTTCACTTTAACTGACATTGCTTTATGTATTTCCTATATCATTGAGTTTGGATCCATTAATTTTATTTCCTAAAACAGATTTTAGATTGATAAAAAAAAAACCTTAAAATCACAGATGTGCTAGGAATTAAATCCCTAAAACAGGTAATAAGTAAGTGCTTGTGTGAATAAGATCCAGGATAGCATAATGACCTGAGAGGGACATAGGGGTCACTTTCAACAAAGATATGTGTGTCTGCTAATGCTTATTGGACGGTTGCTATTTTTAATTGTTTCTCTTCCTTTCCCTTTCCCAGTTATCTACATTTTTAATATTTCCAACTAAAATCTAATCTTTTGTTCTGTCACCTTGTGAATAAAACTCAGCAAAATAAACCTATATCCTTTTGAAAAAGTGGTCCATTCAAAATGTAAAATCATATAACAATGAAGCCATCTGTGGTGACTCTCCATGTAAATGTTATGACATGAAAGATGAGTGTGAAGATGAAAGAAATGGTGCGAGCACCTAGTTTCAGTGTCATCTCCTAGTTTAACACATGGAAGTCAACCCAGGCAAAAGTTAGAAGGATGGCTTCATATTTTCCCAGAAAGATGTCACTATCCATCCCTATGGATAGCTGAAGAAAAACAAATGTTCCTGCCTACTCATACATGCTTCATGGAAAGAGTTGAGACTAGCTACAAGTTTTATCCTTACTCTTAAATATTAAGACAGAGACCAGGGGGCAGAGGTTGTGAAATAAGAGTAGTCCATCAGCATGTGTTTTTCATGACGATGAGATTTTTCAGCAAACATTAACATTTAATTATGTATGTGATGCCAAATGTATTCTCTTTAAGTAAAATAAATGTTAGTCAAGGTTATACACAGTGTAGGTCTCTGTTAACATATTTCTAATGATGGCTGATTTATATTATGGTCTCAGGGGAGCTCTATCTCGCACAATCAGCCTGATTCTGTCATTGTTTGATTGAGTATTCAGGTAAATTTTGTAAATATTTACAGAACTTACAGACAGAAAACATTGCTTTAAGTCTTTTAACTTACTTTTCATTTCAAGAAACACTTTCTGAACCTTGCATAGGTGTTCATGTACAGTAGATAATGAGTCTATGTAGTTCAAATAGATCTTTGAATGTTTTAAAGTAGATCTATTTAAAAGCTAATTTCATTCACTTGCTAAATTGTATATTCATCCACCACATGTCAGGCAATGAGAAAATAAACGTGATGAGAAGGCTTTGCCTTTTGAGGGCATACATATATTTTCTGAGAGAGTGTGCTCATGAGCAAAGTAAGGACAAACCCCTGGCTTTGGACTTCTTCTGATGGAGTTGTTGTAATGGAAATTGGAAATACTGACAACCTTCTAAAGATACTTCTGCACTACATCAAGAGTCCAGGTCTGGGAGCAATAGAGAAAAGCCTTTCCAACAGGGCATGGTGGAGAGAGGCTATAGGAAAAGGACCTGGGTGTTCCAGGTGCTTCCTCAGTGATCATGTGGCTTTGGAAAAAACAGGTTTATGTTGATAACTTTTCCCTTCTTTCTTCAGTGACCACCCCACACTGGCCAACAATAGTTATCTGGGGTAACTACTAACTATGTGAAGTTGGTGATGGAGGGTGTGACTATGGGTAGCACTTATTATAATATTGCTGTTCTAGCCAGTGAGATGAATCATAGAGTAATTTCAACTCTCATGGAGAGTGGTATGCGTTTTCTTCCCAACTGATTTAGCTGACCTCAGTAACTTTAATAAGTAGACCACCATTGTTTCTGTTGATAAAAAGTTTCCTCTCAGCAATTCTGAGTGGGACAAACCACCCTGAGTCTTCCCTACCCTGGCAAACTCTGGGTAACTCTAACATGGCTCCATTTGGGTTGAAGGGACTGCAAGCAAGAGCACTGGAGGTGCTTGTGATAGTACCACGACTCTGAAAGTTACAAACACATAAACGAGTCAAAGTTTGATTATCAAAATAAGCTTTATCATATCCACAAAAATGAATGCTTGTATTTATTTTCTCAAAATAAATGTGATGTCCCTTTGCATATAGGAATGAAAAAAATAACAAAGATGGAGAAAGCTTTACTAGATTCATATGCTACCTAGCATTCGATGGTTATAAATTTCAGTTTTTCAAGATTATAAAGTTTTAGAAACCTGTTGCACAGGTTGTGAATGTGAATATACTTAGTATGACTAAGCTGTACATTTAAAGTATTTAAGATTATAAATGTTATTATGATTTTATCACACTTAGATAGGTAAATGGCAGTCCAAAAGCATTTCAATGCTATGACTTTAGTATCTTCAGAGAAGATCACACAGACACTAAATGGAATTTGGTGATGGGTTAGCTGCTACACACGGCAATTGAAGGTTGGTTTCTAAATAACAAACATCATTTACTTCTCAGAAAGTTAGCTCAGATATTTTTATTACTAGTAACAAAGTTAAGTTTTCTAGTGAAAGTTCTTATTTAAAATGCTTATTATCTTAATCAATCAAGGTATTTTTTTCCCCCTGAGGCAGGTCTCACTCTAGCCCAGGCTGACCTAGAATTCACTCTCTTGTCCCATACTGGCCTCCAACTCACAGTGATCCTCCTATCCTATGCCTCTCAAGTGCTGGGGTTAAAGGTGAACGCCACCTCACCTTGGTTCAATCAAAGTTTTGTAAGTAAACCACATAAGGAAATGCATTTATGGGAAGAAACAACTAGATAACACATTAAATTCTAGACTATTATTCATTAGTTAATTTGATTTAGATAATTTTCAGTTAACAGTACCTTGCTAATAGTAGCTATAATGTTAATTTAACAAAATAGTTTTAGCATATACTGAATTAGTTTTCCTGATTAAAATTCAATTACTCTTTTATCATCTGAACTTGGCATTCCTTTCAATGGAACCCATTAATTGGGAAAATTTAATACTTAACACCACCAAAGAAGCAATAGTAGGGCTATTTATAGTGATATAAAATAATTCATCAGTTGATCCTGGGTGTGAAAATAATTACTGAATAAAACATAAATTTATATCTAGGGATTGAAGGATTAGGGAGGCAAATTCTCTGTACACTGGACAGCATGAGATAAACTGGCAAAAATCCAGAACCCAAGCTGATGTGAAGTCAGGCATAATCAGATCCTTGTTATATCTACTCAGGTTATACACCATTGGCAGCAAGAATTTAAGAAAATATTAAAAATCTATAAAGTATATATTTCATTTTAAACCTTGATAGAAATGTTCCATTTTCTAAACTAAAAGTTGTATGCATCAGGAAATATTTTGCTGTTATTAAGTCTAAATTAAAGTAAATTTGCACATCTAAAGATCTTATTTGTTTTCATTTTTAAAATTTTTATTCATTTATTTGAGAGCGACAGACAGAGAAAGGAAGATGCAGATAGATAGCGAGAATAGGTGTGCCAGGGCCTCCAGACACTGCAAACAAACTCCAGGCAGATGCGCCCCCTTGTGCATTTGGCTAACATGGGTCCTGGCAAATAGATCCTCGAAACTGGGGCCCTTAGGCTTCACAGGCAAGCGCTTAACTGTTAAGCCATCTCTCCAGCCCCTTATTTTTAATTCAAACGTTTGTTTTAGAGTTAGATATAATGTTTCCATATATCTATAGCAAAAAGCTTATAGATTTAAGAAAATGGTTCTATAGTTTATTGTGAAACATGGGAAGAAAACCTACTGTAAAATTTAAGTTTCAATCTGTATAAACAGAGCCTAGTACAAGTCATATTAAACATCTTCCCTTCTTTGTGTTATTTCAAAAGAGTACTTTAAAACTATACTTTTATAGCCCAGATGACTTTTTATAAAGGAAATTACATGCAATAATTCCCTAGAAGGGAATTTTCAAATCATAAAAATGAAATCATAATTTGTATCCTCTGAGTTAATAAGTGACAAAAGCTGAATCAACAAAACATTTTCCCCAGATTATTACTGCTTTTTAATGTCATGAAAGTAATAAATGCAACTTACAATTTGGTTTTTTCATCTTTCAGGAAAACTATGTGTTCATCATTTAAGTAAGTGTATTAACATTTTTAAAAATTTCATAGTTTGCTTTAGAAATCCAGTAAATGCAGAATTCTGAAAATATTTCAGTAGTACCTGAAAGGCCATGTTCCATGAGACTAGAACATTAATGATTATATGTATGCTAGTTATCTTATAAATGAATATTAGCATCAATTAATGAACTAAGATTCTGTGTTTTTAAGGACTGGTAGTCAGTTTGCCAAACTCCATGAATTCAAATAATATTTCAGGATCCTTGTGAACCATATCCCAGAATTCTCTGCAGAAATTTTGGCTAATATAAGAACAGATCTAAAATCTAGGACACAACAAGCATAATAAAAATATAGTTACAGACATGACAAAATCGTGCTTTGTTTTACTGAATTTTTGTGATCTTACAAGGGCTGATTCTACAAAAAAATTCATTCCTAAAATAATAGTTTTCCCTTTTCTTTTGTGATAAAACTCAAGTTCAGAAGCACATGTTATGGATACATTAGGGGTTTGGGGGGGGGGGGAAATGAATTCCATGAGTAAAAGGGGGAAATATTGGAAAGAGGGCTCAGGTACCTAACACACTATTTATTCAAACCAGGAACGACATAAACTCTTTGCCCCCAGCTTAGCATTAGCTCTATCACAAGTTCTTACTCTAATTCCTTAGTCATAAGGTCTATCACATTTTCTCATTCTAAAGGCCTTTTCAGGATATAAGATATATTCAGGGAAATCATCTGAATCCAGAACACACCAGACCCTCATGAGTCAAACACTGCAATGTGTGATCATCATTTTACTTGTTAAATATGATGATGAATGTTAGACATAGGGTCTAGAAGGCGAATTCAAAAGTTTATCTTTAAAGGAAATGAGCAAGAGTACTGCTTTCTCCATGAATCTGATATTAGCACAAGGGCAAAGGAGATAGACACTGAGGACACTCTCAACTCCTACCAAACTATAGATCCAGAGGCTTCTAAGAGCTCATCACTGAAATATACCTAAAAGGAATCCAACATGGATCATGGAATTTCACGGAAGAGGGGTTGGGAAGATTGTTAGAGCTGCAAGTTGGGACATCATGCACAGAGACATTGCCTCTTCCCCATAACACATGGCTACCCCCACAATGCATGACCCATAATCCCCATGGGGATAACTGAAATCTCCAATGAGTGGGTCCCTTTGGAGGGGGGGCAGGGATGAGGGTAAGGAATGTACCAACATGGCCTGTTTACATACTGAGTATGAAAAAAAATACAGATTAAAAATGCACATATGCCTAATTTTATTTATTAGTAATTGATAAGTGCCTACACTTTTAAGATATTTGTTGTGTTAAGTTTAAACAGCTTAAATACATATCTCTAACCACCACTGGCACCTGGGAGACAAATGCTCACTAGATGTGATTTTTTTTTTTTTTTTTTTTGGTTTTTCGAGGTAGGGTCTCACTCTAGCCCAGGCTGACCTGGAATTCACTATGGAGTCTCAGGGTGGCCTCGAACTCACGGCGATCCTCCTACCTCTGCCTCCTGAGTGCTGGGATTAAAGGCATGTGCCACCACGCCTGGCTAGATGTGATTATTATTGAGCTGCAATGACAAGTACTAATTCATTGGAATTTGCTCATAGGATACCCGTTGGGAATCAGTTACACTATAATGTGGTCTGTCAGATAGCCAGCCCCTAGTTATCAAAGTCAAAAATGAAGAATATTTACACCCCTGTCTTTCTCCACTAATACAGCATTGAAAATGTACTGTGTTTGGTTCCTCAGAATAAAGACAATGTCTACTTCACTCTACAAGTTATACTACTTAAAATAAGTTCAAAACTTTAAGGAAATTAGAAAATAGACAAAAATTCTAACTGTGCAATCTGCAGTGGAAGGTAATGATAGGTTTGGGCATATATTGAACTGTTTCCATAACTATAACATGTGAATAAAACATTTCCCTTGCAGGTTAGAAGTATTATTACAATGACCAAAAAGGAAACAAAACATCATAAATGACTTAAACATTGAACATTGTTACTTTGTCTACAAAAATGAGGCTGAAAGAAAAATGAATTTATGACAATTATTGAGAAAACCTTGGTTAAAAGCAAAAAACCAAAACTTCTCCTTGTTCCACTAGTGGGAAGTTCATGAGAAATATACAGTAGGATGTAGAGAAGCATGGAAATTTCCTTTCAGTACATATTGATTGGTTCAATTTTATTCTGAGGTTCAGAAAATGTCTCTAGAATTGTAAGTATTTTGTACAAAACATCCTGATACTTAAAGAATAAAGACAGCTTAATATTTATTTGAAAGAGATAGGCAAAATATTTATTCTAGAATATTTATTGAGAAGGGTGTAACATAGTATTCATTTGAGAAAGTATTTATAAATTACTGAGATGTCAAATTTGGCCTTCTAGTCAACAAAAATCAACCTGGTTATTATCCCAGCTGTGGTGGTTTGAATCAGATGTTCCCCATAAACTCATGTTTTCTGAATGCTAAGTTCCCAGAAGGTGGGAATTTGAGAATTGGAGACTTCTGGAGGAGGTATGCTGTTGGTGGTGGGAATATGGGTGTTATAGGCAGCTCTCCCTTGCCAGTGTTTGATTCACTCTCATGCTGCAGTGGTCCACCTGCCATGGCAGAGGTGATACCCCACCTCTGCTCATTTCATCCTTTCCCTGCCATCATAGAGATTCCCCCAATTCTGGCTAATTGTTCTGCACTGAGAAGATAACTACAACACGAGATCTATGTTTGCTTGTGTGAAATATGTAGAAATTTTAGCTTGCTGTCAATTAAAGGCCTTAAGTCAGTACTCCATGGACTTTTAGGTACACTCTTTTTAAAAATAGGTATCACAAAATCTAGGTATACTTTCCACTAATACTACCAATCCACAGTAAAAATTAAATGCAAAATAAATTTATTCCCAAATTCCTATAGAAAAATATTATTTGAAAGACGTTTGTAATTTTCAGGACTCTGACCTCAAGTTTCTGAAAAGTGGTACAGTATCATTGGATGAATTTTTCCCTTAATTTGGTATGTTATAAACAGAAACACATAAAAATTAAGAAATAAAACATTATGTATGAGAGATTATACATATGTCAATGAATGTGTGTGTGTGTGTGTGTGTGCACACTCACACATGTGCATATGTGCATGCACAGTGAAAGAGAGAAGGAAGAGAAAGAGAGGGAGAGAGAATTGAAAGTGAGGACAGAGATTCTTTTGCTGTTGCAGCATTAGGTAAAATTGGATTAAATCAAGATGCTGGAGTTTGACTCTTTTGGATCCTAGGGATAGCATCGGAAACCTCATAAACCAAGCCTCCACAGGCATAGCTTTTCTGGATTGAGGCATTTCAAACTCTCATCAGAATGGTCCATCAGTGTTTACTTACAGCACTGCAAGCCATCTCTATGCCAAAGCTCTACATTCATCAACATTCCTCATTCAAACCAGTTCCCAATATATTCAGTCACATATTCAGTTTTATTGTAGAAACAACCTCACTTCTGATACCATTTTTTTTCTGTTAGTTACCTTCTTATTGCTGGGACAAAACACCTAAACACAGCAGCTGATGTGAGGAAGGATCTTATTTCTGCCCTAATCTGGAGGGGAAGCATCACCATGACAGGGATAAGCATGACAACTGAGTGTCACATCTCCCGCTGGAAGTACCTCCAGTGCTAGGCGTGCAAGTGGGCTAATAAACCTCCGGGTCCATCCCCAGCGAATAAACCTTATCTACCAATGCCTGCACCTCCAAAAAGACCACAAGTCTTCCAAATTTCTAATCGTTGAGGACCAATATTTTAAACATATGACACTATGGGAGACATTTCAGTCAAAGTATCACCAGTAGTCTCTTGTCTATTCCTTTACTGAATACTCATAACCAAAAGCCTGGCAACTTTTTGCTTCTGAATCTTTCCCAGTGTGCTTAGCTCTGAAAAAGGGTGGAGAAAATTGTGTGTGTGTGTGTGTGTGTGTGTGTGTGTGTGCGTGTGCGTGTGCCGCGTGTGTGTGTGTGTGTGTGTACACAAGATAATAAAAGGAGTAAAATTATTTTCTTGGTACAAAAATTAGCTCATGACATTTTGTAACTGTTCTTTTGGGGCAGCCCAATTGAACAACATGAAATTAGCATATTACATGAAATTTTCTGGTTTTCTGCTTTCAATTTTAATTCTTTTTTTGCTTTACCTCTGCTTTCTTTCTCTCCCTTCTCCATTATCATCACCACCACCACCATCATCATCACCACCATCACCACAAACTGTTTATCATTACAGAAAATTAGAACACACATACAGAGAACTATGATTAATTATTTGTGTAATTACCACTCAGGTCAAGAAAAAGGGTATTGCCGGTAACACGCAAATTCCACTCCACTTAATTTCCTGCTGCCATCCCTGCTTGCATCCTCTCTGTCTCTCTGTCTCTTTCTCTCTCTCTCTTTCTCTCTCTCTCAGGGCAACCTTCATGCTAACATTTACAGTTATTAATGGTATCTCTTTTCTTATATTGTGATATGAACCCATACACTAGATAAAATTCTTACTTGATGTTGAATTTTGTATTAAGAGAATTGTACAGTATATATTCTCCTTGTTTGGTTTCTTTCACTTGACAGTGTGTTTCATTGTTCATCATTGGAAGAATTGTATTGCATAGATACTAGACACATTACACTTTATTTATGCATTTTACTGCTGAATGTTATGGAAGATTGGGGGAGAGGATTTTTACAATGTAGTGGCCCTGACTTTTTGCAAAATCTGTGAAAATAGAAAAATATACCACTTCAGAATCTTAAGATATTCTTTATATTATATTCACATTGGTATTCTAAAGTTACCAAAGAAGAAAAGTTTATGAGATCAAAAGTTGTCACTGAATGGCTGTTGAAGTTTGCTTACAAATGCAACACTGTTGATACTTAAAGGACATTAAGATGAACTACTGTTCAAATCTACACTAAGCACTTTCTGAACAGGTCGAGCTAAAGTAGTATGAACAGAACAGTGCACTTCTGCATCCTGAAGGGATGGTGATTTAGTTACTATCTGAACACATTCCTCTAACTTCTCAACACAGTTTAAAATTTTTCAGAAATTCCTCTAGTTATGAATTCTATGACTAGCTTGACATTCCACAGGCACTGGGAATGACAAATCCAATTTACCACCAGAGTTATGGTTTCTAAACAAAAATATTAAACAGGAGAAAAATAATCGAGGTGGGAGATAGTGCATTTTCAGAGAGAATTCCAGCAAATATTAATTTTTCATTTTCCATTCCAAAAAAGACACTAAATAGCATATACCATATATTTACTTTTTCCTACAACATTTTCCTTTGTTACAAGTACAAGAGCAAGAAGGCATATTTAAAGATTTATGTAATAAAAGTAGACAGTGAAGGTTAGCATACTATAATATTAGTTTTATGTAACATTAAATGTTCCCTCTACCCATCATCAAATTAGATCACCAGGGATTTTCAAAAGCATATGTACTACTACCTCATAAAACTAATTATATGATGCATTAATTTGGTTCTATATTGACTAAGCAAATGAGAAAGAACTATTTGAAAAAAAGCTTAAAATTTTTTTAACCAAAGAAATCACTTTAAATACCACTAGCATTCAGTGAAGAAATTGAAATTGTGCTAAATTCTTAATCTTTAGGTTAGCAGTACAAACTCATGAACACATCTCTACACTCAAAAGTAACCAGACTGTTGTCACCAAGAAAACTTCCCAAAGGATTTAAGAAAAGTGTAATGCTTCTTGAATGACAAATATGTGTGTGGTGTATTTCAATTTTCTTTGTATCCCTCTCCCGTTATCTTTCTCTTTAACTTTTGGGGCTCAATGCTAAAGCAATGCTGCTTGGCTGTATGAAACCTCCTGGCATGAACGATGTATTTTATTTATTTTAATAGAACAAATCACAACTAAACCTGGCTCAAAATTCTATTTCTGAAAGAATTTAATAATTGTAAAAAGAATAATAGTATAACTCCTTATTTGAATGAATATTGGAATACTCACACAAGGAATTCTGTACTTGACCACACCCTATAAATAGATAAAAATGCATTTTGTTTGTTTTCCAAAATCACAGTTTTCCTCTGTGCATTATGAAGTCTGAAACATAATAAGACTTCCCAGGCAAGGCAGTTCTTCAGATTCTTCATCTGGAGGAACGCCACATAGCTTCATCTAAGTGTTAAGTTATCTCTGAAAAGTGTTATTGTGTTTCTGGGTTTACTCTTCTACTTCACTCAGTACTGGATTATATTAATTATATTAGAAATACTTCTGTTAGCTGGGTGTGGTGGTGCATGCCTTCAATCCCAGCACTCGAGAGGCAGAGGTAGGAGGATTGCTGTGATTTTGAGGCCACCCTGAGACTACATAGTGAATCAGTTCAGCCTGTGCTAGAGTAAGATGATACCTCCAAAAAAAAAAAAGAAGGAAAGAAAGGAAGGAAGACAGACTTTTGTTAATAAGTAACATCAACAACATGAAGCTCTGGTCTGCTCCTAGGTTCTTTTGTTCCATTGAATATTCTACTGGGGCATGGCTGGCTATTCCAATGATGTCTATATCCATACCCGAGGAAACAAAGAATGTTTACAGATAGAATGGATTATAATCTGAGGTGGGTTACGGCTAGTAAGTCAATGCCAGTGACACCCAAAATAGTAGAGAGTTGCACAGGTCTGTCTGACATATCTTTCCTCCAAAAATTACTCTTAAAAACCTTACCAGATATCTAATTTCTGACATGGTCTCTCCTTAACTGTCTCACATTCATCATCTTTCCAATAGCAAAACTCTGTCTGGGATTTCAAATTCCATGTCAGAACAAACAGGCCTATACTGTTCAGTCTCTATTTGGATTTATTGTAAGAGTATTGATGTTTTATGTGCAGCTCTTGATTCTACACTCCATCCCTTGATAGCAGCATGTGCACAGAAAAAGTGTGCTTTAATTCCCTGCTGAGTGCAAGCTCTGGCAATCTACCCCATTTATAAATATCCAATTACTTATGAACTAACTCTAAGTTATCATAATATTTCTTCCTGAAAATAACAGTTGTGTTTAGCACTAAAAGTTAATGTAACAAGTATTTAGTATCTCACTCTCACTGAAAGAATAGTTATTTACCATCAAATTTGTGGCAAAATTTTTAGCACTGTCAAAATTGAAGCTCAGGTTTACATTGCTGATTGGTAGTAAAATTAATGTAGCCTTCAAGTGTTCTAGGACTCAGTGTTTTTAGCTTAACCAAGTGTTTTACATGCACATCATACCATGTGTTGTTTATTTTTCCACTAGCTACACATTTTGGTTAATGTAGAAGTTAGTAAGATAATTTAAGTATGATTCATGATGAGGTACCAATAAGGCCAAGTAATATTTTTTTAATTTTTTGTTTATTTTTATTTATTTATTTGAGAGTGACAGACAGAGACAGAAAGAGGCAGAGAGAGAGAGAGGGAGAGAGAATGAGTGCGCCAGGGCCTCCGCGCACTGTAAACGAACTCCAGACGTGTGCGCCCCCTTGTGCATCTGGCTAACGTAGGTCCTGGGGAATCAAGCCTTAAACCAGGGTCCTTCGGTTTCACAGGCAAGTGCTTAACCACTAAGCCATCTCTCCAGCCCCCAAATAATATAAGTTAATATATGAAATACTTTAAACACCATGTGTTCGCTATTGTAGAACAATTACAATAAAAATCAATTGTGGGCTACAAGAGGGCCTACACCTATTAAATTCTCTATAAAAAAAAGTAAGGGTTATCTCATTTGTCCTGGTGCTAACTTACTCTCCGTTGGAGAATCTGCTTCTCTTTTTCAGACAGATGTAGATCCTAAGGAGAGAGCCACCCCATCATACCTCCAAAGCGCCCGGGCTGAAACTAAGAAAAATTGGCGAAACAAGCAAGGTGCTGTTTTCCTGATGAACCGGATACCAGCACAAGGGGGAAGGAGATCAACACAGAGAAAAATCAACTCCTACCAAATCAGAGAGCCAGAGCCTCAGAGGCCCCCAACACCTCATCACTGAAGCAGACCAAAAATGAATCCAACATGGCTCAGAGAAATTTTGCGGAAGAGGGGGTGGAAAGAATGTCAGAGCCACATGTTGGGTCATGATATGCAGAGACACTTAGCTTACCCATAACTGTGGGCTAACTCCACAATGCATGACCCGTATATCTCAACAAGGAGGGGCCAAGGGGAGGGGGTAGGACACAGATGAGCCTAATAATGGTACCAAACTGACTATATTTGCTGAATACAAAACTAACTAATAAAGAAAAAAAAAAGCTGCTACACATTAAATCTTCATGTTCATCACTTGGCACAGTGGAACTCACTGGGAATTATTCTGATTGATCTATTTTTTCTCACCTACTCTGATATATTAGGTGTTTATCTGTTTTACATTCATCATATATAATGTTGGAAGTTAAGAGGAAACTCAATATGTGGGTGAATGTGAAAAAATGAAATAGTTGAACATTGCTGTGTTGAACTTTGTTGAAGCAGTTATGAAAAGGATATATTTTGATTAATTTCATAAGTCTACATGAACTCTGTAGTACAGTCAAAGGTTGCAGAGATTAGAAATTTTTATTATAGTTTGTTCCATAGCATATCCAAAGCGCCTTTTCCTTCCACATTGACTTTGTGAAAATTGTGGAAAACTTGGCTCTTTCCAAAAGAAAATGAGCAATGAACTATTACTTTTGTTTTCAACCTTCCAAATTAGAGAATTTCTATTGTTGTTGCCATTTCAACTCTACCTGGCCCATAGCAGCTTATGAGATGAAAGAGTTGATTTCAGGCTTACAGAATCTAGGGTAAGTTTCATCATGGCAGAAGAAGCTGGCTCACTTCATCATACACCCATTAGAGAGAAAGAGAGAGAATAGCCCGAGCTCAAGCTAGCTCTGAATACACAGGTAGGGACTCCACCACAATATCTACCTCTGGTGACACACTTTCTCCAGCAGGGTTCCACCTCCACAATGCTCTATGAGGTGAGGATGAAGCAGGAAACAATCACAAATACCTGTAGCAAATCACATCTTTCCCCTGGTCCCATATATTCATGACTATCACACAATGCAAACTGCACTCCCTCCAACTTCAAAAGTCCCCACAGTTCCTATCAACGTTAACACTGTTCTAATAATTGTAGTATCATCTGAGATTTAAGACTGTCTCTTAACTGTGAGCTCTGGGTAATTGAAATACAAGTTACATGCTTCCAATACATAATGGCACAGAGTAAATATTCCGTCTGATAAAAGAAGGAATAACAAGTAGAAACTGGATCAATGCAAGATCAATAGACAGCAGGCAGACATCATGTTTCTTCAGTTTCAAGTCTGATATCTGTCACTAATGATGAAGTCCGTGAGGTTCAAATTCCACCACTTCCAGATGGGCTGCTCACAACCCAGTGGAAATTCTATCCTGAGCCAGCAGCAATTCTGGGCAGTCATCCCACGCTCCTGGCTTTTCCAAATTCCTTGGCTCTCCATTCAAGCCCAGGGTTAATCTTCATTGCTCTGTACAGTGGTCTTACTGAACCTCCATATGGGGATTCAATCCTACTACACAATTCCCATTCTTAGCACCTTCTGGAACTGTGTTCACTTCATGACAATTTTTTTTTTTTTTTTTTTAGGATTTCTCACATTTCCAAAACCAGTGCCAGATGGGCCGGATAGCCAAATCTGTAAATCCACAGGGGAGTAAAGCTTGGCCTTGAAGAGCAGGTTACTACTTCAAAATTCTTCCTGCAGGACCTTTCCTTTGAAAACAATTTGAATTCTTATTACCATGAGCCTTCCATGGTTTCAATTTCACCTTCGGGGCATCTTTGCCATATTTCCGATGCAAAACAGTTGGCACACCTTCAATTCTTAACTGCAGCTTAACTGGCCTCAACCCATGTTTGTGCTGGTTCCTCTTACTTCTACCACACACACCAGCCCATTACTTTTAAATTCAAGCTTGCTGAATTTCTCAGATGGGTAGAACACACCCAGCCTTTCCACCTATAGGCTAGTTCTAATAAAGTTCTTTCCTTCATAAACTTAATAAGCCAAGACTTCACAGTGCACAATTCTCTCTTCATTGATCATTTTAAATTCATTATCACCAGAATAGCCTGTCAAGGTTTGCTTAACACATTGTAATGCTTCTCAAGTCCAAGGTACCAAACTCTCCCACATTCTTTCTGCAAATCTGTTACAAAAGACTAAGGACAATGTGGCCAGATCCACTGCAGCAAGGACTCCACTTTTCAGTATCACTTTTGTGTTGCAGTTGCTTTTTGGTTGCTGGTAAAAGAAACTGACCAGAAGAAGCGGCTGGCAGGAGGAAAAGGTTTATTTGGACTTTTGATCTTGAGGAGAAACTTCCTGATGGCAGGGGAAAGGATGGACTGATCAAAGGCTGGACATCACCTCTAGCAGGGAGAAAATGGCAGCATGAGCGTGTTCTGAGCTCTGGCAAGGGAGAGCTGACTATATCACCCCTAAGCCCATTCCCAGTGCCACAACTCTTCTAGCAAGGCTCTACCTCCCAAGTTACCACCAGATGAGGACCAGCTATACAAAATACCTGAGTTTGTGGGGGAACATCTTATCCAAACCACCACATTCTGCCCCTGGACCTCATAAATTAATAACCATTCATAATATAAAAATCCATTCAGAGCTGGGCATGGTGGCGCATGCCTTTGATCCCAGTACTTGGGAGGTAGAGGTAGGAGGGTCACGAAGAGTTCGAGGCCACCCTGAGACTACACAGTTAATTTCAGGTCAGCCTGGACCAGAGTGAGACCCTACCTCAAAAAAACAAAAACAAAACAAAAAGAAAATACATTCAGTCCAACTTTTAAAATCTCCAAGGTTTCTACCAATCGCAACACTGTTCAAACATAGCCATAATCCACAATCCCTTAACTGTAAACCAATAAAATCAAAACCACATAATAGCACAAATTAAACATTTACCCTACAAGATATGGTGTTGGCCATAACAAGCAAAGGATTGAACCAATGCAAGATCTAAAGCTAATAAGGAAAGCATCAAATCCTATAGCTCCATATCGAACATCTGTAACCTGTGACAAAGTCTCTGGGATATCAATTTAGCCCCGCTTTATACTAGGTGGGTAGTAATGAACTTAATCACAAATAACTGAGGCTATGGAGATATTGAATTCAAATCACCATAAGTTCTTAACAAAATGAGTATCTGCTTAAATTTTATTCTTTGGCATAGTTTAATTGTTGTATCCCAATAGAGAAATTCAATTCAAACTGATTTAACTGATTTATGTACTTAAAATATACCTATGAACAGAATTCCTTTGGAATAGTAATACTTAACAATGTCTACCCCTTCTTTAGGTAAGAGATGACAGATAGAGCTCCATGCTCATTCAATCTTTTACTTGTCTATAGCTATCTTTTATCAGTTAAGACGTCCTACTTATGGTACAATAGCTGTCGCTTGTTGTAGAAATGGCTTTTGAATCACCTGTCCCTCCTTTCCTTAAACTCAGAGCCTGAAGAAATAGTTTTCCTTTGTGCTCATTTCAGCAGCTTTTACATATTTTAGAATATTTGTGCTACATGAAGTTGTCTACATTTTGTCTCTTTCTCCCAATGGACTGCAAGATAAGGCCTCTGGTTTTCTCATGGTTACAACCTTGTGGCTACCATAGGCACTATCAAAGCATTTGCTAAAAGGGTAAAAGTTTTGTGGTAGGAACTGAGTAACATAATTTGTTGCTGACCTTCCTTCACCCAGTCTGTTCCTCCTATTTTCGACATCATTCAAAAGTTAATATTTTATGTGACTCAGTATTCCTTTATCATTTATTTTTCATTCAGTGATGGTGAACATATGAAAGTTAATGAATGGGCACAAGTATTACTGGAAGTTAAATCAGGTACTTATTCTGCAATCCAATTAGAAACGGAATTTTGGAGACTGGACAGATTGCTCAGTGGTGTAAAAACACTTTCTTGCAAAGTCTAATGGCCTGGGTGTGATGCTGTAGTAGCCACATAAAACCAGATCCAGAAAGTGGTGCATGCATCTATAGTTCATACTTTTCTCATTTATTTGCTACTGATAATAATATTTGTCTTGTAATGTATGTTAAGTGACATTATGATGAAAAGAGTGCTTGAAAATGTAAATAGATAGTGGTTGCCCAACTTTGGTGCTCATCAGGATCTCTGAGTTAAGACCACCAGCATTTCTGACCAGGAGCTCTGAGAATGCCCTCTGGTGGTTACTTATTCTTGTGGGTTCCCAGGTGTGGTTCTTGCCTCATTTTAGGTGGCACTGTAGTTCCACAATGGCCGTACCATTTTGTTTGTTTCCATAATCCAGGGATATGAACATTTCTTAGTTATTCTGCTTTCATGGCTCTGCTCTTTCCTTTCCAATCTTTATTGTTCTGAAAAATTATGCACAACAATCATGAACTATGTCTTACCCATATATTTTTAAATATTAAGATGAATTATTTGATAACGTATAGTATAATGATAACAACATTCAAAAAAATGAAAACACTTTCAAGTAAAAATTTCAGTGGTGTGCACACTGAATTATGATTCAAATCAATGATTCATAAAATAGAATTGAAATTTAAGGAAAGTAAGAAATTTAACTAATAATTGATATATAATGATGCTGTTCTTAAGAAAACTGGGATTGGATCATGGATTTAAGAAATTCCATGTGTTAATTCATTTGGCCCACTCTATTAATTGGAATGCATGCTTACAGCGTAGTGTATGACAGACTTGATAAAATATTTTTTCTTTTCCAGGGCCTATTCAATACTCAATTATTTTCTTGTAAATAATTTATACTGCATAATAGAGAAAACACCATAAATAACCATATGTTTCAAAGAGCAGCTTCTCTGTTTACAAATAGTCACAGCACAGACTCTCAGTGAGAGGCAAGTAGAAAGGGATATACTTCAAGCTAGCTGCTGAAGTGCAGGAATTGTCTTGGCTTCCATTTCTAAAACAGTACTACTTTGTTCTCCTAGTCTAGACAAAAGAGTGGTACCCTAAGATGGGTCTACAAGTGAGAAGATACTAAGGTAGGACAATTAAAGGTTTTAGATATGCACATTTATATACACCCATACACATATGTATAGGTAATCTCCACAAAAGTACATTTCATTAGCAGCACATTTCTTGACTCTTCAATAACAAATTGAAAATTTAAAATTGCCAGGATGACAGGAAGGAAACAACTGCTAAAAACAACAGCTGCTGCAGTTATAACCATTGTTAGACTTAATCAAGGAAAATGAAGAGGAAAGTGCTTCGTGACATACAAAGTGGGGACTATGCAAGGAGGACATGCTTGTCTCTGGGGGACAGTCAGTGTGTACTACAGTCCTGTCGGTCTGGGTGACTGGCGAGTACATATTACAGTCTAGGCAAAGAGGTGCAGCATGGACGACAGGACAATAATAGGTATATGGAGCTTTTGTGAATAATGAAATAAACTTTTAATAACATTGGTTTTTATTAATTTATTGATATCTTGTCCTGAAGTATATATTAGGTATGTTTGGCAGGAGATATTGTTCATACTATTGACTTTAGCTAATTAATTTTGTCATTATTAAGGCAGCAAATTACTAAGCTGATGGTTTGTAATCAGCATAAGAAAAAGCAGAAATTATACAACATCTATAATCACTATTATTTGACCATGGATTAATTGGAGTAATAATGAAGGAGAAGAAGGAATTTTATACAATTGAAGCATAATTTTCAAATGAATTTTATTACTTGTTTTAAATAATTAGTAATTTGTACTGGAAGAACATTATATTAAAAATATAGTAAACATATTTACATTTTCTGGACTAACTCTCAAGACAAATGTTAGGCGTTGAGATGCCCTTAATGTTTTATTCCTCTTTGAGTAGTTGCTATTTATAACTTATTGGCATTTTACCTGTTGTTTACTATCAGTAAAACATAAAACGTATGATACCAGGATGCAAAGAATGAAAGTTTAAAAACTCTATTGGAATTTGCTAAAGGCAAGCACATTCAAAGAACCAAGGAGTACTGCAGCTCCACAGGCCTCTCCCCCCAGACTGAACTACTCTCTGGACAATCCTTGAATATCACGTTTGTGATGTCTTGTTTTTCAACCTTATATTGTTCTATTAGTATGTTAACCAGCACAAGGTTTGCAGAGCTTTTATAGGTAGTTTAAACAGTCTTTAAATTACTTTGCTGTTCTGGATACCACAGTCATATTTTGTTGAACAACAGATAGGGATTTGGATGGAGGCCTTAGCCAAAGTTATACAACTTCCAAATATGATGCTTAAAAAAGTAATGGCAGCTATGCTGGCTTTTTTGTGAATGTGGCTGAGGATTTTTTTTTTCTCTCTTTATATGTAACTGTTTTTACTTCTAAGTGATTAGATCATCCCTTTTCCCTTCTTCTTGTTTCTGCATTTGGGGGGATGCAAAGTGATTTGGCCAATAGTATGTTTGTAGACTTAGCCTAAGTATTTGGATGCACATTTCTGACTTTCTCTTTCAACTTCCACTATCACCATGGGATATATTGCAGTTGCAGTGCTGTGTTATATAGTGATTTACAGATTATATGGCAGGCTATGCTGTCATAGTATGAGAAACCAAGAGGCAAAACTAAGTTTCCCTGTCTCTCCACCCTAGACCACTAGTCTATGCTAGCTGACCCTCAAGTTGAAAACAAATGAACATAGTCAAGATCCACTTAGACTTATTAAAAATAGTATTTCATTATTAAGCTAGTAAGTTTGGAGTGATGTGTTACATAGTGATTTACAAATTAAATCCTTTTCTTTTGTTTGGCTCCAGCCTATATTTAAGTGAACTTTGAAAGTCATGCTATTGTAATTGCACCAGAAGTAGTCAGACTCATAGATTCAAGATGACTACCTAGCCAGGACAAAAATAAGAGAGAGTGAAAGTTTGACTATAGAGCTGGTATGGAATTATGCAATCAACTTATTTATAATTGCTCCTGAGCATCTACAAAGTCTTTAAGTTGGTAAACTGAATTTCCATAAAATACATAGTTCAAGAGATTGAAATGTAACTAGCCCTAATGTTTGTCCTAATGTCCTAATACTCCTTTAAAACACATTTAATACATTAAAAAAAGTGCTAACCCATAACTACATTCATTTTCTAAAGTGAATGTATTTATGGGTAATTATCTATAATTGATACACAACAATTACAAAGGGAGTCTTGCCTCTCTCATTCCTAGTGCTTGAATTCATTGAGTATATGAAATACTGCAGGGTGTGCTCTAGAGGCAAGGAGTCTGTCCGGCACTGCTAGGCACAGGCTGGAGCCTTCAGTAGACAGGCCTGAGTTGCCAGGCATGGCTAAGGACCCCCGGACTACAGCAGGCCACTCCCTCTTCAAGTCCTGCACACCTGAACTTAGGCTTTGCTCTGTGACCTTTGGCCAGTTGCCTAGGAAACTCCTTATAGGGTATCAGTCAGCAACCCCATCCCCCTGTTCCCTGCCATTGCTTATGTGCTGGAATGAAATTCTGCCATGTGTATGAAGATAGTTTTAACATATAGAATTATAATAATTCTTGCATTGCTACATCTTACGTTGCTATGCATACCTCTTAGGTCTTCAAAGTATGACCAGAATGCATTCATGTGTTCCTGCCTTCCTTGTAGTCACTCTGGTCTGCATTCCATCGGTGGAGATGTGATTCAGGTGTCCCCCATAAGCTTTGGTGTCCTGAATACTAGGTTCCCAGCTGATGGAGATTTGGGAATTAACGCCTCTTGAAGGGAGTGTATTGTTGGGGGTGGGCCTATGGGTATTATACCCAATTTCCCCTTGCCAGTGTTTAGCACACTCTCCTGTTGCTATTGTCTTCCTTATGTTGAGTAGGGAGTGATGTCCACCCTCTGCTCATGCTATCATTTTCCCCTGCCATCATGGAGCTTCCCCTCAAATGTGTAGGCCAAAATAAACCCCCTTTTACCCGAAAGCTACTCTTGGTCTTGTGATTTATGGCAGCACTGTGAACCTGACTGCAATACCATCTCTCCCCCAAGTAATTAATAGATTCCAAATCCCTCATTCTTCATAGCCTTATCTGAGTAGCAACCAGTTGTGCTCTTTTAAAGTGAAAGCATATCTAGTGGATTTCCACCTTTCCCACAGTAAAACCAAAAGTTTTTTTTTTTTTCTCTTTTTAAATCTATGTGTAAAGTTTTACAAGATTTGGCCCCATCTCCTTTACCCTACACTACCCACATTTTGTTCATACTTTCTGTTACTCATTCTATTATTGACTCATTATCTTCTGTCTACATAGAGCTCCTGGGATTGTTCTTGAACATTAAGTAATGTGCTTTAATTGCAAAATTTATTCTTGCTCCCCATTTATATCTGTGTGTCTTAAATGCCACATTACTAGTGATCCTTTCCTAACCATTCCATTAAAATTAGTAAATTCCTCTGGTGTCAGCAATCCACATCATTTCTTATTTCAACAGTTTCCATTGACATCTGATAGGTTATTTATTAGTTAATGTAACATTTGACTTAAGCTTTGATCTATTAAGACAACCCCCATTAAGATGAAACTAAGCTCCATGAGGTCAGGGTAGAGCCCACTATGTCTTGTTGCCGCATGCTTTGTGTCGAGAACATTGTGACACACACATTATGACGTCAGAGTTACTCACTAGGATAACTACTGATTGTAAAATGGCCATTTCTATAATTTAACTAAGTAGCACATCTTGAAAACTTAAAGTTTTTAAAGAAAACTTTCAGATCTAAGCTATTCTTCTTATCCAAGAAGTAAACTAAGCTCTGAATCCCTTACATTTGCAAATCCTCTTTCTGACTTAACTCACAGGATTTCAGATGAAGCATATATTATTTACTGGATGGGAAAATTCAATGTTTTTTTTTTTTTTCAAGGTAGGGTCTCACTCTAGCTCTGGCTGACCTGGAATTAACTCTGTATTCTCAGGGTGGCCTCTAACTTACAGCAGTCCTCCTACCTCTGCCTCCCAAGTGCTAGGATGAAAGGCGTGCACCACCATGCCTGGTATTCAATGTCTTTTTAATGACTATATAATAAAATAAAATTCTCTTTGGTACATTATTGACAAAATTATGGTACTTGTACTTCAATCATAATTCTCAATTATAATGACTTATTTTGATAGAAATAATATTTATATATCATTATGGGACATTCATTGTTTTGTTTCAATATTAAAGAAACAAAGTCATTGTGAAGCATTTTTATTCCTTACTAAAGTGACCAATATGAAAGAATATGGTATTGTGTAAAAAGCTTGGTGACAGGCTGTGGTGGTTTGATTCAGGTGTCCCCCATAAACTTAGGTATTCTGAATGCTAGGTTCCCAGCTGATGGAAATTTGGAAATTGAAGACTCCTGGAGGCAGTGTATTGTTGGGGATGGGTTTATGGGTATTATATAGCCAGTTCCCCCATACTAATGTTTGGCACACTCTCCTGTTACTGTTGTCCATCTGACATTGGTAAGGAGGTGATTTCTACCCTCTGCTCATACCATTGTTTTCCCCTGCCATGATGGAGTGTTGCCTTGAACCTGTAAGCCAAAACAAGCCCTATTTTCCCACGAGCTGCTCTTGGTCAGGTGATTTCTGCAAGCAATGCAAACCTGATTGCAACAGTAAAGCTGGTACTGATTGAGAGTGGTGTCATTGCTGCTGACTGTGTGGCTTTGGCCTTCTGGAGCTGATTTTTTAGGAGCGCTATGGAAGAATTTGAAATCTTGGTCTAAGAGACGTCTTGTAGTGCTATTAAGTATAACTTGGTGGACCATTCTGGTTCAGAGTTGAAAGACCTGAATGCATTAAGAACTATGGGCTGCGAGGTTTATCGTATAAGCATGAGAAAAAAATTTACTTGGACTGGACTGAGGTGGAGAAACTGCTTATATGAGAGGCTTGCTGTTATGACCCTGTCCTGAGAACTTGTGCAGGGTTGCATTGCATTAGAAATGGACTGGTGTATGCAGAGGGATATGGCACAGAAAGAAAACTTAGGGCTGAAACTTCTACCTGATCAATTACAACTGTTTGAAAATTACAACTATTGAGATGGGACCAGCTGACCTGCATTGGGACAAGAGAAAGAATGCAGTCTTTTGAAGGGGCCTGAATTCTGAAGGAGTGTTCCGTTCATCAAAGTCTGCTCTATTTCCCTCCTCCCCTTGCCCCGGGATTAACAAATTGGCATCCAACCTGGTATTAAGGAGTATGAGACATGCAGGAAAGAGAGGGTCACTGAGTTTGCAACACGGTCTTGTGTTTTGGAAATGGCTATGGGCAATGTGTAGCAGGTTTGCTGGATGCCTGCATCGAGACCTGATGGAGCCATGAGGATGAACCGTGGGTTGCAGTGGAGACCCAGTGGAGATGCTGGGACCACAAGACAGCTGCTAAGGAGAGTTGCTGGCCCCAGATGAAGTTTTCTAGGACAGTGAGTAGCCTAGCTGAAGGGGCAGAATTGGAATTCTAGAGACTTGTTGCTGGTTAGAGTTATTGGACTTGGAGATTTGTCACTGACTAGAGTTGGTGGACTTGGAGCTACAGAGTTTGATGTTTGCCCTGTTTAAATCTTGTATTGGTTGAGTATTTTTTGCTATGCCCAATGCCATCTTTTGTGTGAATGTTTATTCTGTCTATTATGGTCTTTTTCTTGGGGGGGGATTTTTGGTTTTATGGATCAGTTAAAAGACCTTGGATTATGCGGATGTTTGAACATAATTGTGATTGGAAAAAAATATGGGAAGCCGGGCGTGGTGGCGCACGCCTTTAATCCCAGCACTCGGGAGGCAGAGGTAGGAGGATTGCCGTGAGTTCGAGGCCACCCTGAGACTCCATAGTGAATTCCAGGTCAGCCTGGGCTAGAGTGAGACCCTACCTCGAAAAAACCGAAAAAGAAAAAAAAAAATATGGGGACTTTTAAACTTGAATGAATGCATTGTATTTCATATCATGTATGGTTATCAGTTTATGGGGTCCAGGGACAGATTGTAGTGGTTTGATTCAGGTGTCCGCCATAAACTTAGGTATTCTGAATGCTAGGTTCCCAGGTGATGGTGATTTGGAAATTGAAGACTCCTAGAGGCAGAGCATTGTTGGGGGTGGGCTTATGGGTATTATATATAGCCAGTTTCCCCTTGCCAGTGTTTGGCACACTCTCCTGTGGTTGTTGTCCATCTGATGCTGGCCAGGAGATGATGTCCACCCTTTGTTCATACCATCATTTTCTCCTGACATCATGGAGCGCCACCCCCCTCAAGCCTGTAAGCCAAAATAAACTTTCAGTCATGTGTTTTCTGGCAGCAATGTGAACCTGACTGCAACACAGGCCAAGAAAAGTTGCCAAAAAATCAGAGTCTCAGGACTGGAGAAATGGCTAAGCTATTAAAGAGAGGTGTTTTATACACAAGCCTTCAGACCTGATTTTCATCCCCAACACTCATGTAAAGATAGATGCAAAGTGGCTCATCCCTCTGTAATCTCAACACAATTACTGCAATGGGGGGGCAGAGCCAGAACCCCAAAGCTCACTGGGATTCTCAAAGAGGGTTAAAGGAATGTACAGGCATCCGGAAGTTGTCCACTGATCTCACCACACACATTGTGATACACAAACCACACACATTGTGATACACACACACACACACACACATACACACACAATTCATGAGTCTAAGGCACTCAAAACTGTATTGTGTGACTAGAATGAAAGTATGTCTGGTTGACAGACAAGGTTCTTTTGCTTTCTTTTCATTTTCCTTTTATTTCCTTTTTTTAAAATCTATGTGTGTCTATGTGCATATTCTATGTGTATTCACTTGTGTGAGTGCCTCAGTACACATGTGGAGGTCAGAGGGCAACCTTTTCACCTTCTACCTTATTTAACTCTTGTTTACAACTGCAAATTTTCAGGCTAGCTGCCCCATAATCCTCTGCGCATCCTCCTGTCTCACCCCCATCTTGCTGTGGCTATTCTGGGATTCCACGTGCACACCTCTACTTCCAACTTTCTATGGGTTCTGAGAAATCTCCCCAACCTTGAAACTCAAGGCTGGAGCTCCATGACAAGCTTGTCTTTGCTCTAATACTCTAGGTCCTTATCACACTGAAAAACTTACTTACCTGTACCATGCAATGTTTTAATGATTGTTAATGGTGGCCTGTTTCTTATGGAAACCATTTTTTTTTTTTAGTCTTTAAAATACTTTCAAATGTCTTTTCTTAGGAAGTCCAAGTTAATACTTTAGAGCTAGAATGCGTCCTCTTTAGTTCACTATGCATTCACCATACTGTAGTTTTCATGTAAGTCTGTGTTATCCACAACTTGTTAGCCATTTAAAGGGAAGAACCAGATTCTTACTCATATTTACATTTCTGGCACCACAGTACTTACATATTTTTATAATTATAATTGAAAATGCATATTTTATTATAATAGAGGCATCTTTGGATGAGAGGAAATAATGCATTTTAAATACTATTTTCACAATGACTTTCATTGTTTTAAAACTTGCTACTAAATAATTATTCCTTGAGTTACTCAAACATGCCATTCTAGTAGATTGCATTTTATTGTTCTGAAGATAAAAGATAGGCCTCCCCATATAGTGTCTTTGAAAAAATGTTCTCCCTTTTATATTTATTATTACAAGTTTGATTTTGTTTGTGCAATATATGCATTCAAAAATAGCTTTAGACGTGAACTTACTACAATAAAATATTGCTGCAAACCTACATAGGAAAATTACTATTCTACTAAAATAAATCTCATAATAACATAGTATTCATTATTATAATGGATACTTCACCAAGCATTTCAATTTTAGCACTTTGCTAATGACCTGTGTGTTCCAAGCCTTTCTTAAGAGCTTTCGTTCTTGTGAGTCAAGACTAAATATGGACTACCTCCCAGTGAGATAAACACTCCCAGGAAGATCCAAATGGTCAAAAATAGTTCACAATAATGGAAATCTTTTGAGATGCAGATGTTTGTGATTATCAAAGGCTTCTGTAACATATTTCATATTTAAAAAATTAAAGGAAAACATTTCAGAACATCCATCAACACTGAGTGAATGTGTGTGTTGTGTGTGTGTGTGTGAAGGAACAGAGTCTCATCAAAAATTGAATAATGCAATCCATAATATCCATTTGGTTCAAATAAAAGATATTACCCTTGGCTGTAAATGAGAATTACATGAGGAGTTTTAGAAAACACAGTCCAAGGCCTTGCCTTCAAAGACTGATATTTAATGGGTATGAGGCATGTACAGTGGATATTTTGTGGGGAAGTCCTTGTAACTCCAAAGTTCACTGTGATAGAGAGTCTCTGCATAGATAATCCTTGGGCAGAACACCTGAAGATGTACTACTTAGCTGGATTAGTAACAGGACTTCACTACAAATGAGGGTTACTGACATTGACTCTGGCACGTATACTAGTAGCAGTAGGTAGTCTTCCTGGGAAACAATTACATAAGATCTGCAACAAAACCGTACTTAAGACAAAATGCATTCCCTTGGATCCTGTTTGTCAGCTTGGGTGGTAAGTTTCTTTCTTGTAAACTGAAATTTACAGGTTATATTTTGAAATGGAGTAGACGAGTTTGTGTGGAGGTCTATATTGCCTGGTATAAAATAGGTCATTATACGACCCTGTGCTGAAGAACAGTAAGAAAACCACTTTTTCCACATATATTAACACCTCAGGTGATAATCACAGCTGTTATCTATGAACGATGGTATACCACATCACTCATACTCAGTATGTTTTTCCAATGAAAGTGGATATCACAAGGCATAAACATATTTTTATTTAAAGTTATACTCACTTACTTCCCAGTTCTTTAAATGTAATTTTTTTCAAGTGATACTTCACTAATTTAAAGAAATTCTTATATAGTGTTCGCTAACTTAATAATCAGCTCACATTATAACAAAAGAAAAAATCATGCCATTTAATTCTCCAGAAACAACTTAAGGGGCCTGGGAGATGGCTAAATGGTTGAGTTTGGACACTCAACACCCACATCGATATGAAGCAGGCATGGCATCTGATGTGTAGTCACACACTTGAAAAGTGGAGACAGGGCATCTCTTGGGCAAGGTGCCTATCTAGAGGAGCCAAATTCATGAACTCTGGGTATAACTGACAGCCTGTATCTCAATTAGTAAGGTAGGGTGTGATCAAGGGAGACACCAGACATCAAGCTCTGGCTCCACACACATGCACGCCTGCCCACACAGGTGCCCACAAACCTATGAACTGGCACCTACACACACATACTTAGCATATGCACATAAACATGCAAATGAGCATGTCACTGAAATTATTTGTGGAAACACTAGAACTAGTACTACTAAAAAGATGAATAAATATGTAATAAATGCATTAGAAATAAACAAATATGTAACTTAGACTTTTTTCCCATTGAGTTAAAAGATAAGAATAAAGAGCTGGGAAGATAGCTTAGCAGTTAATGTTTTTAACCTGTAAACCTAAAGGACCTTGGTTCAACTCCCCAGGACCCACATAAGCCAGATGCACAAGAGGGAGTATGCATCTGGAGTTTGTTTGCAGTGGTTGGAGGCCCTGGCACATGCATTCTCTCTTTCCCTCTCTCTGCCTTTCTCTCTCTCTCTCTCTCTCTCTCATTCTCTCTCTCTCAGATAAATAAATAAAAATAAAGTTAAAGGGCTAGAGAGATGGCTTAGCGGTTAAGCGCTTGCCTGTGAAGCCTAAGGACCCCGGCTCGAGGCTCAATTCCCCAGGACCCACGTTAGCCAGATGCACAATCTGGTGCATCTTGGTGCACAAGCCAGCGCACGCATCTGGAGTTCGTTTTTACAGAGGCTGGAAGCTCTGGCGCGCCCCTTCTCTCTCTCTCTCTCTCTCTCTCTCTCTCTCTCTCCCTCCTTCTCTCTGTCGCTCTCAAATAAATAAATAAACAAACAAAAATTATTAAAAAAATAAAGTTAAAAAAATAAAAAAGATAAGAACAAATAATTGTCATATCTGTAATATATTGTGGCATCTTGTTTTAAACCTTATATGGACATTTTAATGTAGCTCTTTTTTCATTTTTGACATTTTCATACATGGGTAAATAAATTTAGTTCTAGCACTTCTAGAGGCTGAGAAATCCAATAATGGGGTATTAGCATGTGGTGAAGACTTTTTTTTTTTTCCACTCATCCTGTGGTGAAAGAGCAGGAAAGGGTACCAGACAAAGGGAGATGAAGTTTAAGCAAGCCCACCATTGAAAACTAAGTGGCAAAATGACATCCTTTCACAGGGGCAAAACCCCCATGACTCAATCTATCACCTCTCATTAGCTCTACATCCCAACCCTGCTTAGTTGGGACTAGTGGTCTAACAGAAAAACTTACAGAACTCATCCCAACCATAGCAACTGGAACAATTTGAAACTCTTAACATTCTGGGTTATGTGCATACCCCTACTATAGACACTCATTCTTTTTTATTTCTTTTTGTATATTCTTTATTTGTTTTATTTATTTTTAAAAGATTTTTGTATATTTATTTGCAAGCAGGGGGAGATGGAGGTAAGAAAGACAGAGAGAAAGAGAATGAGTGTGCCAGGGCCTCAAGCCACTGCAAGCTGCAGTGCCACCGTGTACCTGACTTTATGTGAGTACTGGAGAATTCAACTAGTCCTTACACCTTGTAGGCAAGTGCCTTAACCAGTGAGCCATCTCTCCAGCCCTACTTTTATTTTTTAAATGTCCATAGTATTGATTTTATTTATATTTAACTTCCTTTACATTTTTTTTGATATTGAAATAAATTATATTTTTAATTTTTACAACATATCATATCTACTATGGGACTCCAGACAGACTTCTTGGCACAGTATTTTTTTTTGACAACTGAATGAAAAAAAATACTGAGAATGACCATTATTCTTAATATGAGACTGAATATTCATATTTATTATCCCTTATTAATAATACTAGTAATCTTCAACATATTCTTAAGAGAGCAATCTGAATGTTAACTGCATTCAGCTTAGTCTCATCACACGCAGACTGTGGTGTCACCTTCCAATAAGGAGCAACTGGAAATGAGCCTTAGTTAGATGTCTTGGTCCTGTGGATGAACAAATCGCTTTACTACACACATGCCTAAATTTATAAAACCTCTTCAGTGGATGCCCTCAGCTCTATACTACACTCAGTTCAACTGTTGGTATCAACTGGTGTAGGGAATAAAGTATGTTTTGTCTTGAACTGTTCCCTACTCATGTTTCTTTCTCTAATGTGGTTTCAAATAGCAATATTCTGCTCTTCTAAGCTGAGCTAAGAATGGTTTTTCTCTGAAGACATCAAGACAGAAGTATTTGTGTTCCTGAGTCTCCTAACATCCTCTCCTCCTGTTGGATGGACACAGATAAGGTTTATGAAATCCCATGGCTAAAAGATCCTCCTGTGTAAGAGCATGAACTAAAACTGGTCTCACTACTTGGAGGGCTGGTCCGAAGGTAGTGAATTATCTCAATTGATTGTTCACAGTCAGTTACATTTTTTTTTGCAACCATATGGAAAGAGAATGTAGTGGGAGTGTTGCTCAAAAGAGAAAGGATATAAAAAGTAGAAAATAAAATATGTACCATATGCATATGAAATTTTTAAATTTACAAACCTGTACATAACATAACTGATCCTGTCAAACATTGGAGACTTATTATTTTCCTGGCACTAACTTCAGTATTAGATAAACAGAAACCTTTGTTTCCCTGACATTTGTATTCCACATTTAGCATATTAATCTTTAAGAATTCCATAAGAGTAGAATGTACCGGGCTGGGCATGTAGCCTAGTAGCAGTGTGCTTGTCAAGCATGTAAACAGCCCTGGGTTTGATATCCAGCACCACACATCCAAAAAAAAAAAAAAAAAAAAAAAAAAAAGGCTCATGAAGTGCCATAAATCATGGATGGTCTAGACAAACCCATCCTTACAGACAATGTGGAGAGGCTTATTGATTAAAAATTAACAAGTTTAGATGCAACTGAAATTAGCCAAACCTTAAGGCTATCACATGCCTCAGGCAGACAGTTCTTCAATAAACTGCAATGTCGTTAACATACCCAGCTTTGGGTAGGCTAAAGGGAAGCCTGGTTTTCTAGACAAAAGTTCTTAGCAACCTAAATATAAGACTATCTGCAAAGAATGTGGGCTTTCTGAAAATATACAGATGATCACATAATATAAAATTGAACCTGCTACTGATAATAAAGTTTAAGTAAACTTGACATGAGACTATATTTACAATCTTCTATCTTTTACTTTAACATTTATTTTACTTATTTATTTGAGTGAGAGAGATAAAAAGGGAGAGAGAGAGAGAGAGAGAGAGAGAGAGAGAGAGAGAGAGAATGGACATGTCAGGGCCTCCAACCACTGCAAATGAACTCCAGATACATGTGTCTGGCTTACATGGGACCTAGGGAAACAAACCTGAGTCCTCTGGCTTTACAGGCAAATGCCTTAATTGCTAAACCATCTACAGCCCAATCTTCTATTTTGAAACATCTTATTCTATGTCTTGTAGTCTATTAAGGTTAATATGTTGATGTCCTTACTGTTTTCATTCTGCATGGGTAAAATGTCCTTATGAAATAAATTATCAGAAGTAAACCATACTTAACAAATTAGAAATAATTATGACTTAATTTTAGGAGATAAGCTCAGTATTAAATTTTGCTAAACTATCTGCTTATGCCTAAGCTTATTAATAATGTTTATATTGTCTGAGCTTCCCTCATCTGTTAACAGAGACTAAAAGAATAGTTGGCTTAGCATATTAGATGGAAATGAACATCTGTGAGCTTGCTATGTATAATAATTTATTTCAACAATTATTCCAGTGAGATCAAATTCATGTAAGTTATAGTTAATACACAGATAAAAGTGAAGATACAAAAAAAGTTCTAAGGACTGGGGGATTCTTGTCTCAAATGAGATCTGTCTCCAAAGGCTCTGGCACAGAGCAGGCAGAGTATCTGATATTTTATTTTCTTTTCCCTTGTTTCTTTCTTTCTTTCTTTTTTTGGTTTTGGTTTTTGTGGTACAGTCTCATTCTAGACCAGGCTGACCTGAAATTCACTATGGAGTCTCAGGCTGGCCTTAAACTCATGGCAATCTTTCTGCCTCTGCCTCCTGAGTGCTGGGATTAAAGATGTGTGCCATAAGGCCTGGCTTGTTTATTTCTTTTTTAATGTTTGTAAAAAACATAAAATTAGCAAACATTTATATGCCACTCTATATATACCATAAAATTGTCTTTAGCCATGTGACTCAGTTCTTCATACATCATCTTGTTATAGAAATTACATAAAATTGCGCTGGAGGGATTGCTTAGTGGTTAATGCATTTGCCTGTAAAGCAAAGGACCCAGGTTTGATTCCCCAGGACCCACATTAGCCAGATGCACAAGGGGGTGCACATATCTGGAATTCCTTTGCAGTGGCTGGAGGCCCTGGGGCACCCATTCTCTCTCTGTACCTCTCTCTCCCTCTTTCTCTGTCAAATAAATAATAAAATATTTTAAAAAAAGAAATTACATAAAATTTCACATCAGTAGAAAAATTAATCCCTATTTGAAAATTTGCTTTCCTTAAAGTGTAATAAATATTAGGTGCCATAACTAAAAGTTGTTAATTGATTATGAGAGAGAGAGAGAAAATGGGCATGCCAGTGCCTCTAGCCACTGCAAATGAAGTCCAGACACATGTGCCACCTTGTCCATCTGGTTTATGTGGGTCCTGGGGAATAGAACCTGGGTTTTTTGGCTTTGCAGGCAAGTGCCTCAACTGCTAAGCCATCTATCTCTCTAGCCCTAAAGATGATATTTTAACCAAAGATTTGAAAACTTTAGACATTAGTATCAAAAAATGCTCTGATTATTCTGATATTGAATTTAAATATTGATTTAATATATGAGACTCTTGACATTTCCAAATGCCCAAATTTGTGAATACCACAATTATATCTAATTATCCTCATAAAATGAAGTGAAGTTTAAGTTTAATGATATATTTGGATTCCTAATTATTTCATAAATATTAAACCAAAATAAAAGAGTCAATTTTAACAAACATTATATCTTCATCTTCCATTTGCTTTCATTACTAAAAATAATGCTTGGAGTTTTACATTTCCAAGGAACTAATAATATTATAAAGCAATAGTACCACCTCAGCTCCCAAGACTTCCCGTAATAACTTCATGTACAGTAGTTTATTCAAGAGTTGTTAGTCACTGGTAGATTACACTGAGATGGAGAGGCTCAGCATTAACTAAAACCCTTTGTCAAGGACTCATCTACCCTTTCACTCGGGCCTCCCAGCTTGTTTGTACTGAGCACTCTGTGAAGTTACAAATCATTCATGCAGTCACCTTCACGATCACATGTGAAACTGCAAAGGCTACGTTTGCATATCTTAAAAAAATTCACTGTTTCATAACAAATCAAACCATATTATTCACCAAAATGTGTCAGAATAAAACTGTACAGTCTAAATGTGTTCAAAGACCAAATTTTCTCTCTTGCCAGATGAACATAGATTAGAATTTGGATCTTCTTGGCAGGAGCAAGGTGAGGCAGACACAGCAGGGAGATGGCTGACAACCAGTGTTAAAACTGCCTGAAGGCAAAGGTAAGTCTGCATTTCATGAAGTCGGTGCCACACACTCTGTCCTTCTCCCCACTGCTCTTCTCTTCATACAACAGTCATCACAGAATGAATGTAGCTGTGGACAAGAAAATCTAGATCTCTTCTGCTATACATGAAAGAGGCTTAAAAATGTAAAATAATTCTCCCTTATCTTAAACAAACTTTCATAAAATGTTCATGCTATGACAAAATGAGCTTATGATACTAAGTTTAATATTTATTTATTTTAGAGAGAGAGAGAGAAAGGTAGAGAGAGAGAATGGTGGGCCAGGGCCTTTAGCCACAGCAAATAAACACAAGACATATGTGCCAACTTGTGCATCTGGCTTATGTGGGTCCTGGGGCATTGAATCTGGGTCCTTTGGCTTTGCAGGCAAGTGCCTCAACAGCTAAGTCTTCTCTCCAGCCCTGGTATTAGTTTACATAATATACTTTAGGCTATTGTAAATATTAACAGGAATAATGCATTGCAGAAGAGATGGCAGAAAGAATGTAAGAGCCAAAGGAAGGGGAGGAGTGCCTACAAAGCTGTCTTCCAGACGCAAAGTGACCTTGATCTTCATGATCTCACAGTTGCTCAGACTACCTATACAAGACCTGCATAATAGGAGGGAAAAATGATGATATCAAAAATAGAAGAAAGAGCAATTGGAAAGAAGAAGGGATTCAGTGGAGGAGGGGTTTGGGAGGGAAAATAGGGGTTGTGTGAGGGAATTGTGATCATTGCCTATATTTATGGAAGTTGTCAATAAAAAGTTAAAAATAAATAAAAACTATAATGCAAACAAACAAAAGGTCTTGATTGAGAAGCTTGAGAGCCATTGACTGAGAAGCAGCTTGTAAATAGTTTCAGAAATCTTAGTTAAAGACATGGTATGTCACCAGATATACCAGGCCTTGTCTTTTCCTTCATTTGCATGGCTGTCTCCTAAAGTGGCTTGGCTTTCATCCTTGCCATTACCACATGGAAACATAGATGTTTGCAGACAATAAAGAGCTGTGAAACATAAACCAACAGAAGTTGGTCTATTCTTTAGCACATGGGAAGTATGGAAAGCCATGTATTCAAGTCATATCCAAGCCATAACTCCTTGCTTGTTAGGCACTCCTAGAAGTGGAGACACAGATGTCCGTAGAGCAGTTAGATTTGGAAGTGCCCATGTGAAGCTATCTTACCAAAAAGAAACCTACTAGGGAGCCTACTGGAGCACATGATCAGGAGTCACTTCTGGCCTTTTAGGGATGCAGAACCCCTGCTCTGATTTAGTCAACTGAAATGCAAAGAAGAGGTCTGATAAGAAGCCACAAGACAAGGAAGGCATGGGGTAGCACTAAAAGATGACTGCCTAATGTATGCAGAGTCATGGGAATAATTGGGTTTTTAGAGTCTAAGAATTGCACATGTTACCCTTTATCTCCCATTAAATCGATTGGTACTTTGCTCTTTTTATATGTAAAATGTTAACCTTTATGAATTTTTAATAACTAAAACTTGGTAACACTTTTATTAAAAGGTGAGGTTATGTTAAATCTGCCACTTGGCTTTTATAAATCAATGTCCCTCATCTGAAATAATGGATTTTAATGTCTGATGGAGGTTTGTATTTGTTAATCTATAAAACAATGATTGGAAAAGTGACCCTGCAATTTAACATTATCACATTTTTTATACCCATTGCACATACAGGCTGCCAATAGAAAATTTTCATGACTTCTTTTTTCTTTTCAACATAATCCCTTCAACCAATAAGTTCAAAACTGTTCCTAAATGTTTTCTCAGTGTTTAAAATTCTAAACATGGCTGTCTACATTTTGGCATAAATTTGTTAAATTCAACTGGGAGTTCAATTAGCACATTTTAAGAAAGTGAGAAAATATGCCTATCTTTGTTTTTACATGCAAAGGTTCCTGTACTCGGAGCTCTGTTAAAATCCTCAGAGGACATTCTCTCTCTGTCTATCTGCCTCTTTCTCGCTCTGTCTGTCACTCTCAAATAAATAAATAAAAATAACAAAAAAATATTTAAAACAATAAAATAAAAAAAAAGAACTTTGGATGATAGAACCCAAGTGCTTGCAAAATTGTAGTACTAATACTTTATCATTCACCATAGGATAGTGCAGTTTGTGTATCTAATATCTAATATTATACACATCAAACAGTGTTCTCAATCAATACTCATTCCTAAAATGCTTCTGAATTAGAAGTCCTGAAAATCCAGATTTTAATTTCCTGGTGGCATTGTTATTATTATTACTATTATTAATTATTTTAGTTTGTGTTATAGCCAACTTCTTCCAGCATGGATGGAACTTCCCCTGGATCTGTAAGCCTGAAATAAACCCATTTCTCCCACAAACTGTGTTTGTTTAGATGTTTGTCTCAGTAATGTGAAATGTGGAGCTGACTGCAACAGAAAGGCAATGGTGTGACAGTGAAAAGGAAGTGGACACAAGGTGTGCAAGCTTCTAAAGGGTGCATGATGTTCCAGGTTTTTGTTACCTTGACTAAAACAAGTATCTAGAATTTTCAGGACTTTACCACTTCTGTGGTGTTGTCAACTTCAGTTCCTTCTCTTTCCATGAAAGAGTGCTGATACCTAAATTACCAACTTTCATTTGTTAGTTTCTTACTTTAAATGACTATCTGGAGATAGGAGTTTCCCTGTCCTGTCTGTAGGGTTTCACATTAAATTTGTGCATGAGTAAAGGCATTTTCTAAATTTTTTGCATTAATATTTTCTTGTTTATATTTTGTTTATTTATTTGAAGGAGATAATGAAGAAGGGATGAAGGGAAGCAGGGTGGGAGGGAAAGAGAGAGAGAGGAGGGAATGGGTATGCCAAGGTCTCTAGCCACTACAAATGAATTCCAGATACATGCACTACCTTGTACATCTGGCTTTACATGGGTACTGGGGAATCGAACCTGGGTCCATAGGTTGCAGGCAAGTGCCTTAACCACTGAGGAATCTTTCCATAATTAAATTAGAATTTTCAAAATAACTCCTGTCTTCAAATTTGCTTACAGAAAAGATATGAGGTTTTCTTGGGAACATAACTAGGGAACAGTCTGAATGGAGAAGGTCTAGCCTAGATTACGACAAAGGTGGAATTTATTCACAAATTAATTTGTGAGGGACAAAGATTGTACTGAGGGGTGATGCTGACATAATTTTCAGTATCTAGAAGAAACAGAGTCTAAAGCAGAGACTCAAATCGTCCACAGGGGCTCAGCAGGAGAGCAGGTCTTATTCCAGCAGCACAATGAGCAGTTACAGAGGAAGCTTTCCCATATTTTACACTCTAGTAATTTCATTGTCAAAAAATAGATCCAGGCATAGTAAAAAAAAACACTTCTTCTAAGGATGAGGTAGTGTGGTAGTTTAAATATGCTAATATAACTGTATGGCTCCATAGACTCAGGTGTTTTATGAAAATTGAACTTCCAACTTTAGTCCCCAGTAGGCAGATTCTTTGAGTCCAACCCCAAGGTGTGTCTGGAAGCAGATCTGAAGCCCAGTCCTATTGGGTGTGTTCATTACAGTTTGAGTTCTGGCTGTTTTGTGTGTGTGTGTGTGTGTGTGTGTGTGTGTGTGTGTGTGTGCACATGTGTGCACATGCATGCATGTGTTTGTAGGCTGTTTGCTGGTTCCTTTCTGCTTGGATCTATGAACTGCAGCCAACTTCTTCCAGCATGGATGGAACTTCCCCAGGATCTATAAGCCTGAAATAAACCCATTCCTCCCACAAACTGTGTTTGTTTAGATTTTGTCTCAGTAATGTGAAATGTGGAGCTGACTGCAACAGGAAGGCAATGGTGTGACAGTGAAAAGGAAGTGGCCACATGGTGTGCAAGCTTCTAAGGGATGTACAAACAGGAGTAGGAAGAACCATGGTAATGGAGAAGTACAACTGGATAGATCAGAGAACATCTTATCTGGAAGCCAATTCATGCTGTTCTCAGCAGGGCTTCTCCATAGACATTTCAGTGGATGGTTCTCAAATCTGAAGAGATTTTCAGTTGTTACACTGAGGGTGCTGCTGTTAGTTTGTGGGTGAATAGAAGCCAGAGATAAGAGTCAACATCACAAAATACATACAACCTGTACATGCATTGTGTTTGGGGAAGAATTCTGTCAGCTGGTGTCTGGCCTTGGCCTCGACATGGTTCCCTTCCTCGTCACACTGCCTCATGCTATTATAGGAAAGGCCTCAGCATGGTAGGTCCATGATATTATGAAATTCAGGAATGAGTGGCAGCTCCAAGTGAAATTTGGTAGAATCAAGTTGAGGGTGGGAAGTAAGTTGATAATCAGTCTGCTTTTAGACTGACTGTGCTTAAGCTATTGATGCCTAATATGGTCTATGACTCATTTTAAAATCACGGGTAAAATCAGTTTTTGAAGGATAAGTATTTTCTTCCCATCCCTGACATGATCTGGAAGGGTAATGCAAAAGCCATGCAGGGTAGGACAGCAGTGGCTAAGTTGTTAAAACAGCAGATGAAGGGAATACATGAGGACACAAAGATCAGAGTGTGCACCATGGAAGAGAAAGGCTCATTGATTACACCCAGTGTAATGTAATGGTGGTCCTTGGTAAACCCACAGGCTAACCTGGGAGTTGAAAAATTTCTCTCTCTCTCTCTCTCTGTGTATGTGTGTGTGTGTTATGTGTAAATCTGTATGTTCCCATGATCTGAACACAGATATGAGTAATGTCCTTGGGTTCTGAAACTTAACCTCTATTGGGTATTAGTCAAGAACTTTTCAGTTTCAAGCTACAGAAAATAACTGAATAAAACACATGATGGGGAACAGGAACACTTTTTTGTTGTTGTTGTTTGTTTTATCACCTGACCAAAGGACGCAAACAGAGAAAGGGCAGGCCTATCTCGGATCATCTGGAAACTGCTCACCAGTTCTCTTCTTAGTGGCATCATTCTGTCCTTCTGGAACATCACTTTATCCATACAGTAATTAAATTATGTTCAGAAACTGGGTGCAATCCAGAAAACAAAAGAGCAAAGTCTCCTGCCCTCCATTTTGCAAAGGTCAATGATCATGTGATGGACATATCAGGTAGGAATAAATGCCATAAGCCAAAAAGGCAGGGATACAGCACAGAGCTTGATGAGGGTGGAGGGTATTGAAAGGAGAAATAATTTTCACTAGGTGATCAGAGAAGAAGTTACTCTGAGGAGCGGATATTTGAGTTAAAACAAGACAGAAATACTTTACGGAGTAATTTCTAGATCTGGGTGATAGGCTGTCATGACAAAGAAAATGCATGTAAAGTTGACATGTTCAAGGTGCCGGTAGAAGGTTTAACTCAAGCAGTGGGAGAAGTGTGTGTGTGTTGGAGGGTGAACTTGGAGGGAATTCCTAGGGGTCAAACAAGCAGAAGCTTGTCAGCAGGCAAAAGTGCAGTGCACTACATGTACTGTGGCTATGAAGAATTTTGAGTCAAGTAACTCCATGATTTGATTTACATTTTCAAGAGTGTTTTCCTAATTGGATAGTGAGTTTTATCTAGACACCAATGAAAAAGACCATTTGGATACCAATAGCATAGTAGTCCCACACCAGAATGTTAAAATGACTGCCAGAAGTGAGCAGCTTTGGGATAACTTGCAAATAAAGCAAACAGAACCTGCCGATGGGGTGAGTAAAATGCATGAGGGAGGATTTAACTGGGACGGAACAGGCTTCTTTTATAGCCAGCTTGCCGTGTTCAGAGAAGCCCTTAGCTGAGTCGTCACAGCACAGACATTTCCTTGGACTGTGAGAGAAACAGAAGAATGGGGCTTTGCTAGGAGATTGTGGTGCAGGCAGCTGAGGTCTGTCGCTGGGGTAAGGGAGTGAAGAAGTGCTAGGCGGACAAAGCCACTTCTACCAAACTGTTATGACGTATTTAGAAAAAGCAAAACCTTGCAGAGGTCAGCATACTGGGTAGTAGATGCATAATAGAATTAGTCACTTATCCTTTCTCGTCATTCATTCAATATAACATCCTGGGGAGTCCCCACGATTTCCCTCAAGGTCAGCTGTACTCACTTGCCAGTTTGTAGACTGATGCTGGGCTGGCCACTTAACAATTCCTTGATAACGATGTTGAAAATGCTCACATCAACAAAACAAAAACATACTTAGACCAGTAAGTTAAAATGAATCTCCAATACAGTTGTTTATTCATTTATTTTAATTCTCAGGACTGAACCCAGGGCCTTGCACACTCTAGGAAAGAGATCTGGCATGGAGTTGTTCCCTATCATTCAGCTCTTCCTTTTCCTTAGTGACTCAAATATATAGCCCAGATGATGCAAGGTAATAAATTTGGTATGTTTTGTCTCTTTGCTAAAATAATTAGTTCTTGATTTAAATTATGTATATTAATGCTAGATAAATATGTATAAGAGTAAAAAGAATGCAACACATTCCTTACAGTGCCGGTACCCCTCCAGTCATTATCAGCTTCAAGACTGATTACACAACACATAATGCTTATTTCCTTGGCTCATGACCTAAATACATTCTGATGGAATTTGTTATCAAATATTCTGGATCAATATAATTTTAAACAGTCACATTATGTCTTTATTATTTGATCATCATTATACACACATGTACTAGGAGAGAGAGAAAGGAGAGATAACTATACTATATATACCAATTGAAAACATGGACTTTTCAGAAATTTCATTATTATAATGACCATTTTGCATATAACATTGAATTGTACCTATTTTCATTAGAAAAAAAATGTATCCTAGAACTAGAATTTATGAGTCAAAGGTTTGAATGTTTCTAAAGTATGTTATAACCAGCCAAAGAAGAATTATTTTTAAGCATCCACTTGTACACAATGGAAAAATACTAACTTCTCTGTTGGAGCAGATCATCACCATAATTTAACACCCTGTTATGATCTGATGTGAAGTTATGCCATATCATCAGAGTTGAAGTTTTCCAAATGTACACTGATCATCCTTATTCCTGTCTGTGATCTCTTTACATGTTGCCTTCATTTCTATTGTATTTTTTCTTACCGACTTATAATGGTTTTTCGTAGATAAGAGCATTACTCTGCTTTTAATATTTTAGTTACTTGAGAGAGATAGAAAAAGGAAGAGAGAGAGAGAGTATTGGCACACTAGGGCATCCTGTTACTGCAAACAAGTTCCAGATGCATGTGCCACTTTGTGCATTTGGCTTTATGTGGGTACTGGGGAATCAAATTCAGGCTGTCAGGCTTTGCAAGCAAGTACCTTTAGCCACTGAACTATCTCTCTAGCCCAAGTATTTACTTTTAAATAAATATCATTTATTTATTTCTTTGAGAGGGAGAGAGAGAGATTAGACAGATGATAGATAGATAGATAGATAGATAGATAGATAGATAGATAGATAGAAGACAAACAGAGAGAAAGAGTATAGGCATGCCAGGGCATACAGCCACTACAAATGAACTCCAGATATATGTGCCATCTTGTACATGTGGCTTATGTGAGGATTGAATTGAACCTGGGTTCTTTGGCTTTGCAGGTATGTGCCTTAACCACTAAGCCATCTCTCCAGCCCAGTATTCATATTTTTATGCTGAGAGTTGTCATCTTTTCTGAAATATGTAAAAAGTACTTATTTCTTGGGCAGTTTTGGTTTTATTTTTATTGTTTGAAATATTTTAAATTGCATGTAGGTAGGTATTTTTAATGTTTATGCATTCTAGAATAAAAAACAAATCACAAGAGTATTTGCAATTGCCTGTCCCTTTCTAATTATCTCAAGAATTTGTTTTCAATATTAATATCATTAATCCACACAATTCCTACCACCAACCAGCATCATTACCACTGCAAAGGGCAAACAAAACATTTTATTGACTAATCCTTCATTTTCCTAATTATTTGCAGTATTTCAGAGTGAAATGTTAACTTGTATTCAAATACACACCTATGTAATAATCAAATTAAATCCTATAAATCATTTGTAGTATGTTGTGCTATTCTCTGATATTGACTGGCACATGCAACTCTTCCCCTTCTTCTTTCAGTCCTCTAACCCTGTCCTGGAGTTCCAGCTAGTGCAAGTCACAGTTTACTCCAGCTTATCAAGCAGGTCTAGAAGACTGTAGGAGAGAGTATTTCTTTCAGACTGTAAACTTGTTCAACATCTAATCTTTATTGCAAACACGAAATTCTCCAGTTTTTTTTTTTTTTTTTTTTTGACAAAGACAATGAGTGCATGAATGAATTTGGGAACATTTGGAAGAGACAAACTGTAGCTGAATTTCAGAAGTTCTTTGTTCTCTTATCTATTTCCAAAAACAGACAGGTACTACTATAATCTCCATTTCACAGAAACAGAAACTGAGAAACAGGAAAACTAAGTGCCTTGTCCCGAGTCACATAGCTCTCAATCTTCTCTTGACTGTGAGTTAGATTTCAGATTTTGTCATTCCAGCTCCAAACCAAGAGTTCTTAATCATTGTACTATCATAACAACTATTTTAGTGGGAACAAGTGGCAAAATAATTCAATTTAATGGTTTGGAAAAGATTCACTACCTACAGCCTTTACTTGGATCATGTTTATAAAGAAAAATTAAACATGAGAAACAAAGATGATCTTTAATACAATTAAAGGCACCTTATGGAAGCTGATACTGAGAAAAGCAACAAGTAGAATATCCATTGATCACCACATTATTGGAGGGATAGGATGCAATGCTGGAAGAGCAGGCATAGAGATTTTAGAATCATAAGAGTTTGTCTTCTTTAAATACAGAATCAAGTAGAGCATATCACCAGATTTGCAGCTGGAGAAGGCCTGGGGAGAGGACGGGGACAGGCATTGATAGAGTCACTATTAAATTCAAGAGATTGTTGAAGAACAAGTATTGAACCAAGTGCATCTATTTGATGTTTAGAATCAGTATTCCAGCATACACTGTAGGGTGAAATAGGGAAATAATAGGTCTTACAACATTCTGTCTTGAAGGTGATATTTTGTCCTGGAATTCTAACACAGTTGGACACTGTGGTCTAAGCAGAATGAGTCACCAATCCATCAAAATAGGCTGAAATCTACATGTTGAGTTAATAGATATCATTTCAAGGTAACCCATCTTTTGGAAAAAGGGCTCTAAAGCAATGAAGGTGTTTTTATCAGCAGGATAAAGGACAGCTACCTCAGCTTTGAAGAACAAGTGTTAATAAAAATTAAATTAAATTTAATTAAATTAAAAAAACACAAGGTCTAATCCTTAAATGTCACAGGTTGAAGTCCAGCCCTGAAAGCGTTGAGTGCTTAGAATACTGACAAAAGTCCTTCTGGTAGAAATAAGTTCTTACTACAGGTTTAAGTTTTCCAGCAACTCTAAGGAAAATATGTATAAAATTTTCATGCTCTGTTACATGAGAATCAACTTTAAGAAGGGTGAGGTCAAAGCTTTGGTGATGGTTTCTTTGACAGAGTTTTTTATACATTCTCTAGTATTCATATTTTACATCAATCCCTCAATATCATCTTAAAATGGTAACATATGCACCTTCATGAAGAATGAACTGATAATATCATTTTTCCTGCTATTTTAGTTTGCAAGTTTTACATGTTTAATTAAAGCACAAATGTCTTCTGGCAAGATATGCTTCCAGTATTTGTATATAGCCAAGTTGGTGTCCAACTAGTACCATACTATATATATATATATATATATATATATATATATATATATACATGTATATATATATATTTCTATTGTTGAAATATCATATTATATTTGTCATTGTCTTATGGTATCCAACATCAATACTGTTAATAATAAGTTAGTGAGTAAAACATCATCAACTCAAATGCGTGAAGAAGCTTTAGAAATATACCAAATCCCCAAAATAAATAAAATATAATATTGAAAATAATAATAAAGCTTTTTCAAATTGAGTATTACTCATTTACCTTAATCATGATAGATTTATCTTCCTCAATAGTAAATCTTTCACAAATAAAAAAAATGAAGGCAATTTTTCATTTACTGTGAGTGAATCATCTTTGTTGACAACATAAGTGGGAGTAATTTAGATTTTCAGAGGTAAAATCCTGTTTTGATATTCTGCACTTATTTTACCTGGTGAATGATTTTTTAAAAAAAGAACTTTTGTACCAAAAGAGAAGGCAATTCTCCTAGGTCCATTTCCAAGATTCACACTCTTCAACAACTTAGCAGACAGCAGAAACATCTGTGCTGCTTCCTGGGATGCACCCCGGGTGGGGGGGGGGGCGATGACAGTGTTTGTTTCACTTTCTCTTTGAATGAAGGCTACTGACGCCTTGGCCATTAACCTGTGCATGCAAGATGCCATTCTTTGTCTCTTGGCTCATAATCTAAGAGTAGTTCACACCAAAATGTTGTGTTTTGAGTAAAGCACAGTATCTTCCTTCCTAAAGCTGGTTCCAGGGCCGGGGAGATGGCTTAGTAGTTAAGGCACTTGCTTGTAAAGCCAAAGGATCCAAGTTCAATACCCCAGGACGCACATAAGATGGGTCACAAGGTGACGCATGCATCTGGAGTTTGTTTGCAGTGGCTGGAGGCCCTGGTGTGCCCATTGTCTCTCATTCTCTCTCTCTCCCTCTCTCTCTCTCTGCCTCTTTCTTTCTCTCTGTCTCATAAATAAATAAATAAATATTGGTTCCAATTTCCCCTGGTGCCTGGTGCCCCGTCCAATATTTACAGAAATTCTGGGCTTCAGTGTTTCTCTTTCAAGGCTTCTTTACTTCTGCCCTGATGTTGACCACAATGATAACTCATCCTTTCTGCATGACATCTATGGAGGACCCTTTCTTCTATCTACAGATCTGACCACCCTGCAAACGCTTGTCTTCCAGGGAGTGCAGAAAAGTCGAAACAAGTATCAGTCATTTGTTTTCTTTAGATTCCAGAAGCAACCCTGCTATATCACTTAAATATCTTTCCTTACTATTCCATTCTTTCCCAGTAATAACATTGTCCTCATTTTAAATACAAATATATCATACGCCAGCTATCAAGCTAGTGTCTTTTGAGCTTCAAAGTCTTTTTTAACAAAACTCTTTATCTCTAATTACTGCTTTTGTTAGAATAAAGACTTCCTTCACCAAAACTGATTATCTAAAGATGTTATAGGAAATGTGATATTGTGATATTACTGTTCAGGCAACAATATGCTCATCAAATTTACTTGGCATAAAAGCTTATTGTCAAAGAACATCATATGATCTATTCTAGGATTTTGGTTGGTATGGTGTCAATAAAATGCAGCCTGTCAGCTACCATAGGAGATACAGTGAAATGACTTAACAGTAATGTGTTCTGAGCAGTTTGACAGTTAACAGTAAAGGAATTAATGCTCTTAATATCATGAAAAGTTTCGTCCTTTTAGGAACTTTAAATATTCTCCTTGTCTTCTCATTTATTTTTGACATCTTTTCTTCAATGATACAAATTCTAAATAATCATTAAGTTTGTAAGTTGAAGTAAGAGTCAGTAGTAGAGGCTAGGAAGCTAGAATGATGCTTGGAAGTAGGAAAAATGGGGAGGAGTTAGGGGAATGGGTAGTAGATAGGCAAGCAGAGGACTGAATAGAGGGGGTGGGAAGATCCAAGTGGGGGCAGGGGAGTAGGAAGGAGGAGAGGATGGGATGGTAAGAGAGCTACACAAAACTAAACACATTCTGAATAAGCCAGATACAAAACCCATTTCTTTGTTAGTTAAAGTATATTAAGAAAAATAGAGGGAAAGGAGAGAGAGAGAAACCCTGTTCTGTTGAAAGAGCTTTATCATGAAGCCTAAGGTTATGGCAGGTAAACCCCAGTCCTAGGGATGGCTGTCTCCCCCATTGAGTTGTCATTGAGGGAGACACATGAGGCCCTGAAAAAATACAGGCTTATTGCCAACATTCTTGGTTACCCACCTGAACTAAATGATAAGACCTCAATACTAAAGACACCATATGCTGTGGTCACAACACTTAGAAATCAAGTTGGAGCTGAGCTAAGCTAAAAGCCCCCTCCCTGCTGGCTAGCTACCAGAGTGCTGGAAAATGTTGTGTAGGCAGGCTGCTGTAGGAGAAAAGTCAACAGTCTTGACAGGCAGAGGATCCTGCCAGCTACATAATCAAGCAGCCAGGCCAGATGTGCCTGTGAGTGCAATAGTGGCACATAAGTTACAGTAGTCATAAAGTGTTTTCTGATTGGATTTGAGGCCTGCTTGGTGGGAGGGAATTCATACCTGAAACAGAAAATGGAATCAAAACACATAGCTTGGAAGGAAAGTGGCCCAAGAGGGGATCTACTACTATTTAGCAAGATAGATACATTGAGCTAAGTAATTGCCTGTTGATAGCTTACTGCTGTTTTCAGTTTTTGTGAAGATTATTTTTTACAGATGGCAGGGAATACTGGGGAGACTCAAGACTTATGAAGGTGAGGAGAAGAATAGAAAGCTCTCTGCGTAGAACTGGACAAGCCATCTCTACCACACCCACCAGTGCTCAGGGAACAGTGCAGTGGCAGTGGCAGGAAGCATATTACTGTTGTTCCCTCTGCTTGCCAGAGGAGCTTCTCTATGGACATGCTGGTAGACAAGAGATGCTGGTAGACACTGAGGAAACTCAAAATTCAACAAAGCTGAAAATAAGAGGCTGCTCAGAGTTCAACACAAAACATCCCTTCAAAGGTCCAGGGAACATCGTTGAAGAGAAGTGGGGAAGAATGGAAGAACCAGAGGGTGGGAAGGAGTACTTTGGGACACTCATCTTCACATGAACTGCGTGGTGCATTAGTGACCTCACAGTCGCTGTTATTACTTACATGATTCTGAATCTATTAACATTTGGCATAAAGGAAGGAGGAGAACAAAGAGTATGAGACTTCAAAATGAGAAAATCACTACTTAGAAATATGAGACTTAATAGAATAGGAGTAGGACAGGGAGGTCAAGAGAAGGTAATGGCACAGGAAAATGACCTAATTATAGTATATTCATGTATTAAAATTCTCATTTATGGGGTTGGGGAAATGGCAAAACAGTTAAAGTCACTTGCTGGCAAACCTCATGGCCTGGGTTCAATTCCCCAGTACCCACATAAAGCCAGATGCACAAAGTGCCACATGTGTCCAGAGTTCATTTGCAGTGGCAAGAGGCCCTGGTATGCCCATATTAATTAATTCATTCTCTCTCTATATATATCAAATAAATAAAAAAATTAAAATTCTCATTAAGATATAAAAATGGTGAGTTTATTAATTTTATTTTTATAATTTCAATTTGTATAAATTTATGTTGCATGAACATTTTTAAAGAATTGTGAAGAAATACATGATTAGCCTGATTTTCATTTAATTTTTGCTTTGCTTAAGATTTAAATTAAAATGTAGTAAAGTCATAATATTATGTAAATATAAGATTTCAGTTAACTGCATTTTATTTGTGACTTAAGGGTACATTTAATTTATACAGTTTTCTAGGTTTTGTACATGAGTTTATTTCTACATATAAATAAGTAAATGAGGGGCTGGAGAGATGGCTTAGCGGTTAAGCGCTTGCCTGTGAAGCCTAAGGACCCTGGTTCGAGGCTCGATTCCCCAGGACCCACATTAGCCAGATGCACAAAGGGGTGCACGTATCTGGAGTTCTGTTTGCAATGGCTGGAATCCCTGGCTAGCCCATTCCCTCTCTCTCTCTATCTGCCTCTTTCTCTGTGTCTGTTGCTCTCAAATAAATAAATAAATAAATGAAGAAAAAAATTAAAAAAAATAAAAAGTAAAAAAATAAGTAAATGACAGGTCAATTCAGCTATTATGTCTGAAAGGTCTTGAAGTAAGCTTTATAGGAAATTACACATAATTTATTCATAGATTCACTCATTGTTAACCCATTAGGCCCATCCCAACCAATGACCATGTAAACCTCAATAGCAAGTTTTACCTATGTATTGTGGTTTACTGACAAAATAAGTTATAATGAATGTAATAATACTTAGAAACATGATTTTAAAATGTTTCTCAAACAGTATCAATTAAAAGGTAAAATGAGTGAGACAAGCGCACAAGAAAACATAAATGAATCCAGCCAAGCACGGTGGCTACCTGCATAAGGCATGCCTAAGATACAGTCAGTCAATGCTCATTCATCGGTAGGGAAAGGGCTCATGAAGTCCTGGACCTCGCTGAGGAGATAGAGGCAGTTTATGGTTACTGGGAGAATGAGTGTTCTCTTTAGTGGTATAGGATAGGTGCTGGCGAGTGGTGGAAAGAAGACAGGGTTTTTCCAGAAGGAGGGGGAAGAGCTGATAATGGGAAGCTTATATGATCAAAGTACTTTACATAATGTTTGAAAGAAATTGTCAGAACAAAAAAGAAGATAAAATATAAATGAAACCCATAATTATAAAGCAAACTGATAAAATATCTAAGTTGCCATAACTCACACTAAGAATTATTAAAATATAAATAATCACATTGGAATGATAGTGAAACACAAATCCGGGAAAAATTTTATTAACTAAATTTTACAGCACACCTAGAAGCATTTTATTAATAAAGCCAATAATATTTTATTGCAAAACAATAGTTTTTCTTTTTCATTAAATATGTAGGAAGTTTGGAATTATTCACTGTGGGAATTTATTGTTCAGAAGAATGATTTTTAAATTAACCTTCCTTAATTTAAAAATTCTGTGATTTTGATACAGTGTTATCAACTCTTTAACATACTATTAATACTATAATATAAACATAAATTCAATAAGGATTTTTTTCCACTTAGTTTGTCTGAAAAAAATTGAAGGCTCAGATTTATACTTTAATTTCAAAGTCATGACTGAATAATGTTAAATTTAAAGTATGTCATGCCAGAACTCTAAATAACACTGTAAGTCAATATCTGACCTACATAATTTTATAATATTCATTTGTGATCTGAAATTGAGTTGAATGTAGTCATGTTAATTGCTTCAGCTTTTTCTAAGTAATGTTCCAAAGCTTCATATTGATAGGTGTACCTGTCTTTGATTAACAATGCATCCCAGAGCCATTTAGGCATCTAACTATTATTAATTGTGGCTGTTAGATTCATACATTAACATCCAAAGCTAGTATCAAGTGGTTTTCCTCAACCTAGATACCCCATCACTTATTCTTATAAGAACATACTCTGAAGTCATTTTTCAAGATAATATAACACAAGAAGATCATGGACTCTGTGCTTGTGATGGATTATGTTGTGTTATACAATTCACTGCATCATATTATCTTCCAGTTCAGCTTTATTTTATATAAGCTCAAGCCAAAGTTAGTGTACTTTTTGATATGTATAATTAACTATTGTACATGTTATTTTTTAATCCCTAAATATGTACTAGGCATATAGTCTTGTTTTATCTATTCTCCAATGACTTTCTGTACAATTTCTGAGCATCTGTTACATTTGTCACGGTTTGCTATATGCTTTTCAGTTGGAATATGGAGACTATTCTGGGACTAAGGTAGATTTTCCTTACTTTTTAAATTTACATTTTATCTGAATGGAATGATAGCTGTCTCTATTTTGCAATTCTTTAACCACAGGATTACATAAGGATACAGTGTGTCCACTAAACTTTAGTTTCCTTTAATCTGTGGTGATAAGTAGTACGTGAACCGTTATTGAGATAAGTAATATCAGGATAGCAATCCATTTTATGCCAAAATTCTGGTACTAAAGATTATAAGCTGCTAAAGCCTCACAGAAAAAGAGGGAAGCTGTTTACAGAGCAACAGGCAAAGACACCAAGGTTACACTAGTCCCGCCCTGCAGAAATGGTGTCCTTTCTCTGTCTTGCCTCTCCACCTTGCTTGGCGTGTCATGAGACTAGTTATCTCATGTAACATGGTGCTATGTGTAGGAAAATAGAGTGAAATTATTTCTTTCAGAGCCCAAAAATTTCATTATTAATAAACATGTGTGATTCTGATCCAACAGCTTTTTATAAGTATTCTGAAAGATTTTATAGGAAGCAATATGAACCAGTAGAAAGGACAGGTAGGTAATGGTGTTGCAAGACATCACCTGTCCCCCTCCTTCCTCTCATTCAACCTCCCCTTTTCTCCTCATGCCCCTCTTTCTTCTCTCCTTCTCTCTGCCCCTTTCCCTCTTCCCCCTCTCTTCTATCCTGGATAATACTATTTCTTGACTTGAATTCAATAAAATTGAATAGTTGATTGCTTTGATTTTTTTTTTTTTTTGCTTTGAATTTTTTAACTGCAGTTTGACAGGCTCCTTCAGAACCTAGGTATACATAGCGACTTCATATTAACTACTGATTTCTCTCCTGAATCTTCCTTCTGCCTTTCTCTCATCTCTTTATATCAGCATTGGCTCCACACACCGTTCAGCCACTGGATGTCCCGGGTGCATAGTCAGTTTCTTGCCCTGCCTCTGCATCCATAATCCAGTACCATATGGTTTCAATTTTGCCTGCGGAATTTGTTTGTGTTTGCACTTCTTTTTCCCTCTACCTCCGCGTTCTCGCTGTGCAAGCTTGCCCTTCTATCGCATTTCTGCCTGGGCTCTCTTCACTATCACTGCTAACCCCAACACACGTTTGTCTAGACCTGCTAGGATGTTGGTTTAAAAATTCAAATGGAGGGCTTAGTGGTTAAATGCTTGCAAGTGAAGCCTAAGGACCCTGGTTTGAGTCTCAATTCCCCAGGACCCAAGTTAGCCAGATGCACAAGGGTGCGCACACGTCTGGGGTTCGTTTGCAGTGGCTGGAAGCCCTGGTGTACCCATTCTCTCTCTCTCCCTCTCTCTCTCTCTCTCTCTCCATCTTTCTCTGTCTGTCACACTCAAATAAATAAATTAAAATTAAAACTAAAAAAAATTCAAATGGAGCCGGGTGTGGTGACGCATGCCTTTAATCTTGGCACTCAGGATGCAGAGATAAGAGGATTACCTTGAGCTCAAGGCCACCCTTAGACTACATAGTGAATTCCAGGTCAGCCTGGGCTAGCAAGACATTACCTCAAAAAACAAAAGCAAAAAAAACCAAAAAAACAAAAAAACAAGGAATCACAATAGTCTTCTCTGAGTGGGATTTAGCAAATTTCCTACATTTTTCACATATTTATATTCCTGTAAATACATACATGTGAATATTTGAATTTAGAATAAAATGTGCACCTGTCTGTATTTCCATTTGTATAACTATACTTTAGCACCAATCATAGCTCACTCTTATATGATTCCTGGATTTTCTGAAAACTTGCAAGTGACTTCCCATTTCCAGTGCCTTTATACATATTGTGGTGTGTGTGTGTGTGTGTGTGTGTGTGTGTGCACGCGTGTGTGTGTCTGCAACTGTTATCTGGTCTCCTAACTACTCTTCATATTATAGATCTCAAGTTAAATGTTCATTTTCCAAGAGCCCATCTCTTTGGATTTTTGAATTATTGTCTTTATTTTCCATTCATTTCATGCCATGTAATATTGGTTATAATCCTGCTACTTTTCCCTTATTTTTGGTAAGAATGTTTATATTTTTCATAACAGAATTTTCAGTATCTAGTACAATGCCTACCCCGTGGCTCTATCAAAGCTGTGTTAATGAAAAGATATGGTTAGATATTATAGTCCAACTAATAGATGTGTAGAATTTTTCCATTTTCTAAATCATCCCCCTAGATACATAGCTTTCAGAATTAAAGTACTAGTATAACAATAACAAAACTCCTCCTTAATGTCCAGCTCTATGAAAAGCATTCAACCTTAGAGATCTAATAAATGCATGTAAGATCTATTTTTGCCTTTTACTTTGTGACTGCAAGAGTCAAAAACATGGAGTCATTATTGTTGCGTAAAATGAGAATATTTATTTCACCAAAACTCTAGTGTGTTGTAAGGATCTAAAGTGATAATGTTCATAAACGTGTCTTTTACTACTAGAATATACACACTTTTGAAAAGTTATTGCTCTGGGGCTATTAGCTGTCAACTTACCAAAGTGCACGTTTCCATGGCTACCTTCGTCTTGCTCACTTTCCTGCTTTGGCTTTTCCTATAGCTTGAGATATCAAATATTTAAAATCTTCTAGCACAATTTGCAAAAATCAAAGTATCTGAATGAATGTGATGAAGGATAGACTATAATTATTATATCTTTTTACCCACTGCATACACCATGCACACCCACCATGCAAATACATTCTTGCCACACACACATACCCAATCAATTCCTTTTAGGTTTCAGTGGTTAAAGAACTTGCCCTGCAAGCATGTCTATCTGAGCTCACATTCCCAGAATCCATATGAAAGCTGTAGATAATGGGCAGCATCTGAAATCCTAATACCTATGGGGAAAGGAGAAGCACAGACAGGAGTATTTCCTGAAATCTTGTGGGGCGGCAATAAGAACAAGAGACCCTGCCTCAAACAAGATGGAAAGTGCAGATCAACACAGTAAGTGTTGACATCTACATGCTTGCCCATGCCTTGCCACGCCAACCTCACATGTGTCTGCCACATTGTGTGTGTTAGTCACATACATTGTTACTAGTATGAACCATGCATATAAATTTGTCTATAACTGATTTTGGAGGTCCAAGGCACTACTTTTATCTTTAAATAAGTCACTTGTGAACTTTCATATATCGCCACCTTGTGGTGACTGCTAGAAAATGCAAAAGCCCCATAAGGACCCGCCATCTAGTTGAAATTGCTATACAAAAATGTCCTGTTGCAGGTTGAGACATCGTGCCCAGAGACATTCTCTTTCCCCCAAAAAGTAACTGACTACTGCTCTCACAATGTATAAACTACAACCCTATGGGAAATACCTGCAACCGCACTGAGAAGCATCCCCAGAGGAATGGGGGCAGTGAGGAGGGAAAAGAGGGCACCAACACATGATGTGTCCATATGAAAAACCTTATTAATAATAATAATAGCAATAAAATAATAATAATAAACATTAAGAAAAGCCCTGTTTCAGAAACTTGCCAGGACCCTTTAAAATAATCTACTGCTTGTTCTAAGTTGCTGAGCATAACATTCTAATATTATATGAAGAGTAGCTATCTTTATAAATCTCTAAAGAATACCAACCAACTTCACTGAGGTAATGGTACATTGCTTTACTCATTGGTAGTACTAGAGAATTTTACTATTTAAAGTAAAATTGTAACTGAATGTGGCAATTAACACCTGTAGTCTCAGGACTCGGGAGGTTGAAGCAAAATCAGAAGCTTTAAACCAGGCTGGGCCATCTAGGGAGAGAGGGTCACCACAAAAGTACTTTTTTAAAAAAAAATTATTTATTTATTTGAGAGTGACAGGCAGCGAGAGAAAGAGGCAGATAGAGAAAGGGAGAGAGAATGGGCACGCCAGGGTCTCCATCCACTGCAAAGGAACTCCAGATGCGTGTGCCCCCTTGTGCATCTGGCTAACATGAGTCCTGGAGAATTGAACCTCGAACCGGGGTCCTTAGGTTTCACAGGCAAGCGCTTAACAGCTAAGCCATCTCTCCAGCCCCCACAAAAGTACTTTTAAACAGATGACCCTACCATTGAGCATTTTTTTTTTTTTTTTTTTTTTTTTTGTAGAGATGACATTTGTGACAATACTTCCACTGTTTCTCGCTTGGTCTAATTTTGTGTTCAAAGCAAGTGTAAGCATGGAATGGAAAATAATAATCTGTGCTAAATATCAAAAAGAACCCCCCCCCCCAACTTAGTAAGTTTCTCCTTTCTGTTGGCAACTGTGCATGCACTTGCTCCCTACAGGCCACAGGTAGGGATTATAACCACACTTGCACAGATGATGTACTGGATTTTGAAACGTCAAGAAATTACCCAAGGTTACACAGCAGGTAAATCACACAGATTTCTTACTGCCAAGGGACTTTTCTTTCTATCTTTTTTTTTTTTTTTTCTTTCGATGTAATCCTACTTCCTGGATCCTTGGCAGTTTGGATCTGAGTCCTACCATATGAGTTCATGTATTCTCTCGCTTTCACTCTTTCTCTCTCTCTCCCCCCACCCCGATTCTCTCTGCCTCTCCTCTCTTTCTTTCTGTCCTCTGTCATACACACAGAGTGTTACTCATAAAGTGTGTTACTTCAGACTGAATTTTAATTGCAGAAGTAGATTTGCACATATCTGATGGGCGCAGCACCTGTGGGAATGGCTTTTGGAACCCCTCTCAGACCTCCTTTCTATGGCCAGTGTCATTACCTATTCTCCAGCCGCTGAGCAAGCAACATTATTTGCTCACATTTGCAAGTTTCTGTAAAGAAATTATCTTTTACTAAAAGCCAATGTGTCTGGAAATGTTTGGAAAAGTAGGCATGACTCTTAATCCTAGTTAGTCCTCGCAACCCATAGCTGATTGATGGAGGCCCAGAGATTCGTTGCTCTGTATCTGGATACTCTTCAGAGTCACCCATTCTCGAGATCCCCACAGTCTAGGTGCTGGAGGACTTTACCTGACTTTATCACCACTCAGCCTCTGTCCCTTCCTCCATCTGCTTATCTCACCCCATTAAACATTTATCCAGAGAGCTGTCTCTTCCATCAGAATGCTGGCCCCAGTGCAAGGTCACAACTCTTTTTCTAGGGGCAATGATATCATGCCAAAGCTCATAGTCATTTCACGATTTTAAAATATACAAGCTGGGCATGGTGGCTCAGGCCTTTAATCCTAGCACTGGGGAGGCAGAGGTAGGAGGATCATGGTGAGTTCAAGGCCAGCATGGAACTGTGGAATGAGCTCCAGATCAGCCTGGGCTAGAGTGAAACCCTACCTCAAAACAAGAAACAAACAAATACAAAATGCATTGTGGTAACAAACAGAGCAGCAATCATTTATTGGCACAATTCTACAAAATGAATGTTTAGCTTATCCACTATTCTGTGAACAAGAGAAAATATTGTATGAAAGACATAAAACAAAATGACCCAAAATATCACATAAATACTATCACAGTTTCTTTGGAAAGGATATATATATATATATATATATATATATATATATATATATATATACATATATATAACAATGCCACTAAGTTCAATAAAAACAATTAATAGTATACTAAGAAGAGTAAAAAAACACAGCTTTTATTAAAATACACCACAGAAACATGGCTAAGTATATCTATATAAGTCAGGTAGAAATGCTATTTTTTGTCTGAGTTTTGTATCTGGAGATGACAGAGTCAGTATTTGATAGAAGAAACAAATCCCTATTTCTTCCTAAGATAAGGAAAGTAGAGTGCTTTGCTTGCATTGTGATGTTGTTCATAGAATATTTCACATTACTCACTAGTTATCTAATTATCTCACAAAGACATGATTAAAGCATTAGGATAAAACAAAATGAAAGAAAACATAGCATTGAAGGAGAAAGTCCCAACATTGATATAGATCGACCCTTATGTGGCTTCCTTAGTATTTCATGAGCTTTTTTTTTTAATATCAATATGTAGCTCATCACTGGAAAAGCAGAATTTTTTTGGTGTCTTGGAACCTTCTACTTTTCTTTAAATTGTCATGAATTCCTTAATACAAAGGAATAATTGACTTGCATGCGTTCATAGTGTTTCAACCTTTGTTTCAACTCTTCCTTTTAGTTTGTCTTAGACCTCAACTTATTTCCTTCCTACTAATTTGACCTCCCACTCGGCTCACGTAGCAGGGCTGGCTTGGATTTTTTATGTAGCTAAGATGAGCTGGAACTTCACTCTTCCTGCCTCCACTTCCTAAGTGCTGGGCTTAGTGGCATGGAAACTGAACCCACAACTTGTTTCATGCTAAGCATGCACTCTGTCAAATGAGCTAGATTCCACACTCTGCATATGCATTTTGAGAGTATATGCAGGCATTCAGTCCATAACAATATATGCTACCTAAAATCCTGGAGATAACACCATTAGTGACCATTAAGGGTTATGAATATAATTTTATATATTAACTTCGTGTGAAAGTATAATTACTTTTCATTTTTTTGTTTAGACACAGGTGAACAAGAATTGAAGCGAACTGCTCATTTTTTTTTCACTAATTATCTGTCCTAGAGAAGTGCTAAGGCAAACAGCAGATTATGTAGGACAAGACTGAGAGAATGCTTGTAAAGAACCCACACATATTCGTCTTCCCTCGTTTTCATCTAAGGTTCAGTCAAAGAAAAGTACCAAAGAAAGGAGAGAGATTATCTATAGCAAGGCAGAAGCAAAGGAAAGATGGAGAAAATTCCCAAACAATGTAATGGGTATGTTTAGAGTAATAGCCAACAGCATATGTCCTATGTGCATGAGTTACAGAAGATAAGGAGAAAGAAAATAGGCCAGGCATAACTAGAAATAATACAAATAAAAATGTGGGACAATTTCTAAACCAGTCTATTACTTCTAACCATAAGATCCTAATTTCAGAAAATTTATTTAATTTTTAAATGGGTTTGTTGGTAGATTTGATAGTCAGGGTGTAATCCAGATTAGTTTAGCTTTTGGTAGAAAGAGAAGCACATGTACCTACTTAAGTAGCTACAGAAATTAATTTACATGTAAAAGAGTTAGCTGTATAATCACATTGATTTTTTTTTGAAGGAACCCTCTCAAATAGCTCTCTCTTCCCTGGAGTATTTTTAATCACTATCAAAATATCACAGAGTAAAATGTAAAGAAGTTGTTTATGCATTCAGTACAGGAAAACCATATTTAGCATTTGCTCTATTGTGATCATCTCATAAGATCACATCTCACTGTAGTCTTGAGACAAATCTCCCAATCCTAGCATGTATTAAAGCATGCAAATGGAAAGGTATACTCAGAGCAGGGGGTAGAGGTAGGGCCCTGTTTACATGAGGAGCATCTAAAATGGGGATCAAAATATCCTCAACAAAATCATTTGTAACATGGAAAATCACAAATGTCTTAAAGGAGACAATGATAATTTTAGCCGACATGAAAAATTAGATATATGCAACATTTAATGGCTGTGAGGAGCTTAAAAATGTGACCTGAGTGTTATAAAAATCCCTTTAATTCTTCTGTTTTCAAAAGCCACATCTCCCATTATTATTCCCCATTAGTTCCATTTGCTGGCTTGGTGGCCATATGCAAATTCTGCTTTTCTTGTTAATTTAACAAGAATAATGGCTGCTGCTCTGTCACTTGCCAGTCTGTCCAAAGCTTGGAGGATTCATGGAGAATCATTTTGAACAGGACTGTGTAAATCCAAGTAATGCAAAATTATGCGAATTGACTTGTTCTGAAAGTGAACGAATGAGGCTAAAAAGGAAAAGGCCTGTGATTGTTGTGTAAAGAGTTTGGATCATTCATGGTCAAGAGACACCACTAAGTATAAATGACACTCACTTTTCTTCTAAGTTGCACCTGTACCTCAGAGCTTGCAGTAAGTGAGGAATGCATAGAGAAGATGAACCCCACATTGGAATCATGAAATTAATTGATGACTGTAAGTGAAGGATGAGTTACAAGGACAGATGTGTTGTTTATGAAGTAGGAGATTGATTGCATTAATAGAGTTTTCACATTTGAAAAATGGGAGCTGCATAGAAGAAAAATTTCTAGAATTAGTATTCAGGACCAGAGCAGGTACATATGAGGCTTAGAAGAGAGTTAAAATAAAGCCATCTTTCCACTGAAGACTCAGCAATTACACTAGCAAAGAGTTTGCATTTTCATAGCTAAAAGGAAATAGTCTATATGAATTATCAACAAAGAAAGTTTAGTATTGAAATATAGGGAAATAAATTGAGATATTTAGTTTAATAAGTGCTTTATAATCTAAAATATGAATTTCAATTATTTGATTTTTTGTTTTAAAATTGAGTAATTAAAATAAGTGAAGCTAAACTTAATCTTTAGGCACTGCACTACGAATGTGTCTAAGCTAAGACTAAGTGCAGAAAGCATGCATTTTGTTAGCTAGTGCTTTTACCACACAGTGAGGCAAACAGGGCCCCTGAAAGTAAACTAAATGCGGCTAAAGATGAGAAATGTACTAGAGCCTCTAGGGGGAGAAATGTTCCTGAGCCTGTAGGAGGAAGGAACATCCTTGAGACTGTAAGGGTAGGAATGTCCTTGAGCCTATAGAGGGAAGATGTCCTTGAGCCTGTAAGGGGAGGAATGTCCTTGAGCCTGTAAGGGGAAATCTGGTTTTCTCTAACCTCTTTTTTTCTCTGAAGGAGTCCTTGCAGCCTCCATCTTCCTACAGGCCACAAACTTAAGTGGAAAGGGTATTCTGGTTTTCCATCATCTTTTTTGGGGGGAGAATAGAAAGTCATCCCCTTCCAATAAAGATAATTCCCTTTTCTACCAAGCATGGTGGTGCACACCTTTAATCCCAGCAGTCGGGAACACCAGGAGATCGAGGCCACCCTGAGACTACATAGTGAATTCCAGGTTAGCCTGAGCTAGAGTGAGACACACACACAAACACACACACACAAATAAAAGATAATTCCCTTTTCTATAAATGTACATGGCCCTATTCCCTTTCCTAGAAATCTAGAGATACCTGGATACTTGATCTGGAAACTGACTGTCCAGCTTAGCCCCCATCCAGTAATTTCCCATAATAGATCCCATTCAAGGTCTCTAGCTGAGATTTCCTATTTCTGGGAACTTCCTCCTGCTGACAACAGGAGCTCTGTATTCTTTCCTACTCTTAAACGTTACAATAACATCTTTCTAAGTGCCATTCTTTATCATCTGTGGAGTTCACTTGTTGAAGTTTGTAAGATAAAGACCCAGAAACCAGTGATTCAGTGGAAGTTTTGTGTGGCTGTGAGCATCCAGCACTCTATTTTCCAAGTTACAACCCAACCAAGAGCTGAGGAAAAGCTCCATCATTCTTAAAGGCACTGTACATTCCTGCATCAATGACGTATGTTTTATGCATATGCATATGTTGAGTGATTGGGTATACATCCTCCAGAGATTCTATGGAATAGTTAGAAGTCTCCTGTGGAGCTCAAGTACATAATAAGCATACTGAATGGTAGGCTGCATTGGCCATACCTCTCAAAATTTCAGAGTAGAAGTTCCTCCTCTAATATCAGTGAATCAATCCCACATGGACAAGTCAGTGATCTTGCTACATGCACATACAGATACATAGAGAAGTGGAGATGCATAAGAAGGAGTGATATGGACTCAAAGCAGACACCCCAAGTCTCCTTAAAACTTCAGCTTCTTACAGTTACAAATGGAGGTGCTGAATAAATCCTGAGATTTCAAGATCCTATGGTCTGGTCTGGCCAATTTGAAAATCTCTTAAATACATGGAAATGCACTTTGACAATAAAGAAAAAAGACCTCAAAATACTATTTTGCACTTTTTGTACAAGCTTCATTTCATTCTCATTTTTTAAAAAGTCCATCCATTCCTCTGGCTAGCAGGATAATGGTGATTAAGAGATGCTGCAATAAAACTTGACCACTAAAATTCAGCTGGGCCAGCTTTGTCTCAATTGAGCTTCTTCTCTTGCAGCTCTGACTATTTGCATGAACAATTTCCCTTGCTTTCTTCCTTACTCCTGTACAGAGGGCAGAAGCACTTGTTTCCTGGTTCCTCTTGCCAAAGGCCATATTGTTCACATATACCAAAGAAGTAGAGCTTTAAATTGCTAGAAAATTCTTAAAAATGCTTTCTGGTAAAATCCACAAACCTCTATTGAATGAATGAATGCATGCATGGATGGATAGATGATGATACTTTATTTTGATAATGATAACAAATGGCAAAATTTGTCAACATTTTCTCCTCTGCTTTTGAAGTGATTTATACTATCAACATACCTACATAAAATATTGGCAGATACTGAATAACACTGTCTCACTTATTTTGTAAATACCTTTGTCAAGGACAAATGATAATTGGGAAGTAGTTAAAACACTATTATACTTATGGATTAAATTGAGAATACACTTTTTCTGTGTATATGGGTGTATACTGGATGCAGGTACATATGTTTGAAATATAACTATTCCTAAAAATATAGATGATTTCTATAAAGGTTCCCAACCATGGTTTCTGAGAGTGTAAACATTGAAAATCTACTTCTCTCTTCTATTGAAACTACTTGCATATTGCATATAGTGACATCTTTTGTATACCCTGGCATTAAATTTCATTTTTATAATTCATTGCAGACTCAGGTTAGTATTCATTTCCTACATATACTTCTTTTCTGCCAGGTGACATTGAGGTAGGATAAGAAAGCAGGGAAAATATGAAGACATGGGAAGAAAAAAGAGCTGTTCAGAAAGGCGTTTGGTTGAAGTCCTTAACCAGCTGAGAATCATGAACTTCAGCACATTTATCCACAAGTTCTTAGTGTCTTTCTCCTGAGTTTTAAAGCTATAATTTTATCATCATAATCTTAGCAGAAACCCCATTTATATTAAAAGATATGTCCTAAACCTCATGCAGCCATAATGGGTCCTGGTATAATTTATCAGATTATAATCCTATCCAATACACCTTTGGAGCCATCCTATAATTTCATTTATCCAAAGGAGAAACAGAAAGAGTTTATTATCATCCTTGAGATGCAACTTGAGAGCCATCCAAGTGGTATATATGACTCATGCTGTTCTTATCCTATCTTGAGAAGGGAATACCTATGCTTTAGTAGGTCTTTTTCTTTCCCTGAGTATTTCTCTTTCTTTTAACTCGTTTTCTCTTTTACTTCTTGCGTTTAAGATTTACATAAAAATCTCTTCTAATACTGAATCATCTGGAAATCCTTCCCTGCATCAAAGTCAAGGATCTGGCTTTACATGAGTTGAGGTTCATAAATGGTATGGGACTACCTCAGGCTCAGGCTGCTATGGGCTACAGCAGGGAGCTATGTCTCCTTCCCTGCTATTGCTGCCAGTATGTCTATCCCAGAGCACTTGTGCAACATTTCTCCCTGAGAAGAGAGAGAAGATGAATGGTTCTTACTCACTGTCATTGCTCTATGGTAATAATTACTGATTCTTCTGGAAATATTTTAACTTTCTGAGTATGTATATTTTTACTGAAGTTGGTCTTAATCTCAAACAAATTCAATTCTATGTCTCCCCAACTTGGATTCTTTAGCTTAGAAGTGGAGAAAGAAACCACATAACCATATTCTCCAGAAATCCTTCATTCATATACCTAGACAATGGATTTGAACTTGGAAGGTAAGAACCTGAATTTCTGGATTTTCTGAGTTATCATCATGACTCTTCCTTGTGGTGAAATGCTGCCCCCCCCCCCCACGGAGAACAGTTCTATGGTGAGGAAAGGTTGCATGGATTTCTTTAATATTTAGAAAATCAGCATACAGTTCACCTAGCAGTCTGTTGAAAGACATACTCCTTTAATGTTCAGTCTACGTTCATGAATTATCAATTCACTTTGTATCTTTGATCACTGGCTATTTTATTTCACACCTAGAACAGGGATGAATAAGTGCTGAAGAACAAAGGCTCTGCAGCAAGGGGATACATTATAAATAGTTAAACAGAAAAAAATGATTACAGATCATAAAAAACAAAATGAAAAGATGGGGTGTGCTCTGGCACAGCTTAAATATAGGGGCCATGCCCCTCCACACCATGTCCACATGTCTGTGTGCCTGTCTCATTCAGCATCTTCCCCTTTGTCATGGATTACAAATTCACTTTTGGATAGTCTCTAGGATTCCAATCTCCTTCTAGCCATCAAAGTTTGTCTATTCCATGAAAACTTCTCAGGCCATTTCTGCTCTGAAATAAAACAGTGTGTATGCTTTTTATATATTGTGTAATATTTCCAAAATATCACACCTCTAGTTCTCCTAATATGTAATTCATACCACCACTGCCATTGTGTAAGTTCCTTTTATCAAGTAGGAACTCATTTGGGGACATTTATAAAAGGTGTATCTATTTATGTTGATCTGCTTTGTTCTTTCTCTAATTTTGCTTCAAATTGGTATTCTCTTTTCCAAATGCAAAGTCCTTATACCCAGTAACTAAGAAATAAGCATCAGTATAATAACCATAAGTTATTAGGTAGGAGTTATGTAGGAGGAATTGTGCTTAGTAATTTACACAAAATATTCCATTTTATGCATACCTTATGAGATAGGCAGTTGCAAGCCCAGAAATGTTATTTTTCATTTGTCTGTTGGTGCTGGATTTCAGTGGAGTGTGCTTAGAAAGCAGTTTTGTCTCTAGAATGAGAACTTTGTGAGGCATTTTTCAGCTGTAAATAAGCCTACTATAGTTAGATGTAAACGTGTCAATCAACTGAATGTTAATTGTTGATGGTAACAGGCAATGCTATACTAAAAAATCTTGGAAATATTTTGTAAAATATACATACAGAATAGTATAAATGCAAATTTTAACTTTTAAAAGATTTGAAAAATTACTATTCATTTTGTTATTGAATCACTTATCATTTAGTGAAGGTTTTTTAAAACGTTTTTAGAAAATATTTTATTTTATTTATCAGAGAGAGAGAGAGAATGGGCATGCTAGGGCCTCTATCCATGGCAAACTCCAGACACATGAGCCACCTTGTGCATTTGGATTATGTGAGTACTGGGAACAGAACCTGAGTCCTTGGGCTTCACAGGCAAGTGCTTTAACTACTAAGCAAGCAATCTCTTCAGTCCCTTAGTGAAGGTTTTATCTTACAATTTAAATCCATTTAATAGAAGAATTTATTGCTGAAATCTCAATGACTAAAAAGGAAAAAATTTGAAATCCTTAGGTTTTGAGTGATAAAAATGATTTACTGAATTATATGGCAATAATTGCACTTATAAATTCTACTATGAGATCAGTCAGCCATGTGCTGCCCTTTAAGAGAAACCTAAACTGCTGACAGATGTCTGCGAGCTACCCGGCAATAAGACTTTTATCAAATTATGCCCTTTTGTTTTTGGCTCTGAAACAGGTTGTAGCTTCACCCTGAAGTAATATACAGGTGATAATCAAGCAATCGCTGGCCTTAGACTGTATCACAGTTCTCCCTGGGATAGCTAAGGGGTCAAAAATGAGATGCTTACTCCTTGGCTGTCCTGTAAAGCAAAATAAATTAGTCTGAGCATTTCTCTTTCTTTCTCTGCTCGCTCTCTCTCTCTCTCTCTCTCTCTCTATCTATCTATCTATCTCTCCCTTTTCCTCTCCCTCTCCCTCTCCCTCTCCCAGTCTCCCCTGAGGTTTATGGATCATGGCTGGTTTAGTTGGCTGTATAGTCAAGGATGACCTTAAACTTCTCACCCTCCTGTCTCCAACTCTTAAGTGCTAGGATTCACCTTGGCTCTAAAACATAAATTTCTTATGTTTTAGCCATCCAACCCAAGTATATTAGCAATAAACTAGTATAAATGAGCATTATACAGAAGCTTGGTTGGAATAAATGACTGATATTATTAGCAGTACATTTTCAAAGAGTTTTCAACCATCTTTAATTTTTTGACATAAATAACCCTTAATGCATAAAATTATACAGTTGTAATAAAATCTTATTTAAATAAAAGAGCAAAAATGTAAGATTCATGTAGTATGGAAAATATCAAAATATGTTCTATTTTATTCCTATCAAACATGTCTATGATAAAGTTTAATTACTACAGGAAAATTAACAATAATAACTAATATTAAAATATGATTATAGCACATCATAATAAAATTTATGTGAATGTGTCACTGTTTCTCTTTCTTCCAATATCTTATTTAATACACTCATCCACCTTTTTCATGTGATGACAGGAGATGATATTTAAGGTAAGCACTTCAATGCTTCTCCTTGGCATATCTAACTTACCAGAATCACTACTTACTTACTTTGGGACTGTTATTAAGAAAAATAAAAGTTACTTGACCCTGTGCTACCTCTGCAGTTGTCTAGTGACTGGGAGGGCTGTGGCTGGACAATGAGATTGGAGTAGCATATACATCCCAAGGAATATTCATCTCCTGGTAAACAAAGGGATGGTTCATGCTCTAGGTAGGACTGAGTGGGCTGGAGAGCTTTCACCACACCATATAGAATAGCACAGTTTAAACCCTATGACATATTTATTTATGGAACTGTGCATTTAATAGTTTTACATCATGGTAACCTAGAGTAGTAACTAAAACTGCAGGAAACAAATGTGCAGATAAGAAGAAGGCAGAGATTATGAAAAGTCTGCCTGGCAGCTTCTGGGAGAACATTTGCTTTCCTTGTTGAAGGATGGAAGGCATTGCCTCTGTTTACCTCTCATCCAAGGGTAAAAGGCAGAGCCCTGCAGGGGTAGGCAACTGGGTATCTGATCCTCTGCACCAATACCAGGAACTACTTGTCTCCAGAATGCTTGTTAGAGAACAAAAAGAACCCCACTTATTTACATTCCTCTTCACCAGATATACTTCTGCTTGCCCCTGAGTAAATTCCTGACTGGTAATAGGAGACAGAAATCTCAAGAAGCAACTACTGATTACATGCAGAGACAAAAATGGATCTGCTGTGGTTAAGCCTGGTGCTGGATAATCACAAATGAAAAATATATAGATGTTTAAAGTTCAAAGTGAGAGAAGTACACACAAAGGCAAACAGGAATAAGTCATTTTTAGATATTCAGGGAGAAAAGATAATGAAACAGATGATGACTAACCCTTCAGAAGATACCCGAAGGTTAGTCATGTAAGGCTCCAGTAGATATCTGAGTACTTTTACAACCAGATTATCATTGTTGTAATATCTTCTAGAATTCTTTAAAATTGGGCATATAAGACTAACTGATGCCTATAGCAATGAAGTAATTTAAACTTTAAACTACATGTTGAATTTATTTTTTCAAGTACTTTTTGTGGAAAAATTAAGAAGGGATCAATGCAAAAAAAAAAAAAAATCACATGTCTATTCTGTAAAGTCACATGACCCTTACCACTACAGGGTGGCCCGTCTTTAACATCGCTAAAACGTAGCACAAATATGAAGAGCATGGCACCACTAGTGTACATGATTTAGGCTTGTTCCCAAGATAGCGCCTTAATACTTACATTTCTTATAAACCTTTGCTTACACATCATGAAATAGCTGAGGAAAAATTAAAAATAAAAAAAAAATAGGGCAGCTAAACTTTTGAAGTAAAGTTGGCTGCCTTTCTTATTCCTCTTGAGAGGAAGTGAAGTGGCTTTGTTACCCGGTTTATGGTGACTGGGCCCCTGAAAATAAAAAGCAGGAATGCCTTTGGGCCCCTTTCCTAAAATTTAAATGTAATCCTGACATTGTGGTTGGTCAAGTTCAGCCCCAGAACTTGGCCTCATGGCTAGCCTCTTCTTGAACCAGCCTCTAGCCCAGACCAATCAGCTGTCTCTCTGGCTCACCTGAGCTGGCCCATCACCTTAAGGCAAGCTCTGTTGGCCACCTCCTGAACCTGCAGGTTCTGGTATCTCCTCTTCACCTCAGCTCAGCCTCACGCCTACTCCCACATGGGCTCTTCACCCCCTCCTGCTCTCCACGTGGAAGGGGCTCTTTGCACTTTCTTTTCTTTCTCTCTGCCTTTTTATGTTTCTTCCAGGCCAACCATGTGGGCTCTCAGACCATGTGGGTGTATCTATTTTCCTTCTCTTGGTTTTGTACTTCCCTAACTAAATACAATAATTTGATAATTATCCTTCTCAGGCTTATTTTATCCAATTCCATGATTAAAAGTAAACATGAACTTAGGGCTTGGTGTTCAGGACTTTTCTAGATTCTCCTCAAACCCTGTATCACTGTTATGAGCATATACATATATAATGTATGTTCCTATTGTTTTCTATTTGAGGCAAATCCAATGGACTGCCATTTTTTTTAATACAACAATGAGAGAGAGAGAGAGAGAGAGAGAGAGAGAGAGAGATAAAATTGACATACCAGGGCCTCTAGCCACTGCAATCAAACTCCAGATGTGTGTGCTTCCTTGTGCACATGTGCTACCTTGCATGCTAGCATCAATGCATCTGGCTTATGTGGGACCTGGAGAGTCAAACATGAGTTCATAGGCTTCACAGGCAAGTGCCTTAACCACTAAGCAATTTCTCCAGCCCAATTTCTATTGTTTTTTAACACTAAAGTGGGACAGAAAAAATAATCATAGAGTATGATTTATATCTTTTAATCTTTGCTATATAATGCATCTATGAGCATCTATTTGAATAATTTATCTGATCTTTGTTCATATTTGTTTTAGATAACACACTCTGAAAAGGCATATACCATATTTATGAATGATTCAAGTACTACTAGACATAAGTATATTCTCAACTTTCAAAGGAAGCTAAAAATGCACAACAATATAAAGAAGAAACTGGGTATCTACAATTTCAAAAATATAACTACAATGGCTCCTGTAAACTATATAGCTTATTACCTATTGTAAATACATATCTAAAATACTTGGTGTTATTGTCGCTCTCTTTGAGTTATAGTTTCTCATCTCTAACAATAGATAAAGGGGGCAAAGAGATAAACTGTCAGTTTATTTTCACCATGGTCAGTCAAGTAGAAATTATATAGAAGATTAAAGAGCATGAAGCTTCTTGGATAACACAGGGTTTTAAATCATTGTGGTATTTTCTGTTCTCAATAGATTTGTGTGTGAGAAAGAGTAGGTGTAGAGATAGGGAGGGAGTGAGGTGGGAAGAGAGAAACTAAGAAATTTGGAATCTAGTAAGATGCCTTAGTGATGTTTGGACACCATCTAAAAGGTGCATCCAATCAATGTGACACAGGAAGCATATAAGTTAGAGCACTCAACGACAGCCTCCACTAGGTCAGAACCATCTTTTAAAGGATTCCTACTGTTCACATTTTCATGAAAAAGTTATACTCCTCTGCTTGATTCCTGAGTATGTGCTGGACAAAATTATAAAATTTTGCATCACATGAAAGTGACCATGTAGTGAATAGAAAGATGTTTTGCTTTATGAAATTTGAAATGAATGTTCAAAGAAAGCAGTAAAAGTTGAGAAAGGAAAAGATAAAGACAATAGCAAAATGAAGCTATGTGGAGTGGGGTTAGCCTCTTGCGATGCTGTGACCCTACAGTGTTCATAAGCAGTGCAGACTGCCCTTGTTCCTTCTCTATGCTCCTTGTGTTCGTACTGCAGTAGGGGTAGTCAGCAGAGGCTGGAAGGAAGAATTAAAGACAGAAAGCAGCATGTTGTCTACCTTAACTTTGGGACGCCTAGATACAGAAAAACAAAACAAAACAAATAAAAAAAACACATGGAGTGTGTGCTAAGTGCAGCCAGGGTCCTTTATTTTGCACCCCAGCTTAGCCTGGAACTGTAAGTCTCCTCATCTCTGCACATCCTACCAACTCAGTTGACATGGTGACTATAGAGATGCAGTATGAGGACACACACTTAAAATGTAAAGATCAGCCAGACGTGGTGGCATATGCCTTTAATCCTAGCACTCAGGAGGCAGAGGTAGGAGGATCACCATGAGTTCGAGGCCACCCTGAGACTACATAGTGAATTCCAGATCAGCCTGAGCTAGACTGAGACCCTACCTCGAAAAACCAAAAGAAAAAGTAAAGATCATCTTTCTCATTTTTGATATTAATATGTTTCATCTATTCACATTTATTGCTTCTCTTCAGATGTTCTAATCTAACACTTCATAATATTTTGTCACGTTTTCTAAAGTTATTTCTAAATTTAGTTTGAAATGTGAACTAATTCTAAGTACGTAAAATTACTCCCAAATTTTTACTTTAAGAAAATACAGATAAAAGTCACACCTAAACCAGTCAGTGATGACTCTGTTAAAGAGCAAGCACACATGTGTGAAGAAAGCCATGGGAGACCAACAATGACCTCAGGTAGGTTTGATGTGAGTTTCAGCTCGAAAAAGGTCAAAGATCATGTTGGGTCTAGCGTAATAATAATTCTAAAATTGGAACTTTCATACTCAACATGATTGTTGTCTATTCTAGAAAAAGTTCTTTACCTATGAGAAAAATCATACATCTAAAAATTCCAGAAACACTATCAACACCAACAGTGCACACTCATCACTCACCATCTTTATTTATTACATCAAAATCTGACTACTTGACCTGGTTCCTAGTCTGCTCTTTCACTTACTTTGTTGACTAATTCTATATGTTATGGCATATGTTCCTTGATGCTACCTTGCTCTTAACTGCATTAAGTGGTCTCTTAAAAGGAGGCTGAACGCTGCAATATCATGTCAGTAAAAGGTGTGAAACTCCAAATCCCCACTCATGACATGTGCGCAAATGCCGGGTTGGCATCATTCTCCCTCAATGTGTGTACAAAACATACAAATGATGATAGACCACTGGGCAAGTTCTCAATTTCCCTGGAGGAAATGTCAGTGCTATAGATGCTGGTGGTTCAAACTTATATGTGCTCATAATAAATGATTCAAGTGGTGTTTTGCTGTGAGGAGAGAGGGATATAGAGCATTATTTATCTATATAAATTTGCATATACCATGTTATATATCTTGGACACAGGTAAAAATAAAATTGACTTTTTCTTTATAACTGCAACCTCCCCCTTTTTTTAAGGTAGGTTCTTTCTCTAGCGCAGGCTAACCTAGAATTCACTATGGAGTTCAAAGGTGGCCTTGAACTCACAACAATCCTCCTACCTCTGCCTCCTGAGTACTGGAATTAAGGATGTGTGCTACCATGCTGGCTCTGCTAATTTATTTAGTGAATTATTCAACATTAAGTATATATATTTTTAGAAAAAATATAATACTAAATATCTGTTAAATGCTAGGCCAGCAAGTATTTTTTTACACTGATAGATTGCATTCCTTAATGATTCAAAACAAATGTAAGTTTAAATATACCAATAGTAATGAATAAATAAATAAATAAATAAATAAACCAATAGCATGCCGTCAACAAAAACAGGGAAGAGGCTAATGTTACCAACATGGCTGTATACACACTGTGCACATAATAATAATAATAATAAGAAGAAGAAGAAGAAGAAGAAGAATTTTTAAAAAAAGCAGTTGACCTACTGTTGACAATGAGCCTAGAATGTAAATGCTATTTTTTGTGCCTGCAAGGAGCATTTCTGCACCAAGATGTCTATCTAAAACACATATTTTCTTTGCTGGGGACATGGCCTATCAGGTTAATTTTATTTTTAATCATATTTTTTTCCTGCCATCACTACTGATGCTACATGAAAAAAATAACTTGGCTTAGAGGGTGCAGAAAGATGTAAATATAAAACATTATTTTGTGGAGAAAGGTTATTTGATGCCCTGAAGACCACAAACAGGTGTTCTTTCTTAAATAAATCTGACTAGACTACAGGTAACTTCTTTATTCTAGAAGAGATAGCTTATACACTGAGATTGCAACTACTACAGGCCTTAAATGTTCCTGACATTTTACCAATTTTATATTCTCACAAAACTATGCATAAACAGAAAGTAATTATATTGTTAGCACAAAATTCAACAAACACTTCAAGATGTAAAAATCATTCCAGAAAATGGGTTCTTTCAGGAATTCAGGTATAGCTATTTTAATCTGGCAGAGTGGAAAGTGAAAAACCCAGGCATCAGATGATTCTGGTTTTGTCTTATACGTTTAAATTGCATGTTACAAAGTATTTGTACAACTGCTTAAATTATTGGATTTGTGGCTATTTTAACGAATTGGGTACTAAGGCTATAATTTCTTGTCATAGACACACATAGTATTTGCTCTAGTGGAAACTCAAGTTCATAGTTTGCAAAAGAAATTTTCACAAGTCAAAAGTTAACTTTATAAGTATTGTAAAAAATGAAAGTTGCAAATATGCTTCATTTATAAACAATACATAAACAGTACTTAGGAGAACGAGGTTCAGAACAATATATTCTCAGAATATATTTTGGAACATTTTTATGTAAATAAAACTCCTAAGAATATTTTTTAAAGAAAGATTAGCTTCAGGCATTGAATACTGGAAATGCAATGTGGTATTTAAAAAATGTGTGCTACAAAACAAATAGCTGTATGTGCACATGTGAAGTGCTACTTACTAATATGTCCATGCACAACTCCTGTGAATCAGCCTCATGATCGCACAGGCATTCACAAGCCATGTATATTTGGAGATTTTCTTCAAACTCATGTTTATTCAATTCTACTCACTCAGAGAAGTTTCTTTTTTTCTTGTTAGTAAGTCTAGCTTTGTTTAACACACACGTGTACAAATGTTTCTTTCACACAAGAATGTTGAGCCAGGCCGCAGTATTTTATGTTAAATGCTGTGTATTAACATCTGCTTCCAATTGTATATATGTAGGCACCGGCATTGATCACAATCACTTTCAGTATTTTAAAAACTACATAATGTGGTGACCATAAGATGTCCACATTCTAATTTCCTTTATTTTGGAAATAAAAATAGAGCACAATGTTTGCAAGAAACCTAATATTTCCTGCTTAAGGAAAGATAATCTAGTCACACAAAAATCTTTAATTCCACAAATACCTTAATTTGGTCTAATTATAATTAGTAACATTTTAAATAGTATTTTTTTTTGTTAATAAACATAAAATCTTATTCTTTCTCTTGATCTCTTCTGTTATATGTAAAAGCAAACATATACTCTTAATACTTCAATATTGACCTTAGCTTCTATGATAGAAATAGGCTATAAATATATGTACTTTACAAAATTATATATCCCATTTTTACAAATATTTCAATACTTTACTTTTTCATTTAACATTTATCTTAATCATTTTTCCATAATTATGCATTTGAAATAACTCCCTGGAGGAATAAATTCTGTTCTACTAACCTCATGTTGATGTTATCTTGACACTGGTGGAAATTCCACCATTCCCCAGCAACCCACACTGCAGGACTGTCATGCTGGAAAACCAGCAGTGGAAACTGCAGAATACATAGTGTCTCCCTCAAGGAGCTTCAGTTTTTATTCATGTGTATGCATGTGTGTGATATACATGTGTGCATACATGATCATCTATCGATGGGTACAGGAATGTATTTGGGTACACATGTGTGTGTGTGCACGTACATGCGCATGCTAGAGATCAATATTGGTGTCTTCCTCAACCTCTCTTCAATTTTGTTCCTTAGGACAAGGTCTCTCATGCAATTTGGAGCTCAATGATTCAGCCTTATAAATTTTTCAACAAGCTTTTGGCATCCTCCTGTCTACAACCACCCTCAGTTGGGAATACAGGCGCACACCATAATATCCATCATTTTACATGGGTTCTGAGGAGCCCAACAGGGTCTTTACACATGTGTGGAATGTACTCTACTCACTAAGGCATCTTTTAAGGACAGAAGTTTTACTTTTATGACCAAAGACCATCTTCTGGTATAGTGCTTACATAGATTAGAAAAGAAGGATCAAGTTGGGAGGAAAAGCCACAGAGTGTTACTTTTTAAAGTATTATTCAAATGTTTCCAAAAAAAAACCCAAACAAACCCAAGCAAGCAAACAAACAAAGAACAGTAGAATCCAGAGAGTGCCTATAAGACTAGGACAGCATGGCAGGTGGAGTGCAATGCCTCAGTAAGGATGTCAGAAAAGAGCACCAACACTCGCACCTAGCTTCTCAAAGAAAAGCCAACTTGAATATGAGGTGCTGAGGTTATTTTGTAAGCAAAATAGCACTTGGTAATAATCCATGTTAGGAAAACAAATTAAAGAAATTTCAGGTGTTTTGAGCTTACATAATCATTGAACCATGCCCCTCTGCATCTATCCTATTTCCTGTAGAATACATATACATGTACACACACGTGCATGTATGCATGCGAGTGTGCGCACACATACACAGACACACACACACACACACACTAAGTGAACAGCCAATAACAATGATAATCTGTGACATTCTAAATATAAACCTTCAATTAACTTTAATTTTGTATGAATTTTCCTATTTTTGTGAACATTTGTGGAGTCAAGGTTTAGTCTCAATTATAAAGAAACACTGATTTCCACAAATAGAAATAGAAAAAAGGAAATATGGCCTAAAATTTTAGTTCAGAAAACCTATAATCTACAAAAAGGAACTTCAGAGACATGAACATCCCTATCTTCTTTTTAAATATTAATAGGTTACACATAGACATACACACACAAAAATGAAAACCTGTAAGAGTCTCATAGAAGACTGAACAAGTCCAGGAAGCTGAAGCTTTAAAAACACTGACCATTACTGGACGTTTGTTACACAGAACACTTGAAGCAAGATTCAGGGAAAGATTGTCTTGCTCAACCACTCGGGGAAGGGAATAGATGAGTATACATTCTTTGGTTTCAAAGGGAAAGGAAAAGCTTCTTTTGTTAGCCCACTTTGGAAAAAGTCCACAAAATTACAGGGTTATTTCACTTCTTTTGTGCATAGACAGAGCAGCCTTTTGCTAAAACAGACCTTTGAAAGGCAACTTCAGCGCCTCTTAGGAAAACTACAACTACAGGATAGAATGGGCTGGTAAGAGGAGCAGATTAACATCTGCTTGGAGAATTTTCTTTTCATTGCAGTTTTCACAGTTTCCTACAGCATTATTCTGTAATTTCAAACCTGGCATTCATTTCTAAGGATGGCTTACTATAGTACCTCTAGGACTGGTAATGATATTGGTCTTAGGAATAACTTCCTTCCTGATACTGTAGCTAAAGTGATCTACTTGGGAATTAGAATTGCATTTGCAGCTATTTCATCCGATCATTCTTTGGAAGGGAATAGTGGCAAATATCATATTTGAATGCCCTGTCTTCAACACAAGCCTTTTATGAACATATCTATATGAACTCTATCTTCTAAAGGCATCCTAAACATGTGTTAAGTTTTTTTTTTCAGTGGGATGGAAATAAGTTTATTTTAATATCTACTTGCAATAGGAGATATTAGTATTTGCAAACAGGAACAATTCACTTTATTATAATATATTCCAAAACAAGTCACAATAGAAAATCATTTACACACTAATTCTTATTGCTGCTTCCATACCACTCACTCCCATAAGCATGCTTCACTGCTTCTCTGGACAAAATATTCTATCTTGCAATTTTATATACACAGAAACTTATCTTCCATGGGGTGGAGGGCAAAATTTTATCTGAAGTCATCAAGTTACAACAAGTAAGAAATTCAAAGCTGATGATGTGGACCTTGTAGATTTTTCTTCATGCTACTCAATTCAGAAACTATTCTCATGCTTTTGAATGAGATGAAAAGTGGCTGGGAGTCTTGAGTTTTCAAGAGTATGCAAATTGTTTGACATGCGTGACTTCCATCAAGTTTTCCCCTGGTAATATCCGTATTTCATCTTGGTCTTGAAGGCTGCCCCATCCATACTATGTATAATCATGAAGGATGGGCACAGAGGTGACCCAATCTCCACATACGAAAGGTAAGTGCCCGCACTGATTATGTGTTTCTTCATTCAGTCCAAATATGAAAGTGTCTGGCATCAGCTCATCAGGCTGACAGTCCTCTGAAGCCCATGTTTATTGATCTCAATCCTGTGATCCCCAGTTCTGTGATTCTATTTCTTGTGGGTGCCTGGACTCTTCAGTGTAGTCTTCTTCTAGATTGTACAAACTGCATCATGTTCGTCTCGCCTCGCCTCTCCCTTTCTCAGCGGGGAGAACAAGAGTCACGACTGGAGCACTGAAAGCATCCAGTAGGGCAGGCACTGTCGCTGCTCCTCCAAAGATGCAGGCCCGCTTCTGCAGAGTGGAAATGCTCCCAGAGAATGGCTGTTAGGCTGCAGAATGAAATTCTCAGTCCTCCATTTTACAGATGGACCCATCAAGTAGTTCTGCCAACTAAATGGACTGGATATTTATTGAAGACCCTTGGCCCTGGTGGTAGAAAATCCATATTTTATTTCTGTGTAAAAATCATGATTAAGGAAGGTTTGCCTGATCCTCCTGCCTTTCCCTGCCTGCTGGATAGACGCTGATGCCTATACTGACCTTTGAAACAGCACGTTGCAAATGGAAGAGATTTGTCTAGCTCGTGTTTAACTGAGTGGAGCAGATCCTCCTATCATTGGATTAATGTGAGAAGTAAATATTTCTTTGTTAAGCCACTGCTTTTTTATTGGCTTTTTCAACACTTATCACTATACTGAAATTTGAAGCCAATATTAACTGACATTAACACTTTTACTTCAAATGTATAACTTTAATTATTACTCTTAAAGGATCTGATACACTGATTTTAGATGTCTTTTAGGATCAGCCAGTTTGATATACAACTTATGGGACTAGTCAATATATACAAAAAGAGAAAATCTTTTTTTTTGTTTTTACAATATAAGATCAAAGACAATTTGTTGCTGTTCTATGTTAAATGCACAAAGCTGAAATTCACCCTGTGGAATGAAGCAGAGTTGCTAAAAAAGAAAAAAGAATGCTAAAATGTGAACTTCAAGAGTCTAGTGAAAGCTCTTCAGAAATTATTATAGAAAGTACTGAAAATGATCATCAACAAATGATTTGTGTACAATGGTCAATGATCAAATATTTCTTGATACATTAGTATTCTGTATAGGGGGATTATAAGAAATTAAGGAAAAATGCAACCAAATGGTGGGGGAAGGTTTATAAATTAGGGAAAAGTGTCAGGAAAAAAGAGAGTTTGTATATTCTCCAGATCCATGAACAATCCAGCGCACTTCAATATAACCATGGTCATAGTGACCTGGAGTAATTTGGTCAGAACAGCAGATTAGAATCTTCTTACTTAATATGATTTCCTGAACATTGTCATGACCTTGGGAAAATCTCAACTATAATTTATAGGGATTACAATTTACAACTTGGGATCCTGTGGGATGTTCTTTGATATAAAGGCAGAATAGCAATTTTCTGACTCTGGGCCCCTTTGAGGAAATGCTGCACATGTTTCTATTTCTGCATCTCAATACTATGTGGGAGTCTGTGGTTGTTTAGTTTGAGTGTAAGATTACTCCTACAGGCTTGTTTCAATACTTCAGCTCTGGCTGGTGTCACAGTTCTGGAAGGCGGTGGAACCTGTAGGAGTTGGAGCCTTGCTGGAGAAAGTATGTCTCTAGGAATGGGCTTTGAGGTGTCATAGCCAAGCCCAGCTTGTTGTTTTCTTGCTCTCAGTTTCTTTCCTGCTGTCATGACAATGTGACTCAGATTTTCTGCCCCTGACATGCTAATCCTTCCATGATGGACTTGAATTTCTGGAGCTATAAACTGTATTAAATCTTTTTCCTTCAATAATCTCCTTCTGATTCCATATTTGGATCCATCACTGAGAAAGCAACTGATACAGGGCTTATGCAGGATCTTTGATTGTGTAATTAAAACTGTAAATAAGAAGTTCTAGGATATAGATGGTGCAGGTGTATAAATCTCAACACCATGAAAATGGCTTGAATGACACATCAGGTTGTTTCCTAGTGAACTGGCTATAAAGAGTTGACACTGGGAGATTATTTCAACTGCATTGGCAATAAGAATAAGGAGGGTACCTCAACATGTCATGTAATCAAATTCACTGCTACAAACCACAAGATATAATCATGAGCTTATATAGCATATGTCATTTCTATTTTACATATCCAGTTGATCTGAAATTGACCAATACTTGAGATTTCCTCCAGACGGGAAGTCTGAATAGCATAAATAAATAGCTTATTTGATGATAACCTTATTACCTAAATTTCAGGCTTCTATTACCTTCTTTGAGTGGATGTAATATTCCTTTGTTATTTATTCATAAAACAGCAAAATATACAAAGGCAAAAGTAAGATGCTATGCTGTTGAACCTTCATGGATACTTTCAGTTAAAGGATATGATGACTTTCAGAAGGATTTGGTATCTTATTGTCGGTAGGAACAAGCTAATCAGTAGATGAAGCTCTTGTATTTAAGCCAGGCACTAGATAGAATGGCAGCATTGAATTTTCACATATACAGCCTTCTTCTGCAGAAGGCATTTTTAATTACAGAAAAGTCATTTGAATCAAGATATTTGCCAATTGAAATTGTTCAAAATGACAGTGACAGAATGCATACAGAGTCAAATCCAATAAAACTTATAATAGAGATATGGCTTCTTATGAATTCTAACAATTGGTAACATTTTTAAAATGGAGATACATCTTTGATGAACTCACACAAGAGAGTCATTGGTCAGCTAAGTCCTACTGGGTAGGCATACTTCCAATTTTCTCACTTGTATATATATATATATATATCACTGTGATTTGGCAGAAGTTATGTCATTTTTTTCCTCTATCACAGAGGAAAATCACAGAGTTGGCTAGCTTAGTAACAATACAATCCACCATGCTACCACTTAACGAATATTTTCTTGATGAATCATAGCCAATTTCACGTTACAGGTTCAAACAAAAGTAACAAATCAGTGTAATGAAGCTCCCAATCATCTCAGAGAACTCTCTGATGTTGCATATATGTTTTTGAGATAAGAATATTTAATACCATACTATGTACTAGACAAAAGCCCTTTCAATTCAGTAGCTGCCCATCTTTATACACTCAGGGGAAGGCAGCATTTTTCTCTAAAAGTGAAGAGAATATCAATGGGGCTAATCTGTTCAATGTGCTTAGAGCTCAAAGCAATTGCCTGCAGTTGTGAAGAGTCCCCACCCTCATTATCTTTGCAAAAGAAAAGTGAGCAAAATGCAAAATACTGCCTGGCTTTGGGGATAGAAATGCTCTAAATAAAATTAAAATAAACATTCACTAGCTCACTTTTAGCTTAACACTTTGAATTTTCTTAGAATAAAGAATCAAATTAAGAACATGTTCTTTCTTCATAGAAAAGGAGGAGTTGAAGAGGCTCAAAGTCTAATTATGTGGGCTAGTATCAAATACACTAATTTAAATATTAGATACTTACATTCCTAGGAATATTATGGGTAATATAATCATAAATACCCAAAGATTGTCAAATTGTGATTTAACCTGCAGAAGAAAGACTGATGTTTCTAGAAACTAGTAAATTAAGAGATTAGGCATATCACACAAATTTATGCTAGCTTAATTTGAGAAATAAAAGAAAATATTTAATTCAATGCTCACTTGTAGTTTCCCTATAGAAGAAATCCTGCTGGTGAAGTTGCTGCACTTGATGCAACACTTAAATCACCTTGTCACAGTGCTCCATCACTGTGTTCCCCCACTGGCGATGCCACACCCTCTAGAGGAAATCCTGGAATGCTTGAGCTCAGACAAATAGAACAACATAACTGAACTCCTGTGTTCATTCTACTGTAATTGCTTGGGTCATACTACACCTAACATTATGCCTCCCTGAAGCCTTCTGCTGAAAGTGATCTTTGCTAAGATCTCTCCATGACTTGTTTCCTTACCTCCTGTGAATTTCTTCATCTCAGAGACCTTTACTGTCTCCTCCCTGAAGTGCCATCTTTTCACTTTCACTTTGTGTAGTTAACACAACTATATCTATGTGTGTCTGTGTGTGAGAGAGATAGAAGCTTAGAGAGAGATGATTCACTTTCTACTTCCTCCATGAGAATGTGAACTTTTAGGACAATTGAAAGCAGAGGGTTGAGCCTTTTCAATGTTTCTACATGTATTCTCTCACAAATCCTCACACCCATCACAGCTACTATCTTGTTATCCTAAATTTACAGAGGAAGAGATGTAGATATAGAAAGATTAAGAAACTTTGCAGGGGTTGGACAGATGGCTTAGCAGTTAAGGCGTTTGCCTGCAAAGCCAAAGGACCTCGGTTTGATTCCCTTGGACCCACGTAAACTAGATGCAAAAGGGGACACATGTGTCTGGAGTTCAATTGCATTGGCTGGAGGCCCTGGCACACCCATTCTTTCTCTCTCTGCCTCCTTCTCTCTCTCTCTCTATCAAATAAATAAATAAAGTAAAAAAATAAAATAAAGAGAGAATCTTTGCCACTGTTAGAGAACTAAGTAGATGTAGAATTTAGATTCAAAAACCAGTATCACTCCAAAGGCTTTCTTTCTACTGTATTACCTCTTAAAATGAAAAATATGCAAATAATTAAAATATTATATATTCAAATACATGCTCTGTGATAATTTTACAATGACTATAAAGCATATTCACATTTTAACTGATTGCATGGTTTCATATGCTTTTCCTTATATGTTATCCACATTGTTTAACTTTTTGAAAACATCTGCAGTAATCATTTACGATCATTAAAAATATCCATTTTAAAAAATAATGCCTTGGGGCTGGGGAAAGGGCTCATGGGGAAAAAAATTGCTTGCATTGCAAACATGCAGACCTGAGTTAGAATCCCAGCACACATGTAAGTAAAGGTTGGGCAGGTGTGAATGCCTAGCTATAGTTTCAATGCTGGGGAAGAAAAGACCGGGAACCCCTAAGGCAAGCTGGTTAGCTAGAACAGTTGAATTGATGAGCACTGGCTTCAATGCTAATGAATCGTTAAACAAATTGTAGAGTTATTGAGGAAAACGCATGAGAACAACCTCTGGCCTAGACACAGGCACACACACACACACACACACACACACACACACACACACACACGACTCCTGAGAGTCATCTGGTCATTTGAAAGGAATCTTTGGGGCCAGGGATATGGCTCAATGAATGAAGTCCTTGCCTAGCAAGTGTGACAACCTGAGTTTAGCTCTCTAGCACCCTCAAGATGCTGGGTGGGTGTGGCAGCCCATCTGTAATCATAAAGTAGGGGAGGCAAAAAGAAGGGCCCTCCTTGGCAACTTGGCTACCCTGACTAGCAGAATTAATGAGCTCTGGGTTCAAATGAGAGACCTTGCCTCAGTAAATAAAGTGGAGTATGACCAAGGAAGACATTCAACATCAACCCTCCATTCACACATACACATTCGCATGTACTTGCACATATATATGTGCATGCACGCATATGTGAGTATGCCTACACATGCATAAACACACAATGCACACACATACACACAGAGGAAATCTGATTTGCAAGCTTCTATACAATAGCTTTTTCTGTTCCTCTCTGGGTATGAAGCTTGCAAATAATACACATGCTCTCTAGGATGGATCAAAATATTAGTAATCTTACAATTTGGCTGAATTAATACCATAACATGGATTTGCTGGTCTATGAGTGTCCTACCACTTTTCACAATGAACCACCCATTCAATTATTGGCAGTGGTGCAGTAAGTTGAGCCATCGGCAGGCAGCCATGGACAGAAGAACCCATGTGGCCAGGGCATGGGCTTTCCAAAGCAGAGGTCCACCAGAAGAAGCTGTTCCTTGGAATGTGCTTGGCTCCCTCTGAACACTTCAGTTAGCAACACTGCTCTCACAGTGGCAGAGAGGAAGGAACAGAAATGGAATTTAAAGGGATTAGGAAGGGATTTAATCCTTTCAGCCCTGAGAGAGTAGAGTGGTAAACCTTCCTCCCAGACATGAAGGGCTACTGGAGGGACTGGACATCAGTCTCTATTAGGAATGCATGCCAGCTTCCATTGGCTTCAGATGAGTCATCTTTATCTACCCTTTACCTCCTCTTTCCCCAGCATGTTTAGGAGATGGATAGGAATTAGTGTATGTACAAGAATCAACACACAATCTTCCAATTATGATGAGCAGTTCAAAGATACCAGCTCCTCATGGTTTCTATAAACATTGTTTCTTTTTATGTTGTCCTCTCTTTCATGTATCAGAACATATTTTACTTTATTTTCCTGAAATTAATTATATATTGATTCTTGACAACTTGGACATAAGAGAAAGCACCTCTTAGAGAAGCCTGCACTTGCTTCTCTGGTGTCATGCCAGGCCTTTACGTGCATCTGTTAGTCAGAGCCTTGGCAGAAAAACAGAGTCCTCACTCATGGAAGTACTGAAGAGAATTACTAATGAAGGCACTATTTACTTTTGGGCAAAACATAGAGAAATAATTGAGAAAATAATTCAGAAATTAGAAACAGCAGGGTGCTTTTACTCCACTAAGCTTGAAAGGACTGGACAAGAAAGGATCTAAGAGGAACATGGAGGAGAATTGTAATCCCACACACAGGCACAGGCAGAGCTGCAGCTATGCAGCAAAAGCAGTAGTGCACCCAAGCAAGGTGGAGAGGGAGAAGCCTAGACTCTATCTCTTTCTCCTTCTGCCCTTGGCTCGGGATTTTCTGATCAGTTCTAAACGTAAGTCAATGAGCAAGTGTGTTTCTGTGGGGAACATAGATGGAGAAGAATACAGACTAGAAATTCAGAGGGATTTTGCTGATGGAGAATGACCAAGAAGACTTCCATCCACTAACCTACCAATCTGCCTATCTGGATGCAAATTGGAAGGTTATGTTGTAAATTCTGCCTCTCATTCTTAGGAGATACATTCCAACAGACCCCTAGTGGATGTCTAAGACTGCAGCCAGTAGGAATCCTATTTATGTGGTATATTTTCATATATTTATACCTCTGATACCTCTGGTAAAACAATTTATAAATTAAATGAAAACAATAAGTAATAAAAATGATTATCTTACTGTTAAGTTATATGAACATGTCTTCTTTCTATTCCAACTTGTCATAAGGTCTATAAGTACAGGAAGAAAAAAATTCATGTCTAGATAAAGCTACAGGATGTTCTGAGGTATCATTATGTTACTCAGAAGGTGCAAAACTTAAAAAGTTATTAACTGTTTAGCTTTTGAAATTTTCCACTAATACTTTTGGACTGTGGTGGACCATGCATATGTGAAAATACAAAGTGCAGCAGCAGACATGGGGGAACTGCTACATGTGTCATGGAAACCTATCTCTATGTTTCATTATGCTCACATTCATAGCTTAAAGGTCATAAGGTATTCCAACAGACAGGTTTGAGATACTGTTTGGTGAAGCTTTTTGCTTGCCCATTTATTTTCAAGTTGTCTCCAGTGATTATGATTTGTATTCAAGGGTGTCATTTTGATTTACTTTGTACATTATTTTATAATGAACATGGATAATGGTGTCTTTATCATCAAACACCTACATGAGAATCTCCAATAACATATGAGAAAGCTAATGGATTCTGAATTATAGCTTTCTTACCACAAATTCTGCCGTTGCCAGTGAGAAGAGTAGAAGCATACTTAAGCATAGTTGATTGACAAATGGTTATTGAGTAATACTATCAACATGATGTTCATTACATCTAAAGTCCAAAATCAGGTCAAGCCTTTCTTACATGAACCAATGTTTAATGGAGACTGTATTGGGAGCAGAAAAATTTTCATAGGGAAGTTTGGACCTAGACAGAACAAGAATAGAGGCACTAATTCTGTGCTGTGTGACTTTGTTTAACTATCTTAGAACCATCTAAATATTAGATGTTGCAAAATGGATATTCATCTAATAGCCCCATTACAGGACTCAGTATGTGTTTATCACAGAGCACCTTGAGGTAGCTGGCATATTAGAAAACTTAGGAATTAGGGTGTCAATAATGCAATGGGTAAATAAATAAAAAGATAAGGTGGATAAAATAGCATACTGCCCAAGAGAAAGGAATGGATAACTGATAGTCATATATTAATATGAACAAACTTAAGATAATAACATAAAATTCAAAACAAAAATTTGATAAAAGTTTAGAGAGTTTTAAGAATTTCTAGGTACATGTATTTACAAAATGCAGATATGGTCTTCAAGGACCCCTGTAACTCTAAGAAAACATATCAAAGACATATAAGAACTTTATTAAGAATGTTGATACTATTTTCCTCTTTTCATTTTTTCTATTGTTGTGGAGTGCGAAGTAGTGAGTGCCACATGATGAACTTGAACAATTTTTTCTTACCCTCCTCTTAAATTACAAGTGATTAAAGGTACTTCTGAGCTCAATAAGACTGAGTAAATCATATTTGAATATTATTTGAAATAACTACAGATCATCATAGGGGCCAAGGGTGCAGGGTGCAGGGTGCATCTCCAAGAGGAGAGTGCTGTTTGTTCTGGGCTGTTTGCACATCTGCTGAACTGCTACTTCGCATAAGCGATTATGCACTAGAGATGATTGTTCAATTTCCTTTTAAAAATGTGTTATTTATTTATTTATTTGATAGAGAGAGAGAAAGAGAAAGAGGAGGAGGAGAAAGAGATGGGGGGGGGGAGAGAATAGGCACACCAGGGCCTCCTGCCACTGCAAACGAATTCCAGATGTGTGTGCCACCTTGTGCATTTGGCTTTATATGGGTATTGGGATTGAACCTGAACCTGAGTTCTTTAGCTTTGCTGGCAAGTGCCTTAACCACTAAACCATCTCTCCAATGCAATTCTTCAATATTCTATAACAGACTGTTGAAAGGAAGACAAATTCTTAGGTAACTGACTTTGAGCCATGCAGTAATGCTTAATATACAAACTAGTGTTTGCTATTAGATTAAAATATCACATTTATTTTAGGCTTCCAAACTGTGCAACCCCTGGAAAAATGTCTTATAGCTTTATATAAATGCACTTTTATTCATTAAAATGTGTAACATTTAATCATTTGTCATATTTCAAAATGACTTGTGCAAGATATATGTGTGATTTTTCATTACATCTGAAAACATACCAGCATAGCTTATATATATATATATATATATATATATTATTGTAGGCCATTTTTCATACTTGCTTCATAGATACAAAGCTTTTAAAATATACTTATTTGCATGGAAAAACAATTTGTTATCAGCACATTAATTGTTTACAATTGCTTAAAACTATTGTGAAGGTCTTTGGAAAGCATTTCCTTTATAAACACCACAGTAAATCTTCATTAAATCAGATGAAGCTAATTTAGGATTCATCATTAGTTGGGCATATGAGATTTCAATAGTTTTTACATAATTATATACATAAACTTTGTAAATAATTTCCACATAGAGATTGTATTTATATAACAAAACAATTCCAGGCACCTTTTAATCATCTATGCCTGTAGTGTTACAATTATATTTCTATGTAGTACAACTACATAGGAGAACTGAGTGATGATTGTTACAGTACTTGTTTAAAAAATACTACACAAAATTGAGGAATTAACCCAAGTGTGACTTTGCATCGTTCATGCTGTTGCGGCGGTAATAGCTGGCTGCTCCTGCATAATACTGCGATTTGTAAGGTTAATAAGTGATTTTATGCTCTGCTTTACCAGAATGGGTCAGATTCATATTAGCTTACATGGGCCTACAAGAAGACTTTCGTCTAGTCATTAATTTAAGTTATTAAAATGTTAGAATATATGCATCCATTTGCCAAAGTTTCTGCTGCTATAGAAACTGAGTATGTTGTTGGATATGTGAGAATAATAAATCAGTCTTGAATATGCTGCTGGATATATGAGAATAACAGATTAGTCTTGCTGAGGATGGTAGCTGCCATTTAAATTTGACACTCAATTTTTTTAAAAATTGTCACTGTTTTAAAAGTCCATTTTTTTAATTAAGGAAAAGAAAAATATTTTACTTATATTTTTTGTTTCTTATGTTTTAAATAATACGAAGATGACATTAAAGGGTTTAGAATAGTAATTTTGCTTTATGGTATCTTGTCCTAGTTATACTAACACAAGGAAAATCATTTAAAATCAACAAAAATCATCTAAAGGTTCATCTGTGGAACCAGCTAATGAAGTCATTTATTCCACATTTCTCATCCATCTATGGTAAGAGTGGGCTGGAAGTGGCTAAGCTGTCCTGCAGTTTCATATTTCAGAAGAACAGATGGGAAATAATTTTATTCTTTAAAACTTCACCTTTTGTTTAACTCATGTTCTTTTCAAAATTAAATAATGAATAATGGGACTGTATAATACTAAAGCTGGGCCCTCTGGTAACCTTTTCTCTTCTATCTTTTACCTCTATTCTTGTGGCTATTTGTCCCTTGATGTTGGTATGGTAGGATGGTCTGCTCTTCCTGAGCTTGAAAGATAAAAGAAGTAGGGTCATATCCTCCTGATCTTCTTATTTCAGCTTTCAATTTTTATTTTTAATCAGGCCAGGCCTTAAGTAAGTGAAAGGCCAGGGATGTGGGTAGGTGGTAATATGCTTGCCCTGTCCTGGGTATGACGTCCAGCACCACTACCACCATCTATCTAGGAAGAGAGATTTCCTCTGTAAAACATTTATTGGTGCTTTGAAATGAAGAAAGAATGAAAAGGCCCTGTGGAATCTGCGATCAGTCAGTCTTCATGACTTGGTTAAGTATGACTGGAGCCAGGTTTGGGGGCTCAGCAGGAACCCACAGGTGCTTAGGACACTCCTTTTATTAGCACAAGAAATCTGGCTGATGATAGTAGGGATTTGTAAATAAATTTTATTCCAGAAGCAACTAGTTGACAACTAATACTAATGACAGGATTCAGTGCATTGCTTCCTAGGAAACATCTGCAAGTGGCCATTAGTGAGACTATTTCAATATTCAGAACAGATGAATCATTTCTCCTAACAGATGCCAGGCATCAGTGTAGAACCCAATACTATTATTAAACTAAAAATCAAACAACAAAACACTTAGGACTTAGATCGCCTGGTTTTGAATTCCAACTCCATATTTAAGCAGCTAGGCATAATGAGACTGATAAAAGTTTTGTGTCTTCATTTTCTCATCTGTAAAATGGGGACAAAAATAATGATCCAGTCAGTGGTAGTGATGATTGCATAAGTCAATATATGAGCCACCCTCTATGCTTGAAAAGACAGAGGTGTGAGCTAATACTGCCTCAGGTGGAGTCAAATCCCCCATAGCCTTGTGACTGAGTGTTTCTATAAACAGAGTGATAGTGAAGTGAAGCATGGTATTTCAGGCTTAGTAGGCCATATAGTTTCGGTTACAAATGCTCACCCCTTCAAGTGCGAAAACAACCTTAGTCATGGATGTATGAATGGGTAAAAGTGTCCAAACAAAATGCCATATATGAAAGAACCACACTGCCAACTCATGCTCTACCTCTTGATCTTTTGAATTGTATAGGTTTTTGTGTTTTTATTTTTACCCTTGCTCATGAAATCCCAGAGGACTCCTGCATATGCCTGAGTGGACTTCTGGGATTCTTCCCCTCTACTGCCTCAGACCAACCTTTTTATTTTTCTTTTTACCCTGGCCTCAAGATGACAGGTCCTCACTCAGCTCCAGAGCAGATGGAACCTACAGGCCTTCCGAATTCTCTGTGCTCCCTCAATCTCCTGTGTTCTGTCCTGGAAATGGGGACTGCTCTGGGCTGGAGGGTTTGTCCTCTGGCTTCTACTCAAGAAATTTTCTAGCTCCTTCTAGGAGTCCCTAAGGTGATGCATAGAAGCTTTCTCCACACAGTATTCCAGGGCCAATCACAGGACTTGGAAATTCCTTCTACTATTTTTTTTTTCATTTTAGTTGGCCAATATTTAGGTGCCCCAAAACTGTTTTTCATGTTTTTCCTTTTTACTTTTTGTTCTGCAGTTGTTTCAGATAGAGGGTAATTATGGCCTGTCCCTGGGACTCACTAATGGCAAGAGTGGAAGACCCTATGGATTTCCAATATTTTATGTGCAAGGATACTGTGGCTCAGAACTGTTTATAAATTTCAACCAAATCATTCAGCCAGTAAGTAGTGAAGAGAAAATTCAAAGGAAGTGCTTCTAACTTACAAGTCTGTATTGTCCTCTACACTGTTAATCAGAGAGAATTAAGCACAGCTTGTCTTTAAATACAGAACCCATACACTATAGTTTATATTAACATAATCTGATCAATCGAATTTGAACCAAAGATTTTAGGGGATGTTTTGTTTTGGTTTTGAAAAATTGGAACAAGAGCAATCTGGCACTTCAGATATCTGAGAAGAAATGTCTTTTTTATCTCTCAGTTAGGATGTCTGCTGTAGTTTTGCCTATGGAGAATATTTAGGATTTTCTCCAAACTGTGGGAAACTTTGCCCATGTAAATGATCTGATACTGATATGCTTTATACTGGAAAGCCCCCATCTGGCTCAGTTTTCAGCCTCTGTATTTTCTAGAGATGTGACTGCTTTACAAATATGATGGAATTACCTTCTCCAAAGTGAGAAAAATATTGCTAAAATGCGTAAACATAGTGAAACAAGAGATGTGGGGTTCACAAAGTTAGTTTTTATTATTTTCACTATGCTATTGCATTTAACATTTTTTGAATGAAAAAAAAAACATGACATTTTGAAGTATGCCAAGAGAGAGAGATTATTTAGGGTGTGATATTCACAGAAAGTTTCTGTTTTATATTACCAGGAGGCTCCTTTTAATGAGAAAGGAGCATATCCTTTAATAAAAATAAGTGTTATAAATTTATACCAATATACATATAGATCTATAAACACAGATAATCTATCACATGCAATGTAATTATAAATAAAACATGATGTAAATAATACTGTACCACATGAATATGATTCTACAATGGAAAAGCTAAATTAAATGTGGTGTTTCACACATGTCTAGATGTTTTAAGTATATATATACATTTCATAAAATATATATGTATATGTAATTGAGATGATTATGTAGGATGATGATTTGACCTTGTGTCTTATTTATTCACTGGTGTGGTGGTTTGATTCAAGTGTCCCCCAAAAACTTAGGTGTTCTGAATGCTAGGTTCCCAGCTGATGGAGATTTGGGAATTAACACCTCCTCGAGGGGCAGTATTGTTGGGGGCGGGCTTATGGGTATTATAGCCAGTTTCCCTTTACCAGTGTTTAGCACACTCTCCTGTTGCTGTTTTCTACCTTATATTGGCCAGGGGTTGATGTCCATCCTTTGCTCATGCTTTCATTTTCCCCTCTTTTTCCCACAAGCTGCTCTTGGTCAGTAGATTTCTACCAGCAATGCGAACTTGACTGCAACAACTGGTATTCTTGCTTTCACTAGGAACATCTTACACTAGCACCCAGCCTGGGACATCTGACCTGCTTTTCCCTAAGATGAATAAAATTATCTCTTCCCTCCCTAAGATGAAGCATGCTGGATGACTATACTAAGGTTTCATTAGTGGGACGCCACTGTTCCTTTGAGTCTATGTTTAACACTGTGAGACAATTCCTCACCCTCTTACTGCTTTGAGGAAAGTATGTTCAGAGAGATTAAACAATATACCTCCAGTGTTAATGGTACTGAGGATGTAATTAAATGTAAGGGCATGAATTATAATGTGTATTCCTTCCTAAGACCTCTGATAGTCAAATATTTTTGTTAAGGTTTCATGTTAAAATTGATATGGCACCAGGACTCTAATTTTAAAACAGATACAGTAACCATTTAACAGAACATACTTTTGCAAGTTCAAAATAAAATATTTTCTTATGAGGTTAATAAATGATACAATTTTGATATTCATAAAAATTTGAACAACATGGACAACAGTTTTAGCTTCTTTATGGGGTGTGCATATGGGTGTGTCGGGGGGGATAACAGGCATCACAATGCATTTGTGGAGGTCAGAAGACAACTTTTGGGTGTTGGTCCTCGCCTTCTATCTTGGTTGAAGCAGGGACATTGATTTGCATCGTTTCCTGCTGTGTTTTCCAGGCTGGCTGGTCTGTGAGCTCACTAGAAATTCTCATTTCTTTACCACTTATCTTGCACTCAGCATGCTGCAATAACAGAAGCCTGCCGTGACTTCTGTATTTTTACATAAGGTTTCAGGATCTGAACTCAGGTACTCAAGCTGTGCAGCAAGCAGTTCATCCATTGAGTAATCTCCCAAACTCCAGTTTTAGCTTTTTAAGAGCTTCCACTTCAAAATTATTTTTACACTGTATCAGATTTGCAGACATAAAAATTTCTAACTTACAAAATAAACCACTGTAAATAGAAACAATAGCACACACAATACACCTTGCAATGTCAAGATGTCCTACAGTTAAATTGATCAAAATAAGTGAAATGTTATAACTCTTCATGTCCATGATGTCCACTTAAATATCTCATGACTATACATTTCTAGTATGAACTCCCTACAACATGATGCTGTTTATACACTGACATGTACTAAATAATGCCATGACAACATCACATGCATATTTTCAATGACTTTTCCTGAGACAGTTGGCCAGAGCTTTCCCTCACATTAGCTATGCTGGAATACTGTCTGTACACAATTGTACTTGCTTCTGTTCAAAGAATTTTGACCCATAAACATGATCTGACCCAACTTAATGTATGCTCAGAAAATGCACATGATTGTTAGAAATGCCAGTATATTGTTACTTGTTTGGGAAATTATTATATAATGTAGGTTTGTTTAGCTGGCTAATGTGAACAAGGAGAAATGTGTCTGTACTAATACACACTTTGACTTTAAGTCAGAATTGTTGTTATCCTTATATTTCAGATAATGTAGTTGTGTTATATCTCTCTTTTGAGGACATTTTCCTGAATAAATACCAGCTAGAAAATATGTAAGAGCCATATGCAGTTTTGGTTTCTGACTTACACTCTTTTTTACTCTCTTGAGATGTACATAATTTCTTGTATTTTGCCTTGTGATTTTCACCTTTCTACATGTGTTCTGATGAGGTCTTTTTATGCTTTCCTTTGCATTTCCAACTTTTGATATATTTTAACCTTTTAAAATTACAGTCATTGAGGACTTTCATACAGAGCTCAGATTTCTCATTATTCAATGAGAAAAGCCTTATGGCAGAAATTTCTCAAACACATGATATTAAAATTAATTATAATATGCTCCTTGAATAAATGGTCAAAGGGATAGGAAGGTCAGGCTGAAATTATGTTCCCTCAGACTGATTAAATATCTTCATCAATGTGTCTCTACCTTGCAGTCTTTGTCTTTTATATTTCCCATTGTTCCACATCATTCTCTTCCTCATGTCAGTGTATTACCAGGAGTGCAGCGCTATGGAGAAACATAGATTTGCCCTACTAAAATGTTAGCAATATGCTGAATTGAACAATACAAGCTATATTCTGATATTTATTTAACATCACGTTTGGCTGCCTATACAGAGAGCTTTCCAGCTGGATAAGAAAGGTCAGTCAGAAGCAAGTGTCGTATTTATAAATGACAATGAAAATTTATAGCTATTAGCATTTCAAAATAGCCTTTAACTTCTATTATTAGAAAGTACAGACATAGGTTTTAAAATTTCAAAGCACAAGTTACAAAGACATGAATACCTAAATGCATGCTCAAGGTAATCAAAGGGAGGTTTGGGATATGGAATGTTCATAAAAATGAAGTAAGTGCTTCCTTAGAGCTAGGAAGCCAGGGAAGATTTACATGGCAGACTACACGTGGAAACACCAATAAAGTTTCACAACAGTACTAAGTGCTCATAGCTGGTATCTGTGCTTCTGCTCAGTGCTTTCTGTTTGAACTTTTTGAATTCTGCCAGACTGCAAGTGTCTTACCGTCAAGGTTTCCCCTCTTTACTTTTCTCTTCTTTTCTGTTTGTTTTTCTTTTCTTTCTTTCTTTTTTTTTCTCTTTCTCCCCTTCCTCCTTCCTTCCTCTCCTCCCTCCCTCCATCCTTCCCTCCCAGACTCACACTATCTAGCCAGAATTGCCTAGAGTACAGGACCCTCCAAGTGCTAGGATTAGAGGCATGTGTCACCACATTCAGCAACTAAAAAAACAATTCTAAAGGGGTCTTGTTTCTGGTGTAGTTAATATAATAATATGTAATGATAATACAACTTAACATTTAGGAAGATTAACTTACCATTGTCAAAATTCCAGATATGTGATGGCAATAACACAAGATGAGTCCCAAGGAGCACACAATAATTATCTTATGTCTCTGTAATTCCTTTTGTTGTATTTATGCTTCTAGACTACCAAACTAAGATGGATTATTATTTTTACAAAATAAAACACTATTTCCTTTATATATATTGCCTACTTCTTCACTGCAAATAAAAGTTTTGCAGTCTTAAAAATGTTTCCTTACCACAAGTAACCCAAAAGATTTTAAGAAATTTTCAAAGCACCAAAAGGACTAAACCATGCATCACACTGATAAAAGACAGATTTGCTGTCTGTTCTTTGTTTAGCAAAGGCTTTCATTAAAGATGGAGGTACAACTGTATTTTTAATCTTCTAAGTGGACGACTGGAAACCCTGTAGTTAAGAGCTATTTCTAAGCTATTCATCATCAGCCAGAATTAAATATGCTATCTACTTGACATTCCTGTATCACTGGAGAAAATGATGAAGACAAATAATGCTTTAGAAAACAGAGCGCATAATTGTACAATAGATGAACATATGCCCAATTAATTATAAAAGGTAGATAATATAGGACAATTTATTACTTTTTTATGATTAATATATTACATAAAAATGATTTAAGTTCATTTTAATAAAACTTTTCTCCATTCTGAGTTACTTTTGTTTCTTCTTAAAACATCATTGTGTGTGGGAGGGTGCATGTATGCATGCATGTATGAGATAGCATGTGTGTTTGTGTGCACATGTGTATGCAGCTTCACATAAATGCGTGTCCAGGTATGTGTGATGGCCACGGAAAAACACCTCATGTCATACTCAAGAATTCTCTCTCTCCTTTAAGATACGACCTCTCATTGACCTAGAGCTCACCACACATAGTATTAGGTTAGGCTAGCTGGCTAGTAAGGTCTAGGGATTCTTTGGTCTCTGCTTCTCCAGCACTGAAATTACAGGTCACATAATCATGCTTGACTTTTGTTCAAGTACTATGGATTGATTTGGGTTTTCATGCTTGCCAGGCAAGTACTTTACCACTGAACTATTTCCCCATCCCAGTTGCTTCCTGCCCCACCCCCGCAAAAAACCCTATCTGCTTTCCTTGGAAAGGGAGTTTAATGGTTATGGGCTATGAAGTTTTATGTAGGACTACTAGCCAGCTTGAATTGTCTATATCAGTAATACTTTACAAGTTCTTCCTTAAAAAATATGATAAATATATTTTGCATAATAAGCTTATGATGTATGATATCGATAAAATAGACAATATTACAGTTAACATGTTTAAAACAGAAATTATATAAGAGGAAATACCAAAACATAAGAGAAAGCAAAAGAATTTCAAGCATATATTAATTTTAACTTGATCACAAGAGTGAAACAAAAAAGAGTCCTACCTGTTGAATCAAAGTTGACCTCATTGCCAGGACTTGGACCTACATCAATGGACACAATTGGGAAGAGCTTCCGAAAGTCCCAAAGTTTGATGACCCCACGGGCATCACAGGATGCTATTAAATGACCCTTCAAAATACAAAATAAAAATAAATTTAAATACACACATATATATATTTAAATTAATGTAGATATAGTAACCCCCAACAAAAGGGTTTGTCTTATGATTTAAAACATTCCACAAGCATCCATTGCTTTAAAAATATCTGTTATGAGTTTATCTTGGATATAACATTACATCAATTTATATTAATAATTTATGAAATTCTGTACTAAATTTTTTAAGGTAAAGTTTCAGAGAAAAAGTATTTAGATTATTTTAATTATATGAGAAGGTTAAATAAAACAAAAACATGTACACTCCTATAATTAAAAATAGTGTTATTCATTTGAGAGACAGATCATGTGTGTGCCATGACCTCTTGCCACTGAAAACAAATTCTGAATGGCTGATCCACTTTGTGCTTCTGGCTTTATGTGGGTACTGGGGAGTCACACCCAGGCTGCCAGGCTTTGCAAGCAATTGCCATTCACCACTGAGACATCTCTCCAGCCTATTTGTAATTATTTCTAGTGATATACATGAAAGCTATGTTGATGAAAATTTACATCACAGCCACATCACACTTTATATGCTTCTGATGAGATTGTACTGATAATTTATGTCACAGATAAAGTAAAAGTGAAAACAGAGCTAGGAAGGTAAGTGGATTCAATGAGAGAAGAGTTTTGTCAAGGATTAGAATTACTGGGGTCAGGTGATATTTATTGCAATTGAAAGCTATTGAAATGTTTTAGACAAAATTCTCAGTGAAATGTTTTGGCTGGTTTGGTAACACGTAGTAGAACAAGAAAGGAGATAATTGGATACAGGAGAGGGAAAACAGAAAAAAGAGTGGATGAATTAGGGGCCATGGAGACAGTGAAAGGTATTTTTTCTAACCAAGCCATATTCACCTGGGCATACCCTCTGTCATCTCAGAAAATCTCTGTTGAGTTCCACTTCAAATCAGGAATTGGGAACTTCTAATGAGTAAGACTTCTGTCCCTCAGAAGTGTGCCATCTGCACCCATCATTCTGCATTTAATTTCTTTGCCTGATCAGGTCACACAGGTCAGTACTGGCCACATCAAAACCATCATCACCGCTAACAATCACAAAGTAGGTTGTTTTCAATTTGATGATTTCCCTTTTAGTTCCAGCTTAAAAATTTAAATGTCAATCCAAAAATTTACCTCTCCTTTTCTTTTTTAACTGTTACAAGTATTGACTTATTAAAGAAATTCCTTTCATATTATTTTAAGCTAGCTCCTGTTTTCTTCTTTTTTTTTTTCCACTAACTCCCTTGCTCTTTATGCTTTCTGTGAAAGCTGTACATCCCACATAATAGGTCAAGCATGCCTTTTGTGTTTCCCTAAATATGCCTGTAATGCAGCAAATTCCATTGGCTTCAAAATTCTGTAACTGCTGTCACTAGCAGAGTAATCCAAAAGCTTTGTCCCAAATCTAATTAATGAGATGCTTAATCTTTTTATGTCTTAAAAGGTGCATAGAGAACTCAGAATGTTCTCAAAAATGTAAACATGGATTGCAAGAATTGTGAGGAATCTGAATTTCATTTCAGAAAATGAAAGAACAGATTACAGTATTAGCAGTGAATATTAATGTTATAAATTAGAAAAAAGTTCTTTCCAAATGTAAAGCCTTTCAGTCATATTCAGACAGCACAAATGGGATCTTTCTTCAACTCTGAAAACAAAGTAGATAAGTTTTAATCAGAATTTAATTTGGATGTGCCTGTCATCATAGGCAAGTTATTGATTTTCTTGTCTGGAGCCTGGGAATTAGTGACAATTTTAAAGTATACTTTATTCCATTGATTATTAATATTTGAAGGCATACACTGAATCTAAAAAATAATTTAATCATTTTATTGGATGACAATAAATATTGAAATTGTTTTGATATTATAATAATTAACACTTCTTTAATATTGCTATGAGATAATCAGTATTTATTACTTCAACAATATTAAAGGATGCAATAATTAATGAAATGCTCTTAATGAGTCAGGTGATTGCTAAATGCTTCATTAATAAAATAATTCACAGTAATTTCTTAATGTTTTATTTTAATTTATTTAACAGAGAAAGAGGAAGATGGGGAGAGAGAGAGACAGAGAGAGAGAATGGGTGCTCCAGGGCCTCCAGCCACTGCAAATGAACTCCAGGCATGTGCGACCCCTTCTGCATCTGACTAACTTGGGTCCTGGGGACTTGAACCTGGGTCCTTTGGCTTTACAGGCAAGTGCCTTAATCGCTAAGCCATCCTTCCAGCCCTCATAGTAATTTTTTAAGGAACTCACATGATTTAGCCATGTTTTCCCATTGTCTTGTGAATTTAGAAGTTATGACTAGGGATGCACAATAGTGAACTGAGTAGACTGACATATTAAGATATAGGCATTAGTATAAGATGACTGAATGATTCTAGGTAATGAAGAAACAATTAGTTATTCTAAAAGGTATATCAGATAGTGAGCTCATTATGGTATCTGTAGCATAGCAGAGCTCAACAAAATACTGTTAAACTGGTAAGTGCATCATGCCATCTTAGTTTTATTTTAGTTCAAGTCCTGCCTTGGCATTTTTGATAAATGTTAATTTGAACTTTGATGGGTGGGTCCAAGTTTCTTACAAAAAGGGGGATGATAAAAGGGATGGGGAAAGGCTGGTGTGGTGGTACACACCTTTAATCCCAGCACTTGAGAGGCTGAGGTAGGAGGATCGCTTCCTACCTTAGTGAGTTCAACTACATAGTGAATTTCAGATCACCCTGGGCTAGAGCAAGGCCCTACCTCCAAAACAAAAAGGGATAGGGAATTCAGAATTCAATTATATTGCTCCTTCTCACTGCCTGGATAAACATAATAGCACCAATCTCCCTGGAAACAGAATAGAAAAGTAGGACAGCACTACATGAATGCAGTGTGAGGACCAAGGATCTGGAAATGGGGAGGTGGGAAAGGGACTAGTGTACCATCTTGGGAAAAATCATTTCATTTAGAATTTATGGAATGTGTGACAAAGGATAACTATAATAAAACAACCTAAAAAAAACACAAATGATAAAAGATAATAGTGGAGGTAGGTGAATTGTGTGACAATCTCCAAGAGGGAAGCCTTGCTAGTTCTCTAAATGTAAATATGGGCTATGTTCCTGGTTCCAACATTGATACTGTGGATGGGAAGGTGTGAAGAGTGTTGAATATAGAACTCTTAAAGAAGTTCAGGTTCAGATATGGGGCTAAGTGAATTCGTAGAACCTAGCTTAGTTCCAGTTACATGTTAGTGCCTGAGTTTTAAATAAGTATTGGAAGGGATGAGTATAAAGGAAGTAGAGTTGTCAGTGTTGACTACATGGAATTTAAAAGATTTCAAAACATATATTTAGAAATGCTAGTATTGCTGAAGAATGGAAAAATCAATTTACCACAAGCGTTAAATAAATGTAGAATGTAGAAAAGTGGCTTAAATGCACAGGTAAGGTAAATGAATAGTAGTAACTTCTGACTGCTCCTGATAAGCCTTACAAAGACCAACATAAATATCCTATGTTGGGAAAAGCCATACAGACCTGATGCTATTTCTTAGCTCGAGGAGGAGAACATAAGGCCTGACTAGCTTTATCTGGGCTGTGAAAATCACACTGAAGGGAAGTTTAGCAATATGTACCAGCAATTACAAAAGGTATTATATTTTGGAAATATTTATTATCACTTCTGAAATTTATTATGAGTTAAAGAAGCTATGATAAAAATTGAATGAAGCACTGTTTCTTTTTAATATTTTATTTTATTATTATTTGACAAAGAGAAAGAGAAAGAGGCAGATAGAGAAAAGGCTTACAAGGGCCTCTAGGCACTGTAAACAAATTCCAGATGCTTGTACTTCCTTGTGCGTCTGGCTTATGTGGGTACTGGGAAATCAAACCTGGGTCTTAAGGCTTCGCAGGAAAGTGCCTTAACTGCTAGCAATCGCTCCGGTCCTGCAGCATTGTTTCTTAATAGAAAATGAACATAGGTGCAATTTGTAATAGTGATTTAATGTGGGAGAAATGAACCCTGTGCTAGTGTGCAGTCACAACACTGCCAGAAGCTTGGTACCAACAGCTGTAGGAAGACTACACTACACTGCTCTCTTTCTCTCCCTGTACAATACATATTTTGAAAATAAAGAAAATGGTAAAACTGGAATGGTAATGAGGTATTTACAATTTCAGTGAAGAAAGAACAATCTTCATAAACCAGTAATATCCTTCATATGAATATATCTTATAATTTTAAAGCAGATTTTATAAACTGGGACATTAATGCACAATTTGAGATTAAGAAGGTACATTTCAAATAGGCTTAGGAATTTCACATTTTGATACAATTTTATATAGGTAAGTCATTGTGTTTTAAGTTAGGATGAAATGGAAGATACAGATGCAATCTGACTGTCCTTTGAAACTCAAGGTGGAGTAAATGTCAAGTATATGCCATATAAATTAATATTTTTGGAAACATAGAAATAGTAAGTGGCATCTGAAGCTCAGAAGAAATGCTTAGTGATCACCAGAATGAAAATTATATACATGCATATGGTTTACTTTATGGTATACCCATAAATAATTTCACAGCTGATAATGTGTCAAACCACCATATTCTCTCGTAAAATACAACTGAAAAGATGCTAAAAAGGACTCCATTTTATAGGTCTTGAAATACAGCTACAAATGATGATATGAGGTAATTCTAGAAGAAAACATTTTCATGTAATAGGTGATCATTTCCATTTATGGGTTAGCAAATTGAGCCACAGAAAGACTAAATAACTTAATTTCAATCCACACAGCTAAAAGAGGGACAGGCAACATTTGAACCTGTTTATTTCTGGAATCAGTGTCATCTACTGTCTCAAAGAAAGAATTTATATAATTTGATTTTTATAAGTAGAAAATCTCAAGAAGTTTGATGAAAGGATAATAGGGAAATGCCCATTAAATAAAAACAGACTTAGAAACATAAAGTAAGAATAAAACTAAGGACCTCTGAACTCTGTGTTTGGAAGACCAGACATTTTCTGCTGGGTAGCAGATACTAAAAGTGCATCATGTCAGATGGGAGATAAAAGCAACTTATTGCTAAATCCATGGGTAGTACAACATATCCTGACCAAATAATGCTGACAAAAGTTACTGGCCAATGTTGTTTGAAGCTATACTTTTTATTAAGTGATAAATTTAGGGAAGATGGTATTAATAGTCAGTCTCACAACCTGGACCTGAACTCAGTTACACACTGAATACTTGGGTCTGTGGCTTCAACATGAGAGAAAAGGGGTCTTTAATCATAAATGTAAAACCCATGTTAGAATTCCATGGCATTACTACATGAGGGACTAGGGGAAAGAAAATAGCTACCCTACTGACCTCTATGGAGGAGAAAACAAGATAATGAAAACAGAGAACTGGTCATTTTACTAAAAAGAACCTACAGACATTTCCATAACATCCTAACATGTAAGGAGATTTAAAGATAATAAAAGAAGTCAAAATATATGAAGACATTAATCTGAGTTGAATAAAACCATGAATAACTAAAAACTATTTTAAAATTAGTTTAAAATATCTTAGTAATTAACACTCACTTTAAAAAATAAGAAAAAAAAAAGTAAGAGAATAGTCTAAAATGAGTTGAAAAATGTCAAGAGAACCACAATGCCAGTCACTGAAATAAAAATGACTCAGATAACAGGATATACTCTAAATGAAGCAAAGATGAAAGAGAATTTATGAATGGGGATTAAAATCTAGGAAATTCAGCTATATTGCTGATAGAGATAAGAAGATGAAATATATATGTCATTAAAAGTCATGAGGATTATGGTAGAGTCCTGCTTTCCAGTATTTGTATATGGTACAAGAAGATAATGTAAAGACAGGCAAAAGAGCAGAATTTGAAAGTGTAATATTTTCCAGAATTGCCAAAATATACAATTACATTCATCCTTCTGTATCCATGGTTACAGGACCTCTGGCGGATTCCAAAATCTGTAGTTCAAGTACTTTATATTGCATCATTTTTGCATAAAACCTATATACTGCTCCCAGACACATTGTCATCCCTATGTTATTTTAAATAATTAAACAAATGCAAATGTTATATAAATAGCTTTTATTGTACCATTTTGGGAATAATTATAATAAAACTAAGTTAGCAAACATTCAATACAGATATTTTTTTAATCACCCATTTACCATTAGTTTAAATCCATGGATCTGAAACCTAGTGATTCAGAACAACCTGTATTAAGAACAAAGATGCAGCCAGGCGTAGTGGCACACATCTTTAATCCCAGAACTTTGTGAGGCTGAGGTTGGAGAATAGCCATGAGTTTGGGGTCATCCTAAGACTACAGAGTGAATTCTAGGTCAACCTGGGCCAGAGAAAGTCCCTACCTTGAAAAAGTGGGATAATGTTCACATTGTATGGAAGAATGAAAGGCAACATAAAAGTATATATTTAACTAAATACTACTTTTGATTAAATGCAGTTTTAGATCATTAAAACTATAATCTTAAATGTATTTTAAGAAAAAATTTAGAAAGAAATTTAAATTTAAGAAAGAAAATTTAGAAAGAATTATTATTGCCTGCATATATTTTATTCCAAAAGTTTAAATTCTACAGATATAATGAGTCAGACGACAAAATAGTGAGCACACATATTGAAAAGTCAAGACTACTCTTTGTGTATAAGAGTGTAATGTTGTGGTGTGTGTGTGTGTGTGTGTGTGTGTTATAGGTATGAGTCCATGTGGTGCCCTGTGTGCTTACCTATGGATGGGGAACCTGCCTTGTACTGGGAGTTATAGGCCAGCACCAAGGGAAAAGAAGGAAGAGTGAGACCATGTCATGATTGTCTTTCTGTGATTGGGTGAGTTTGCTAAGAATGATCTGTTCCAAATTAGACCATTTTTCTTCAAATTTCATTGCTCCATTTCCTTACTGCTGTGTAGAATTCCATCATGTAGATATACCACATCTTGGATATCCATTCATCCAATGATGGACATCTGGGTTGATTCCATTTTTTAGCTATTATGAATCAAGCAGCTATAAACGTGGTAGAGAAGATCTCTCTGAACTGAGACATGGGGCTTTCAGGGTAAATACCCAGTAAGGGACTAACTGGGTCTGTAACTCTAGAGTCAACTTTTTTAGGAGTCTCCATATTTCTTTCCATAGTGGTTGTGTCATCTTACATTCCCACCAACAGTGGATGAGGGTTCCTATTTCTCCACATCCTCACCAGCATTTATTTCCATTTGATTTTTCAATGTCTGCTATGCTTACTTGGGTAAGATGGAATCTCAGAGTAATTTTAATTTGCATTTCTCTGATGGTTAGAGATGTTGAACATTTTCTTAAGTGTGTGTTTGAAATTTGTATTTCTTCCTCTAAGAACTCCCTGTTCAGTTCTCTGCCCCATTTTGTGAGTGGGTTGTTTGATTATTTCATTATTTAGGTTTATGAGTTCTTTGTAGCTTCTAGAAATTAGGCTTCTGTATAGCTAGTAAAAGTTTTCTCCCAATCTGTGGATACTCTCTTGGCTCTGCTTATTGTATATTTTTCTGTGAAAATACTTTTTAGCTTTATGAGATCCTAATTGTTGAGTGATTGTTTAATTTCCTGAGCTACTGGGGTTTTGTTCAGGAAGTCTTTATCCATTCCTATATCATGGAACTTCATCCTATTTTTTCTTCCAATAGTAGCAGATTTTCTGGTCTTATATTGAGGTCTTTGATCCATTTGGACTTGATTTTTGTGCATGGTGAGATGTGTGGGGTAAGTTTCATTTTCAAGCAGGGTCTAACTATACCCCAGAGAGACCTGGAACTTACTCTGTAGCCAAGGATGGCCTTGAACTCATGATGATCATTCTACCTCTGTCTCTCAGCTTCCCAAGTGCTAGGATTTAACCAGGAGCCATCATACCTGGTTTCAAGAATATTTTTAATAAATATATACTCAATTTTATACCCTAATCCAAACTTTATTTTTAACAACATTGTAAAATGAATTCGAAGTCCAAAAGATTAACATAAAACATAATAAAGTGCTTAGTAATAATTAACAATATATAACTACATGCACAAACACAAACCTTATATAATTAACAATTAAAAATAACTGGGGGCTCAGTGATTAAAGTGCTTGCCTGCAAAATCTAATGACCCTAGTGCAGTTCCCCAATACCCATATAAAGCCAGATGAATGTAGCACATACATCTAGAGTTCATTTGTAGTGGTTGGAGGCTCTGGTATGACCATTCTATGTCTTTCTCCCTGTCTCTCTTTCTCACTCTTCCTCTACAAATAAATAAATAAATAAATAAAAATATTTATAGAAAGATATAACTGTGTGCAACTTAGAAGAAAACATTAAAAACAATGATAAAATAACCAAATTATTTATAATCAGTGAAAATAAGCAACTGAATTAATACATACTAGTATACAGGAAACTAGCAGATAATACCTGTATGCAGGAAATGAGGTTTAAGTGAAAAAATTAGTAATAACTAACAAGTAGTAAAAGGAATGTTCTAGCAAGATGCAACTGATAAATTTTTATGTAACTTCAAGTGAAATCCCCAAACATAAAAAAAAAATCATGATTTCAAGAAATAATATTTTTCCCAACTAATAAATGAAGATTTGTCTATTAGAATGGTAGGTTATATAAGAAATAAGGCTATGTAAATTTCAATAATAAAAAGGGTGAACTGAAAAAAAACAGTATTTATGAAGTATTTACAATACCATTTATTAAAATAAAATAAAATAAAAATATAATAGGCCAAGTCTGTTATTGGGATAACCAACTGCTTTTCAATTGGATAGGGGGACGACTTCATGGGAAGGAATTCATGCAGTATGCCTGGGAAGGTCTTGAGCACTAGGAGGGAAACTGGTTTTGCTGTTTGGCTAAATGGATATATTATACCAAATTGCCCTTTAAATATGTATGTTTTTGCCCTTATATTGGTGCTGTTCTCTTTTTGGGTTAGACATGCTTCTCCTTTCAGATGGTGATGACTAATGGAATGACTCAAATCTTATCAAATTGTTGAGCAAAAGAGATAATGGAGTGCTCAACCTCAAATGAGCTAACCCTATCACATCCTCTAAGGCTCAGGGACCATTGAGGAAGAGGAAGTAGGAAGACTATAAGAGACAACACATGGAGAGGAGTGCTATGAAATGCTGTCTATTGCACACAAAGTGACCAGTGCATAAGGATTTCACAGTGAGTGTCATTACCTGCATAATATTGACTTGCATAATATTGGGGCCATCAAATGGATGATGGAAGAGGGTAAAAATAAGTGATGAAATCAAAATAGAAAAGCAAGGCCAGAGAGATGCCTCAGTAGTTAAGGCACTTGACTGTGAAGCACAAGGACCCAAGTTCAATTCCTCAGTACCCATGTAAGCCAGATACACAAGGTGGCTCATGCATCTGGAGTTTGTATGCAGTTGCTAGAGCTCCTGGTATACCCATTCTCTCTCTCTTTGTCTCTCTCCCTTCTCAAGTAAATAAATAAATAAAATTAAAATTAAATACAAAGTTAAAGGAAATAGAAAAGCACAAAGCACCAGTTATAAAAAGGGCTTCAGTGGCTGGAAGGGTCAAAACAAAGATGGGAGATTATGATAAAAACATATTCATATGTACAAAAGTTATCAACAAAAAGTAATATGAAAATGACAGGCAAACTCATGGTTCTAGAAATGACAGAAAAATACTATAAGTGCCACATTTTCTCACCATGGTAATAAAATAAAATAAATAAAATAATAAAATAAAATCAATGCTCTCAATGGATGCTCTAAATGACTCTGCTATGATATTTTATACACATGTATATCAAGGATAATGAATACTTATAATTTAATTTATAAATTAGTGACAGTAATCATACATCTATATTGGTTATTATTTTAACATCATAATGACATTCTCAGAGATGATCATTCTAAGAAAAAATATAGGTAAGTAGTTCAATCAGAGAATTAGCAAAGAAAATTTTCTGTAATGTATGATAAACACACAAAAAGTATGGAAAGTAACATTGTAGGGATTACACCTGAAATGACTGTTTTAAAATACTAAATATTGTTTTTTCAAGAAAATTTTCTACACTGTACAGTAAACACACAAAATGTATGGAAAGTAAGATTGTAGGGATTAAACCTGAAATAATTTTTTAAAATATTAGAATAGTCTAGAGAGATATCTTAGAGGTTAAGATATTTGCCTGCAAAGCCTAAGGACCCATGTTTGATTCCCTGGTACCCATGTAAGTGAGATGCACAAGGTGGTCCTCATGCGTCTAGAGTTCCTTTGCAGTGGCCTGAAGTCATGGTGTGCTTATTCTCTCTCCCTCGCACTCTCTCTCCCTTTCTCTCTCTCTCTCTCTCTCCTTCTTTCTCTCTCAAATAAATAAAAGTAGATAAATAGGTATATACAGAATTATTCTTTAATGTTTTACCTCTTATTTTGAAAAATCAGGCTTTATAGTAATAATTTCTAGCATTATAAAATATTTTTGAGTAAATAATTAAATGCAAGCATCATATATAAAACCTGTAAAGTGACCTCATTTTTCTTTCCTAAGATTCACCTCTATAACATGGATAGGAAAGAGGGGTTATCAAGCAAATTATAGAAACATAAAACCATAGAAATATCAGCTGCTCTCAATATGTGAAGGTAATGACCTGCAACTTGGTATTAAGGTATAACTATAATAAAATGTTTAGGATCATTAGGAGGAAAATTAGTATTTAAAACATTTTGAGTACTGATACATTAGAATGTCTCTTAGGACAAGCCTATACAACATTAAACAACAGCTCATTATACAATTACCCACTCACCCTAATGTCACAACTAAGGCAAAGAAATTAACGAATTAGAATATGAAGAGTAGGTAAAATGTGGGAAAGTTCAAGGAATTCAAGACTAAAGAAATGAATGTAAAGAATGGGAGAGTAGATAAGATGGCTATTTTCAGAGTATACTTCTTTCAGTCAGTTGGTTAGACATTAACAATATTGAATACTGATAATGACAGTAGACATAGGGGTTGACACTCAAATGCAATTACTTTGTTAACACACCATACAAAACACAACTACAGAACCACATACTTTTATAAATATTCAAAGTAAATTTTTATACATAATTTCATTCAATATTTCCCTTGTATGGCTAGGGACTTACACTACTCTATACAGAGATAATAAAAGTAGGAGTTTATAATATTATAGACCTTGGGCCAAACCTTCTAGCTGGTAAAATATAAAGCCAGGATTCAGTCCACAGGTTTGGTAGTCAAACTCTTAAGGTCTTTCCTTGTCTAATACTTTTTTGTTTTTTAAAATATTTAATTAACTTATTTATTTATTAGAGAGAGGGGACAGATAGAGAAGGAGGATGGATGCACCAGGGCCTCGAGCCACTGTAAACAAATTCCAGGTGCATAATTCCCATGTGCCTCTGGCTTATGTAGGTACTGGGGAATCAAACTTGGTTCCTTAGGCTTCGTAGGCAAACACCTTAACTACAAAACCATCTTTCCAGCACACTTTTATTATATTGTGACAAGGCCTTGTGTAGACAAGGTTGACCACAAACTTGCTAAATAGTAAAGAACAATTTTGAACTTCCAGTCCTTCTGCCTCTACTTACCAAGTGCTGTGATTACAGACAGTCATGTATTAGCACAAGCAGTTTCTGCAGTATTGACGATGGAAGTGGGGCCTCATGCATGCTGGGTAAGCACTCCTCAACTGAGTTATATCCCCAGCCTTTTATGCATGCTTAACAAGGAAAACCTGTTGCATTGACTCAGATATTCCAGGACATTGAAGACAATGAAATACCACACTTAAGTGCTAAAAGGACATATTCTTTAGAACATGCTGAAACAGATAATAAAGCAGGAGAATAATAACAAGTATGTATTAACATAACTGTGGGCTAACTCCACAATGCATGACCCATATACATCAACAAGGAGGGGCCAAGGGGAGAGGGTAGGTCACGGATGAGCCTAATAATGGTACCAAACTGACTGTATTTGCTGAATACAGAACTGACTAATAAAGAAAAAAAAAAGTCAAGTAAGCAGGTATTTAAGTATATAAAGACAATATATACGAAGTATATATGAAAGAACATATATTTCCTGAGCTCTGTTCCTTTCACCCTCACTTGGTGTCAGGAGGAAGTGATATGACAAATATAAACCCTCAGTCACTCTATACTTGCTTATTGAGCAATAAGTAATGACATTGCCGGAATTAAATGCTAGAACCAGGTACAGAGTTGTTTAGGTTAAACATATAATTAAGACTATGGGATCTGAGAAGGTTTATTCCAGAACTGTTAGCACCTATATTAGATTAATCAGGGGCAGTCAGCCTATGGGAATGCTAACATTGTAGATGGATTAAGATCATGAACAAGGAGAAGACAGAAGGGCATCACATGTGTTAGAAAAGACATCCTGGCAGACCACAAAAGCAGAAGTTACTCTACAGAAAATGTGATGAATTCATAATGCGATAAATAATGCACAGAATTTTTGAGAAGTGTCTGGAGTTTGTATGGAGGAATGCAAAGTTGATGTGTGATGTCAAAATGCTGTCATGTATCTTAGATGTGAATATGGATCTGTACACGAGAACTCTAGAGACCAGTAACTTCCTTGAGCTAAGCAGGTTCTGTCTACTACAAAATTATCTGAATCCTTGAAAAATAAGTAAACCTTCATTGCTTTCCTGTGATGTTCTAGTTGGTAATAAGTGTAAAGCAGAAGACTGAATTCAGTCAAATGTGTCTCTGCCAGTAGACAACATATTACATCCTTTATGGAACAAATACATATTGAGTTTCCGAGGTATAGGACAGTATTTTATGTGGTGGATATAGGATATGCAGGAGTATCAAAAATCCTAATCTCATGAGGATTGAATGTTTCTGAGAACCATACATAAAGGTTTATTAAATGTTAATGGGGGTAGAGAATATTTAAAAATATACACAAGGATTGCTTCCCCTGAAAGAGTGTGAAAATGCAAATAATCCTGTCAAGAAGGGTCTCACTATGACATGACCTTGAGTTAAATGCTCAAGGATTATGGTCAAAAGTAGTGCTATAGTGGATGAAGGGCAACCCAAGTCCCTTGGGAAGAAGCTCTGGTAGTACACAGACCAACGAACCCATGCTTCAAAGCCCCTTGTTACACATGAAGTCAGGAGGAAAAAAAATACACACTCACAATTAAAACTAAACTGGTTCTGTGTATTAAAATAGATTCAAAATGCCTGCATTGGGGGACAGGCTGAAACTAAGTTGTCATTAAATCTAGAGAGCTAGGGGCAAAAGACAACTTTCATGACTGTAGCTATTATTAAATATTTAAGAATCCTAAACCTACATCTCCAATTCAAAACTTTTTCCTAAATTCCAGATTTCTACTTTCCATTATCCACAGAACACCTCAATTTACAAGTCCCACACATTCTTAGGAGTCAGCATGTTCAATGCCAAATTCATTTTTTCTTTAAGCTTGTTGGGTTGGCTGTACTTACAACTACATTCAAACGTGCCATACCCTCCACAATTCCCAGACTCATTTTTTCATTGTCTCTCTGTTCTCTCCAATCCTGGTAGTTGACTTTTGTCTCCAGTCTAAAGAAGTCCTCATTTCAGCCCCTCATCACCTCACTCTGGAAGAGCTGAGGTAAATTCCATGCATTTACTCCTATCTTATCAGGTGAGTCTCATAGCAGTGGTTCTCACATGGAGGTGATTGCTTTCTGCCAAAGGTCTTTGAAAAATGTCTAGATACAACTTTGACTCTTACCAGCCAAGGTGAGTGTCATTCAGTCAGAATGGCGATAAATATAATGCCTGGATATCCTGTACCCTAACCATGGAAATATAGGTAGTTAAAATCAATAGTACCAGTGCAGACAGATTCTGTTCTTCTTCAATAGAAGAATAATTTTCTCCTACTGTTAAATTTTGAGATCTTCCTTTCTGTTTATCATCTCCACAAATGTTCCCACATGTCATTCTACTTGTTCCTCCTCAAATGCACCATGCTAGCCAGCCATGGTGGCCCACAACTGTAATCCCAGCACATAGGAGGCAGAAGTGGGAGGATCACTGTGAGTTCAAAGCCATCCTGAGACTACATAGTGAATGAATTCCAGGTCAACCTGGGCTAGGGTAAGGCCCTACCTTGAAAAAAAATACACCATGTCCACTTGCTTTTCTGATTGCTCTTTCACTGTCTGGAGTGCACATTTCCTAATTCTTTCTTTGGAAAATATGAAATATATTATACCTTAGTTCAAACTGAATTTGTTTTAAAGTCTTCTGGGTAACATATTACATTCCTTCTCTGGCTCCCACAGAACCATATCACAAAACTTACACAGCAAATTAATTTTTGTATGCATGCCTGAAAATTGTAACCAGTGAGTAATTTAAATGTAACTATGGGAACTGAAGGACTGCATTTTTAACTTTACTTAATTTTAATATAGTATTTGATGTTTTAGACAAAAAATAATTATCAGTGCCAAAAGTTATTTTGGACAGTACCATAGGCTAGACATTTGTAGTACAGTTTGAAGCTTATATAGTTAGCAAAATATTTCAAGAAATGGGTGAAAGAATAACTCATTTCCATTTGGTTAGTCAAAGCAATGTATTTTCTGTCTGTGACTGAACGTTTTCCAGCAATTACACCAGATATTACCATTAATGTGTTTGAAGGACTTATTTCTTTTTTACTGTAGTATTTGGTTCACAGTCGACATTAAGAAAAAGATTTCTCATGTATTCCCTAGTGTCTGCACTAGTATAGCCTCTTCCACTAAGAATGTTAACAATTAGAGTTGTATACTTGTTATAATTTATGAATCGACACCAACTTATCATAATTACCTGAGTCCTTTCGGTTCATTCTTGGTGTTGTATACAGTAATTGGGAGTTACAGAAAGCTGTATGTGTAGACTATTACAATATAATGTACAGTATTTCCACTTCTAAAATTCCTCTATGGCTTACTTATTTATCCTTCTCTCCCCTTCAACTTCTGTCTACCGGTGACTTGATTTTTACTATCTATATAGGTTTTCCTTTTGCAAAATATATAGGCAAAATTATACAGTATATATATATATATATACATATATATATATAGATAGATAGATAGATAGATAGATAGATAGATAGATAGATAGATATATACATACTTTTATTAGTTAGCTTAGTGACATACATTAAAGATTTTCTTGTGTTTTTGTGACTTGATTTGCCTGTTGAAATATATCTCTGCTATTTCCAAGGTTTGGTAATTATGAACAAATCTGTTAAAAGCTTATCTAAGTGCAAGTTTTTCTGTGAACATACTTCCCACACTGAATTTTAGTTGGTTATTGTTGTAGTTACCTTCAGTTTTCTGGAAAAAAAATCATCCAACTAAAAGAAGCTGATGGGTTTCTTTTGCCTACAGTCTTGAATGGAAGCTTCACAATGACAGGGGACAGCATGGCATAGGCAGAAGCTAGACACCACATTTTGCTACTGCAGGTGGAAGTTAGCAGTGAAAGTAACCTAATTTCTTGCAAGAGGAATCTGAGCTTTAACAGTACAAAACCACCATCAGCAGCCTGTCTCCTCCAGCAAAGCTCCACCTCACACATTACCCCAGCTGGGGACCAAGCACTCAAAACATTTGAGTTTATTGGAGTCTGGGAGACCAAATTCAAACCAACAAAGCCCTCTATGTTGTTCACAATCTGTTTCCTCACACAAGCGGTTATCTGTCTAACATCTATGCATTTTGATTCTTTAATTACATTGAGATTTATCAAGAGAAGGGATTGAACCCTTTGTCTGAAACTTTTGCGATATCTAATATAATGCTTGCTGACTTCTAAAGGTAATGGGAGAAGGTTTAGTAAATCACTAAGCGTTCTACTCCCAATACCATTTTGACACTGCTAGCACATCAAGGAGAAAGCAATCCCTTACATAGTCTGTGAAATTAATGCATTCTGCCTTTGTCTAAAATCACTGAGGATCAATTTTGTAATTCTCAAATGAGTTTTCTTCATCTTCTGCATCATTATTGGCATTATGCCAGATATTCAAGAATGAGATCTTTGGCTTACTGGTCCTTGGTGTTTTTGGTTTTTCCTCCTGATGTGGCTTGTCATTTGGCAGTAATATTCTACAATGTATTAACATAACAACATTCTATACTAAAGTAGGGCTATAAGGTTTATAGCATATGAAACAAATCAGAGAGATCTGAAACAGAGCCCAAAGCTTAGTATGAACATCAGAAGAGAGAGTTATGTTGGAGTTTTTAGCTTGTCATCAGTATGTAACTCAATGGAAAGATTTCCATTTTATCATTTTATGGTTGGTTCTTCTAATAACTACTAAGCTGCAAACTCTCACACTCCAGAAATACCAGATTTGATTAGCTTGTTTGTGTCTCTTGACAGTGTATCCCTATGTAAGGCAGGGTGGGCTAGAACTCAAATCCTCCTAGGATTACAGGCATGCATGTTAACCTGTTAACATTTATCTTTAGAAGGATAAGGGGTTAACCAAGTTTTTTTTAAAGAATGCTATTAACATTTTAATTGCATACTTAATAGTTAAATCTATTAGCACTTATAAAGAAGAAACTAAAAACTTTCTTAGTCACTGGGTATACCATTCTGCCTGAAACTATCAAAATAAACAACAGCAAAAAATCCAGCAAAGTGCTATAGAAGACACTGTATTGGAACAATGATCTCCAACAGACAAGAAAAAAGAGGTAGGTCAAGCCATAATAGTTTTGTGACATATTGCCTTGACAGTTTCCCAGGAGAAGGAAGTGAGGTAGACACAGAAGATGCCCTCAACTGAGAGTTGGGACAGGGGAGACCAGACTCGGAGGACAGAAGACAGCATATGAAGGGATGCACAGATTGAACTCTGGAGATCTGCAGAGCAATCTCCTTATCTATTTAGCTGAATACAACCCTGAATATGCATGCAAAGTGGCTACCTTGAGGCTTAGAAAGAACATCAGACTCTATAAGAGATAAGAGGAAAGGTGCTTACAAAAGCCTGCAAACACTGCCATTTACAGAAGCCAGACTAGTAATTTCAAGATTCTAGGTCAATGACTAGATTGGAACACAAAGAGGGTCTTGCTTCAGTAGTGAGGAACAATTAGCCCCATGCTATACATCATTCCCACATGCAAATCCTAGAACTAGATGTTTGTGTGTGTGTGTGTGTGTGTGTGTGTGTGTGTGTTTTCGAGGTAAGGTCTCACTCTGGCCCAGGCTGACCTGGAATTCACTATGTAGTCTCAGGGTGGCCTCAAACTCACGGCGATCCTCCTACCTCTGCCTCCCGAGTACTGGGATTAAATGTCCGGCTAAGAACTAGATCTTGAAATATGCACCAGTTCCTTAAGTACTTCGACAGCATCCTAGAACAAAAATACCTGGAATCCAGCAACATGAACTTGATGATTTAATTGATGAAGATCTCGGTACCACCTCCGTTACATATAAGTAAGTATAGACTGAGCCTGTATCTGACTCACACACCTGGTGGGTTATGGCTGAGATAAGATGAAAACTTTTGTTTGACAGACTTTGATATTTGCTAAGGAAGGAAGTACAATTTAAGAATAAATATGTGAATAAGATAAAAGCTTTATTTTGATCTTTAGGACTTTGATGTAAGTTATCATTCGATTGAGGCACAGTGATATAAAAGCAAAGGTGAAGGTAAAAATAAGAGGTGGGGAGAATGGGAGAATGAACATAATCTGAGCAGGAAAGGCTGGGGTAGTTCTCAGAGTTTTTAAAATGTTTTTTGTCATGTTTCCAGTTAAACTAGGAAATACGGTATTCAACAAATAGATGCTAATAGCTCTCCCACCCTATCTTAAAGCAATCATAACATCACACACATATAACAAATGTGGCCTCCCACTTGAATAATTCACATACATTATAAAGACAGAGATACATACACAAACATCGACTATTTTTCTGAGAAGATTCTAACCTGAGAGATGAGTAACGAGGTCAGTGAACTTATGTTTTCTTCTACACAGCTATCATCAAATAAAACACTTAGGCCATATCGATTTACAAGTGAGTAGAACTCATGCCGTTCATCTGACTTCTTAAAACAACCCAGTAATGAGTGATCCAACATGAGATTTAAAGAACCTACAAATGCATTTAAGTACCGATTTGCCAACTGCTGAATTTCTAAATCACTTAGATTTATTTAGTCAAGCTGTCCTCACATCCTTTTTCTTGCATGTTCTGTTTCTATTACACTATTAATCTACTTCCTTTTGTTATGATGAGTTGACCAGATAAATTGGTACACACTTTTACAAAATGTTGAAAGTTCTTTGTTTAGAAGTCTTTAATAAAATGGTTAGTCATTCAGTAAGGCTTGGTATGGAGTATCTGATTAAGAAGAGGACACAGAACTGCAATATGGAAAGGAATAAGACATAATCCCAGCTCTGAAGAAGCAGCAGGATTATCTTGAACAAGCTATTTGAAATCCCCTAATCATTATGACATGCACTGGGGAGATGGTTCAGTGGTTAAAGGTACCTGCTTGCAAAGCCTGTTGGCTCAGGTTCAATTGCCCTGCCATTCATATAAAGTCAGATGGGCATTCATTTGAAGCAGCAGTAAGAGACCCTGGTAAACACACACACACACACACACACACACACACACACACACACAAGCAATAACAACAAAAACCCAGAAGACAAAATGACATATATTGCCCTTTAACTTTATGTTGTAGAGATGTTTATAGATAAGAAAAAACAAATAAGGTTGGTATATGATTTAACATATTTGAAAATAGACATGCTCTCTTCATTCCTGGATGAACCAATATAATATTTGTTAACTTGTAACTATGCTCGTTTCCTTTCTTCTCCTTCCATTTTCAAATCTGAAAATGATACATGCCTTTTGGGTTGGAAATAAATAGCATGAGATAATGTTGAAGTTGTTTTGCATAAATTTAAATAAGAAACTGAAGACTGCTGGACCCCTAAAGAGTAAAAGCTAGCCACAGTTGATACTGCATTTGAATCATATACTAGACAATTTTAATGTTTCAGGCACTTAAGCTCATTAATCTGTTGTCCTTTATTAAGGGAAGAAGTCAGGTCCTTTTATATGTTCAAAGTAACAGGGGGAGGAAGGGAGTGACAGTTGGAAGAGCACAAAACTCCTGCTGCTGTGACTACAGGTATAACAGGGACTTGGAATCTTGAGTGTCCACTGAAGCAGCTAATGTTGCTGCAAAATGCAAAATTCCAGGTCAATCTGTTTCCAGTTTGAAATAAAGAAAGGGCTACTTTCATTCCTCTAATATAGATCCACAAATATTTATGGAGAGATTCCTATGGAAAAATGTGGATGATCTATATGTGAATAAGATAAAAGCTTTATTTTTTACTAATATTTTCAAGATAATCTTTTAAGTATTTAAGTGTGGCTTTATAAAAATGAAGTTAACAGTAAGTCAGACTTCTAAGACACCCACCAAAGCTCAGGGAACATTGCAGAAGGGGGACAGGAAGATTGTAATAGCCACTGGTGGATAGGAATATTCTGAATCATGCCCCATCCCACTCCTCCACAGAAACTGACTATTGCCTTTATGACCTCCACAGTGAATACCAGTAACCCACTGAGGAGAGCCCTCAGTGGAATAGGGGAGAGGGGATATATAAGAGTATAACCTTTTAAAATAAATAATTCTTAAAATATTTTATTTTTTAATTTATGTGAGAGAGAGAGAGAAATAGGGGAAAAGAAAGAGAGTATGTGAGTGAAAGACAGAATGGGCATGCCAGGGCTGCCAAGTCACTGCAAACGAACTCAGATGCACATGCCCACTTGTGCATCTGGCTTACGTGGGCCCTGGGGAATTGAACCTGGGTCCTTCGGCTTTGCAGGCAATTGCTTTAACCACTAAGCCATCTCTCCAGCCCTAAAATAAATAATTTTTAAAATGGTTCACTTTATGTTATGTATATTTTACCATAAGAACAAAGATTACTTAGTACTTATTACACGTACTTTTAGGGCTGGAGTTAAAGCACTTGCCTGCAGGCCTATGGATCCAGGTTCGATTTCTCAGTACCCACGTAAGCCAGATGCACAAGGTTGTGTATGCAACTGGAGTTTATTTGCGGTGACTAGAGGCTCTGGCATGACCATTTTCTCTCTCTCTCTCTCTCTCTCTCAAATAATAAATAAGTAAATACAATATTTAAAAATATATCTTTTTTGCACTTCACAGAGAATAAAGCATTATCTACTAAAAACAAGAAATGAGTGTTAATTACTGTTCTGAATAGAAATATCTTTTGCTCTCTGACCACTGCTAGAAGACATTAAGTGCAGATCTACACAAATTCTGGTAGGTCTACTTTATTTATTGCAATAGCAACCTAAGGTATTTCTCTACTTGGCAAAGGTTTCTTTTAAAGTGGCCAATTACTATTGATTAATATGATATTCACTGTTGGGGAAGTCTGCAATGAATTTATTTTCTCTTAATATGTATATAAGTAGAGTCTAGTTCACTGTACATAAAGATAATATTTCATCAGTTGGTTTGAGACATCTGGAAGTTTACATTCTAAAATTCATGTTTAAAAGCAAATGATGATGCATGTGCTCTATTGCAGTGACCAAAAACAAAACAAAACAAAATACCCTAACAACTACACAGTAGAAACAGATTGTAGGAAAAGTGCAGATATTGAAATTGAAGTCATAGTCTTTCTAAAGGCTGTACTTCTACTTGCTCCCTTTAATTTTTAAGAAACTTCATTTTCTACAGATATAACAAACATAGCTCTTTAAAATATGGATTTGTATCCTTAGAAGGCTCTTTGGAGACAGCACAGTGATAATTGCACAAAGTCAGAAAAGTTTTTCTTTTTGTCATTTTAACTATATAAAACATGATGTAATGGGAAAGCAGTCCATAATTTAACAACTTGTTTTCTTTCTTGGTCCTATCTAAATATGCAAGCTGAATATTATCTCTCAAGAAAAGTCTCTCATCCAAAGAAGAGAAATTCTTGAATACTTTTGTCTAATTCCAATGTCAAGATTCTTTGAGATCCTAATTTTTTAAAGCTCAGGTGGAACACAAGGTATTAGAGATAAGTGGGCATTTCAGGCAGAAATAACTGTCACTCTCACCCAAGCAGCAAGTCAAGGAACAGTTGCCTCCCAGGGAGGAAAATGTGAGCAGGAGACTTGAGTATCTTAGAAAACGTACAAAAGCTTTAGGTTTCTGACCGCAATCTACTTTCAGAAGATTGCTGCCCTTGGTGATGCAGAGTTTTAGATACTGAAGGTGTGAAAGGCAGAGCCTGGTGATGATTGGCATGCCAGGACCAGAGGCCTGGTAAAGTCAAAGCTTACTACAGGTAATTCCAGCCCACTCTGCTGGGAGACATACCTACTAAAATGCTTTCCTTGCAGTGTCACTCTGGTTATACAAAGGAAATTTCTTCCACAGGAAGGGCAGTCTTCTGCTCTGTCTGTACTGCAGTGTGTTAACTAACAATCACTTTTCAAAGTGTGGATTTACTGGGTCACATTCACTCAAGAACACACAATTAAGTGGGGAAAATTACATTAAATGGGATAATCAAGTTTTCTTGTAATTATGCTTATGATAAAATTGGTGTGACAATTCTTCTTGCTCTAATTATGTGACTCACGACAACGTACAATGCATTACACATCATCTGTATAGATAGAATAATCTCTTTAAAATGCAGGCTATTTGCATATTATAGCTTTTTCTACTTTTAAGTTAAATGTAACTTAAGACACTGCAGTCATGATGAAAGATATGTGTAATTTTATAGTTTTTATGTCCTTAGAACATGTATGAACTGTGAAACCTATTTAAATGACACTGCATTGTTTTAAACCATTTGCCCAAATGGTCAAATAATCTGAACCAACATTACTTATTTTAATAAAACTAATAACCATGTTTTAAACTATTTTGGCAGCTATATGTTTATACATTTGTGAGGTTATTGCAGAATATGTTAAATTTTAGATGACAATTTAAAACCAATAATAGAAAATACATCTTATTGTATCATAGAAAATGTTATCTTCTCTTCTTAAATGTCCTTTGAATTCTGACCTGTGATGAGTTTCTGATATTTTCTATTCAATAGGCAATTATTGATAAGATTTTTATAATAAGAATTTTGACAAGAACTATGAGGCTAAAAAAAGTTAAGATACTACAAAAACAGAATTGACTATAATTCTGCAAGCCAGGTCATCTTCATATTAATATACATTCTGGAAACTATAGAAAATGCCACAAGGTTATTTTAAAATGGGAAACACTATGTGTTTAAGCAGTAAGAATAACTTAAAGTATCAGTGATAATTATTTCTCCATGTGCTAATTAAATCCTAGTCCTCTCCATGTGTCCTGGTCTCATCGTTCCTGCCTTCCAACATGGTATCTCCCTACCTTACTCTTCCAGTAAAGGCTCCATCTTATACCATCTCATTACACATTTATTTACTTTTTTCATTTATTTATTTTATTTCTGAGGCAAGCCCAACAGACTTGCTTTTTTTTTTTTTTTTTTTTTTTTTTTTAGTGCAAGAGAGTGAGACCAAGAGAAAGAGAGAGAGGGAGAGAATTTGCATATCAGGGACTTCAGCCACTGTAATCAAACTCCAAACATGTGTGCCACCTCGTGTGCGTGTGTAACCTTGTGTGCTTGTATCACCACGTGCATCTGGCTGACATGGGAACTGTATAGTCAAACATGTGTCCTTAGGCTTATCAGGCAAGCTCCTTAATTGCTAAGCCATCTCTCCAGCCCTCATTACTCATTTTTACAATGGCTTATTGTTGATAGATAGCACTGACTCTTCAAATGTTTATTGCTTACTTTCTGTCTCTGGTTCTTACCAGGATAAGGGTCCATGAAGACCGGACTTTTCCAGGGACAGAGACCTAAGAAAAACATCAATACCACCTTGCCTGCCATTGCATGACCACAACCAGGGTCTCATACAATCTCATAAAAAATGGCTGCAAGCAATAATTCTTTAGCAATAGCCTCCTGCTTTGTCACGTTTTCCCTGGCTCAGCACACCAGTGGGGTGACCCATTCTGAGTCAGCCTCTTGAGCCCACCAGTCAATCAGGACCCTTCCTTACATACCTGAATCTGATGATGAGACTTATCCTAACTGAATGTTACCTCCATATAAAGGGGCATGCAAGTGTGTGTAAGCCTTCTTCCTACCTCTTGGCCTTAGCTTCTTGACCCTTTCGGTCAGCTCTTGGCACTTTCCCAATATGAGGGGGGATTTCCTCTGTTTCCTGGGAAGGAAGAGGATTTCTTTGTGCCTAGTACTCACCTGTTTTGTTTTTGGGTGCTTTCCTATTTGCTACATTCATGATCTTTCTTTAAGCTCTGATCCCTTCACACTGTATTAATCCTCGTTGCCCCTCTATATGAGGGGGATATTTTGGCTTGGACTCACCTGCTTTGCTGTCCGTGTGTGTGTGTGTGTGTGTGTGTGTGTGTGTGTGTGCATGATGTGCATGTGTAGGTGTGACTTAGAGATGTCTTTCCTGGAGATGCAAGGGAAACTCTATCTTTCTTTGAAATAAACCCATAATTCAAAGTTTACCCTTCTCTGCTTCCGCATTCGCAGTTCTTGGATAACTTGGACAAGGACCCAAATTGGAGTCAGTGGACCTGAGGTCTCCTGCACCTTTTGGACACCAAATCCCTCCCTTGATTTCCAATATCTTACTTCAATAGATGTCAAAAAGTATTAACCCATGATGAGTAGAAAACCAATTCTTAACTTGATAGTCAAAGAGAAAATATGAGGTAGTCACATTGTTCCTAAATTTTATGCACCTATCAAGAAAATGACAATCATATAAAAACCCCAATATCTACTTATAGGAGCTATTTAAGTTACCATTAAGGAGTTGTGTGATATAGCTTCAAATGTACTATTTTTGGATGTTATTTGTGGTGTTAATCTTCTAAGAACAAAGCAAATTAGAAATAAAGAGTGAAGACCTCACTTATTTGTTTATTTTGTAATTTTAAAATTAAATTTTGGATATAGGGTTATATAAATTTTGTCACTTTTCTTTTTTCCTTTCTTTCTTTCTTTCTTCCTTTCTTTCTTTCTTTCTTTCTTTCTTTTTTTTCTTTTTTTTTTTTTTTTTTTTGGTTTTTCAAGGTAGGGTCTCACTCTAGCCCAGGCTGACCTGGAATTCACTATGGAGTTTTCTCTGGGTGGCCTTGAACTCACGGCAATCCTCCTACCTCTGCCTCCTGAGTGCTGGGATTAAAGGTGTGTGCCACCATGCACAGCATAGTCACTTTTCTTAAAATGTCTCATTTTCAACTAGAAAATGTTATTTCATGTAGTGGAAAGATAAAATTATTGAAAGTTAATTCGTGCATATTTTCAAGTATTGAAATAATTCAAGTCTTATATAAAATTCCATAGTACATGTCCATAAATCTGTTATTGTTTCCAGTTTTGCTAGAAGACCAGGACCTGTTTTACTGTTTTCAACACACATACCGTTTTGACTTATACATCATGTAGATACAATAATAAAGAGGAGCTGACATCAAATACCAATATCACTGTTCCAGCTAAATGGTAGCTGACATTAAGTTGGATTGCTAAAGAAGTAAAAAAAAGGTAATTTTTAATGTATAAATACTGTGTGACATTATGTGTCCTTCAGAAGACCAATGGCTACATAACCTAAATAGTTTTATGTAAAATGCTCAAATATTGCAAATAAGAACTTTCTGTTTGTATTTAGATATGATTAATAAGAACAACAAAGGCAAAACAAACAGAAAAAGTAGGAATATGAAATGCAAAGTTTGCTTTGTCAAAATGGAATGAGGATACCATTTTTGAAGTAGGCAAATAGAGATAAATTTTTAGTGATGGTTTAAAGAAAAGATAATGAGGAGAGATGGCTCAGTTAAGTCACTTGCCTGAAAAGCCTAACAGCCTGGGTTCAATTCCCTAGTACCCACATAAAGTCAGATGCACAAAGTGATGCATATATCTGGAGTGCAATAACAGTGGCTACAGGCCCTGGCATGCTAATTCTCTCTGTGTATATCTCTCTGCTTGCAATAAAATAAAATAAAATTAAAAAAAGAAAAGGCAATGAAATCAATGCTTTAATAGGATGAACTCAGGCCAAATTTTAAACTCATAACTTACTCTTAATTGCATGGCATATCCTGATATGACACTGACAAAATACTTCTACTTAACCACATTTACTTTGTAGCATTTAGATTTAGTATTTAATAGTTACATACTTTATTTAGAATAATTTGATAATTAAAATTTTAAGAGGCTAAGTATGTACTGCAGTTTTATGGTTGTGTTATTTATATCATGTGGAATAAATATATCTTCTGAATGAAAAATCCAGATTGAAAATGGTACTATGTAAACAAATTTAACTGCAATTGGGAAATTGTACCTATGCCTCAAAAGCATAGGACACTATGAGGTCAGAGAGCTTTTCTATAACTAATATAATCAAATAATTAAAAGTTTAGTAGCTCAATATCCATGTAACTTGAAATATCAATAGCATTGAAATAAACAGGGTGCAATGACACAGTGCTGTAATAAATGCCTTGTGTTTATAATTTGTACAGAGCTCTGAGTTCATTTATTCATTCCCTCACGAGAATATTAAATTTATGAAATAACCAGTGTTAGGAGCTGCAGATAGTGAGTCAAACAAAATTGAAAATATCCTTTTCTCATTTATTTTCATTGAATTGCAGGGTGAAAAAATGTGTGAATTGTGTAAATAGACAAAAGCCCCAAGACATTTGCTAACTATGACTCATGGCCCTGCTTCCACATCAGGATGAACAGGGTGATATTTACTAAGCTCGCAAGAAAAGAAACTAGTGAAATGAAAGAAAAACATGTGATTTACTTTTAATGTATTTAAATGAAATGTCTGATAGTTATTTATGCAGTGATACAAAGTAGTAATCGTGAATCTGGGGTCAGAGTGAGATTTACTTGGAAATCAGTAGCATTCAGACAAAAATGAAGCTTTACAGGTTCAATGAGAGGAATGTGGAAAAGAATCTGCTTGAGAGCAGAATTCCACACCATGTATTAATACAGTTTAGTAATGCAGTCAGGTGACACAGGGTATAGCACAGTTGATGGGGAGGCGCTGACCATGGATATTTCACTTATCAGTACTCAGGAGCGAAGAATGTGTAGGTGATGATAAAGCCAAGAGTGGCTATATTAGAGGACGAGCTGCTGGAGGTAACATACAGAAATCAAGAGCAACTTCAAGGGACTTGATTTTAGCAATGCATTAAAATCTTTGCCATTGAACACAGAAAATACAGATTAAAGTATTTTAAATAGAAATTAACACATAACTAGAAATCAAATAAAACAATAAAACTGGGACAGGAGGGTTAAAATAATTAATAGAAATATAGTTATTAGGGCTGGGGAGAGGGCTCAGCAGTTAAAGGAGCTTGCTTGCAAAGCCTTACAATCTGGGTTCCATTTCCCAGTATCCTTATAAACCTCATAAGTGCACAAAGTGGCACATGCATCTAGAGTATGTGTGTAGTGGCAGCAGGCCCTGGCAAGCCCATATGCAATCTTTCTTTCTCTTTCTCAAATAATCAGAAATATCCTTAAAAGTCATTAGAAAAGAAATACAGTAACTAACATACAAAATTTCAATAGGAATTTTAATAAAATGGAGTTACCAGGGAAAGTGTTAGTGAAAAATAAAACAGAGCTGTAACTAGCTAGAATGGGACACTGAGATTGAAGCATAGGAGATATTAGAAGGTACGCATGAAAGACTGAATAAGAAGATTCACCATATAAAAGAAGTTTCTAAAGGGAATTCTAGCAGGAATTGACATGAAAATCATATTTCAAGAAATGATGCCTGAACTTTAATATTTTTAATAATCTTTAATAATTTATAATTATTTTAATAATTTAATAATTATAGGAAGGCCAGAAAGCACGTTGACTTGGACAAAGACAACAGAGCAAATCTACCTGCAGACACATCATGGAAAACTGAACGTTACATAGTAAAGACCTTACCATAAAGCATAGGCAAAGATGGCCCTATACTGGGTAACTACTTGAGGGAGATTTGAATGTTCTTTTAGGGGTAGTGCCAGGAAGAGAGTGTCAGAATGAAAAAAAAAAAAAAAAAAAAAAAAAAAAACGTCATCAGATATTCAAAGATTAAGAAAGTTAATTAGATAAGCATTCCCCCTGAAAGAACTACCTTAGAACATTCTTCATCAAGAAGAAAGTTAAGGCTGGAGAGATACTCAGCAAAGGCTAAAGAACCTAGTTTGATTCCTCAGTGCCCACATGAGGCCAGATGCACGAAGTGGTATATGCATCTAGAGTCTGTTTGTAGTGGCTTAAAACCCTGGTAAGCCTGTTCTCTCTGTCTGCCTCTCTTTTGTCTCTCTGCTTGCAAGTAAGTAAAGGGAAACAATTTAAAAAGAAGAAAATGAAATTCCAGTGGAGAGTGAAAAATGTCAATTGTAGTGAAAGAAGTGATAAACATATTGGTATGTCTAGGGAATACAAACTGTTTACATGATCAGTTTCAAGTTGGAGCTAAAATGCAAATCAATATTTCTGATAAAATAGAAAGAAGTCTGACAAGAGCTTTGGAAGTGGCTAACCGAAGTCCAGCATAGGTTAATTTCCTGAAACATGATAGCCAGAGAAAATGCTCTGTGTCAGGAGTACATTGTTTGCTTTTCGGCTTTAGACAGACATTCAAAAATTAATAAGCTGCATAGGTTTTTCTTAAATATCTTTCACTGCATTACATTTTTTGTGCCTATTACTATTTTCCCAGAAATTGTTGTCATCTTCATTTTTGGGTTTTCTTCATATGGCTAGTTTAAAAAAAGATTTTCATATTTCCTTGAAGTGTTTCATTATAGAATACTTGAAAAATAGGTGAAAAAATACCAACTTCCAATAGAAGAAGCAGTCAGAAACAAGGACATCAATACTCTCATATATAAATAGAGAAATAAAATTCAACATACAAGTCCATAGCTAAATACTGAATATTGTATATCTGTTTCTGTGAATTTCAATTGCTAGACTGCTAAGTTGTATTTTACACTTGTAATTTCTGATCACAAATATCAAAATGGCAGAATTTTTCTAAACTTGCATTCATGTATAGGACTTAATCACTTATAGGGAGTAATGTAAAATGAAGGCCTTTCTCCAGAGGAGTCAAGTAATTAGCTAGGCTAATGCTACTTATTACCTGTCTGCTAGCTCTGCACTATCTAGCACATCTGTTATCACTTGATGCTTGTTTGAGAGAGATCCTTATCACAATACCATGTCTATGGTCTCCACACACTGCTGCATCCCATCTAATATCCCTTAACAAGCGGGTGATATAAGACATATTTTCCAAACAATTAATACAAGTGACCAAAATTTAATCATCATCATAACAAGAAACACAATTTTCTTAATGCTTGATAAATACTTGCAGTGGAAGATATCTAAGTTAATAAAAACTTCTGAGATGGCTTTTTGTGGAGTCAAGTTCAAGCAGTGCCCAAAGAGTTCTTTGGTATGAACAAAATGTGTAAACATAAAGACATCACTCACTTTGACATTGGACACCTGGACCTAATGTCCTCATGTTGCCCTTTGAAACATGTAAAATTAATGTGTGTCTCTCTTGATTGCCCATTCAATAAATCTAATTTGAGTATTGGTATGTTAATTGATATTACTATTTGGAATGTGAAGTCTTGTGTCTTTTTCAGCTGTGATTTTCTTTACCAAAATAAAATGCCTGACTTACAAAGTGTTAAGTTTACTTCATTTCAGCTTCTACTTAACATTCCTAGTGCATGAGAAGCTGTATGAGCCAGTAATAATAAAATTTTATCATAAATATCCTATAGTATGTGTGCCCATGGTGCTTAAATATCTCTATATTCAGCTAGAAATAAAATTTCACTTGGTATGTAGGTCCAATCTGTAATATAATATTTTCCAACTAATTGGTGCACGACAGTCAATTAAATGGAATGTTCCTTACAAAGGCAAATCTGTTACAATATAATTACGGTTGAGCCCATCGTTAAAATTCTCAGGACTGGCAATGACACCAGCACAATTTCAGTTGGAGCAATCAACATTTCCTCTCTTCCTAGAAGAATAAGAATAATAGCATGATAGTAACAGAATTTTGACTATTCTGTCATTTTGATGTTAGATATAAGTAATCTATCAGGCTTCTTTTTTAGCTAATTGGATAAGAAGAAGAATATGGAAGTAGGACTTTCTCTCTGTTGGGAACTTAGACACAGATTAAAACATTAGATATAACTAAATTATGGGTTTTGAGGGGCTCGAGAGGTCATCCATCATAGTTGAGCCACTTTCATCTGAGAAGGTGCAAGCTTAAATCATCTTTTCATGATTATTATCTAAACCCTTTTAAAGACATCTTCAATTAGCTTAGCAACAAAAAGCAATTTTTAGCAGTTTTCATGTTATGAAAAATCATCCATACATCTTAATACCTCTGGCTGCAAATATAATAATTTTGTTATCGATTTACATGCTGTAAATGAATGAAAGTCTATATTTTTAGTTCTTTTTTTTATTCCCCAGATTTCCTTTTTAGTGTTTTAGTTACATTTATGATTCTGCATTATTGTGGATGAGACAGTCTCATCAAGCACAGTGGCACAAGCCTGCAGCCCCAGTTTTCAAAGTTTTAAGAATTTGACAATTTTCAAAGTTTAAAATTAATATTGTTAGATGTGTACAATATTATGGAATATATACACTGGTATTTTACAGCCTAGATATGTCAGTACTTTAGAGGCCTAGGAAGGGAGATCAGTAGTTTGAGGCCAGTATCATCATCAAGAGGAGTTCAAGGCCACCCTGAGCTACATAAAAAATGTACTGATTGAAGGGACCAAGTCAAGGTAGCCCTAGCATGAACAAGGTCTTATGTTAAATCCCCAGAACTGAATTAAGTAATTGTAGTGTGAACCTTTTCTACTTTTTTGATGCATATGATGGACCAAAAGCTCTAGAGAACATTGATACTTAAGTATAGCTGTGTGCAATAGAATTATACTACTCTAGCTGGTGTGTGTGGGTGTGTGTGTGTGTGTGTGTGTGTGTGTGTGTTTTAAAGCTCTGAAGCCTCTCCCTTATTTTTTTACACATTTTCCACTGTTTGTAATTGATTCATCCATTTGTTCTCTTCTTGTCCTATTAACTATTAAAGGCATTATTTCACCATAGAAAATAGTTTCACAAAAATGAATTTCCACATATAAAAATTCCTAAGAATTTATTGAGAGAGAGCTCAGCTCACCTGAGGGATGAAGGTGGCATCGTTTATGGAATGCATGTGGCCATACAGTGAGTGTTCACATTTACCCTAGGAAGACAAAGAAGAAATACAACCAAATAAATTGAAGTTGATGCATGAAAAGTAACGGAAAGTCAGTTTTATTTAAGCCTTAAAGAAACTTTAACTCCATAATAGCAATGCATTCTCATGATAGAAGAGATTAACAAGTACCACTCAGAATGAGCAAGATTGGGCAGGGAGGCATGGCTGCCAAGCAGAGATCCTCCTTTCCTGTCTGAGCTGTGGTGAACTGGACCTCAGTGGCTCAGTTAGCAGTTGTGCCAAGCATAACATCTCAACCCATACTGGACTGGGGGCTTGAATTAATTTATTTTCTTTTTTCCTTTTCAAGTTATAGGATCACAATTTTCAAAGCTTAGAGTTCATATTGCTAGATGTGTACAACATTATGGAATATATACATTGGCATTTTACAACTACACACGTCAAAAATGAAGCAAAGAACTTTCTGCTCATGGATGCTATGTACAGGGAGGGAGATATGTGTTTAAAAAAAAAGCAAAAAGTGTGTTAGCAGAGAAGTGTGTAAGGAAGAAAAGGATCAGATTACGAACATTATTAGTTTGGTACTGAGGGACATTGTGGCTCAGAACGTGTTTCCCTACTGTGTGCTGCTTTGGTAGGCTCACTAGAAACAGTCCCAGAATTCGGGGATCTCTGATTATCATCCTCTCTGAAGAGTGGCCCCCTCTGGAGTTCCTTATTCTGACTTAAGAAGCTCTTCTAAAAGTTTTACTGCTACTGTCAGACCTCCTCTCTGGAATCTTGTTATCCAAGGAATACTAGCTGATATCACAGGAAGGGAGACTGAGCGCCGTCACTATACCAAGGAAGACTGTCGCAGCCATTGTATCTCCTACAACTTCCAAAGAACATCATTTATAAACCTGTGTTTGTTCTTTGGGCCCAATCACCTTCCCTAAAATTCATATACCATTCCTTTGAAATTTTCCCCTGCCCCCAGTTTTCTTCTCCCCTAACAAGTATATATTTAAGCCTCACACACATGTCCCTTCTTTGAGCTGTGTATGTAAACTGAAGGTGAATAACATTGCATGTGTTTGCTGTTGTTCATTTATCTGCACACCGTCAAGGGGTACAGGAGCTGTGGGCAAACCACCATGGAGCAGAGTGGCCCCCTTTAGCCTCACTCAAAAGGTAAAGTCTGAACAAAGACTCGGGGGACAGATATCTGGAGAAAGAAAAACTAGACAGCAAGTCCCCAGGTGGAGGTCTCAACATGTTTCTAGAAAACAATGGCTGGAAAGGGAGACTGCAGAGTAAAGGAAAAGTACATATTAACTGCCATTCACTTCCTGGTAGCCTTCATAGTTTGAAAGAAAGATACAAAATGATATGTTCAAGGCAGATCGTTCTGTTTCATCATTGTTATCAGAAGTCCTTTCTAACTAAGCTCTGTTGAGTCCTCAGGATTTCCCCTGCATTCAGCAAGTTGAGTTTCAAGTGTCCATTTGCAGAATCAATGCATGCTACTTAGTCCCTATTCACAGGAGGCAAAGTCCCCCCACATAAATTTTAAATTTCACAAAAAATACATAAAAACATTTCTATATTCTCTGAGGATCTTCTCTCCTCCTCTTAGCTATTCACATTCAGTTTTTGAAACTGTTACAACTTTAAAACAAATTATGCTGAGAAGTTCAAAATGCCCAAATCCCCAAAGTAGAAAGAAATTACTTAAAAAGCCAAGTGGGCAGAGTGTATGGTGTAATAACTGATACTGGTTTTTGTAGAGACATTTATAGTCAAGTTTCTTTGGAAACTAGTATATGGTGACATATTATATTTGCATACTGAATGTTAATAATACTACAAAGTTTTTAATTGGTAAACTGTCTTATGCTACTTTTGGCACTAATGAAGTTTTGCATTTTGTTTCCTTCTAACTTGAGTCTCTAAACTATTTGATTAATTGTTAAAGAAAATGCACTTTTCAGATTCAAATCCTGTGTGCCAAGTTTTAATTCAAAGGAGAGTCTCTGAGGCACTCTTGCAAAGCGCTGGAAGTGTGGGGTTATAATGGAAGTGCTGACGGACCACATTTGTGCTGCTATAACAAAACCTGACTCGAAGATAAATGTTTCATGAATTAAGAAATGCAAAAAAAAAAAAAAAAAAAAGCATTTCTATCAAGCTTTGTTCCCAAGATAAAAGTGAGTCTACTCTTTTTGAGGTAGAGGGAATATGTGGGTTACTAATATTCTAGTCCGCAAACAGCCTTAATCAAAAGTAATACCCAAACTGGGATATTAAAATTTGGAATAACTTCTCTGATGAATTCTTGTCAAAATTGTTTTCCTTCAAAGAAGTATAAAAAGTAAAAGTGAGGGAAGAGCATACAAAATTATAAATGTGACCTGATGCACACTGCTATAGCACTTGGTTCTCCCAGATGAGAAGTGGTGTGAAATGATGGTTTTTGTCATTGGCCTTTGGGGTAAAAGTACACTCGCTTCATTCCTGGATCGGCTACTTAATAGCTGTGTGACCTCAAACAAATAGCTTTATTTTATTGTGTTGCAGTTGCCCAGATTGTACAGTGAAGTTGCAGTATTTAACCAATGGCTTTGTTAGAAGTGAGCTAATCTTGCACATGTAATGCTAGCACATTGGCTGGCACAAAGGAAGAGATGAACTAATATTAGTTCTTCATACCAAATAATGCCAACATACTGATGAATTCTATATTGGCATCTTATGTCCACATTTCCCTCCATCGTTGGCTCCTTAAAGAGATCCGGGTGGTTTCTCTGCATTTAGAACTGTGCCCCAGATTTGTCCTCACCTTACCTGCTCCATGTGCTACTCCAGTTTAGCCCCATCTCCTGGAATTCCCAGCCCTCTGGCATCTGCCCATATTCATCCAGACAAAAGCACCTGTAGGATGTAATGAGCTACAAGAGAGGGAGTGGATAAATGAGCACTTATGGCCGTGTCCTTCATTAAGTAGCACCTCTAGCTGGATGATGGCTTCTCCTGGGGCTATACTACAGGTGCTTCCAGCAATGCCTCTGTCCAGTCATGGCTTCCCACATCTTTGTGCTATGATCCTTGCTCACTGCTCTATAAACATGAAACTTTTTAACTTCTGGTGCCACCTGTTTTAGTGGCCAATTTACTGCATGTCAGATGTAATATGCAAATGGAGATTTGATTATTTCTCTACTGATTTGCCTAATCTTCATCAAATTAGTACCTAATAATACACAGACTAGACATACCTTTGCAACAATAACAAACAAAGTAACCTGGGAATGGAAATAGCTGTGTTCTCTTCCCAAGCCCCACCTCCATGCCCAACCCTCATCTAGTACCTCTAGTCCCACTCTCCCTTTTTCTGTCTGTCTCAACCATTGCCACCCTGGTAGAGAACACCATTCTATGCAACTTCTTTATTAATGTCCTTACTAGCACTCTTACTCCACTCAGTACAACTTCTCATACCCACTACGGAGTCAATGAAGGTTGAGTTATATCTTGAGTTTCTCCTGCTTCTAGCCAAAAATTACCAATGTATTAAAAGGAATTCTAAGTCTCTCTTTGAGGTGTAAAGGCTCCATATGGCTTGTCGATCACACTCATGCTTTGCCGTTTTTCCTTTCCATTTGCTAGGCTCCTTGAATAATTTTCATGTTTTTTTTTTCCATTTTCTAGGCTTTCCAGACAGAGTATGGACACTTCAGTTGAACAAGGGTTGGATAATAACCCCAGAGGTAAGACTTCTGGAGAGATTTAGTAAATTTCCTTTAAAGCATTTATAAACCTGGAGGCCTGCCCCTTCTTTTCAGGGATCTGTTTACATTTCAGAGCATAGTTGTTTGTTTGATTTTTTAATGTAATTTGTTGATCTATAATTTTTCAGTCACTTCCTGTCCCATCCCCTCTTTCTCTCTTGCTCTCCCCCTTCCCCCTTTCACTCTGTCTCTGCCTCTTTCTTCACCTCTAGTTCTCCCTCTCCATTTGCCACTAGTATAGAACTGACTTTCATAGTTGGGTTCCTTTCCATGGTTCACATTCCCATTGTACACACTGGCTCTCATTGCTTTCTTCAGGGTAGGAATTGGAGCATGGAAAATAACAAGCTTCTCTGTGAATAAACATAGCGTTTGAGCTCTGATTCAGGAACCTCCTGTTTCCCCTCATCATAATAAATGCATAAATATTAGAAGAAAAACTTGAAGCAGTTACAGTGGCCTTCCTGTTAATATAATGTTGTCACAGGTTCTTGACTTGACTCTCTGTTTTCTCTGGCTTGGATTCTTTGTCTGACTGTGTCCTGATGTCTTTATTCCACTTTAAACTATAGTGCAACAATGATTCAGATGTGATTTTCCAACTTCCTCTCTTACAAGCTCATCACAGAAACAGAGACTGCTCTGTGAACCTTATTTCTTCTTCCTCTTGGGCACAGAGCCAGCATTGAGGTCAACTGTGTCCATATGGTTAAGTTGTACCCATTACATCATGAAAGAAGTCTCAAGTGATCCACATAATCTTCTAAATGACTTCCCCATATTGAGGCTGTAGGCAGAGTTTGATGGAAAGGTACAAAATAGAAGGAGCCTGGGATGCTGAACTATAAAGAGAAAAGCCATCAGTTAGGATATTCTTCTGGGATAGTCCATGAATAAGAAAATCCATCAGCTAGGACCCTCTTGCCAGATAGTCCATGAATGAGAATTAATCTACTGTGTCAAGCCTTGAAATTTCAGAGTTCAACTATTTCCATGGGTGCCAAGAAACTAGTCAACTTCTTTGGTTTCCTTCCTATCTGTCACTCGTCATTAAGTAAGATGACTAATAAACTTGTTTCCTTGGTTATTGTTAGCCTCCTGCCACTAAATTAAGCTCTACAAGAGAAACTTAACTTCTCCATTGTACCATCCCCAAGGCTTAACATAGCTCTGAGAGGATTTGATAAATAGATATATAGTCAAGGAGTAAACAGAGCTCCATGGAGATAACAAATGAAAATGGAAAACCTCATTCTCCCCAGGGACTCTCATTGCTAAACAAACAACTCCCTCTCCTTCCTAGTATTTACATTCATTTTGATCAGTCATGGCATGGAATATGTGCCCCTCTGTTTCTCTAAACATCTTTGCTGCAAGGTGGCTCCAACCCAGGAGCATATTTGCTTGTTACTAGGCTACTTCTTCTTAACATTTAAAATCTATGGGGAAATGATGAGTGCAACTTAAGAGGAACTTTTACATTTACTGAATAATTACTATGTACCTAAAGCATTATGCTGAGAGCTGTACCAGCTGAAACAACTCTTAGGATGGGCACTACTTATGGGCTGGCTGGAGAGAAGGCTCAGTGGTTAAGTGTTTGCTGTGCAAGCCTAAGTACCCGGAATTCACTTAAAAGCCAGATGCTGTTGCAGGCATCTGTAAACCTAACATACCTACACTGAAAAAGGAAGTTAAGGTAGGGGAGTCTACTGGAAATTTGTGAGCCAGCCAGTCTGTCAAATGTAATGGTGAATAATGAGAGATCTTGCCTCAAACAACATAGAAGGTAAGGGCCACACCTGAAATTGTACCTCTGACCTCCACACATAAGCCATGGCTCATATGCAAGTATTCACGCATATGAACACACACACACACACACACACACACACACACACACACACACACACACAAACACACCACCCTCTCCAAAAAATGAAGGATACTATTATATGTCCATTGTTGAGAAAAGAAAACAGAGGCACTTAACCCATGTTAACAGATTAAAAAATGCTGAAGTCAAGTTCAGACAGGTAAGCAATTTTGTCTAACTCCAAAGTCATTTTGGTATTTATTTGAAAGACGAAGAAGTAATCAAGGCCATTTGTCAATTATTTCTAATGTTCCTCCTTTTGGGTTGATATGGACCTCTTGGACCCCATGTATACCCTGATGTGAGGCCAAATAATGAGTTGTAGTCCAAGAGTTGTGAGAGGAAAGGATATGAAATACCCACCACATGTTTACATACCCCTTTAGTTTAGAAGAGGTACCCTATAGCAGTCTCTTTCCCTCTGACAGAAACCAACAATTGCATTAGTTGGTTTGGGGTTATGATGGTATAGTGGGTCCCAACATAAGTATGACACACAGAGACTCCCCCACCTACTAAGAATAGAGATTAGAAGCCAGATACAGATACAATGAAATATGGATGAGATTTGGGGGATGTAAAAAAATTAGTAAAAAGCCTTGCTACTGTGAACAACATCATGTGAAAAGTGGAAAGAATATGGAAACAACTTGTAAAAGTCTAATACTCAAGAACACACAAAACTATTAATAGCAGGACTTAAAGTCATAAAATAAACAGATATATTATCATTAACATTATTACTGAAGAGATAAATGTTCAAGTACATCCTTTCTCATTGCAATGGCACTTCATATAATAATTCCAGTAGCACTGTGAAGAAAAGCCATAAAAAATAAAATAAGCTCTTTCCCCTTGATCCCCCCCCAAAGGCTATTTTAAAGGGGTCTTTTGATATGTCAATGATTTTTATTTTACTATCATGTAAGTTACATAGAGTAAAATGTACTATGCTGACATGTTGGCACATACCTTTAATCCCAGCACTCTGAGAGACTGAGGTCGGAGCATTTCTGTGAGTTCAAGGCTAGCCTAAGACTACATAGAGAATTCCAGGTCAGCCTGGGCTAGAGTGAAACCCTACCTTGAAAACCATTTTCCCCAAAATGCACTAGTCTGAGGCTGAATGAAAGTTACGTATGTGATATCTGTATTACTGCTATTCCAATTAGGATATGGAACACTTCCATCACTCCAAAATGTCCCCTAATATACTTTAAGAAGAAATATATCTAAAATGTTTGTACAACCTATATATTTTAGGAAATGAAATGTAGGAATATGGCTGTAAAGTCAATATAACCAGACTGTTCAGTGCCAATTAGTCTTTACTTTCAGGTCAACCTCTGATGTAAACAATGTAAGTTGTGTCATTTGTGTATTTCTTGGGCTAGTACATGTACATGCAATCACTTTCTTTTTCTGGTTTTTGTCTCCTTCAGTTATTGTGCAAAAGACCCACACTGTATGTGCCTTTCATTGTGAGCAGCAGCAGACTATGGCAGTAAAGCAGGCAGTACTAGAATGAAATCACAGTGATTAATGATATCTTTCATTTGTATAAACCCTATGACATGTATGTTATATACACTGACTCATTCAGTGCCTTCCATATTAAACCTGTAAGATTTAAAAATACCCAGTTATAGTTGGAGACATCTGTATCAAGTGATGAGTATAATGTCTATACAACTAAGAGATATTGCCACTTATAGATGAATTTGTTTTCATTCTCCTAGGAAAAGATTTCCAGCTCTATATCTATAACAAATTCAAGAACTAGCTTCAAAGTCACCTAGTCAATTAGTAACAGTTCTATAGGCCTGCTTACAAATAAGCAATCAGCACTCATTTCAAAGCTATCTAATTAATCAATGACAGCTTACTCAGGGAACGCTACCTGAAAACCAAACAGCAACAGACTCACGATTTCAAATTCAGGCAGTTCACCAGACATTCGGCTCTGTGAACCCATTACTAAGGCTGCCACTAGCCTTCTTCAGCCTTTTTAATTGATAAAAGAAGAAAAAAAGAAAAAAGCACTGACCAACATTGTGGTGGTTTGAATAGAATAGATGGCCCCCAATATATTCAGTTGCTTATTTGTAGTTTGCATCTCTCGCCACCTGGCTGGAGGCAAGGTCAGTGGGTGGATCTTAAAGTGTGGTGGTGGGTTTCAGATTTCAATCTAAAGATATGCAAAGTGTGCCTAGCTGGAGTTCCTGAAGTGTGCTGTGGCTTTTGACCTTTAGGCTTGTACTTCTCTCTCTCTCTGCTTGGGCCTGTGAAGGCAGGCCAGTTTCTTCTGCCATTATGGAACTTCCCCTGGATCTGTAAGCTTCAATAAATCCCTTCCTCCATAACTGTGCCTGGTCTGGAAGTTCATCTCAGTGAACCTGAAGCTGACTAATACAAATATCAACTGCTCTTTACACTGTCTTCAACCTGCTCTTGTTCTTGCAACCAACACAACCTAGGGTAATCTCAACTCATCTACTGTCATTACACACACTCACAAACACACACGCACACACACACACATACTGGCTATCAAGTCATGATTTTTGTCCAGTGAATGTATTAATGACCAGTGTAATTCTTCCACCCTTAACTATACCATGCATTCAGCTTTTAGTTTTCAGATATTGAGTATTGTTACCATTTCTGACCCAGTTGCATAAGTGTTGGTTTGGTTTAACAACATACCACACAGACCATGTGGCTTAAACAAGCAGAAGATCTGGAGGTCAAAAAAGCCAGGATCTGAGTTGGTGATAACGGCACACCATGCAAACATGCAAGCAGAAGAGTAAATGAATTCAACGCATGTTTAAAAACAAAACAAAACAAACAACAACAACAAAAACTATGCATGGCATCTCATACTTGTAATCCTAAGTGCAGGGGAAGCAGAGCCAGATGGATCCCTGCTGCTTCTCGGCCAACCAGTCTAGCCTAATTGAGTGAATTCTGCGCCAGTGAGAGAGTGTCCATCTCAAAGAAAAGTGGATGAGGCCTGACAAGCAAAATCTCATATTGCCAGGTCTGACCTCTATATGCATTGGAATACACGTCTATCCCTTCTGCACACACACACACACACGCATGCACGCACGCACACGCAAACACACAAGGCCAAGATCTTAGTATGGGCAGATTGATTTTATTATGAGGCTTTTTTTGCTTTGAAGATGGGTGTGGTCTTCCCATATCATCACAGGATTTTGTTATGTATATCTCTGTATCTTAATCTCTTTCTATGAGAACCCCAGCCAAATTGAATAAGGTTAACTGCAATGAGCTCATATAACCTTAACTGCCTCCCTAGTAAACAAATATAGTTACCTTCTGAGATACTGAGAGCTAGACATCAATATGGAGACTTACAGGATTCAGCCATAAAGAATAGAGAAATATTTGCCCCACATTTGTGGCTGTAAAAATTAAACTACAGAGCCAGGCATGGTGGCGCACACCTTTAATCCCAGCACTCAGGAGGCAGAGGTAGGAGGATCTCTGTGAGTTCGAGGCCACCCTGAGACTCCATAGTGAATTCCAGGTCAGCCTGAGCTAGAGTGAGACCGTACCTCGAAAAACCAAAAAAAAAAAAAAAAAAGAAAAAAAAATTAAACTACAATACTATTTGATAATATTTTTTTCTCATTGGAAGTAGAAATTATATATATTATATAAGTGGACTTTGGCTTCATATACAACCAGACTCAAAAAAAAACTTGTGTATTTTATTTCATATGTGAGTATACTCTTAAACACTCTTGAATATTATAAATGTAAAAAAAATTCAATAGTCAAGAGCACAGCTTCCGTAATGAAACTGCTTGGATTTAAATGAGAGACTCACTACTTACTATGTCCTTGGGACACTCTGACCCTTAGTTTCCCATCTGTCAAATGGGAATAATAATTGCATTTACACTCTAGTGCCAACTTGAGGAATTAAACAATTGATTCAAGTACAGTGATTAGACAACTGTTGGCATACAAGGAGTGTTCAAAGTGTTCATGATCACAATGTCACAGGATATGATGGTAGGCTTTAATAGGAAAGATGACCCCATTATCTTCCTAACTTCATAACTATAGCCACAGTGATGAATTGGCTTAAGAGAAGCATTTACCAAATGTGTTCAGAATCACAAACGCAAGGATCATTCCAGGAAAGATACTTAGTTTGGTAAGCTTGCCCTTCACCAACTTTCTTTCTTGTATTCTATAACCTCTGGATTTTCAAGGCAATTTTGATTTTTATTTTATAAGAGAACTTTTGTGGAGAAGAACTTTAGGAAATGGACCATTCATATTGGAATTTCATACTCATTTGATAGCTGTACAGAATTAAGAGTTTTACTTTTTTCCCCCTTGCCCACAATATCTCCTGCACTCAGCTATCTTAACACCTGCCAGCCCCGCACATCACAGTACAGAGGTGTCATTCCTTCCCACAATCACCCTTGTGTATGTTTTCAGAATATAATTGTTTATAGTGGAGTACCTCAGAACTTTTGAAGAAATTCTTTAAATAAAGCATGAGGGTAAAAGACATTTTTGTTGGGCTAGGAGGATGGCTCAATGATTAAAGACACTTGCTTGCAATACCTCATAGCCAGGGTTCAATTCTCAAGCCACTCTCATATGTTAAAAGCAAAAAGTAACACAAGTGTCTAGTGTTCACTGGCAGCAACAAGAAGTCCCTGTGTGCCCATATTCTTTCCTTCTGTCTCTCTATCTCTTTCTCTTTCACACACAGAAAAAATTTTAAAATTCTATTATGTATAGAAAGATTTTATTGTATACTTGTTTCCTATATATTTTTATTTCAAATTCTCTGCTCCATGTAGAATACTGTTAACAAAAAAATAAATAAATAAAAGGAAGTTATGACCAAGGTTAATCATAATAAGGCTCATTCCCACTGTTGGAGGAAGCATCCCCCTACTCAACACCATGTAGATGGAACTTGTATCTTTTACAGCAATTACCTTGGTAATCAAGTTTAAAATGTAAGGATAACTTCATGAAGATCTTTTCTTAATTGGATAAGTTTAAATATCTTAATATAGTTATTTATATGACACTCAAATTATCTGCAAATTTAAAACAATGTTTTTGTGAATCCAAAGAACTTTAAACACTACAGATTTACAAATTTAAAGGAAAACACATCCCATTATTATTATTATGAAAATAATCCCACTGACATATAGCTGCAAATAGAGTAACCATTAACAAGGCTCCCAGTTTTTGCTATTTCATGTAAATAGCTAAGCATGTCTGTGAAAGATTGATTGCAGCTTTTAAAATGTTTGCTGAATCCATGTGTAATTAAGATGAGTTAAATATGCAAATCAAGCCTAATTAGCTTCATTTATTAATGTTAGTTTGTCTTGCCTCTACAAAACTCCTCCTGTGGATCTATTTCAGCACATTGCATTTTTGATTTCTTTGTTCTGGGTTAAACTGCTGAAGAAATAAGCTGTTTCCACAAGGAGGAAATGCTTTCATGTTAAATTCTTCATCCCATTTAGAAATAAGGTTGTTTGATGTTTCTTAAATTTCTCAGTAACCTGAAAATTGATTAAAATGTTATTTTTCATATTTATATATTTCATGCCATCTTATGTTAGACTATGTTTAATTAATTCTATTTCATCAAAGTAGAAAACCCTCAGGAATTTCTTTTGATGAAAACAGGCCTTTTTGTCCCTATATGCCCAACACAGGGAATGAACAGAACAGGGTAGAACAGCAGTGTCTAATGAACCAAGGTTGTGGAAATGGCTTCCTGACAAAATACCTACATTAGCAAAGAAAACTTCCCTGTGTAAAACCACCAGCATCATGAAATTCATGTGGAAAACACCAAGAGTCAGGCCTTTGCAAGAAACACAGCTATGGCTACTGGGCAAAAAGCAAAGGAAAAACAAGGAGAAACTAATAGTGAAGTTCAGATGAGCTGAGGTTGTTAAAAAAAAAATCACCAAGGAAGGAACTCTAAATTTCAATACTTATCTTTGTTTTTTTTTCTTCATTTAATTAATTATTCTCCCCACTGTACTCTGTAATTCAACTTTTCAGTACCAACCTATTTTACATTATTATCAATTTTGCTATCTGCTTAAACTTACTGTTATTTTGAATAAGGAATTTTAAAAGTGGAAATAAGTTATGTTTCACGGCTTGTAAGGGACTATCTGTCTAGAATACATGTTATGGTTAAAAATCATAAAATCTATTGTAACAATATTTTAATTGCATAGAATCATATTGTCCACTGTAAGTACAAGACTATATGATAGATCTCTAAGACCTGGTTTACCTTGTATAACTTTACACATACCAAAAGTTATAATTTTATGATATAATTTACTATTCAAATTTTGAAGCCAATATGAGGTTTCCATTTGTTTCTAAAATACTGAGAATTTTAGGATCACTGGTAAACTTTAATAAAAATTATTGAATATCAAGTGTTTTCAATTTTAGAATGTGAGCTTGCTTTCTTTCATTCAATAATTAGTGAAAACTTACTAAGTGTCAGAGATGCTAGTAGAGTTACATTGAAGTCTTAGCTATGACTAAAACAACAGAATCCCTATTCCATAATGGACACCCACCACCTCATCACCCCACCACCCCATGAAAGTCATGTGGGATTCATTTGGAGATCCTCATTCACATAGAATGGTACAAAAGGGTCTGTAGGTGAACAGAACAGAACTTCTATTCATAGACTCAAGTCATGAATAAAAAGCAACTTGCCAAACAGGGCTTTATGAGGTGAATTTCATTTGCTTGCAAGAAGGATCCCAGTACCCATGAAAAAAGCTGGGTCTGATCACATGGGCTTGTTTTAGAAGGTGGAGACAAGAGTACTCCTGGTGCTCCCTGGCCAGTCAGTTTAACCTGGTTTGTGAGTTCCCCTACGGTGAGAGAGCCTGTCTCAAAAAGGTGAATGTCAAGGAACAGAACAATACCTAAGGTTGTCCTTCAGTCTCCAAATGCATACACACACACACACACACACACACACACACACGCACGCACGCACATGCATTTACACACACTCAAACACAAAAACACATACACACCAAAATTAATTTCACATATAAGCTCCTCACCAGTGTAAAGTCAACTGGTGAGGAGCTTATATGTGAAATTAATTTGTTCAACCCATGAAGGACAAGCTTCAGAAAGTGCCAAGCTAGATCTCCAACATACTGATAAATGTTATATCCCCTTTGGTTCATCATCTTTTCCACATTCCAACAATTCAGGTGACTCACTACTAGAGTTACTAGAGTAGACTCTGAAATACCAGTGAACATGGCTTATGTTTGATGTATATGCACAGGATACCTGCAACATTCCTGGCCCAAATAGGGGAGAACAAAGAAGACACAGGGAGGCACCATCGCAGAAGAATTATGAAATTCTGCCATGCAAAATTTTACAATTTCTGTGATTAGGTCCCACAGCCGTGGAATCATTCTTCATGGCTCTCAGTTCTTCCCTACCATAATGTAGGAATTAAACATGCCCTGGGAGCAGGTATTTTAATGCAGTGCTATTAGCCTTGTGGATGATAGGAACCAAGTGGGAAGTATATTTAAAATGCATATTTTATATTAAAAATTCTTAAGAGACTTCACTTGAAGAGTTTCTCATTCAGTATTACACAGGAAGTTTGTAGGTACATATTCTAATAATGTTCTAATAAGCATGCCATCTGATTCTACTATTTTTTTTTTTTGAGAAAAAAGAAACTAATTTAATCCAGTGCTTCTCAATCTTTTGACCTACAGATCTTATTAAAAGGAAGATTCTGAATCAGTAGGCGTGTGGTCAATGAGTTTTTTTTTTTTTTTTTTTTTTTTTTTTTTCTCCTGCTGTTGAGCTTGTTTTTTGAAACAAAGCCTTTAAGATTTCACTCCATGGACAATTTTCAAGTTACCAACTCAAGTCAAGCTGCGATTCTGAAACCACTGTGCACATTCAGTCCTAGTCAGCGAGTGTAAGCCAATTCTAACACACCACAATGTGCAGCCTATGATTGTGTACTGCTAATACACTGCCAAGTATATGAATCTGCTGGTCCCCGGGCGGTGCTACACTACTGCCATGACTTCCAGTTATCATAATAAAGACCCAAAAGAGAGTCATTGAAAGCCTCTTGATCAAACGTGTTTTATTTGTTTGTTTGTTGTTCTGAGGATTGAACCTGGGGCTTTGTACATGCTAATCGCTCTACTGGTGATTACATGCCCATTTCAGAAAGTGGCATTTAAGTTGCATTGGACAAAGTTCATGGCATAGATGACAGAGGTGATCAGAGTGACTTAGGGTGTGTCTGAGTAGTTATGTTGTTGGTGGGTGCACTGCTCTTTCACTGGCAGAGGAAAGTTTTGCAACAGAGACCTTTGAGGAGAATATGGCTTCACTGTGCACTAGACCATAAATGACTGCTTTCATATTAAGTCCTTATCACTCTGATGTGCTGTTTTCCTATAGCAAGCACATATCACCAATCTGTAAAACACAGGAAGAATATATATACACAAATACTCATAGTACACACATGTACACCATGTGTATATGTAGATTATGCACAAAATGGTATTAATAGATAATCCAGATATATTAACTAAGTGCAATATATTTATACCTTTAAATGACAAGGTAGAATTAATCATAAATCTAGAGGGAATACGTACATATACAATAAAAAATAGCATCACTATGGTAACATTGTTTGAAAATTTATAGTAAACAGATTACTTCTTAAGAAAATACCATGGCACAAACTAATTATGAATTATGTATCAAGATTGAGGTAAGAGTTGGAAACCACTTATTCCCAGAGAATTAAGAGAAAGACGTTCTAGGGCTGGAGGGATGGCTTAGTGGTTAAGGCATTTGCCTGTAAAGCCAAAGAACCTCGGTTGGATTACCTAGGAGCCACGTTAGCCAGATGCACAAGGGGGCGCACACATCTGGAGTTCGTTTGCAGTGGCTGGAGGCCCTGGCACTCCCCTTTTCTCACTCTCTCTCTCACTCTTTCTCTGTTACATAAATAAAATAAATAAAAATAAAATGTTTTAAAAAAGAGAAAGACATTCTATGCAAGTTTAAAGTTGTTAATTAGATATTCTTAAGAGCTAAAAGAGAGCCCTAAAACTAATGAAGGTGAGCAGGATAAATCTAGCTTCCTTTAGGCAGTATCATTTAGAAATTGAAGCTTAGAGAGAATCAAGAAATGCGACCCCACAGGCCACCTTACCCTGGCACAAGAATGGAACTCTTGGCAGGAATAGAAATCATTTCTGATGGAGACAGATCTACAAAGCCCTGGCTGCCCACAGTCTAGCACACTCCCTGGATGGGCTGGCCCAGGTGGTCCTGGGATCCACCCTCCAAATCTCGAAGCCAATCAGGTCTCTTCCTTGCAGGGAGGCTCTCTTCTTCCTGTCGGCCTTTTCTCCTCTTTGCAGAGATCTCTCTGGCTTCCCTCTCATCTGTGCCTAGGTACACAGGAGTTTAGTGTCTGTCTCGTCCTGCCTGGCTGGGTTGAGAGGGGAAAGCCTAACATTGTTTCTTGGTCAGCAGAAACTCTTCCACTAGCCTCTGCTTCATAGTTTGGGGTAACTTCCTACTTTGATTTCATGTGTGATTTTCTTCTGATCTCTGAATCTACCACAAGTAACTCCAAGCCTGTTACCTGTGTATTTTTTTTTTTTAATTGGGGTAACAATGAGTGTAACTCTCTTCTTTATTTCTCATCTGACTTTCTTGATCTCTGCTCTGATATTTTCTCACTTATTCTTCCTCGAGACTCATGGCTTACCCTCTTAACTTCCCTGCATAGGAAAGCACATGACAGATGCCATGTATGTTTCTTCCTAATCCCTTTAAATAATCTAAATTCTCCACATGCTTACTGCTTCACTCTAGTCTCTCTTTAAAAGCCTCAGTTTCTCTTAGTGAATTTTCCATGTGACTGTAGCTTTACTCTAATCTCTCTTTGAAAGCTTGTTTCTCTTATCTTCTAGCATTTGTGGCTTATTCTAATCTCTTTTTAAAAGTCACAGATTCTCTCAAATCCCAATATCCCTTAAAAAGACCCCCACAAATTGTGAATTGCCCTTCAATAAATTTAATAATTCATAATCTACTTTTCTTGAGTCCATCTTTATTAATTCTTTATTAAAGTAGGACATAACTCAAAATTTAGGGCTCATATATTCTGGAGGACCCCTCCTGAACCCCAAAATTTTGCATCAGTGTCACGTAGGCACTGGCTGTAGGAAGTAGAAAGAAGAAATCTCAATGCTCAAGGACTAATGAAAACTGTAGTTAGTATACTTTGAACACATAGAGGTAGAGCCAATTCTCAGGTATTTAACCAGGTACTGTTAGGCTAGTGTCAGTGAACCCCAAGAGGGTGCAGTGAGGCTGTATCTAGTTTGGAACAAACTGAAAATTGATTTAGTTGATGCCCAATGAAAGGGCAGCTGTAGCAGCAATGCAGGCAGGGCACCAGGAGCAACAGAAACACCAGAAAAAGTCGACAGCAGACTCAAAGTCTTGGCTTCCTTTTCCAATCTGTGGGTAAATTCTAACATGAAACCTACAGGAAATAGAAATAGGTGCTTCAGGTTTTTCAGCCTTAGGGTCACAGAGCCCAGCTTAGAAGACAAGGTTTCAAGCTGACAGGTGATAAGACAATAATTTTACAAATGTGAATAGGCTAATTGAAAACTTTAATTTTCTTTCCCAATGGCAACATGGACTGTAAATAAAAACAGGAAATTTGAATTGGTGGATGTGGTAGTTTGAATAGAATAGATGGCCCCCAATATATTTCAGTTGTTTATTTGTTTGTAGTTTGCATCTTTAGCCACCTGGCTGGAGGCAGTGCCATTGTGTGGATCTTAAGGTGTGGTGGTGGGTTTCAGATTTCAATCTAAAGATATGCAAAGTGTGCCTAGCAGGAGTTCCTGAAGTGTGCTGTGGCTTTTTAGGCTTGTACTTCTCTCTCTCTCTCTCTCTCTCTCTCTCTCTCTCTGCTTGGGCCTGTGAAGGCAGGCCAGTTTCTTCTGCCATTGTGGAACTTCCCCTGGATCTGTAAGCTTCAATGAATATCCCTTCCTCCATAACTGTGTCTGGTCTGAAAGTTCATCTCAGTGAACCTGAAGCTGTCTGATACAGTGGATAATTGCATTGCTTATGATATGGACCATGCTCATAAAAACAGGAACTTTGATTTGGTCAATAGTTGCATTACTTATGATATGGACCATGCTCATATACATATATATTTAATGAAAAGAAAATGGCCCTGTAGAAATGTTGACAAAGATTAAGAACAGTTTAGGTGCTGTAGATGAGTGAGACTATGTGGCAATTTTTTTTTCTGTGATTGGGTAAGTTCACTGAGAATGATCTGTTCCAGGTTCAACCATTTTTCCTCAAATTTCATTGTGTCATTTTTTCTTACTGTTGTATAGAATTCCATTGTGTAGATATACCACATCTTAGTTATCCATTCTTCTAGTGATGGACATCTGGGTTGATTCCAGCTCTTAGCTATTACAAATTGAGCCACTATAAACATGGTTGAGCAAATCTCTTTAGTCTGTGGTTTGAAGGTTTTAGGGTAGATGCCCAGTAAGGGAATAACTGGGTCTGTTGGTAGCTCTATACTCAGCCTTTTCAGAAGTCTCCATATTGCTTTCCAAAGTGGTTGTACCATCCTACATTCCCACCAACAGTGGATGAGTATTCCTACTTCTCCACATCCTCGCCAGCATTTATTTTTAGTTGATTTTTTGATGTTTGCTATCCTTATTGGGGTAAGGTGGAATCTCATAGTTCTTTTAATTTGCATTTCTCTGATGATTAGGGATGATGAACATTTTCTTAAGTGTATGTTTGCCATTTCTATTTCTTCCTCTGTGAACTGCCTGTTCAGACCTGTAACTCCCAGATCCAGCATGGGGCTATCATCCACAATGAGCTTTTGATCAGAGAGACCTACAAGGTTTCCTAAAAGACAGACAGATTTCTGTCAGAGTACTTGATGACCCACCAAAGGCTAGTGGTAAGACCCTACTGCTGAAGATACCTTATGTGATTGACATGCAAATTAGAACAGCATGGCTGGAAGTTGGAAGAGAGTCAGTCCCCAGACAGTCAGTGCGTCTAGTGCCAGAAGGTGCTACATGGGCGGCTGGGGGAAATTGACCAATATCTGTCGAAGCAACGCAGTGTCTAACCTACTTAGCAGCAAATAACTTGTTGTGATGCCCACACAAGTGCAGTGGTGGCACACAGCCATGATGGGGAACCAACTGCTCTCAATTTGGCTAACTGATCCCCTCACTGGTATGGGACCCATAGCTAGAGCTGGGAAACAAGTCAGAACCAGATCCAAACATAAACCCACTCTCCAATATCAAGCTACCATTAATTGTGGGCTACAAGAGGGCCTACACGTATTAAATTCTCTATTAAAAAAAAAAAAAAGTAAGGGTTATCTCATTTGTCCTGGTGCTAACTTACTCTCCGTTGGAGAATCTGCTTCTCTTTTTCAGATAGATGTAGATCCTAAGGAGAGAGCCACCCCATCATACCTCAAAAGGGCCCCAGCTGAAACTAACAAAAACTGGAGAAACAAGCAAAGGGGCTGTTTTCCTGATGAACTGGATACCAGCACAAGGGGGAAGGAGATCAACACGGAGAAAAATCAACACCTACCAAATCAGAGAGCCAGAGCCTCAGAGGCCCCCAACACCTCATCACTGGAGCAGACCAAAAATGAACCCAACATGGCTCAGGGAAATTTTGCGGAAGAGGGGGCGGAAAGAATGTCAGAGTCACATGTTGGGTCATGATATGCAGAGACATTTAGCTTACCCATAACTGTGGGCTAACTCCACAATGCATGACCCGTATACTTCAACAAGGAGGGGCCAAGGGGAGGGGGTAGGTCACGGATGAGCCTAATAATGGTACCAAACTGACTGTATTTGCTGAATACAGAACTGACTAATAAAGAAAAAAAAAAAAGATTAAGAACAGTTTATATCTGATAAATTGATAAATTCATGAAAATATATTTAAATTCAGTGATATGCTAAATAAAGTGATAGCTACCAATTCACCTAAATTAACACTTTTTTGGAGAAAGAATTCTGTCATTTATCTGTGGTCGATATGTGACTTGTTATAGACTTTTTGAAAAGCAATTTTTATAACATTTATTAAAGTATAAAATAATACATTACTTAATCATTCAATAAGAATAGCATGTGTAAAGTTATTTCTGAGTATTTATTTGTTGAATTATTTATGTTTGCAAAAACCTGAAATCAAACAACTCCCCATTAAGTAAAGAACTTTGGCCTAAACTCTTGTTTTTGCTCTTGCTCACGTTTATATTACACAGTTAATGTCAAAAAGGTCTCCAAATGAGTGTTTGTAGAGTATCTATTGTTGATCTTTGAAACATTCTTTTCTTTTAGACTTGGAGATAGAGTTGAATTAATCATAATCTTTCAGAAGTTATGCTTTGGTCATGATGTTAATATATTCCTTTAGTGGTGAATATGAATGGGTAATAGGGAGAAACAAAAAGTCACATACACATGAATTCATTTCTGCAAAACAGTTTGTGTGTGGTGGCTGGATGTATTTCTGTACATGAATCATTAAAAAGAAAGGGTAATATTGGATAGTCATACTATACGCCTAAGCAGTAAAATCTAGCTCTAGATTTATGCATATTGTAAGATTCTACTTTATTGAAGGAGATAAGCTTCAAAACATCATCAAGATGTACTAATTGAGTGTTTATTGTTCCCCAGGCAGGTTCTAAAAGCATTATAAACACATTACTGATTACATCTCTATAGTACAAACCAGAGAAATGAATACTGCAAGTATGCAAATTGAGACAGAGCAACACAAAGCGGAAGCAGGAGTAGGTGCAGAAGCTACATTGTGGGAACTAATTCATGCTTTTTCTTGGCTGGCTAGTGGGGTTTGTGTTCTGCTTGTATCACTTCGTATCCCACCATTTTCCTCCTCCCTGACCCTTACCCCTGCAGTTGAAAGATATTAATACCCAAATAGAGAGAGTGTGACTCTTTCTGAGGAAATGAGATCCAATGAAAATCATTCCACTGGAAAATAATTGTTAATTTTAAAAGATGGTCTCTCTGAATGCACTACAAAGGATGTATTAGAACAGCAAGTGTATGTGTAGGACGGTCAGTTATTGTCAGGATTATAAATACTTCTATCTTAACACTGCTTATAAGTGCTGGACACCTTAAAGTGAAGTACAAATTTAGGAAACATTTAGATTTTATCAATTCAATTCTGGTTAGGAGTCTTAAAATTGGGTTTGTAGAACTGGGTGGATTTTTTTAGAGATTCCTCACTAAATGGCTTTGTGGAGAAAGATCATAATGCAATTTCATGTTTTTTTTTTTTTAATTCAAGACATCCTTGAAACTACAAAAGGTCAGATGCTACAGCCAAGAAATAAATTAGAACTGTGAACCAGGTTTTAGGTAATCAATGAGGAAGTAGTAATTTAAACTGTGGGCCTAGATGGGAATGCCTAAGTAAATTGCAGGAAAGGGGCCTGAGTATAGCACTTAAAAACCTTCCACTTTTACTGGGGGCTTAGAAGAGAAAGTCAGGTCAAGGTCAAGGCCAACAAAGGAAATGGTTGGATATGATCTTAACTCGTTCTTGAGAATAACTTTTAAGAAGATAACATATTACAGAGCTCTCAGTCATTTAATACATACTATAAAATGTCCTGTTAATCAAATTAATCAATTTGAATACTATGATGACTATGATGTAAAGATTGAATTTAACTTTACTTTTATCCCAAAATGATATTTTTAAATGAATTAGTTATCATCAGACTTCATGTATTTGTAAATTACCATTTTCCTAAACATATGTTCAAAATTGTAAAATTCCATTTTTAAAGTTATTTAAGAACTAGAGAGATGGCTCAGCAGTTAAGGTGCTTACCTGCAAAGCCTAAGGACCTGGGATCTAGTCCCCAATATCCACATGAAGCCAGATGTACAAAGTGGCACATGAGTCTGGAGTTTTTTTGCAGTGGTTAGAGGACCTGGTATACCCATTCTTTCCCTCCCTCCCCTTTCCTACCTACCTCTTCTCTCTCTCTCTCTCTCTCTCTCTCTCTCTCTCTCTCTCTCAAGTAAATACATATATAAATAAAATATTTGAAAGTTATTTAAACATTTAGAATCTTGCTTGTTTACCTAAGAATTATTTCAACACTGAACACAATCGCTCCCTACTGAGGCATCTATAACTCCACTCCCTAGAAACAACCAAATACCCTGTAGTTGTTTTATTTTATACAAACACAGTATTTTCTAGTACATGCCTAAGTGAATGCATACAGTGCTATAAACTCATACAGTCATATAAGATATTGTCTTTTGATTTATTAGAGCTAATCATTAGCTTCTCAAAATATTATCCCATCCTTGTCACCCACATTTCTAATACAAAACTCATGGTCACATAAGTATTCTGTGTTTACATTACTGGGATCTTATTCAGAATGTTCATGTCTAAGGCAAAGGGATATTTCATGACATATTTCACTCTGTCACCTAAAACTTGGCTTGTTTTATTCATTGAATTGATACATTTTAGTAATTTAATCATTGCAAAATTTTATTCCCAGCTATTATTAATATCCCCTATCTACCCCTGACAACTCCTCTATAGATTTTTACACATATTGAGATAGATTACTGATTAAACAGTCAGATTACTGAACTGGACACAGAAGACACAAAAGTCAAGACAGACATGATCCCTGCCCCATTCTCCAGAACTAAGTCTGAGATGGTATGAATAGAAGAAATATAGAGCATAATTTTTTCCTATTAGAAACCTATTATTACTATCTGTTATATGCTTGTTTCTGACATCATTTCTAGATATTGCTGGGTTTTACCTTGCAGAAGCTATGTCATTATTTACACCTACAATCTCTGTAAAATTGGTCTGCTATTTGTGATTTCTTTTCAGCTTTTTTGTCACATTTCAATATCTTGTCATATTAGCCTTATAACATAACCAGGGTATATTTCCATTCCCCAGGTCCTGAGATATGTTTAACATCATTGGCATTATTGTGTCCTTTGCAAGATAAGGGACTCATTTGTAAAGCCACCTGCTTTAGCATCTGCCTCAAGGGTTAGATTTCCAGCTATTTCTAATTTTTCCACATATTTTTCATCTATCCAGGTTATATTCTCAATTTCTATCCAATTCTGTTAATTTATAGTTGTCCAGAGCATAATTAATTGAGTAGATATTGAATGATTCTCTCTGATACATGAATCATTACTATTTCCTATTTTTTGTATTGAAGATGCAAATTGTTTACTATACACAGTGCAGTTTTCCTCTTGTAGATTCACAGATTTTTGTTGATATCAATTAAAATGGATTTCTAGAAGGTATCTTCTAGAGAAAATAGATGTAGGGCTGCAACTACTAGAAGAAAGTGCGAAATGGAATGGAAGAGGCTAAAGTGTGTATATTTTTTAATCTGTATCTATTGCTTTCAAACTGAGTACAGATATTTAGTAAAATTGGCAGTAGGTCTGATTCTATACATGTGTTATAACGTTTACTTCTGATATACAATTCATCTGTGTGCTTGGTCTTTTGTTTTCAGACCTCCATACCTCCTGTCAACTTCATTTCATTTTTATAACATTATTTTCCTTTACTTATCTCAAATGCCTACATATTTTATTGGACTCCCTGGTAAAGTATTTCCAGATTATCATCTGTTTTGGAAATCTTTTTGTCCTATTTTTGTAGTTGGGCCTATTTTTCCAGCATGCATTGTTCCTCAATCTCTGCCCATTGCTACTCTCTTATTTACTTATACTTATCATGGTGGCATTATTTTTAGAAAAGTGTCCACTTATTTTTATCTATATATCCTTAGTAACTTCTATAGATGTTGGAGATATAGTATATACTTAATAAATATTTGAATTACTGATTAACACATAACTTTTAATATCAACTTATAATTATTACTAATAGATTATTGTAATTTTCATCTATTTATTTGCACATGTGTATATGTGTGTGTGCGTGTGTGTGCGTGTGTGTGTGTGTGTGTGTGTGTGTGCATGTGTACACCAAGGTCTGTTGGTGCTGCAACTGAATGCCAGTCTGACATTACACATGTGGCCATATAACTGGACCCAGGATGGCCAGCTTTGCAAGCAACTGGCTTTTATTTCTGAGTCATCTCCCAAGATCCAATTGCTAAAAGTTTATTGTCATGTTGAGCAAGATGAAGAAAGGGACAATAAAACAGTGTACCTTGTGCTTTTATGTAATGACTTATTTTTTAGTCTGTTTTTTTTTTCTTGTGTGTGTGTGTGTGTGTGTGTGTGTGTGTGTGTATGTAAACTTCCCCTGTACTACTGTGTAACTTACTTAGGACTAGGATAGGACAGAAATCTGTATTTAATTCTGATTTATCTTCACTATCATTTTGTCTTAAAACAAGAAGCCTTTTAGGACAACCAATGAAAATGTATCCTACCTAGGCTCTGCAATTTCAGATGAAATTGAATAAAAAAATTAAGAAATCAAATTAGCAAGACTGAGAAAGGAACATTTCAAGAGGGACTGGAGAGCACAATCTGATGCAAAGTGTTTCTCTTAGAAGGTGACAGTAACTATTTGACATCAATGAATTGACTATGGAGAAAAAAAATAATTCATTTTGCTTATTTGGAACTGAAAAGTTAAAAATGTAATTCTTTTATGTCAGGCACTGTCAGGCACAGGCTGAAGCCTTTAGGAGATGGCCTGAGCTTCTAGGCAGGGCTAAGGACCCCCTGGGCTACAGGAGGCCACTCCCTCTCCAAGCCCGGCAGGCATACCTGAATTTAGGCTTTGCCCATAACTCTGTGACCCTAGCCCAGTTGCCTAGGAAATTCCTCATCAGCCAGTAGCCTTCACACAGCCTATCTACCTGTGACCCTATTCTCACCTCCATGTAGATCACCTGACTGTCCCTACTGCTGCACCTGACTCTCTCCCTATGTGCTGGAATGAACATCCCTAGGCATCGGCTAGCAACCTTTGAACCCACCAATCCCCTTAGGACCCTCTTCCTGCTCTTAACTGTTTATAAACCAATTTCCCTATTGATTAAACTGAGCTGTTCACAGAGACTGCCTCCTGAAAGTGATTCTTTCTTCAGGCTCACTCTCCACGGTTGCCTGGATGCCTTTGGGGAACTGCGGCCCCAAAGATACAGGGACCCACACTTTTATACTGAATTTAATTTAAGTTTCCTCATACTACAGTGCCTGAAGACACTTTATGAGCACGGTGTTTGACAAGATAGATCTAATTGTTTATTGTTATTACTATTAACATTCTGAGGGCAGCGAAAATGTGGAGGAGACATAAAAATACACGCAATTGAACATAAATTTTTAAGGGTCTTACTTTCCTTAACATTCAAGAAAGTATTATATCTATAACATAGTTATCTTTATTTTTTTATTTATTTGAGAGAGAGAGAGACACAGAAATAGGCAGGTAGAGAGAGAGAGACAGAATAGGTGTGCCTGGGCCTCCAGCCACTGCAAATGAATTCCAGATGCATGTGCCCCCTTGTGCATCTGGCTTAAGTGGGTCCTGAGGAGTCAAACCTTGGTCCTTTGGCTTTGCAGGCAAGTGCCTTAACCGCTAAGCCATCGCTCTGGCCCTGTAACATAGTTATCTTTGATTATGAGTTCAAAACAAATGGCATGAAGTGACCTCTGTGATTATATTGACGATAGCAACCCTTATCATTATAAAGTTCATGGAGGACAGGGTGGTGTAATGAACTGACAGAAGGTTTAAGCTTGTGAGATGCAGTGTCACTGTCAAAAGTTTGTGTTTTGTGGGAACAGTTGGGTGACTGCTGCAACACACCAATTTTTAAGTTACTTTATTAAAATGGCAAAGTGACCACTCAACCATAAGAAAGAATTAAATCTTGTCATTTATAACAATGTGGATGGAACTGGAGATCAATATGTTTCATGAAATATGTAAAACACATAAAATTCCATAAATCCCATAATATCACTAGCTGGTCACATAGAAGTTGAGAGTAGAATGGTATCTAGCAGAGGCTTGGGAGAGTAGGAGGAAGGGAGTAATAAGAGGTTAGTCAGCTTGAGTTTGACCAGTGGTGCTATGCTGCAATCACATAGCAACAGGAAGTTTTCATGTACCGTAACATATTAGGGTGACCACAGATAACAATAATTTACAGTACATTTCAAAAGGCTAGAGGAAAGGAGTTTGAGAGTTTTCACTGTAAGCAAATATGACAATAAATATATAACCTGATTCAAAGTGTGTACAATCTATACATGTACCGAAACATTACATGGCATCTTATTAATAGGGATAAGTTTTATATTTTTATATATCAGTTAAAATAAATTAAAATGGTAGAGTGAATCATGAAATCAAAAGAGAAAAACCACAAATATCTGGAATAACTTAAAATGTTAATGTTGAAAAGAGGTGTGCTTTAAAATTAAAATTTCAGGATAGACAGGCTTTCACAAAGCAGAGGGGAAGATGGTGTTTATGGTAATAGCAATACAAATCAAAGGTGTAGGGGAGGATAAGTCTCAGTCACATAAAAAAATAAAGGCAGAAGAACCACTGGGCTGTGACACTGAACATCCCAGTTCATATTAGCACATAATTAGAGAGACAGGCCACTGGGGAGAGCTTTAAATGCCACAATGAACAAGAACTCTTCAGTGCTGTAAGGAGTGCATGTCATGGAAGGTTTATGATTGTGTGTGTGGCATGATAGGTATTGTTTCCATTGAAGCCTAGATATTTGAGGAAAAGGTCCTGAGCTGCTAAATGAGAAAGGGAGTGGGAGAATAGGAGGGAGGTGCAAAAGCACAGAAGACTCACAGGTGCTCATCTCCCCACTCCATGTGGTTGCTAGGCAGATTGGCCTAAAGACCCTTTCAGTCACTGGCTCTGTAAATGAGCATCTGAAAATCTTTACAGTACCTCGGATATGAATTCTTTCCTCTGTTCTCTTCTGTTTCTATACTCCAGTCAAAGAAAATTTCATCTTATGCATTTTTTGACTTTGTAAATGTCATTTTAATAGCCTCTTGAACATATTATCTCTACTTTAAATACTCAGATCTTACTAAAGTCTCAAGTATCTGTCTCATGTGAAGCATTTCTTCCAGCCCTTCACACAACATGAGTCACTCTCTGCTCTGTGTTCTGACAGCCTTTTAGTGGTATCTCTAGAGCAGCACTTAGTACATACTTCATCTGTTTACTTGTCAGTGCGTCACCCCCCCCCCCCGCAACATAACCTAAGATCACTGAGGAGTGATATTGTTTAGACCCCTTTGTAGCCCCAGGACATAATGCACTCCTTGGCAAGAAGCAGGTACATAATGACTGGTGAAGAAATTAATAAATGAAAATATGAAATGGCATTGACATTTTAGCCTGAGTCATTAGGAAATAAAGTCATTATTTATTGGAATAGGAAATTAAGATTAGGCTGAGAAATTGGGGTAGAGAGAAGTTACATATAGGGTCAGGTGAATACCTGTAAATGAATGTAAATCAGGGTCTGTGACAGATACTTACAGTTATCATCTATATGAAATACGGAGCCCAGATTATTGGTGGTTGGTTAAAGAAAGAAGGTGCAGAGACAAGGTAAGTACTGAAAAGAAAAGGCTGCTTATAGGAGGTTTATGCTTTTCTTGATGAATGAATAATGAGATGTTCTCATTGATTTAAATGTAATTGAATAATGTCACAAGACATAGAAAATAAAGAAGGAAAATGAACTCATAAAATTTAGAAGACTCAAGAATTATGTGCCAAAGGGTAGAAAATGATTTTTAAAAAAGCCATTGGAAGGAGTAACAGAGCTGAGGACTGAGTTTTCAGGTGGGGAACAATTGCTTTTCAGGAAGGGAAAAGTTCGAGGTGTAAACAAATGGGAGGACTTGGTAGAATGAGATCTTGGAGGTGAGTGGGGAAAGAGAAGTCTGTATAGGATAATAGAGGGAAATGGAATAGTTTGTAAAGAGAAACAGCAAGGCAAAGAGGAGAGTGGTGATAAGATAAATATTAACAAGAAGAAGAGGAAGTACAGTTGATAAGAATTGTATGGGCCCTCAACATATATAAACCAAGGTTGCTCAATGAAAATATTGGGGGGATATATTTATTATTTGAACTTTAATGGAAGATGGAAGGCAGCAATATTCATGAGGAAGGAGGTAAGTAAGCACATTAATTTTAAAAATAAACAGAGATGCAGTGATGAAGGTTTAGCTGGCTTTAAAGTGGGGAATCACAGTGGGCACAGGAGATGATGTTGACATTCCACTCCTAGTATACAGGAATAAGAGTAGTTGGGGCATAGAAATACTGTCTAATAGGTCTTGAGCAAGATATCAACACAAAACAGAATACAGGGAATTAATTTAGCCTATGAGTAAAGATCTTTTTCTTCTGAGTTGAGAATCATGGTGAGAAAACTGCGAGTCAGATAGGGATCAAAACTCAAGATTTATTACTGATATAACTGAATTAGAAAGTGGATATTAGATACCCATATTAAATTATATCCTCCAGAAATTTATCCATGGAGTCATTGGTAGAGCTGAAAAGAAACATTCTTATTGATTGACAGAAGAGAAAACACAGTATCCTGAACTCAAGAAAAGAATAACATCTGGCACAAAAATGCATGAGTTTTTGTGAAGCTTGCCAATCAGATAACTGTCAATCATATGCTTTTTGGAGATGGCCTGGAAGTGGCTCTAGTGACTGTGTCTTAGGTATTCTTCCAACATTTTCACCAAGGGAAGCATGATTTTCTTCTCATCTATGGAAAAATAATAACCCAGATTAACCACTCCTTCTGTTTATTTATTTATTTTTGTTTGAAGTAGACTCTCACATTAGCCCAGGCTGACCTGGAACTCATTCTGTAAACCCAGGCCAGCCTCAATAACAGTGATCCTCCTACCTCTGCCTCCTGAGTGCTGAGATTAAAGGCATGCACCTCCACACCTGGTTTAAGTATTCCTTCTTTTTTTATTTTTTGTTCATTTTTATTTATTTATTTGAGAGTGACAGAGAGATAGAGAAAGAGGTAGATAGAGAGAGAGAATGGGCATGCCAGGGCCTCCAGCCACTGCAAACGAACTCCAGACGCATGCACTCGCTTGTGCATCTGGCTAACGTGGGTCCTGGGTAATCGAGCCTCGAACATGGGTCCTTAGGGTTCACAGGCAAGCGCTTAACCACTAAGTCATCTCTCCAGCCCTAAGCATTCCTTCTTAATAGGAGTATTGCTGAAATGGCTGACCAACAGGTCTAGATGAGTAGACCAGAAAGCAGAACCAGCAGGTGATGAATTGGAAAAAGTCATGGAACAAAATAAAATCATAGTACTAATTTACAACTTACTTGAAGTAAAAACGTTAAGGAAAAATCTGCAATTAGTTCTTTGTTGGATTTCAGATTATCCTGGTATGTGGTAGAGTTTTCTCAAGTACTGATAAAGTATGAAGCATATCTGAATGCTAGGGTTGGTGAATCAAAGATATAACACAAAATTTTAAGTGGAATATGGGGTCAGGAGGTAATGAAATTCCGTATTTTGATGTCAGAACTGCTGAGCATAATCGTACATCAGTGATTCAACCTAGGAGATGACTTCCAGATAAATAATATTTTGATTAAATTAGAACTATGGGGGTAGTACTGTGTTACATCTATTTGTTAAAGCTTTTCACATGTTTCTAATATATACCTAGACTCAAAACCAACTATACCTGTCAAGGGTGAGAGAATGAATATGGTGAACAAAGTATTGAAGGCAGTGATAAAACACAGGATGAAGTTATGAAGAAAGAGCTCAGAAAAGGGCAAACAGACACCAACTGAGAGGTTTCCTGACTGGAGGTGATGGAACAAAGGCTTGAAAGAGGCAATGAAACTACAGTTGCCAACCTATTAGTGTCCCAGTAGTTAGAGGATATGGACAAAATGATCTTATACCTCTACGGTGCAGACTTAATTTAGTGAAATAAGTTTACTGAAGAGAAATTTCTTTCTTTTATTTTTTATTTTATTTTATTTTATTTTTTTGATTTTTCAAGGTAGGGTCTCACTTTACCTCAGGCTGACTTGGAACTCATTCTGTAGTCTCAGGGTCGCCTCGAACTCATGGCGATCCTCTTACCTCTGCCTCCCAAGTACTAGTATTAAAGGCGTGTTGCCCGGCTAAGATAAATTTCTTTATGGAAAATCAAGGTTGAATGGACCTTTTCAATAAGGACATTATGATATTACAAGCAGACTCAGGGATAGATAGGGAAAGCCTTGGCAAATTTAAATTCCAGAATCAAAAATGAAGGGACAGTGGAAAGTTTTACCAGATCCAGCTGCAAGTCACTGCAGGAGCTCTGGAGCCAAAGGCAAGGAGCAAGAGACTAGGGAGGAAAGCCAAGGATTAGAGCCAAAAGTCAGTATTGAGCCAAGATGTGGGTGTAAAGGACAGACTTTAAAACAGGGACCAGAATAGAGACACCTGATGGGGATCCAGAGGCAGATGGTCAGAGAGCAATGCACAGGGACGTGGCTTTCTTTGGTTTGACAGTTTCAGACTAAGGTGGTCACACTTTCTCCACCCTCTTCTACATTCTCTCTTCCTAAGGGTGAAAAAATAAAAGTATTGGAGAAAACAATAAATATTGAGATGCCCTAAGTGTGCCTTACATTTAGGGATGTTCAATTGAGTTCTTACAAAGCCTTAACATTACTAATGCCATCTAACTTCTAAAAATTAGATAGACACAGGGAAAGGCTTAATAGATAGCATATAATCTATATAGAATAAAAAGCAAAAATTAGTTATCAATCTCCTGATGGGCTGCAACATCCACATTCCTTCAACCACACTATTTATTTAGTACTTCTATTTAGTGATCTAGATGGCTACCAAAGCTATTAGCTTTCTTATGGGAGCTGAGGAAAAGTTGAGGAAGATAGAGTGTCTTTCCTTTGGTGTCTAGCACATAAATTCCTTTGAGACAAAAATCTGACTCCCCAAATAAGGCAACTAATAACAGGGATAAGCAGTACATGATTTATCTTCAGTCCCACATTATCTCTATGGGTGTCACCATTTCAATAGGGATGGCCTAGATTCCAGGTATCCTTTGAAATTTAGTTCTTGTATTAATTTCTTCTCTGTAAATCTAATTATCTAATTGCATTTAGTTAAGAAATGCTATAGGCAGGGGAGAGAGCTTAGGGGGTAAAAGTGTTGACTTTGTATGTGTGAAAACTTGAATTTTTATCCTCATAACTCAAGTAAGGCTGAAAACAATTATCATGCATTTCTGTAAAGCCAGCATGTGAACCTATGGCAAGGTAGGAAGAAGAGACAGGAGAATCTCCAAGAAGCTGGGGACCACCTAGACTGGCGAATGGAACAGCAAACACTAGAGACCCCTGCCTCAAAGTGAAGGCAAGGACCAACACCCAAGTTTGTCCTCTGACCAGTTTACATGCATTACAATGTACTCACCCCCACACATGTGCACACACATCAGATATAGATAATGGAGACACACAGAGAAATTTAAAAATACTATGCATAAAAATATTTCTCTATAGTTAAATCTTGTGCTTTAAATCATCAAAACTCAGAACATGACAAATTATTTCATCAACGTGAATTCCCTACTAGATTATGTGACGGTTAAACTCAAGGGCAATGACATATAATTTGGTATTTATAGCTCTTCTAGGACGCCCTACTTATTGTGGACTTCATACGGTTTTCTGCATGCATGAAAGAGAAATCAAGGAAGCTTCACAGTGCCGTCTGATGGCGAGGTGGGAAGTGGAATAAATAAGTACTTTTTTTCTTCAGTGGTAGAAAGATATGATTTTGATGCATTTGGCATTTTTCTATCCTGTGGTGCTATCTTTCCTCTTGACTAGGCTTAGATGTGCTTTAGTTTTATAAAAAGCAGTAGAAGAGAAGACCTTTGAGATGCTCTGAAAGATCAAACACAGGTCCCACCAGCTTCAGACAGGATGTCTACCAAGCTCTACTCCATCTTCTCACTGTGGGCTGCTCCTCTCCATGGGAGAGAGTGCAATGGGGCCAGTGTCCTGGCTATCTTACTTTAGCCAAGTGACTTGAGTCAGTCTTTATAAGGTTTCTGGAAAACCACAAGCTATTCCCTGTAATAAAATTTGATAAGGAAATAGAAATGTATTTTTCAAAGCATTGCTTAACTTCCTGAGAATATTCTTGCAATAACAAGCTTAGCAGATCCTGTCATGGCGGTACACATTTGTACTCTCAGCACTCAGCAGCATATGCGGGAGGATCACTGCAGGTTTTAACAGACTGGTCTACATAGGAAGTTTCCATTCAAGGATAGCCTTGACCCTGTCAAAAAATAAAATCTTATTTCTTGGGCTAGCACTTCTAGTACTAGGTTGAAGGGCAGTGGTGAGCGTGAGCACCCCTGTTTTGCTCCCAATCTCAATGGCAACTCCTGGAGTCTTTCCCCATTCAGTATTATTTGGGCTTTTGGTACTTTATATATAGTTTTTATTTTGTTGAGATATAAACCCTCTATGACTATTCTTTCCAGTATTTTGTCATGAAGTGGTGGTGTATTTTGTCAAAGGGCTTCTCTGCATCAATTGGGATGATCATGTGGTAATTATGGTTAAGTTTATTTATGTGGTGTATTACATTGACTGATTTCTGTATGCTGAACCATCCCTGCATCCCTAGGATGAAGTCTACTTGATCAAGGTGGATAATATTTTTGATTAGTTGTTCAATTTGGTTTGTGAGAATTTGGTTCAGAATCTTTGCATCTAAATTAATCAGGGATATAGGCTTATAGTTTTAGTATTAGAGTTATACTAGCTTCATAGAAGAAGTTGGGGAGCTTTCCCTGTTCTCTGATTGTGTGGCACAGTTTGAGAAAGATGGGTTTGAGTTCTTCCATGAAGGTTTGATATAATCCGGCTGAGAAGCCATCTGGTCCTGAGCTCTTCATTTTGGGGAGGTTTTTTGTTAACTTTTCAATCTCGATGGGTGTGATAGGTTTGTTTAGAAAATTAAACTGCTCTGAGTTTAGCTTTGGTAGGTGATATGTGTCCATGAATTTTTCCATTTCTTCCAGATTATCCAGTTTTGTGGAGTAGAGGTTTTTGAAGTAATTCCTGATGATTTTTCCGATTTCACTTATGTCTGTTTTGATCTCTCCTTTTTCAATTCTAATTTTGTTAATTTGAAGCATCTCTTTCTTTACTTGATCAAATTGTCCAGGGGTTTATTAATCTTGTTTATTTTTCAAAGAACCAGCTCTTTGTTTCATCAATTTTCTTAATTACTTTCTTAATTTCCAATTCATTAATTTCTGTTCAGATTTTGATTATTTCTCTCCTTCTGGAGCTTTTTGTGTTGGATTCTTCTTGTTTTCCCAATGCCTTTAGGTGGATTGTTAGGTTATTGATTTGGGACCTCCCTGTCCTTGTTATGAAGGCATTTAGTGCTATTAATTTTCCCCTAAGGACTGCCTTCATTCTATCCTATAACTTTTGGTATGATGTGTTCTCATTGTCATTCAGTTTTAGAAATTTTACAATTTCCTTTATTATTTCATTCTCTACCCATTTATTGTTTAAAAGTCTGTTGTTCAGTTTCCCAGAGCTGATGGAGTTCCTGGTGCATCTCATTGTTAATTTCTAGCTTTACAGCATTGTGGTCTGTTATCATACAGAAAATTATGCCAATTGTTCTAAATATATGGAGGCAGACTTTATGGCTCAGTATATGATCTATTTGGAGAAGGTTCCATGGACTGCTAAGAAGAATATGCATTCTGTTGATGTGGGGTAGAATGTTCTGTAGATGTCCATTAGGTCTATGGTATTGTTGAGCTCTGTTACTTCCCTGTTAATTTTCTGTATGGATGATCTATCTATTGATTATAGTGGAGTATTGAAGTCCTCCACTACGATGGTGTTGGTGTTTATTTCTGTTTTCTCAAGTAGGTTTTGTTTTATGAATTATAGTGCCTTGTGTTTAGTGCATAAAATTAATGATTGTGATATCCTCTTGTTGGATCATTCCCTTGATGAGTAAAAGTGGCCTTATTTGTCTTTTTAGATTAATTTTGGTTTGCACTCTATTTTATCCAATATTAGTATAGCAATGCCTGTGTGTTTCTTATTTCCATTCACTTGGAATGTCATTTTCCACCCTTTCACCTTGAAGAGGTGTCCCTCATTAGTGGTGAGGTGGGTTTCTTGAAGACAGCAGATTGAGGGGTGCATTCTTCTGATCAACCCTGTTAACTTGTGTCTCTTAATGGGTGAATTAAGGCCATTAATGTATTGGGTAATAACTGTGACGTTTGATTTAATCCTTGCCATATTGTGGTGCTTTATGGGGGTTGGTATTTTCTTGGACTTTTGTCATTTTTTTAGCCTTTTCTAGGTTTGGTTATTGTGGTCTTCTTCTTGTAGGCCCTTGGTATTGGTTGTTTGACTCTTCTGTGTGGAGAATTCCCTAAATTACTCTCTGAAGGTTTGGCTTTGTGTTCATATAGTTGTAGAGCTGACTTTTATCATATAAAATCTTTCTTTAGCCATCTATTATGAGGGATACTTTTGCTGGGTACAGTAGTTTGGGTTGAAAGCCTTAGGTTCTTAGACTTTGCAGGGTTCCATTCCAAGCCCTTCTGGCTTTTAGGGTTTCCATTTAGAAGTCTAAGGTAATTCTGAGAAGCTATCTGTATATGTAATGTGTTGTTGTTCTTGTGCTGCTTTCTTTTTGTTTATATTGTTTAGAGACTTAATGATAACATGTCTTGGAGAAATTTGCCTTTGGCCCAGTCTGTTTGGAGTTCTGTTAGCTTCTTATAACTTGATGGGTCTGTCTTTTGAGAGGGTGGGAAAGTTTTCTCTGATAATTTTGTTGAATAAATTCTCCATGCCTTTGGTCTAAATTTATTCCCCTTCTGGTATACCCATGATCTGAATGTTGGGATATATAAGGGTATCCCACAGTTTCCTCATGCTCTGTTCACATAAATTTTCCACTTATTCAAGTTTCTGACCTCGCAAATTGTTTCTTCCATCTTGTCTTCTAGCTCTGAGGTTATATCCTCCACATAACTGACTCTGTTCTTGAGGTCTTCTAGAAAGGTTTGGACTTGTTCAATTTGGTTTGTATTTTCTATTGCCTTTTTCTGTATAGTATCCATCCCTCTGTTGAGTTCACTTTTCAGGTCGTTTCCTGATTTTCTTAATGCTTCTTGGAATTCATCCTTGCATTTATTCATTTATTTATTTCTTCATTGAGCTTAGCCAGCTTTGTCTTCAATTTGGGGTTCGTATCATTTTGTCTCTTCTGTGTTTTGATTAGACTCTTCCATTGTGTGACTAGGCAACATTGTTGGGGTTCCCTCCCATTTGATGTTTTGTGTTGTTCCTTTTGTACTGTGGTCTGCCCATAACAGTGTAGGAATCTTATTTAATTCAGGAGGAAGCTCTAGTTTACCTTTGAAGTGTCCTCAGTGATTATTCCCTTTTCTGTTTGACTAGATTTGGCTATTGATGTCAAGGGGGGTCTGTCTGCTAAGGCAGAAGGAGTTGGCATGGCCCTGGTGGGGACCCAGAGACCCAGTGGCAGAGCAGAGAGAGGAGTCTGGAATCTGCACGGTTTGGGAGGAAAGTGGTGGGATAGGGGATGAGATGGCATGGATCTGTTGGCACATGGTGTGGCAGGGGAATGAGATGGTGTGTACCTGATGGCACAGACCTGTTGGCTGGTGGCAAGGAAGGGGGATGGGACAGTATGAACCCAGTGGAGGCAAACTACCTCTCATACTTCAGCCAGGCCACAGCTGAATCCACAGAGGCATGGGGGATGAGTAAGAGTTCTGCTTCCATGCTGTTCCTGATAATCAGCACCAGGATATAGTACACAGACCCCAACGATACTCAACACCTGCCAAAGTAGAGATCCAGAGTCTCCTAAGAGCTCATCACTGAAGCAGACTTAAAACTCACCCTCCACAGCTCAGGAAATTTTGCAGAAGAGGGGGCAGAAATATTTTAAGAGTCACAGGTTGAAACATCATGTCCAGAGACATTCCCTTCCCCCCAAAATTAATTGACTACTGCTTCCGCAATGCATAAACTACAACACCATGAGATACCTGCAACCCCACTGAGGAGCATCCCCAGTGGAATGGGGGCAGGGATGAGGGAAAAGAGGTACTAACATATGATGTATCCATACAAAAAATCTTGTTAATAATAATGAACATTAAAAAATAAAATAAAATCTACCACATCACTGCCTTCATTACAAAAATAATCAGTTACATTAAGTTCGCAATGATTATTTTTAATGAGAAATAAACCATTCATATAGCTACACTTGATCAGGTTCAATTAAGTCAACTGATGAAGGGAACATGTAAAACAGAAGTAATTTTAATGGGGAGATCCACAGGAAGGAGTCATAACTGACCAAATCCTCTCTAATCCTACATGTTACTCTGCCAGACAGCTTTTGTAGTATCTTTCTTGGAAGCAGATATTTCCTTTGCTTCTGAAAACAAGCATCCAGATTCTTGTAAACAGGCCCATTGTTGGAAATAGCAGCTTTCTTCCTTCATGCAGATGGAAAAAAGAGTCAAAGAGCCCATCTGCGTCTCATAACCTAGACTCTCTAGAAAATAGAGCCTAAAACAAATATTAACATGTCAGTTCTTTATTAGGAAATAGCAAACCCAAGGCAACATAAATGAGCAAAGAAAAATAATGTCTGGACCAATGAGAAATATGCAAATTTTTTTCAATGTATTTTTTTACAGCTCTGTGCTCAGTTGTTATACTCCTTCACATATGGAATTTCTCTTTAGGTCTGAAAGAGGATAGTGGAGTCAGAATCATTGGTACTTGACTGCCTGCAAAGGGATAGCTATGAGGGGGTTCTCAGAGCTCAGCATTGCTGAGACAAGTAAGTAGATATTCCTGGAGACAGTACTGTTTGGCATCCTTCGGGAATACTTATCAGATCTGAAGTTCTTCCAAAACTCAGAATGAGCTAAATTCCACTTTCATCTTGAGTCAGACTTTTGGATGGATGAGATATAAACCTAGTGTTTTCAAACAAATTGCTAAAAGAGATTCAGAGGTTTGGCGACATGTCTTAGTGGCTAAGGCACTTGCCTGAAAAGACTAAGGACCCATTCCACTCTCCAGGTCCCACGTAAGCCAGATGCAGTGACATAAGCACACAATGCCACACATACACAGAAGGGGGTGCACACGTCTGGAATTTGATTGCTGTGGCTACAGGCCCTGGCACACCAATTCTCTCTTTCACACGCATACACTCTCACATTAAAAAAAAAAAAAAAAGCAGTCTGATGGGCTTGCTTCAAAAAAGAAAAAGAAAAAAATTCAGAGAAACAAATGAGGCTACCTATGGGAGAAGAAAAAAAGTGATATAGACTGAGTCAGATACAAGAGTGAAGAAACAGGATCCTAAGGTGTAATATTTTTATTACTGTTCCCTTACAAGGTAGCAATTCTTTTCCTTGGTCACCTATAATCATTGGTGATATGTTATTAATTTCATTTTTTTTCTTGCATGTTCATCTTTGCTCTTGTATGGAGAGCTAAGCTCCTGTCTGTCTCTTCTTGGCTCCTGTTAAAGGCTCTTCATCTCAGGGTTTGTGCCCCAGATGATACTCTATTTGCATGCCACACTCCTGTTGGGGGCCTTGCTCATCCCCACAGCTCTCACTACTGTGTCTCTGAGATGACTGAAACTCATCTCAGGCTCAGACCTCTAAAATAAGTTTGGCATCGATTAGCCTACAAGTGAATGGTCCCCATGGACTATAAGCCAAGCTGAAATCACCGTCTTGCAGCACAAACTTCCCCTTATGTGGCAGCTCCTGCTTACTTACTGACTTTGCCCAACCAAAAGCAAACTGTTAATTTATGGGGCTAAATATAACCACAAAAGGGTATATATCACTACAGGAACTGTAGGAGGTCTAGAAACTTGCTGACACATCATATGGAACAAAGTATTTGAGTTCAGGTTTGCTAGAATCTGAGCCCGTGCTTTTGTTTATTACAGGGCGCAGTAAGTTGAAACACACACACACACACACACACACACGTGCATGCACACATACATTATTAATCAGGACTAGAACTAAAAAGGATTAAAATTAATTTCATCCACTAATTTTTCACTTTAGGCCAATTACTTAATTTTGTGTAACTTTCAGGCATGCCTTATTTTTAATGACTAACTTTAATTTATAGCTAATTCTTATTTGTCATTTTGTTGTTGATCTTGAGAATGAATATCACTATAAAATATTAAATCCCCAGATAGCTTTTTTCTGTTGTTAACCAATATGTTCTAAATACGAACCTTTGATATCAGATGCATATTCACGAACTGCAGACTGATTTTAATGTCAGTCTAAACAAGCTCTCAGCAAGAAGATAAACATGCATTAAAATCAAGCAAGGCATTCTAAATTCAAACAGAATGATTCTTGCATTATCTACACATTGTTTTATGCTTATTTAAAACTTGGATATATATTTATTTTGTGCATTTGCATTTAGTCAATAAATTTGTATTCAACTATATTTGAATTTATGATTGTAAGATTAAGTGGCCTGGTATGCTGTGATATTTCATTTTTTAAATTGATTTATGACATTTAGCTTTTTTGTTTGTTTGTTTATTTTCATTTATTTATTTGAAAGCAAAAGACAGAGAGAGAAAGAGGCAGACAGATAGAGAATGGGCACTCCAGGGCCTCCAGCCACTGCAAACTCCAGATGCATGTGCCACCTTGTGCATCTGGCTTAGTGGGTCCTGGGGAATCGAGCCTCGAACCGGGGTCTTTAGGCTTCACAAGCAAGCATTTAACCACTAAGCCATTTCTCTAGCCCATGATTTATGAATTTAAATGAATGAAATTACTTATTGTTTGAATTTACTGTTTATAGAAATTTAAAGTCATTCAACGTTTTGGCCTCTAGCCTTTGTAAATAGTGCAATTCTGAACCTTGCTTTTTTGTTTATTCTACCTTCTTGCCCACAGGTCATATATTCCATTCTTACTTTCTGATATTTCAATGATTATACAGTGGAATCTCTTAGTATTTTTAACTTTTTCCCTGATGACTAAATATGCTTACTGGCTTTCCATATACTTATTAGTTCTTTGATTATCTTCACTTGTTAGTCTGTTCAAGCTTTCAATTCAGAACTGTATTTTTCTTGTGACTTGCATGGGTGCCTTATACCTCTTATACCTCTATATCCTAGGGTTTTTTCCAGGTGTATTCCTCCCATTCTGGTTATCTTCCCATTTAATTATTTCTTAGGGAAAATTGTTTACTGATTTTTGGTAATACCCAACTTATCATTATTTTCTTTAGTAGTATCATATTTTATGGCCTTTTCAATAAATATTTCCCACCTAAAGGTAAAAGAAGATTTAAATATCCCTTTCAATTAGCTTTTAGGAAAAAATACAGATTGATATCCATTTTCACATCTAGGATTTATTTTAGATTAGTTTCTATGCATTGTACAAACCTGAAGTAAAATTTGTTCTTTTGCATAAGGAAGTGAAATCAGTTTTGCACCATTCTTAAAATCATCCTTCCTACCTTTTGCTTTTCATCTTTGGTTACACTATTATGACATAACATCAAACTTTGGTGTTTGTGGTAGTTCAAATTTATGTTCTCTAATAGACTCAAATGTAACTTGGATTTCCAGCCACTTGGCTGGAAGAGGTGTCAGTGTAGACAGATCCTGAGGTCCAGCCCTAAGGTGTATTTATAGGGGTGGATCTGAATTCCAGCTGGTGCAGAGTTCTTGAGCTGACTTTTTTTTTTTTTTTTTTTTTTTTTTGCTTGTTTGTGATTCTGGTGGTGGTTTTTCTCTCTGTATGGATTTTGTAAACGAGGCCAACTTTTTCTGCCATTATGGAACTTTCCCTGGATCTGTAAGCCTGAAAATTGTGTCTGTTTGGAGGTTCCTCCCAGGGACATGGAGCTAAGTGCAACAGTGGTTTTTCAACTCTTTATGTGCATTTCTTTTTTTATTTTCAATTTTTTTATTAACAACTTCCATGATTATAAAAAATATCCCATGATAATACCCTCCCTCCCTCTACTTTCCCCTTTGAAACTCCATTCTCCATCATATCCCCTCTCATCTCAATCAGTCTCTCTTTTATTTTGATGTCATGATCTTTTCCTCCTATTATGATGGTCTTGGGTAGGTAGTGTCAGGCACTGTGAGGTCATGGATATCCAGGCCATTTTGTGTCTGTGGGGGGAGCACGTTGTAAGGTGTGCTACCATTCCTTTGGCTCTTACATTCTTTCCGCCACCTCTTCCGCAATAGACACTGAGCCTTGGAAGGTGTGATAGAGATATTGCAGTACTGAGCGCTCCTGTCTACGTGAATTTCTAACCATTTGAGAAGGTGGCAATCTGAGACCAGATGAGCAATGCCGATTCTGGTGAGGCCCTCTTCTAGTCTTAGACACCACTTTCGCACTGCTTGTTACACGGCACCAAGCAAAAGCAAACACACTTTCTCTCTCTTTCTCTGTCTCTTGTTTAGCTGGATGTCTTTGTTGCTGCAATTTTGCTGTTTTTATGAGTCTTGGCAATACAGTCTTAAACTGGTCTGGAACTTGCTGAAGCCTGTTTGTCTGTGAACCTGTGATCCTCTCCCTTCTGACTCCCATGAGCTGGGGTGACAGGTGTTCCCCATGTCTGACTGATTTTTTGGCTTCTTGGGCATGTTTGCTTTTAGAATTTTTTCTTTCTAGGGCAATTACCCCATCCTTTGTGCTGTAGGTTCGTCCTCATAACTTAATTATCTCTCAAACACCCCACTGGCCAATAGCAATGCAGGACTTTTTCAGGTGTCTTTGAGAGTGATGGAGCCTTATCTGCTCTTAGGAGGGCTGTCACTCAGGAGCTAAGGTTCCGGAACTCAGGTCACACAGAGCTTCCACTGCGGCAGTGGCCTTCTCCGTCCGGTTCTTGTCTTTTGATTCACAAACAATGGGAGAGTGAAATGTAGATTTTAGAAGTTTATTAGAGCTTGATAAAAAAGGAAATACTCCTGTCTGCACAGACAGGATGGTGTCTCCAGGGAGGAGGAGAACTCATAAGGTGATTTTGGTTTGGGTTTTTAGGGAACATTGATTGCACCAGTTGCTTCCTGCCATGGACCAGATTCGCAGGTCTCTAGGTCAGTCGGGAGCCCACTGGCCATCCAGCTTGGCATTCACAAGAAACGGTAAGAGACCATTGCTTAAACAAGGCGGAAGGTGACAACTGGCAGCTGAAGTTTTTCTCTGACATACAGAAGCATGCTAGAGCATGTGTGCTCCTACATTCACACCCACACACCCACACACACCCACACACACACCCCATGTAAAAAAGTAAAACAATAGTAATAAAATGATTTTTAACTTAATGATGAAAAGTTGGAATTATCCAATATATTGTTATGTTTTCAAATTCATACACTAATTGAGTAGTTTTATGAATATTAAAAAACACAAATGTATAGAAACAAAGTTTATTCTGTTATTGTTGAAGTGCATTATATTTACATTTTTATTTTTTAATATTAATTTATTTGCAATGGGAAAGAGATACAGAAACAAAGACAGAATAGGTGTGCCAAGGCCTCCTGTCAGAGCAAACAAAGTTCAGATGCATGTGCCAATTTGTGCATCTGGCTTTATGAGGGTACTGGAGAATGGGGCCCAGGCTGGTAGGCTTCTATAACAAAGTGCCTTTAACCACTGAACAATTTCCATAGCCTACATTTCTATATTTAAACGTTTTAAGAAAAATCCTAGCCAGCCAAATTAACATATATTTTATTTTAGATTTCTTTCAGAAAAAAAGTCAATTCCTATGACATCATCTTGGATTCTGTCTTGAAATATATAAAAAATATATCTTCAAGTTCCTTATTTCTGACACCTAGATGTCTGCAATGCCTGAAAACATTAAAATGATTAAATCTGTGGCAATTTTATTCAAAAGCAGATTTCACTGAACAGGTTCTTTAGTATTTCTCACTAATGCAAATCTTATATGATTGATATTTGAAGGAAAGTTCCTAGCAAATAATATTTTGAGAAAGATTTGTCTTTGAGGTGAGTGTGTTTTGTGGGTGTAGGTATACTGTGGTGCAATGTGTTTAATAAGAGCATAACTGCCAGCACTTTTTTTTTTAATGGAGTTTGAGACTTTGAGAAAACAGAATACTCCTTTAAGCATTAAAAAGACATGCCTGAGGCTGGAGAGATGGCTTAGTGGTTAAGCTGCTTGCCTGCGAAGCCTAAAAACCCATGTTCAACTCTTCAGAGGACCATGTAAGTCAGATGCACAAAGGTGAGGCAAACACAAGGTCACACATGCCCACTAGTTGGCACAAGCATCTGGAGTTCAATTTCAGTTGCTGAGGCCCCGAAGCACTAACTCTCTCTGTCTGTCTCTGTCTCTTTGTCCCTCTCTCTAAAATAAAATGAATAAAATAAAATAAAAAAGATTTTAGTCACTCAGAAAACATTAAAAAAAAAGACACCTGAAATACCAGTAACTTTCTGCAACTCTTCTTTAGATATTTCTACATTAGGTTCACATAAACATGAGAACTTTTTTTCATTACTTTGTTATTATTTTTATGTCAGTTAGAGTATCTTAAAGTTCATTACTTCTCTCCTATAAAAGGTGTAAGTTTTTCCCATTTTAAGGATGTGTGACAACTGGAAATCTGGAAATGTTATGGGTCACAGAGTTATCCTCAGAAAAGAAAAAGAGGGATTAAAAAGTAACATAATAATGCTTTTTAAAATTCAAATCAGGGCCTGGAAAGAGGGCTTAGTGATTGAGCACTTGCCTGCGAAGCCTAAGAAACCCAATTTGAGGCTTGTTTCCCCAAGACCCACGTTAGCCAGATACACAAGGTGGTGCATGCATCTGGAGTTCATTTGCAATGGCTGGAGGCCCTGACGTGCCCATTATCTCTATCTATCTGCCTCTTTCTCTCCCTGTCTGTCTGTAAATAATAATAAATAAATAAATAAAAATAAACAAAAAATTATTTACAAAAATAAAAATAAAAAATAATTCAAATCATTGGCTGCACATGGTGGTATATTTGGGAGGCAGACGTAGGAGGATTGCAGTGAAGTTGAGGCCAGACTGAGGCTACGTAGCGAATTCCAGGACAGCCTGGGCTAGAGTGAGACCCTACCTTGAAAAACAAAACAAAACAAAAATTAGATTATTGCTTTTGTAGATAAGTTGTTTGTTTAAAAAATTAAATCTCATTTATTTGATAGTTAATTTCTAAAGCCAAGATAATTCTCACTAATATTTAAAATAAATCCTAAAGATTTCTAAATTCTGAGTTAATGTGGTAAATGTCTAACTGAATGCTAGTTTGGTTGCCTTAAATCAATAGGTCAGAATTGAAAGATAAAGCAACAAATGTAACCTCCATTTTACATCATTCCGCACTGTCCAGTGGAACACCTGTGGAAAACTAAGATATGAAAACGGGAAGGTGCAGAGCTCTCACAAACATTTCCTAGGAGATCCCTGCAGCCCACATCCCCAGCTGGAAGGAGGACACAGAAAGTCCATCCCTGGGAGTGCAGTAACCATGGAGATGTCCACTAGTAACTGCCATCTACATGCCACTCACCTATGTCAATGATTTTCCTCCGAGTACTTTTCATTATTTCTTTATTTCCCCTCTATTCTGGACAATTACCTCACAATTACTATCCATATTCCTTTTATGATTTACTGTACTATTTTACTGTTTATGACTTCTAATTCCATGCCAGGCTGATGTCCAGCTGCCAGAAGGCTTGAGGCCTAACATAGCTACACTAGTCATCATTGTGCTAGGTACAGCCTCTCTGCTGTAATTATGAGAGAAATTTTATATGCCTTCTGGCTATAGCTCTGTCCTTGCTATGAACCTTTGAACATTTGAACTAGGTGATGTTATTAGAGGTCTGTCTTGTTTTTAGTTGTTCATTTGTTTAAACTTTCTACCTAAAATATCCACTATTCTCTTGGAATTGTGATTTTTCTATCACAAAATTCTTCCATTTGTCCCCATAAGCACCACTTGCAACAGAAACTACTCAGTATTGGTTATGTGGACAGGCTCCTTCCCTGGCTCTTGGTCTTACTCTATCATCATGATATCTGGATTATTTCTATAATTTCTGAGTAGGACTGATAAAGAAGTGTTGAATTTCTTAGTTGCTGTCATCATATTCTTATAGCTATCTCCTCCTATACTTCCAATTTATTTTATGAACCTACAAGAAAGAAACCTGTAAAAAGAACAATAATGAATCAAAAGAAATTTACTGAACATTCCTAGTTACATATGCAAAGATATGAAATGCACTAATAAGCTTAGCCATTGCCAATTGTAATTTAATATAGGGAAACAGGGGTCTTTAAATGTTAGAAACACTATTTAACTATGGAATTGATTACATCATTATTTTGACATATCAAGAGACAGAATTTATATGATTAGCTCAATTGATGCTAAAGAGACTATTTAAAATAAAATAAATATTGGTGCTTGGAAGATGGCTCAGTAAGTAAATTACTTGCTATGCTAGCAGGAGGACATCACCAGTACCCATGTAAAATTAGGTATGGTGAAATGCACCTGTAATATTAGTGCTGACGAGACAGACAGGGGGATTTCTGGGGCTTGATGGCTAGCTAGACCAGTCAAATTGTAGAGGTCCAGATTGAGAGTCCCTTCTCAGAAATGCAAGTTAGAAAAGATTGACAAAGACACCCACGTTCAACTTCTGGCCTACACACACACACACTCCCCACATATATACACACAACCTTAATGCACACATGCATAGATACCATATACATATGTACATAAAAAACAAATAATTATATTCCAAAAAAAGGTACCAGTATTATGAGGAAAGCAGAACATTCCAATATTGGAGTAAAATAAATAAATGGCTGAAACAGGATGGAGATATATTTGCTTCTGTATAAATACAGTGATTTGATTTGTTACAAATAACACAAATTAAAGAAATGAAGTGAGAATGTCAGTGGATAACCAGCCTTTGGATAATTGGTTTAGCATTTGGAATATAATAAATATGTAGTCCATACAATGCACTAACTTGAATTATATTTGTTATTAAAATCATAGCATGTTGGGGCTGGAAAGTGAGTTTAGTGATTAAAGGTACTTGCTCATAATGCTTGCCAGCCTGTGTTCAATTCTCTGGCATACACATAAAACTAAATGAAAAAAAAAGGGATATGCATTTGGCATTCATTTGCAGCAAGAGACCCTATTGTGACCACATGCACCAATAAATAAGATAAAATATGTTAAAAATCACCATGTTACCTAACCTCAAAGTAAACTGCAGAGCCATTATAATAATGACAGTATATTCGTGGCACAAAAAACAAAAATGTAGACTAATGGAACACAACAGAAGACACTGAGGAAAACCAACACATATGTGGACAATTTTTGACAAAGGTGCCAAATACCTACACTGGACAAAGGATGGCTTTTTTTCCTCAATATATATATATATATATATATATATATATATATATATATATATTAGTTGGGCATTGTGGTGCACACCTTTAATCTTTGAACTCAGAAGGCAGAGGTAGTGGTATCAACGTGAGTTTGAGGCCACCATAAGACTCCATATTCAATTCAATGTCAGTCTGGGCAAGAGCAACACTGTACCTCAGTCCCCTCAAAAAAGAGACAAAATACTTTATTTATTTATTTATGAGCAGAGGGAGACAGAGGCAGAGGATTAGTGTGCTGGGGCATCTTGCCAATGCCAGTTCCAGACACAAGCACCATTTTATGCATCCAGAACTTTGTGGGTACTGAGGAATTGAACCTGAGCCAGCAAGCTTTGTAAACCAGTGGCTTTAACCACTGAGCATCCATCTTCTTAGCCCAAGACTACCTTTTTAATCAGTGGTGCTAATGAAACTGAACATCACCTGAATTAGAATTAAAATAGAATCATCTTTCTCACCCTGCATAAAATCAATTGAAACTGGCTCAAATATCTTAACTTTAAACCAGAAACTTTTAAAATAATAAAGAAAAACAGGAAAAACAATGCCAGATATATGCATAGGCAAGAAATTTCTGAATGGAATCTCAGTATCACAGGGAATTGACAAATAAGACTCCACACAGTTAAAAACCTTGTACGTGGTGAAAGATACCATGAAGAATGAAAAGCAAGCTTCCAGAACAAGTTAAAGGAGGGCAGAAGTCTTTGCCAGTGTTTGTTCACACAGGGCTTAATGTTAAGGATACATAAATTATTGCAAAATTAAACATAAAAAAACTACAAATCAACAAATGGGCCATGGGCCAATGAACTGAACAGATAGTTCTGAAAAGAAGTTACAACAATGGACAGTAAATACTTTATTTTTTTGACAGTTCCAGTTATCAAAGAATTGAGAATATAAAAATCAAAGCAGCGCTGGAGAGATGGCTTAGTGGTTAAGCCACTTGCCTGCAAAACCTAAGGACCCATATTCGACTCTCCAGATCCCACATAAGCTAGACGCACCAAGGTGAGGTAAACTCAAGGTCACACATGCCCACTAGGTGGCAGAAACTTCTGGAGTTCAATTTCAGTGACTGAGGCCCTGGCACACCAATTCTCTCTCTCTGTATTTCTCTCTCTCTTTCACTCTCTCTCTCGAAAAGAATAAAATTAAATTAAAAAGAAAGCCTTAAAAAATCAAAGTAAATTGAAGCTGCTTTGAGATTCCATCCCACCATAGTCAGAGTGGCCAACAGGAAGAAAACAAACCCTGGCAGAGATATAGGGAAGAAGAACCTTGATCACTGTGAGTAGGAGTATCAACATGTGCAGCCTCTGTGGAAATCAGTGTGGAGGCTTCTCAAAAAGCTAAAACTAGAACAGCTATATGGCCAAGGTTTGACACTACTGCGCATATCACCAAAGGCCTCTACATCATACCACAGAGACACAGAGATATGTGCACGTGTTCCTGGGTGTTCCTTGTTATAATAGCAAGGAAATGGAACTAGGCTAAATGCTAGATGACTATTAACAGATGAATGAAAACTAAAATGCATATGTATGTGCATATATATATATATATATGTACTTTATTCATATGTAAGGAGAAATGAGATTATGAAATTTGCAGGAAAAAATGAATGGATTTAGAAAAATTAAGTGAGATAACTCCAGGCCTAGAAAGACAAATACCACATATTCTCACTCATATGTAGTTCTTAGCTACTAAATGTTAAGTTTGCATATCTAAGTGGGAATAAATTTTAGTAAAGGCCAGGACCCTAGAAAGGGGCCCATGAAATTGGAACAAGAGTCTTTCACAGAGAAGGTAAGTAAGTCAGTAGAACACATGTGATATTAAAAGTGGAGAAAGAGGCTTTGGCAGAGAGAGTAAGGAAGTCAGTGGAATTCATGTGATATTAAAGTGGAGGGAGAATAAGGAGGGTGAAAAGGTACAATGGGGAGAGGGGGATGGGGGTTAGAGGATAGAGACAACCAAAGTAATGTAAATATTGATGAAAATGCCATAAGGAAACCCATTAGTTTGAAAACTAATTTAAAAATAATACAAATAAGTAAAGAAATGAAAAAATAGAATCATAGGAAAATTTAAGTAAATATCTGCTTTCAGAGAATGCAAAGCTTCTTTTAAGCATAAAATGAGGAAGAAACATTAAGGATATAATTTTTTTATCATGAATTGAGAATATAAAAATCAAAAGTTAGATAACCTGGAAAAATATTTTCAACAAGGAAAAGTAAAGGCTTTAATATATGAGTGTTTTATATAAAGCAGAAAAATCATTAAGAAAATGTACAATGGATAATACTAAGCAACAGAAGAAGAAACGCAAATCTGTTAAAGATATTTAAAAAAAAACCTTAACTGCACTCACATCCAGGGTTAATAAGCAACATGAAATTTCCCACTGTATTACTTGAAGACTCCAGTGAAAACACCCTGGCTTGCCTCAGTTGTCCTCTGCATTTATTTGCTATCTGACTAATGTTGGGCATGAGATACAGAGAAAGAGAGAGAGAAAGAGAGAGAGAGGAAATCAACTCCTGAAATTAACCTGTGGTTCCTTGGAGAGTTCAAATATGTTAGTCTATATGAGTGCATGTAGAATTTTACAGAATCTTGAGCCTCTCTCTCTCTCTCTGTCTACACACACACACACACACACACACACACACACACACACACACATATATATATCATATACTCTTTAAGCTTGGACAGATGAGAGCTCTTTTATCATGTTTTAACTGATAATACTTCTTCCACTCCTGTCCATGAGTCATAAAGTTTTAGGTCAGTGCTCTGGTGAGAGTGAAGGAACGCAATTGAAAAGAGATTGGCGAATTTTTGTTTAAAGCAGCTCTGAGTAATCTACTTTACTGACTCATACTTGGATCTAGCCTTTGCCTGAGTCACAGTTGATGGGAGAGTGTCACTTAGCCAATAAAATCTCCTAAAATGCCTTGTGCCAAATGTTGCTTAGTCATAGCTATCGGGGAAGGAGTCATGGGAGTGAGGCCAGAGATAGCTCTGGTTGAAATCCCACAAAAGAAAATAGTAACAAAACCTTAAGGAAAACAAGAAAGACTCCCTGATGCTTATAAGAGGCTATCTGTTAATAATAAAATGATATGGCAATAGAAAAATGAAAACTTTTCAACAACATACCTGTTATCAAATGATTAAAACCATTCCCATGTAATATAAAATATATACAAACATGATTTACATAACCTCCATGATTTTGCACTTTATCATATGTAAGACACAGCCACATAGCTTGTTTGTGAAGGAGACACAGTGTATCTACTTCAAGAGTAAAGATGTAAGAGGAAAGCAATCTGATGGTATAGAATGGATCAAAGAAGTACATGCCACTTGAGGAGAACACCAGCTTTACAGTTTGTCCTATTTGGCACAGCTAGAGTATGTACATACAGTGTGACTAATTTCCTGGGTCATTTTGACCTTTACTTCCCAGAGGATAAAGTATTTGTTCTTCTGTAAAGAAGTTCATGGTTTAATGGATAAGGTGTCAGGGAATTAAAAAAAAAATGAGACTAAGCAAGAATACCCCTGTTCTTGGGCTCTCTGTTATAAATAATGCTCTCATTAAAATTCTACTTTGGGAGAAAGGCAAGTCCATTAGTCTGGGAGCTAATTTTTACTGGCTCCTTAGATGTATGCATATTAAAAATTCAGCTTTTATAATTGCCAGTCATCAACCACCTAGTCAATGCTGTTCTTGGAGTTTTTAATTATTTACTTCATTTGCATAGACAGTCCAATTTATGATGAACCATTTGGTTGTCAGGGGACAGTTCAGTAATTTTTCTTTCACGTTTTTATTTATCCCTTTTGTATTTCTCTGGAAAAGCTCTGAGTCAGATCTCGTACCACAGTGAGTCTTATTAGGAAATAAAAAGTACAGCCACTAGCATGAGTACTCTGTAGAAACCATGGTTACTGAGAGAACGTGGGCAAATCCACGTTTTATTAGAACAAATCAAAGCTCTGCAACCAATTAAACTCTGGTTCCTCTGAGTCCAGCAAAATGGTCAGTGTTAAAATACCTAATGGTACCATGCACACCATGTATGTTTATTTTCTGTAATTTACTTGTGAAAATGGATCTTTTCAGGAAAAATAAAAACAACAGAATTTTGACCAACTAAATAAAGCCACATTTCATTTACTATCCCAATATTTTTTATGATCTCTTGTTAGAAATGGAGCTCATTTGTTTCTAGATCTAAGAATACTATTGGAGAACTGGAAGAAATTAAATAGCTCTAATGCCACAGGAGACAATAGTTGTTATAGGAGCTAATTTTGTATTTCATCTTTGTATGACAGGACATTTTTCAATATACTATTTTCTATGTTACTATGGTCCTTCCATACAAATTTATTTATTTTTTTTCTCATCACTTCCCAAAAAGAAAAATCCTGTTAAACTCTATTTGAATTCTTTTTACAAAGTATTCTTTTTTCTTTCTTTTTTTTTTTTTTTTTTTTTTTTGCAGCTCCTTGTTGGAATACATATTGCTTCTCTTATCATTGAAGAAGGTTTTTTTTTTTTTAAATCTCTTTGCCTCACTTAAAGTTCATTTGGGTGTTATATTTGGTGTTAAAAGTAGAGGCCTTAAAAGCAAACAAATCCAAACCCCAGTGATGTCTATTTAGGGCCAAATTTTAGAGCATTTGATAACATAGAACCATTATTTCTATAAAATACTGGTGAGATATACTCAGTCTATTTAACTTCTAAGTTATTATGACTCCACCTTTATAACTTTAAGGTATTTTATCAGCAAAGTATAGACATATATACTTATGTATAATAAACATATATAATCATTTTTTGTTTTCTTCCTTAAGCTTTGAGTCCATATTATAATTTATTCAAAACTTTAACAGAATTATCCTGTATTTAGAAACATGTCATGTAGACAGGTGTTTCAGCTGCTTTGGTTACATGGCTGCAGCAGAACTGACTGTCCCTCAGGGCTAACCAAAGCTGCGTTATCACATCCAACATTCACAGTATCGACCATTTATTAACACCTCCAGTTCTATTATATGCCACCACATGTTCAAAGCAATATACATATTTTCTCTAAAGAGTGGCACATTGAAAAGGCTTCATTTCTCCCCTTAAGAAACAGCTCAATTATTGAACAAAACCATTGCCTTGCCTATCATCTGCATTTTGCTCCTGGCTGTAGCAGCAGTAAAAGTGATTGATTTGTCGTCGCTGGTCTCACTGCTCTCCACCTCTCTCCTTCTCTCTCATCACTATGTGGAGGCTTTCTTCATATAGAATGCGGAAACGTTAATGTGAATGAAACCAAATCGCACCACCTGGTAAGTGGGGGAATTGATTCTTAGGCTCCCTGCCCCGCTGGTCTTCCATGCTTGTGTGCAGTGCTCCTGGTGGGTGATCTGCCAAAGCCCCAGAACACAGTGACTGAAGACAGCAGTGTAACAAAGGATGACAGTTCCTGAAATTACAAAATCACTCCTTTCCAATGCAAACTAAGATAATTTTCCCTGAAAAGTTAAAGGATATTTTTATTTTCTTCTCTGTTCTATTTCCCAACTGTAAGAAGACATTCATCCACTTATCAATGCAAGTGTTATCATGCTCTGTTTATATATTATAAACATTGCATTTTCCTTCCTGTCTGTCATTATTTTGTGTATTTAAAAATCTTATTGTAGTTCTTGAGTTTGAGATTTTTCCATATGTAACATACACTTTTTAATTTTTTTGTTTTATTTTATTTATTTGAGAATGACAGACAGAGAGAGAAAGAGGCAGGTAGAGAGAGAGAATGGCATGCCAGGGCCTCCATCCACTGCAAATGAACTCCAAACACATGCGCCCCCTTGTGTATCTGGATTATGTGGGTCCAGGGGAATCGAGCCTCAAACTGGGGTCCTTAAGCTTCACAAGCAAGTGCTTAACTGCTAAGCCACCTCTCCAGCCCATATACTTTTATTTATTTATTTATGAGTGACAAGACAGACAGAGAGAGAAAGAGGCAGATAGAGAGAGAGAGAATGGGCGTGCCAGGGCCTCCAGCCACTGCAAATGAACTCCAGACGCATGCACCGCCTTGTGCTTCTGGCTAACCTGGGTCCTGGGGAATCGAGCCTCAAACCGGGGTACTTAGGCTTCACAGGCAAGTGCTCAACCACTAAGCCATTGCTCCAGCCCACTTTTTTTTTTTTTTTTTTTTTTTTTTTTTTTTTACTTAAGTATTACCCTATTATAAGCACTGGAGGAGAAGAACTTAAAAGGAACATTGTACTTGTCCATAAAGATTTCTCTACCAATAATGAAAGAGTAATGACAACGGGAATAAATGCAGGGAGGGATTTCACAGCAAATGCAGGATTGCATACAATTTGATGGTAATTAAGTTGTGAGTGGAATGGATGGCAGTCTTAGAATAGCAGAATGGAGGAGTGACATATTCTCTGAGCCTTGAAGCATGAGGAAGGTTCTAACTGACAAAGAGCAGCAACATGTCAGGAACAAAAGTCAGCACAGGAGGAGGCTGACTCTGGGCAAGGCAATAAGGACGCTCTTCTTGATGGTTACTCGGGAGTCTCAGAGCTTGGCTGGGAAGGGGAACTGGGAAAGGTGGATGAGACCAGCTTCTTGAATTTCATGAAGAAGCCTTAGATCTCAGTTCTATAAGTACTACAGAATTAACAAGGTCTCAAAATATCTGGTGGTTATATGAAGGTAGAGTTCTAACACCAGAAAAAAATAATTAGAAAGTTCTAGCAACAGATGTTGACCTGCACTAGTCATGAAGAGACTGGAGGTGGAAAGAGGAACTGCATTTGAGAATCAGCAAACACAAGAATTCAACATGCCATGTGAGTTTTCAAAGGTGGTTGGCAGAGGTGGGGGTAGGAGTACGTCAAGGAAAAATTGAAACATTACCCATTTGCTTGACTAGGTCAGAATGATATTTCGAAGGCAAAGCAAAGTCTCCTTATTTAATGAAGAGGAATGGGAGACTCAGAGGAATGGGAGACTCATTATATCTATTTTTCAGAGACTATTCCTTATTTTAAGTAGGGCTTGGTGTATTTCAAGATAAGAAAAATTAACAGAAGAATTAAACATTTCCCTGCCAGTCATATAAACTCAGAACTTAAAAGATATAAAAACTTTAAAAGATAAGTCCAAATAGTACTTTTGGTGGGGACTTCTTCTGCCCTCCCCAAATAGCTGTCACAGTCGGAGCCAAACATTCTCTACTACTTTTCACTGCAATACCAAAGGGGTGCTTTTAATAACATGTCCCCCATAAACTCATGTATTTGGAATGCTTGTTCAGCAGCTAGTGGAAATTTCGGAAATGGAAACTTGCTGGAGGAGGCGTGTTGCTAGAGATGGGCTTTGGGGTATTATAGCCCAGTTTCACCTTTACCAGACCTCAGTTCACTCCTTACTGCTTTCTGCCACCTGCTGTGCCAATAAGTGATGACCAGTCTCTGCTCCACCATGCTTTCCCTACCATGGTGAAATTTCCTCTTGAAACTGTAAGCCAAAATAAACTCCTCCTGAAAGCTTCATTGCCTTAAGAGTCTATGGCTGGTGGGTAGCTTATACTTGCAGCCACATAATTTGCATCATTCAGACAGCAAACTAACTGCAGCAGAAAAAAAAATTATTGTTCCTGCTATTTTACCCTACCATCCTTCACTGAAAGTTTGCTTTGACAAATATTACCTGTGTCATTGCTGTCAAACAGCATATACAATGAAAATATATTAAAGAAATAATTGAGAAGTAATCATAGTTTCAGATATGGTCATTGAACCAAAATTCTAACAATAAGTGACATTTCTTAATGTAAAATTGATAAAAGTGCCAAAGTAGCATTAACATGAAATGATGTAAGACCATCAAAGTAATATGGTTAGTAATATCCTTTAACTAAATCATGATTCTTAATTATAAAATAAAATAGGTGGCCTGAGAAAAGAAAGGGCCAGATATGTCTCACAACCACATCTATAATGACAATGTCAAGGAGAAGAAATAATTTACAACAATGAGAGGGAAAAAAATGAAAGACATAAGAGAAAGATGAGAGAAACTAGAGAACAGATACCAGAGACAACATGAAGCATTTCAGAGAATGAAAAAGTAAGAAATGGAATTGGAAAATAACAATCTGTAAATGAAAGAAAGACTTTATCGAGGTTAAGAGGAAACAGTTTAAAAATTTTAGTGGCATTTGAATGATAAATCTATGTGAAAATCATGGTATCTTAAAGAGTAACAAAAGTATACAGGTATCAGATTCTGTGTAAGCTTGGGGAGTAGGAAAGCAGTGGAATTCCTTCACAGAAAAGAACTAACCCAAATCATATAGCAAGCCAACAATTCACTGATCTCCCAATGATATGATGGCAGCTGACTTCCTGGGATTCTCTTATCTCAGGTTCTTCGTTTAATAGGATTTGGTCAATATTTTGGATTTTGAAGATTCATGGAAATTTCTCATATATGGTGTCCTCATTTCCATTTCCATTATTAGCATGAAAAATATGTGTGTGAGAGAAAGATAGTGACTGATAAACCTGTTTTGATTCATTATGTAGTTCAGGTTAGCTTTAAGTTCATACCATTTAGCCTCAGCCTCTCATCTGCTGGGATTACTGACATACATCCCTGTACTCAGTTCACATGAATGACATTGTTTGTTTGTGTTTCTTCCTTCACTTCAGTGAGACAAAATCTGTTCGTCGACCACCTGTCTCTATATAAGGCGTGAAAAATTTTCAAGATGTTTTGGTTATTTAGGCATGCATTATGCAGGTAGGATTACTTCTATTTTATATATGAGTAGTTAACCACTATATCCCATCAGTGATTAAAGGATAAATTACACATATATAGGAAAGGTGATATTAAGAGTCAAAGCTTCCTGTCTTTACTTGCCACTTTGTGCTCCATTTAATAGCTGAAAATTACTCAACATAAGTATAGTAATTATCTGAACACCAACCAGGGATCACATCATTGAACTTATTATTTTAAATTGCTGTTGACAGAGCCCACTCCAATGAGACAAAACAGCAGTGTTTCACTTCATGCTGGATGTTTCCAATGTATTGATTTTTTTCTTCTATTAAAAGATATCTTTCATAAACAATTGTGTAGTTCATGTTTTGCAAGTTCCTATTCTAAGTTTTTAGAATTTTATGTAATATAAACAAAATGTGTTACAACATAACATGTATGCTTAGTATGCATTTATTAAGCTAACAGGCATATTCCTTATAAACAAAGATTTTTTTTTTAATGGAGGCAACATCTTTCCTTCTAACTAATGTTGGCACTCAGCCACCTATGGCCTAGTTTTGTAATTGCTATGCCTCTGTGCTGGGCAGATGTGTATGTAAATCATTTAAACTTCAGTCTCTTATGTTTCAGATACATTTCGTACTAAGAGATGTTGTGTGTAACACCATAGATTAAAAAAAAAGTTAAAGTTAAAGAATAGAAAAATGATTTTTTTCTTATGCATTTGTTTCATTTTTGGCAGATTAAAACTGAGGAAGTGAAATAAAGGTTTAAAAATCAACAATATCTTTATATATCACTATTTTTCTTCATATGTTGAGAAGTGTCTAGTAACACAAATCGTCCATTTAGTGTCACAAGCTTAATTAAAGGTTGTTTAAACTCTTTTTGTCCTCTGTGTTATTTATTGGATTGATGTTTTGACATTCTTTCCCTAAACTACTCATCAAAAGTGGAATTTACCAGCATTTAACTAGGAATTTTCACAGGATCTCAAATAGGGTAGGGTTTGAGAAAAGAAATTGGTAGCTCTGGAATTTTAAAAACATATATATATATATATATATAAAATATATATATCATATATATATATAAGTTAGAAACAAATTTAATGCAGTGATTTTACATATCTAGGTTTTTGCTATGGTGATTTATTGGGGGGGGGTCAATTCTACTAAAACTGCAGATTTTAGGTTTCCCTTAAATGCTTGGTCACTCTCTTGCTGTGAGACTCGATTTTGCTTTTTTAGACCCTAACAGATAATTTATGCACTCATGTTGTTGGACCAAGAGAATTCAAATAGAGGTATTATGGATCAAAGTAAACTTCCAGATTAGGGTGGATTGCTTTTGGCTTTCTCCAAAAGAACACTGCTAGTTTTCATATTTTTATATTAAATCCTTAATGATAGATAACCACTATAATTAAAGTTGCAAAATTTCCATCATTAATAGCCATTTTAATAATCTTAAATTTGTACAAGCAAACATTTCTTTGGACTGATGTGATATAGGTAACTTTACGAGCAAAGATGAAGCTTCTGACTTCAAGATGCTAGTGTTTTAAGGACTCCTGGTTCCTCCTATTCATCAAAGCTGCTTATGTTCTGCAAAAACCTATAGAAATCAGGCTGTAGGATGGCTTAGCAATTAAGGAACTTGCCTGTGAAACCTAAGTACCCAGGTTCAATTCTTCAGAACCCACTAGATGCACAATAGGGCTCATGTATCTGGAGTTTGTTTGGAGTGGCTAGAGGCCCTGGAGTACCCATTTTCTCTCTCTCTCTCTCTCTCTCTCTCTCTCTCTCTCTATTTATCTCTCTTTCTCTAGCAAATAAAATAATTAAAATATTTAAAAAGTTATAGAAATCATATACTATATACTTCACCTCTCATTCTCATGCAAGTATTAATAGAACAGTGCATATTTTCTTTACTGGGGTCTGATCAACATCAAAAGTATATTGATCTTTACAAAGGAATTATGTTATTCTTATATTTTTAGTTTTTGCTCTTCAATAAGCAATTTATGAGATTTAAAGCAATAAATAACTCTTTTAATTGCATATTCTTGATGGAGGTGGGGAGATGGCTCAGTTGGTAAAGTGCTGTCCATGCAAGCATCAGGACATGAGTTCAGGTCCATAGTATCCACATAAATGCTGGGTGTAGAGGTAGGATTATATAATCCCAGCATTCAACAGGTGAAAACAAATCAGTAACTGGAGAAAGCTGGATAGCTAAACTAGCTGAATCTGTGAGTTCTAGGTTCATTAATAGGATCTTTCTCAATAAATAAAGTGGAGCACTATTAATGAGACACTAAGCATCAAGCTCAGTTTCCATATACACATGACACACGTGTGTGCACGCTCAAATTAACATGCATATATGTGCACAAGCACACACAAACAAATGCAAAGAAGAATCTGTGATGACTTTTCAATCATTAATTTGTATTTTGGCATTAAAATAATAAAGGATCATAATATTAAGAAAAGAATGTAAGAACTTATTTATTGTTCCACTGTTAATGTTTAATTGCATCGAGCATATAGAACAAAAGTAAAACAGTTCTTTCATTAGTGATGTGTATTAATATACTCTGAAGTTTGAAAAGGACATTCAAAGAGACTTTCCCTGGCTATACAGTCTTCACTAATTGAAAGAAAAGCTTCCGCATCAAGATTCTGAGACTGGCATCTAGGTTTTTCAGTTTCTGGAGGTCATGAGTCAGGTTACTTCTATAAGTTGTGTTTCAATATTATGATGATTCCAGGAGCAAACCTCTGTCGGATCAGAACTTGAATCCAAATAACTCATGTGCAATGCTGAAATGGGATTTTTGGTACCACCAAGTCAGTTTCTCATGCATAAATCATCTTCAGTTGGGTTGCGTTCCCAGGGAAAGCTTCTGTTGCTTTGTACTTCTTCACACACTCTGAGTTACAATAAGTCATGAGCTGTGAGTCTACATAGGTGTCACACTCCTCCATCAAAGGAGTTGACAAGGCAAACACTAGACACATAGATATATTCATTTTAATATACAACACATAGTTGATTTCAGACAAAGTTAATTGTTGGTTAATTCTTAATTATAACTTAAGATATATAGTTTTCAATTTCCTTTGTTGTGGTCCAATTAAGAAGATTTAATATGAATTCCAAATTCCTCTTTGTATAAATTAAAAGAAAATTTAGTTATAAGAGAAAGGAGATTAAATTTGAACCCTTGATTCCACTACAATAGTTACCTTCTACATTGTATACAATCTTCTCACAAAAGTGGGAGTTGCATTTTATCCTTAGTCTTTTTCTTCCAGATAAAACAACCAAATTTTCTTTAGCATTTTGCCATATCTTACATCACTTCTTGGTCCATTTTGAACACAGTTGTGATCTAAACTAGGAAGGGACATTAAGGCTGAGCTGAGAACAGGCAGAAGAATTGTGCAGTTTTCACGGGAAGGACTTCGGTTTCTCTACACTGGCCTTCAGCTGCCACACGGTTGCTGCCACGTTGCAGGGCAGGAGAGAAGCTTTACAGAACTGGCTACATTTACTCTTCTTATTCCCTTTTGAGTCAATTTTGTTCTCTCTTTCCCTACACACACTGCACACAAGCAATCGTGCACACGTGCATGTCTGCGCGGAACTTCGCTTTGAAGAGCAAACTCAGTGAAAGTGTGCCATGAGAGCTTGGTCTTTTGTGGAGACTGGGCTTCAGCATATGAAGGTAGAACACAGTATAATGAAATTAGCAGAGAGCCTTACATCTTAGTATTAGAAATGTAGCTTTTCCAGACTGAATTAATACTCTCCTTACCTGATTCCCAAAACTAAACCTTCTCCAGAACAGTCAGAAGGAAAGAGAATAGACCTGATGACAGACCATCTGAGGGCCACAGGCCAGTCCATAGTGCTGTCTGGCTGAGGCTAGTGTAGGAAAGTCAGAGTGTAGGTTGTGAGGAGTCCTGGCTCCTCCTATTCAGGTCTGCAAAGAGTGCATGAATTATGTTGAAGCAGACTGGTTTTACCCTAGGTGAAAGGTATCTTCTTTTCTTTGTGATTCTCTTCCACAATCTAAATCAAACTGGAAAAAGCAAAAAGCAGTGCTATAAGGAAGGTCATCAGACGTCCAGAAAGTCTACATTTACTTCAAGAAAAGTTACTTAATAGGCAAAGTAAATTGGTCAACAAGCTTAGCTGAGTTTATTCAAGAAGGATTATAGAAGGCACCAGGTGGGGAACAAGGATAATGCCTATATTTTTAGAAATGTTTTTAATTGGCTGTTCTTGTCTAAGTGAAATAGTTGTGCCAAGAAAAATTTCATAACAATAAGGATTGTCTTAATTAACATGAATAGAATTTACATGGATATTTACATGCTTGAAATAACATACAAGTGTGTTTAATTCTATATCTGTTAATGAGCATGAATAGATAATGGGAACAGGGGGCATTCTCTTTTTTATTAAATAAATGGGAATACGTTACAATTAAGTATGCCATAGGCAAAACTTATCCAATATGTTTAACAATGTAGGATAAAACCCCTGCAATATGCAACTTCTTGCAGGTTGACATCAGATTACCAAGGAAAGCAAAAGTCGAGTACATCAGCCTACAAGGCAGATCATCTGCAGGGGTGTCACCTGTCAGCCCTGGAAGGCAGATCCCCCGTGGGTATATCAGGCTTCTTGCTGACACTGTGAAAATGCAGCTATCTGAACTTCCTCATCGTGGGTCACCTACTGATAGGTGCAAGAAATGATGCATCTTGAAATTGTACAGTGTTCTAAGTAAGACTGGAACGGGCCTAATTAAACTGTAACAGCATATATAGTAACTAATTTAGAGAAAGCAAATGAAAGGGGACTCCCTCAGGGGAATAAAAGAACTTTGAAGTCAATGAGATGGAGGAAAAACAGCAAATAAAAAGGCAGATGAGCTTGACATCACTTTATCCTCTAAAGACTGTTGCAATCCCTCAAATCTGGATATTTTATCATTTGCAAAATCTTACAAAAAGACTACTTGTATTAAGCATTAGAGAAATAAATTTTTTTCTTAGTAATTCATCTTAGGCTCTGTATTTCTCCCTTTATTTTAAAAAGATATCTTTTCTTCTTGACATGTTATTCCTTTGATAAAAAAACTTCCAGAGAAAAAAATAAGCTGAGTATATAAAACCCTGTAGTTTGCAAAATCACAGTGTACAAGCTCCTTGTTCCTTGAAAGGGTGACTTGTGAAAGGACACCACAGGAGATGGCAGACTGAAGTGTATGGCAGATGACCATTGATCTAAATGAAAACATAACGAAGAACCCGGTTTACACATGAAGACACTGCTATGATTGTTATCTATCTAAAAGCCCAGTCCTGGTTAGCCTTCAGGGAACTCAGCACCCCTATTTTACTGGCATCGTTTACCCTTCTGTATTCTGGACCTGTTCTATAGTACTTTGCAGAGTGAAAATGAACAGTGACATCAACCAGTCACTGTCATGCTTTGACTCATACTCTATAAGCCTAGTCTCTTGTAGGTTGAACTGTTTTTCAAAGCCCATATTGCCTTTAAAGTGAATATATTTAGTGAATAACAAAGGAGTAGAAGAAGTATGGTGAGAGGAGAAGAGAGGAGTGAAGGAGGAGGAAAAGGCACTTGGAGTACAGATTCTCAACATTCCACGGAGCACTGAGGTGAAGGTGCTGCCAAGAGTTTTCACTAACTTTCATGATGATTTCTTCATTCATGGAAATCAGTGTTTCTTTACAGACTTGCTGTGAATGTGAGGTGGCATTAACAGGGACCATCATAAAATACTCATATACATTTTTAAAAAGTATTGCATAAAGCCAGACAGTGGGAATTAAAACAAGTAGTTGTAATAAGCTAGACCTATATTCTCACTGAGGTTTTAAATCAGTCTTCATACATGGATAGAATTATTTGAAAATACTCATTAGTATGCTGTTCAAAAATTAGTGCTCTTAGCTGGGCATGGTGGCGCACGCCTTTAATCCCAGCACTCGGGAGGCAGAAAAGGGAGGATCACCGAGAGTTCGAGGCCACCCTGACACTACAAAGGGAATTCCAGGTCAGCCTGAACCAAAGTGAGACCCTACCTCAAAAAACTAAAAAAAAAAAAAAAAAAAACCAAAAAAAAAACAAATTAGTGCTCAATTTATATAGATACAAATATGAATCCATAATCCCTGATATCTTGGAGCTTTCAATATTGTATGAAGATGTGTCCTTGTATTAATGATACCAACAGTAAAATTGTATATACTAAGGCTTACCAGAGGAAATGGGGCTGAAGGATTCATTAGTGTTAACTAGTCAAAGAGAGGTGGAAAAGACTATTGTATGCAAAGGCCCTACAGACTTAGGCATGGTGATTACAGAAGATACAAGAAAATCACTTGCATAAACCAAAGATCTAATGGGGAATATGTAGACCTGGGAATAAATGTCTTTATTCCTAGCACTCAGGAGGCTGAGATAGGAGGATCCCTGTGAGGGTGAGGCCGGACTGGAGCTATAGAGTGAGCTCAGGTCAGCCGTGGCTAGAGTGAGATTCTACCTCAAAATAAACAAACAGGGCTGGAGAGATACATTAGGGGTTAAGGTACTTGGCTATGAAGCCTAAGGATCCAGGTTTGACAACAAGGTACCCATGTAAGCCAGATGCACAAATTAGTGCATATGTCTGGAATACATTTGCAGTGGCTGGAGGCCATCCCTGGTGAACCCATTCTCTTTCCCTCTCTCTCTCAAATATATAAGTAAAATATTAAACAAACAAAAGTAATGGGGTGTAAGATATGATATGAAGTTCCAGAGATAGCCAAGGGCCTGATTTTGGCTGTTTTTTATTTTGTTTTGTGGTCTTAATGTTCAGGAAGTTTTCTTTCCCTTAAAGCAAAGTGTAATTCCTAAAATGAAGGTGTAGGATCCGAATGGGTGTGGAGATACAAAGTCAGACTGCACTCTGATAAATCACTGAGCTATTTATGAAAATGAGATGGGTGTCCAGTAGATCACATGCAGGTGGCTTTAATAAAGATTTTAGCAGTTACAACCAAGGAAGTTGTCTTTCCTTCAAGATATGAGGACAAAGAAGTTCTGCCTTTGGGGACAGTTTTTCCTTAAAAAAAAAATAATAATGATACCTGGTTAAAGTCAGATAGACCTACTACTCTGTCCATTAGTAGCCCTAATGTCTAGCAATCTTATTTCACCTTTTATTCTCTTCTCTTTAGTCCAAGCTGACAATGTTTATACTGGAATATCTCATCTATATTCCTAACTTCAGCTGAAATATCAGGTTTTATCCAGAGTCACAACCCAGACTTGCTTATGGATCGTAAGTTAAGCCACCCTTATAGGCATGCTTTCTCATTTTGTGCAATACAAATATATAAGCTGGTAATTTTCAAAAGGTTCAGGTCGTGGTTTCTTTCTCATAATCTACTACTTCTTCAGCTAATCTTCCTACTCACATTTTCGTATAAGCAGGCAGGACTCAGGCCATGCCAAAGTACCTTCCCCATCTAACAAGATTGTTAGTGTAATTTAATAACCTAATGCACTAATACCTCCTTCTGCGTCTACTTATTACCCAGTGTAAAAATCACTTGGGCAGCTTTAGGTGTTTGCTATGTCAGCATTCTACTTCTTGGCACAAGAATCTGTATTTCCAAGGCCATCACTGCAACCTGACCTTATTTAACCTTACTTACTTCTGTAAAGGTGCTGTCACCAGATGCAATGACATGATGAGGAACTTGGAGTCTGAGCTTTAACTTATGAACTGTAAGGGGATACATTGCAACCCCGGTCCAAAGCACTGTGTCACGCCACAGCATCTTACTTTCTCCGATTGGTTGGAGCCTTGTATCTACCTTAGATCTTGGATCTTTCAGTCTTTTTCTCCTATGGACCATTACATTAAGAACTGTCAAAAGTTTCATTCACACACTTCAGTTTGTCATAATGAGAATGAGATAAGCCATATCAGTATATACAAAACCCTTGTAATTATACACAGACCAGAATACATATGCTGTTTTCTAAGTTTCTACAGGAGTTAGTAAGACTCTTGAGTTCTAGACTCTGATTTCATTAACATTTGTTATTTCACCAATATGATTATTTCAAGAGCTGGTTGGGGTGGCACATGTCTACAATCCCAGGACTTGGAAAGGAGAGACACGAGGATTATAAATTAGAAACCAAATCAGTAGCCGAGACCCATAAGCTAGAAAAAGGTTATAAGGGAGGGAGGAGAGGGAAGGTCTTAAGGGGATAGTATTATATATATGTAAGTAGAAGAACAGATTACAGGGAGGGGAAATGCCTAAGCGAGGTCAGGGGAAGAGATTGTATAAAAGAAGGGTGGGGGAGGAGCGTCAATCAAAATTCAAGATATTCTGAGTAAGACATACGAAAATCTACTTTCTTGAACAATGGCACATCCAGAAGCCATAGATTGTTACTAGAAAATTTTCAGTGCCAGGGAGGGGATACCTTCCAGTGAGTTGTTGGCCAGGGTGGTCCCTGTTGCCTCCAAAACATTATAAGCTATTGCCAGGGACCTTGGTTTCCCATGAGAAAGAGATGGTAAGACCCTATTTCTGAAGACTTCGCATGCCTGAGCAGCAAAGTCACTGAGAAATCAAGCTGGTACTGAGCAGAAAACCTTCTCCCGGTAGCCCAGCCAACTGAAAGCTGGAAAAAGCTGCATTGTATGCAGCCTTATGGGAGACAAAAGTTGTCAGCGGTGAAAACACTAGACATTGGAAGCCTCAAGTTTGGCCAGACAGGCCAAATGACTGAACAAGTGCAATAATGGTATGTCTGCTCTGGGGGAAATCAACTGTTCTCTAATTGGACTGATGGCCCACTGTATGGGGGAATGCATGCCTGGTACTGAAAACCTAATCAAAAGCCTATGGCAGGGGAAGTCATGAGCCTTAGCGGTATAAAGCCTGCTCTTCTCTAGATAAATGCATGTATTACTCTCACCAAATTGCCCTGAAATCACTACACTTAATGTTCATACTCATACATTGTTAGCTCTCACTTCTGGTTAGAGAAGCTTCTCTTTTCAGATGGCGATGACCACTGGGATGACCCAAAAGGCAACATAGTGCTGAGAAGAAGGGATGGAGGAGTGTCCAGCACTGAAACATCTCACACCCTCCAAGGCTCAGGGTCCATTGCGGAAGAGGTGGTGGAAAGAATGTAAGAGCCAAAGGAAGGGTACAACTCCTTACATACAACTGTCCAGACAGAAATTGGCCTCGATATCCATGACCTCACAGTGCCTAGAAATACCTACACAAGAACCTCATAATAGGAGAAAAAGATGATGACATCAAATTAAAAGAGAGACTAATGGAGAGAGGGAGGGCATATGACAGAAAGCAAAGTTATGAAGGGGAAAGAGGGGGAGGGGAGGGAAATACCATGGTTTGTTGCCTGTAAGTATAGAAGTTGTCAATAGTATGTATATGTGTATATATATATATATATATATATATATATATATATATATATATATATGAATATATATATAAAATATATAGAATATTTTATTTGAGAGATACAGAAATAGGCAGAGAGAGAGAGAGAGAGAGAGAGAGAGAGAGAGAGAATGGGAACACCAGGGCCTCCAGCCACTGCAAACGAACTCCAGATACATGCATTCCTTTGGGCGTCTGGCTGACATGGGTCCTGGGGAGTCAAACCTGGGTCCTTTGGCTTTGCAGGGAAGCAACTTCACCATTAACCCAGCTCTCCAGCCCAAGAAAATATTTTTGAATAAATATGTAAGCGAATAAATGCAGTAAGAACAAAATGACAATGGTATGAAGCTGTGCTATTGGTTTCTGCCTAAGTTTCAGAGAACAGACCTTTTATTTGTTGTTGCCTACATGTAAAGAACTAAGTCAGCATTTCTCAATGTATGTTCAGAGAATGGCCTTAATTAGGGAGAGTTGGGGTACTTTCCTGGTATCTTCAATGACATTTTTCTGAGATCTTCTAGATCAACTGAATTAGCTAAAGCCCAAGAATAAATACAGTCACAGTAGATAATTCTTAAGCACAACAAAAGAAAGAACCATTATTCTAGAGCTTTCTTTTCCTCCATCTTTCTGACTAAGGTTGCAGTCTTGTTCCTAGTGCAGGCAGTGCTTTACCTTCTTTTTGTCCTGCATTCTGCAGCCCATTGCTAGGTGTTCCCAACATGTGCTCCAGTGGGATTCTGCCCATCAAGTTGAAATGAAGAAATGTAGAAATGAAGCCACATTTAAAATAAAAGCTCTTACTGGAAAGAATCAAACATGGTACTATAATTTGTATAAGTCATGATAACATGGAGTGGAAAAATAAGAATAATGGTCACTTTGCCAAAGCCCTACTGGAAAAAGGAATTCTAGTTGTAACATGTACAAATCACACCTAACTTGTGAATATCCTTTTTTGTCAAATGTTTTTAGGTATGAAATGTATCGTATTTCTTTTGCATTTTTTCAAATGATGTTTCTATAAAATACATAACTTAGCAAAATGTGTTTTTTTAAGTCTCTCTTTTTTTTTGTTTTGCTCTGCAATTTGTGGGTTATATAACTTCCCTTCAAAAATTAGTTCCATCTTGGTCTAGTACTATCCTCCTGGGATTCTGCCCGCAGGAGTCCTCAAGGCTGATCCCAACATTCTCACAATAAACTTACTTTGACTGTCTGGTAGCCTGCTGGTCCCCAGCTACCTGGAATGGAGCCCACTAAATATATAATAGCAAGATATGAGTTTGAGATATCATTAAAAATGAGACTATATGAGAGAGTTACAATTATCTATGAACATATCTTTTAGCATTTAATTTTTACAGCAGCTTAAATTATATAATATACACACAATAAATGTATATAATTAATTATATATAATTTGTTCCAAACTAGCAAGATCAATATGGAAACAAAACATCAATATAACAGCAACTCAGAACATAAGTATAGTTTTTAAAAGCAGCTGTAGTCTGGGTAAGAAGCTGAAGCTATCATTCATCTAATGTGTATCAGAGCAGCCAAATATGGAAGATAAAAGAGAGCTACTTCTGCTCAAATAATAAATATTTAAAGATCATGACTACTACTACTACATACACACACCCCTCATTTAATTACTTAACTATTCCTCCCTAGTCAATGGAGATAAACTTTCTGTCATAAGCATATATTTAAATCAGAAAAATGCCTAAACTGCTGAGCTTTTCTGCAGTTTCACCAACAGAGAATAATGGATTAAATTTGTTTGTTCCCTTCTTAAAAGCCAAATTATCCAGGGGTTATTATGATTTCAGGGAACCTCTGAAGGCAGCTATTGAAGACTAGAAGACAATGACATGATGGAACAAGAACGATGAAAGCCAGTGGTGCTTTAGAAACCAATGACTAAGATTTTGTTTACAGAACTGCTCCTGATTACTTACTACTTAGAGAATTATATAATCTTTAGAATGGCTATGGGAGATTTTTAGTTTTTTCTATATTTAAAATTGTACGTATGTCAGGATTTCTATGATTTACTGATATACTTTTGTGGGAAAATATGATACACTGAGAAAATTTTGATATAAAATATAAGAGAAAGGAGATGAGATTTTATGGGAGTAAAACACTACATTTCTTGCTCAAAAATTATTACAAGGTCATATCATAATTATTTTACATGTAATTAAAGGCTAGAAATAGGCAAGTGTAACTGGAGTTTATGTTTAGATAGGCAATATGCAGGCCTAGAATTTCAGTTTACTAAAATTAGAATAAATATGAATAAATGCATATGTATATCTTATATTTATATACCATATATTGAATATTATTTCCATACTAGCTCCTTGTATGGTTCTAATTTTCAATAAAATATGATAAAACTCTAAGAATGTCAGAGTCACACATTGGGTCATGATACACAGAGACATTTCCTCCTACCCATAACTGAGGGCTAATTCCACAATGCATGACCCATATATCTTAACAAGGAGGGGTCAGGGGGAGGGGGGAGGATAGGGAGGAGACTGACAATGGTACCAACTTGAATGTATCCACTGAGTACAAAACTAATTACTAAAAAATAAATAAATTTTAAAAACCCTCTAAGTTCAGGCTCAGATATGATGACAAAATAATCATTCAGCAATTAAGTCATTGCATTTTGCCTTCAGCTCAGTGAATCTTCAGGTATGAGATCTGTCTTTTATATGGACATGGGCCAGGGGTGTGCACCTACAGGACCAACTGTCCTCCTACTTTCCTTATGCCATTCATCTAGTCACACATTCAAAACAAATAATTAATAGTACTATTTTTCTAGTTATACATTCCCTATCTAATAATTAATACTGGAAAAATATAAAGAGAAAACTCACATCAAATTTCTGGAAGAAAAAATGGAAGCAAATAACCTATAAGCCATTAAATCCCTTCAGGTGCCCCAGTGCTCCTGTGAAAGGTATGTTGGCAGGTGAGCCAGTCCAATTACTTATTATCTGGACATGTGCATAAGTACACTATTGATATTTACTAGCAAGAATAGAATTTGTCTCTGAAATGCACTTCACTGGATGATCTAGCTAAATAGGACCTAAAATAATAAATAAATAAATAAATAAATAAATAAATAAATAAATCCAAGTAGTAAATACAGGTTTTTCACAATATGCAAGATGACACCAGGGGCCTCATATATAGATCTTACCAACATTCTTACCCACAAGCACATACCTAATATATGAAGCATGTATAATCACATTTTTTTGTCCAGTTTGGGATTTTTGACATGATTCATAAAGCATCAATCCCATGTAAGATCTCAGATCTTTTTATGACATTGAATTATGTTGGCTCACTGTTCTTGAGTGAAATTAGCACTTCATTAAGATAATATAAATGTCTGTGTTTTGTTATACCTATCCTGTAATGAAGGTAGATATGGGAAATCCGTTTCACTGCCGAGTATTTTGAGTGACTCAAATACATTTGGAAGGGTAATTTAAGAGAGACACATTGCTCTCCATGCCAGCAGAAAAGATTATTTATGTTGGGACACAAATTAAGAGGTATAGAATGAGGGTCACAGAAATAAAAGAAGACAGTGTATACCTCTCTCAATTTTGCTGAAGGATGCTCATCTTCATAATGTCTATTCATTCTCAGAAATAAGTGGCCATTTATATTCCATGTAGGAGCTCATCCATAGTATAACATTCTGAACTATGATCAGATAGGGGAAAATAAAAATATGTTCTTTTAAAATTTATTTTATTTATTTTAGAGAGAAAGAAAGAGGCAGAGAGAGAGAGAGAGAATGGGCATGTCAGGGCCTTCAGCCACTGCAAAGGAACTCCAGAAGCATGCGCCACCTAGTGCATCTGACTGATGTGGAGCCTGGGAATCAAACCTGGGTCCTTTGGCTTTGCAGGGAAGTGCCTTAAACACTAAGCCATCTCTCTCGCCCTTTTTAAAATGTTATTTATAAAACAGAGATGTTTTCTGGTTCATAGAAAGGACTACAAATCCCTCAGAAGGTATTGCATGACTCCTTCATATGAAGAAGGCATGGCTCTGAAGCATGGTTAATTAGGTCTCTAAGGTTTGCAGGGTTGCTAGATAAGTTGGTGCACACTGAAATCTTTGTATATAGCATTTGAAGACTATGAGATCAAATAACACCTCCTATGATTTAGCCTAAATGTTGCAACTAAAAATAAACCTGAAAATATTGATTCTATGTGTGAGAACACCAAAAAAAAAAAAAAAAGAAAAGAAAATCAAAATCAGAGCGAAGATGACTGGGAACAGAAAGTATAGACAGGAAGAAAGAAGTTAGTCTTTGAGAAAAGGATCAAAGGGAACAGTGTCCTTTGGCAAGTGTGCAGTGAAAGAACAAAAAGAAGCGTGTAAAGAGGAATTTAGACTCTTCAAGATAAAAATAAGCAGAAAACATGGTGGAAGCACTAATGAGTCATCCTCTCATGTCAACCACTCTCTCCTAAAATTCACTCGCTGACATGATGACTTTTTTACACTCATAACACGGAAGAAATCTGAATTGAAATATCAATAGAAAATGCCAGCTCAGCCAACTGAAACTGAGAACTAGGGTCTTCACTTATTAACAATAGTATAGAAATAAATCAGATAAAGAAACTCCACCCAGGTTAGCTTATAAATCCCCCTACAAAGCATCAGAACCAACAATGAAGGAAATTGTAACATAACCCTCAAAACTTATTTGATTCTAAAAAACATTTTGAGAAGTGATGGCACAAACAACTTGGAAATTAAAATAAAAATGCTAAGAAACGGAAATTTAAAAAATAGTTTTATTTTATTTATTTGAGAGACAGACAGAGAGAGAGAGAGAGAGAGAGAGAGAAGGGCAGAGAATGTGCTTGGGAGTGCTGGGGCCACCTGCCACTGCAAACAGTTCCAAATGCTGTGCGTCTGGTTTTGTGTTGGTACTGGAGAATCAAACTTGAACCATCAGGATCTGCGAGTAAGTGCCTTGAACCAGTGAGCCATATTTGCAACTCAGGAAATTTTTTTTTTTTTTTTTTCTGAGGTAGGGTCTCACTCTAGCTAAGGCTGACCTGATTCACTATGTAGTCTCAGGTTGGCCTCGAACTCACGGTGATCCTCCCACCTCTGCCTTCCGAGTGCTGGGATAAAGGCGTGCACCACCACGCCTGCTAGGAAAATGTTTTTTATAGACCAAACTGAATAAAAATTGACTAAGTTGCAAGTTGCTCAATGAAAATTATATCGAGTTGGCAGTATAATAAGGTGCATAAAAATAAGAGCAAATAAAAATAAGAATAAAAAAGGCCAGAGAAAAAGTACTTAACATGAAAGATAGGCAAATGAAAGCAGATTAGAGTGTCTAAAGAAGATGATTAAAACAAGCAAACGAAATAATTTTTAAAGTTGGAGGTTGCAGTATAGGCAACACTTAGGACTATATCACTAATGCAAAGAAAACAGTGAGGCCAATGAAGAAAGCCAGTGTTCAGGAGATTTCTCAGTGAAAGTATGAGGACCTGAGTTCAGATACCCAGAACTCACACAAACGCTGGGCATCTCCATACACTACTATAACCTCAGTATTTGGGAGGCAGAGGGTAGGAATCCTCAGGGAAAGCTGGTTAACTAGACCAGCCCATCCAGCATGCTGTAGGTTCAAATAAAATAAAATGGAGAGGAATTTAGGAAAATACCTGATATCAATTTCTGGCCTTATGTGGACCTGTACACGTTGTGTACCCACAAGCCTGTACATGCATATCATGCATGCCAGAAAGTAGAGAAATATACAAACATGAAAAATAAATACTTTGTAAGAAATCATACAAAACAACACATAACATTATTACATAAAATAGATGACGAAGTTGTATTCAATTAAAATGAATGGGTAGACAGTTGTTCTTTTAAAAGTAAATTACTTTCAATTTAACTTATAAAGCAGAACTAAATATCCTCTGAATATAGTCACTTGAAATCAACCTGAAATTTTAAATAGAAATAGAAGGATATAAACACATCATGTTCTGGCAATAATTATAAAATGGGCAATACTTATACTAAATAAAGTAAATTTTAAACTAAGATGTATGGTGGTGGTAAAGAGTGTTCATTTTTATGCTGAAAGCCTCAATTAACAAAGATACAACAGCTGTCCCTATCTGTGCACCAAAATACTGAAGCAGATCATACTAAGAGAACTCACACAGCACAGAAAGAAAAACACCACATGTTCTCTCTCATCTGTGGTTCCTAGTCTGGGACAACTTGAGTTGCTGGTATACCTGACAAACAACTTGAAGGACAGATAATAGGGATGGAAGGTTTTGGACTGATGGGAATGTGAATGAAGGGGATATAAGCTCAAACACAAATCCACAATAAATTGGTACCGCAGAAACCTTCCCTTCCTTCTGGATAGAAGACTAAAAAATATGACCTTCCAAGGTGCATGGGGGTGATCATCTGGTAAGAAAAGCCCTGGGGAGAGTGGTATGAAGCCTAACCCTTAAAGCTCTGGTTTGTAACTCCAAGTACTAGAAATTGGTTAAAACCCATAATGAGCTGATGATCAGACAGCCCTACAAGGTCCACACAGAGCAGGCTTCTGTCAAAGCACTTGATTACCTGCCTGAGATAAAAAGTAAGCCCCTATTGCTGAAGACACCACATGCTGCTGGCTCAGAACATTGAGAGATCTGGCAGGTTTCTTGAAGAAAGCCAGATGGTTAGCACTTACAGTGCTAGAAAGTGCTACATGATATCTTGGGGGAAAACAGCCAACAATTTTGTGAGTAAGCAGGGGACACTGTTAGATGAAAGTAACCAGCTTGCCAAGAGGTACACATCTGTGGCACTCAGCCTTGGTGGGTAACTAATGGCTCTTTGATTCGCTAAGAGATGCACTCAATAGAAAGGAACCTGTAGCTGCAACTGGGAAACAAGTCAGAATCTTATAGAGACCAACTTTATGGACTCCAACAAAAAAGCTCCTACTAATTTTTGGCCAAAAGAGAGGCTACACCCATCAATATATCTCTAATTAACAATGCTTATCCCCTTTAACCTATGCTAATTTCACTCTCCACTGGATAATCTATTTTCTTTATCAGAAGGCCGCGAGAAGTGAGGACAACCAAAATCTACCAAGGAGACAACTAAAGATAGCTTATTCCGTGTCGTGAGATGAACCACCCGTTGCACATCAGCCAGGACCCAGGTGAAACCGCAGAAGAAAGGGTGAGATGAGAAGAGCGCTGCTTCCATGGCGAGCCTCACACTGTGTACCAGTGTGATGGAAACCAACGCCGAGGAGACTCAAAACGTGCTGACGCAGAAATCCAGAAGCTGCTGAGAACTCAACACTAAAACAGGCTTGACACACACCTACCAAGGCTCAGGGAATATTGTGGAAGGGGGGGGGGGGATAATGTAAAAGCCACATGGTGAGAAGGACTATTCAGAGGCATTCCCTCCCCCCGCCCCTTGCTGCTATCAGAACTCCACTGTGAATACCAGCAATGCACCGAGGAGGAGGGCCCTCTGTAGAATGGAGGCAGGGAGAAGGGAAATGATGGTACCAAGATATGATGCATCCATACAAAGCTCCTACTTAATAAAAATAAAATAAAATAAAAAGGAAGAAAGTAATTTAGGTAAAAGTAAAAATGAATATACTTTTAAGTTTCAGAATGTCAAGGTTTCATAGACTAAAAAAATAGAAGAGCAGAAAATTATAAAATTAAGCATAAACTGAAACAAATGATCTGACATGTTTCAAAAAGATAACATTTAGGATAAATCACACTAATGGGAGGTGTGGGAAGGAAAAATAAATCAAATAACACATCCATTGGAATATAAGCCTCAGGCTGTCAAAAGTAATTCTGAATCAGTACTGAACCTTAGGCAGTGTTTTTTATTTTTATCTTATAACCTTAGGTTACTAGTACTTAGGTTACTATAAAGATAATTTAATATTGAGTGTAGATCAATGCATTACAGATAACAAGAGCTGTATTGGTCACTGCTTGAGCAGAGAGTTATAAATATGGAAAGAGTAATTTATTGTGAATTCTACCATACTGGGTTGAAATCAGAAATATCATTGAGATCCTGAAGTATTAATAGAGCTAACTGGTAAACTAAGCAGATATAGGCTGGAGTGTGTATCCACTTATCTTTATGTCTATTTCTCACTGTGGTTACTAAAATGGCCTCGACGCCATACTTCCATTGTGCCGATGAGAATAGGAAGAAACCAGGTCTTTATCTGTAATATCCGAGGCTGAGGATAAATGGCTAACTGCAGTGTCATGGCAAGCACAGTCTAAGAGAACACTAACTTATATCAGACTGGAAGTGAAGGAAGTGACACAGGACTATGGGGCTAATCAAAAGTGTGGTAAGTTCACCTTAAGAAGTTTCTGTTGGCCAAGAATGAGCAATGTGAGCATTCAAATAATAATAGCAAAGATTTCTAGCCTGCTGAATAAAATAGAAATAGTCTGCTCTTATCTAAGTAAGCACTGAAGAGACTGGAAAGCTTTTCCCTTAAGTAGAAGAACAACTAATAAGGAAAAAAATGATGGAATTGGAAAGGTGCCACAGACAACTATAATCATAAAGAAGGTAAGAGTCATCACTAGATGCCAAAAGTCCTGGGTGGAACTATGAGGAGATATGAAATATTTACACATTCTGAAAGTATACGATATTTACTAATTTCAAAGTGAAATATTTATCTTTTCAGTAAGGAGGTATAGCAGACTACCATGACAAAATGATCGACGCTATCATTATTAATGAGGCAGATCAATACTGTGTGTCTCCTGACACAGTTCCCTGGAGAGAACATCACCTAGGAAGTGTGCCTGTGAAAAGTGCATATGCCAAATCTAACTGAAAGGTAGGATCAGACACATGCATATTGAGAGAATTTCTCTAAATAACTGGCCCATTCTCTTCAAAAATGTTAATATCATAAATCATGATGGCCGGGCATGGTGGCGCACGCCTTTAATCCCAGCACTCGGGTGGCAGAGGTGGGAGGATCGCCGTGAGTTCGAGGCAACCCTGAGACTCCATAGTGAATTCCAGGTCAGCCTGGGCCAGAGTGAGACCCTACCTAGAAAAACCAAAAAAATAAAAATAAAAATAAAAATAAAACATCATGAAGGACTGAGAATCCAGTATGGATTAAATGGAGCTAAGGAAACATGGTAACAGGATGTTAACACATAAATCTGGATTTCCTTTTGTCATAAAGACATTCTTCACTGGCATAAATTTGAATAAAGTTGATGATTAGATAATTAAATTATTTGCCAAATTTTCTTGAGGTTAAAAGAATATAGTTGTTTTCAGATAGTACACAATGTCATATTTGTTAAGAATATTATGCTTATAACATAACATCAACTATTTTATTTATACTTTTTATGTTTGTATGTGAGCACACTTGCATGCACCAGGGTCTCTTGTTGAAAATGAACAAGATGCATGTGCCACTTTTTGTATATGGCTTTATATGGATGCTGGAAAGTTGAATCTGGGCCTTCTGGCTTCTGGCAAGAACCTTTAAATGCTGAACCATCGCAGCCTTACTCTCAAATATTTTGGGGAAGTGTATATTGCCTGTTTATGTACATTCATATAAAAAGGAAAGGCAAGTAGAATAAAATGTTAGCATTTCGTGTTCCCAAGGAGAATGTAGAATGTTTCATTCTTATCAGGTTTTTGGTAAGATTGCAACTATGGCCAAATGAATGAATGGATAAATGGGTGCATGCATGAATAAATAAATTTCACATACTTTGTTTTTCTTATCAGCCTTCCTGCTACCATCTTATTTCAAGTCCACTACACTCTTCTACCTGCATTACTATTTTCTTATCCCCTCTCAGTCTCTGCTCAATAGGGCAGTTAGATAGTTTTGATAATATAAAATAATTTTATGTCACTCCTCTGATTGTGACGCTGTTGAAGATCATGTGCTGCATTCTCACTGTACTGAAGTAGTTTGCTGCAATGTCTTTTTCAACAACTTTAAATTCTTTAAGCAATGAACTCATTTTTTTCATGCTGTCTCCTTTCCCCTTTCTCACACCCACACACTCGTGTGAGTGCTGCAGCCCTGTAAATGTTTGCTCTGTGAAATAGATCTGTATAGCACCAATCATGAAGGAAAAACATGAGTGTCTTTGCTACAATTTTCACCCACTTTGTAAGTTTCTTAGCTATTAGGTAATTTGCCTTCATTTGGTTCACTCTGCTTTGACCAAAAATATTGTACTTTTCCTGTCATGGAAGGGATATAGTGCAGGGTTTGAGAATGTGAAGCCCTAGTATTTTTTTTCCTACTGCCTGATTTATTTGAAAATCTTTCATATCATATGTGATCTCTGTTAACAAATTTTCACATATCTAGATAAATTTGTCTTTTAATTCTGTACATAATATTTAAAAAACAGCATTGGATTGGAGAGATAGCTTGGCAGTTAAAGCCACTGCTTGAAAAACCTAACTTTGGTTTGATTCCCTAGTACCACATAGGGTCAGACAGACAAAGTGACACTTCACTGGAGCTCTTTTGTGTGTCAGGATGCCCTGGTGCACCCATACTCATGTTCCTCTCTCTCTCTCTCTCTCTCCCTATTTTTATCTTCTGTCTCCCAAATATATGTCAGAGTAGCATAGAGGGCACATCCTGACTCACAGTTTGGCTTTATTATGGGAAATCATACATTGTATGTCCTGGTAAAGATCAGACCCAGAAATCCTAAGAAAACGAACAATTCAGAAGAGATGTAATATTATTTATATTGATTTTTGATGTGGTACCTTGGTATGACAGGGTTTTTGATTTGGAACATTGAGATATGTATACAATGGAAGAATATGAACTCCGATTCAGAAAGGGACATATTCATGTGGCAAGCAATGCTTCTTTCATTAATATTTTTACTACTCTGACATTTTAAGTCCTAGTCTCGGGTTATTTCCCCTTTTCCCTACTCTAGCCTAGTCTGGGTTCCTGCTTCTAAGTTACCTGTATAAGTGATCAGTGTGTTTATAAACTTGGAACATATTATTATTCATTGTTCATTTCTTGTACACTTGAAACTATTGACAAAATGATGAATTACAGTAAAAGCATAAGATTCACCATTTGTGAAATTTATTCACATGTTAACTGTGTGTGGTGGGGAACATCAATAGCTCTTTACCAAGTACTATTTAAGATCCTCTGTTTTTACAGCACTAGACACTGTGAGACCAGTAATGGCAAAAAGGGACAGAGTAAAGCCCCAAAGCCCTGACCTACCTCATATCAGCTTAGCAGCTTTACTTAATTCCTGAACAACACTCCTAGATCTCTTGTTTGCCAAGCAGCCATGAGCACCTAATGAAAGGGCCTCTGCCTCTCTTAGCCCAGATCGCACCCAAAGACACTAAAGCAGATATTTCAAAGGGTTTTCTTTGGGAGGTGAACCAGAATGCATAGGCAGGGGAGTGAGAAAACGTAAAGACAAGGAGGAAAATCCAATAACATGTCAGAGGGAAACTCTGATACTGGGATGTGTACTAAACACTCTGTGAGCACATGCTTCACAGGTCCCTGGGAGAGACCGGGATGCTGAGCTATTCATCTAGTCACTTCCATATGTTCTCAGTGGCACCAACTTTATTGAACTTGAATTTGCACTATTAAACTATAGAGGTAAAGGCCTTGGGCAAGAAATCCAAAGGATGCAGATGAAAACCCTTGAGGTGGGAAGTGGTCCACGCAGAGCTGAAGATGAAAGGTTATGGGGTAAGGCATGAGCAGAATTTCCTACGGTCTCTTTGGTTCACCCTGGGGGGTATTGAAGCATGAGTGCATTATCTCTCCACCTAGTGTTATTCAGCAATGACTTGTAGAACAGAAATAGAACTAACCTGAAAGACAGAAATCAGCGGCAGAAATCTTTGTCTTTTTTGGACTGATTTCAAGTGGACCTCAAATTTATGACTATGGTACTAGAAAGTAGCAATTCTTTATACAATACACATGAAATAATATAGAAACACATATATTGCAAGGATAGCATATTGTTTCAAAATAAATAAAATTAATGTGTTTATCCACTCATCTGTTAATGGGCACTTGGGCTGTTCTCATAATTCTGTTATTGTGAATGATGCTGCAATCAACACAAGGGTGTAGGTGTTTCTCCACGATCTTTCTTTAGACATATACCTAGAAATGGAATTTCCATTTATATCATTTATTTCCATCTATATTATTAATTCCCATGCATATTATTCAGCTCTGGCAAAAGGACATCCTTTCATTCTAACAGCATGGATAAACTCAGAAGATATTTTCTTAAGAGAGATAACTCAGCTCAAAGGACAGTACTGCATGATTCCACTTACATGAGGCATCAAACAGTTCAGAGAAAGGGGGAGTAGTTGCTCAGAATGCATTATGATGTATCTGTGGAAGATGAGTAAGTTCTATACATGCAAGTGTATTATATTAACAATGCAGCCTTGTACACTTAAGCATTTGTTCAGAGAACAGCTCTCATGTTTGTATCAGCACGCAGAACAAACAAGACACAAGAAAATTTTAGAGGTAAAAGGTATGCTGTCATCTTGGCTGTGATGATACTATGCACAGGTATTGCATGTATCCAAAGTTTTCAAATTGTATGAATTAAACACATGTATTTTTATATATCAATTAGTTTCTCTACCAACCTTCTTTATAATGTGTTATTATCATTCGTATATTTGGAATCAAAGCATCCTTCTTCTCCACCAGCCAAAAAATATCTTAGCTTATTTCTCAAATTTTCTCTATATTTAATCATTAAATACTGTTAATTTTTAAATCTTTCTCCCTTGTTTTAAAATCGTCCCAAAGGGAGGGACTTTTAAAAATATTATTTATTTATTTATTTATTTATATGATCGAGAGAGAAACAGGCAGAATGAGAGGGAGAATGGGCATGCCAGGGCCTTTAGCTACTGAAAACAAACTTCAGACACTTGTGCCACCTCATGCATCTGGGTTATGTGGGTACTGAGGATTGGGACCTGGGTTCCTAGCCTTGACTGCTAAGCCATCTCTAGATCCCGAGATAGGGACTTTTGTCTATATATATATTTAAAGTACTATACAGAATTTAGAGTCCCATTTGCTAGATGTTAGGCACATAGTACTTAAGTGTTGATCAACTGATTATGTTATATTCAATAGTAGAAATTTAGGTGTTCTCTCTATCTATCATCTATCTATGTATATTTATATATGATTTTTAAGATGTAAAATTGTTTTCACATAAACACATCAAATAGCAAAACTCATCAGGATACTATATTAAATGACTTCAACTTCACTACACCACAGATGTAATGGATGTTGATCAAAAATACTTAAATATACTTGAATTCAAATTGCTTTTACTAAATCCATATAAAAGCTATAACCTCAGAATAATTTCTCTCAAATTATAAGTGGGAATCAGGATACATGTAGAATGAAAAAAAGTGTAAAAAGACAAAAACATCAAACAAATTAAAAATGCTAGTAGAAAATCTAATGCTAATTTTTCTGAGTTAAGAGTTCTGATAAAGTTTTAGTAAATGTCAGGGCATAGCTTTGCTTCATGAAGCAGTGTCTGATGTCAAAAGGCTTCACCATCTGTCTCCTCCCTACCCTGAGACCTGAGCCTCTGTCCTAAGCCATTGATACAACACAATCCTGCTCCCACAGAGTGAAGTGAATAGCAGTTGGAAACATAAAAGGTGACCAAACAGGAAGAGTAAGGTCATTCCATCCCATGTCAGGATGTGCAACTGACTACTTTTATAACATTCTAAGACAGGCTCCTTAGAAACACTCCACCACTTTACTACAGATACTGAAAACCCCAGGGCATGTGAGAACAAGTCCCTAGGCCAGTGTAGTGTAAGCACAGAGGAAATGAAGTGCAGCTATATCCTGGCTAGCCAATCTCACACCATCATTCATCAACCAACAGTAGCCACAAATCCCAGAGAACAAGGAAGGAAGTAGGAATCGTAATTGAATCTGTTTACCTAACAAAACATGTTTTAGCAATAAGGCAATAGTAATAAATTTTGAGAAGCAGTTTTCAAAAACAGAGAGCAAATTAAGTAAAAGCCATTCAAAAAATCAACTAGTTCGGATTTAAACCAAATAAATAAAATACCAAAATTTATGCACTCAAGGACTGGGGAAATAACCACAAGATGAGTTTGTGTCCCACTGAACTGTCTGTAGGACATTTATCAAGATGTCATTGATCACCTGACCTACATACGTAATCACCACTTTAACTGTTGTACCACAATGCCGTGATACTGTCTTCAGTAATCAATGCCAATTCAGAGCCAGTCTCCAGTAGATTCTGAAAGATTTGAATATTTCCTGTCTTCCAAAGTACAGTTACCCTAGTAAAAAGTCATAAGTCTCTTAACTTAATTAGAAGACAATTTTGAGGGGGGTAATTGGGCAGAAGTACTCTGCTAGGGTCGAAGAAGGTTTACTCTGGAACTATGGATTGTTTTGGGTGACGCACATCCTGAGATGGTACTGAGAACAGCGACAAAAGCCTGTGGCTCAGAAAGTCTTAGACCCTAGAGGGAAGCTTGCACTGTTCTTTGGCTAAATTGAGATGCTATGCTACTCAAAAAACCTTCCAGCTATATATGTTTAAGCCCTTTGATTAATGCTGTTCTCACTTTTGGTTAGTGAACGTTCTTATTAAAGATGTTTACAAATCCTGGGGAGACCCAAGATTCACCAAAATGTTAAGAAGAAAGACCAGGGTTTAGCATTGGCAGAGTTATCTCTATCACACCTGCCAGGGCTCGGGGAACATTGGAGAGGTACTTGCAATAAGAACACGAATGTGCCTCTCAGTGCTTGCCAGAGAACATTCTCTATGGAGATGGTGACAGACACTAAAGAGGTTCAATCTTTACCAAAGTAGAAAATAACTGGTTTTCCAGACCTCCACATTAAAGAAGATGTCTACTATACACTCCAAGGCTCAGGGGACATTGGGGAAGAAGGACAATAGAAAGAATCGAAGAGCCAAATGGAATACTTTGGGGAGGTTTCCCCTGTTCCATGCACTTACTAGAACATTCATAATCCCACAATAGTTATAGATACTTCCATGAGATGAGCATGGTTCTGAGTCCATTAACATTTTCACATGGAGGACAGAAAGACGAAAGGAACAAGTCTACAAGAAAGAGAAGAAGGACTGCCTTGAAAGAGGAGGGCTCATACTGACATTACAGCTCAATACCTTGTAAGCTAGTCTTTGTAAATCTTTTTATTTATGAATTGCTATTATCAAAATGTATAGAAAAGTTAGAAAAAAAACTTTACAATTTCCAAAATCACCCAAAGGCATACTAACATAAGGATCTAACCTGGAGTTTTATTAAATATGAGTACTATTTACGATAAAGATAGGTATGCTTGTTTTCCTCCTCAACTAAAGCATCATGCACAACATTTGTGTCTATGTGTATTCAATATTATACCATCCATTATTAAAATGACATTTATTATTTTTTACTTTAGAAATATATTTGTCTATATAGCATATCTTTTGGGTTTAATTTATTTTTATTTTACCAGAAGAGAGGAAGGCTACTGATTTTCCATTTAAATGTTTTTGACCTTTTGTTAGAATTAAAATTGCATGTATATTAGAATTTATTTGAAGATAATAACAACATAGCAACACAGCACCAAGTATGGTTTGTTAATTGGTTTCTAAAAACAGTCATTTATGAGTAAACAAAATCTACTTTTCCTTCCCTATTAAATTATGTTTTAATGTTTATAATTTTTCATTTGTTATTATTTGTTTGCCTTCCTACCAAGTTCAAATTTGTAAATTATATCCCAAATGACAATGTTTCTTGAATGTTAGATATTTAAACCTATAACACATGTGCACTTCAGTATATCTTCTAAAGAAATATGAAATTTATTTTTGTTACATCAGCACTCCATTCCTGGTACTGGCTTTTGTAGTAGATAGCCTCATGTTGCTGGGATGAACTACCACATTAGGCACAGTTTATGGGAGGAAGGGGATTTATTTGAAGTTTACAGATCCAGGGGAAAGTCCATAATGGCAATAAGAGAAAACTCAACACCAAAATCAAGAGCAAAAACCTGCAGCCAAACTGCAGAGAACCTAGGAAGAGCATCAACTAGTCTCTGCATGCCTTAGGCTGGAGTTTCAGATCCTTCCCCAAGCACACCTTAGGGCTGGACCCTAGGATCTTCCCACAGTGACACCTCCTCTAGCCAGACAGCTGGAGATCTAAGTTACAAGCTTTAGTAAACTCCTGACTCTATTGGGGGAACTTCAATTCTAACTTCCTTACCATTACTCTGTAATTTTGAGTATAAATATAAAGATTAGTGAGCAAAATGATTTGATGGAGCATTCTTGATTATCCCTTATAGTACCTGGGCTGCAGGTCACTGAGAAATCTTGCTGCAGCTGAGCTGAAAACTTCCTCCTTGTAGATCATCTGACAGAAAGCTGGGAAAAAATCTATGCTGCATGCAGCACCATGGGACAGAGAAGTCATCAGTGGACATTTCTAGTTTAAGTTGGGCCAGACAGGCCAAATGAGCCAGAGTGCAATAGTGACATGTCTGTTATGGGGGAAATCAACCACTCTCTAATTGGCCTGGAGGCCCGTTCTAGGGTAGAGAATACATGCCACATACTGAAAACCTATGACAGAGGAAGTCATGATCCCTAGGGGTGTAAGGCCTGCTGGTCTGGCTAAATGCATATATTATGCACATCAAACTACCCAGTAAGCAATTGTCTTAATGTTCATACCCATATATTAATGCTACTCTCACTTATGGTTAGAGAAGCTTCTCTTTTTAGATGGCAGTGACCTCTGGGATGACTCAAAAGTCACCACAGTGCTGAGAAGTGACAGAGGAGTGCTCAGCACTGAAGCATCTCTATCACACCTTCCAAGGCTCAGGGCCCATTGCGGAAGAGGTGGTGGGATAAATGTCAGAGCCAAAGGAAGAATAGGACTCCTTACAATGCACTCTTCCAGACACAAAATTGCTTGGAAATCCATGACCTCACAGTGTTTGGCACTACCTACACAAGACCATCATAAAAGGAGGAAAAGATGATGAAATCAAATAAGAGAGACTGATTGAGAGAGGGTGGGGATATGATGGATAGCAGAGTTGTGAAGGAGAAAGTGGGGGAAATTATCATAGTTTATTGTCTATAATTATAGAAGTTGCTAATAATAAAAATGATAAAATAAGAAAATAAAATAAAATACACTGTAATTAATTGTTAACAATTTTCTAGTGTTATAAATTTATGTAGTAAGAGGTGTGGTTTAAATTTACATTGATCACAATCACAGTATGATGCCAGAAATACTTGCCAAACATACTGCTTTTAATTTTCAGTTTCAAAGAAGGTACCTAAAAAATATAATTAACATGTAGTACTACAAAGAATTCAAAGTTCAGTATATATTGAAGTATAGCCAAGCTGTAACTATTGGACCTATAATAGATTGAGTGCATGAAATAATTAATAACTATGGCAAAATTATTCTGAAGTAATTTTTACATGGGGAGCTGAAAGTAAGGAACTAGAGGCAGCAAGCAATATAGATCAAATAAACAAAACATTGGCCGTAGAATTACAAATGGATACAATGAACTATAGTCACCCAGTTCCTAAAAGTGGCAGCTACAGACAAAACACTGAGCAAAATAACCTGCAATGAAATGGTTTAGTTTCATTAAGCATCATTTAACCTATCATCCAAGTAGACATGCCTATTCTGCAAGCATTCACAGATACTAGTAAAAAGAAAATTAATATAACCTTTTTTGGCCCCCAAATATATACTCCCAGTGCTAATTTTTAATCACATTTAAAAAGAGAGTATCCAGTTTTACAGATGTGAAAGGCCATAGTGAACTAAGCACAACCAAGAAGTAACAGACCCAGATTCAAATTCCCTTGTGACTGCTAGTCCTGCTTCCTCCCTGCTATATGCACAACTGAAAATTTTGGAGGTAATAGAACATGTGGATGATTCACATTCTATGATTAACATAATCTCAATGTTATTATGTAAGAATCCCATCCCAGTAATTCTATTTATTTATTTATTTATTTATTTATTTATTTATGTGAGAGCAAGAGAAAGAGAGAGGGAGAGAGAGAGAAAGAGGCAGGATAGATGCAAAGAGAGAATTGGTGCACTAGGGCCTTCTGCCACTGCAAACGAACTCCAGATTCATGTGTCACTTTGTGAATCTGGCTTTACGTGATTACCGGGGAATCAGGCTTTGCAGGCAAGGGCCTTAACTGCTGACCCATATCTCCAGCCACTATTAATTCTTTACTCAAATAAGTTAAAATGTCTACCATATATAAAACACAGCCTCTTCCTGTATTTTAATTCCATCAGTTTTCTCTCCATATGATTCTACTAGCTATCTGAATAAAAAGAAGAAATTGTCCTTCATATTATTCAGGAGAGGTGATAAACCAAAATCTATTTTAAACTCTGGGAGGCTATATATGATACCAGCACAGATACTGCACTAAATAATTGTGTGCTATGATTTATTAATCTTTTCTCATCCCTAAGAATATTCTCAGTTGCAGAAAAGACAGGGCAATGAAGAGAATTTTAGTTTTCTTTGGATCACAATCAAAACAATGACAAGCAGCTGCTTACAAATGCCATTGATATCCAAGTTTTATTTTACTTTTTAATTTTATTTCAATTTCACATTTATTTATGTTATTACTATTGTTCCTTTTTTATTTTTGAGGCAGAGTCTTGCTGGGTAGCTCAGGATGGACTTAAGTTCATGATCCTCCTGCCTTAGTCTTTTGAGTTTTTATTTATTTATTTATTTAGTTAGTTAGTTAGTTAGTTAGTCATTTGAGAGCGACAGACAGAGAGAGAAAGAGGCAGATAGAGATAGATAGAGAATGCCTGTGTCAGGTCCTCCAGACACTGCAAATGAACTCCAGACATGTGTGCCCCTTTGTGAATCTGGCTAATGTGGGTCCTGGGAAATCAAGCCTTGAACCGGGGTCCTTAGGCTTCACAGGCAAGTGCTTAACCACTAAGCCATCTCTCCAGCCCCAAGTTTTCTTTTTATAATATGATGTTAAAGTACTATATGGTGAAGTAAAGGCATACCTTGACCCTTAAAGAAATAAGATTTTAATCACAAAACCATAATATATAGTTGCTGACCTTAAAAATATTATGGTTAAAATATTCTCTAGTTTGGAATGTTGTTTAAGAGATTTGAATATAATAATTTGTATAAAATTTCTGACAAAACAAATACTAAGTATTTTATTACAACTATTGAGACCATAAGAGAATAAAATTATATATGTACTATATGCAAATTTAATTCCTTCTAGACCATAATTCACAGTAACATAAATATTTTCAAGTTGATACAAACAGGGCATTTCACCACTGGGATAAAAATAAACTGAGTCAATCTATGAGAACAGGTTCTAAGATATAATCTATGCTGTCTTTACGCATTACAAAATAAGTGGCTAGTACATTTTTAAAATTTGTTGCTTCTAATCATGGAATTTATTCCAAACCATGCAGTCTTACAGAAAATAGTGCAAAGGGGAATATTAACTATGATAATAGTGAAGTATTGTTGTAAACATTCAAATTGTCCTAAACAAATGATTAGAGATTTACTCCTTATGCCTTGCCTTGCCACAGCTTTATACTTTATACTTTATTGGGTAAAATTTAAATTAACTGCAGGAAGTGTGAAGGAATAAAACTTCACCATCTGTAGGCCACACTAGGAAACATACAAAGATTATGAATTGTTGTTTTCTTATTAAAAAATTTTATTTTTCTAATTCTGACAGCCAGATAGAATAATTTCATCTTTCTATTGTTAGCCAATTTAATACTATTTACATCAGTTGTAAATAAATTAAGAGAATATTGTTCATGATATGTATGTAACAGTTTTATGTGGCAAGTTTGGTATGTACAAAAAATGCAGTATTTTACTAGAGTCAAATATCAATATTTCACAGTCTTAAAAACCACTAGATGGTCTTATTTACTATAAAAAGATCTTATCAGATTTAAAATACTTATTTTTAATTTTAAAATACATGGTGATTTATTCAGGCAAATTGTTTCTTTACCACTAAAGGAAACCACCTGACACATAAACTATGATAATATAAATATCAAGGTGCTTATATTGAAACCAATGACAGATTTAATTGATGTAAATGTTACTCTTGAAGAGCTAATTAATTTTAGAAAACATATATTATGGAAAATTATAATGTGAATATGTAAAGGACTATTGGCAGCTATGTAATAGCTGCTATACCAGTGGGAGATACTAAGGGTAAGGCAATTGGTCATATTGTGAAAAATAAGTACATTTTACTGTGATTACTAACAATATTTTTAAAAAAGATTTAATGTTCATCCTATTTATAAATCAGTGTAACTTTCCTTAGAACACAATTTCTGCTATATTGCAATGAAGCGAGAGAAGTTCCTTACAAAACAGAAGCCTGCAGAACTGCAGTGATGATAGATTGAACACATATTTGAAGAAAGTAAGAGCAAACGAAGAGAAGGAATGGAGGGAGATTAGAATGAAAGATTATATTGAAAGAGGAGCACTAGAACATCTCAGAAACAATGTGAGGCACAGACTGAAAAATACCTTGACGAGTCTGTGGAGGCTCATACTTTGGAACGATGGCAGCAGCGGAAGTACACTATTGCATGCCTAGAAGGCAGATGAGGGGAGTTTGGTATAATCTGGAGAAATAAAACAATAAGTCCACATATTTCATAAATATTACTTAGTACAATTTTGTTGTACTCTTTGGCATTAATTGGAAAGGAAGGAAAGTGAATGCAAACTAAATAGACTATGAAAAACATGACCAATGTCTTGGGTTAGAAAAAAAGTTTCACAATATTTTTCTTCCCAACTTCTCATCTTTCCTTTCCATGTCCCACCCTCCTCCTTCCCCACCTTCCCTCCTTCCCCATCTGTGGTAGTTTGAATAGATGGCCCTCAATAGACTCAGAAGGTTTTTTTTTTTTTTTTTTTTTTGTTTATTTACTTATTTGAGAGCGACAGACAGAGAGAAGGGCAGAGAGAGAGAGAGAGAGAGAGAGAGAGAGAGAGAGAACGGGCTCTGGAAACGAACTCCAGACGCGTGCGCCCCCTTGTGCATCTGGCTAACGTGGGTCCTGGGGAACCGAGCCTCGAACCAGGGTCCTTAGGCTTCACAGGCAAGCGCTTAAGCGCTAAGCCATCTTTCCAGCCCAGATTCAGAAGTTTTATTCAAGCTTGTAACTTGGATTTCCAGCTGTGTGGTTGGGGGAAGTGTCACTGTGGGTGGATCCTAAGGTACAGCCTTAAGGTGTGTTTGAGCATGGATGTGGAATTTCACCCTAAGGTATGTAGACAGCCATCTGAGTTCTACCTGGGGTTCCTGGTATGTACTTGCTTCCGGTGGTACTGGTGGTGGTTTCTTCTCTCTGTGTGTGGATTTGGTAAAGGGGGCCAGCATCTTCTGCCATAAAGAAACTTCCCCTGAATCTATAAGCTATAAATTAATCCCTTCCTCACATAAACTGTGTCTGGTTTGGAGGTTCATCCCAGTAATGTTACTATGACAATACTCTTTCTACTTTTTTCCTTTTTTTTCAATATCTACTGAACTCTTCCTATGAGAAACACTGAAAAATAGAGAGCAGACATCAGTTTTATGAAAGTGAAATACTTATGAGCAAATACTATATATACTGCATGTGAGTTGCTATGATAATCTCTAAAATATATTGAATTTTTATCTGTCACTTTTTAAAACATTATATATGATTACTTATTCAATGTCTACTATAGTTTCCTTATATCCTAAGTACTACGATCATCTTCATTTTATAACTAAAGAAACTGAGAACGAAACTATTTATGCACTTTGCCCAAGACTTCACTCCTAATAAGCAACAGAATTTGAGTTTGGATCAGGCATAAAGATTGTGTGTTGCTGCTTTATGCAATGTCAAGACATGATAATTAAAAAAAAAGGCTTCTAGAGAAACACATTAAATACTTTACATTTTCTTTTTTTAACTGTTTATAGCACATTATAAAAGCCATTATTTATGATACAATATGATAGCAAACTGGGTGAGGTTCAGCTTTTGGTGGGAAAATTAAATTGTTCATTTGTCTAATTCAGTATTAAGTACTTTATAAAAATAATTACCAAAGTTCTAAAATGCACATTTTTTCTTGGTTTACCCTCCATACAAGTAATCTCTAAGGCATGTGGAGCTTTTGAGGGAGGGTGACGTATGCCTTTCAGGATAAATGCAAATTCAACAGTGGCATAAAGGAAATCATGCAATGTGGATGGAAGAACCAAGGGGAACTTTTCCCAAAGAGTGACACGCTGGCTAATTGCATATAGTCCAAACTTAGTGTGTTTAAGAAATGAAGGTAGTTGCCATGAGCAGTGACAGAGTAGTGGTTTTGGAGAACTTTGACTGAATATCTTCAAAGCCAGATGTAACACAGTCTATGTCAACCTGGGAAACTCCTTTTACTGCAGCTGAGAGAAGCATGGGTATTATAAAGTTGGTTAATTTTATGCAGACTTGTCCTTTGATGACTAAAATCTTAACAGTCTTTTATAATGAGTCAGGGTATGCCAAGATATTTCCTGCTCTCACAAAATTTCATTCTTTTTTTAACAACAGCACACTTTTTTAAAAAGTTGACCTTAATGATAATTGGTGTTTTCCTTCCCCTCTCCAAAACACAAGTATTTCTAATCTGTTGACCTTTTATGTGATGTGAGCATTTGCTGACAGTATGATATAAGCAAGTATTTTTCAAAATATGATACAGTTAATCACCCCATTAAAGTAATTGTGACATTTTACCAGTGAACAAAACAAAGGTAACATTAAAAAAAAATTGTGCTATGGAACATTTGACAACATGTTTGACAGTGTTTTCTTTACCAAGTCTATGCAGAGCAGTAACCGTTGAAAGAATTTATAAATATTGGTTTCTTCTGTGGATCAGAATTGCCCACTTTGTTTCAGACTATTTGAAGACTTCTGATTATTTTATAAGACTAATTGTTGCAAAGTTTTAACATAACACAATTCCTTAACTAATAACCATGTTTACCAATTGGTAGGCACAAACCATAATGTTTTTCTTCCCTTTAGAGTTTTCTACCTCTGTGAAAGATTATCTGATGCTCTGGAGCTGCTAAATCCAGTTACAAATCTTCCTGATGATTCATCTGTTACAGCCATTAACTATAATTATTATATTAAGAATTTTGGAAAATATAAGCTTATTGAATTCTCTTGCTTTCATGACAGTACCATTTCAGTATTCCTATTATTCTGTGATCAGAACCAGCCGATATCAGAGACTAAAATAGCATAAAATCTGTTTTGTTTTTTGTTTTTTTTTTTGTTTGTTTTTTTGTTTTTTGTTTTTTGTTTTTTTTTTGGTTTTTCAAGGTAGGGTCTCATTCTAGCCTCAAACTGACCTGTAGTTCACTATGTAGTCTCAGGGTGGCCTCGAATTCACAGCAATCCTCCTACCTCTGCCTCCCGATGCCATTCTGTTTGTTTCGGGTATATGAGTATATATTATTACAGACATATACATATACATATAATACAAGTCCATTGGCAAATGCTTAAAACACTTTTGAAAAAATTATGGAGAATTGTGTAGAAACCAAAGGAACCATTTGATCATAGGGGACATGGAAATGGCCAAGTGTGTGAGGAAAGCTGACAGACTGGTGAGGAAGCCTGCTCCTTGTCTCTGCCCCAGTGCAGTCGACTATTCTTAGGTGACTTCTCTAACTTCCAGAGGCCTGTTACCTCAATTGCAAAGTAAGGATAATAGTGGCATCCCATCAGATAGCAGAAAAGTTTATGTAGGTGCCATAGAGAGAAGGATGAATGTGATGAACAGAGGACATTTTTCAGAAAATGCTAACCATAAAATCACCTCTTGGAATAAGAGGATTGATACAAAAAATCCAGTGCTAAAGAGTTAAAGAATATATAACAATTACCATATTATGTAAAAATAATTAACATTTATGCTTGCTTTGCAAATATTTGTATATGTCATTAGTGACAGGATTCTGTCTCAGCCACCGGAGGACCTGTGATGTTGGCTAATATATATATATAAAATCTCCAATAAATATTACTAGACCAAATCTGAATGAGAAATAAAACCCAGAGAGAGAGAGAGAACACATATCTTCCCTCCATGCTGGGCTCTGAATAAGCCAAACTGCTCTAAGAGTGCTCAGATCTGTCTGGGAAACTGACAGTCCCGGCAGGGTGCTGGGTCAGGCTCCTAATCAAGAAATAAGAACTCTTTTGTGAGTTTTAAACTATCTACTTTATAGGAATGCACAGTGATCAATTTCTGGATCTTTTGGCTAACACTAAGTCAGGGAGTAAGGATAGTCATCACAGGCAACCCAGGTCATTACTCTGTGACAGATTCATCACAGGAGACACAATGTTAGCAACTCTGACTATTGCAAGCACAGTTCTAACAACATACTCATCTCATTCCATGTTTTAGTCCAGTGAGCACATTAGTTTTCTTAAAAATATCAACAAGCTTAAGGTTTTTATTGGGCTTCTGAATGAGTAATAATCTCATTGCATTTATTTTAAATAGGCTTCTAAATTTCTCATATATTAAGATTTTTCCAGGCTGCTGTTCAGAGGCATCATAATTTTTCATTAAATTTACTATATGATATATCATTTCCTGACTGACAAACAATCTTATTTTTCAATTTTAATAAAATAGCTTTACTATTTCATAACTTTGAGGGAAAATACATGCAGCCCTCTAAAACAGAGCAATTTCATGAGTTTCCTAACTCCAAAGTCTTGTATAATCTTTATGTGGTAATTATAGAGATTTATGTCCCTCTCTTAATCCCCCACAAAATTCAGAGCAGATCTGTCCAGTTGACATGGAGACTGACTTAGAGGTCTCCCCATTCATTATCTTCCATAATGAGCAGTTAGATTAAGCTAATGATTTAAGACTCATGTGTATTTGAGAGTAGGAGAGGAAGCTTAAAACTTATTTATGGGAATATAATCCACTGGGCATTTTCACTTTTCATCAGAAAATATTTTAGAGGATGTCTCAATAGTAGTTGATCCCACTGAAGTGACAAAATAAATTTTCACTGCTTTGCTAATAAGAGAAGGCAGATATTCATCTTCCCATCTTCCTTTAGGTCTAGACCTACATGTACATTGGCTCTTATTTATCAAGGAATTAACATATTCTGAGCATTGTAAGGGAAATATTATCATAGCTGCAGTTGGAGTTGTAAGTCAAACAATTTCCCTCTTACTGTCACATAGAAAACAATGTAGCTACGCTGGTGACCCTCTACAAAGTGTTAGCCATCCACAAACATAATTTACTTTGTTTAACAAACCAGTGAGATGAAACAGTATATCCATATTGTATACATTATACATTCACAATTTGATTTAAAAATCTGAATTAATTGAAGGTTTTCTTCAGTGTTTATTTTTTAAGCCAGCAAATCTGAAACATAGTTAACAGAAGTACCAAGGGCAAGCCCAGTGAAAGGATTCTGTGTGATTCTAGGCTGCTCATATTTTATTTGTGCAACTACTACTACATTTTAGGTAACAATTCACATCACGTAATTTCAATAATGCAAATTAATGAAGTTCCTTTTGTTTTACATGCTATTTAGGTGACCTTAAATTTCTCATAACATTAAACTACAAACATAACTTTTCAGACAATAAAACCTGTGGAATAAACTTTATTTCTAATCAAGGATGCATTTATCATATGCTCATGAATACAATTTAATTCAATCAAATTTTTTTTTCTAGTCAAATGGAATCCATATTTTCTTCATAATCCACTTCATTGTTGCTAATAAAAATATAAAAACCAGCCATGTTTGGTGGTGCACGCCTTTAATCCCAGCACTTGTGAGGCAAAGGTAGGAGGATCACTGTGAGTTTGAGGCCACCCTGAGACTACATAGTGAATTATTCCAGGTCAGCCTGAGCTAGAGTGAGTCCCTACCTTGAAAAACCTATATATATAGTCTTTATTATTTCATAACTTTGAGGGAAAATACATGCAGCCCTGTAAAACAGAGCAATTTCATGAGTTTCCTAACTCTAAACTCTCATATAGTCTTTATGTGGTAATTATAGAGATTTATGTCCCTCTCTTCATCCCCCACAAAATTCAGAGCAGATCTGTGCAGTTGACATAGAGACTGACTTAGAGGTCTCCACATTCATTATATTCCATAATGAGGAGATATATGTATGTATATATATATATATATATATATATATATATATATATATATATATCCCCATTATGTATGATATATATATATCGAGTCTAGCAATTCTTATACTCTTAAAATTTTGAAAATTCCGATAAACTCAATAAACCTTCTTTTAAAATCTCTTATTGTCTGTTCCTTTCTCAATAAACATATAATCTCTGGCTAAACAAAGGAAGTCCCTTTATTTGGCCCTAGGTTTCACTTTTGTTTGTAAAGTGAAATGTAATAGTGACATTCTGTCTCCTTTTCTTCTCATCAAATCCACTCTTAAAGACACAATAATCCAAGCCTGACCAAATTTAGCTCTGAAAGTCCCATTACTTAAAGAACTGCTCCCTCCCCCCATATTAGAGAACCAGGATAATTGGTCACTCTAAACTTCATCATTACATAGTCTTCACTTCTAGCCATGTATCATAGTCTGGTAGTTAAATTTTACCTTTGATCCATGCTCTGTTCGTCCTCAAAGACAATCTTTAGCTCTAATTCTCATTTCCTGCTCTACTAGTTCCCATGATGAAGGAGAAACAGGAGACAGCTCTTTTTTTTTAAGGCTTTATTGAGGCACGCATACATGGGCATTGATATCCTAATATACTGTCCTTTTCCCACTGGGCATTTTACTTTAGGAGATGATGCCTTGAATTATTAGTTCCTGTTTAACAAACCAATTCCAGACTTTATGGCACAGCCTTCAAAGAACCCAAGCCTACCTATTTTCTTATCTCTGACTTTCAGAAACTCATGCTATCAATTTCTATGTTTTCATATGGGCCTCTTCAGTCCTTCTAACTACATCAGCTCCATGATACATACACCTTGAATGCCCTAACCTCTTCCCTGTTTCGGGTCAAACCACATCTTTCCTATCCTTCAAAACCCATTAGCTTTTTTTTTAAAATTTACTTTATTTGATTTTATTATTTTAACAAGAGAGAGAGAGGGAGAATTGTCATGCTAGGGCCTCAGCCACTGAAATTGAAGTCCAGATGCTTGCATCACCTAGTGGGCATGTGGGACCTTGCACTTGCCTCACCTTTGTACATCTAGTTTACATGGGATCTGGACAGTCAGACATGGGTCCTTAGGCTTTGTAGGCAAGTACTTTAATAGCTAAGCCATCTCTCTAGCCCCCATTAGCTTTTTATAATCAGTCAGCCATAGCCAAAGTGCCAAGGATGCCACCTTGGCTTCCCTGGCAGGACTATGAACTATGTCTTATCCAGTCTCATTTAGGATGGCTACAATCAGTTCTCTCTGGAAGCAACTTCCTGCTTCTTCCTAAGCTCAACACACCTGTGTTGGCTGGCCTCTCCTGATTTAGTCTCTGAGTTCACCAATCAGTATGTCTCTCTTTCACACAAAGGAGTCTTATAACCAGGCTCAACCTAATTGGATATCTGACCCATAAAAAGAAGTCTAATCACATTTGTAAACTCTCTCTTCTTCCAAAGGTTTTGCCTGAGCACCAATGAGTATGTCTTTCTCTCCACTGCCAGCCAGGTGGGGATAGGGGAGGGGGGCACTTCCTTTTGTCTGGATACTTTCCTACTTGCCTCTTACATAGGTGTTTTGGGGATGATTTCTTGCTTTGTTATATGTATAATCTTTCTTTAATCTGAGTCCTTCACTATTTCTTAATCCTCTCTGGTCTTTTATGTGGAGGGAATCATTTGGTTCTCTTACTTCACCTTCCCCATGCACGGCTAGAAGCCTCCACCAGGGTCTTTGTCTCCCAGAAATTTCTCTGTGATGGAGAATCTCTTGTGGCCCTCTCCTTTCCCAGGGGGGCAAGGAGGAGAGTTCTCCTGTAGCTTGAATCTTTCAGCTAACCTCCCCACCAGGTCTTAATTTCCCCTACAATAAATCTCACAATTCATAATGTACCCTGCTCAGAGTCAATTTTATCAATTCTTTGCTAATAAGGATAAGGACCTAAATAAAATTAGAGTTCAAAGCCCATCCCTCAACCTTAATATCCTCTTTCAATGGGATGGATTCTTTTGCCCTATTATCAAAGTTGTCTTTTTTTTTTTAAATTAATAACTTCATTTTATGAGCATGTTACATATTGATCATATTACCATGGGACTATACTCATGTTTCCTCTCCTCAATCCCCATTCCACTGACGGCCCTCGTCATTGGGGTTGTCAGTAATTACTCTGACGTCATCAATGCACCAAGCAGTTTCTGGGGTAGGATAATGCACAGAATAAACCTTCCAGATCATTCCTTCAGCCTCATCTTCCACACTGTTCCCTGGGCCTTGGAGGGTATGTTATAAATCTCCTTTAGTGTTGAGTTCTCAGTACTAAAAGGAAACTCTGACTGTGGATTTTTTTTTTTTTTTTTTGTATAGCCCTCTGTTAATAGATTCCTCCTGAAATGGTTTAAAACTAGAATCAAATATTTCATAATCTTGTGCACTCTTGCCTGTCATCTATCTTTCTTGAACTCTCTCTCCATTATTATTGCTCTCAGATTATGCCATTGTAACCTCATACCTCCTTTATGGCCCTGTTCAAGCACTGCTCTTTTCTGGAATCCACTTTTCTCCTGGCTATTCAGTACAGCTAATTTACCTGCCAAATCTCAGCTTAAACAACATCCTCCCTTGTAGCCTTTCACACTTTTCCAAGCACAGATGAGTTTTCTCCTTCCTATCTTCTGACCTTGTACACATTCAATTTTCACCTGCCTCACTTAATTAAAATAATCTGTTTTTTCATTAGCAATTACTCTATAAAAATAGACACAATATTTCCCTTTTGTTTCCCTGCATCATTTAAGTTTCTATCTCAATAAATAATTACTGAGTCAATGTTTGATGAAATAATTATATTTATGTTATCATTTTAGGGGTAGGACAGATAAAAGCAGATGGGTAGGATCTTTTAATTGGAGTTTATTTTTACATGCCTTAACATGCATTTAAAGTTATACACACTACTTTAAGAATGGATACTAATGACTATATTTATTAAAACTCAAGAACACGGTAGGTGATCTGCTTACCGTGCGTGCATCCCACACTGACAGCGTCTTGTCTGCAGAAGCGGTGAGAAGAGTGTTGGAGAAAGGAAAAAACTCAATGCTGTTCACAGAGTCGGTGTGTCCATACAAAGTATATCTGCATCTTTCACTGTGTGGAGAGGAATTAAGAACTGAAGATTTAGGAATTAATATCTAAATGCTTTTACATCCCACACAATGCGAATCCAAGATCCAAAGCATAAAATTTAACTTTGTAAGTGCCATTTTTTTGTTGTTTATAAAAATAGCATCTTACTCAGGTATGCTGGCAGGTGCCTGTAATCCCAGTTCACTGGAGGCAGAGGCAAAAGGATTGACATGGGTTCTGTGTCAGCCTGTTCTATGGAGTGAGCCTCTGTCAAAACAAACAAACAACAACAACAACAAAGAAAAACTTTCAAAGAAAAAAAAACTTTAAGTATCCAAGCACTTTTAAATAATTAGTATGATAAGAATGAATAAAGTAAATTACCTTCAATTTATATAATCATTTGATAAAGTCATCTTTATAATGTCTTATTTGTATCATGAAATAATCAGATAATAATTGTCTCCAACTAATAAAATAATGTGTTCAAAAAAGACTCTTGTGCTAATCCACAAGATCAAATAAACTTGCTTAGGTCATTAAGGTTCTTATTGTTCTCAGCCTTGTCTCTGTGTTAGAATCATTGGAGATACTTTTAGAAAACATTTATCTCTTGTGTCAAACTCCAGATAGTCTAATCCCATTGATCTGTGATGGATCCCAGCATCAGTGTATTAATGCCTCCCTTGGTAATTGTAATTTGCCTTTAGGGTTGAAAATCAAAACAAGCATGTTTCTAATACCAAGACTGGAAGTATCAGCATCACTTGGGAATCTGAAATACAAATTCTCAGCCTCATCTCAAACCCACTGAATCAGATACTCTGGAGTGGGGCCCAATCTGTTTTAGCAAGCTCTTGGGAGAATCAGATGCATGTTTAAGTTTGAGAGCCACTGATCTAAGCCATCAGAAATGACAGAGAAGGAAAGACAATCAGCTTTGCCATTTTATAAATGGTCTGTTTGTTAACCAGACTGAACCACCTGCATTTGTAATGAGTGATGATTTCTGAAGAATCTTATTTATAAGCCTGGTATAAAACTAGAGAAAATAGAAATAGTAACTAACATGTGCTGACAATGGATGAGTCAATGTACATACATGGCTAATATTATACATAGCTAGTTGATCTCTGAATCTGAAGCCACTCTCTAGTTTTGCCTAATGGGATAGTGTGGTATTCAGGGGTAGGAGATTCATGCCAGCCCTGACATCAACATGAACAAGCAGGATAAGCAGTTTACTCTTGGTGGCATATTTCCTCCTTGGCTCATATGTTCAGTCCATCTCCCAGGTGACATTCATTGATGGAAATGGTAAATGGGAACTAGAAGAGGAGAAGTCAACTTGAACATGACAACTGAGAACTGATGGAAACAGAGATTCTTAGATTCTGGCACAATTGAGGTCAAGAGATATTAAGATTTATATGTATTTGAATATGAATTCACACATCTCTTCACATGGCATGACTGAGTATTATAAGTATAAAATTATATTAAGGAAAACATTCAATAATTTATGAATTATGGACTTTTAGTATTAACTTATCTTAAAATTTATGAAATAGGCTGGTCCTGGTGGCACATGCCTTTAATCCCAGAATTCAGGAAGCAGAGGCAGGAGGATCGCTATGAGTTTGAGGCCATTCTGAGACTACATAGTGAATACCAGGTCAGCCTAGGCTAGAGGAAGACTCTACCACACACACAAAAAATTATGAAATAGGCCCAGTGTGGTGGTGCACCCCTTTAATCCCAGAACATGGGTGGCAGAGGTAGGAGGATCAGTGTGAATTCTAGATCAGCCTGGGCTAGAGAAAGACCCTGGCTCAAAAAAATAATTATGAAAAAGGCTGATAATATTATGGTTTTTTGTTTGTTTGATTTGTGGTGCTAAGAGTTGAACCCATAGCCTCACGTGAGCTGGTCAAGTGCTATAGCACTGATTAAGTGTCCTAACTTTGTGGCTGGTAATCTACCTATATGTAATGAGGTCGATAGGCATGGACTGTAAATTTTTTGCTCATTTTTTAAATAAAAAGTTATTAGAACATGCTAATTTGTACATTTTCTGTGTGGTTCTGCTCTAGCAACAAGGTTCTATGGAGATTATGTGGTCTTCTAGCCTGAAACAGTAACACATGGCACCTTAAGAAATATAGCTTTTCTTGCTTATAAGTTATACCAATGGATTTGAATATTTACAGGTATGCCTAGTTTTTATGGTAGTTAATTTAATTTACAAGGCTCTAAAACATATAGAATAAATTATTTTTATTATTCAAAATTTTTTTCGAGCTAGGGTCTTGGTCTAGCACAGGCTGAACTAAAATTCACTATGTAGTCAGATGGTGACCTTGAACTCATAGCATTCTTCATACTTCTGCTTCCCAAGTTTTGGAATTAAGGGCATGAGCTATTACACCCAGCCCATTTTATCTTTTAATAAGAAATTTTGATAGAAACTTCATTTCAATTTCCTAGTAATTCTATACATTCAAGTATAAATATTTTCTTTAGATTGTTACACTCACAAGTTGAGACATTATGCACAGAGACATTGCCTCTTCCCCGTAACTGATGGCTACCACCACAGTGCATGACCCACAATACCCATGGGGATAAACAGCATCCCCAATGAGGAGGGTTCCTTTGGAGGGGGTGGAAGGGATGAGGGTAAAGATGGTACTAACATGTGCTGTTTACATACTTAGTATGTCTGTAACTAATAAAAAAAGTTTATATTGAGAGTCTTAAACTGATCAGCTTTAAACATCACCATAATTGTTCTAGTTACAGCTCTATCAAAAGACAGGCAGAGAAAGAGAGAGAGACAGGAAGTGACTGACTATAAAAATAATGATATACGTATAACATTAACATAATAAATATTAAATTTGAATAATATAATATAGTCATAAAGCAAAATAAATAAATTATAATCATTGCTAAAAGTCAAATAAATATATGGTTACTATAAGAGATATTATTCCCTAAGCAATATGGCATTAAGAAAGTATTAAAATTAAAAGTCATTTTCATGTCTAGACAATATGGAGAACAAAAAAGAAATGAATATCCTCTCATTTCCTCCCACAATTCTTTGACTTGCCTCCAATGTTTATATATTGTTTCATTCATTTTAGAATTCCAGAAATCACACCACAATGTATTTTGATCTACAATAACAAGTCTCCCACTCTCCTAGTAATTATCTATTATATATTACATGTCTCCTTGAGGACCATACTTTTGTACAAGTTCATCATTATTCAGTAATAGCACACAACTGTAATACCTTGAGCAATTTTTTCCCTCACAAATTGTGGAGGTACTATTTTCTTCTCTATTACCATTGGTACAGTCTGAGACCAACTTCATTTCTCCTTTATCTCCAGCCAACTACTTTCTTGGGTAGTTTTCTTCTTAAACTTAACACCCTCTCTAACTCACAACAAACATTAGAATTCATAAATTTTAATATAGCATTTTTTGAGAGGAAGTTAGAGATAATATTTCCAGACTATTGTTAGGAGATCTTCTGCTATGTCTTTTTTTCCCTCCATTTTCAAACTATCTTAGGCACAATAATTGTGTTCTGCTTTGTCTTGCCATTATCTTTTTAAGTTTGCCTATAATCCTTGACTTCTTTTTTCTTTTTACTTATTTTCAGTTTTATAATTTAATTATTTTCATTCCATTGTGTGTTGGGTGAGGGAATGCCATGGATCACAAACTTTTATTTCTGTTGTCAATTTCACTTATTTCTTTCCTAATACTTTTCCACTTATTTTTTATCTATAGCTTTTGTCATATGTAACCATGATAAGTTGTTTTGTTCTTTTGATGTTTTATTTCACTATATAAAAACAATTTAAATTATAACATTTCTGTACTTTCTTTGAAAATACAGAGCACTATTCTTTTTTAAAATCATTTTATTTATTTATTTATCATATACAGAGGGACAGAAGGAGAGAGAATAGGCATGCCAGAGCCTCTAGCCACTGCAAATGAACTCCAGACACATGTGCCACTATGTGCATCTGGCTAATGTGGGACCTGGAGAATTGAACCTGGATCGTGAGGCTTTGCGTGCAAGTGTCTTAACTGCCAAGCTTCTCTCCATCTCCAGAGCACTATTCTGATTGGTGATTTGATATCTTAGGGATTTTTTTGTATACTGAATGTATGTTCTTTGCTGGAATTTTGTTTATATTAATTTATTCTTCAGCTTTTACAGGTCTCCATAAATTCTGTGTTTGTTTCTTTATTATAACTTCTATTTGTATGGGAATATCTAGATGTTAAAAATTAATAGCACCTGGTAGGAAATTGGGAGAAGAGGAAGTATGATCTATTCAGATGTCTGGTCTTCCACAAACTTTCTCACCAAGTATCTGCTGCCTGGATCCCTGAAGTGCTTTTACTTTCCACTGTGGTGATTTAAAGTTTAGATGGAGCTTCCTAGAAAACCTCCTGGGACAAAGGCTGTATAGTAACTCTCAATGTCCCTGGCCCCTCCCACATGCAATCTTCCTGTCTCAATATTCTATATCTCTCATTTAAGAGTAAGAAAATGGCGTTCTAAGATTAATGCCTCCCCCATGACAGAGAAATACTACATAACTCTCTTCCAACCATAAAAGCAATACAGTATGATACAATTAAATAAGGTACCTGTCCTGGGAATGAATTAAACATAGCACACCATGGTAATGTTTAAGAGAAGGAAAGAACTCAGCATCCAGTATTTGACCTTTCTGGCTTTCTGTTATGAAGCATTTTTCTATTATCAAATATAGGAGCAGAACCTCATAGAACTGCCATCGTCTGAATATAGGAAATGTGAGAAAATTCTAGGCTGCTGGGTTTCTTGTAATGTGCAAAAGTAGGAACCCTCATATATAGGACCTGAGCTGGGAACAGCAGAGTTAGGGGTGAGGACTCAGTGTGAGTTGTTGCCATGGTCTAGATGGCATTTTCAGAGTAAGGCTTCATAAGACTACAAGAACTCTTTGCTTTGTTGTTAACAGCTGAATAGTGACAGTAGCGACCAGATATTGCCAGAAGACACCAGAGTTGAATCCTAGCCAGGATGGAAGGACCTCACTGAATACCACAGACTTTCTTATGGGATTCAAGAGAAGCTAAGGGTTGAGTTCATAGATTAAGCTCAAAACTAAGGTAGATTTATCTTACCAAAGAATAAAACCAACATGCAAAGGCATTTATTTCAGCAAGCTCTACTACTAATCCAGATCCATTAATAACATAAATATAGACTGACAGATTGTGCACATGTAAAGACACAGAATAATGTCAGTCATAAGTAAAACATAAATAGAAAGTAATCCTCAGTTCTTGAAACCAAAGACAATGGCCTCAGACATTATAGTATGTTCAAGAGTGTAAAGGATCATGTAGTTGTAATGGGTGTAGAGACAGAGACTCTTAAAACATAAATAATAATTATTTTAAAGAGAGGCTCATAGAAGAATGAATATGTGAAATAAAAAAATCACTGATGAGAACAGTATCTGTATGAATGCTGCAGGAAAAAAGGTTTATGTAATTGGAGAGAGAGAGAGCAAGAGATATTATTGAATTTGGAGCAATAAGAAAACATATATTAAGATCCATATATAAAAGTTTCTAGTCATCAGTGAAAAGATATCACAAGGTCTAAATGTACATATAATTTGGTTTTCCTAGAGAGGTAGATAGAAAGCAGAAATATTTTTGAAGGAAGAATGACTTAAATAATCCCCAATTTAATGAAAGATTCTGATCCAAAAAGTTCATAAAATCCAAAAATTATTAGTAATAGACAGAGTACCCCTGAGCAGATTGTTCAAAATGTCAAGCAAATCCTAAAAATACATTCCAAAGCAGTCACAGCTAAAAGAAGCCTACTACACACGGTAACAGTGACACAAATGGAAGCTGACTTGCTACACAAATAATGGAGGCAGAATGTTCTTAAGTGCTTAAAATCCAATATTAAGCTAAAATACTTTTAATCGTGAGGATAAAAAATTTCAGATCAATAAAGTTAGAAAACTCACCACCAGGAGATCCTTTCTAAAAGAAATGCTGAAAAGAAGTTAGTCAGACTGAAAGAAAATGGCACCACGTGGAAATATCACAGTATAAAAGAACAATAGCCTCTGAAACAATCAATATATGAGTAAACAGAAAATTTCTTTCTCTTCTCTTTGTAAGACTATGACTGCTGTAAAAATAGCAATAATCTGAGGATATAAACTAAGTATACAATGTAAAACACAAGCTAGCAATACTATAAAATATAGAGATATACACAATTATATAATTTTAAGACCCCCCCATATAGTTAACAGATTGGTATAATATTTGCTCATTATCATATGATTCAATATAAGGGCTGGTGAGACAGATTAGTTGGTAAAGTACTTGCACAAACATAACGAATTGAATTTGGGTCCCAGCATTCAAATAAAAATGCTGGGCATGCTGGTGCATGCCTATACTTTCTGCAGTGTGAATGTGGAGACAGGAGACAGGTGGGGCTCACTGGCTGGCTAACCTAGCGGATTTGGCAAGTTCTAACCTCAGCGCACCTACACATATGCAAACATGCCTATACGCACGCATGCACATAGAAACCTCATATGGTTAAAATAACAAATAGTTTCTTATTGTAATAGAATGCTTCATCACAAGAATACTTAAAGAATCCAGACAAGCATACCATACATATTATATGTTTAAAATGATTTGCTATGAGAGGTGGGTTTTCATTAGCCGAAGGCCTAGGGAAATTTCTGTGGTCATAGAAATAGTCTATAACCTCATTAGTTTCACTGAACAATACATCTGTCAAAATTCATCTAAGTACTTAATAGCTGTCCATTATGAAATGAAGTAAAACATATAACTTTTCACAAGACTGTTTTTCCATCTGCATTCATTCATTCCATATTTGGTATAGGATAGATGGAATATCAACTACTATGAATAAGTGAACATTTTTGGTAATTTTGCCTTATGTGTCTTCTGCTTTCTAAAGGGAGATGTAGCTATGGTAGTTCATTTATTACTCATTCAACACAAAATAGACTTGAAAAGAAATAAAAACAGCCACAAAATTAAAAAATATAATGAAAGAAAATACAAGTTATATAGAAAATTTAGAATAAATGAGATGTATGACTATAACATCAGCCAAATATCAAGGCACAATGAGGATTTTAAACCTCTAACCTCCACTGAAATTGTTAGAATTAGGACTAGCATAAACATTTCTCTATCTAAATAACATATTATTGGTGATTTTAAAAAATCTTAATATGATTTCTAGCTTAAACATTTCTTTATTCGTTCATTCATTTTTGGTAAAGGAGGCTGTGAAATTGAATCCAGGGCACTGCAAATGCAGAGTAAGCACTTTATCACTGAGCTATTTAGTCATATCCTCAACCTTCATTAAGTTGTTTTTTTGTTTTATTTTGTGTGTGTGTGTGTGTGTGTGTGTGTGTGTGTGTGTGTGTGTTTTAGTTAAGCCATTTCAACTTACAAAGAATTATATTCTACTCTCATGTGAAAACATTTTACTCACAGAATTTGTTCTTAATTGAATTAAAAGTTACTGTCTTCTGTTTGTTAACCTTAGTGGTACACTTTAAGCAAATGTACACATATCAGAATGTTTTATCATATTGCTATTTAATACATGCATAAAATATACCAACTGGTAAAGTATGTCCCCACATGTAAATTAAGTACACTGACAGCAAATTTGTGTCCAGTCATAACTTATATTATTTAGACCTTGTTGCCATTAAAACTCAATTAGATTCTTTAGGAATATGTTAATTAATGGTAGCAGGGTGAAGGGGGCAAAGACTTCAGTGATATAACTTGCACAGTTTCCAAAACAACATGGAAAAGGTAAGTCTCCACAGAGCTTGAGGAAGGAAAGGACTGCTCACAAGGAGAATTACCGGTATAAGGTCTGGGGCATCCTGGGAAAGACAGGCTGTGAGAGCAGACTTGTGAGAGATTAATTAGCTGACAGAGAAGGACGGCCCATTCAGGATTCCTATGCAAGGTGAAAATGGACTAAAGTGATGGAGCATGACAGTATCTGGAAAGATGAAAATTATTCATACGTTTCTATCAAGAACATAAACACCGAAGCCTGGTGCAATTTTCTGTGTCTCTGCTGCCTTCCTGTCATTCTGTAGGTGGAAGTTAGCTCACAAGCAATAACTGTTTCTTAACTTACCTCATGTTTCACCTTTATTTCCTTTTGCCCCTTCAATTCACTTTCCTTGTTCCCTTGATTTAATTTATTATTTTGATAAACGAACATTGGCTTTTTTTCACTAACCTTTCAATTTGCTGCAAAACAATGCAATCTACTCTTTTAGGTCAAGCATACTCATTTAAATTGCATTTTCCACATATATTCCAACTCTGAGAAGATACCACTTTGGCACACAGCTTTCCTTTGTGAGGGATTTTATTTTATGCACTTAATTTCATTAATATTTGCTTTACAAATTACAAGCTTCAGGCTTATATGTTGTTGAAGCTTGAATGTAAAATTCAAACAATTGAATGGAAAAAGATTATCACCTCTGTACGAGGTGAGAGCCTGCTAAAGGAAGTGGGCCATTGAAGACAGGCCCACTGTTGAAGCAGGTCCCCATACCCCTTCCAGCCTTTCCTTCCCAAGAACAGAACATGATGTGGCCTCCTACTACTCTAGCCTGCCATGTATTCTGTGACATGATGGCTTCGCTCTCTGAAGCTGTAAGCCAAAATGAACTCTTTCCTTCCTCAAATTGCTTCTGTTCAGGTAGTTGTACAAAATAACAAGAAAGTCACTATGACTTATATAAATACAGCTCAACCAAATGTCATTAGTGCACTTATGGAACAATGACAGAGAGATCACCAGGAAGATAGATTTTGAAAGAATACAAAGAGCTTTTGAAAATCAATTTTTCTTTTGACAGTGTCATGAGGGCCCGAGGGATTAGGATTCCCATAGGTAATACTGTAACAGAGAAGATGAAATGTGGATTTTTGATGCAGACCTAATATTCATGGGCTATGTGAAAACTGAAAAAGTCATCCACGTAGTGCTTTGCCAGAAAGATGGTGGCTTGGCTTCTATATTAATCTGCTTTGACCTGGAATATAAGCACAGAAGGAGGACTCATTACTTCTACCTTCCTTCTCTAGTCCTTTCTCTAATCTTATTAGAATCCATCTATTTTTGGATGATATTCTAAATTCTAAAGAAAGACATTTATAATACCTCTGCTTCTTTTCATCACATGAACTGACTTAAAGAAAAGGAGAGCTTTAGTCTATAATGAAAATATAGGCTGTGTCCTTCGGCAAGCTCCAGCAGAAGGATTGCAAGCAATAGCCTCCTCAGAACCCCTTGTGTTCCCTAAATGTCCTCAACACACCTAACACACCCAGTATAGCCCACATCTGAGGACAGACAGTTCTTCATTTTCCGTGATTTTCTTCCACCACTTTCTGTCTCCCACTTTTCATAGAATTTGGACATTAGATTTTGTTATCAAAAACAAGTAGTAGAATTCATTTGCTACATTACTGCTTAGTAAGACCAGACTTTATCTATAACATTTTTCTACAACTAAACTAATGACAAAATATATAAACTATCTTCTTACACAAGATTTTCTCTCTTTGTGACTAGGAAGGGATTCAGCTGAATACTCTGTGAAGTGAGGGACTGTGGAACTATGTCAGTAGGGAAAGTGCTCATCCTGCAAGCAACGAAGACCTGTTTAATTCACATTGCCCATGTAACAATGTTGGCCATGGTGTTATACTTCACAAGCCAAGGGTTCTACATTCATAGATTCAATGAAGCAGGGGTATAAAATGTTTGAAAAGTGATTAACTAAGGCTTTTTCTCTTATTATTTCCTAAATAATGCAGTTTAACAATTATTCCTGTTGCATTTATATTGCGTTAGGTATTGTGAGTAAACTAGAGGTGAGTTAAAGGGAGATCAAGTGTGTAAGTTATATGCTATGATAATTTTTATTGACTGTGACAAAATATCTTATGCAACAACTTAAAGGTGGGAAGATTAATTTTTGCTCATAGTCAGTCCATCATGACAGCTGACCACATCTCTTTGGACTTGAGGTGTGGTTGTATATCGGTGGAGATGAGAGTGTGAAGGAAGAGGGTGTTTACCTCAGGGTAACTGGGAAGCTGAGAGAAGGGGAAGAAGATAGTGAGACACACAGAGAGAAATACAGACAGAGGAGTACACACAGAGAGGATAAAGAAGAGCTATGGGACAGGGAGAGACAGAGAAGGAGAGAGAGGTATTGAGACAGCAGAATTTCACCTCTGCTCCATGAGAGGCTGCTGCCCACTCCACATTCAGAGTGGGTCTTCCCCTCACCTCACTGTCTCTAGAAATAGCCTCACAGGTAACCAAGATGCTCCTGCTGAATAGTTCTCAATCAAATCAAGTTGATAATTAAGCATTACACAAGCCAGTACTATATCATTTTATATAAGCAATTTGAGTCTTCTCAAATTTTGACATGACATGAAAATAAGGGTGTTGTGGGATAAGGGCGGTAAAGAGAGCAGAGTAGCACCACAATCATAATAGTGAGGGAAAAAAGTATGAAGCTGTAAAATATGGAATAAACAATGAGAAGATCAAATGCAAAAGGAGAAATCTGACGTTAAGTTACTAAAAGCCAAAGCAAATAACTTTATAACTTAATAGCTTTCACATTTTGCATTACAATTTGAACCAACATTTGTCACTTACTGTTCTAAGCAGTTTACACACAGTAACTTACAAGACGTTAAGCAAAATAACTGTGATTTCATATTTGAAATTTGCCTACCTGCTAAAATTTATTTGAATAGCAACAGTTTTCTGTTTGACCAAACTGTAGTCAAGATACTTTAAACCCTCTGGGTAACTCCATCTCATCCTTAGCCTTTCATTCACTCTCCTAAAAGACTTCAATAATACCACTTGTTTCCAACCTCATCACATTAAAAGAGTTAATATCCTATTTTACTGCTTGAGCGTTGCTTCCCTGGTTCTCAGCACCTTGGGCTCACCCTGGAGGTGCATTACCAGCTTTCCTACTGTTACAGCTTGCACACAGGAGACTGCAGGACTTCTCAGCTATCCACAATCACTTGAGGCAATCCTCATGATCCTTCTATTTCTATAAATTCACACTACAGGTTCTTTTTCTCTGGGTGACTGTACTCAATATACTCTAGTCACCTAGGACTTATTTGTATTTTGCTATAATTACCTTCATCTTGATAGGACAGTACACCGTACCAAAAAAGCTGGTGGGAGGAAAGAGTTTATTCTGGCTTACAGTCTTGAGCAGAAATTGCATGTTGACAGAAAAAATAACAACAACAAAATAACATGGTGAAGCAGAGACTGGATTTCACCTCCTTCCATAGCAACAAGAAAACAGCAACAAGAGCATGAACTGAACTCTGGCAAGGGGGTGTTGGCTAAAACATCACTATGCCTGCCCCAAACAACACACCGCCTCCAGCAAGGCTCCACCTCCCAAAGTGCAACCAGATGTGGACCAAGAATCCAAAACACGTCAGTTTATGAGGGGCATGTGATTCAAACCATCACATATTTCTACTAATTATTTTATTTAGAGGTTATTTCAGCTTGCATGTACTAATTTTAATTTTCTTGCTATGTTTGTTTTGATCTGTTTATTTTTAACGTGGTCTATTTGATACTGTAATGCATACAAATTAAAACAAAGGTAATTATAAGTCCTAATGTTCTAAAGGATGCAACAACAAACTTTTTAAAGCAAAATACCAACTCCTCTTTTTCTGTATTTATTTATTTATTTGAGTGTGACAGACAGAATGAGAAAGAGGCAGAGAGAGAGAGAGAGAATGGGTATGCCAGGGCCTCCAGCCACTGCAAATGAACTCCAGACATGTGCGCTCCCTTGTGCATCTGGCTGATGTGGGTCCTGGGGGATCAAGCTTCGAACCAGGGTCCTTAGGCTCCACAGGCAAATGGTTAACTGCTTAGCCATCTCTCCAGCCCCTCTTTTTTTTTTTCAGAGTTTAGGTTTGTTACCTGCCATCAAAACCATCTACATAACTGTGGACTGTGCACACCATATGGTATGCTCTCATAAATCATTTTTTTCTTTAAAATATGATAAAGGGAAGACAAAGATAGAATTAAAATGCCACATTCCTGAGTTGATTATAATGATCTGGCTTTCCAAAAGTTAATAGACTAAGTGCAGTGGTTACTTACACTGAAGATCCTGTGTCCTATGTCCTGTGTCCTATGATGCCCTATGATGAGGAACTGAGGAGGCCAGGCCCCCTTGTGTCTGAAATGCAGCCCGAGCGATAAGTGACTGCTCACTGCTGCAGCTGTACAGTGATGCTTTGTCTGAAGCTGGCTTACTTTTTTATTCTAGAGGACTCTTATGTTTTTAAATATTCCATAAATTTAATCCCTCAAGTAGCTATTTATTGTCCTGTATTTTTTTAACATTTCCACAACAGATCTAGAAGTGTTGTTTGAAGCATATCTAGTATAGTTTTAGGTTGAAATAGATTGTTACTAACTGTATTAACTGCAAGTTGATAAAGAATGCAACTTTAAATGTTTTAACTCCAAGAACAGTTTTTAAGTATCTTATCCAAACACTTTTCTATAAGTATTTTAATTTAATATGTGCACAATAGCCACATTGGAGCACTGAGTTCTTATACCTCATAACCATTCACAGTGCTTCATAGAAAGAGATGCTACTTTGGACATAGATGTCAGAAATGGGAAAAGTTCATGACTAAGGCAAGGTCTCTAGGCAGTACCTTGGCTATGGGTGAGTACAGAGCCCAGTAAAGACCATAAAGGAGAAATTGTGTTGCTGAAATAAGGGAAATCCTTGGGCATCCAGTGAGTGGATTGCTAGAGAAAAGAAATTCTAACCCTGGTGTTTCCTTGAGCAGTTTTTTTTTTCCATGTTAGGACCTTTTAACCATCAAGTGTGAAAAGGCAAACAGACCCTCAACACTCACCACTGCCACATTTCCTGTTCATTTCCTTCATAGTGCCAATGAAGTTTGACTGATGATTTTTTTATGATCTTGTTCCCTCTCCTGTGCCAGTTCTGCCTTATCTGTCATGTCACATGCCTGTGTACTAGCATAGGCCTATCCCAGAGAAGATGCTCCATAAAAGATTTGTTACTTAAATCAAATGAATAATCTTCATGATATCTGTAGATAAGCCATCACTTTCTAATACTAACCATCAAACCAATATCCATTCCTTTGGACTTTAACTTAAAATACTAAGCAGGTATCAATTCCATAGAAGAAAGGGTCAGAGATGAAGTTAATAGCTCAGTAATAAAACACAGGCTCATTTTGCACAAGGCTGGTGGCTCAACTGCCAACAGAGAAAGTGACAGAAATGGAGATAGGGAAATAAAGAAAGGTGTTATGATCAAACAAAGGTCTATAATAATTACAACAACTACTGAAACTACAAGAATTTATTTTAGATTAATTTAGTTAAACAATTTCGGACTTTATTTCACATTCCATAAGATTAAAATCTCAAGGGTATAAACTTGATATATACTTTGATATCATCAATCTGATGTTTATATCTTTAAAATGCAGTACATTAAATGTTAGTAACAGTGAACATTTAAAAAATATGTTTTACTTATTTGCTGAGAGAGAGAGAGAGAGAGAGAGAGAGAGATGAGAGACAGATAAAACGGGTACACCAGGGCCACTCAAATGAACTCCAAATGCATGCACCACTTTGTGCATATGGCTATACATGGGTACCGGGGCATCAAACCTGGGTCCTTTGGCTTTTCAGGAAAGTACCTTAACTACTAAGCCATCTCTCAAGCCCTACAGTGAGAACTTTTAAATATTTTAATAAGGATAGAATCATTACTAAAGAAAACATGGGAAAATGTGACAAAACTGTCAGGGAATTTCTAGTTTGGTACAATATGCCAAGCATATAATAATCCTCTTGGCTTTACTTTTACTATTTCTGCTGCAGTTCCCTGTCAGAAATGACTATGCAAATGGCATAATCTTCCTTTATGCTAAGTAGACATATACAATGAGTTGAATAAGTCTTTGTCTCCTTGTTCTTTTGCCCAGGGCCCTGAGATGAGTAAGCATTGTAGTATATAATGCTCCATGTAAAGTCAGTGTTTAGGCAAATTCTTACAACTCTAACAAAATACTTAACACAGGCTGCTTACAGGGGGGGAAGAGGCTAATTTAGATCACATTTTTTAAGCTGAAAGCACACATGCTATTAGAACAGGTCTGGTGACAGTCAATGCTTGTTTGCAGCATCTCCTGACATTGATAGCTGTAGTGTGCCAGAGCAACTGATTATATCTGGACACAGACAACAGAGAAATGGGTGGAGTCAGGCTTGGTTCTTGGGTTGTGACTCAAAGGCAGCAAAGAACTATCTCATGTCCCCAGTGACTCAAGTACCTCATGTTTGGCCAGAACTTCTACTTTTTTTTTTTTTTTTTTTTTTTAAATAGGGTCTTGTTCTAGACCCAGGCTGACCAGGATTTCTCTATGTAGTCTCAGGCTGGCTGCAAACTCAGACTTACAGAGATTCCCCCTACCTCTGCCTCCTGAGTACTGAGATTAAAGGTATATGCCACCACACTGGGCAACAACCTCTTAAAGAAGATATATCACCTACCAGCATTACTAGGGACAATCATCAATCCCAATAGACTCTTAGGGGCACACTACAACTACATCTATATGTATTTTAACATTTTAAAGCAAATGAACTGGTCATAGTCTTTATAGTCTCATTTCTTAGTTCCTGATGTAGTTACCATTTCTTTCTGATCTTTCTCTTTAATAAATTCTACAACATAACAATTGAAGACAAGGCTGAAAGATGAGGATCACTGGTAGAAGTGTTTTGAGTTGAGGTGAAACTAGAAAGAATAAAATTAAATTCATCCTGAACTTCTGAAGTTGGGGTGCATTTCTTTATGAACATGCTCCATACAAATGGAAACAGTAAATACCAGTCTCTACACAGATCGTTTTTCTCAATTAGTTTAACATTTCCCTTTATGCACAGGATGCTTCTATTCTTTCCAGATCTTAAGGCTTTCTACTTACCAACTAGTGTATAAAGTGTGAAAAATGTAAAAGAAGAAAAACAATAAAAAAATTACACATGTATAAAATATAAAGGGTAAATAGAGTGGGGCTATTGATAGAAGAACTTTCTCGTGTATCTATTGTGCCTATTGCCATGAAATACCTACTTTATTTATCTCTTTATCTTTAGCTCTTATCTTATCTCTCTGATCCTCAGCCTTACTCAATATCAAGTGATATAAGCAGAGTTACCATGCATTCAGGATTTTCCTAATAGCCTTTATATTGTAAAATTCTATTATATTAAATAAATATTTATATGAAATATGATATCTTATTGTTTGATTTTTGTGTCTTAGAACTAATTACAGACATAATGTACATATCAAACTAAATGCTATGTGAAAACATAGCCATAGAGGTTTCTGTTTTAAAATTGTATTTTATAATTAATTTCATCAACTATTTTGATAGTCATATCAATAAGTAAAGCTATTCTTATATGGAGGTATTTTTTTAGCAGAACTCTAATTCACATTCTTATTTCTGGTGATTTTACCTGGTGTGTGTGGGAGGAGGTGTACAAGCTTGGGGATTCTCTGTGTAGGTAATGCTGAGTGGGTAAGAGCAGAGACTACCTGGAGTCAAAGTGTGTTTCCTCTCTTTTGAAAGTCTAAACTCATGCTAGTTGTATCTGAGGGAAGGGAAGGCTGATAAGAGGCAAGTACTAAAAGCAAAGGGACTCCCTTGGAGTGGGAGGGAATATATATGTTGTCTGGCTATGTGAGAAGGAGAAATAAATCAATATCTCCTCATTCTGTTACCTGGATAAGGCAGTCAGAGATATCAGAAGGAAAAGCCACATGGCTCAGCAAAGAGGCTGGGTCCAGGATCCTTGCCCATAGCTTTCTTCAAAGAAGTCTTATGTGTAACATGAAAGAAACACCCATCACGGTGACCATGGAACAATGGACATCTCTGTGGTGGGCAGATAGTCAATGACAAGTGAAGACTAATGGTGAGAGGCTAAGTCCTATATTGAATAACAATCTAGAAGAATCTTGACACAAGCCTCGAGAAGGATTGCGTTACATCGATTAGTTTGACTTCTATAAAATGAGGAAATGTAATGTTTCTCACATGTTTGATTTGTAACCAGAGAATCACATATGGTGAAATAAGTATATCTACTGCCTAATTGAAAATAAACCACATGTGGTATTTGTGGCAGGGACAGAAGACACAGGGCAGGACTCAGCACAGTTGACATCCATCTTTTTTTTTTTTTTTTTTTTTTTTTTTTTTTTTTGCTGCTACAAGGTCTGCTATTGCTCTAATTCTCCATAATTCTGGATGATTCCCTGGGAGTCTCCTAGCCAATAATTCTTGCTGGTCAGTTATGCCCAAGATTCCTAAACTTAAACTTGACAGCTATTTAATCTCAACATTATCAGGTCAGGCTTGGTGAGCAACGACCCAAATTCATTGATCCATGCTGAGGAAACCAAAAAGCCTTATGAGAAGATCACTTTGAAGGAGCACACCCCTTGCTTTTCTGCTGGGTCCACTCTACCAGTGCATATTGTTAATACTTGGTACCTATGTGCCATAGTAAATACCATAGAAATACCAACAGCAAAATCTCTTTATTCTCTTTCCAAGACAAGTCATTCTACTTGCAAAAATATAACTACTTTATACATAAAAACATATAAGCAAGTAAGACCATAAAAAACTAAATAGTAGGTCTTACAGGACCCTGGTAAAATGAAGTAAACCTTTTGTGTCTGTAGTTATTTCTGACTTCTAGGTAAAATGGCATTTTGTTCTTGATTTGAGACATAATTTTTTTCTCTATTGAGATGCTTAAACCGTATATTTCTTATTTATTTATTTTCTCTCTGAAAACATATGTAAGATAACTGGTGTGTGACACATGAACAAGACCTCATTATCAGATCTGAAACTAACAAATGAACTGTGAACATCCTCTTGTACAGAATACTTTAACAATCTTTTGAGTCTGTTTTATCATATCTACTTCCTTCATTCACTGGTCTCTTCCTTTTATGCTAAAAATAAATTTCTTTGTTTTACTGGTCATTCATTTACTATTCCATTAAAATATATCACATGGCTCTGTACCTCACCATTATGTCTGTGGATTATATTAGAGCACATTGCATTTTACTGTCACTACAAAGGCCATTCTATCTCTGTAATGTCACACAAGCTGTGAAGTAATTAATGCTAAAAAATATCCTGATTGTTGTAAAAAGAATCAATAAAACCAAATATTAAAAAGAGGCATAAGTGCTTTTCTTTGTAGTTTTAATCATGTCCACAGGAACTTGTTTTAAGCTTCTACTTATTGTTTTTACATCATGATTGATTTGTTAGGATCAAAATATAAAAGTTCTGCAGGATCCAACAGCTTATTCTAAAGACATGTCTTCAGGGCTTTGTTGGTTTATAGAACTTCATTGGTTTAAAGGGCTCATAAACAGAAGGGCATGTGCATCCTTCAGCTGCCATGTGGGTTTTACTTTTGATGAGTGATGGTTTGACTCAAGAACGGAACTTTACAGTGAGGACCTACATACACCTATGGCAAAGTGGAACCACTTAAGACGTTGCACTGCCCGTTTATTTTATGAGGTTATAAATATGTCCTATTATGTCTCTATAATTTATGGCTTTATTTGGTGGTGGATTCATATAGGGCATTCCCATTTATTCATGGCAAGGTTTCAAACTAAATTTTTCGTTAAAGAAGTGCATTCTGTTATATTTTAAACGTAGTTTACCTTTGGACTCAATACTTTTTGGCTTAGGTGAAACCTGATTTGATGTGAGAAAACATTTTTCCCCAGTTAGGCATATAGTCTTTAAATATTACACAGATATTAATACAAATCACTATTTCTTTTAGGTAATATTGACTATTTCCTGCTTTTGATGTGAACCTTGAATTAAACTCAATAGGGTAAAATTTCCAGGATGGAATTGGGATTGAATGTACTGTTGAAATTATGCTTTATAGTACTCAATTTTGAATATGTATTTTTCTTAGAAAAAAATCTTGATCAGGTTGTTTCTTACGTATACATGCACTAATGGCATGGTAACAATATTTCTGTTACAATGACTTCAGCCACTCCATTAAATCATGCACTCCAGGCAATGTCTCTCATTGTGTGATTCAGCTATTAACCTTGGTATTTTCTGGTCAAAAGAGTGGATCAGTAAAGGATGATTCATGCCAGGAATAACTTCCTCGCAACCTGCATAAAGAAACAAACATACTTTATCTACTCTCTGTCCTGTCAGTGTTGGCCCCAGCTGTGACCTGCAGGGTGTCACTGAAAGCTACTCCTACTTCCATGCTGAGCACACCCTTCTGCTGCCATGGCATCTCGTGTGCCCCTGCTGCAAGTCAACAGAGTGGCTTGTGTTTGTGCCCGCCACTCCTTAGCTCATTATGTTGCTGGCAGTTTTGCTTGGAGTATTTTGTTCATCCTTTGGGTATGACTACTCTCCTTCACAGTACCAGATAATTGTTTTCTCATTCAGGTACCATCCATTTTCATTACATGACTGGTCAGCACCACTGAAAGCTGATAAGGATGACTTATATGCCTATTAGACATCTGTACTATAAGACTAACTTTTCAACGACTGCATTTTCTCATTTGTATATAGCACCACTTAGATACAATAGAAGCATCAACTGGTGCATAGAAGTACATCAATTATCCCCAACAAATCTTCAGGCTTATATAATTAGCACTTCTTTTGTTCAGCTAAACAACTTATTATGCAATTCCTGTACCTATTACTTGGTACTAGTCTGCTTAATTTCTTCTTACAGTAATTCTTAATTCTATGTGATTTGATGGTCCCTTTAAAAACAAATATGTTTTAAACTCCACATTCTGTGTTGAAATGAATTAACAAATAGTAATAATTTGAAAAATGAATATATTGGCCTGATTTTAATGTAAAAATAAGCAGAAGAGTATGTAAAAATTAATGTATAAGAATAAAATGAATAGTCTAAAACAATTACAAAATTATAAAATACTAGCTAGATGAAAGTTAGTACAGGTGTATGCAATCTTTTAGGTTCTCTGGAACACTATGGACTTAAAAAATTTTCTAGGTCAGATATTTAAATATCATTGCTCTTAACTTCCCTTATCTGTATACTAAGTCAGATAGTAATGTTGTCTGTTAGATGTTATATCCTTCCAGATATGTGGTGCAGATATGACTCTTCTTAGCTGTGTTCAAATGTGAGGAAAGAATTTATGTGGTTATTACACGTGAGTATGTCTACTAAGGGCATGCTTAAGCATGATGTTTAAATTAAGGCTTCAGAAAAATAATAATAATGAATACTAATAAAAATAACAAAATTGGAAGTTATGTAATGACTCATCATTTGATAAAACACGTGCTGATAGAATGAGGTAGTGGACAATGAGGACAAGGAGAGAAAGGTGACAGCAGGTAAGCAATGATGGGGAACCTCTCTTCTTGAAATTGAGAATGTATTAGGATGTACACAGTGTTCTCAGTTTATCCCCAAGTCTAATTTACAGAATTTGAGTCCACAAAACAGGTGAATCATAACTGGGGAATCATTCCTGCTGCCCCAAGAATCCCATCCCATTGTAGAATCCAGACCATCCTTACTGATAATTAATCCATCGTAAAACTCCATCATCTGACACCATCCCTAAACCTGTCCCAGTAAAATGTCAGATCTAGTATCAAATCCCCAAGATCCATGTCCTGCTGGTTATACATAGAATTGCCCTACCATTTCAATAACTACACTGTCATGACAAGATACTTTACACAACTGAGGTTTTATCTACTTCAGCAAAAATGTTACTGGGACTTTGATAGACATTGCATTAAACCTGTATATTGATTTGGTAATATTTTACATCTTTACCATATTGAGGCTTCTAAACCACAAGCATTATATGTCTGTGGTCTTCTGAATCAGATCATATGTGCCCCATAAATTCAAATATTCTGAAAGCTTGTTCCCAAGTTGGTGGCAATTTGGGAGATGGGGCCTTGCTGGAGTAGGTGTCTTATTGGGGTTGGGTTTAGGGATGTTATAGCCAGCTATCTCCCCCTTACCAGAGATTGACTCACCCTCCTACTGATGTTTTATACCTGCAGTGGCAGAGGTGATACCCAGCCTTTTCTTATGTTATGATTTCCCCTTCCATTATGGAGGAAAAAAAAAAAAAAAAACAGAAACAAAAACTAGACCTCCTTCCCATCAGCTTCCTTTGGTTGGGTGTTTGTCCCAGGAATAAGAAAGTAAGTGCAACAGGAAATAGGAGTAGGGTTGTTCATGTGTGACTCTTGACCTTTTGGAGCTTATTTGTGGAAGGATTTGAACCCTTGGCCTTAGTGATGCCCTGCAGTGCTGTAAACAGAGGTTAATGGACCATTATGGTCAGAGTTAAAAGACCTAAAAGCAGAAAAAAACTGTGGACTCATATAGGCATGGCTTATGAGGGAAAGAAAAGCCTTTGGACTGGAATAGAAGCAGTTTATATGAGAGGTTGGCTATGTTTTGACTGCATCCTAAGAACTTGGGCAGCATTTAGGATAAATGGATTGGTGTGAGCAGGTGGATATGAAATAGAAAGAAATGAAATTTTTGCGCTAAGACTGCTTCCCATTCAGCCACAATTATTTGATAGATTATCACCATTGAGGCTGAACCAATTGTTTTGTGTTGGGATAGCAGGAAGAATGCTGACTTTTTTGAAAATATGGGGGCAGCTGAGTGTTGAATGTTTCCTGCCCTTCAAAGTTAGCTTTATTCTCCAATGGATCAGCACATTTGGTAGCCCACCAGCACTATTGTTGTATAAATAATGCAGGGTAGAAAGGGTCATTTGAATGGCAATGTGGTTTAATTTTTGGAAATGGCCACTAGGTGATGTGAGGAAGGGTTGTTGGAGTCCCTGCATGGACACCTGATGGAACCATGAGGATCAACTGTGGGCTGCAATGGAGACCTTAGAACTTTTGGGATGCCAAGACTCCTTGAATGGCTACCAAGGAGAGCTGGTGGCTCAGGACAGAGTTTTCCTGGGCTGTGAACAGCCTGGTTGTTGGGGAAACATTGGAATCCCAGGACTTCATTGCTGGTTATAGTTATTGGACTTCAAGCTATAGGATTTGATGTTTGCCCTAGCTGTTTTAGATTTTGCATGGGTTCATTTTTTCCTTGCAATGCCAACTTTTACAGTGTGAATGCCTTTGTTGTTATGTGTTTTTGCTTGTACAGATTCACATATCCTGGACTATAATGATTTTGAACAGTTCAGTGTTGGAATTGAAAAAGAAAATCCATGGGAACATTTAAAAATATTATTTGTTGTTTATGAGAGAGGGAAAGAAAAAAGAGAGTATGGGTGTGCCCTGGCCTCCTGCCATGGTAAATGAACTGCAGATGCATACACCACTTTATGAATATGGCTTTATGTGAATTTTGGGAAATCAAACCTGATCAGGCTTTTTTCAAGCAAGCACCTTTAACCACTGAACAATATCTCTGGCCCATGGGGACTTCTAAAGTTGGCCTAAATGTACTGCATTTTACACTATGAATGACAATTGGTTTATGGGTTCCAGAGGGGGAATGTGGCAATTTGAATTTGATACCCTCATAAACTCATGTGTTCTTAATGGTTGTCCTTAAGGTTGATACAATGTGTTTGGTGGATCCTTACTGCACGAGGTGTGTTGTTGGAAGTGGGCCTAGGGCAAGACAGCTTACCCTTGTCAGAGCTCAGCTTACTCTCCTGCTGCTGTTTTCCACATGCTGTGGCAGGCTGTGATGTCCTGCCTCTGCTCATGCATGCTTTCTCCTGCCATTGTGGAGTTTATCCTCAAGATTATAAGCCAAAACAAAAAGAAACAAAAACAAAAACAAAACCTTTCCTCCCATAAGCTTCTTTGGGTTGGATGTTTGTCCTAACAATGACAAGGAAGGTAACTATAACAATGCCTCATTGATTACGGTCTTTAACTTCTCATCTTAGTATTTAATAGTCTAGACCATATAAATACTATATATCTTGTAGATTTATATGTATATGATTTTAGTTTTGGAAAACAATATGAGTACTATCTTTCAATTTTTGTTAGAATTGTGCATTGCTTAGTTTACAGAAGGTTACATTTTGTGTGTTAACTTGCATTCTATAACCTGGCTAAACTATTCCAAAACTTTTTAAAAATATTTTATGTATTTATTTATTTATTGAGAGTGAGAAAAAGGCAGAGAGATAGATAGATAGATAGAGAGAGAGAGAGAGAGAGAGAGAGAGAGAATGGGCACACCAGGGCCTTCAGCCACTGCAAACGAACTCCAGTTGCATGCACCCCCTTGTGCATTTGGCTTACATGGGACCTGGAGAATTGAGCCGGGATCCTTTGGCTTTGTAGTCAAATGCCTTAACCGCTAAGCTATCTTTCCAGACCCCAAACCTATTTTTATGACTTTTGAAATTTACTCTGGACCAATTCTTTCTCTTTCCCCTCTGTTTTCTTCTTTGACCCTGGAATTACTTTAAAAAATTGTTTAGTCTAAAAGTGTTTGGAGATTTTCCAGATATCTATTATTGATCTCTAATTAAATTCAGTTTTATTTAGGAAACACACTCTGTAAGATTTAAGTCATTTTAAATTTATTGATCTTGTTTTATGACCCAACCTTCAATATAACTTGGTGATGTTCCATGTATTTGTACAAGGAATGTGCACTTTGCTATTGTTAGTGTGCTCAATAAACCTTAATTAGGGAAATTTGGTTGACAGTGTTACTCAAAATTTTCTGTCTTTACCGGATTTCCTTCTATTGGTGTTTTCAAGTCCTCAGAGCATCCATTGTGTAAATGATCTTGGTTTACTTAAAAGGGTTAGAACACCCTCTTGAAACTGCGTAGGCACTTAACCAACTACTCATATATTCATTTCTTATAATTCAATCATTTAAATTCCCCAGATTTTTAATTCCTTCCATTCTCTACTTGAATTGGCTTGTTTGTGAAATTGTAGTAGGCGTGTAATTAAAATATTATCCCACACTAGGAAGTTTTTACAATCTTATCAAATTATAATCTTCTCTTAAATAAAGATTGTAATGCCATTTATGAGAATTTACGCTCTGCGTCACTAAGAATATGATACTTTTTGATGTGTGCTGTGTGCAATGTTGTCCCTCCATGAGTCAAACCCTTGAGACATTAAATATCAGCCAAGAGGTCAAAGCAGTCATCATCACACAGGACTAGCACTCTAGAGTCAGGAAGAAACAAAAGTTTTGAAAATTGGAACATGAATAGTGAACGGGCACTGAGGGAACTCCATTTAGTAAGAGAAGGTACTATCTGACTTGGTTAATCAAGCTTATTTGCTTTATAGTTAACCTGAACGTGGTGGAACATACCTTATAATCCTAGCACTCTAAGGTGGAAACAAGAAGATTACAAATTCCAGACCAGCTTGGATTACATAGTGAAATCCTATTGCCAAATATGTTTTAATGAACAAATAAACATTTCAAAGCATGATTTATAAGAAAGTCTTTCTGTAACTGAAAGTATGAGGAATGTGAGCCATTAAGATCAAGATTATATAATTACTGGATCCAAAATTCAGCCTGTCCATTTTTTATAGGTGAGTGAACAAATGCAGATCCAGCAATGTAGGCAGATTGAAGTAGGAAACAGGAGGTGGGGACAATATATCTGTTTCTGAGGTAATATGAGGAGAGCTCAGGGCTGAGTAAAAAGGATGCTGAATAACAGTATCAAACTGCTGCACATATGGGCAGAGTTTTAATTAAATTGGATGTATGAGTGGGTGAACAAACAAACAAATGAAAGGCAGTAGTTCATGACCTAAGAGAACTGCCATGGATTTGAGCTAATGAACCTTAGTGTTCTCTTTCTACCCTCTGAGATTCCCACAGTGGATAAGTGTGTCTTGGTGACTATAAAAGTAAATGTTTCATAAAATTTTGTTTCTTTGTCTTTTAACATAAAATAGACTTGATTTTTTAAAAAAGATTTTTGATACTTTAGGTGTTTGTAATAACAGATGCAGAAAATCTGACTATAAGCTCTCTTTAGGTAACTCGCATAATTTTAAAAGACAAATACTTATATTATGTTTTATTAAAATGTTATAGTTATATATAGAGTCTAATTTCTTTTTAGCCAACTTCACAAGTGAGTAATAAGTCATGGTTACATTGCCTAAAGAAATATAAAAACAGGAACACTTTTTCAATTTAAAAGTAATATGAAAATAGCTGTTGGAAGGTAAAGTTTCTCCTAACTGCTGTATATAATTCTGTCATTGGAAATTTCTAACAGATGATCTTAATTGTTTCTTTGTAACAGCTTTTGTGCTTTGTAGGTTTTCAAATCAGACATTTTACAGGGTTTTATTTCATATTGTGTATAGGTTAGAGATCCTTTCTTTTTGAAAGATTTCAATGTGTTTATAAACTAAGATATTAAAACAATCTAAAATATGATACTTTAAAATCATTACATTTAAATGTATGTCAAATAAATGTTTATCTTGACAAATGTGTGAGATAGGATTGGATAGTTTGTTATTAACTAAATGAATATTAAAAATGTTTAATAAAATCTAAAACAGATAGTAAATAGTGAGTAAAATAAACATTGGTCAAACTTATCTATTCATTGATTATTTGCACATTTCTCCAACAGAGCTTACCTTTACTTTCTGAGAAATATCTTGTAGAACCTGATTAATCTAAGTGGAACCTAGTCTCAAAGACCTATGTCAAGTCTGAAAGATCTTCTCTTATCACCCCAGAAAAGGCAAGGCCCTTTTTGTCTATATTTTTATACTGCTGCTGAGTTCCACATTCATTCATCATTGACTAATCCATCCATGCTTTTTGTTAATTGTTATGGATGCCTCAAATATTAAATAAACATTCTTGTCAGTGTTGAAAAAAATCATTTTCCTTATTCCTCCATAGAGAAATAGATGTTGAAAATTTGACATAACATCTGTGACATAAATGAGTAGATTCACTAGTTTTTATGTGTCACTCTATGTTGGAGGGTTATTCCCATACACAACTCTGCTCCTTCTCTGAGCTCAAAAAATGGCAGCCAATGCCATTCCTTGTTTGACTTTGCTCCTCTCTATAATAGAATGTGTTAGTGGACTGAGTACTTACTTGAGCACTCTCTGTTTATCCCCTCTCTGTTTTCATGCCCCCAATTGTAGAGAGCCACTTTCTATACTCAGTCCTGTTGACTCGGAAACTTTGGTACATAGCCCTATGAAGTACTCTGCCTGGAAAAGGTGTTCAAAATAGAGGATTCAGGTTTATACAAGTTTCCAAACAAATTTTTTTTAAAAAAATGTTATCAAAGCACAGTTTCCACATAAATTTGGCAATCCTTGAACCAGTGTAGTAGTGGATGCCTATAATCCCAGCATTTGTGAAGTGGAGACAGAAGGATCAAAGTTGAAGCAATGCCTGGGCTACTTAATAATCTGCCCACACCAAAAAATAATATTTTAATCCTTGTATATAAAAGAGACAAGGTTGTTTGTGAAAGCATTTTGTTCAATGTAACACTGATTGAATAATTTCCACAATTATTTGCATTAGCATGACTAACAGAATTTGTCTATCAAGCCCTACATACATTAATAAGTAAAACTTTTTTCAAATAACTTTCAGATATTAACATTATGTTATAAAATGGTTTTAATCCTTAAGCCCACTATGTTGCAAACACACACGCACACATACATGTATACCCATGCATAAACACACACACAGAAGTATACATATGCATGCAAACAAAGGGCTGATATGAATGTAAAGGGTATACTTCTTAGTTTATCCATTAATTCAACGAATATCTTTTGGAACTTCCTGTTTTTTATCTTCTAGTCTAGGCAATGGGACATTATACAATTCGGATAAACCCATCCTCATAAAATTTATATTTTTGTGTTCATGTGTGAGACAAAATTCCATTGAGAAACGTACAGTAAAGTAATAAAAAACACTAGGTGATAACTGGTAAACTAAATCTGGTAAGACATTTTGAAGGCAGAGATTGAATGACGTGTGGGAACATGCCATGAGAATATCAGGACAGTAAGGGCTCTGAGGTGTAACAACAAGCAGAGCAGCATCAGCAAGGCCAAGGTCAAGAAAGCTGAAGACCCCACCCTCCTTGGAAGGGGCCTTAGAACCATGGAGAAGATATTTCCTTCTTTCCTCATGTGCCCATTTGCTTTACCAAAGCTATAAACAAGCACTTCTTAAAAACATCTGTGGCCCCGTGGAGCTTACTTTATTTTTACAAAAGCTGACAATAAACATCAAGAATGCTTGAAATGGGGTCATCTGCCTGGGCTTAAGAGGCAGCACCATGCAGAGAAGAGAGGGAACACTGTGGAGAGAACTGGTGGTGCTGGAGTATCTGTGGTCCAGTCATCTGAGTGTAAAGGACACAGGAAGGCTTTGATATACTGTGTGTGTGTGTGTGTGTGTGTGTGTGTGTGTGTGCATGTGTGCACTTATGTGTGCCAGCATGTATGAATGGATATATGTGTGCATGTGTATACACTGTTACATTGTTCTTCCAAAAATCCGAAATGAGATATGCTTCTAAAGGCAATGTCAATTTGAAACATATCAAGAAAAATTCTCATTTATAAGTTCTCTAATCAGCAATTAGATTTTTCAGTCAGTTGGTAATGTTCATGTAATTGGATTTGATAGAAGAACATATCAATTATTTCAATCACAGTCATTCACGTGTATAATGATATCAGCAGCATTTCAATTCTCCATTGGGACTTCCTGCTAGAACTGAGAATGCTGTAGGAGATACCAACTCTCCATCCTGAAGTTAATCCCATTCATCTGCACTTATATTTTCCCTTCTATTGTAATATATGCCATATGTATAAGAACATATAATCACTCTACTGTAGGTTTTATTGTCACAGTTGTGATAAGGCTATGATGTGTTATGCATATGAATCTACAGGATTATTTTTCTCATTCTCTAATTGCACTCCTGCTCTAAATATTTAGGAAAAAAATAGGCTGCTTCCTTAGCACCTCCTCTGTCATGGCACAAAACAAGTGCTGCTTACAACTCAACTAAATAATACACACAAGAAATAGCATTTATGTGGGAAAAATGTCGAAATAACAATTCAAAACTCATATTCTGTGTAGATGATGGAATAATTAGTGCCCACAGATTTTTCTTTCATGAGTCTTTTAAATTATCTTCAAGATTATGTAATATTTTATCATAATTTATTAATTTATACAGAATTAAAGCTTTTTGATGTTCTTGAGGGTGTTAAGCAGTCTTCTGGCTGGGGAAATATAAGGCTTGAGTAAGAAGCTACTCAGTGGTCAAGGATGACAGAGCAGCTTGTTGTAGAATGGCATCTGAGACTGAATAAAGTACTACAATTACTGTAGCTTTTGGAAAACTAGCTATTTCAGACTAAGGCATTTTCCTAATGCAGTTTAAACTGGCTAACTCTCCAAAGTAAAATATCAAACTTTCAAGGGACCTTTACATGATCAATAAACTTACTGTTTCCAACTAATTTTAACAATCTTGAATCAGAAGAACAAGAGAACATAGTCATTTAAATCATTAGCAAAAAAGTTATAAACTTGTCTTTATTAATAAATTATTCCTTTGAAATCACCAAATCAATTGTAATAGCTAATATTTATTCAACATCCTATACCATTTTTCATAAAAAAGTTAAACTTTATAGACAACAATAGATTTAAAATAAATGTTCAAGTGGGCAATTTTTGTAGTGCTATTGAATATGAGGATTAAATTTCAGACAATTTAATGAATAGAAATAATAAAAATGTTAAAATAGCACAATATTATTAAAATATATTTTGTAACTTCACCATGTCTTGTCCTTTCATAGAAAATTATTCTTGGTCTTAATTAACAAATCAAAAGCAAAGCAAGGAATATTCCTCTCTCTTGTCTCCTCTCTTATGCAACTACACCTAGGTGACAGGTTTTGTTTGGTTGGTTTCTTTACTAAAAGGAAGATATATTTTACTTCTAAAATGTCATTGTTTTATAATTCATTTTCAGAGTTAAAAGTGTTTCAAAATGCTGTTTTGTATAAGTATAAAATGTAAAAGCATTTTCCAACTTGCTTGCAATTTCTAAGACAATAGTATTATTATATCTTAATTCATTACTAGGAATGATATAATTGAAAATATTATTGAGACACTAAAAATATTGCCTTCTCAGAATTTTTTTGAGATTAAAAGTAGAAATACTGTGTGGGTTTTGTTTTTTATTACTGAAATAAAAATTATGTCAACAAATGGATCAATGTTATGTGTGTGTGTGTGTTAGCCTTTTCTTATTTTTTTTGTTCTTAAAATTAGTTAATTACTTTCTTCTGATAATTTCCTTATGGAATTTAGAACACAAGTTGATACATTTATCTTAAAGTCAAATTAATATAATCTATAACATTGGCTTGAAATAAAACATCATTTTACATTTTATAAAAAAATATATTTATATTTGGCTCAAAACTCAGGAAAGATATATTTCTATAATAACAGCATTGATAGAACTCCCATATTATGTATATTGAAATATTGGTAATACTAATATCTTAAAAGTTTACCATCTACACTAATACTGAGAAAAATCCTTAAATTAACACAAGTCCCTTTGAAATTTTTTTTTAAAAAGCCTTGGGAAAAACTATAATGTTTCAAAACCCAACCACTGTATTTCTTTCTCATAAGCTCTATGAATTGAATTGTGTGCCTGTCCCCCCAAATTCATGTCCTGAAGCACTACTACTGCTTTGTGACTATGAGTTTATATGGCTGGGCACTGAAAAGATAGGATTAGTGTCTTGATAAACAACACCAGCAAGCCTGTCCTCTGTTCAGAGCAGAAGGAGAGTCTGCTATAAGCTAAAAAGAGAGCTTGGCCAGGAGCTGACATAGTTAACCAACGATTGCAAACTTTTCAGCCTCCAGATCAGAAAGAAATGAATGCTTGTTGTTGAAATTACTGTGTTATAGCAGTGTGCATGGGCAAATCCAGGAATATATGCATAAACTTTCATCCAAAATGTATTTATTCTTATTTTTCATGTGATTCTAACATTTCTGGTCTTTGAATATACACATTTATTGCAAATAGTAAAATGGAAAGTCAAAGAAAATGGTACCAGTCTGGAACATCTGTCCCTGTGAGGTAAGATACAAGGTAAATTGAAAGCTAGAGGGCAAAGGAGAACTAGAGAGGACAGTTATGGCAATGTCAGAAGCTCAGCAGTATGGGAACATTATGTATGCTGGCAGACATATCCTTATACAGAAGAGAAGCCCTGGGGCATTCACTTTTATTGCAGAGAAAAGGTATAAAGCTTAGGTCAGATATTTGGTTTAGAAAGGTTACAATTCAATTCTTTAAATAGTACTATCTTAGATAAGAATCTTTACTTCCTGAGATAAACTTTCCAATACAATAAAATATGATCTCTAACCAAAACAAAAATAAATAAATAAAAAGAGGGATCTAACTCACAGGGGGCTGACAAGGGCCCTCCTAATGACCTCCACTTCTAGCTCTTCATACCTTTCTGCAGCTCTCCTCCCCTATCATAACAACTGTCAGAAACACAGACAGGTACAGCATTTATGTCTTTCTACCACGTCAAAATTATTGAATAATAATAAATTCACATGCTACTTTGAAGTCATTGGCAGCAAATTTCCAAGTTATCTTGATTTCCCTTGATATTGTTCAAGGCAAACATTCCTTTATTCCAATCTTAACTACTAATATTAGCTCTCAGATTACATTGCACAGTACATAGTAAATCTATCTATCTATCATCTATCTATCTGTCATCTATCTATCTATATATCTAATCGATCTATCTAATACTTATCTATCTTTAGGTTTTAGAATGGCTAAAGGGGATAAAGAGAATGAAGAGCTCCAGAGAGTCCTTACTGGAGAAGGATGGTAAGGATACAAAGAAATTTCCTTCAGGAATAAGGTAATGAACCCTGTTAGGCAGGGCCAGATGCAGAGGAATTAATGGACAGAAAATGGACAGCAGGTCTAGACAAGCAAATAAGATGATGGACAGGCAGACAGTGATTTGAGTAGGCCTGTCAATAGAACTAAGCTGAGCTTAAGAACCTGGGACAATGCGGCTTTTCAGTCAGTTATTTCTTCATCCACAGTTGCTGGTTAGATAGCAGGTTGGTAAGGTCATCACCTTAACAGTGTTAGCTGCCCTCTACATGGGTCCATTCCAGGTACCCTTACCTCCACTTGGGTGTTCACTAAGTTCTCAGGCCTGATTTTTTCTGAGATTTTAATATGCCTGTATACTCATTTTGTCCCAATTGTCTTTGACAAATTTGTTGGGTGTCACCATGTTTACTTTTAATAAATAAGTTATTTTCTTGTGTGTACCTCATAAATGGTGCGGGACAGATGGCATTTTTTAATGTTCCCACCAAGGGGCCAGTCTTGTTGTCACTGTATTTTTACTAAAAAAGGAGTCAAAGCTGCTTAGAAAATGAAGCTTCTCAGCTGGACATGGTGGCACACATTGTTATTCCCAACACTTAGGAGTCAGACATAGGAGGATGGATATGAATTTGAGGCCAGTCTGGAACCACAGAGTGAATTTCAGCCTGGGCTAGAATGAGACCCTAACTCAAAAAAATCAAACAAAAAAATTAAGTTTCAGGGAAAGCAAGGCACAGCATGAAAAACCACTGCTTAAAACAATATGGAGTAAATTCAAGTGCAAGCTCAATGGTGATCAATGAAATATTCCAGAAGTGATGGGATGCTATTTGGAGCTATATTTCAAATGACACTGTTGTCTCTCTCTCTTTCTCATTTATCTACCATCTACCATCTATCTATGTATCTATTCCCCTCTCCACACACACATACTCCCTCCCCTTTGCCTCTTTCTTCCTCACTACTTCCTGGGGAAAGCTCTCTCTTTTTTCTCAAATACCATTGAGAGCACATAGTGAAACATCTTTTGCCAGTTATCATGTGACTGAACTTGTACACAAATCTTCCTGTCCCAATTACATTTTCAGAATGTTTTAGCACCACACAACAATTGCTTGTAGAATCACAGGAGATTCTTTGCCAGCAGCCCTGAGCTAAACCCCTTACAGGCTCCTGGCACTCAGAAACTGTGAGATGACAGAAAATGCCTGGTGCTCAAAGCCACTTAGTTTTGATGTGGTTTGCATGCAGCAATAGTGAAGAGACACAGATTTTCCACCCCGCATGTGGTTTGGTGCCATAATAAACACCTCATGTGTGAAAACATTTTGGAATTGGGCACCATGGAGGAGAAACAAGGGTTTTGAGAAGTTTTCATGAAAGCCTTCAATCGGCTGTTAGCAAAATGTTGGACTTTGCAGAGACTTCTTGTGAGAAACTAAAGGGAAACTGAGGAAAGTTTTACTGGAAACTAGAGAGATGAGTGCCTTTGATCTTAGCTACAGAACACTCAAAATTGTTAGCCATAGTGACGTGGAAGGTAGGAAATATTTTCAATAATTTGAGTGCTGCAGCTAAGGAGTTTTTTTTTTTTTAATTTTTCCAGACTGATTGGACTCCCTCCTTTCTCTTCTCTGCTGGGGGTAAAATGTAGCAGGAGAGCTATAGGCTATGAAATCACTACAATACTGAAAGGAATTGGAGCTTTGTGGCCCCAAGAGGGGAAATCAAGTTAAAATTAAGAAGCCAAACACATGACACATTAATCTTTTATTATAACTTCAAAGAGTGATCCAGAGTGCATATGGGATCTGGGAACCCAGGGTGGGTGAAGGGTGGGGAATGTTTGGGGCCTGTACACTCCTGGCTCGTGAGGTTCACAATGTGCTTTTGAGAGCTGTATACTCCAGACCGGTGAGTGCGTCTTGGGTGTGCATGGGGCCTGTGTGCCCACTCAGGGGGGTGAGGGGCACAGGGTGTTTGTGGCCTGTACATTCTGAGCATCTTTGGGTCCTGTGAGCTCAATGAGGGTGAATGATGTGGCCTTTTGGGGGCCGCAAAATTCTGGGAGCCAGTGTGTTTGCAGCCTATGCCCTCCAGGCTCGTGAGAGTCACAGAGTGCTCCTCAGCAGGTTTGGGGCATGTGCCCTCCAGGCTGATGAGGGGGAGGCATGTTTGGGCCTCTGGATTCCAGCATCAGCGACTTTGGGGCCTGTGCAATCAGGGTAGGTGAGAGACATAGCGTGGTTGGGGCCTGTGTACCCACTCCATGCAGTCTGTGCCTAATGGCTCCCCTTCCCCAATCTTCGCCTCCTATCTCAGCAGATTTTGGAGCATTTGCCACCTCCTCTGATTGTGCCAAGCAATACATCTGGTTGACTCGTAGCACCTGTGCCCCCGCACAGGCTAACTCAGCAGACTGGAGCTCCAGCCTGGCCCATGTTGCCCCTCGCCCTGTTTCCTGTGCATGTCCACCCTCCCACTTCTGGCTACCCACTGGGTACATTGCTCCTGCCCATGATGGGGAATACATGAATATCTGGCAACTACCAGTCAAGGGCTACCAGTGAGTCCTCTACAACCTGCTCAAATGGGTATGGCAGGGGAGCAAAGTGCCATGCCCCCTGGAACCCACAGGCAAGGCACGGCTATGATCTGGGCTGAAGAGATTCCAGACGTCCATCCATAGCTGTTATATCAGACACCATCCCACTGCTGCAAGCATACTTGCAACCTCCACAACACTCACATCTACGGAATCAGCACCATCCCACTCCAATCTAACCCAGGTTAGATTCTCCAGGTCCCCTGTAAGTCAGAGGCACATGGTGGCGCATACATCTGGAGTTTGTTTGCAGTGGTTAGAGGTCCTGGTGTGCCCATTCTCACTCTTTCTGTCTCTAATCAATAAATAAAAATAAATCTTTAAGAAATTCTGCAAGATTATAAAAAAAAATCCTCAGCAATAGAAACACCTCTGGAGGTATCACCATGCATGAAGGTACACTACAAATCCCTATTAACAAAACAGCATAGTACTAGCATAAAAACAGACACATGGACCAATGGAGAATAATTAAATGTCGGGAACCATAAAGCAAAAGCCTCTCCATTTTGCCTGGGCCTGTTCTTAAGTTGACTCATTCACCAGAAAGCTGGTCCATCCAGCTTGCAGTTAGGAATGTGGTCTGCAGAATCTTATCTTTTGCAAAAGGCCAGTTTACGATCAGGATGTCAAGCCATTAAGGCAAAATTAGAAAAACACCCGGATACATCTCCTCTAGGTTCCCTAAGATTAGATAAACACCCGGTTACATCTCCTCTTAGTTTCCTAACAATTCCGGCCCTAAATCACGTCAGGCAGCTTACTCCCCCGTTTTCTTCCCCTATATAACCACTGTGTAAAAAATAAAGTTAGAGACCTTGATCAGACTAGACTTGGTCTCCTTCTTGTGTCTGTTTGCCTTCTCCCATTCAGGTTAACTTCCCCTTTGGTCCTTGTTCAACTCCCCGCTGGCCGGGGCAATTAAAGACCTAGAACTTAGTTCAAGTAACTACAGCTACCTGATCTTTGACAAAAGAGCCAAAACTTACACTGGAGAAAAGGCAACATCTCCAACAAATGGTGCTGGAGAAATTGGATACGCACATGTAGAAAAATAAAACTAGGCACAATCCTCTCACCATGCATGAAAGTCAATTCCAAATGGATTAATTACCTCAATATAAATCAAACTACTGTATGAAAAAATAAGAGGAACACTATAGGAGTGTGGAAAGACTTCCTGAACATTTCCCTAATAGCCCAGGAAATTAAACAAACATTCAGCCTGTGGGGTCTCATGAAGCTAAAAAGTTTTTGTACAGACAAACATACCATAAATAGAGATAACAGACTACCCACAAAATGTGAGAACATCTTTTCCAGCTATGCCATTGACAGAGGTCTAGTATCTAGACTCTATAAAGAAATCAAAAACCTAAAAAATAAAAAAATCAAGCAATCCACTCAAAAAATGGGACAGAAAACTGAATAGGGAATTCTCAAAGGCTGTACATTGTCACTGGAGTGAATGATTCTCAGTAAGTGTCCCAAGATTTAAAATTTTCTTACCAGAATCACAAGCTTTAAATTACACATGTCAGAGAAAGCTGTCAAATAAAAAGAGCTCTCATGCTTATAAAATCAGAGGTTTTGTGAAATGTGGTTAAATAATAAATCACCAGGTCACTAAAGGTATGGAATGTATATATCGCTCTTGAGAACTTGGTTAGTTCTCCTTAGAGGGGGAAATGTGACCACTCTGCTCTCAACCCTCTGGCCCCTATCTCATGTGTGATCTCTCCCTCTTGCATGTTGCTGCCATGATGCTCCCATTGCCAAGGGGCAATCACCAGAGGCTGGATCAATGTGGTTACACAATTTTAGACTTTCAGATTCAAAACCTATAAACTAAATAAATTCTATTATTTATTAATCACCAAGCTTCAGGTATCACAGCAATGGATAATGGCTAACCTAGAAGATTTTCAGAACATATGTGCCTTCTCATGAAAAGAAATGATAAATTAAATTAAGAGACCAAGATTACAGAGGACAAAATTCAAAGATTTATAGAAAACATTTGGGAGGCTGGAGAGATGGCTTAGCACTTGCCCGTGAAGCCTAAGGACCCCCACTAGAGTCTCGATTCCCCAGAACCCCATTAGCTAGATGCACAAGGGGGCGCATGCATCTGGAGTTTGTTTGCAGTGGCTGGAGGCCCTAGCACGTCCATTCTCTCTCTCTCTCTCTCTGTCTGTCACTCTCAATAAATAAATAAAAATGAACAACAAAAGAAAGGAAAGCATTTGGGGACAGATACAGGAGTTATTGATAATCAAGAATTGTCAACATGTCCACCTGCCTGCAGAATTTCTATATGTTCATGTTCCCCCTTACTGACAATACTTATCCTCTGGCAATGCAATCCTATTTTGTTGGGTCTGTGGGCATGCCTCACTTGCTACTTTATTTCTAGATACAGAGTAGATGTCCTTAGAAGTTGCATGTAAGTATCTTCTCTCAAGGAACTGTGTTTAAGTAACTACACTGCAGGGATCATACCTGTGCCTGACTCTGTCTTGAGAGCAATATTTAGATCTCAGGCCGATGAGCCATGGGGTGGTGACTGGGGGGAACTGGGAAGCCATAAGTGTATTTTTGGATTTGTAAAAATGTGTATTGGGGAGCAAGAAGGCAGGGTATGTTAACTAACCTCTAATATTGTCCCTGATGGTCCTACCTTAGTCCTCCTCACACCACTGTAAAATAACCTCCCACACACCAGGGCCAGTTACTGCGGCCAATAAAATACAGTACAGGACAAGGCATATCACTGTAGCCATCCATATGTCATGGTTTCATATTTCTATTAGTACTATGGCAAATGCTCACAACATTAGCAAAATAGCTATTATTTTCCCTCAGTTCTAAAGGTGAAAAGTACCTGTGCCACTTGTTTCTACATCCAGGGCTTCTCAAAGCGGATGAATTCAAGGTGTCAGCCAGCTAGATTTGACAAGGACACCTTGAGATGTTACCACTTGTATGTTCATTCAGGTTATGGGCCTTCTTGTGACAGAAGGATGAAGTTTCACAAATCGTTTGGTCAACTGTGTGCCTCTGTGAGGTCAGGTCCTTACACGCTGGCTTCTATATCTTAAAACCAGAGAGAGCAAATAAGTTTTCTTCATACTTTTCCCTGACATCACCTGATATACTTCTCCTGATCCACTGGACAAAGACATTTGTGGTCGTATGGTTGATCACATTTTATCTACATCTTTGGTAAGCCAAGATAATCCTCCCTATTTATAGCCTATTCACTTCACACCTCTATGTTACGTAGCATAATGTGTCACACATATCTATAAGTTGGCATGGACATCTTTAGGGAAATATTATGTTTGTTATTGTTAGAAAAAATCGGAAAAAGTTTCAGTGGATGTCACTGTCAGACTTGGGTTGCTGGGATGAACTTCCAAACTAGGTACAAGTTAAAGGGAGAAAGAGAAAGTATTTGAAGTTTACAGATTGAGGGGAAGTTCTGTAATGGAAGAAGAGGTTGGCCCCTTTCACAGATCTAAGCAGAGAGTAAGAAAGCAACCAGCATAAGCAAGCCACTTCAGGAACTCAGGCAGAGCTCTAGCACTTTGCACATCTTTAGCTTGAAATTCTATCTGCCCCCACACCTTAGGGCTGGACCCTATGATCTGCCCACAGTGGCACCTCCTCCAGCCAGGTGGCTGGAGATCTAAATTACAAGCTTTAGTTAGCTTCTGAATTAATTGGGGCACTTCCATTCAAACTTCCATAGTGGATAGTATACTTCCCAATGAAGCTTGAGTGCCCACATTCAGATCACCAGAACTCACATCAAGCTGTATCATCTACAATCCCAGTAGCCTGGTGAATATAATGGTGAAAAAACAAAAGACTACTCTGCCTCAAACAAGGTGAAGGCTGAGGACCAAAATCTGAAGTTGTCCTCTGACAGCCACATGAACATTATGACACAGGCATACCTGCTTTCACTCCCAGGAACATGTTCAATCTCTCCCCCTGTCTCTCTCCTTCATAGACATTCTAACATTCTAAAGTATTTTTCTGTAGCCTATTGTGGTAGAATTTTTGTCCTTCCTACTAAAGAGCCAATTTTGGAATCAGTATTCTTTTCAGTTTTTTCAGTGTGTTAACAGGTTCATTTTCTTGGTTTCTTTTTATATTTAATACATTATTGAACATGATACTGTATTTCTATTACATTTTATTTAATTACAAAAGACTTTAGAGTGTTTTTGAAGAGCTCCTTGCTCCCCATTATTTGCAGTTTGAAATGTAACATTACCAGTTCCCATAACTAATCAAAGTTACATAATTACATGTAAAATTTCTCTTGAATTTATTTTAGAAAAATATTATTCATTTATTAAGAGCTTTTAAAAATAATTAAGTATTTTGGTTGAAATCTGCCTTCTGACAATGAGAAATGAGTATTTCACATACATATTTCAATATTAGTTTTTGTTTTGGGCTATGACCAACTTATCACCTCATAAGTATCACATAAATCCTTGAAAAGAATAGATCTTTTTGTAGGGCAGAATCATGGTGCATGTATGCATATACCTCTATATATGTACTGATAGACACATGTATGAATATTTTGTAATTATCATATTTTAGGAATCTATAAAATTAGTTTTATTCCTTTAATCTATTGAAGATATAGAAAAGAGACTTGTGCTACTTCTCACTATGATAGTGGTAGTTTTGCTAGGGACTCCTGATCCATATTTCGACAATGTATTTATTTATTTCTTTTTTTGTATTTCCAGGTAGGGTTTCCCACCAGCTCAGGCTGACCTGGAATTCACTCTGTGGTCTTAGGTGACCTCTAGCTTACAGAGATCCTCCTACTTCTGCCTCTCAAGTGCCAGGATTAAAGACATGCACCACCACACCCAGCTTTGACAATTAATTTAATAGAATTTGCTGCATGATGCTTGATGATTGTCACAGATATGACAGTGCCGTCAGCTGCTCAGGTCGAGGTCTGAGAGTACCAATCCCAGTTGTGCAATGTTCTGGTTAGAGGACAAGGTGAGTTCTTTACCCAGGTTTCAGCACATTCATTCAAAAATACACAAGATGGTACAAGTGGAGTCTAACAGATGGGCTACTGTGAAGTTTCAGAGTCTCGTCTGTGAAGCACTTCCAACAATGTGCCAACAGGAAGTGGGTAGGCATTATTCTAGTATTCCTCAAGAAGAAGTGGGTAGGCATCACTTCTACATATTCCTCAACAGGAAGTGGGTAGGAATCGCTTCTAGTATTCCTCAACAGGAAGTGGATAGGCATTGCTTCTACATATTCCTCAACAGGAAGTGGGCAGGCATTGCTTTTACCTACTCCTCAACAGGAAGTGGGTAGGCATTGCGTCTACATACCTTTCAACAGGAAGTGGGCAGGCATTGCTTCTACATACCACTCAACAGGAAGTGGGCAAGCATTGCTTCTACATATTCCTCACATACAGGAGCGTCTCAGGCCCTGGTTCAAACCATGACTACCTGACCCATGGGATTTAAAGGTATTTCTTGTACTATTTACATTTCCTTTAAATGTACATTAAAGTTGATATTTTTAAATCATTTATCTTTTGATAAAGGCAGAGCTCATTATTTATTGATATAAATAGATTTTAAGGCTTAACAGTGTTGTATCGGTTACTTTTCTCATGGCTGTGATCCAAACACTGACCAAAGCAATTTAGGAAGTAAGGGCTTCCTTTGGCTCATAGTTACAGTCCATCATATCAGGGAAGGCATAGCTTGAGGCCATTGGTCACAGTCAGTTCACAGCGAGGAAGCAGAGAGTGATGAATGTCAGTGATCAGCCAACTCTTCGTTTTATACAGTGCAGTTCTCTAGACCATGGAATGGTGTTAGCCACAAAGTGGTTCTTCCCACCTCCATTAACCCAATGTACATAATCCCTCAGGTTTTCCTAGAGGCTCGCTCTATCTAGGGAATCCATGGACATGCTCAGAGGTTCCTACCAAGGTAACAATATAAACCAGCACAGTAGTCATACTTACTGTAATAATGCTACTTTCGTTTTATTCTATAAATTTACTTTTTGTCATTTTTATCTTTTTAAAAACCTTTCTTCTATAATACTGATTCTAGATTTAATTTTCTACCACATTTAAGAAATTATAAACAGTAATTTAACTTGTCATGAAAAACAAAACTATTACTTATATCTATGAAATAAGATAAATATATTGTGTTTTGTAACTTTTTCTTCTAACCCTTCAAGCCCTACCCGGTTTTATACAATGAACATTGGATACTTGACTAACATTATTACTTAATCTTTGTATTCTATTAGAGTATTTAAAGTGTTTTCTGGAGATATAATGTACATGTTAATAGTAAACAGAAGCTTAGTATATTCTTCTTACTGCTATGATTATTTTTCTTCATTTCTACATTTTACTGAATAATTTTTTAAAAATTCTTTTGTTATTTTTATTTATTTATTTGAGAGCAACCGACAGAGAAATAAAGAGGCAGACAGAGAGAGAGAGAATGTGCATGCCAGGGCGTCTAGCCACTGCAAAAGAACTCTAGATGTGTGCGCCCCTTTGTGCATTTGGCTAATGTGGGTCCTGGGGAATCAAGACTTGAACCAGGGTCCTTAGGCTTCACAGGGAAGTGCTTAACCACTAAGCCATCTCTCCAGCCCCTGAATAATTTTAAATTATTAAGTTGCTCTTGTGCTTTTTAAAAAAAAATATTTACAAGGAATAAAGACAAGTTTAACCCTTTATAGCATACATATAGACTTCTAAGAGCCCATATTCTTTTGTGTTCATGGCTTTTCTTGATTATTCATTTCTTCATGTTTATGTTTATGCTTACTTCTCTATTTCCTATCCATTCTGATTTTGGAAGAGGTAGAAGTCTGAAGAAGCTAATGTTCTGACGTCCAAAAAGGATGCTGTCACCAGCAAAAGCAGCCTATACATAAAGAGTTACAAAAAAAAGCAGTGCTTTCCGTCTAGTGGTCCTTGCTTCTTACTAGCCAGTGGATCTTTCATAGATTTTGGAACCGAGCTTCTTCAGACCTCCACTGTTGACTGAAGACCAGCAGCTCTCAAAAAATCTTCCGAGTAGGGACTGCTAAGGCATCCAGCTTTATGGAATGAGCAGCTACCATGTTTTCAAGCTCTCTAGCCTACAGACAGCCATTGTTAGGCAGTCCCTCCCATGTCCTGCAAGCCATTCTAATAGGTTCTCTTATAATATAGATCCTTTCTTTTTGTTTTCTTCCTCTCAAAGAATGCTGACTTGTACAGATTGAGGTACAAGGAATATGATCAGCCTAAAAATTCTCAGGATTCTCTCCCAGTTATATACTCCATCTAGCAAGACACCACCTCCAAATGATTTCACAACCTTTCCAAACAGAATCACCTGCTGGGTACCAAGTGTTCAAACCCATGAGCCTCTGGGGGACACTTTTACAACTGTACTATTTAACATTTTTAGAATTCATAGAATGCATTTTCCTAACTTGGGGTAGCAGAATATAATTTATCGTCTCCTCTTCCTTTGCTATGGTGATGATAAATTTTAAGCAGAAAGGAAAGTACATGGGCTAGATCCGTATCTCTAGTTTGGAGTGACTCACATGTGATTTCTGATGTTCTACTAGAAAATATCCTGATGTACTAGATTTATGCCCTGATAGCCACTATCTCTGAGTAGCTCCAGAAATCAGTCTCTGGAGAGCCTTTCAGCTGTTTCATCTTTTGGAGATGCACATGGGCAAACAGGTTGTCTACCTCCTAGGGATGAACCTGGATGGATTAAACACCTAGGTTGGAAAGACTTATAGACTACTTGGAAAATATATTTTCCATCTTTTCAGAATCAGATTAAAACATTTTATTCTTCATTTGGTATTGTAACAAACTACATACACACACACACACACACGCACGCACACACACACACACACACACACAGGTATAAAGCAGCCTCAAAACACAGTCAAAACTCCTTAAATATCTTAAAGCATACAGAACATTTTCCCAGTAATCAGTGTATTCTGTTTCTTAGTAATATAAAGGATCGGGCCAGAGGTAGTTTGTAGGGTATTAGAATTAATGGATAATTAAGGATCAAAACACAACAAATTATTTTTACAATAATTACATGGTAACATGTAACAGAAAAGCCCTAAAATGCTGTATTTGTTTAGTAACAAAGTGTCTTAACATTTGATTTTTAGAAAATAAGCATTTATTAAATATCTAGTGAACATAAAATCTAAAACTAATAAATTAGAAGTCATTCCATAGATAATTAATGTAGTTAATTGGGATAGGACAATATAATTAATTAATGTTAGTCAATGTTTGCATGTTTCTTTAAAAATGGAAAATAAAGTTTTTCTTTAGTAACCATGAGGTTTGATTCTGGGACCATTGAGGAAATTAAAATCTGTGAGTATTCAAGTATTTTTATATATCCTCATGCATTTAAAATAATCTGTGGATTATTTACTGTGATTCTTAATCTCAGTTGTCAACATGATTTCGAATACCATGTAAACAATTTCTGTGAGAAATTTTTCAAGATAAGGCTAATTGATGTGGAAAGACTCATACTAATTTTAGGTAGCATATTCCACAGACAAGGGTCCTGGACTCCTACAAAGGAGAAAGTTAGCTGAGTACAGCATTGATCTGTCTTTGCTTCATGAATACGGACTCCATGTGCCCAGATGCTTCATGGTCCTGCTGGCATGCCTTCTCGGTAATAGTGAGCTGCAACCTCACTGCGCCTTTAGCTTCCTCCTTGTCAGATATCTTTTGTCGTAGCAATGCAAAAAGTAATTAATGGTACACAGAAGTGGGGGCAATGCTGTGATAAACTCAACCATGTGGTTTGTAGGCCTTTGGAAATGGTTTGTGGGAGGAATGTGTATTAGTTTGAAACTTTGGGCTAGAAAAGCCCTAGAATACTATAAGCAGAATTTAATGGGGTGTTATTGTGAGAGTGTTGAAGACAGGAATGATAGAAAGCTGGACAAAAGAAGCCTGGTTTATAAGGTTTCAGAGGGAAAAAAGAACTCTATCCAGAACGGAAGTTAAGGCCATTCATGTGATATTCTGGCAAAGAATCGGGCTACATTCTGACATGACTTGAGAATTTGAATGAGGTTGAATTTAAAAGCCATATATATTAGAGGAAATTTCAATGTAGTATAGCATTCAGGCTCTGTCAAAGTTACCCACTCACTAGGTCTACAATGAAAAGGAAAAACAAATGAAACAGAAAAATAAAAAAAAAAAATCTATAATATGGTTCAAGAAAGTTTAAAGTTGTAGCAAAAACATTGCCAGAAGAGGTTGTAAATGTTAAAAAGAAAACTCTGGTGCCACACAAGGGCAGCAGGGAGGTGCTCTGAGGGAAAAGTCTCATTCATCAAAGGCTCTGTTTTGTAATAATTAAGATTTATTTGATAGAAGAAAATCTAAACTTTAAAGGCTCCATGATTGAATAAAGCCTCCTAGATAAGTGTTGTGAGGTTAGCCAGAAAGTTATGCAGAGGTTGTGGTACAAGAGAGTCAGGCTAGATGAACAATAGAACTTGGCAGCATTGGCCTGTGGTACTGGCTTTGGAGACATGAAATATGTAAGAATGACATAGCATAGATTCTACATAGTCCCGGTTTCAGAGATCTGCTGAGTTCAAGCAATGTGTGGAGGGGTCAGAGGCATTGCAAGGGGGGTCTGTAATGCCACTACATGCAGCTCACTAAAGGTACATCCTAGGTTGCAATGGAGACCCCAGGATGTTAGAGCTATGGAACGTCTAGTTAGAAAGCTGCGGACGTAGAATGGAGCTTCTCCAAGTGAGGGCATTGTATGCTGCAAGCGCCCAGAGCTGGAAGGGTGGTGCTGTTCAAGTCCTGTGGAGCCCAAGTGATTGTGTCACAAGCCTCACATGTCGGATATAGAGCTGCAAGGCTTAGAATTTGTTCTGTTGAGGTTTGTTCTTGCTTCAGACTGATCTTTCTTTGAAATACTCCCACTCTTCCCTTTGGGATTGGGATTGTTTACTCTATGCCATTGCATGTTGAATACATGTAACTATTGTTTTTTTTTTTTTTTCTTTTTACATTATAAGAACCTGCAGTTAAGAGTTTGAGTCCCAGAAGAAACTCTGCACTTAACACTTTTTAACAGAATTGGAACTGTTAAGTATATAGGGACTTTTGAAGGCCATGTTTCTATGGGGCAAAGGGTCGATTATACCTTAAAAGTAATATGTTTGAGTGTCCTAAGTGGGGTAGTTATGATTGTTAATCTTGATTGTCAACTTGACAGAATTTAGAATCACCATGGAAACAAATTTCTGGACATATTTTTGAGGGATTTTCTACATTAGGATAATTGATGTGGGAAGACTCACCCTAAATGTGGGAAGCATTCTATGACTGGGGTTCTGAACTGCATATAAAAGAGAAATCTAGAAGAATAGGAAAATTCATCTCTCTCTGCTTCATGACTGTGCACTGACTGACTAACTGCTTCATGTCCCCACTATCATGCCTCTCCACCACGATAAATTACATATCTTGGAAGTATAAACAAAAATAACCCTCTTTAAGTTGACTTTGGTTAGATATTTGGTCACAAAAATGAGAAAGAAACTAACATGTTTATAACTTCTGATACAATGTAAATACCATGTACATGGTTGTTTTAAGGTATTGCTTAGGGAATAAAGCCAAGGGAAAAAAAAAAGGTCTATATATTTTCAGTATAGGTACTTTTTATGAACATTTTAAATCCATGTTGGACTGAATCCACAGATACATATCTCATGAAAATGGAGGAATGATAGTACTAGTATTTCTAAACAGGGAGCATGTTTAGATATTATATAAGGTATAATAAATAAAATTATAAATAAGATACATAATTAGAAGACACTGAAACATCTTTGTACACTTCATTTTTTGACCTTGACCTTCAATGTTAGTTTAGGGGCATTTGTGGAATTTATTGTAAACCATAAACAATGTAGGGATATATATATATGACTAGTCCTTATTATCAAGAATTTAAATCTTCACAGCAAAACAGAGACTTGTTATAAATGCAGAATTTACTATAGACTGAAATAGCAGACAATGGCTTTAATTATGTTTTCATTATATTATTTTTAAGTTACTAATAAAAAGAAAGTTTCAAATAAGAACAGACCCTTAACTACTCATACAAAAATCCACAGATGCACCTATCAAGAAAAATCTCTCTCTACCTCAGTTCAAAATGAACATCCCGTGATCTCAATTCATTCTACACACCATCTCCAAATTCATTTTCTTATGCAACAGTTTCAATCAAAGCATTTACTTAAAAACTACTGTATTCACTGCTTCTGAGTAAAATATGGAAATACTATCATACAGCTCTATCTTCTGCCACTATTCAGGAAATATCCTATACACTCACAGTACTGGACTCTTCTCTCTATTTTGTTTCTGATTCTTTTTTTTTTTTTTTTTTTTTGAGAGAGAGGGCGAGATGTATGTTTGAAAAAGACTTGAGAAAAACTTGAGCTTTTATCATTGTCTGGTTTCATTGTACAACAGAAATGAAAATGAAGCTCAAGGCAGTTTTAACTGGGCTGACTACATCAGGATTGATAGCACTTAGGTAGGGGAATTACTGGAAGTTAGATGTTAACCTGGCATCCTACGTGTATTCCAAGTAAATGTGGGCTACTTTGTGAGACTCAGTAAGTGAAACAAATTAAAGAATCCATAAATCAATAAACAGAAAAATCCATAAAGGAATGACACGGGACTAATACTTAAAAACTGTGAGAGAGGACTTGAGATGGTACAGCAGTTAAGGTGCTTGTTTGTGAAGCCTAAGGACCCAGGTTTGATTCCCCAGTACCCACATAAGCAAGATGCACAAAGTAGCACATGCGTGTAGAGATCATTTTCAGGGGCTGGGGTTCCCCTCCCCTCTTTCTTTCTGTCTTGCCCCCCCTCAAATAAATAAATAAAATATATTAAAAATACTGTAAGAGTTCCTTTTTTAAAAATTCGTGAAATTCAAGAACAGTCTTGTTAAAATTCTGTGGAAACATGAGGTAAGAGAAAGAAGGGAATTAAAGTGGACATCGTTAAGAAAGTGGAAATAAATCATAGAATGGAAGAAAATAGTTGGAAGCCTATGTCTGGTACAGAATTATAAAGAATACTTACATAAAAAATGAAGTCAGACTACATGGGGATTTTCAACAACTCAGCAAGAAAGACATCCCAATCTAAAAACTTGGAAAAGGACTTTTTTGCTGGCTATTTTTATGACAATGTGCCCAGATAAATGATAAAATTTGACCTTAGGGTGTTTTGGGGAGATATTTGCTTTGGATTGGTAGGCTCATTGCCATCATTTAGGGGAGAAGAGTCCAGGTAGAACAAAGAGAAAAGGATAGTGAGTTTACTCTCAATCAGAGTCTTCTAATATCAGTGTCACTGGTTTTCTGGACCTGGGGCTTAGAGTGAGCCACCATCATTCCCTGTACTGAAACCTACAGGCAGCAGAATCCAGGAGCTTCCATAATTATGTAAATAAGTATAATACATCTTTTTTCCACATATCTTTATATATCTTAAATTGGTTCCTTCTTCTGATCAATATAAATTAGTTAATGAACATTCTTCCAAAATTGTTATGCAGATGAGCCCACTAAAAATTGCTCAACATCATTGATCATTATGAAAAAGCAATTCACCTCACCTTGCAGGGAACATGCAGCAAGAATAACATATATGTTTGAATGGCTATGGAAAAATGGACATGTCTTCGGCAAGAAAGTGAAATAATGTAGACATTCTGAGGCACTTAGAGGTTCAAAGAGTAAAGCATACATATAGGTATACTAGTAAATACACTGTTTGAATTTCAATGTTCAATTTATTCAAGTATATTTTCAGAGGTGGAATTGCTATATGATGTGGAAACTATGTTTAACTTCTTAATACACAGTTTTTCTGTTTGGGGTTTTGAAATAATTAAATAGTTTCTGATGATGTGAAGGTAATTACAGCCTCTGATAATTGTACAATGAAAATGGTTAAGGTAGGAAATTTTACATCTACTTAACAATGATAAGATAATGTATTAATTTTGTGTTCAAGAAGAATAAATTGCATTTATATAATTGGAAGTTAGCAGATACCATTTTAGAGGACTTTCATAGCTCAGTTTAAGCTATTTTATTATTGTATAAATCAGTTTTTAAACAGTCTCACATAATCATTCAGTAGGAAGGTAAAGAAAATAATTAGCATAATGAAGTTTTGCACTAATGATGAAATGATCATAATTGAAATGGTGCTCTAAGATACCCTTAGAATATCAGTTATTTAATCTTTCCTTAAAATGTCTAATAATTATCTTATAACATCATTAAAATAATTTTAGTTTAATGAACTATATAGCATTTGAGAAAGAATGCATATATTAATTGCTAGATTCTCTCTGTGGTCAGCAGCAGTTGATTAATTTAAATTGAAGTGAAAAATGAAGCATCTACCAAATTATATATATAGATATACTGTATATATTACATTTACTAACATCAAAACATGTGAATTACTTTTGGGAGAATGAAATCAAGTATGATGTTAATATGATTAATTTAGGAAAACAGTAGTCATGTATAATGAAAATTAGGCTAGTTCTGTCAGTATTATGAGGCAAAGGCATAATTATGTGAAGTAAATGAGTAAATGTACTTTCTACCACACTACCTCCATATGATAAATTTATATATACATAATATGTGGATTTTCAATGTTCCTCTTTATGCTACAAAAAATATTCCAATGAGGGACTGGAGAGATTGCTTAGTGGCTAAGGTATTTGCTTGAAAAGCCAAAGGACCCAGATTTGATTTCCCAGGATCCCTGAAAGCCAGATGCTCAAGGTGGCACATGCATTTGGAGTTCTTTTGCAAAGTCTGAAGTCCCTGGCACTCCCATTCTTTCTCTGCCTGCTTTATCTCTCTGTCGCTTTCAAATAAATAAATAAATAAAATATTCCCATATGGCTATGTTCCACTATAATTGATTTGTATGTTGCTCCAGCACTGTGAGTTAACAACCCCCATTTTGGTAAGGTTCTCTACCTGAAGGGGATATGTAATTGCAGTCCAAATGGACAGAGAAAACTACTGTACCATTTTTTCCCTGTTACAAGAGGACAACCATAATGGCTGTATTAGACTTTTTCTTTGGTATTTTGCCCACATTCGATCCATTCTGCTCTGATATTTGAGTTCAGGGAGTCATGTCTTAAAATTATCTGCGTCACTTCACATTGTTGCAACAAAATCTATAAAACTGTGTATTTTGTACAGAAGTGAAGTTCATTGCTCACAGTAGTAGAAGCTGGCATATTCAAGGTCAAAGAGTTAAGTACTTTGTCCACACATGGCAGAAGGGATAGGAAAGGAAACCAACCCAATACTGTGTGAAGTCTCCTTCACAAACGCCTGAATTGTATTCAGGATGGAGAAGCTCTCATAACATCACATTCTAAACCCAACTTTTAACACTGTGGCAGGCAATGGAATAGGTTTCGTCATGAATTTGGAAGGCACACAATTATGCAAACCATGTAGAAATCAACTATAGCTTCTTCTCTAGCCACCATATCTCATGTCCAAACTGCATAAGGCACAAGTATTAACCGGCCATAATCTGTATACAAAAATTGTTAAAGAGCTCTGATGCTTTCCCACTAAACCAGAAAAAAGATCCATGGGTTGAACAATGAGTACTAAGTACTATCAATAAGTACTAGTTAGACAAGAGTAAATTTTGATATGCTGTTGCATACTAAGATGACTATAGATAACTAAAATACCATGTTATGCATTTCTAAAACTTAAGAGTAATTTAAATATTTTCTCCATGATAATATATCCATAAGTACTCAAATACCCCAATAACTTATTAATCTGTATATTTTTTGTTTTAATGTATCACTAAATTTTTATATTTAAAAAGGGAAATAATACATCATACTATACATTTTACCAAATAATATTCAAAGTGGCAGAAAACATATTCCATAATGGATGCCTAAGTGGGGAGAAAGAGAATTGCTGACTAGTATCCTATACACATTGAATAGGAAGAAGATATTGATGGTGGAAATCACTGTGTTATGTACAATAAGCCAGATTCAGAAAGATACGCATGTTTTCTATGATATGTAGAATCTAGAGGAAAGCAGTATGAAAATGGAAAGGGAGCAATTTTGGAAAGCAGCAGGATGGGACAGTAGTGACAAGAGGGTAATGAGAATTGAACATTTATTTATTTATTTGACAGAGAAAGAGGGAGGGAGAGAGAGAATGGGTGTGTCAGGGCCTCCAGCCATTGCCAATTAATTCCAGATGCTTGTGGCCCCTTGTGCATCTGGCTAACGTGGGTCCTGGGGAATCACACCTGGGTCCTTTGCATTTGCAGGCAAATGCCTTAACCACTAAGCAATCCCTCCAGCCCAGGATTGAACATTTTAAAAAGGAAATGGTATACATGTAGGAAAATGTCAGAATTAAAACTACTTAAATATCATCTAAAAGTCAGAAGGTGCTGATTGGTAGCTTGGTCAGACAGAACAGTTTCAGTGAAATAGCATTCAGGCCTACTATCAATTTATGTTCCACTAGGAGAATGTAAACTAGAATAGAGGTGTTAATTATCTTGAACATAACAGGTTGCAGTGTGATAATTAAAACAAAAAATAAAGAATGACTTGAATTCACAGGCAAAAAGGCAGGAGGTGGATTAAACTAACTTATTCAAAAGTTGAGATAGCCCAAGAACCTCCTGCAGGGTCCAGATAAACTCTTGGCTCCCAAGTTCCACTCTGAGTTTCTCAGAGCTTGGTGTGACCTGCAAGAGCTGTAGCAGCTTGGAGATGGAAAGAAACAGAAGAAACAACTGTCTGGGCTTGACTTTCTTCTTCTCATATTTCTTTTAATGACTAGAATAGAGGTGACTGGAGGTGGCCACATGCCATAGCAATCAAGATGAAGTATCAAGGCAAAGTCAGCACAGGTGAAGGCTGATGACTGGGAAAGAATGATCAAATAGGCATCCACCAGTGTACTAGTGGAATTCACACAAGCATTTGTAAGGTCTGAGAAAGCCATTGTTACTTTGAGTAATGCTTATTTCTTTAATCACTAAATATTTAAGCGTACAAAACATTTTGAAAATATGTAAAGATTCACTAAAGAAAATGAAACTGGAACCTGGTATGGTGACACACGCCTTTAATGCCAGTACTTGGGAGGCAGAGGTAGGAGGATCACCATGAGTTTGAGGCCACCCTGAGAATACATAGTGAATCCCAGGTCACCCTGGGCTAGAGTAAAACACTACCTCAAAGTAAACAACAAATAAATAAATACAACTCACCTTTAACCACATGACTCAAATAATTTAATATTTTTCAGATTTAAGAAAACTATTTCTTCCTTCTTAATTTTTCACTAGCTTTCTTATATAAATATTTGAAAGGGATGATGCAGTATACATTTTTTTCACTTTTCTTTCTAATATTAAGGCCATCATTTTGTTATAAATAACATTAATTTTTTATGATAAACTTACATATTTTAACTCACATATTTATTTCATAAGGTTAGAATTTAAGTTTGTCCTGTTTTTACTTCAAAGAAACCCCAGTTGCTTAGGTTCTGTTTAATAATAAAGATTTAAATTCATTTAACTTACTTAATATGTTTTATTTATTAATATAATAGATAAATCTCTATTGCTTTCTTATGGAATGAATCATTTTTGACATTTTCCTATACCTTGCATACCTGAAAAAAATTAAATTACTTTGTTCCCAATATAAAAAGAGTTTATTCTTTAAAACCTTATAGTAAAGGTGATAATACTATACATTTCATAACTGACTATATTTATTTATTAATTTATTATTCAGTTATATAAAAAAGAGAAAGAGGCAGAGACAGAGGGAGAGGGAAAGGGGGGGTGGGGAGGGAGAGAATGGACGCACAAGAACCTCTAGCATCTGGCTTTATGTGGGTACTGGGGAATCATCTGAGTCTTCAGGCTTTGCAGGCAAGTTCCTTAACCACTGAGAAATCTTTCCAATCACTCATACCTGATTTTAAATGGCAGACATCTAAAGTTTCCCCAAAAATGAAGACACTGACAGTGAATGCCAGAAAGATAGTCCATGTTATGATAACAGTTTCTCCATTTCTTGTGTGTAAGCTGTTTTCTTCTGAATCAGAAATAGGTCCTGCAGTTGATATATTCTTTTGGTAAAATATAGAGATGAATGTATGATTTTATTGTACAAAATAAACCTTTTATTAAATTAATCTAACTTTTTGATCTAGTCAATAATGATGTGTCTTCTAAGTTGCTATTTAGCAATTTAACATTAAATTTAGTAACTGAACTTTTCACATAGCAGTTGAGTAGTGGTAAATATATCCACACAGTGAAATTATACCTAAGAACCCTGCTTATCTGTATCACTAAAACTCCACACTCAGTAATCAAAAGTTACTAATACCCTGTCCTCCAGTGCCTGGAAACCAACATTATACTTTTTCTATTACCTTGAGTATTACAACTCACTCACATAGGTAGAGCCACACAATATTTATTGTTTTGTAACTGAATCTTTTCATATACTATAAAATCACCATAATTCATACATATTATAGAAAGTGTCATAATTTCCTGACATTTTTAAAGCTGAATAATATTCTATTAAATGCACATGCTACATTTTGTTAATTCATTTGTTGAGACACCTGGTTTATTTCTACATTTTACCCATTATAAATAATGTTCCTTAGATATCTCTTTTAGAGGGTACAGTGTTTATGTCAAACTCTTAGGCTGAGTATGGTAGAAAATGGGAGTACACTCAAGAAGACAGGGCTCCATTTCCTCTCAGACACCACACTAGAGCTATGATTTCTTTTAAAGATAGTAATGTCACTGCACACAATTACTTCCTACGATAGATTTTTGTGTGGCAAGAACTCTGTTCTAGGGAAGCCATACCCAGAAGTCGCATGCTTCCTTCCTCTAACCTGCCCTAGCCCTATGGCAGAATCTGTACTCTAAATGCATAAGACCTCAGATTTGGGACCCCAAATTTCTAATCTTGGTCTAGATCCCCTTTAAAATGAAGGCACCACAAGAGAGACAATTTAAAAGTCTAACGACCAGCATTCCATTCTTCAAAGGAGTACGCTACTTTCAGAGAAGAGGCAACTTTCGTGGACCAGAAGCCAGCCATTCTGTCCAGAGTGAGATGCAACCCATGACAGAGAGATCTATAGTTATCTGTACATGATTTGACATTTTGTAGAACAAAGTGTAGAAATAGTTAACATAAGGATGTTGTAAACAATGATGGTGGTGCGCAGTCAAGAGAAGTTAGTAGTTAAAACATGATGTCAAGTAAAACATTTGACCCAGAGCAGGAGAAAGAAGAATGCCACAAAATAATACTTGGCATCAGAGCAAAGCTTAGATCCTGGCCTCTGAGGCAATACTGGCAAAAATAACATGTGTTAATTATATTAAACTGTAGAACAGTTTATGCCCTGAGATATTCTCTAAAATAAGAGAGCATTCAGCTACTATTCAGTAGATGATAATAGCTGGCTATGATACCCAGAGAATCACATTAACCAGAAACTCTAGAGGAAAAATATTATGGAAATACACAGTTACACTAAACCAGGAGTAAACCACTGTCACTTGTGGGTAATGGGATCACTGCACTTGGTCCCACGTTTGCATACCTGCTGACTGTCTTTAAAAGGTGCACAACACATGAAAAATTGACTATACTAAATAATCAGTATCTAAACACATAATTCACCTGTAAATGAGCCTGATATAGGAGTAAGGGAATCAGTATTGAATGGTATTATGACATCTAAAATACCCAATGCATAGAAAAAAATGTGAGGAGTCACGCAAAAGTGCAGAGCAGTGTGACTAATGCAGAAGCAAATGAACATTCAACACAACTCCCAGTGACAGGGTCCAAATATTGTACTTATTGGTAAAGATAAAAAAGCAATTATAAGTGTGTCTGAAGAACTAAAGATGGCCATATTCAAATAATTAAAGGAATGTTGGATGACAATTTCTCAGAAGGCATCCTGTCACTAAAGAGCTAGATATAAGAAGAGGAACTAAACCAATATTCTGGAGTTAAAAGTATCAGTTTTAGCTGACTTAGTGGATAAAGCACTTTCCCAGCAAGCATGGGTACATGAGTTTCATCCTAGAACTCTCGTAAAACTCTGATGCTGTAGAACTACCATCTGTAATCCCAGCCTTCCAACTGCAAGACAGAAGGTAGACATGGGAGAACACATCAGAATCTCAGAGGGAAGCTAGTTTAAGGAATGCAATGTGAACAAGGTAATGAGATATCTTTGCTTGGACAAGGTGGAAGGTGAGGATAAACATACAAAGTTGTCATATCAACTACACACACACACACACACACACACACACACACACACACACACAAGAAAGTACAATAAAGTAAATCAAAATATTCGCTAATTTGAATTGGCTATGAAATCAGTATACCTGAAGAAAGATTGTAAAATTTGCAATTTGAAGAAAATACATTTATGAAAAATGAAAATATCCTTAGAGAAATATGAGACATTTCCCTCATCAACATAAATATACTGGGACTATCATAAGGAAAGAAATGCAGAAATATAATGGCAGAAAGAATATCAAATTTTATTTAAGCCATTAATTTATGCATCTGATAAAATCAAAGGCTTCAAAGTAGAATAAAAAGAAATCATGCATACCTAGATCTTTCATAGTCAAAATGTCCAAAAATCTTGAAAATAGAAAAATCAACATATTCATAACCATTAAAAGATAGAAAAGATTAACGCAGGGCTAGAAAGATGGATTTCCAGTTAAGGCCCTTGTCCATGGAGCCTAAGGACCCAGGTTCCATTCCACAGTGTGACCCATGTGTCCGAAGTTTGTTTGAGTGGCTAGAGGCCCTGATGCACCCTGTCTCTCCCCTCCTCTGCCTCCTTCTGTTCCCCTCTCAACTAGATAAATAGCTAAAATATTTTTTAAATAAAAGATTAACAGTTGACTTCTTGTCTGATACAATATAATTGAGAAGGCCATGCTATAAAAAGTCTGTAAACTGTTTTTAAAATGTTGAAAGAAAACAATTATCTGTCAGTCACAGATCTTATATTCAGGGATGGGGAGGTTGCTCAGTTGTTAAAAACACTTCTTTGCAAAGCCTGCTGGCCTGAGGTTCAATTCCTTAGTACCTATTCAAAACTAAATAAAGTTACTTTAAAAATCTTATATCCAACACAACTATTTCACAAAGGAAAGTGAAATTATAATAGTCTAATATAAATGAAAATTGAGATAATTTTAATGCTATCAAACTTACCTTACAAGAAATATTTATTGTTCTTAAGGCTGAAGGAAAGTGAAGTCAGGCATATCAGCGGCAATGGACATTGATCAGGATAAGTGCAAAAGGTGGTATAATGGTATATTCTTTCTTTTCTTTCCTGAATTAGAAATTAGCTCCTAAACTCCTTATTGTGATCAAATACCTGAATAAAAGCAGTTTAGGGAAGGAGAGTGTCTCTAGAGTACAGTTTCAAGGGGATGTGTTCCATTATGCAGAAAAGGCATAGCAAGCAGAAGAGTATGACTGGTGGCACTGTTGCCACAATCAGGAAGCAGAGAACGAATAATGTGGCTGGGCTATAAAATGTCAAGGTTCATCCCCAGTGACCTACATCCTTCAGCAAGGCTCCACCTCCTAAAGATCCCATACCCTCCCCAAACAGTACACTGGCTGGGGACCTAGTGTCGAAATATTTGAACCTTTGGTGACAGTTCATACTTAAACTGCAAGAAAACACAATTATATAAAATATCATGTGTTGCCTACTCATTGGCATTACTTATGATGAATCAGTTTCATGAAGCCACCAACAACACTGAATTAGGAAATATGAAGGCACATTTTCTACTGGAATAACTGTTACAACTCTGCAAACCCCTGGCCATAGTTTGTCAGCTATTGAACTATAGCTTCTTTATGTGTGCTCCCATTTATAAACACGCTACTTACATACTTGGTGACATATTAAGTATGAGTAATTATATTCGGCAATTCTTTATAACAAAATGATAGCAAAGAAAGGTTTAGAAGTTTCCCAAGGACTTTAGGGTGATTTGGTGAACTACCTTCTCATTTTACTTTATGTACATATTATAGCATGTTAAATTTTTATACATGTATATGTCAAGCAAATGTTACAGGATTAGAATCAACCCAGTAAGTCCTTAGTTTTGTGCACCACAATCATCCATGCCACAGAAAGAGCCTACAACAATCTAAAAATTTAAATAAACAAAAACAATATCAAAAGAAGCAGGCCTGCAGAAATGGGAGAGAATTCAGTTTCCACAGCTACCATATCTTTTGGTTTGAATGGCCAGCTTTCAAAAAACAAAAATCACAAGATATATGATGAAATCAAATGGTATGGCCAATAAAAAGAAAACAAAGTCAATAGTACTTAACCCCAAACAAGACTTTTCACAGATCAACTGTAAATAACATTAAAGACTGTTAAATTGTTAAAAGTTTATTTGAAGAAAATCATGAACACATTGTACAAACACAATAGAAACATCAGTAAAGAGATAGAAAACCTATAAATTAATCAAAATAATGTCTGAAGTTAAAGCTATAATAACTGAAATGAACAATTCAGTAGAGGAAATCAAATACATAAGTGGGTAAGTAAAAGAAGAACAAGAAAACTTAAAATACAATAATGGACGTTGACTCCTGCTCTTCAGTAATTATGTTACTCAAACAATAGATATGAAAATGAAATATAAAAGCAGGTTCAACCTGTGTGCTGTCTAAAATCTAACTTTCTATCCAGAATGTCAAGTAAAGTATAAAGAGGAAACAAGACCATCATAATAGGAAGAAAAGATGATGACATCAAAATGAAAGAGAGACTGAGAGGTGGAGAGGATATGATGAAGAGTGGAGTTTCAAAGGGGAAAGTGGGGGAGGGGAGGGATTATCACAGGATATTGTTTACAATTATGGAAGTTGTCAATTAAAATAAATAAATAACAATTAAAATTTTTAAAATGAATATAAAGCTGGGCATGGTGGCACATGCCTTTAGTCCCAGCACTTGGGAGGCATAGGTAGGAGGATCACTATGAGTTCAAGGCCACCCTGAATTCCAGGTCAGCCTGAGCTAAATTGAGACCCTACATCAAAACAACAACAACAAAAGTATAGAAAAGTTACAAAATGTGAGAAAATAGTTAAAACCATTTCTCGACATATAAACATATGTAATATATGAAGAAATGTCTTAACAACTCAATAACACAAATTTAATCTAAATAGATATTTATTTATTCAAAGTCTATATGCAAATAGATCGTAAACATGAAAAATGTTTAATATCACTGTCCATGAGGGAAATGCAAATTAGAACCTGAATATAGCATGATTTTATAGTTACTAAGATAGCAATAACAGTAATAAATTATTAAAACTAGGTAATGGGACCTGTTAGCTAGAAATGGGGAAATGGAAATTCTTCATGCACTCCTGGTAGGAAGTAAATGATATTTGAGGAATTGTTTTCTAATTATTCTAAATATCAATCACAGCTAGTTACTATTTCACTACTAGTTATGTACCTAATAACAATAAAACATATATCCTTACTCAAGCCGAGGTGGTTCTCCAGTGCCGGTGCATAGAATGAGAAATCCATGAATACATGAAGAAGAGATATACAGAGAAGGAAAGGGAGAAGAGGGAGAGGGGGAGAAGGAAAGAAAAGGGAAAGGAGGAGAGGAAAAGGACAGAAGGGGGTGAGATACCAAAAGATAGAGTTGGAATCTAATATTTTCATCTGAAAATAGTTCTTAACTTTTAAAATAATATAAGCTAATAAAAAATGCATTAAGAGGGGTGGGAGAGATGGCTTAGTGGTTAAGGCACTTGCCTGAAAAGCTAAAGGACCTCGGTTCAATTCCCCAGGACCCACATAAGCCAGATGCACAAAGTGGCACATGCGTCTGCAGTTCGTTGGCACTGGCTGGAAGCCCTGGCATGCCCATTCTCTCTCTCGCTCTGCATCTTTCCATCTCTCAAATAAATAAGTAAAATAAATTAAAATAAAATATTTTTTTAAAGTGCATTTACAAAGATTGTCTCAAGCGGCAGGAATTGGAATACTAATGAGAAGCCTTGATAAGTAGAAGTGGCTCTTGCATGAATTTGTTTCTTTGATATAATATAACTGGCATACCTAATTTTAAGCTAGAATATATTAACAGTTCATAAAAGCTTAAGACTCAGGCAAGTCCTCCTCATGCAGCAGAATCATGGATAAGTAATGCGTGTCGGCTATGCTTTCTCACCACAGGTGTGTGCAGCAAAAGAAGTCTCAGCTACTACTGTTCTGACAGTATATGGTTTTGTGTCATCTGAACAAAAACTGCATTCTGTTCACATATGTAAGTCTTGTACTCAATGAAGTATTACACACAGTGAAGATTTGTACAGGGGAAGAAAGAAACCACCTTAATTAACATTAGTTTTAGAAAAATATGAATATGCTTCATATCACCTCACCTGTATAGGGTCACAGATATAGCTTTTCTGAAGACTTAATCTTGTCAGACTCACGCCTGATTTTCTGAGTTTCATTATGCAGTCAAAATAAAGAACAATGTGGGTTTGATGAGCATGGTGAGTAAAGAATATCTCACAGTAAATATAAATATATATGAATAATTATGATGATTTTGGCAAAATGATTATAATTCACTAGAGATTTACAGTGCTGAGAAATAAATATTTTATATTAAGGTCTATCATGGTCAATTAACACCCTTCCTCCAGAAAGGATAAATAACTGCACACACTATTCCAATCAGAACACTCTCAATTCTCTATCTTATAGATAAAATGTTATGAAGTCATATGAAGAAAGATTTCAAAAGGTATTCTGAATTCTTTACCTCACATTCAATATGGCTATGTGAAGACAAAGTCATAATAACTCTATTGCAGAAGATAATAGATCAAAGTTATATGTGATCATTTATTTGAATTCAGGACATATACTTTTCCATGTAAGAATAATTTAAGTATTTTATATTATTGTAATGACTATAATAAAAATTCCTACAAAAATATGTTTAAAATAACCACTTATTTTGAAAAGGGATGAATATTTAAGGATAAAATTCTATGGAAAAAGGTGGATCAGAGGATAAGGTAACAATGTGACATTGGTTGACTGAGTCTTCACAGAGTATTTTAAAGGGAGTGGGAGCCAGTGATTGAGTTGTGGCAGGGAGACAGTAGAGATAAAGATAAGTAGAGCAGAAGCATGAATGCTTTATGACATAGAACAAATTATTCATAAAAACTCAGTAGAAAGAGGACGCATGTGCCTTAGGCACCTCCACAGCAGCTGCACCAAATTAGTAAGGGAATAAAGGACAAAAATTAAAGGGAAAATATTTAAATAGTCAGAGAAAGAGGAAATTTTAAAATAATTAAATATTCATAATACATTGTATAGATTGGTTCATGTGTGATATTCATGGAACAAAATCAAAATTTGGTGGGCTTTCCTACATCCTTTATTGTTTATTGTAACTTAAAATTTCAAATTTTTCAATTTTTTTCTTTTACGTTTTTTTCTGGAGAGAAATAAAGAGACAAACAGAGAGAAAGCAACAGAGAGAAAATTGATGCACCAGGGCCTCAGCCACTGAAATCGAACTCCAGACACTTGTGCCACCTACTCGGCATGTGAAGCCTTATGCTTGCTTCACCTTTGTGTGTCTGGTTAATTTGGGATCAGGAGAGTCGAACATGGGTCATTAGGCTTTGTAGGCAAGAGTCTTAACCACTAAGCTATCTGTCCAGCCCAAAATTTCAAATTTAAATAGGCAGAGAGCATATTAAATAGGCAGAGAGAGATATGTATACATGTTTACAATTCTAAAATCTCATAATTTAACCCTAATATTGAAAAATCAATAGGAAATAACAGTGTGATCATCAGACATTAGGCTGGACAGGATGTTTTCCTAGAGGAGGCTAGCCTTCAACTTAAATTTTGGGAAAGTGGAGGTGGCTTGCTAGACAAGAGTAAAAATATATCCTCTAAAATAACAGAAAAAAAGCAAACAGGGAATATTGGCCATTCTTATCTATATTAACTCAATAACTGTTTATTATTTTTGCAGCATATTAGATATTCTGCTTTAGATTTTCACTCATGGTAACAAACTTCCAGGTTCAAAGGGGAGGAAATTTGTATCAATATACCAAGAACAAATTGAACGGATATGTTAATATGTGATAGATGTATTAAAACTCTAACACAAATTAATGCCTGCATATCAGTGACTGTATGTGTTTAATATTCATTATAAATAGTAAATCTCTTCAGAAAGATTAAGGAGAGGGAGTTATAGGCTTCATTAGAAAAGGAATCAATATCTTCAAGGTATAGTCAATTTAAATAAGAAATAAATAGTACATTGCAGAGGTTTAGGTTGTAAAACATTTTGTTGATGGCAGACATCAGTTTCCCAAGCCTGTACTGAAAACTTAGCAGTAGTGAGAGTTGAAGGCTAACTTGTACATATTTGGACAATATGTAGAAAACAGACATTGGTATTTTTTGTGGAGATCCACAAGAAAGGGTGCTAGTTTGATGCGATTAAGGGAAGGTGAGTAATCATCTTGGGTGCTGGGTCCTCAAATGTTGTATGGTGAATATATGAACATAGATTGTGAAAGGCATTACAATTCAGATAAAGAGGTAACCTATTGTTAGAGAGACCACTGAATTTCAATATTCTAAGGTGAGTTATCAGGGCATAGGAGCAAGAATTAAGAGTTATTATGTACATAAGTAACATATTTGTTAAATAAAAGACTGCGAGAGATTTATAACTCATAATAACTATTAAGCTGCAGACATGTAATTTATTATTAACATTTTCATATGCCCATTATATGGTAATTCACATATGTAAAATACAAACACTGGCAGTAATATTTTTCCTATAAAGTACATTTAGTCTTTCATTAGTAAACAGGAAATGAAGCAAATTATAGGTCACTTCTAAATATGAGCCCTTCAGATAATGTTATAACCCTATTAGCTAGCTGGGAGAAATTAATCAAGAAAAGAACATGAAATTCTCACTTTCTCTTTGGGCCCTTATGGCTTTTTGGCTTTTTTTTTTTTTTTTTTTTTTTTTTTTTTTTTGAGGTAGAGTCTCACTCTAGCCCAGGCTGACCTGGAATTCACTATGGAGTCTCAGGGTGGCCTCGAACTCACGGCGATCCTCCTACCTCTGCCTCCCGAGTGCTGGGATTAAAGGCGTGCGTCACCACGCCCGGCTGCCCTTATGGCTTTTATATAAAGCTATACTTTATGTGTCCATACTCAAATATTGTTCCTTTAATATGCATATTTAGATAGCTATTTTGAATTGCTAACCATAAGTTTGCATTTTGAAATTATGGGTAAGAGATTTTACTTGAATGTATAAGAAACAGTATACAAAATAGCTACAATTAACTCATTCTCCATCTTCAACATTGACTGTTAAGTGTCTGAATTATTTCCTGTAATTAAAAAAGAAATTTTTAGATTTCTTGAATTAATCTATATATGTAAAATGTCACAAAACTATTCTATGCAATTTATACACAGAGGCAAACATTTTGAAAATTAAAAACTCAGATTCTAGCACATGTTATTGTGATCATCTCTAATTGTTACCATAGAATAGCTGTGAGATGATTCTTGGCCATGTACTAGGCTAATGTTCATCATTTTCTTCCCTATGCAATAAAAAAGTTATGTGGTAATCCTTAAAACAGAGCAATAGAAGGAGTTTGTCCTTGCTGTGAAACTTCTTTGCTTTAATTGGTTGGTTTATGTGACAAGTATCTATAAGCTACCAATGAAACCCAATTACCAGTGAATAAAATGAGGAAAGAGTGTTGCTTTAAATTTCCTCCTCACTGGTGGCTTTTGGCTCCCAACCTCCAAGTGTTTGTCTGTAAGAGAGAAGTAGGATTTACCAGTGAGGTCCCAGAAACCCAGACTCTGAATGGTATTGCCTTTTTTATATCTAGAGGTAAGGAAATAAATCTTTTGATCAATGGCTGTGACAGAGCTTGCCTAATGATTTATATAGCAGGGATGCCCCGCGACACTGCTGTGAGATGTAAGCTGCAGTATAGCCAGAGCTGGTCTCTCCATGTCATTGCTGTGCTCTCGCCTCCGAAAGATAGCGAGGGACATGGTGAGATGTGGAATAAATAACTGAATAAATGATAAATCTCTAAGGAAGAAAGAGACCTTTAATACTTATGTACTGGCATCTAATAAATGACACAAGAAATTACAAGAAAATACAAAAATAATCTGCAGAAATAACTTTTCTAGAAGGAAAACTGCCAGAGGTATTGCTTCCACAGAGCTTACTCCAGGTTGCTAGGTCAGACTGAGGGATAATCATTCCATGTTCTTTGGCTGATAATGGCCTGGTCCACTATTCGCCCAGCACATGTTACTAAGTTCCATGTTAGTATTTTGCACAGGGCTGTGTCAGGAAACCTGGAGCAAAATTATTTTGAGTATCTATGGAAGATGTATTTCACAATGCTCTAATAAATTTATGTATATTATATAGATGGAAAGTATTTTCCCTTCTAACAATGTGGTCTTATACAAGGAAGGGTTTTTTTTTTTGCCTAAATGTTTACACTTGTTATTTTTATAGCAGCGTAGTTTATTTTTATTTGACATATTTAAATATCAGTACATTTCAATAATAACTGCATCAAACCTTAGCTTTTATTTTAAATGAAAACCACTTTAGGAGTTCCTAAACAATGCTTTTGAGATATGATAATACTTACTGTCTACGTTCCTAAATAAATTCCATAGATAAATCATAAATAAAATATAATCATCACTAGATATTTTTAAATAATCAAATATTGACAGGTGACTCTAAGATTGTGAGTTGAATAATTTTATTTCACTAATGCTAATATAGAGAAATATGTGCTGTCATATACTTGCATATGTGTATAATTAGACCATAAGTATAATAATTATAATTTTATCTTTTACCTTATATTGTCTATGACAAATATATCAATTTATTTTAAAATATCTTAGTTATTAAACCGCTTTGGTGATTATTACTGAGGAAATGAGTATTCATCTATGAAGCACAATATTTAGAGGGCCATATATGTGATATAAAGAGTTTCCTTTGGTAGTAATAGAATAAAATATATATTATGTAAAAATATGATTATTCATTCATATAGGAGTGTTTTTGTCTTATTTATATTCACTCAAATAATTTTAATATCTGGTTTATTTGGTATAGGAGATAATAAAGATAAAGTGTATCACATGTAATATACAACATATAAATTATACAATTCATTTATTTGAAATAGTATTATTATGTAAAGGTAAAGGAATAAATTTCAAAGACCTAAGGACATTTATCACTTTTATTTATCAATTTATGTATATTGATACAAAAGAACTTTCACACCAAGTTTATTGCAGTAGATACTTGCTTCAGGCTTTCTTCACAAGGATAGACAAAACCATATTAGTGATGAGAGTACTTCTCAATGTTTATATCGGGGGATGACTTACTGAATAAGATATGAACCTTATATTTAATATATTTTCTTCATCAACTAGGTATTTCTTCAATCATGCTTATTAACTATGTGTTTTATGGAGGGAGTGAATGTAAAAATGCTGTTTTTAAATTCATTCTGTTTATGCTCCATTACTTAGATATCATTTTAAACCTATGTTTTAAGGAAGTACTATTCACTTGAAGATGAAATAGTTGGTTTATTATCTTGGTGGAATGGGATAAATAAATTAATCACAAGGGTTATCTTACCATTTCTTACATTGAAACTTAATTATGCTTTAAGCATTATTTTATTGGTCTGTTAATATACACCTTGGGTGCATTTCCAGGTTTAAGAAACCACCTGGAGACCTTTACAACACAGGACAGGTATTAATGTAGTAATATTCTGTGCCCTCAAGTCTTAACACTTCTCATATTATTATGTTTCAAACCTAAACCATTCATATTGTATAATATGTCTTTCTTTACCAGTGTAGCTGATTTTGTGAAGGAATCATAATGAACATGAAGTATATTAATGGAATATATTATGTTATAAACACTAAACTCCGTTTTGATTAATTTTTAATAAAGAACTGTTATGTAATAAAGAAATTTCACTCATTTTGTAGCTAAACTTGGTAAATTATTTGTCCAAAAGAAATTAATAGTACATTTTACTAACAGAAAAACAGTACTGTAGAATCTCAGTATTTCACATTTGTTTTTTCTTGATTTTTACCGATAGCATTCTGTTTCTCTCATCTCAGGAAACCCAAGTGTTTGAATTGGCAAAGAATCATCAAGGTGAGTAGGAACTGAAGTTTGTGGGCTGCTCAGTGGAAATGTTGGATGAACTATCAGAGGGTGTTCTCCCTTCTAAAGCTCTTTTTAGAGTGCAAGTTGATACCAGGATGAAAAAGGCTTTACAAAATTTGTGGTAACATACAAGAATAAAGAGTGGGTCTTTTTTCCTTTTAGCATCTCAATATTTAACAGGTCATTTGTTTTCTCTCACTCTCAAATCACAATAGATCAGGAATTCCTTTTGACTTTGCCTTCCTTCTTTCTGTGAGCTCCAAGTCAATAAGAGACCCTGTCTCAAAAAGAGAAGCACGTTGTCCCTGAAGATAACACCTAGATACTCCGTGCTGGGCAAGGTCAGGATAATTGCTCTACTCATGGCAATACAGAAAACAGAAAAAGCATGGGTAGTCAGAGAATCCTGAGAATGCATTCTGAAGAACTTTGACACAGCACTGAGGTGAGTTCCTTGAACCAAATTGTAGCATGTTCCCAAGAAGAGATTTCTTCCCCATTTTGGCTGTAGCTTTTGTTGTTGTTGTTGTTTGTTTGATTGTTTGGGGGGGGGGTAACTTGGGGGCTTAATTTTCTTGTTTGTTTGGTTTTCATTTTTCCTTGTATGACTTCTGACTTTGCTTGGTAGCATTTTTGTTGTTGTTGTTGTTTTGTTTTCCCATCTGCTGTGGCCAAATCTGAAGTAGATATTTTGTTCACCGCCCTCCCCCCCCAAAAAAAAACTCTGTCCACCCCCTTGTGACCATGTAACAATAGAAGTCCACTTCATTCGGATCCAAATTTTTGACCACAAGGCCTGTTTTATACTTTAAAGAATCATGGAGTCATGATTCTTCATTGAAACAATTCTCTCACGAGTCTAGTAGACTTCTGACACATTTGGTTACAAATAACAGAATGCAACAGAAATCATAAACTGAACATGTTTCTTAAACCTGCTTTAGTTTTCTCTCTCCACATAATTTCAAAGGTATCTGAAACAATACACATAGAAATAAGGACATCAAATTTATTTCCCATCATTTAGGGGGTCTAGAAGTTGTTGACTTTTACAAAGCCCCCTGTTCCCTTCATTACTTGATATAAACCACTGAATTCTTGCCTGTGTAATGCCGGGTTAAAGCAGCTGAGGCTCCTACACTTACTTTGTGGCTACCTCAACCCATTTCCCTCAAGCTACAAGCTGAGCGGGTACGTGGTCTGCCTTCTAAGTGCCAGAATGACGTGTGAGAGAGCTGCTCAAACACACAGTTACCCAAAAAGAAAAACAGCCAAGAATCTACGGAATACCTGAGGCAGTATTGTAAACATACATACTGAATATTCCATGACAGCTGTAAAATCACTACATTTTTAAAATCATGTATAATCTTATTGTGGGCAGCAATTGAGTCTGAAATTTGTCTTATGTCTATGTGTTATAGACATAGCCCAGCAATGTTAATTCAGCTTGTGAATACTTATTGATTAGCATTATGCACAAATGTCTAGAAAACAAAACACAAATTATTTTTTATGACAGACTAAAATACCTTCTGACATTCCCATCAATTTTCATAATTTTACAGATTCATGTAGGATTAGACAGCACAATTATATTATAGTTTGTATATGGATAGGAAAGGTGAGACTCTTACTAACAGGTTTCTTCAGTACTTGTCAATTCACACTTTATTGATCTATGCAAGTTAATCACCATATTTGTGTGTATGTGTATCTGTGTATACACAGATTTATGTATGTATATATTTATGTAGCATACCCATTCATTGGCTCCTCACTCAGAAATGGAGTCTCAGGCTGGCCTTGAACTCCCAGCGATCCTTCTACTTCTGCCTTCCCAATGAAAGAAGTTTCATGTTTCCACGTAATTTGTGAACTCTTAGCTGAAACAATTATGCTTGGTAGCAGCAACACTTACCTTTCTGTGTCACACTTTTCTACTTAACAGATTAGAGTACTGTTGATGATACAGGAATAAATGGATATGCCAGTCTTAAGATCAAAACTTAAAGTTTCTCTATATAGAATGTCATATATAACAAATTACATTGTTTCTCACAGTTTGTGAATGATTTAGAAACATTAATTAGGGAAAACAATGAAATGTATCAAAATTAAAAACAAGCAAGGATTTATTTCCATCACATTCATGCCTATCAAACTGAGTTACATAGTACAAAGACATCAGAGATATTAGGAGCCTGTGCAAGGAAGACTGAAAAATCTAATTCTCCAAAATAAGTATTTGTTTTTATCTGCTTAAATCAAACAGCTTCTCACTGAAGCAATTCTAATCCTATTACATAGGCTTGAGCTTGCTACCTCCATTTAGGAAGGAATTATTTTGTCAACAAAGATTAATGGAGTTAGAAATGGATTTCACTAAGATTATTTAAGTATTGAGCTATAATCTGATCAACTAACTTTAACAAAAAAAAAAAATGTTTCCCAGTCTCTGCATTGAGGAAAACAATACACTCTACTTATGTAGACATATCAATATGGATAGATAATGTTTACCATATTTCTTACCTGTTAATATCCCAGATTTTGCTAGTCATATCCAGTGAGGCAGAAGCCACAAAATTGCCACTTGAATGCCATGTGCAGGACCATACTGCATAGTTGTGTCCTTCAAGGGTCAGAATGCAGTCACCATTAGACAGGTCCCATAGTTTAATTGTACTGTCACCACTTGAAGTAGCCACTTTGTCCTCACTGTTTGCAGAAAAATAAGAAGATACTTGTTACAAAAAATAATTCATCAATCAATGAGTGGCTGTATTCTGTGAGTAATGTGTGTATTTATATGGTTATTATACTTTTGTTCCTTTAACATCTAAAGGGTATAAATTATCAACACATTTGGTCCTGCACAATCACAATAATTCAAGCTGTGAGAGAACTGCTACTGTGTAGTTTTAAAAGATCATTTCCTGTAGTATATTCTTGATTAATTTAGTAAAGTAGCCCTTTTATTAGCATCTGCTGGTTTCAAAGTTATGTATTAGATTTTGAAAAAGTAATCTCAGAATGATAATCAAGACATGGGACAAAAAGCTTTGAAAACAAAATAGAAAGTAAAATATTAAGTCATAATTGCTGACCTATGCTGCATCAATGAAATGCTTTAAGAGTGAAATGCTGGGCTGGGGGTGGGGAATTGTTTAGCCATTAAAGGTATTTGCTTAAAAGCCTGTGGGCTCAAGTTCAATACTCCTGAGCTCCCATGTAAAGTCAGATGCAAAGTGGACACACATTTGTAACCTAAAATGCCTAAGGCAACAGAAGAATCCAGAAGCTAACCAGCCAACTAGTATGATTCATGCAATAGCAAAATAGTAAGAGACCTCTTCCCAAAAGAAGATAGAAGGAAAAACATTTTGAGGTTGTCCTCTGACCTCCACACATGTGCAATGCCATACAAGATGTGTCTTTCAAGTAGTGAACATTAATGCCATTTTAAGAAATGAGCTGATGAGAATGACCCAAATCATCTAGTCATCTGTTTTTATCATCACGCTATCAGTCAGCCTTGTATGTCCTATGTGCACCTTACTAACTTTCACCCATCCTCCCACTGGCATAGTAACATCCTCCTCCTCATATTTTGTTGCAAGATGGAGAAATATGTTTTTCTCTCTGTGTTTATATTGCATTAAGCATTCTGATTGGTCAGGTCAGGTGCTCAGAAAATGCCTCAGAATAAATATCTATACACATGAATTTATGAATAAAGTTAGGCTATAAATACAGAAAAGGTCCCTGGTATCACTTAAAGAAAAAATACCAGGGTCAAAAGAGGTTTTTGCTTGTTAACAGGACTGTTTATTTTTATGCTGAGAGAAATGAAAAGTTTTCCCTGTGTATAGATGAAACTACTAACACTGAGCGGAAAAGCCTGATGGAACTACAGAGATGATGGGTTTTAGATTACAGGTATTCTCATTAAAGTTGGAGAGGGTATCTACTTTGTTTTTCAAATTATCACAGCTAAAACATTGCAACATGACAGGAAATTCTTCATAAATAGATATAAATTAAAAGGAATATTTGTACAAATTGCTTATCATGCTTATCATTCAGATTTTTACTTTTAATATGAAACACCAAGCAGTGCATTTGTTTAAAAAATATAAGCATGTATAGAAACAAAGCTTATTTACTACTACATTTTCAATCTGTTCACAATATGATAGCAAGCTATTATCAACTACAGCCTTGGTTCAGGATAAGAGTTACTGTGGAATATTTTTGCATCTGATTGAGAAATGATTACATATAACTTCCACATGCTAATCTCTTGCTCTAAACCACAGTCAGTCAAAACAAAAATCATACCTAAACTAATGTATTGCTGTTGGTTTATAAGTGTCATAAACTGATAATAAGTAATATGATATTCTGAAAAGTTTTTTTTTAAATAACTTGAGATTATTGCATTTATATATTTAAGTCCAATATAAACTAAGAAAAATTTGAGAAACAAGCAAGGGGGCTGTTTTCCTGATGAACCGGATACCAGCACAAGGGGGAAGGAGATCAGCACAGAGAAAAATCAACTCCTACCAAATCAGAGAGCCAGAGCCTCAGAGGCCCCCAACACCTCATCACTGAAGCAGACCAAAAATGAACCCAACATGGCTCAGGGAAATTTTGCGGAAGAGGGGGCGGAAAGAATGTCAGAGCCACATGTTGGGTCATGATATGCAGAGACATTTAGCTTACCCATAACTGTGGGCTAACTCCACAATGCATGACCCATATACCTCAACAAGGAGGGGCCAATGGGAGGGGGTAGGTCACGGATGAGCCTAATAATGGTACCAAACTGACTGCATTTGCTGAATACAAAACTAACTAATAAAGAAAAATAAAAATAAAAATAAAAAATAAAAAAATGGAATAAGAATCTCTAAATATTATTTTGAAATGTTTTCACCTTTCAAATGTCATGAGTTAAAATTGAAACACTGTAAACAATTTGTTCTTGTGAGAATAAAGGACATTTCTGAGTGGCAGGACAGAGACTGAGGAAGAGACTGGAATTCATCTGTCCTGCATTGTGAGAACACAGCCAGAGCAAAACCACCTGTTATGGCTGGCGTCCTGACCCTGTGCTTCTAGCACCCACAACTGTAGAAATCAATTTCTGTTACTAAACCAGTGAATGACATTTGGTTACAGCCACTAAAGTAAATATGACAGCAGTTGTTAGTTAGTATTCAGCCCAAGTTATTTCAGTGTAGGTCCTCAACACTGAAAACAAATATGGGCTGAAAAATCATTACAAACACATAACACATGGCAATAGAAGAAGCCATGAGTAGGTATCAAATGAAAATATTTTAAAAAGATTTATAAACCTGAAAGGCACATACTTTATAATAATATTAACATAGGACAATGAATGTGTAAAGAAGTAACTACAGAAATAAAAATGTTTAGCAATGAAAGCTTATAAAATAATTTACAAAATGTAAAATAAAAACAGAGTGCTTATCAACTGCAAAACTATATTTACTGAAATTAAAAACTCAATGAATAAGATTATGGAGTATAAGAGAAAGTAAATTAATTGAAAATAAATCTGAAAAATCAACATACCCTTTCTAAAGATAGACCCAGGAGAGAGCAGTTAACAAATTGAGAAACAGGAAACATACAGCAGGGTGTGGTGGTCTACACCTTTAATCCCAGCACTCAGGAGGCAGACGTTGGAGGATTGCTGTGAGTTTGAGGCCAGTCTGGTACTACAGAGAGTTCCATGTCAACTTGGGCTAGAGTGAGACCCTACCTCAAAACCCTGAAAAAACGAATAAATAAATAAATAGAAAGGGGAAACATAAAATTAGAAAATTCTACCCAAGATCCCACAAAAAATGGAAATTAAGGACACATTTCACATTTAAGTAATTAACGGTTGCAAATGACAGCACTTGTGAAAAAAAGTATACCACATTTTAGATAAAAAGTAAAGATAAAAACTAAAAGAAATTTATTCATAAATATATTTTATTGAGCTTTAAGATACCATGGGAAATAATCATTATAAATCCTTATTATCCTAAGAAGAATAAGGAAAAGAAGAAAAAGGTGGAGTGTTATGTATTGTGACTACTATATGCGAGAAATACCATTAAGTCATATATGTGTATATAAACAGGCATATATAAAGTCATATGTAAACATGTACTTATATAAAATCATATACATATACACATATATATGTATTTATACACACAGGTTTTTGCTGTAAAATTTATGAACCCTACCTTTTGGACTTCTGTCTGTTTTTATTTTATTTATTTATTTATCTTTTTTTTTGTTTTGTTTTTCGAGATAGGGTCTCACTCTGGTCCAGGCTGACCTGGAATTAACTCTGTCATCTCAAGGTGGTCTTGAACTCATGGCAATCCTCCTACCTCTGCCTCCCGAGTGCTGGGATTAAAGGCATGCGCCACCACGAAAAAGAGACACAGAGAGAGCAAGGGAGAGAGAGAGAGAGAGAGAGAGAGAGAGGGAGAGAGAGAGAGAGAATGGGCATTGCAGGGCCTCAAGCCACTGCAAATGAACTCCAGATGCATGTGTCCGCTTGTGCATCTCGTTTAGGTCGATCCTGGGAAACTGAACTGGGGTTCTTTGGCTTTGCAGGCAAATGCCTTTACCACTAAGCCATGTCTCCAGCCCAATTTTTTGTTTGTTTGTTGTTTTTTTTGTTGTTGTTGTTTTTTTGAGGTAGGGTCTCACTTTGGTTCAGGCTGAACTGGAATTCACATGTAGTCTCAGGGTGGCCTTGAACTCACGGTGATCCTCCTACCTCTGCCTCCCGAGTGCTGCGATAAAGGCGTGCACCACCACGCCCAGCACCGATTTTTGTTTATTTTTAACAAGGAATTGAAATAATGAACAGACTGAGAACTATGTAATGATCATACATCATTACATTTACTTAGAAGAGTTCTTGAATCATGCGGGGGAGGTGGAACAGGGATGAACACCCATGTAGGTACAGGACCTGGGAGCCCAAGAGGGAAGCTGAACATGGGAATGAAGGAATATGTGAAGGAGATTTTCCAGGGAGATTATAAAAAGGGGGATTCGGGCTTAAATACACACACACAGACACACACACACACACACACACACACACGCACGCACACACGCATGCACGCATGGGAAGTGGAGCAGAAGAGTGTGAGACTTTGGCCTTCACATTAGAATAAAAGCTAAGAGGTCAGTTACTAAGTGTACCTTCCTCCCATCCCAGCTTAGCCAGCTTCAGATGGGGGAGGGCTTCCCAGAGCAGGGACCTGGAGGTTCAGGTGTCAGGAGAGATGAAGAGCCAAGAAGGCCTTGCCCACCCTGTAAACCTGTCTTCATACTGGGGTGCGCTTCACCCTCCGGCTCAGCTGAGTTCTGAGATTGCTGATTGTTTTGGCCTCAGAGGGCTGCTGCGGAGGGAGAAGACAATCAGAAGCTGATGCAGGCAGTGTGACATCCCCTTTGGTTCTCTCTTCGGCCGCCCCTAGCTAACTACCTGTATAAAAAGAACTACCTTGCTCCTATTTCTCCCTCAGTATATATCCAGAAATATTGAATAACAACACCGAAAAAAAATCTGTCACAGATATACAAACTTTTAGAGCTAAAATGAAATAATGATTTTCTAGTCATCAAAAGTGTCTCTAAATAAGAGCAGATAAAAAGAAAATTGTCCATCTAGCTGGACACTGTGGCACACACCTTTAATCTGAACAATCAGGAGGCAAAGGTAGGAGGATCACTGTGAGTTCAAGGCCACCCTGAGACTACATGCGAATTCCAGGTCAGCCTGAACCAAAGTGAGACCCTACCTCGAAAAACAAAAACAACAACCACAAAAAGTCCACCTAGCCAAATCAGTTCCCTACAGGAGAGGGAAAAAATTCCTAGAAGAAATACCTGAGGGGAGGAATGATAAACATTCCTATAAGTGTTTTTTACAGATATAAAATAGAATAAATTGTTTAAAAATTAAAGCAGGAATGATATTGACAATAGTGATGGCGTGTTAATCAGAAGGGAAGGAAAGAAAATGGTTAAGTATAGTGTTTACTAAATTGAGCCTTTAAGGTAGAATGTCCACGGTAAAAACCATAAGATCAGTAAGTAATGCTAAGTTTTAGCAATGTAAGGAAAAAGAAATGGGTAAAACAAATAACAATTATGAATAACTGATATGTCCCCTCAAAGCAAGGAAAAACTATTGTAAGTGGTATAAATCTAAAGCAAGCAAACAAAAGAACAACCACTGCAGAGAGAATTCCAAGTAGGAATAATCTTAGCAAGTACAAATGAACTAACCTGGAAATTAAAAGATGCACGTTTTATAGTATGACTAACAATGAACAAATTCAACTTGATATATTTTTTACAGATGTACACTGAATTTCTAAGAATATATATAAAGACTGAAAATAGAAGTCACCTAGGCTAAAGAAAAGCAAAATAAAGAAAAAATAGAAATGTTAATATCAGGCAAAAAGACCTTAAGGCAAAAATGAGTTATTGGAGATGAAATGAACCCCACCATAGTCACTAAATATTTCATTTCTATAAAAGTATAACTAAATAATATAAAACTACAAAATGTACTTTAGCTGATAAAAAGCAATAATATTAGAGCCACAGAAACAAAAATGACCATTCTATTGTCCAATTGAAAGATTTATACACCTCTGTATCATTTTCTAATTTAAAATATAAAGATAATGTGATATTCAAAAAATCTTAATGGCAGTATAAAATCCTTTGCCAAATAACCAAACACTGCTTGTTCTTAAGCACAGAGAACACACAGAAACATACTAGACAGTCAACCATGGAGAAAATCTTAAATTCAATAGCATTCTTCTTATAGAGACTATTTGGAGGCGGGGAGTAGATCGGGTCAGTTATGTAGTGCATGATGCCCTTGAACTCATATGGTGACTAGAGTGTAAAATGATCCGCCAGATCCCCCCACACACATATCTATCTGATTACTAAAACACCAGCTGGTTCAGGAAGGTTGTGGAATATTTAAGAGATAGAGCCTTAATACTACTTAACAGATCTCTGAAATATTTAATCATAACAGGATTATCTAATTTCATATGCCACATTGGCCAGAACATGGTACCTTTATATTGGCTTACATATAAGGGTAAATATCTCTGTAAAAATATTTTTTCAGATGAGGTTCACATGTAAGTCTCTGAGTACAGTAACCACTGTTCATGGTATGAATGGGAAAAATTAGATTATCTGAGGCCTTAAGAGAAAAATACACTCCAGAAGTACTTCTTTCAGGTGCCTTCAGAGTTGAGCTACAGCATCAAACATCAGCTCTTTCATGGTCCCCAGCCTGCTGGCTTGACATACCTATTTTGGTCTAGATTATATGAGCCAAATTCTTACATTTCTTTCTGTCTTTATTTCTTTCCACACACACACACACACACACACACACACAAAATGGTTCTATTTCTCTGGAAAATCCTGATGAATCTAGATCATTTTGCCAATGGTTTGAAAAGTAATGCCACAGAGAAGCTATATATCTAGTCTCTATTATATGTAATCTCCAGATAAACATAACATTCATTGACCATTTCTTATATTAGCAAAAATTGGAAATAAGTCAGATAACATACCAGTAGCATATCAGTGATGTATCAGGAAGTCACACAATGGATATTAAAGAGACATGAAAAATAATAAAAATCATATATATATATATATATATACACAAATATATGTAAATAAAATATTCAGGAAAGTGAGATGCATATTATGACATCATTTATAATACATATTTAATTAGATAAAAGTAAAAATATATACTAAAATATAAAACATGTAACTATAATTGTGAATACATTTATAAGTAGGAAAACAAGGTGATAACATTCAAAATGCTCCAAATGATTCATTTTCTTTAGGTGCTAAGCAGAAGGATTGTTCAAGAAAAGACAAGTGGGTGATTTCTAACACATAAGTAATTATTTCTATTGATTGGTAATTGTTGTATAACAAACTACTCTAAATTTCATTGACAGAAACCAACAATTACTTTTCTTTGGTGCATGCTTCGTAGGTCAGATGAGCAGTCAAGGGCAGGTCTGCTGGGGGAGTTCTGTTCTGTACAAGTACTTCTAGAGGCCGAGGCTCAAAGCACAGTGACAATTTAGGACAGTTTTCAGCACACTGGAGAAGCACAGAGAGCACGCTCCATCATGGACGCATATTCCATTAATCTGGTTGTTTTAGTGTTTATTTTTTATGAATTATAAATTACAAATGTATCATATTTTCTTTTATGCTTTAAGTATATCTAAGTAAAAATATAGATCTGTAGCAGGAAAAAAATCATCAAAATGATAAAGATGTTGAGATTGTTACTTTTTCTTATTTAGTCCATCTTGTTGTGTAGTTATTCTGTTTAGAATATATATATAATCCTAATAAATTTATGTGATCCTCCTACCTCTACATCTCAAATTCAGGGACCAAAGACATGCACTACCATGCCTGAATAAAATTTTAATTTTGAGGATTAAGTATTTCACGGGCTCCAGAGAAAAGCTAATTATTTTAAAACAATATGTTTAATATGCTAAAGTATTTCCTGAGAGAAGATGAGGCACAGGAATCAACTCCCCTGTTTCACAAAATAGGGAAAGGAAAGTGTGGAAGCAAATAGACAAAGTTGGCTTCTCATGTGGGCTCTGTTATCAACCTACTTGACCATGTGAAGGTCATTATTAATACCTTTAGCATCCCTGAGAGTCACTGACTTTATTTCAAAAATTTGGATGATAAATCCTGCCTTAAGGGTTGTTCTGAAGAGCAAGTAAGAGAATTCTTGCAACAGCACATTTCCAATTCTTGGTAGTCTTCAAACTAAATATTATTACTTGGAAAGAACTCTTTTATGATGTACAGTTAAATTCTTCTATGGAATATTAGTTTACTCTCCCATAAGTAGGAGGGTGAAATAAATTTCCATTTTATTTAGTTGCATCTAGATTTGTCTATATACTTAATAGAAATTTTCAATTCTGTAACATAAATATCATTTATGATTTTGTCATTGGATATGTGATATGTGATATTCAACAAATCATGTAGAAGTAAACCCAACATTTGTTTCTTGTTTTGTTCACCTCATGAAATGATTATATTAGTAAACACTTTGAACTTAGATTATTTGAAAAATAGTATGACATATTTATGATACATTTAGTATTTACAGATTATGAAAGTTCATAAAATTGTAGATGCATTGGGAAATAAAAACTTTAAGTTTCTTTAAACACTTAGCCTTTGATATAGAGCTAATACATGGCTTAATTATGTCCAGCTTTGAGGATGAGAGCATTGTTAATGATATCAGAATAAATGAAACTATGTAAAAATCTATGCAGAGAAAGATATTAGTTGATTTTTCTGGAATAAAGGCATCCATATCCCAAGTTTTTTTGCCCTGGTTTCCAAATTACATATCTTTCTTTTGAGAAGAAATCATGTGTCAATCAAGAGTCACAAAAGAGAAAACAATAAACTGAGAAAACAGCACTGTGTCAGATGTTGAGCTAGAACAAAGTGAGAAATATGCACAATCTGAGGAAGAAGGGTCACTGCCCTAGGAATATTGGTAAAATCTTAGCATTGACTTTCCTGCTGAGGAATCTCCTTCAGGTGGTCTGCTGTAGGAGAGATTAAAAGGAGTATGGCATGCAGCCCACTGAGGAAAGAGAAGGCTCCAGATTGAGGCCTCAGCCTCCCTCCAGTGTCCCTGTGCTTCCTAGGTGGTTGTGGTGCTTTCCAGCTGCCAGGCCGCACACGCCAGTTGTTTGATCACCTTCTATTACATTGTCAGCTCAGTACCTCAATCTCATTATAGGAGCTGACAAACAGCTAAAATTCCGTCTTCAAACGTACTTGAGTTTGGTCTGCATGACTTTTTATTGCTAGCTTTATTTCTTTTTTAACTGAGAGATTTCAAAAATAAGTAACATCAGAAAAATTAGATGGGAATAAGTAGCAGTAAAATCTTCCCAAGGCATGTTCTTCCCCCATGATAGTTCCTACCTCTCTGCTTCTCATTCACAGTACCTGCCTGACATGCAGCTTTCAGCCACTGATCTACTATCCATGCATGTGCACCGTGCAAACTCAGAATGGCCATAGAAGGTTGCATCCAATATAATGTTGGCATGATCTCCCAGTGTGGGTCCAAGGGAGCTGAAGGTGAGTATGGGATCTTGTGTTTGGTCTGTGATATAGTATTTTCTAAGACCAGGTCATCACCTGGGCTGGTGTGAAACAGCAAGATCTAATATCAGTAAGAGACTCAGGCTCAAACAGAAATGGGCAGAAGAGGGATGGAACAGGACACCCTAAGTTCTGCTCTGGGCCTCTGCAGTCAAGTCATCTGGCATGGGCAGTGCATGGGACCCGGAAAGAGAACATACCTCTACAGGCACAACACACAACACACCACATTACACTCACACAGACACAAAAGCAAGAAAGAAAACGTTTTATGAAGTCCCTCGCACTATGTACTTCATCTCCCCTTGGAATTTTCCCTCCTACAGTTCATGCTGTCTATTCAAGCCAAACAAGACATTGGCAGTCCTATGATTTTATTTCTGGATTGTGCCTTCCTAGGTCACCTGAAAAGGATTATTTCCCTTTATCCAGGTATTTACAGGAAAAAAAATATATTATCAAAGTTTATCTACCACTCCTCCAACCCATTGCTCATCCTTTCCAACTTTTTCTTTGTATTCCCATTAATTTACTATAGTTTACTGATTTCTCTAGATGATTATATATTCGCAAGTGCTAACATTTTGAGTGATTCTGTTTAAATCTAGTTCTTTCTTATTTGGTATATCTGTAGCTAGTGAATGTCTTGAAGTTAAATTTCATCCCTTGCCTAAGTCCAGTTCATCCAGATGAATAGTTTGTAATAAAAAGCCTCAGTCCCACTATCTGCAGTTTAAAGTCACTGTCTCTATAGGCCTAAAGTGTGCAGACTCTGGCACTACTCCTTATTACTAAGTTTAGGAGATCACTTATTTTCATTCAGAGCTTGGCATGGCTTTTCTCCTCACACACTCCAGACACAACTCTCCATTCCCAAGTGCTTTGTCTCTCTCTGGCTCGGCACTCATAAGGTACATAGGACAGAGAAGCCACTCTTGGGAAAATATTTTTATTTATACATTTTGTGTGATATGTACCAGGTCAACTATATCCTAAGCCTAGGCTGCATACCACTAAATCTAACTCTGCTTGCATAATCAAGGCAATTTCTGTCACTCCATTTTACTGGTGCCTGGAAATCCTTCAACATGACCTGTGTGGTATTGTTGTACTTTTAATGTCATAAATTACTCATTTTCTTTAGAATATCCATTATTTATCAGAGATGCAAAAGATATTGTTGGCTAAAAGTACATACACTGTGGCATACTTTCACAGTTTCCCTTTGAGTAAATTGTGTCAATACAGTATTGCCCTTGTGCCTTACAATAAAGAAATATAATAATATAAAATATAATTTAAAATTTATAAAATGTATTATAATATAGTGATGAATAAATAATGAACAAACTAAACTCATCCTTCAGTAACTTCATGGGATAATGGGTTACACAAGTAATATAATCAAGTAATTCTAACAGTTTCCTACATGTTTTAGAAGATAAACATATAGCATATAGTGAGTAATGGGAGAATGTTTTCATTTCTATCCTGGGAAGATGGTAATGATTACATTAAAAAGGTGAGCCCAGGGCTAGAGAGATGACTTAGCAGTTAAGCATTTTCCTGTGAAGCCTAAGGACCCCGGTTCGAGGCTCTATTCCCCAGGACCCACATTAGCCAGATGCACAAGGGGGCACATGCGTCTGGAATTCGTTTGCAGTGGCTAGAGGACCTGGCGCACTCATTCTCTCTCTCTCTCTTTCTCTTTCTCTCTCTCCCTCTCTCTCTCTCTCTCTCTCTCTCTCTCTCTCTCTTTCTCTCTCTCTCTGCCTGTTTCTCTGTCTGTCACTCTCAAATAAGTACATAAAAATTTAAAAATTTTTAAAAAGCTGAGCCTATTTGAACAAAATCTGTGCAATAAACAAGTATTTGTAGTTTATAGGAAAAAAAACCTGAGAATTTAAATTATTCTTCATATATTCCACAATACCAGGTAGAGTGCCAATTTGTTAATCCAGGGAGGAGTAAAGCAGACTTTGAAGAACAGGACACTCCTTGAGCACTCAGGCCCCTTCAAAAGAGTCGACATTCTTCCTATTGCCCCAGTGAAGATCAACTGGCCCAGTCTCAAAGGCTGTAATCTCTCAATTGCAGCTGAATGGGCAGCAGTTCACACAAATATTTCTTTTTTTGTTGTTTGTTTCTGCCATATCCTTCTGATCACACCAGTCTGTTTCTATGCAACGCAACTCTGAATAACTTCTTAGGACACAGGCATAACAGCAAGCCTCTCCCTCACTCTCATAAGCCGAACATCAGAGTTCATAGCTCTTACTGCATTCAGGTCTTGTAACTCTGACCAGAACTAGTCCATCAAGCTGAACTTACAGTACTGCAAGGTGTCTCTTAAGCCAAGGTTTCAAATCCTTCCACATTCTTCTTGAAAATCCACTCCAAAAGGCCAAAGCCACACAGCCAGGTGTCTACCAGAAAGCCCACTCCTGGTACCTGTTGCAGTCAGGTTCCTATTGCTGGCAGAAATCACCCAATCAAGAGTAGCTTTTGGGAAAAACGGGTTGATTTTTGCTTACAGACTCAAGGGTAAGCTCCATCATGACAAGGGAAAATGATGGCATGAGCAGAGGGTGCAACCTACTGAGGCCATTGTGTGTTTGCCAGCCATGGCAAATGAATTCCAGATGCATCTGCCACGGTGCATCTTGCTTTATATAGATACTGGGGAAGCAAACTAAGGTTGTTAGGCTTTTCAGGGAGGCACTTTGACCACTGAGCCATTGCCCTAGTCCCAACTCTACTATTTTAATCATTTTTCATTTTAGTTTGCAAATAAGGAATTCTAAATATATTTCATATAAATTAGAATTATGTGAATTTGAGTGCTCGCCATTGATAAAATGAAATGCCAAATTGATTTTTAGCAATTGATAGTCAGATCATAGGACAGTTCCACACATAGGTCTCTCTGCCAGGTTTGCTAGAGACTGACATACCTGAGAACATACATCATTTATGCTAAATATGAGCTTCTTCTTATGTCTCCCAAGGTTTCATAACAATATTTTAAAATTTGATAGCACTATTTTAGACTCTTCATGATGATCATTGCTGTCTCAAATGAGCATTATAAAATTATAATGCTTTAAATTTATATTTTCATGTATATAAAATTATATTGAATAAGATAAAAATTTAACTAGAAGGAAAAATACCAATAATGTAAAAATTCAAGATAGGTTAAAGTTCAGAGATATTATAGAAAACATTGCTAAAATTTGCTTATACCTATTTTGAAAATGATTTATGTTTTATATGAGACTTCTAAAATATGGAATGAAGATGCAAGGGAACTCTTTATGCTTATGCCCAATGAAAGTAAAGAGCCACTTGGAAATGTGACTGAACTATCTTGTGGGTAATATGATGTGCTACCATAGACCAAATCATACAGCCATCATGGCTAGAAGATGAAAAGTAAATATTTTCTCCTTATAAGTTGATTATCTTAGTATTTTGTTGTAAGGATGGAACACTCACAGCATTCTTTCCATGCTTTTTGTCTTTCTTTGAGGGAATTAAGGGACTAGGACTCTAGTTTTTATTAATACACCTTGAGAAATAGGAAGTCTGATTTATAGAGCCACTTGAGAAAGGAAAAGAAAAAGAGGAGGAAGAAAGAAGTTCAGTAAGAACTTAATTCTGATGCTCTTCCTCTATCCTTCAGAGTCCTCCATATACCAAAGGGCATTATATTTTCAGCACAATACTGTCTAAGAAAATAATTAGAAAATATAAATATAAAAAAACCCTTTTCTACTTTCAAAATAATAGACAAATGACATTTGAATTTATTATTACTCATGAAAAAAGAGTTTCATTTGTGAAGATATTGTAAACAGGAAGAAAATACTTGAATACTTTGAATCTATTGTCTTCTATTGAGACATTTGGTTTTCTCAGAGACTTTTTACTAATAACAAAATGTGCTTTTACATGACCCATGCTTATTTATTCAGTATTTGAACCTCACACAGTATTTTGTTGATGCAGATAAATAATTGAAAGTTGCTGAGAATTGCAATAAGATTGCTGAAAGGAAGATGTCATGTACTAATATGATCTTTCCATTTTAATATGCTTTTTCCACTTAGACTGTGTATATCTGTGTTCAGGGTTTTCCTTCATCAACCTATGGATATTGTCAATGCCACTGGCATCTTTACTTAGAACGTTGCTTTTAAAGTGTCCCTCTCACTAAACTGGGCAATGTTTGTAAGCATGAACTATGCTATGGCTGATATTGGTTAACTGAAATTAACTCATGTTGCACAAGGCTAATGACAATAACTAATTTATGATATTAATCTTCTCATGTTACACTTAATACATTTTCATTTTCTAGCTTTCCAACTATAAGTTATTTGACAATTTATTTTCTCAAAATATACTGTGTAATTTTTATATTATATTCAGAGAGTATTAGACACTTTCCACTGAGGCACTATTTTATTTGAAACTGAACAACCTAAATATTTAATAGATTATAAGTTCCCATTGGCAGGCCTCTATGTCATTTTCAACTGCCAGACTGCCAGGCTTGGTAGATTAACAGTTAGATACTTCATTATTAAGAAAAGTGCACTGTACATGAGAAAGAAACACAACTTTTAGTTTTCAGAATTTCTGTTTCCCCATCTTAAATATACCTATACTATTCACCAAATATTAGAAATGTAAGTCTGAGGGTTTCTTGATAGTTAGGTATAACTATACACTTATTACATCTTGTGTGGTTTTTCTTACTATTGTATGTAATACTTTAAGAACATATTTTACATCAGAATTCAGATTCTACAATTCAAAAATATACTACCATGTTTTTAACAATATACATAAAGTCAAAGCACCCTGTTTATTTTTTTTAGCTTTCTAAAAATGTTGATAACTTTTATTATTAAATATTCTTTTTATCTCAATTTTATTAACATTTTCCATGATTATAAAAAATATTCATGGTAATACCCTCCCTCCCCCCACTTTCCCCTTTGAAATTCCATTCTCCATCATATCCCCTGACACCCTGTTTAATTTTAAAGGTAATCATATTTTATATTTAATTTTTGTATAGAATTTAACACTAAAATTGCCAACTGCAATTAGTCAAGAATTGGGAATATAGCTTATGAAGTCCATAATCCAAAGACACTTAAGGCATTGCCTTTATGAATACCATGGAAGGTTCTTTGTAAATATTTCATGGAGCTTTACAACAGTTTAATTAAAAGGACTAAATATTAAAAGGAAATGTACTTTATCTTCATAGATCACATATGTAAATAGCATTACATTATTATGCAGTGGTTTGATATTGTTCTATACATTTAGGACTACAATAAGATTTCTCCCTTATAGGAGTGAGGGAAGAACTATTTTCTGCAAATTTCATTTTCCTCCCCAGCCTAATGAGCATCTCACTAGACTCATCAGGAATGAATGTCCCTCTTCTCAGCTCTTCACACTCAGCTACCTACTATAAAATAGTAATATGTGGTCAAAATGAAAGAAAACAGAGTAGGATTGCCACTGCAATAAAATATAAGCACACAACCTACAATGAGACTTAGCAAAATGATGGTTTTCTAGATTCTCACTGTGAGGCCATGTCAGCAACAGGTACAATCTTTCCACCAACAACTTTCTTGTGTACTCACACACGCTGTGGTGGTTTGATACAAATATCCCCAACTTAGGTTTCTGAATGCTAGGTTCCCAGCTGATGGAGATTTGGGAAATAATGCCTCCTGGAGGCAGTGTACTGTTGGGACAGGCTTATGGGTGTTATAGCCAGTTTCCCCTTGCCAGTGTTTGGCACACTCTCCTGTTGCTGTTGTCCACCTGATGTTGGCCAGTGGGTAATGTCTACCCTCTACTTATGCCATAGTTTTCCCCTGCTATCATGAAGCTTCCCCTTGAGTGTGTAAGCCAAAATAAACCTTTTATCCCACAAGGTGGTCTTGGTCAGGTGATTTCTGCCAGCAATGCGAAACTGACTGCAGCATACCCCTATGGGTTTCACATGATTTTTCTCAATAAAAAGGACCAGTAGTGTTTTTTAGGGTAGTTAATTTCATTAATGAAGGCAGTAAAAAAAAAAAGCAATGTAAATTGGCTCAGGAATATTTTTCTGTTTATATAGAAAAATTTTGAAAAGTATCTGATGCAGTGTTGAAATATTCAAGGAACTAAACTGTTCACATTGCTACAAGCCATTATGCCAAAAGAACAAGTTTCAACAAATAGCAATGGATTCAGTCTATGGTCTTTCATGAGTTCAAAGTGATTAGTTGTGAATACCTTAGAATAAGGCAACAGGGTATGTTGAATCCTTGATTATTTCACCGGGTAGATGGCTACATATGTCTTCTTTTCATTATATTTAATTACATTTCTATTTTTAAGGAGTATGCATGTAACTATGATAACTTTTAATAGGGCCTAAAAATGATAGCTAATAATGAGGAAAAACCTCTGTGTTTATGTCTAAGAGAAAAAGGAGTTTTGAACAAAAGAAACCATATAAATAACAATATGGACAGATGATTTGACATTGTTTCAAAAGCATAAATTAGTCTGCAGATTAAACCTTCACCTTTGTCCATTTTCCTGGACAAGGAGTGCTTAATGTAAGGTCTCCAAAATCAGAAGCAACATTATAGGGTGGCGGGGGCATGGAGAAATGCAATTCTATTGACCTTACTTATCATAAGGCTATAGAATCAGATACAATGGGACTTGAGCCCATGGTTCCTGTTTTGAACAAGCCCTCTGATGATTATGGCACATATCATAGTATGAAACCTATTTTAACAAAGTTTCCTAAGCACAAAATATTTACCTCACAATGTGGCCTTTTTGCAATAAAATTTATATAAGCTTTAGATCATGTAGTTTATAAAAGACTTTCATCTCTTAAAGTGCTTATCTTCATAGAATTTAGCCAAACCACATTAGCAATCAAGTTATTTTTTAAATATGTATATGTGTGTGTATATGTATATATATGTGTGTGTGTGTGTGTGTGTGTACTTATGCACACATGAGTCTATATTTATTACTTAGCTTATGTTTATGTGTGAAGATTAAACTTATATTGTACTATACATTCACTATTGAACAACTGTGCTCACGGCCATTCGCTTGCATTACCAGTCCTTATTTGAGAACCAGTCAAGGGTCTTATTTTGTTAGGTAATTCTCCAAAGCATATGGAAGGTGCTGAAATGAGGATAATTCTAACTAAATAGCAGAAGGGTCAAACTTGAAATGGAGGGACTAAACAATAAGGTACTAACAAATATGATTTCCAAGACAAGACAAAAGATTATCTCACAAATAAATATAATGTAACAGTATGAGAACTTAGATAACTACACTGAAGATATCTAAGTGCAGGGAACACAGGCTTAAAACAACATTTTCAGCACAATATTTGACAGAAAACGGTGTCATTAAATAATTTTCATGCAAAAATAAATCATGGATTACCTTGAGTTGATCTACCGTGAGGGGTGGTCACAAGAGGCACAGTATGTGGCATGGAAAAGCACAAATTCATCTCAAGAAAGATTTTATTCCACAGAGATAGAGATGTGGAAGCCTCTGGTGCATATTTGAGAGAAACAGACTAAGGACTGGGCAGAGAGCCTTGACTGTAGCTGATGTATAAATTAGCCAAAACATATTACATGGAAAATGTTTGATTGAAAGATTAAAAGACCTCAGTTTTGTTCTATGGTAATTCTAACAGGCATCAAGTTGTGATGCCTACTAGAAGGAAAACACATCACAGTTAGCATTGTTGGGCCACTCAACAGCCTCTCCATGCAGGATCCTTTGGGTCAAGAACTGGAAAGGGGAGGAAATATGGTGGACCAAAGCTTGGTTATACTTCAAAGACCAATTTTAAGCACACAGAAGAGATACATACTAAAACTAATATAAAATGATAAAACACAGTAATAAACAGAGCTTCTGGGCAATAACATACTTGCAGATTTTCATTTGGTCCCAAATCTACCTCACAAGTGTGAAATGAAAGCTATGTTGCACTGAGAATATTATCTGATGATCATGAAATGCTAATCAAGATCCAGATAGCTGTCAGTGCTAGCCTAAGAAGTTTCTCTATGGAGATGGTGGTAGAGATCATGAAGACTCAAATGCATTAATGTAGAAAATAAGAGGCTACCTACAGTTTATCTCTAAAGGAGAGTTCAACCACACCCTCTAAGGCTCAAGAAAAAGGAACTGATTCTGAGGCTCATCAACATTTTGACATGTAGGACGGAGGAGGAAAAAGGAATGAGACATCAAAGCAGACGAAGGGCTACTTAAAAAAAAAAAAAAAAAAAAAAAACAAGGGTCTTCAGAGGATGGGGGTCAGAGGAAAGGGTATAAAAAAGAATAAAGTGATGGGAACATAAACTACTACAAGAAGTTACACTGTTTTATTATTTTTGACGCAATCACCATTACCATATAAATGGGCAATGCAATTCTTCATCCATTACATAAGACATTAGGTACACACAAGTGCTCACTTCTTGGGTCCATGAACTCTATGAAGGGCACTTTTCTTGGGCTCACATACATTTTCCACAGATGTGTTACAATAAACTTACTAAAGATTTTCTTCATTTGTGCTATTTTGCCATAATAACTGTCCAGCAAAACCTTCAAATATTCATTAATAGTCTGATAGGAAATTTTTTATTTCAAAATTTATCAACAGGAAGAGATTACTTCTATATGCCTTGAAAAAAGAATGTATTTGGTACTAGGTTCTTCAATGTGTAGATTGTCTCAGAGCTGAGTTGTTTAATTAGATAAAGATTAACAAATATTTTAATATGCTAGCCAGCAAGAGTTAAATATAAATAAGATAGCAATTCTCCCACCTTTCAGTGAAATCATGACAGCATTAGGAGTTAGGTAGCTCAATTTTGTACATAGCTAGTCAGTATCATGGGTCCATAAAGACTAAAAAGGTATCCTTATGGCTCTGTCCATGTTCAAAAAGCAGAATCTGGGGACTACAATCCAAAAATATAAACCCCTGACTTCCAAAAGGTCAAAAATCCTTACTCATGCTGACTCCAAGGATGTTTGCTGGCCTATGCAAAGTAATCAAGCCTCTGCCTAACTCATCAGCCTATCAGAGACGCTAGGCATTCACTCAAAGTAACCAGTGCCATCTACCCCAACTTGATGGCTAATTTACATCTCCAAGGGTAACAGGTCATCAGCCTATCAGAAGCCTGCACATCCCAAGTAACCAATCCAGTCCACCTCAACTTGATACTTAATTTATATGCCCAAGGGAATAAAAAACCCTGATCCAGGTCACTAGCTGGCTACCTGCTCAGGACCCCTGCCAGGTTAGGAGCTCTCTGTGTTACTTTCACCTTCTGCCTTTTTCCACTCTTTGCTTCCCATCAAAATAAACCCTTGTTTATGCTGATAAACAGAACTGAAAGCACGAAGAAAAAGAAAAGGTAGAGTACAACTTATTAATACATGCCAAAATGCTACCATCCAGCAATAACTACAGTTAATATTCCCAAAATTTATTTTAGAATCTTTATTTCCATGTTTGCAACAAGAAGTAAATGCAGATAAAGAAATAGGTATAGCAATGACAATAAACAGATAAAGAGTATAAATAGATAATTTTATCAAATGTTATAATAATTTTGTTAAGACTGATATAAAAAAAAACTGATATCACACTGCATTTTTTTCAAGGCAGGGTATCACTTCAACCTAGGCTGACCTGGACCTTTCTGTGCAATCTCAAGTTGGCCTCAAACTAGTGATCCTCCTACCTCTGCCTCTAGAGTGTTGGGATTTAAGGTGTGCACCACCACACCCAGTTGTATTTTTTAAAAATAAGATTTTTCTAGAAATCACTATTCTCTGAATTCTGAAAAAAATAAAGTACAGGGATGTTTAAATTTGAAAAATAGTTTTATTTCATCCTAGACTATATAAGTTATGAAATATTTAAATAGTTAATATTATAATTTTATCACCTTTATCACCTGATATGATACATTGAGGAAATTTTACCTCATGTTTTATTCTCAGAAGTCCTTGTTATAGACCAGGAGGAAATACAAGAAAAACACAATTTGAGGGTCATTTTACAAAATATGTAGCTACTAGTCTATACAAATATAGGTTCATGAAAGACCAGGAAAACTGTATGAGCTTTCACCAGCTGGAGATGAAAGAGACCTGAAAGGATGGAACACCCATTTCTGCACTGGGATCTGAAGCAGAAAGAATATCTCTGGAAAGATGGGAGAATTCTGATCAAAGCCTCAGGTAAAAGCAGTGCCCTGACATTACTTTCTTGCTCTGCTCATTGGACCATAGTTCTGTAGGTGTTACAGTAAATTGACTGAAGGCTGTGGGAATTATGAACTATCTGTTCATGCATTTCTTCTGTATGTCTAAAATTATATCAAAGTTAAAGAGGTTTTAAAATGGAAAAAAAAAATCATCTTTCACTTTGTAGCATTTCCGTCAACACTCAGCTCTGAAGTACCCTGAAATTAAATTGCTAAATTTATATTCCTGCCTTATCAGATTCTGACTGTTGTACTTGCCTCAAGTTTTATTATATATATCAAGATGACCACTCTGAATCTTAAATGGTTTCAATAATCACTAGTCCTTAATCCAGTTTCTTGTAGCTTCTTTTTACCTGTCCTCATTTTTATTTTTACTCTTTTTTTTTTCATCAGATAATGTGCTTTTCAGGTATTTCTTTCTCAAGTAAAATATCATAGGCTCAAGTCCTCTTGCAATTATGAACTATCTGCCACTGCTCCGGGTTTTGTTTTGTTTTGTTTTGTTTTGGGTTTTTTTTTTTTTTTTTTTTTTTTTTTTTTTGGTTTTTTGAGGTAGGATCTCTCTACCTCAGGCTGACCTGGAATTCACTATGTAGACTCAGGGTGGCCTCGAACTCATTGTGATCCTCCTACCTCTGCTTCCCGAGTGCTGGGATTAAAGGCATGTACCACTATGCCTGGCATTTTTTTTTTTAATAGAAGGGAGTCCTTTGCCAGCCCTTTGCTGTTGCATCTGCTACGTGTTGTTACTCACTGTTTGTGTAGACATTGTCAAAGGCTTTTGCTGTTACATGTTTCTCCAGCAGGACCAAGCATATGGACTGTGTATTTTCTGAGTTCTTTACTATTTGGGAATGATGCACATGATTGGGTAGACAGGACATCATGGATTATTCTTGTCGTCATTTTACCTATTGTAAATATTGCTCTAGTGTTTTATATCCCTCGTAGCCTTTTATTAAAAAACAATCTGAAAACAGCTTGTGATTTGCATACTGTCAATAACTTCTCACTTTGAGGATCTATCAGTGGACAGTAATTAATAAATTTGTATCTTGGTATCAATATGTTTTAGAATATCCATTGTGTTTTATGGCTTTAATCTTCAGTTTAGGAAGGTTTTCATCTATCTTAATTTTTTCTGTTTTATGACAATGATTAAATTATTTTTATGTTGGGACATTTATGCTTGTTATCAGTTTTCTTTCTACAAATTTTTACAATTGTTTTCAAAATTTCTCTGTACATTCTGTGTGTGTGTGTGTATGTGTGTGTGTGTGTGTACATGGGAAGAGATGCTTGACTGCATCATATAATCCAATGTATGAGAAACTAGAGAAGAGAGATTTCATTGTAACTGCCCTTTCTTCTAATTTTTAAAAATACCACTTCCAAGTATTCATTCTCTTTATCTAGAAAACTGATTTTTCTAAGACTAGCCTGATTGCTTGGTCCTTTCATTGATTTTCATGGCGTTCTGAGGATGAAGTTCCTTCCATAATGAAATAAAACTCTTGCCAATTGTAGATGTCTGCTCGTAAGTCTTTCATTTTTTCACCCTGAATGTTTTGTTTGTTTCTTTGTTAATTTACACATCTTTGAAATGTTGACTGTTGTTGGACTGTTCTAATATTCTAAATAAATATTCAACTTTCCTGATAATGTGCATATGAAACAGGAAGACACAGAAGTTATAAAGTATTACAAGAGAATGTCTATACTTAGATATATTTCATTAAAGTTTATATCAGGGTGTTATATGCATTTAATTTTTTTCAGTCACTATAATGAATTTCTTTGTCATGTAGTCCCATTGTTACTAATATTTAACCAGAAAAGGGGGAGAAGTATTACCTAACCCATTTTAATCTACATTTCCCGTGACTCCCCAGTGCCAGCCCCCTTGAATCTAAATTTCATCATTTAAGTGTCATATGACCTTGAAATTATCTTGATCAATAATATGAATCCACAGTCATTAGTTGTCAATTGATTTTAATAGGAAAAAAATTTTCATTTTTAAAAATAGAAAAAATTATTTGCAAGGAGAGAGAGAGAGAGAGAGAGAGAGAGAAAAGAGAATTGGTATGCCAGGGCCTCTAGCCACTGAAAACATACTCCAGATGCATTCACAACTTTGTGCATGTGACTCCACATGGGTACTGGGTAATCAAACCCAGATCATTAGGTTTTACATGCAAGTGTCTTAATAATTGAGAAATCTATCCAGTCCAAGTTATTCATTTTTAACACAATTGTTTATTGTTTAATACCCCAAAATTGCCAACTACGGAGATGACAGAGTAAGACAGGAAATATTTCTTCAGATTAAGTAAAAAAACTTGATAGAGTCACTACTGAGATAGTGGTAGTCAATGGAAATTGAACAAAAAAGAAATCAATGAGAAATAGACCCATTATGAGATGCTTCATAACAAGTGGAAGCTGTTAGGCGGGCACTGAGAATGTGGACGGTATACAAAGTCAGTTCATTGAGAGGCCAGGAAGTCCAATAAAACCCAAAGGCATGAAGAATTCTTCTGGAGAGAGCATACTGTTACTATGAGTAGAAAGGAAGAGGATGTGACAAGATTAGAAAATTTATCTGGGTCACTTTCTAGAGGGTCTTGAGGGGCAATTTTTGTTTATATAAACACTGTGACCTAACAACAGTCCTATAATATTATCCATCACAAAACTTTTTTTTAGGATATTGAAAGGAAATAGATAAAGGGTAATATGTATCTTAGAGAGGCAATCCCACACACACTTGTGTCATGATTCACAAATAACATAATGAAGTCCTAAAATACAACTAAATTATTAGTCAGGTGACAAATATTTTTCAGTGTAACAAGGTATTAGGAATACATAGTCCTGCTCTACCAGATTTCAAGTGCATTCTTTCAAAAATTACTTGTGCTATAGATTGGAGAAATTCCAAAGTGAAATAGTTACCTTGAAAAATTTTCTAATTTCAGAAGACAAGGAAAAAGGTCCTCAAGAAGCAAATTTGGAAGCTAACACTTGCAGGTAGGCTGAAAATAGTATATAAAGTGAACATGGAGGGAAAGGAGAGTTTGGAGAATGTTCTATGTAAAAAGAATAGGTACAATATGAACACAAATGTCCCTTTCCTGGGACACTTTGTAATACTTAAGTTTCTTCTAGGCACAAAAGGAAAAGATTTCACTATTGCTGACCTGGTCAGCATTGTTCAGAGTTATCTTGTTGAGCATGCATTGCCCTTATAAAAGTTGTATCATGCATTCTAAAAAAAAACTGTCAAACTCAAAGTAAGTTCTGTAAATGACATTTGTAACTATCTCTTCCAAGTTTGTTCACATGTTCAGTGACACATGGTGTACTATCTGAGCAAGAACCCTATCTAATGAAATCATGGAGAGACAGAAAAGCCTGTGATTCAAAGATGTATTCTAACGCATGAGGCATATGGCAACAGACAAGGAAGCCAATTACTGTAACAAATATCAGATTAGTGTGAGGCAGGGCCATTTAGCTTGGGAATGGGGAGGGTAGAGGGGGAAAGTAAACATTTTAATCAAATCCAATACTTTGTTATTGATTTCTTTTTGCCAGGCTTACCTTGTAGAATACTTATGATGCTTTTGACATTGAAATATTTTGCCAAAGATATTGGATTAGTCAAGGTAAAAAGCTCAGCTAGTGGGTAATCTCTTGTATTTCATTTAAATATAATTTATCCCTTTCCTCCCAAGAGGGCTCTTCTTATTGATAAAATAAATGAAATTGAAAATCCCAAAGGGAATTTGATATCCATTTACATGGAATAGGCCTGAAAAATCTAAGGATGTGCATTGTAGGCTTTCTCTTCTTTTTCTTTTCTTGTTGTCCTTTTGTTGTTACTGTGAAGTTAATACTAGTCATATTTTGTGGCCTTTCATGTGCTATCCAATGACTTATCCTTGAAACTTCAATTTCATAAAAGCTACCTGCCTACATTTCAGATGCAGGTTTTGTTACTAAAAGAAAATAATGTAATTTACTACCATTAGCGCTGTACCTGCTTGTAGATGGAATTTTACCCAATGTAAAATTTCCAAAGGTTTTTACAGTAAACACTACTAGGGAACTCAGTATTTTCTTAATTGCTTGACCAAAGTTAGAATGATTGTCAAAAACTGACTTAGCAAACCTCAAAACTGTCATGTTTCATATGCTCAGTAAGACTGTGGATCAAGCTAAAATATCACAGCTTCTCAAATGGAAGAAAATAATGTCCTAAATAACAGTAGGTCTTTTTAGGTTTCATATCAATCAAGAAGAGGAACACATGAACTAAGAATTTATTGTCCTGAAATAAATTTGCATAATTGCTGATGAACATACATCAGATTGTTTTCATTTAGTGTCAAAAAAGATGGAAAGGAAAGGAATATAAGGAATAAATCTTGGTTCTTACACATTTGCTTTTACCTTGGTATATGTTTTAAGAATTCAAACATGGAGAATGTTAGTTTTGTGGGTGTTAATTCCTCAGAACCTAGTCCTATCATTTTAAATGTAAGAATGAGACAGTAAAATTCAGTTTTGAGATGAAATTAGCAGGAGATCAAGAATTAGGGTCAATATCTAATCCATTGCAGTGACTCTCCTAAAAGCTTTCAACATGTTCACCAAAGCCCTTTCTAGATGGAAAATGCAGTAGACATTTACATTCCATATTATCTTTCATCACTTCATAGAATGTTGGCTTTGTCATCTGTCCTCTAACTTAGCTCTTCTCACCTGGATTTTTCAGTACTATCTTATCCTAACACATGGCTTCCTCCCTAGCACCACCTCTATAAACTCTAATTCTAACCTAATTCTCCTGCTCATTTAATACATTCTGCTTCAGTGAGTTCATCTTTTCCTATTCAAAGCACCTCTCCAAGCCCTGAGAAAAACAAGGCTCCCATATGATTCATCTTTCAAGATGAGACACATTTTAAAGTGAGAAGAGTGATATTAATATTTCTGTAAGAAGAAAAGAAATAAGCATGGACTTTTGAGGGAAAAGTCTAATGCATGGCTTTACTGTTCATAAAGAAGACAGAATTTAAAAAGTGGTTTCAATTTATCAACTCTTTCTCCATTTAAACCTTTGACTGTAGCTCTATACTACCCACATTCTCTGCCTCTACGATGAGCAGGCAGCGACGTGGTACCAGTTCCCAGCACTTTTCTGCTTGTTCTCTTGCACAGATGGACTCGCTAGTATTTGAAGCTAAGCCTTTTGGTGAAAACAAACCTAGCTTAGTCTGTCGGGGGTGGGGGTAAGAAGCTGAGGCTGGGGTGTGTAGAAAGCATGGGCAACCCTCCATTTGACTCCATAAGCCGCCAAACCACCCAAGTCACTTATATGAAGGAGCCCAGGTAAGAATAAAAGTTCATTTTATATAAGCCTAACATACATTTCAGCACAAAACCCATGAGCTTCCTACATAATTCTTGTATTAAGTAAAAGTGCTGGGGTGGGGCAAAATCTATGCAACTTTCTTACAGAAGTTGCACCACTCTCTTTTGAGATCAGATTCATATACTAAACACCTTTCTCTTAATATCCCATGGACATTCCACGATAAATAAACACAAAATTGGGCTGGAGGGATGGCTTAGCAGTTAAGGCATTTGCCTGCAAAGCCAAAGGACCCTGGTTCAATTCCCCAGGACCCACGTTAGCCAGATGCACAAGGAGGCACACATGTCTAGAGTTCATTTGCAGTGGCTAGAGGCCCTGGCACGCCCATTCTCTCTCTCTCTCTCCCTCTTTCTCTGCCAAATAAATAAATTAATTAATATATTTAAAAAAACACAAAATTACAACATCTTCTACAAATCTATTCATTTAACCATATTCCTTATTCTAGAAATCTAGCCATTATATTAAACACCTGGGACTATATTAAATTCTCACTTTCTTAATTTCAGTTTGACAGCTAGTCATATTGAAGTACCTTTCATACTTCTATATAAACCATTGTTTTATTGTTTCACCAATGATTTGATCTTGGTTGGATTTTCTGAAACAGCATTCTAGGAACAGCATGTATATGTAATAACTTAGTCCACGTATCAAAAGTAACGCAATGTATCAACTTATCTCCTACACAGTGAGAATTGAACAAGTCAGAACAGCTATTATGATAATTTTCTAGGGATCACTTTCCCTGAAGAGTCAGGGTTTAACCAGGTTGTTGGGCTTTGCACACGTTTTCTCCGGGAGTATTGCACTCCATTTCTGGTAGTTCTTTGCATCCTGAGCTTCTTTCAATTGGTCCTCTGTAAAAGTTACAATGCTTTAGCCTTTGCTATTACTTTTTACCTGTGAGTCACCTGTCTGAGAAAAACCATTATCCTCTAGGACAAGGATGACAATAAAATGCTGATGAGCTTACTTAATATACTGCTAATGCCTTGTCATTGCACACCTTACTATGTGTCAGCAATAATACCTAAGTAGGAAAATCTATCTTGTTGCTTTATAGTGGCTACTGGTTGAAGACTACTTGCTTAGTCTTTGAATTGAGTTTAAGAGTATAACAATAGCTATTCTACAAGCCAGTGTGACAACATAGACATGGTCTCAATACACATTTACAACATAATACATCATAGACCTGAGGGCTCCAGGTCTTCCAAGGGGTTGTGTACTCTCAATTAGAACACATTTGGATATATTAAAATGTCTGAAGTGAGAATTGTGAGATATACTAATATTTAATGCAGCAACAAAATTTTCTACAAACTGAAGTAACTTGTCAAGATTTCCTCTGTAATTTAATCAGGCTTTCAATCAGCAAGGTTAGGTCATACAAGTTAATATTTATTTATAACTTAGATATAGTTGAATGATTTTTGGTTTAACTGCAGGCAAAATGTTAGTTCCTCATGACATTTAACATTTCCTGGAGTCATTATTTTGACAGCATCTCTTTGACCTGAGAAACTTCTTGCCTACAGAAGTAATCTTTGGGCAAAATATGCTCATAAAAAAAAAAAAACTTTCAACTCGAAAATGACCCTAAAGGTCAATTTTAATCATCTATTAAAAATAAATATCAGCTGCTAAATAAGATGCCCAGGATTCTCACTTCTTTCATGTGGCATTTATCAGAATGACCAGGAAACAGGAAACCAAAGGGCAACATGTTCTAAGCATGAAAACAGGAAATCTGTCACCAGATGCCAGGATTTCAAGCAATCTATGAAATAAACTGTAGTCAAATGGATTTATTGTTTCTTACAATTTCTCTTTATATAAAAAAGCAGATATTAAAAGTATTTATATTTAATTTTATTTATTTATGTGTGTGTGGGGGGGGGCACTATATGTGCCAGGTTTCTTATTGCTGCAAATGAATGCCTATCTGGCTTTATGAGGATAGTTGTGGAATTGATCCCTGGGCTGGCAGGCTTTGTAAGCAATCAGCTTTAACCAGTTAGCAATATCCATAGCACCGTAAAAATTATTGAGACAAACGTCCTAGAAATCCCAAAACACCTGTGGTTAGTTTACATTTAAAAAAAATATATAGATCACTGCAGCAAGCATTTTTTTTTTCATTTTCCTGGAACAAAAAGCACACAGCATGCAGCAGGTAGATGTTCTATGGGTGAAGAAACTCTAGGGCCACAGAAGTTCAGAAGCAGGCCTTTTGGAAGTAAGGGACTGATAGAAGCAGAAAGCTCATGAGACATAAGGCCTCACCATGCAAGGGGACAGGTACAACTCAGCAAAAATCAGAAGATTCAGATGAGTTTACAATTGAGTACTTTTTTCTCCCCTCAACAAATCATAAAACCTTTCAAACGATGCTAAAAGTCAAAATAACAGATCATTCTTAAAGATGCAGAAAATATACTTCTTTCAGAAATTTAATCACTAGTCAAGACAGGCAAAAATTAGAAAGGTGCCATATAACATTTTTTAAATAATTCAGGATAATATAGAATCAGACAGATCAGGACTATACAGTTAAAGAGAATAGTAGGGAGCTGGACAAATTTAGGGATGAAGATCTTGTAACCCAGTAGGAGATAGTGGGGTCATAAAGATAATTTCAGAATGATAAACTGAACACAGGAACAGTATTGAAAACTATGAATGATTTCTTTTTTGTTGTTGTTGCTTTAAATTTAAAATACTGAAGATTTAACCCAGAGCTTCACACATGCTAGGCAAGCACTATACCCCTGAGCTACAACCCCAATTTAAATAATTGCTGTGACAGTTGAATAAGTACTTTGTTAAGCTGAACTTATCAATTACATGTGGCAAAAATGGTATGCTTTACCAATTGGGTAATTACCACTTACAGTTCACACCCCTACAAGCATTTTGTGATCAAGGCCACGGGCAGTTCTGAAGTTGATCTGAGGATAGTGAGGTGGGTTTCTGGACATGCAAAGGCTGAATTACATATGCAGTGCATATTTGTTCACATGGAAAAGAACCATAACCAATGGTCTTTCCCATGTAGCAATGGAATGTGAGATTAGCCAATTAAAATTTGCAAAGGAAATTTTACAAAATGCTAATTACAAAAGCCAAAATTTGTTTCAGTTTTTAACTTTACCGTTGAGAAAGGAGATGAATTAGTTGAGGTTGAATAAAATAGATGATAAATTTGAGAAATCAACATATATATTTTAAAAGTGTCAGAAAGAGAAAAAGAGGAATTAAAAAATTAGTTACAAATGATATTTTAAATTAATTTCAATTGAAATTATTTAAAAAAGACTCAATAATTTTATCAAGAATAAGTGAATAAAGAAATATCATGAATGAGGCTGGAGAGATGGCTTAGCAGTTAAGGCACTTGCCTACAAAGCCTAAGGACCCAGATTTGATTCCCCAGGACCCATATAAGGTAGATGCATAAGGTGGGCAAATGTCTGGAATTCATTTACAGCGCGTGAAGGCTATGTCATTTCCATTTTATCTTTCTCTCTCTCTCTCTCTCTCCCTCTCTTGTCTATCTGACTCTTTCTCTTGCTCTACTTGCAAATAAATAAATAAATAAATAAAAATAAGAAATATCATGGAAGCATGTGAAAGGCACCTCAAAAGGGGACTGGAGAGATGGCTTAGCGGTTGAGCACTTATCTGTGAAGCCTAAGGACCCCAGTTCGAGGCTCAATTCCCCAGGACCCATGTTAGCCAGATGCACAAGGGGGCACATGTGTCTGGAGTTCGTTTGCAGTGGCTGGAAGCCCTGGTGTGCCCATTTCTTTGTCTCTCTCTCTCTGCCTCTTTCTCTCTCTCTGTCACTCTCAAATAAATAAATAAAATAAACAAAAAATTTTTAAAAAAATTTTAAAAAGGTAAAATAATCTTAAAAATAGGAAAACATTGGTTCAAAAATCTTGGAAGTATATGATATAAGCAACTAATTATATATTGTTTAAAAATCTTGTTTTGAATCAAATATGCATACTAAACATAATAAATATGAATTTTTTGCTTGTATTACATTCCATAAACAAAATTGTGGATAGTTTATTAAATTTTATACTCATTTTAATGGCTATGAAGTAATATATCCCTGCATTTTCATGTATTTATTTATAAATGTTTTTAATTTCTACAAAATCAGTTTATTTTGTCACTTATACTTTGGGGTTACATCTAAAAACTATCTTTTAATACAAGGACATGAAGATTCATTTTTAGTTTCTTCTAAGACCTATAGAGTTTTTTTTTTCTTGTTAATTTGATTTGAATATGTTTTCAGTGTGGTGGGAAGTAGGTGATTAACTTCATCTTTTTGTAAATTCATATGTAGTGTCTCACTTCACCTTTCCTCCATTGAATTTTCTTAATGCCCTGTTGAAAACCAGTTGACTCATTTTGTATGAGTCTCTTCCTCAACTTTCACAGCACTGCTCTTAGCTGTTGTGTGTTTTGACTAGTGCCTTCCTTGAAAGCAATCAGTAAAGTTTTCCGTTCCATGTCTGAAGGCAGCTATAGCAGTTTTGGTAAGGTTAGTTTAATGGGAAGCTGATTGGCTGGTAAATGTTGTGAACACATAAGCCTTTGAAGAGCAACTTTGTGTACGTGTTGGATATCAGCTCCATCATAGGTGAAGCATATAGCTGTTTCCTTCCTATCTGTTCCACTCTTTATGCTTAGAGTCTCTTTCCAAGTCTTCCCTGAGCATGTGCATAGACACTCACATCCACATGTCTGCTACATCCTACAATTATGTCAGAGCATTGCCAAGTCACCTATAGGTATTGCATTGTCCAGATTTCCTATTTGGAAATGGGAAAGCTTAAAACATAAGAAAGTCCATTATTATTACTCACATTTGAAATTGTTTTTCCTTGAATAAGTGATTCTTGGATTGGTTCAGAGTTAAAAAAAAAAAAAGTTGATTTTGCCAAATGTTTCCACTGCTCACTTGGCTTTTATGGAGGAATTTATTTGTGAATGTCCTTATGCTGTCATTTTGGAAGTGCTTCTTCCTATTACTGGGTTTTGAGTGAAAATTATTCTTGGTTCAGAATTCATAGAAGACATTGAATTCTTTGGTTTATTTATTAACACTGGGTTTTGGTGTACTCTGATCATGCTATTTCAGGAAAAAAGAGTGATGAATGAATATATATGTATATGCTCATAAGGTCCTAAAATTTTATAATAGCTGTCAGAAATAAGAGATAAAGTAGAAACATTCTCTTCTTCTCTTCTTCAAGTCTGCTCATCTAAGTTTGATTAAAGCTCACTCATTACCTATAATGCTTCAATTGACCTACTGTGTCTTAGATATGTAAGAAAGGTATGATTAAGACTTTGCCCTTAATGAGGTTATAAAATTTCTTGTATTTTTAATCTTCTTGGTAGAAGGCCTAATAGACATGGAGATAGTACTGCTTTTAGAAAAAGCCAGACTGAATATTGCTTCTATCAAACATCAGTGTTATTTACCCAGTGCTTCCCCAGCTTGGGGCGGGGCTAAGTATCTTACACAGATTTCCTCATACAGCCTTCATGAAATTTGGAATTGTTTACTCCACTTTATGAAATCCACTGAGGCTCAGAGGTTAAACAACTGACTTATAAGAGGCTTTGTCACTCTTAAATGTGGAATAAAATGTTTGACTTTACAGCTGCACATGTTGAATGATATTTGGTTACTTTCTGAAGGAAATTATGGAGTTTTCTTTATTTTTTATTTAAAAAATATTTAATTTGTTTATTAGAGAGAGAGAGAGAGAGAAATAGGCAAAGATATATATATATATATATATATATATATATATATATATATATATAGAGAGAGAGAGAGAGAGAGAGAGAGAGAGAGAATGGGCATACCAGAGCCTCCAGCCACTGCTAATGAACTCCTGACTTATGCACCCCCTTGTGCACCTGGCATATATGGGTACCGGGGAATCAAATCTTGGTCCTTAGGCTTTACAGAGAAGCACCTTAGTCACTAATCAATCTCTCCAGCATGAGTTTTATTTCTTTATCTATGTTACATATAAATTTTTACTTCAGCGGATAACTAACACAGCACACCAGTCATTCAACATAAAACATATGACAAACATGTCTTATCTTCCTTGAGCATATCATATTCTAGTGGAATATGCCAGTCTGCCAGGGGGTCCTGAATGCAGGGCTTCAAAGGGACAGTATAACACTCACCCTTAAATTTCCCATTCACATTCAATTGGCCATAATTATATCACATGAATTCCACAGAATAATGAGAAATTGTACATGTGGAAGAAGAGGAAATGCCACATAAACACATAGCCTGATCACTGTTATGCACATTTGCTAGAAGTTTTTGTGTGTGTGTGTGTGTGTGTGTTTTAAAAGCTCTTTGCTGTCAACTGTTAAGCCAGCTCCTTTAGAAACAATAGATCTATAAATATTATCTCCTTTCAAAGTGAAATTCCTTCTACAACACTGTGGTGTGAATGTAAGATTCTTCCTCCACATAGGCTTATGTGTTTCAGTACTTGTCCCCTTGCTGGTGGGGCTATTTGGGAAGGTTGTGACACTTTTAGAAGGTAGAGCCTTGCTGGAGGAAGTGACTGACTCTGGGCAGGCCTTGAGGTTTTATAGTAGATCTCACTTTCTGTTCTTCCTCTGTTTCCAGGCTGGTGAGATGTGAGCAGTTCTGCCCCTACTCCTGTCTCCATGCCTTATGTGTCAGGTAGCTTCCCTTCAAAACTGTATGCCAAATGGAACCTTTTTAATTACATGAGCTGCTTCTGGCAAAATGTTGTTCACACTATCAAAAAAAATAACTGACACAGACTCTGTTTACAGAGAAGTGGGCTTGTTGCTGTTCTAAACCTGGTCATGTGGTTCCAAAATGGTTAGAATTATTTTCTGGGGTGAAATGAAGAAAAGTTTAGAAATTTGGACTAGAGGGAACTTAAAATAGTGCATGCAGAGCTTAGAGGGCCATTCCTGAGGAAGTTTGAAAGACCAGAATGCTGAAAGTAACATGGACACTGAAGGCTCAGATCAAGAGCTTTCAGAGGGGAAAAAGGACTCTGTTGGGAACTGGGATTGAGGCAGTTCATATGAAATTCTAACAAATAAACTGGCTATATTCTGCCCATGTCCTGAGAGCTTAAATAAAAATGAATTTTAACATAACAGATAATGGAATTGGAAGAGGAAATTTCAAGGCAAGAAAGTGCTAGTTTTTACTTATTGCTCTGATTCAGATCTCTTCTACACAGTAAAATGCAGAGCAGAAATATATGAAAAATGTGGAGTTTGGCAAGAACAAAAATGTAAACAAATTTAAAGTTCTATAAACTATAATAAAACAAGCAGATGTAATTGTTAAGATTAGCACCATTAAAAAGTGGTTGCAGGGGCTGGAGAGATGGCTTAGCGGTTAAGTACTTCCCTGTGAAGCCTAAGGACCCCTGGTCTAGGCTTGACTCCCCAGGACCCATGTAACCCAGGTGCACAAGTTGGCACAAGCATCTGGAGTTCATTTGCAGTGGCTGGAGGCCCTGGCATGCCCATTCTCTCTCTCTCTCTCTCTCTCTCTTTTTTTTCCCTCTGTCTGTCACTCTCAAATAAATAAATAAAAATAAACAAAAAAAATTTAAAAGAAGAGGTTGCCAAGATGGCTTAGCAGTTAAGGGACTTGACTGTATAGCCAAGAACCCAGGTTCAGTTCCCCAGGACCCACATTAGCCAGATGACACAGTGGCACATGCATCTGGAGTTTTTTGCAGTGGCTGGAGGTCCTGGCATACTCACTCTCTCTCTCGCTCTTGCTCTTTCTCTCTCTTTCTCTCCATCTGCGTCTTTCTCTCTCTTTCTCAAATAAATAAATTAAAAATTAAAAAAAATGGAACTATTGGGTCAATAGGAAAAATGGCCTGTGGCAGGACTCCATCCATTGAAGGCTATTGTCTAAATGAATATAAGTTAGTTTGGAAGGAGAAGACCTGAAGGGAGAAAGGTGGAGGAGTTCCCTACACCTCAAGGCCAGCTTACATTGGGTGTTACAAATGTGTCCTATGGGTGCCAGCATTCTCCATGATGAATGTATATGCAAGAATTCTCAATGAAATAATTGCAAACAGAAATTAAGAGTATATCAAAGAAATTGTTGACTACAATAAAGTAGGTTTCATTCCAAAACGCAAGGATATTTCATTATATGTAAATCAATGAATTTAATATAGCATACCAATGGACTCAAGGGCAGAACTAACATTTTTCTCTCCATATACACAGAAAAGTACTCTCCAATAGTCCTCCAATCCAAAAACCCCAGAGACACTTGGGAAGGAAAGAACATATATCAATATAATAAAAGCTATATATGTTAAATGCACAGCCAATAGCATGCTAACTGGAAAATAATAGAAGCATTTTCCCTGTTAGGTCAAAAAAAAAAATAAAACTATCAAAACAAACAATGGTGTCCACTCTCTTTTCTACTATTCAAGAGTTTGAAGCCTTAGCTATACAGTGACTTCCAGGTCAGCTTGGACTAGAGCAAGACCCTACCTTGAAAAATAAAAAAGAAAAAGAAAAAAAGAAAAAAAACTATAAGGGAGATATGTATATATGCACATACACACATATGCGTATATATATTTATATGCATACACATACCTATATACACACACACACACATATATACATATATATGGAAGAGGTGCAAATATCCTTATTCTAATACATAAGAGATCATAAGGTCTCCACCAGAAAACGTATACAGCTCATAACATTCACCAAAGCATTAGGATAAATAACTAACATAAAAATCAGTAAATTTCCTATCCACCAATGACAAACATGTAGAAAAATATCCAAGAAACAATCTTATTCATAACAACTTCAAAAATACCTTGGAATAATCTTAATGTTGTATAGAATGTTCCTCCAAATTGAAATATTTCATCCTGGAGGTAGGCTCTTAAGACTCTGAAAGCATGTTAAGGCTCAGGAAATAAATGATGTCCTCACAAGTCTCAAATAGTTCCTGAAACTTAACAGATTCACAAGCCTCTGCCAAAGGTGATATAGAGAATATGATGAGAGAGAGAGAGAGAAAGAGAGAGAGAGACTGATCAGTGGAGCTGTCTCCAAGTTCTATTGTGAGCTTCTGAGGTGCAGCGTCCATGAGTAGCCACCTATACTAGGTTGGGCTTTTCAGTGATACAGCTGTCTTTGAGTTGTCCATGCTCATGTACATTCACCCCAATAAATTCACAGATTCACTAAAGATGTTTAAATGAAATTATTTTGTGATCTGCTGTGAGCGCTCTATCTGGGGGTCAACAAACATTTTTTTAAGTCTTCCTGGAAAAAAGTTAATGCAACACGTACCCAGTCAAGTGAAATACCTCTAGAGTGAAACTTTAAAACACTAAAGAAAGAAAGTGAGGAAGACTAGAAGAAAGTAAGGCTATCAATTAGCATGATTAGAAAAAATCAATACCATGAAAATTATCATTATACCAAAAGCAATCTACAGATTCACTGCAACCCCAGTCAGAATTCAGTATGGTTCTTCACAGAAATGGAACAGGCAATTTTAAAATTCATGTGGAAGCAATGAAGACCCTTGATTGCTAAAGAAATCCTGAGCAAAAGAACACCACTTGTGTTATCACAACACCTGATGTCAAGTTATACTGAAGATTCATAGTGATAAAAAACAGTATGTTACGGGAACAAAAACAAGACATAGGATCAAGGAAGTAGAATAAAGGATCCAAGTATAAGTCCATGTAACTACAGCCACCTGATTGTTGACAAAGATGCCAAAAAGATACATATAGATAAAATAATGAATTTTCAACAACTGATTCTGAAAAATTGGAATTTCTACATGTAGAAGGAATAACAGACTAGATTCTTATGTCTGACCCTGCAGAAAAACTAATCCCAAACAAATTAAAGACTCAATATGAAACCTGGAACTCTGAAAAACCTAGAGGAAAAAGTAGGGAATATATTTTAAGATATTAACATAAGTAATGACTTTCTCAATGGGACTCCAGTTGTCTAAGAAATAAGGAAAACAATCAACAAATGGAACCTTATGGAATTAAAAATCTTCTTTGTCACAAAGTAAGCAGTCCTTTAAATGAAGAGGCAGCCCTCAGAATGGGAGAAAATCTTTGCCAACTACATATCTAACAGAGCAATAATATCTAGAATATATAAAGGATACAAAATCTAAACATGAAGCAAAAAAAAAAAAAAAAAAAAACCTCAAACAAATGGCCTATGGACTTGTTTGCAATACCGGAGGGCCTAGGTATCAGTCCCCAGTATCCATGTAAAGCCAGATACACAAAGTAGCACACACACACATCCAGAATGTGTTTTCAGTTGCAAGGGGTCCTTACATATTCATATTTCTATTCATATTCATATTCTCTTTCTCTGCAAATGGTTAATTTTTAATAGGACCTATGCCTCTAAACAGGGTTCTCAAAAGGAGAAATGCAAATGGTTAATATACATTTTAAAAGTTTTCACCATCTTTAGCCATCAGAGAAATTCAAATTAAAACTACTTTGAAATTCTACCTTATCACAGTCGGGATGACTATCATCAAGAACACAGATGCTGGAGAGGATATAGTGAGAAAGGGACTCTTATTCGCTGTTGATGAGGTTGTAAACTGGTACAACCACTACAGAAAGCAGTTTTGAGAGGTTACTCAAAAAGCTAAGCGTTAAACTTTCATATGACCCATTTATTATACTCCTGGACTTATACCTGAAGGACTCAATATCCCAGTGCAGAGATACTCATATATCCATGTTCAATGTTGCTATATTCACAAAGGAATTTTACATAGCTATAAAGAAAAATGAAATTTGCAGTAAAATACCATATTGTATGAGGTAACACAGCTTTAGAAAGACAAATGTCACATATTCTCTCTCATATATGAATCCTAACTATGAATTTTGGAATTATCTACAGAGACAAGGAAGTTGGAAAAAGGCCAGGGAAGAAAATAGAAGCCTTAATGGAGAGGGTAGTAGAACACAACTGATAAGAAAATAGTTGGGGAAAATATTCTGGAAAGAAAGGGCTAAGCAGTGATGAGGGTAGAGACATGGAGGAGAGGAGGGAGAAGTTTTATAGAAACTTAGGAGAGATGAAAAGGGCACATGGAAACCTATTACTTTATAAACTAACTAGAGATAAATTTTAGAACAAAATGAACAAACTATGAGAATCAACAGAGGCATCCTGCACAGATGGAAGATGTTGTTCCATAAAGCAATGAATAATTTAGTAAATGAAATAACATCTCTAAGCAGAGGATACCTCCCCTATGAGTTGTGGGTCAGGGATGCCTCAGAGACCCCCAACAGAGTCCAGGCTAGTACTGTCTCTGCTCTTGGATGCCCAGGAGAACATAATGTATATTTATTGTTGATGACACCACACTTTGCAAAAGGATTGTGTAGTCAACCACCGTCTAGATAGTTGTGTTTATACCCACAAATTACTACAGCTTATACAGCTTAGTGCTGCTCTTGGCCAGGGTCAGAAAAGCTCTTCTAGTGTGTGAGGTGTGGCTATGACTGCAGAGACCCATAAGTGGTCAAACACTGAAAATATGTGGCTTTTGAATGTTCAGCCCTATGCAGAGCATCTATATCCTCTCCTTCAAGGCACAAGGAACATTTCAGAAGAAGGGGTGGAAAAAATGTAATAGTCCAAGTATGAGGAGGAGTGCTGCGGAGCTCTGACACCTGGACACGTCACAGTACTATACTTTTAAATCCACAGCAGCTGTGGTTACCTGCAAAAGACCTGTGTACAAGACAGGGCTGGTCTGTCACGGGTGGTTGATGGGCTCATGAGACCATGCCCCTCCCTGAGGAGTTAACAGTTGTGGTGGAGAGCAGTTCCTTCTACTGGCTCATTCACTGGAAATGGTGGGAAGCAGACAAGTTTCAACAGAAGTGGGAGCGAGACGAGAAGATAATGGAGGGGCCACATGACACAGTGCAATGCATTTATAATCATCACAGAACAAATAAAAACATTCAGGAAGTGTTATTACCCTCAGAGCTTAGCAGCTTTGCATAAAGTTGACAAATCTTACTAAGAATTTCAGCATAGCACACACCTTCTTTGAAGAATGTAAAGTATGATGTTATTATTGAGTCAGTGCATGTCACAGTTACCTCTGCTAAAACCCATTGGAGCTGTCAGATGATGGCAACATTTATCTCTCCCGCCTAAAATGGAGCCCGTCTTCATCATTCTAGGGAGATGAGGTATCAACATTGGCAATATGCTTGGACATTTGAACTCTTGATTTTATACTTAACACAAATGGAAAAGTCACATGTGCTTCTTTCTTTTTGAATAACTAGGTGATATACTTGTCAAGCAGCATTCAGACTCTGGTTTGCAGCGCTCCATCAATACACCGGCAGGCAGCTTGTTCAGGGAAGAGAGTGTATGAGGTATTATGGAGCCGTCTGTTTATTCACAATTCATAAATCAGCTCATAAGGGTAGAAGTTATGTTTAACAGGATGCTGTCAGCTCCATTTCTGCCTCAGGCAGTGAACTTGAGATAATATATGGCACTGTGAAATTGTTTAAACCACTAATCCCACTGCTTTTATTTATAGAGATAAATGGGGAGATACACGCTGTTTCACACAGTAAGCACTATTCATACAGAAGAAATTGCCTCCCAAGCACTGGACATTGTATTTACATTCAGCATTATGCTACTGCTATTGAACAGTGTCCAGAGAAAGGTCAAGACCACATAAAAGCATTGCTCATCTATTAGCACTAACCTGGAGATTGATAGGAAATTCTGTATTTTGGTTGGTCAAGCTACACAAAATGGGACAACAATAATAAAGCAAGACTGTGGATGAAGGAAACCAGGCCCTGTGCATTTTAATTCCTCAACAAAGAGAATAATTTAAAAAGTAATTTTGTTTGTGCTTCTAACTACAGTATACTCTTTTTTCTTCTAAAATATAATCTAAATCCAAAAAAAGAAAAAAAAAAAAAACAAGAAGCATAATCTGCTTATGGGTAAAAGAGAGATGATGAGTTTGTCATAATTTTTGAAGTATCATTTACTTTACAGCTAGAAAGCATAAATCAATTTTCCATTAATTGTATTCATTTGCTTTTCAGCAATTAGTCTTGTGTTTAATTTAGTAATATGTTGAAACATTAGTAGCTAAGGTTCATGACATTTTACTAATGAGACTTTGTATAATCTCAGCTTCCCTTCATGGCTGGCTGTAGGAGGATTCCAGTTCTACAATAGCCTTTGAGCTAAACCTAAGTTCTCTAGATTCCCACCAAGAAATACAAATTTGGGCTGCAGAGATGGGTAAGTGTGCTTCCTGCCAAAGCATGAGGGACTGTGGGGGGCGGGGGGGCTGAGACCTATGAATTTCAAACTTAGAGATTCCCTGACAGGGCTTGTCTGTACCCCAGTCCCACAGAGGAGCAGAGGCTCAGGAACTGCCCCAGTTCCAGAAAAGATGGAAAGCTCTGGTGTCAATAAGACACGCCAGAGCAGATCAAGAGGAGGAATAAGAGTGATGAAGTGGAACATCCAATGTAGCACACAGTGTTTGGATTCAGCCACTTGTAGGTGAGGTTGCCTGGCCTCGGGCAAAGGCATCCCCAGCAAAGGCGAGTACATGGGGTTCCACCAGAGCGCACACACGCGGGTGCACACACACACACACACACACACACACACACACACAATAAATAAATAAATAAATAAATAAAAATTGAAACAAACAAACAAGCAAACACACACAATGGGCCGGGTGTGGTGGCGCACGCCTTTAATCTCAGCACTCGGGAGGCAGAGGTAGGAGGATCACCAAGAGTTCGAGGCCACCCTGAGACTCCAAAGTGAATTCCAAGTCAGCCTGGGCTACAGTGAGACCCTACCACGAAAAAAAAAAAGGGCTGGAGAGATTGCTTAACAGTTAAGGTACTTGCCTACAAAGCCAAAAGACCCACATAAGCCAGATGCACAAGGTGGTACACACGTCTGGAGTTCTTTTGCAGTGGGTCGAGGCACTGGCACACCCATTCCCTCTCTCCGTCTCTACTTGTCCCCCTCAAATAAATAAATAAATAAATGACATTTTAAGAAAACAGTGAAAAAGTAAAAGTACCTAGCAATTATTGACCATGAATGCATTAGATGATAATTACATTTTGGATATAGAATTTAGCTTTCACAATCAACTTCTAAAGTAGAAATCATTATTACTAACATTTTACGCAGGAGAGAACCATCAAGATGACCAAAGACGATTCTAAGAGTTTTGAGGCGCACTTAAGCATTGATAGGCTATTACGGTTTTAAGCATGACAAACACCTTCACTGGAGTATGGTTACTTTCCTACCTTTTTGCATCATATAGTTCCCTCTTTTAATAGTGCAAAACAGCGCAATGCGCATTCCCTTCATTGTGCTGCTCATTCATCATTTTCAGCAACTGATGAATCACTTTCAACAAGGAACTCATCAGTCTTCCGAGTAAATGCAGAGGGTACTCTCCCCGCTCAGTGTGTGATCGCCATCTAGTGGCTACTGTGCGATACCAGCAGCTTAGTCACTTATTCCTAAAAAACGTTTTGATACCCAACTCCTAATAAGGAACTTAAAAGATTATGGCAATAAATAATGTGAATAATACCTACATTGACTTGATAAAGTCGTGGGAGATTCTTTGGTGACAAATGTTAAAATGTCTTCAATCTGTGAAACTTTCAGGTTTTATTCTCCTTTATTCTCTTTCTTTGAGTTATAAAATATCAACATTGCAAAAATTAGTATGTACTTATTGTTAAGAAAGAAAATTTGGCTAATATATTTTTTTGGTTTTATGAGGAAGGGTCTAACTCTGTTCCAGGCTGACCTGGAATTAACTATGTATTCTCAGGGTGGCTTCGAACTCACAGTGACCCTCCTACTTCTGGGTGCTGGGATTAAAGGCTTGTGCCACCACGCCCGGCTTTGTCTAATAATTTTGAGAATAATCATTAACTGGAGAAACATGTACGCTTTCATATATGTGAGATCTTGGTCAATAGATACCTGTCCTGTTTTTTGTTTGTTGATTTTTTTTTTCCCAAGGTAGGGTCTTGACTAGCTCAGGGCTAATCTGGAATTCACCATATATTCTCAGAGTGGCCTGTAACTCATGACAATCCTTTTTCTTCTGTTTCCGGAGTGCTACCTGCAAGCCTGGCTACCTGCTCTAGTTTTAACTTCAGGTGGTGTGTACATTTTTGTCCACATGACTTTATGTTCCCCTCTTTAATTCCTGAAAGCACCATTCTTCTTTGATCCATTCAGCTCCATGGCATACAATTTTTAGAGTCAAGAGATAGATCTTTGTTTCCAGCTGTTTCAAAATCCATTTCTGCTGTCATTTTCAATACAGGTGGCTTGAAAATATAATGCAAAAATCTGTGGTTGAAGGGACATAAATGCTAAATTTTCTGTTACCATTTCAAATAAGCTTCAATATCTATAAATAAAGGTCCTTAAAGCTGAATTAGTTATATATTCAAGTGAAAAATCTTGCCATTATGCAATGCTGGGTTTTTTCAGATTCAACTTAGTTCCACTTCTACATTCTTTTTAAATGTGAGTACTCTATGTGTTAGGCTCACAATGATGTTTCTCCATCATGTTTAATAAATGATAATAAAATGTCCTTTTTTGCTTTGCAGTACTTGGAAAATACAATGCATGTAAAATTAAATTTTATTTTCTGTTTTACTTTTATTTTTCATCTTTGGGGAAGGTTCCAGAGACACATTCATGGAATTGCTAAAGACAGGAACTGTGATGATTAATCTAGGTTGCCAACGTGATTAGATGAAGTGCCTAGGAGCTTAGTAACGCACCTCTGTGCATACCTGTGAGGGCCTTTCTAGAGCTGACGGACCCATGGGTGGGGGCACCTTGAATAAGGATTACTCCATCATAGAGTTTGGTGGCCCAAGTGGAAGTCAGAGGGGAGGAGGAGAGGGCTATTACTGCATTCATCTTCTCCCCATGCATCCGGGTGCCATGACGTGAGCCACCACTGTGCCGTATGTTCCCAGCAACAGCAGATCAAAGCCTCTAAAGCGATGAGCTAAAATCATCACTCCTCCCCTAAGATGTGTTGTTTGGGATTTTTTGTCACAAGAGGGAAGTCTGACTGATGCAAGAACCCAGAGCAGAACATTACAAATCCAGCCTCTTCTCACTATTTTCAGTGTAATCTGAATTACATTGAACATCTCATTCAAACTCGAAATGTATATCTAGCGCTAATTCCCTCCAAACTGCTTAAGTGTATATTTCTGCTTCCTTACTTTTATTTCTCCATAAGTTTCTCAAAATATCTATTTTATTGGAATTTTTTTGTCTTTTAAAGAGCACTTCTTGATTGATGTATAGATGTTTATTCCAATTTACTTTTACTCCTTATTGCTTTTTTTTTATTTTGCTTTCAATTATTTTATTCACCAGGTTTACCTTTAATTTTAAGTCATATCTTACTTTCTTTTCTTCCTTGCTTAATAATGAAGTCTTTTACCTATGAAATTTATTCTGAGTACAGTTCAATATTTTGGGATATGACTTGTGCGTTTCATTGTAAGACACTCCTCTCTAACCATCTATAGGTCCTCCTTGGCATAGTATTCATTGATAGTCTGTGTTTTAGATTTCTGAGACTGGGTTTTACTTATATAGTCCTAGTGGGCTTTGAACTCAGCAATTTTCCAGCCTCCCAAGTGCAAGGGAATGGAGGTACGTACTATCCTGTGCTGATACACACTTTAACAATTCAAGGTTCCCTGGATATTTTGTTTCTAATTTATCACCTGCCCTTTTGTTGAATTGGGGTCAAAAATATTACTCATTGTCTTTACTTTGACAAATATGTATGTATATATATATATATGTGTATATATATATATATATATATATATATATTTAGATTTTTCGAGGTACGGTCTCACTCTAGCCCATGCTGACCTGGAATTCACTATGGAGTCTCAGGGTGGCCTCGAACTCACGGCGATCCTCCTACCTCTGCCTCCCGAGTGCTGGGATTAAAGGCGTGCGCCACCACGCCCGGCTTGACAAATATATTTATGCTATATTTTGAGTTGCAGGATGGATGTCTCCTCAAAAAATGAATTATCTCAAAGGATCCATATGTCTCTTTGTAGAATACAGAGTTCAATCTAGTATTTTACTGAATGCATTTTTACTGTTATTAAGTCCTTTCATTCCAATAGTATATCTTATTTCACATACTAAATCTATTTCAAAACTTTAACATGCTAGCTCTACAAATTATGGATTTTGTCACTGTCTTATTTGTGTAATGTCTTTTGTTGTCTATATTTCTAGACCATATTATCTGAGTCTTCATGTGTCTCCATTTACTTTTTACCTGAATCCTTTTTTGCCTGCACTTGCTATTTTAGACACAGGTTGTTCTGAAGGAATTGGAAGCTGTTTGGGTCAGTCAAAGTGAAATACAGTTCTATCAAGTAGGATTGACACCTGAACCAAATCTAGGTGAGCTTAAAGTGGCTGAAGAAAACTGTCTCTAATTCTGGCTACTATCAGAATGGGGCCAGATGGAACTTTCAGAAAACACTCAAGTAACAGCATTACAGATTAATGATAAACAAAATTTTTGAGCTTCTTTTTCTTATGGTTGGTTAGCAAATGTTTGTATATGCTGTCTCCATCCTTGGCCTTGTCTAAGGAGGTAGAATCTACCTGAACCTATAGTTGGGTTCTGAGGAATTCTATGAATACACTCATCACCGATGTCAAGATTAAGTGTTAGGGGCAAATCAAATATATTTGATGTTTGACTTTTAATTCTATAGGTGAAGACAAGAAACTGTTATCTCGAAAAATGGACTTAATGATATCAGCCAAACAAAAATCAAGTGCAGTAAATTTAAAATTCAGAAGACACAAATTTGAACATTATACATACATATTTCATAACATGTAGTTGCCCGCATTGATTTGCACATATTAATCATTATGGAATGCTTGAGTTATATAATATAAACTCATGATTTATATCTACCCCTAACAAGCCAAAAAGAGCTATTTAGTTGCTTTTAATAATCATTTTTCTTCGTCATTAAGTCTACCAAAAACAATTTTCTACTCAATACCTCTTGCTTAAAAATGTGTTTTAATGTATTTAACTGTATTTTAAATGTATTTAAATGTATTTTCTCCCATTGCTTTTGTCTCATGCTGTAGAAAAACAAACACTTCTGCCATAAGAAAGCACTGTGTGTAAATTCCTATTAGGAGTGAATAATGATGTATCTCAACTCATTTTAATCTCAGTAATTGAGTAGAGAAACAGGAAGATCTATTAAAAGGACCATTGCTGGTCAAGCACTAATGAGAAAATCTCTGAGTCACTGGCTGTCATGGTGACAGGACATTATCAAAATCTGATTAGTATGCCCAAAAGCTATTGAAGTGATAGGCTACATTTTTAATTGTGTTGTCTCCGTTTGTGAGATGAGCTTTATGTTTCTCAGAGGTGAAAGGATGGCACATCTCTGTTTATTAGATATGTAATATACTAGATGTTCAGAAATTAAGTTTAAATATCTAGTACCAAGGATGAATTAAACTTCAGAAAGAATTTCAAAATGAAAAAAAAAAAAGATTTTTCTCGAGTCTTATTACCCTTATAGATTTCTGAATAAGGTTACTTTTTCAATCTAATTTCATTGGCATCCCAAAGATAAAACAAAGATGGTTAAATCATAGGAATTCAGTGAAAATATGAAAATAGCTCAATAAGTAGTCTTCCTTAGGTCAAAGTTTCCCAATGAAATGGGTTAGAAAAGATAACAAGACCTACAGAAAGAAAAACAAAACTGCTCAGAGAGATTTAGAAATAATCTTCACTGCAGAAGGCGGTGACTGCAAGGGCACAGGACAGAACTTGTGCCCAACAGCATCAATAGCCTTCCTTGATTTACCTCAGTCTTCTGGTTACCAAAATTCAGTGAATTCATAAATATATTCACAACAGCTCATTCTCTTTAATATCTTGAGTATCATTGAATTTTTAAGGAAACTTATAACTGTTTTCTGATGTTTTTAGGTAGGTAACTTCATTCTAAAAGAAAAACTGGGAGATTAACAGTGAGAGTCAACAATGGCATGCATTATTGACTCCAAATCCCCATGCCTTCTCTCTGAGAAGGGCATTAATAATGCCTGTCCTTGCTGAATGCACCAACAGGTGGGCCAAGTTTCACATGTACTAAATATCAAAAGCAATCAATCTCCAGTCAGTATAAGGAAAGTCAAAGCCACATTTATCTATGTGTTTCTAAATTCCAAGAAGGGTGTGCAGCTTCAGAGAGAGAAAAAAAAAAAAATAACAGCTGTCCTCAAAATCGGCAGAGTGAGGAAACAGATAAACAAGCATGTTCCCTGAAGGAATCGGGAGTGAGGTGGGAGGTGGTGTGCACTGACCTGGGATGGAAGCAGCAGCCGGACAGCCAGTCAGTATGGCCACGTCCTGTGAGAAGGACATTGCCATTTGGGAGGTCCAGCATCCGCCAGAGGTGATCCTCGCTGCAGGAGATCAGGATGTCTTTGCAGGGATGCATGACGATACTGCAAAGGGAGAGAAAAGGGTGTCATGGAGAAGTAAGGGCGACCATTTTCTGCAGGGCAATGAATAGAACGTCACTTGAGCAAAGCAGGATGGTTTATAGAGGGGGTTGGCCCCTCAAGAAAGGCTGGTTCATAGAAGGATCTGGCCCCTCAAAGCAGGACAATTTATAGAGGTGCTGACCCAGAGGTCAGAGAAAGCAATTTCTGCATGCCATATACATCCCAGACTATAGCAGATTTCTGATTTTCATCAGAATAATCTACTTCACTCCATCTAAAAAAAATGAGGTTCAAGTGACTATGCATGTCTAATTCTAGGTTTAAAACAATAACTGGTTATTTAAGGGAAGAAAATTTGTTCCAAGGATATTTTTGTAATAGTATATTTGGACCAATATCCATGCTTATTATAAATAAATACAAATTATTTTCAGGCTGAAGTCCATCTTCAATCAGGCATTATCTAGGAAAAGACCCTGAGTTATAACCACATTATCATAGTTCTGCAATAAATAGTATAAATGAAACATTAACTCCAGAGCCCAATATCTACACGGTGGTGGAATTCAAATAAGTGCTAACATGCTACTTAAAGTGGTTTCAGTCAATGCACAGCACACAAATTACAATAATGAATTCAAGATGCATAAGGCAATTCCCACTCTATAACAACCTACAGCAAAATGGTGAAGTATGCAAAATTAATGGTTAACACATTAGACTACTATTTGAACTAGACCTTGATCATCATGAATATTTAAATATTGGAACTAAACTGGTCTAAGATTGAGTCTACACAGTTAATACCTGAAAATTCATCTATGGATATGTATTAATCTTATATATATAGCATCTCATTTCTGCCTCACAATACAATGGGACTACTTGTGTCCAGTATTAAGTAACTATTAAAATACCAGCTTCAATGTTAGTGACAAAAGGCTCCATTTCAGTTTTGCCATCTCAACTCCATATCAACTCAAATCATGCTTACTTGCCAAGCTAGTACAATGAAACATATAAATGACTGAAAAGTCATTGCACACTCATCTCCATGCTATGAATGGTTTGGTGATTTCTTGTGCAATATGGACTTTAGGAAATCAGTATCCTGAAGATATCATGGCTGTGGCCCATACTTACATAACTATAGACATGCATGACTAAACTTTTTTTCTTTTTTTTTTTTTTTTTTAGTTTGTAAACATTATAAATTTATTTGGGGATCAATATTTTAGTTTTTTTCTTTAAACCATTACATGGTATATCTATCATTTATATATAATAAAATACAACTTAGTGAAGTACATTTAATTGCAATTCCTATAAAGAAAATTTTATAAAGTATACTCTAATATAGATGTCGATATGGCAAATAAAGTTTATTCAAATAATGTGAGCCAAACTTCTCCGTATTATATTTTCACAAAAATTCTGCATCTTAAATATATGTGCATACATGTGTTTATGCATGTGTAGCATAGCATTTAAACACATATTAAGTTCCTAACTTGTTTCATGTTCAAAATAAATATGAATAAATCATACATACATACAATGAAACATATAAATGACTGAAAAGTCATTGCACACTCATCTCCATGCTATGAATGGTTTGGTGATTTCTTGTGCAATATGGACTTTAGGAAATCAGTATCCTGAAGATATCATGGCTGTGGCCCATACTTACATAACTATAGACATGCATGACTAAACTTTTTTTCATGTTCTATCCCTTCCATGGTGATGTATTAAACAGAATGTGATGTATTAAGCACACACATTGTGAACTAAAATATTTCATCACATTGACCCATACAGCTTTGGAAACAGTCTGGTGTCAGAGTTCAGTTCTCAGCATAGAATTCACCAAGGGAAATGCTCTATTTCTAGATAAAAAATTGTTTTACTTTGTGCTTTGTGTTTGTAGAATCTTACTGCTCAAAGTAAGCAGAGTGGAAGGAAAATTATTCACTTTTCAATGCAATCTAATGTTGGTTTTGACTTTCAAAAGGCCAACTCAAGAAAGAAATTTATTATAGCTTAAGCTGGGTAGAAGATACATTTATGGAACTTAATTAGAAGAAAAATATGATGAGATGTAAAAATGTTGCATAGAAATGAATTCTATATTCAAATACACACAAGAAGTCAAAGCAAATCTTTGATGCTATTGAGTATGATGTATGCTAGCTCACAGCTTTCATGGCAGACACATGCATACTTGACTACATGATAAATTTCCCTCTTTAAGTGAAGATAACTAAAATCATTGATGTCTTTACAAATTTTGAGAGATAAGTTTCCAAACTGACTTTTGTGAGGGGAAGCCATTTGTAGAAGGTAGAGAGAAAATATAAACACAAACTTATTGACAGACAGGATGATCAGTTTTAGAAATATTTTCTCTGCCTCTCCTCATCTTTTCCACTTTGCTAAGCTCTGTGTACCATGGCAAAAGTTTCTTTCACTCCACGTCTATGAGTATACATATATATGGGAGTATATACACAGTCCTCCCCATTTATCTACAAGGTACGTGTCCCAAGACTGCTCAGCAGACACACAGCACCACAGCAATAAACAAAGTCTCTGTATAATATTTTCCCTTGATAAAGTTAAATTTAGAAATTAAGCACAGATGATAAAGTGGAAAAAACCCTCATTTCCTGTTCATGTCTCCCTCTTGCAAATTATTGTCTATTCTATTTTCACTAAATAATTTTCATGTACTGTAGCCATGGCATTTGAAGTCTGAGATGCAACATAAAAACTGGCACAATTTTCCTTCTTGCAAATTTCATGAATAGATTTTTTTTTTTTGGTCTGGCAGAAGATTTCAACAACTTTTTTTTTAGCTTTTTTTTTCATGTTCTTACTAAGTTCAGAATGTTTACCTTTTCATTTGAGGGAAGTACTTCCTGGCTTCTGTGCAGCATGTCTGACCTGACAGCATCACAACACATGCACTTAGGGGCCAATTTTAAGTAAAACAATGGCTACTTGAGCACAAACACCATGATGTCATGCCATTGTGTCTGATTACCTCAGTGACTACTGATCAGGTACTTTAGATTTGCTGACAGAAGTATGACTCCCATCCTAGCCAAGACGAAGAAGAATAGCACACAATTTTATTATGCTACACATGTGGAATCATGTGCCTTTTAAAAAGGCTATGAATATTTTATTTCTGGTATTTTCCATTTAAGATTTCTGAATGACTGTGCACTATGAGTAACTAAGCAAGATCAAAGGTGATCTTTTCTCTGTATAATATGTTTGTATTCCATATATATATATATATATATATATATATATAATAATTCTGTACATGCTTCAGTCAAGCATTCTTCAACGTCTATAATTTATTTTACCCATTAAAATACATTTAATAGAATAGAAACATTTCAGCATATGGGAAGGGACTTATGCTGTCATCATCAAAAAATAATGTTTTAAATTATTCACTGAATGGGTATATCACCAAATACTAGAACACAGCAACAATGATACACTCACTCAAGAGCTGGCAATCCCAGTTCAGATAATGTTGGGCCATGGACCCAAAATAGTTTCCCACATATAGAATTCCAACATCATTCTCAACTCTACAAAGAGGCACTTGTACCTGAAGTCAACATCTTAATTACCATTATTATTAATGGTAACAGTGTTGAATACTGTCTAAAACTTCAGTGTGACCTATGACTTGGACCAAATGCTTACTTTTCATAAAGGGAATGAGAGCTCATGAAAGTAAGGTTTATATCTGTCTCGTTTGTTGTATGCTCAGCCCCCACCCCACCAGTGGCTGGCACAGAGTATCTATTCAATGATTCCTTGTCAAGTATATGACTGTGTGGCTGATACTGCTGATATTTGTGCTGCTGCTTTATGTGCCAGTAAAGAGGGTTACAGACAATGTGCAAATTGCTTAGGATCATGTTTGGTAATGGATAGAAGCTGATTTGAGTCAAGAGTGGCCTGTCTGTGAGACTCATGATTTTAATTACCTCTATTTAGTGTGACTCATATTTTTTCAATTATATGTATGCCATATGTATATATATATATATATATATATATATATATATATATATATATATATAATTATTTTTACAGAGCACTTAGATAACATCATGCCATGTAAATGCTTAGGTATTTTTGCTATTGTTAAATCTGAGCTAAGGTGTTCATCTGGTAATATCAGTATATAAAGATCTGGGTACCATAAGGTTCAATAGTCTTAAAGGGACTATAAGACTTTATGCTTTGCAGCTAAGATGCTCTGATACAGGAGAAGAAATCAGAAATCAGGTGTACAGTGTGCCTCTTTCGATGTTTACATAGGCTTCTGAGAACATAGATCATAAGTTACATTAACATCTATTTTATTGTTTTCTTCTTCTAGTAATATGAACCTTGTGTTGCACATTGAGTTGACAGAGGCCATTGAGATTTTATGTATTTTTCCACAGAAGTCTCTAGAGAATACATGTGGAAGAATATTTTATAATCATAAATTTCTATTTAAAAATATTTTATTTGTTTGAGTGAGAAAAAGAGAAAGGAAGAAAGAAGCAGACAAAGAGAGTGAATATGGGCATTCCAGAACCCCTGGAACTGCAAAAAATCTCCAGATGCATGTGCCATTTAGTGCATATGGCTTTATGTGGGTACTGGATAATTGAATTCAGGCTGTCAGCCTTTGCAAGCAAGCACCTTTAACCACCGAGTTACCTCTCCAGTTCAATAAGCATCAATTTCATAAGTTATTAATTCACTGGAAATTTTCCTGGTAAATTCAGACCTCTATCTTACAATTTTGCTTATTCCGTAGTCAGACTTTTTTAGAAGCTTTAGAATGGGAAGGATAGGTAACACTCTAAAGGAGTCAATTCTTGGTTCCAAAGATTCATGCATTAAGGTATACAGTGATTATAATATTTGTATGAGTCAGGTAGCCACAGCCCTTGTGTTTGCAGATGGAGAGTGGACTGTATGGAGGCTAGGTGATTGTCTCAAGCCCATGAAGCCCCAATGTGGCTGAGAGGTGGTAGAGTCATGTGACCTTAAGCAGACTGTCTCCATAGCCATGTTTCTCAGTAGAGGAAACCCAAGAATGTGATTACTTTTTTCTGTGTTAGATAATAAGATCAATAGATATTATCTCATTTATGTCAAGTATTTCCTAAGATGCATTTTGAAGTTTCTAGAATTTATATTTCTCTTATAATATTTAATGGTTATAACTATTTTTATTTCATTATATTGAGAGTGGTATTGTGATTAATCATACAAATGTGAATAAGAAGTGCTTAGGTTCTGAGACCTTTCTATGAAGGGCCAGATCAGAAATAATTTAGGCAATGGGTCTTAAGTTGTCTGTTGTTACTATGCAGCTCTGCCATGGTTGTATGAAAGTAGCCCTAGAGAAAACATGAATGACAAAGGTGTGATCCAATAAGACATTTTTTTTGCATAAGCAGGTGGTGGGCCAGATTTGACCTGTGGCTAGAATTTGCTGATCTTTTGTTCCTACAGAATTTGCATGGCATGGAATAAACTAGTGTATAAGAATGTAGTCTCGGGAGTAATAAGTAAGTTTCTATTTTTGCTCCAGTGTTATTAGCTATGCATCTTTGGATATTTTTCTTCACAAGCCTTGCTTAATATGAAAGGGACTATCATAGTCTTGTGAGAATTAAATAAGTTAGTGCATATAGAGGACTTAGAACAGTGCTAGACACATAATGATCATTCAGTAAACATTTCCATTATGCCAATGGACCAGGTCCCTGGGGACAGCCTGCCTACCTTTGAAAGAGCCTTACCAGATGATTGTGTTGCATAGACTCTCAGTTTTGGTTCTTTCATTTGTAAAAAGTGGGCAAAAATAAGATTAATTTGTAGGAATGTTGTAGAGAAAAAAATAACTTGACAGAAAGTAATTAGAAAAGTTATGTGAATATGGCCAGCTGTCCACAAATGCTAAGTTCTCAAACAAAAAAAAAAAATGCATCTACTGTAAATAACAATTTGACAAGTGAACATAAGGAGCTTTTATGGTTATTTATTTCACAATAGGATGTGTGGGGTTGCACTGAGACTGCATACATATTTACTCCTGATGCTCATACCAGGTTTTCAGCTCATACAAAGTGACTCTGCAATGGGAACTAGCCCCTCATAGGCCCCAGGTCTCCCCAGATGAAGGCTTCCCAAATCTTCTCCTCAAACTCTGTCTGCTAATAGATGTCCCTCTGTAGCTATACACTGACATTTTGCTTCTCAAGGATGTCTTCCAAAAGTTCTAATGAATAAGAATAAGCGCCCACTTAGTGTCTTCCTGGCACCTGTTCTAAGTGCCACAAAGTCTACTTTAAACTTTGAATACAAGCTTTTTGCTTCCCTTTAACTTACTATTAATTATAATTACAAAATGTGAAGACAAAGGCCTTGTCACCTCATTCTCCAGTTAATAAGCTTGTGACTAGGGTAGAAATAGTACATGAAAACATCTTTGAGATTCAAAAAGAAGAATGTGGGTGAATGCTAATTCTGCTCCTTGGTCAAGTCATGTCCTGATGAAGTATCCATATAAAGTTTTGTAAAACAATGTACCAGGAATGTTATATGAAATAATGCTTTCTAGCAGAGATGTTTCTCTCTTTTATAACAGGAAAGATTCTATAAGGCCACATGATATATATGTCAAATGCTCTCCTCTTTAGTAGAAATTGTGCTTTCCCAAGGTGGAGTTATGCAAGGATATTTGGGAGGGAATATGTGTAGGTGTACAGCAAACGCTAATAATTATCAGTAGAGTTGGTGACATAAGCACCGCTGTTAGACTTTTCAAAAGGGAAGAGAAGAATGTTAATCCAAAAAAAGATTGTCACACGAGGACTAATTAGACATCCCTGTCTTCACTTCGGATTATTCAGCTTTGTAAATGTTTCCTTCCCCTCAGTTCAAGGGCTCTAATTATTGACAAAACAGATTTGTGGAGTTGGGTGAAAATGAATCAGTATCAAAATTTGTGCCCCAGGACCCTAGATGACTACTTACTACCTGTCCTTAAGCACCACGCACACTCACATGCTATGCATGCTTTCATCCGACTTGGTAGAACAAATGCACATGTGAGTTCCCTGACTACTGCTCAGCTGATAACTGTAGTTTATGCTTTGCTGTGTATCAGGATTTACAAAGTCAACATTCACAGGTTCTTTGTTAATATTTCAGCAAATACATGTTGAGAGGATCTAGTCTCATATATAAAACTGACAGGAGGCTTACCTTCAGGGAGCTTACATATGGCCAGAGAAAAACAAAATAACTCAGCTATAAAGAACATGTGCCAGTATGATATGGTAAGGATTGGAGTGGGAGTTCATTGTGGTGAGGTGGTCAAGGATGTTCTCACTGAAGACATTGCATTTTAGCTCAAACCTGAGTTAGAAGAAGAAAGCACTGTGAGAATGATTAAAAGCAGAATGTCAGGCACAGGCGGCTGTGTGGATAAAAAGGGTAAGGATGAAAAATAAGAGCATTCAAAGAAAAGACAAGAGTCTGGGAGCAGTAGTGCATGCTTTTAATCCCAGCAGTTGGAAGGCTGAGGTAGGAGGATGACTGAGTTCTAGGCCAGCCTGAGACTACATAGTGAATTCCAGGTCAGCCTGGAAAAAACAAAACCAAACCAAACCAAAACAAAACAAAGTTAAAAGACATGAAATGCAAGTGTGACTAAGGAGAGCAAGCAAGTAGCATTTTGTTGAGGCTAGATGAGGAAGGAGAGAATAGCTAATACTAGATTATGGAAGGTCCTAGAGGCTGAGGAGTAAAGGCAAATTTGTACTAATGTTAAGTCACATTAAAAAGTATTTTAGGGGCTGGAGAGATGGCTTAGTGGTTAAGTGCTTGCCTGTGAAGCCTAAGGACCCCAGTTCGAGGCTCGATTCCCCAGGACCCACGTTAGCCAGATGGACAAGGTGGTGCATGCATCTGGAGTTCATTTGCAGCAGCTGGAGGCCCTGGCTCACCCATTCTCTACCTATATGCCTCTTTTTCTCTCTGTCTGTTGCTTTCAAATAAATAAATAAAAATAATCAAAAAATAATTTATTTATCTGCAAGGGGGAGAGATAGAGAGGTAGATAGAGAGAGAGAGAGAGAGAGATAGACAGATAGAGACAGAGAGAGAATGAGGATGTGTATGCCTAGTCGTTCTGCCACCACAAATGAACTCCAGATACATGCATCACTTTGTGCATCCAGCTCTACATGGGTACTGGGGAATCAAATCTGTGACATCAGGCTTTGCAAGTAAGCACCTTTAACCTCTGAGCTATCTTTCCAGTCCTAAGTGACAGTTTTGTTTGGCTGCTATGACCTATATTGTTTGAAAGTATTTCCCAAGTTTGACAGAGTGTGGTAAGGTGAAATTTGTGGAATTTTTAAAAAGTGAGGCCTAGTGGGAGCTTAACATTGGAGAGCATAATCTTTGTCTACAAGAAAAAAAAAAACTACATATATCAAAATCACCCAAAATTAATAATGCTTAGTCAATTTAACCTATCCTGACACTCTCTGTTGGAGAATTTGTTTTTGTTTTTCACAAGGTAGCAAGGCCCAAAGACACAAACTGCACTCACATTTCAGTCAAGGCACAGGTGAAACCACAGAGGAATTGGGGAAATGAGCAAGAGTGCTGCTTCCGTGATGAGCCTGACAATCTGCACCAGGATGAGTGGACAGATGACGAAGGAACTCAACACGCACCAAATCAGAGATCCAGAGGCTCCTAAGAGCTCATCACTGAAGTCGACTTAAAAAACACACACCCAGTCTCGGAATTTTGGGGCATGGGGGCAGAAAGATTGCAAGAGGCACAGGTTGGGACATCATGCCCAGAGGCATTTCCTCCCCCAATACCTGACTTCTGTTCGCACAATTCATAACCCACTACCCCATGAAGAATCTCGGCACCTCACTGAGGAGGGTACCCAGCAGAGTGGGGGCAGGGACGGGGGAAAAACCGGCACCAACAAATGATGTGTTCATACAACGCATGTTCTTAATTAAGAAAAACGATTCTGAGAAATAACGATGCTGTTAAAATGTAGTGGATTGGGCTAGAAAGATGTCGCAGCAGTTAGGGCACTTACTTGCAGATCCTAAGGACCCAGTTTAATTCCCCAGTACCCACATAAAGCAAGAAGCACAAAGTGGTGCATATATCTGCAGTTCATTTCCAGTGGCTGAAGGTCCTGGTATGCCCATTCTGTCTCTCTTCTTTTCTCTCTCTCTCCTTGCAAATAAGTAAATAAAATATTTTTAAAAAATTAAAGCCATAACTGTGGGCTAACTCCACAATGCATGACCCGTATACCTCAACAAGGAGGGGCCAAGGGGAGGGGGTAGGTCACGGATGAGCCTAATAATGGTACCAAACTGACTGTATTTGCTGAATACAGAACTGACTAATAAATAAAAATAAAAAAAATAAAAAAAAAGAAAAACCAAACCAAAAAAAAAAAAATTAAAGTCAGGCGTAAATGGAGCTCATTAGCTCATTGAAAGGGGAGGTATAGCTACCCTTGGAAGGAATAATGGTGGCATTATGGAGCTAATTCTCACAAAAATGGGATAAAAAAACCATGAACCTGTCTCCTGAATTTTTCTGGCTTCCTGTTTCACCAGGAGGTATCTTCCACATGCCTGCTTGCTACTGTGATGCTGTCTGCAATGAGACACTCACCATAGTTGCAGAGGCCTGCCACAGGCTCTGGATCTCCAGAACTTTGAGGGAATGCCTCCTTTCTACAAGTCATCTAGCATCCACTTTACCCTACAGCAATAGAAAAATGAATGAATAAACTAGGTGAATAGTGTGTAGTTGATATTTCTAAAACTCTCTACAGCTGCTGTGAGATGAACACAATAGAAAAGAGGATATCAGCCAGCCATGTGCAGAAGTAACCCAAGATAATGTTTTAGATCCAAACCCAAGATAATGTTTTAGATCCACTCTATCTACAGATACTCATAATTACTATATGCCACTTTTATTCCCATTCACATGACTATTTTCAGAAAAAGTCAACTCATGGTTTCCTCATCATGGAAAGTATTTACAATTTATTATACTTAACGTGCCAAGACAAATACAGCACATGCCATGAAACACATGGCTGTTCAAAGGACAATAAGCAGAAATCTGCCAAAAAAAGATATTGAGTCTCATTCATTTCACAAGACAGCTAAGAAAATGAAATAAAAAAAAAACATGAAAACTTAACATTTGCCTGGTATTTTAAGTTTTTTTTTCTATTCTTTTGTTCATTTTTATTTATTTATTTGAGAGTGACAGAGAGAGAGAGAAAGAGGCAGATAGAAAGAGAGAGAATGGGTGCGCCAGGGCCTCCAGCCACTGCAAATGAACTCCAGACGCGTGCGCCCCCTTGTGCATCTGGCTAATGTGGATCCTGGGGAATCGAGCCTCGAACTGGGGTCCTTAGGCTTCATAGGCAAGCGCTTAACCACTAAGCCATATCCCCAGCCCTGTTTTAAGTTTTAAAAGTAGCAATATTATAAACTGTATTCAATGCACAGTAGCATTTATACTGCTAGGATCCAGAAAGTAGCACATTAATTTTTACTACAAACATAGGTCATTTCTAGAGTTGTGGATTACTTAGGGAGTCAAAAAGCTAAGTCTCCCTTACTTAGTGGGTAGAGGCACGGAGGTGACAATAGTCCTTCCCTTCCATTGCTCTCTGTCTGGCAAGATAAGCAAGGACCTAAGCCAGTGACTGCAGCCTAATAGATATGAAATAAGTTTTGTGACTGAAATTCATCCATTTCTGTAACACTACTACGTTATTCCATATTACCCATTTCACACTCAGTCAAAAGTCATTTTAACACAACAAAAATTATTTAGACCATTTTATTTCACATGTAATATTTAATAATCATGTTTTATTCTTGTTAGAATGACTCTGGTGGCCTGTAAGTCAATTAAGTTTATGTTTATATTTCATTGTGTTTAAAATGTGTATTATATACCCTTTCTCCTCTACTTCCATGTGTGAAAATAAAAGAAAACCAATTTCTGTAAAATAAAACAAATTAAAGAAAAGAAAGTATGTCTTATAAAACAACTTTGTTTTATAAATTAATGCAAGATGGCATTATCAATCTTTTGGGGGCATGAGCAAATATGCTATCCTCTCCCCAAAATATGGGACATGGAATGCTGTGTATAATACCAACTGAGAAAGATGGGAAGATTTTAGAAGCAAAGTCTCTCTTACCTCCTGCTCTCTTGTCTCCCCATCTTTTTCATGCCCAAATTAATCATGGAAATGAGAGTTCCTCTCAATACACCAAGGAAGGCACATTAATTACTTTTCTCACTGCTGTGACTAAATATTTAAAAATACACCACTTAAGGTAGAAATAATTTACTTTGGCTTAAAGTTCCAGAGTATGCAGTCACAAAGACAAAGTAACAGGAGTCCAGAGTCAAGAAGCAGAAAGCCCTGGGTGCTCATGCTCAGCTTGCTTTCCCCTCTGCACTCCGTGCAGGATCCCATGTGGCGGTACGGTGCTGCCCATGATTAGGGTGGCTCTTCTCCCCTCACTTAACATAATCTACAAACTTCCCTGCAGACGTGCCTAGAGATGTGTTTCTTAGCTAACTGTAGAGGCAGCCAGTCACATTGACAATAGAGATTAACCATCACAGAAAGTCACAGACACCAGAAATTCCTCTTCGAAACAAGTTCTAAAGCCTGCAAACATCAGTCCCTTCTTCCTTCTCCCCTTGTGCTCCTACCATACCCAGGTGGAGGCAAGAAGAATGCTCATGATCAAGCCTGCCACAATATCTTACTTTGGTCCAATAATTTTTCCACATATGTGGTTGTCTGGTGCTCATTTATTTTATTCATTCTATGCTGACAGAGAGGGAGGGAGAGAGAGAGACGGAGACTGAGAGAGAGTATGAAGGTTAGGCGTAGGGTCACTGGCCTATAATTTCTGCACTCAGAAAATGAAGATAAGATTGCTTGGACTACATAGCAACACTGAATGCATTAATTTTTATGATTTCCTCTTGTTAATCTGTCTTTTGTTATAGGAGTACCTATTGCTGTGAACCTTAAGATGAATGAGTAAAGATACCACAGTTTTCCACCACTACCATCTAAATAACATCATTTAAATTTCCTCTATAAATGTTGAATGTTCTAATATATAATAGTAACTCTTTTAAAATTTATAAATTCAAGAGGCAGGAGAAGTCAGGCATTACAATTTTGATAAGTGAAATGAGAAAAATCATTGTAACTGGTTAACTATTGCTGGATTTATGAGCCTATCTTTTGGAACCTTCCTGCCACCTTAGCATCTGAACATTCTATGTTGCATAGTTTCATACACACTGTGATTCATGCTATGGGATTGCTGTAGTTATTTTCATTATGGTCTAACAAGTTTTTGAAGTTATATTACACATTTAAGTACTCAAAAAGAAAACCATTTCAATAATAAAATTTACTTGGTTGTTTCATGTTTCATCAATTTACAAGAATTCTGTGTTGTTAGCATATAAAAATTTTCATTCCATGTCCTATATATTTGGGACAGAGAATTGATTTTTAATGCTAGGTCAAGTTTTCTTGTAATAAGGGGATTGATTTTTCACAACAAATCTCCCTTTCAGTAGGATATTTTAAAATGTGAGGCATATATAATCAAGAGAGAAAGAATTACCGTTTATGACATATACTTGTGATAATTGACATGAAGAGATGTTGTACATAATTCATAACATGATCCCAATTTATTAGATGCCACCAAGCCAATATAATGTAGAGTGCTGTTTAAATATGGACAATAATTTTCCTATATCCTAGATAAAATATTTAGAAAGCACAATTTAGTCATTATTGGTCATTATTAGTGAAATATAATCAGTAAAGTTTAGCATTTTTAAAAATAAAGTATGGTTTGATAAGAGATATATTGAAATTAACATGAGTAATACATATCAATGTGCGTCAATTTCTGTGCTACAAGAAAAATGTTCTATGACTGTTTCCATCATCATATCTAATTTAGGAATGAGATGAGCATGTTAGTGAGCTAATTTCTGAGTGTGGCCTTCACTGAGTGACACTGGTGATACTGGCAAGGGTACAGTGAAGAGATGTCATGGTGGAGCACCTGCTTTAATTGCCAGGGGATGGATGACAGTGAGTGGGGGTGGGACAAAGGGAACTGGAGTGAAAAAATGGTTGGTAGAAACACCACCCAAAAGCTGTGCAAATCCCCCATACATAGATAAGTTAAATTCAGCAGTGGCAGCCAGGTGGGTGCAGCAGTGAGTGATGATGAAGGTGAGAGAAACTACAAGTTCAAGGGGCAGGAGCACCCTTGGGAGTCATAGACACACAGGCCTGCAGGGTGTATGTCTCAAAGGGACCTCTCTGATCCAAAATTCCTCCAGCTAATGACAGACGCTCAAAGCAAGGTGCACACTGAAACAGGCCCTGGGACAGCCATGCGGTTAGATGCTGCTCTGTCTGCCTCTTATTTCCAGACATTTCTCTCTGCATCTCAAGTATTCCCCCATCTACCTCATATGCAAGAAGCAAAAACAGAGAGCTGCCTAGTTAAATGTACCTGCTTTAGATAAGAAAAGGGGATAGAAAGTACGATCAAGCAGTGACCTGCCACAAACCAAGCTAAGCAGTGAGCTGTTTTTATCCAGACCTCATTCAATTACATGATTTATCATCTACACTGTGGTCTATCAGATTCAGAGGGAAATAAAAGGTAAGTACCATTCCAAATTCTTTCAAGCACACAATTTAATCATCCCTCTTTTTATAAATACCTCATTTTCTTTATTGCGGTGTTCAATGTGTGCTCCACAGTCCTGCCTCAAAACTACCTCCAGTCTCTTCTCTAATATTGACATGGTTTCTGTTCACTTCTCTCTCTCTCTCTCTCTCTCTCTCCCTCTCTGTAGTTTATGCATGTTTCATCATTTTATTGCTGTGAGCAAGGAGAGGGAATCTCCCTCCTAGGGCAGAGGAGGGAGACTTGAGCTAGCTGCAGGACATACTATATCCTCAAGCTTGCTTGCTTAAACTACTGCGGCCTGATGGCCTGATTTACTGTGCTCACACAGGCCCAAGTATTTGCAAGCCTCTGCTTCCTGTGCCAGGCCACCCTGCTTTTTATCTTTTCTTAATATCAAGTTGTTGTGACCCATAAAATTTCCCCTGTTTAATAGCAATGTCACTTATTTTAATTCACTGTGGTATCTTTCCAACCTCTAATTCAATACATTGGCTGATCCACCACACCTTTGTCAACATTGCCTAATTATCAGTACATTCACTAAGGCAGTGTTCAAAGGGGGCATGTTGGAGCAGACAATCATGAGAAATACCTAATCACATTGTCAGTAAACTTGGGAGCTGACAATTCTGAACACAAAGTTATACATGCTTTAATAAACATCATTCTTTTTCTAGCACATTTTTGACAAAAGGAAATTATTTTCTTAAAATATGGATACAGTATAAGCTTGAGTAAAACAGAAAAGATTTCAGATGTCATGATCCAACATGCTTGTGGCTAACGCAATAAATGTAACAGTTGGAGCAGTGTAATGCTGTGGAGCAGTTACCTAAACCTTCTGTGTCTTCTGCATTTTGGTAGTCAGAATGTGTCCCCAGAGTTCCTGTGTTGGAAGCAGCTCTCAAATCCATACACTGGTAGCATTGGAGGTGAGACTCGTGCAGAAAATTAGATTCAGAGGAGGGCATAGGGAATGCTGTTCTCTGTGATAGTACTGCAGACTTTAAAATAAGAGAAAGAGCTGGCTGTGGTGGCACACGCCTTTAATCCCAGCACTTGGGAGGCAGAGGTAGGAGGGTCACTGTGAGTTCAAGGCCACCTTGAGACTACATAATGAATTCCAGGTCAGCCTGGGATAGAGTGAGACCTGTCTCACAAAAACCAAAAATAAATAAATAAATAATAAAATAAGATGAAGAGAGATTTGAACTTGAAAACTACCGTTGTTACAGTACACATCACATTATGTTGCAACTAGAAAACCCTTACCGGGTACCACCTCTTGGTTTGACATCCAGGACCCTGTGTTATAACACAAACCAATTGAAATACATACACTGGACTTGGCAATTAGAAAAGAAGCCACAGTTTCTTCTTGTGGGAAGTGGGCTTAATGTGTCTTTATCTCTTGTGGAACATTCAAGGAGAAAATGTGCAAAAAGTACTTATCACACTGATGAATAATAAAACGTCACCATTCTGATCATTTGAAAGCATTGCCTTGGCTATTCTTTCTCACATAGTACATGGTCAGTGAGCCCTACTAGAAGGCAAAATTTTCTGCCCAAGATGTCCATGCAAGCTGATGGTCCCGAATCCTTTGAGTAAGCTTGAAATCGGAGAGCTATATTGGGGAATGGGACGAGTCTAGTTATAACGGTCAAAAAGCAGGGAAAATGGGACAACGCAGATGGTTCAGACTGAGACCAGCCATGCTGAGCTTCAGGTCTGAACTCAGGAAGGGCCTCTGCAGAGGACCAGCTCTATACACTCAGCTTCTTTCCGCAGGCTTCTGACCACAGATATGAAGTCATAACTTCATGCTTAAGTCACTGTCGTTTTGGGTAATTGAATCTCAACCATAGATCAGAAAACAGTCTTGCAGTGGATTTACAAAGTCTCACAAAGGAAATTAAATTTAACTCAAAATACATTTAGTCTATTTTGGGAATATGAAATTATAGTTTCTGGTATTTTAGATCTAGTGCAAAGTGGCTTCACTGTATTAGATCAGCTCCATTCTTTCCAATGAAACCAAATGTATTATTATCTGATTTATAATTGAACTATTTTGTGAAACTAAATAATCCTAGATGAAATTGTGGCTTTTAGTTATTATTATTAATATTATATTACTTATGAGATAGAATCTGTCCTTGAAATGAAGAGCCTCCTTCCTCTGCCTCCAAAGTGCTAGGATTAGAAGCATATACCACCACACCTAACCCAGGAAAATATTCATTTTATATTTTACCAATTCATAGTTTTAGAAATAAAATATAAAAACTCATATGTATATATGTATATATATATATATATAACTTTGAATTTATTAATACATTCAAATTCATTATTTAGTAATTGAACTAGATATTTTAAAATAAATTGTTAAAACTTTTTCATTTAACACCTTATAAACTTATTTTTGATGACAATTTATTTCAGCTTTTCTGAAATAAAACATTTAGATCCATAGTCATTTGACCCTGGTAGCTAGAGAGGGTTGCTTATTTGGACATATACTATACCATATATGTATTATATGGTATAGTATATGTCCACTGGATTTCATATTCACTATCTACTGTCTCCTATCTTTGTTGCTAATTTGTCTGATTTACTCTGTAAGACAATGTATTATCATTCTTATACCCTCTTTAATTTGAAAAGCAAACCATAAAATAATATTAGGTACAGATGAAGCATATTTTGAAAATTATCATTTGTGACATGGATTCCTTAAACTAGTCAAAACAGTAAAATCTTAGTCTTAGCACCACACGTCTAAAACTAATGTTAAAATAATTTATGCTTTTTATAACTTATATTTCCTCCATAGTTAATTATCATATATTGATGCTTACTTAAAGAAAAAGAATGTTTATGCCAAACTATATAATCCTAGACAGAATGAAATATTATGTTATAGACTAGTTTTCCTAAAAATATTACTACTAATTTTAAACAACAAAAGAATATTCCAAGTCATTAGGCAGAAGTTAAAAAATGGTTAAGATGGCTGTATTGGATCTAATCTACAACACCAACATTTGGGAAGCTGAGGCAGGATGATCACTGTGAGTTTGGGGTATTCTGGAATACAGACTGAAGTTCAGGTCAGCCTGGGCTAGAGTGAGAGCCTGTCTCAAAGACAAAAACCAAAAAACCCACAAAATAAAGGTTAAAAAATAAGCTACTTTAACTTCCAGCCCAAAGTATATTCAAGTACATCTTCATTTAATAGTTTTTTCAAGTACTATTCGCTGTTATATCCTTATAGAACTTTTAATTTATAAGCAAAACATAAAGTAATATTTGATAAAGATGAATAACTATTACTATTGGTGACATGGTTTCCTTGCACTAGCAAAGACTGAAATTTTAATCATTGCTTTGTATATCTAAAACTAAGCTGAAAATAACCTTTGCTTTTTAGAACAAATATCTTGTCCATAATCAGCTACTAATATGTTGATTATTACTTAATGAAAAAGAATATAAAATATCTTTTCTGTATTATTGGATTTATAATCTGGCCATTTGATTTTGACTTTCTTTGGATTTTGGTCAGGATAACTGAGAACCTATTTTTCTCCACATAAATGAGTTTTGTCTCTCAGTATCACCTAGAACAGAGCAAACTTATATCTTCACAGAAACATTTACCTTTCTACCCAAAAGCAATTCATATGCTGAAGGAGATGGACATATTACACTAATAGTTTATTTTAAATGAACTGAATATTCTGAACAGTATATAAATTTTATACTTTTCAAAATTCATGTGTATTAGTTTTTGTTAATTTACTAAGTTCATTGGCATTTGTTGTACATTTTTTGTATTATTAGAAATCACAGCTTAGTGAACTCACTATTTTCATTCCTTTCAATCAAGTATAATTCCTCTTTATCAAAGACCATTATTTCCACGTGCTTTGTCTTTCATTTTATTTCCTCTTCAAATTGGATCTTTGAGTGTTAACTAAGCTAAGACGGAATTCTTGAGTGGGGTTCTCCTCTGTCACTTTTTAAATCTATTATTTCAGATTTCATTTGGTTAGGTTACTGAGTTGTTAGAAATGTCAAGAGAATTAGAAAACCTTTATGCAAATGAGTATTCCTAGCTCCAGTCCTCTGTTCTCTGACGGATAAATGCTGTGAGGACAGAAATCAGAAGACAACTAGCCCCTTGACCTTTAGGTTTTAGTTTTATTTATGATATTATTTCTACTTAAACATGTCAGTTTGAACAACAAACAACAGACAGCTTTTACAAATGACCCAAGCAATTAAGATTAATATATTTTTATGTTATGATTATTGTCATAACCACAACAGCTCTTAATGAGTTATTGATTTGATTAAGAAAAGAGTGTTTATTGCTTTCAGAATCAAAAATCATAAGATAAAGATAAGTACTGGACTTTTGAAGATAGAAATTGCATGGCTGTCATGATTTTGGACTTACTAAATTTGACCTTGGGATTTTCAGATAGTCCTTCAGGTGCCTTGTGCTTTGGATTTGCTCCTGCCTTTATGACTCATGGATGAGAAATGTGGACCAATTGTGTGGATTTGTAACCATAACCACGTCTTTATTTATGATTAGTTCATGAGACAATTTTTCGGATGGTATAAAATTATAAAATTTTAAAAATCTGCTTTCCCTTATAATTGCTAATAATTAAAATATATTATCAATAATAACAATTGAGAAACAGAAATAAAACTTTTCCTTCCTATGACTTTCTTTGGATTTTGGTCAGGATAACTGAGAACATATTTTTCTCCACATAAATGAGTTTTGTCTCTCAGTATCACCTAGAACAGAGCAAACTTATATCTTCACAGAAACATTTACCTCTCTACCCAAAAGCAATTCATATGCTGAAGGAGATGGACATATTACACTAATAGTTTATTTTAAATGAACTGAAAATTATATTATCTAGTTTTAGACAGTATTACTAAACCAAACGGAATGGAAGTTTGGCAAGTGACATATTAAACCTAATGTATTTGTATCTCATTTTAAAGAAACAATTCATTTCTGAGAAAACTTATCTAACTGGCAAGATATATGTAATAGAATCACATACTTACATGTAAATTGTATCTATAACTTTTGGTTAAATATATATATATATATATATATATATATCCTATTTCTTACTGTTAAATGAACCAAACAGTTGGTAGCAGGTTTGCATTGCTGGCAGAAATCACCCGACCAAGAGCAGCTTGTCAGAAAAATTGTTTATTTTGGCTTACAGACTAGAGGGGAAGCTCCGTGATGGCAGGGGAAAACAATGGCATGTGCAAAGGGTGGGCATCACTTCCTAGCCAACATAGGTGGACAACAGGAACAGGAGAGTGTGTCAAACACTAGCAAAGGGGATCTGGCTATAACACCCATAAGCCTAGCCCCAACAATACACTGCCTCCTTGAGGTGTTAATTCCCAAATCTCCATCATGTGGGAACTGAGCATTCATAACACCTAAGTTTATGGAGGACACCTGAATCAAACCACCACATTCTTCCCCTGGCCCCAATAAACTGATAACCATAGATGATGTAAAATGCAATTTATTCATCCAGCTTTAAAAGTCCCCATAGTTTTTATTAATTCCAATGATGTTCATACATCCCTATAGTCCAAGATCTTTTAACTGAGCCATTATACCAAAACGTCCCCCCAAGCCCATAATGGCTCAGAATAAATATTCACACTGCAAAAGATGGTGCTGGGCACAACAAAGAAATATTCAGCCAATATAAGATTCAAAACAGCCAGGACAAACATCAAACTCTGTAGCTTCAAGTCCAACAACTGTAGTCAGTGACAAATCTCCAAGTCCAATAATTCTAACCAGCAACAATTCTCTGGTATTCCAATTCCACCCCTCCAGCTAGCCTGCACACAGTCCAGGAAAACTTCATTGGCTGGCAGTTCTCCATAGCAGTCATCTCGTGGTCCCAGTATCTTCACTGCATCTCTATCGCAACTGACAGTTCATCCTCATGTCTCCATTGGGTCTCCATGCAGGCAAACCAGCGAACCTGCTTCACACTGCCCATGGCTGTTTCCAAAGCACAAGACCGGGTTGCAAACTCAATGAGCCTCTCTTTCAAGCATTTCTTATACTTCATAATACCAGGTGGGGTGCCAATTTGTTAATCCAGGTGGGAATAAAGCAGACTTTGAAGAACAGGACACTTCTTCAGCACTCAGGCCCCTTCAAAGGACTACATTCTTTCTGTTGTCCCAATGCAGATCAGCTGGCCCAATCTCAATGGTTGTAATCTCTCAACTGCAGCTCAAGAGGCAGAAATTTTGGCCTAAAGATTTTTTTATGTGCCATAGCCCTCTGTACACACCAGTCCATTTATACACAGTGCAACTCTGCACAAGTTCTCAGGACACGGGTATAACAGCAAGCCTCTCACACAAACTGCTTGTAGCCCAGTCCAGACAAAGCTGCTTTGCACTCTCATAAGCCAAATATCACAGCCCATAGTTCTTACTGCATTCAAGTCTTTCAACTCTGACCAAAATAATCCATCAAGCTGTACTTATGGCACTGCAAGGCATCTCTTAAGCCAAGGTTTCAAATCCTTCCACATTCCTCTTGAAAATCAGTTCCAAAAGGCCAAAGCCACACAGTCATGTGTCTAGCAGCAATGCTGACTCTCAGTATCAATTTTAATGTTGCAGTCAGGGTCACATTGCTGGCAGAAATCACACTACCAAGAGCAGCTTGTGGTTAAAAAAAAAAAAAGGCTTATTTTGGTTTATAGACTTGAGGGGAAGCTCTATGATGGCAGGGGAAATTGATGGCATGAGCAGAAGGTGGACATCACTTCCTTGTCAACATCAAGTAAACAACAGGATCAGGAGAGTGTGCCAAACACTAACAAGGGAGAGCTGGTTATAACAACTATAAGCCTACCTCAAATATACACTGCCTCCTGAAGGTGTTAATTCCCAAATCTCCATCAGCTGGGAACCTAACATTCAGAATACCTAAGTTTATGGGGACAACTGAATCAAATCACCACACATACTAAAGAAAATGGCAAATAAACAATAAATAGTTTTGAAGAGATTGTCACCACAAATGTCTATCTTCAAAATATGCAAATGAACATGTACTACAATTATAATATATGCACTTATATTAATTTCATTTCTTGTCTGTATTTTTAACCCAGTAAATGCTTCCCTGTATGGAATAATTAGACTACATACAGTTTTAACACTTTCAGAATTAAGAAATAAAGGAAATTTATTCAACAATATTATTTAAAGTCCACTATTCTTGACACATTTATTATATAAAGTGGTACAGTGTTCTCATGTTTCATAAGCCCTAAAAGACTGACATAGATCTTTTCCACAATTACAAAATTGAACATGAATTTCTAAATATAAACTTAAAGTCATTTAACTATTATATTATTTCCAAAATATTCTATTTCTCACCATTCATTGGAAAGGGGGTCTTAAAATGCCTTTAGGAAATTGTAAAAATAAACATATATTAGATTTTAGTTATATAAACATTTGTACCACTAAGAGAAAGACCCAAACAGTGACATGCAAAATTTACAGAGGGTTTTGAAGATCTAATACTACTTGTATAATGTGATACCATAAATATGGCTATAATTAGAGTCAACAAGAATATTTCCTATACTTTAATTTTCAATTGACAAATAAGCTTTATTATTTTAGCTTAACAATATAATTCTATTTAAAGGCAAGAAAAGTAATTGAATTTCAAAAATACATAAAGAATGAAGTCAAAACTACAAGTAAAGAAAGATCATTGTTAAGGGTATACATTTCCCATATGGTTAACTGACTTTCAAATGTGAATGCTATTGTACTAAAGTGGATATTTTACTCATTTTATTATGGAAGAGGTCTCTTCTGAAAAAAAAAATGATACACATATCTATCAAGTAACTAGGCAAGAAATTAAGTCAACCAGGGATCTAAAGCACATATGAATTCTTTCTTTCTTAGCGCTGCCACATGGTAGCAATAAATCACTCTTAGATCCAACCCCTAAGTTTCCCAAGTGAAGAAGCTACTTTACCAATGTAACCCTGTGTCCTCTTCACTGCTCTTACACAAGCTGTTGCACTTAGGTTTATTTTCCGGTAGAGGAGTTGGGCACAGAAAATGGGTATGTTCTCTCTTTTTATTGATTATCAATCAATAATTAAAATAAAGGTACAGGAACCACAATAAGAACATCAACGAAAATGTATTTTTGTCTACTGAAGAATTTACTGGAAAGTTGTGCATGTAGGTAAGTTATTGGCAGTAAATGTGCTTCTCTGGGGTTTATGTGAGATGGTAGCAGAGACTGTACTTAGGTTGAGAAGTACTTTAGGATCTACTTGTGCTCATTCCTCATTACTTCTTTACTATTTGCAATTATTATTATTAGTGGTTCTGGATTAAGCTTCCAGCATATTTTCACCAAACTACTACCCCACTCTACAATCAACTATCAATATCCTATGGAATTCTACATTTCAACCTGGTATATATATATATATATATATATATATATATATATATATATATATGTGTGTGTATATATATATATATATATATACATTCACACATGTATACATACATTTGATTTTGATAATACCCTATTCCCCCAACCACCTTTTTCAACCACTCCCCTTTCCACTGGACTCTTCCTATTTAATACCTATTGTGATAGTTAAGGTGTTGTCAACTTGATCTGTTTAGTAATCCATAGGTTGCTTCTAGGAAGGATCAACTAAAGGAGGAAGTCTTTCCCCAAGGTTGAGCCCTTCCCCCAGCATGGGCGGTCCCGCCCAGAGGGGGACTTGATACAAGGGAGCTCTGGGAAAAAAGAGTCCCTTCCTTCCTTCCTGCCTCCCTTCCATTTTGGCTGCCGGAGCTGCTTGCTACCTTCCAGCGTGGATTGAAGACCAGTGCGGACGAAAGACCAGCATCAACTGAAGACCCCCGTGGATTGAAGCCCAGCGGCTCCTCAGGAAGCCTCCAGGCTTTCCTGCACCATCTGCAGTGCCGGGTCGGGACTGCTGAGGCATCTGGCCACGAGGACTGAGCAACTACCAGGTTCGGTGATTCTCGGGCCTGCAACTGCTATTGGACTACTGTAAGCTGATCCAATAAATCCCCTTTTAAAATAATTCATTCTAGCAGTTCTGTTCCTCTAGAGAACCCTGACTAATACACCTATCAAACTTTCATGCCTTGTTTTTTTGTTTCTTTGCTTTGCTTTTAATCCACTGAGTTAAATTAGGGTCTCTGGCATAGTAATGGGGGGGGGTTATTTACTGAAAATGGCAATCCATCAGTAGCTATATTACTGAACAACATGAATCCCTTTCTATAAGCAACCATCAGTTTCTACTAGCTCCACTGGGAGATATGAGGCTTCATGAGCCTTCTCCCTCTGCATCTATAAGAAAATCTGGACAGGCTCCATCTTGTGGAGGAAACTACAGCTGGTGCGAGTCCATGAGTGTAACCTAATAGCCATGTCATCACCAAAAGACGCCGTTCCTCAGCTCCCATGGCCATTCTCCTGAACTTACATTCTTTTTGCCCTTTCTTTTCTGAGGTTTCCTGAGTCTTGAAGTGTGTGATTTAGATGCCATGTTCAGGGATGACCACAAACTTGTCACTTATTTCCCACAATTTTATCAGCTATGCATCTCTGCACTAACAACCTCTCCCTTTTGCACAGAGCAACTTCTGCGATTGAGGGTGCTCACTAATATATTCATGAAAACACATATAAATGCTTAGATGGCAGTTTGACATGTTGTTCATTTAGCATAACCACAGTGGTTGGTTTTCCGCTTTGCCCTATGTCCAGAAGCCTTTAATCAGAGCAGGCCTCTTGTTTTCTCTATGTCTGACATGTAAAAAGCATATGATGTCTTCAGCATGAATTTGCCATCTAGTTTTTGTGAGGAACTAAGAGAAAATAGTCAATATTGTCATGGAGCCACTGTAGCTTCCTTAGCAACTTACTGGGAAGTATGTTCTGGCCTGGCACAAACCTGGTTTTCTACTTCTGTTGTCACCAGACTTTTCTAGCACCAGCTTGCTATTCCATAAGATACTCATCACTCTAGATCCTCTCATTAATCTTAGCCCTATTTGACATTTAAAAACTGATCTGAAAGATGACCTTCCAAGAATCTACCTGGTTTCCTCTAGCACGTTCTCTCCCCAGTTTGAGCTCAAAAAACAATTACTAGTTAACGCTTCATACATCTCTTATGTGGTTTCATACTGAAAGAAAAATGTATGTTATTATCTCCCACAGACAGGAAACAAAAGAGAAACAAACTTTTTCTTCCATTTTGAGTAAATGAATTTGTTCAGAGGAAGCACTGCAAAATTCCAGCCTCTGATCCTAAAACAGCTAAGGTCCTCTGGGAGAGTTAATCTCATTTATTAAGGTAACTACCTACAATCTTTTCTCCACTACATTTACAGGGACCTAAACCAAATATTTTTTTAATTAATATGATTAAAATAAAAATTTCTTCTCTGTCTACTTCATTTCATATCAGAATTTTATTGTGCAATTCTAATTTATAAGTATGAAAACATTACACAAATTGAAGACTATCACATGAAAAATTATGCCTTATTTTAAAAATGGCCTGGTTTAGTAGCTCAGAAGACACCTCAAATTAATTCTAAACCTGGAGTGTAAAAAGCCTGTTGAGCACTTAGCTTTCCCTTTAGAGATATCACCAACTTCAATAATCTTTTCCTATCATGTCAGTTTTCCTTCTTTTCATCATATAAATAGTCTTTCTCTCTCATTGCCTCATTCTTTTTATACCTATTAGCAGGAAATCACACATTCCATTTCAAAAGAGATGTTTTAAATGGTAGCTCATGAGAAAATGAGTAATTCTACACTGTAGGATTATTCTGAAGTATAATCAACCCCAGGAATTTTCTTGATGGATGGTTGGATACTTGCCGCACACTATACACATCAACTTCACTGCTGTGCAACAATAATGTCACATTGCAGGCTGTGAAATATGTTCGCTTTTAAGGAAACTTGTAATATATACTAAAAAAGGAACTCATTTTAGAATTGTTTTTGGCTACACTCCATATATGTGAGTGTTCCCAAAATGTTTTAGAATTTTATACATTGACTATGGCTACAGAAGCATGAAAAGCTTTTATTTTAAATCACTCTCATAATAAATTGTACTAAATAGTAGACCTGTTCATAGGAATTACTTGGGACTCTGGTACAACATCCTAACAGGCACTTAGGAACTGCTTTTGCTAGAAAGCCTTGACTCATGTTGTCCCATAGGTTAACCAAGTAGTATAGAGCAATGATACCTATAACCTTGAGATGTCCTATCACCATTTAAAATGTTCTGTTCCAGACCCGCAAAAGGCACTAAAAGGTCTCCTCCATTCATTATCTAAAACATGTAGTCATCATGGATTCCAGGAACAACCAGACAATAAATACCTTTCTGACAAGAGAACTAAATTTCCCCAAGCAGCAGGGAGTCTAAAACAGATCACTTTCCAGTTAAAGCAATCATATATAAAGGTAAGTCTGCATGATGGAGGAAGGATAATCATTTTCAGAAAATAGAGTACTCCCTCAAGACAATAAAAATTTCTTTCTTTCTTTTTTTTTTTTTTTGAGGTAGGGTCTCACTCTAGCTCAGGATGACCTGGAATTCACTCTGCATTCTCAGGGTGGCCTCGAACTCATGGCAATCCTCATACCTCTGCCTCACAAGTGCTGGGATTAAAGGTGTGCACCACAATGCCCAGCTAATAAGGATTTCCTAAAAAAAAAAAAAAAAAAAAAAAAAAAAAAAAAAAAAAACAGTTGCACTTGCAGATCAAGAACTGAGGTAATGATTAAGCAGACCTCACCTTGACCAAAACTGCTTAACTACTGACACTTCAAAGAAGCTGAACATGGAGTTACAGAGCCCTCTACTTGTTCCTCTTCTCAATGTGGCCATTAATTTCACTTCAGTTTGCATATTGGGACAGGTAGTCTAGCCTAGAGATTTGGGACTTCCATAGCCAGGAATTTTGCCTTAAAACAATTATATGTGTGTGTGTCATCATCTATATGTAGAATAACACATTATAATAATGTGATTAAAAATTTACCTGCACATATTTTCTTTTCAAATCAAAGACTAAGAAGCCAAGCAAAAGACTCAAGCAATCCTGAGTGAAGCTGGTGAATGAGCACTCACTATGTGTTCCTGAAGAAACATGCAGTTCAGTATTTTAAGTGGGATTGGCACTTGAAGGACTGAGAAATCTAGAAGAGACAATCCATCTTGCAGAACTCATATAAATTTGCACTACACAGGATTATAGTATTGCTTCTGTGTCTGATGCACATTTTCATACTGTGGTTTTCTTTGTCTAGTGACCACATAAACTTAGGCACGCCTAAGGCAAAGGAGACTTACTGAGAAAAAGGTGGAAATGCCCCAAGTGCGAGGGGAAGCATGCTTAGGATTTTGGCTGAAAGGGAACTAAGCAAAGCTATGCTTTTTGAGTGGGCTTCACTGTGAGAGTCTGTGAGCAACTGCAACTAGAAAGCATCATCTCTGTATTTAAGGACATGATCTTCTTAGGAGGAAAACTACTCCTCTCACCTCTTCCTCATGTCTGCAGGTCTCTTGACCGTGTGAAACAACAGGCTCAGTTGAATTAACTCTTGAGTGAGCAGACTGGACAGTAATCTTATGTTTTAGGTAATATTAGAATTTCAATTCAAACTCAAATTATTTTTCTTTCCACAAAAGCCTTGATTCCTCCTATGATCTTGCCTGTCATATGGTATTTTATGTTCTATGGAGGAGAAGTTGTGACTTTTCCCATTCCAATGTTGAGTCCTTTCTTCAGTGACCTCCCACCCTAGAATCTGCCTAGCCACCTGTCACTGCAGTCTGGAAAGCCAAACCATGTTCTAGTTCTAGTTGATGATAGCTATAATGGCATATTCTCATAGTTCTGCAATGTGAAGTATGGGCAGAAATCTTGAAATAATCAAGAAATGCTTTTGGTGTTCTTATATGTTTTTTAGGGACTTAACATATAAAGTTCTCATTCTTCTTTGTCTCTCCTACAAAATGCTGAGAGATTAGAAGCCCATATAGTCTTCTGCATATAAGGCCAGAAACAAAGTCACCTCTCTTTGCCTCTTGCCTTTTTTCCCCACCACTCACACCAGAGTGACAGGAAAACAAATGTACATCATCATAACCCTGAGGATAAAAGCAATGGAGTGATGGAGCTCGGGATATAACACCCAACATAGAACTATAGGGATTCCTTTGAGATATTTATGATACAGGTTTGGAGAAAAATAGGTTTTTATGTTGGCAGTCAGCTACAGAATGGTCCATAGAAATTCAGATGCCATCCTGCCCTGGCAGGGCTAGAAATGAAGTCTGATTTAGTCTCATCCAAGGTGGCAATAAATAACAACATGGTGATTCTTCTTGAACTTTTCACAGGCATAGATAGCATCCATGAGTATGTGCTTCCTGAGTTAGCTGTCCTCTTAGGCCCAACAACCAATGAAGATCCTTCATATAAATTTGGATTTTACAATGAGACTTATACTAATTGGATGCCTAATTTATATAAGTGGATTTGAGCTAAGCCTAAACGTAAGTTTTTCCCCAGACTGGAGGGAATGATATCCTATTGGCTTAGGAGTTTTTCTTCTTTTTCTTCTCTCATTTCTACTCTCTTGTAAATTAAATGTTTCATAACTTACTCTTTTCAGTGTTCATGCTTTTCAGTTCTTTGCTATACATGAACAATAACTTGAGACTTGAAAGTCACTGGCTCAGTGGTCCTAAGCTCACTCAGAGCCCATTTTCTCTCCCATATCACTATGGAGACCCAATACCTCCCCAAGATCCAATCCTGTAATTTTCACCCCAGAAATTACAAATAAAAGAGCACCACTGACAAGCTGTTCTTTTCTAAGAGATATTCCATCTATAATGAAATATCTTCTCTCTCTCTCTCATGAACTCACTATGTTAGAAACATGGAAAGACATGTTTATGTCTTTCTAGAATGTGAGGATTTATGAATAACAATGAATTCACAAGCTAGATTGTTTCCTCTGGCTACATATTACCAAGTAGCCCTGGTCTCACTGATAACTTGCCATTGGCAAAACTAGGTTAGAATCTTTTATTCCAACCTTAGCTACAAATGTTAACTCTCAAGTCACATATTATTTATTTATGGTGGAGGCCATCAGTGATAAACATCGTCTTCTTTCTGGGTCTAGGTGAGAGTGTTGCACATTTTCCTCAGTCTAGTGTTCTCAGGGCCTGATTTTCCTCATATGATTTTAATACATCCATCAGTGCACGTGGTACAAATTTACTTTGATAGGTTCTGGTACCCTTGTACTTTTAAGAATAAGTGATTTACTAGTCTGTTCTTCATCAGTGCTGCCAGGCAGATGTGCACATGGGATTTACATCTCCAAAAGGTGCATAGTCATCCTGCCTTTGCAATTGCACCCAGCATGGAGTCAAATGCTGCTTACAAATGAAATTCTCAGGGCAAGGCACAGCCTGAGAACACACTGTTTTACAATGATTATGTGACTTTTGGAAGGGACACAGTAGATCTCAATACCCCCTCTGCATTCAGGAGAAAAGGGAGAATAATTTATTAGTACTTCTTAAAATGGAAAAGGCTTTTACTTATATCTGGTTAAGAGGCTCCACCTTTGTTTAATATGTATCTCTCAGCAATCTTAACTTGACTTTCCCTAATGCCCTCCATTCTTTGCAACAGTAAAGAATGGAATTTTAACTTTCCAAGTCTACTGTAGCAATTTACTAATTTTTATGAATTTTATCCACCATATGCATTAAGTACAGATGCTGATATCTTTGTTTTTCTCTTGTGAGTGTGTGATTTGTTAAAAGGAGTGTCAGTTAAGCTGCACAGAGAGAAAATTACTTTTTCCTTCTACACTAAGGATGACAGTCCAGAAATAAAAAAGAAGTCACGCCCTGTGATGGTTTTGTTGAGCTCATCTACCAGCTCTGAGCTGCATGAGATAATGAAATTCTTACGTGTTTATGTTACTGCTGGTTATATTGTGTCTTGGCAGCTGAACACATCCTAACTGATATTCAATTAGGCACCTGAAAGTGACTTGCCAAGGTGTTAGAAACTGAAATGTGGAACTATTCTACTATAAGAAACACATATAAAGATCCAAACATTTTAGGCTCTAGGTTTGGTAACTCGTATATGAGGGTAAAATGTTTCTTCAAGACCACAAATGCTACTTACAGAAGACAACAGGTACATTTTTGTCCTTGTTAAATAAGAAAAAAATTGTTACTAGCTTTTAAGCATATAATTGTTGGATACTCAACATATATATTTCTAGTACCTCCATATGGTCAGGACATTCACAGTTTTGGAGGATAGAATGTGGTGATCTCAGGATTGCCAATGCATAGAAAGTGATAGCCTCAAACGGCAATGGTACCATGAAATTCTACATCCTAAAAGGCAGACCAAATGGCTGAAACTTCACCAGGCCCTTAGAGGGAACACCTGACCCACAAGACACTGGAGAGGGTATGATGAAGACTGACCTTAATCTTCTACAGCCTCTCCCCCCCCCCCACTCTCTCTTCTCTCTAACTCTTTTATATTAGTTATCTTTTTCTTCCTTTTCTTAGTGGGCACTGACCTGTAACTCCCAGTACCAGCATGTGGCTATAATCCACAATGAGTTTTTGATCAGAGAGACCTACAATGTTTCCTAAAAGAAAGACAGATTTCTGTCAGAGTACTTGATGACCCACCAAAGGTTAGTGGTTAGACCTTACTGCTGAAGACACCTTATGTGGTTGACACATAAAATGGAATGACATGGCTGGAAGCTGGAAGAGAGTTAGTCCTCAGACAGTCAGCGCGTCTAGTGCCAGAAGGTGCTACAGGGGCGACTGGGGGAAAATGACCAATATCTGTCCAACTAACTCATGGTCTAACCTACTTAGCAGCAAATAACCTGTCGTGATGCTCACACAAGTGCAATAGTGGCACACAGCCATGGTGGGAAACCAACTGCTCTTGATTCGGCTAACTGATCCCCTCAGTGGTAGAGAACCCATAGCTGGAGCTGGGAAACAAGTCAGAACCATATCCAAACATAAGCCCACTCTCCGATATCAAGCTACCATCAATCATGGGCTACAAGAGGGCCTACGCCTATTAAGTTCTCTATAAAAAAGTAAGGGTTATCTCATTTGTCCTGGTGCTAACTTATTCTCCGTTGGAGAATCTGCTTCTCTTTTTCAGATAGATGCAGATCCTAAGGAGAGAGCCACCCCATCATACCTCAAAAAGGGCCCCAGCTGAAACTGAGAACAATTAGGGAAACAAGCAAGGGTGCTGTTTTCTTGGTGAACTGGATACCAGGAGAAGGGGGAAGGAGATCAACACAGAGAGAAATCAGCTCCTACCAAATCAGAGATCGAGACCCAGAGGCCCCCAACACCTCATCACCAAAGCAGACACAAAATGAATCCAACATGGCTCAGGCAAATTTTGCAGAAGAGGGAGTGGAAAGAATGTCGGAGCCACATGTTGGGTCATGATATGCAGAGACATTTATCCTACCCATAACCGTGGGCTAACTCCAGAATGCATGACACATATACCTCAACAAGGAGGGGCCAAGGGGAGCTGGTAGTTAATGGATGAGCCTAATAATGGTACCAAATTGACTGTATTCACTGAGTACAAAACTAATTAATAAAAAATAAATAAAATAAATCAATAAATAAATAGATTTAAAGAAAGAAGAAAGTGATAGCCTAACAAATGTAAATATTATACTATGGAAAGTTGATTTACTTTCAGTTAAAGGAAATTGGAAGAGCTCAGAAATAACCTTAGAACCAGGGTGTTCATGGCCTTTTCCTCCACCCATTCACCTGCAAATATAGAGAGGGGTTTTCTCTAAAGTTTTCTCTTTCCAAAGGAAGGCATTTCAGAAGAACTACCTATGGTAAATGTCAAAGCACAAAAAGAAGACTGTGTTCACCCCATACAAAAACCCCAGAGGAACATTGTCTCCCACCACTGTCTGATCTTTGCGTCGACAAATCTCCCATGAAAAGCATTTCCCTAAAACAGGGCTGCTACTTTGGAGGTGTTCTTGGCAATATCTTTGCTTCTCCATTCCTTTGGCTTTCTGCAATTCCCAAATCCTTCTTGGGGATTATCATTCCACCCTTTTCTCCAGCATACTAATCTGTAAGCATCACCTACATGATCAAGATACCAACTCCTAAAAAAGTCTCTCTTTAGATTTACAGAGCCTAGAACATCTGAGCAGAGCTGTGCTTAGAAAACCACAACTTGCTGAGAACTTGCCTCGAATGGAGTCTAAAACAACACAGACTGTTAAAGGTCTGCATGTGTATTAGTTATTGATGCTCTAACAATTTACTATTGACTTTATTAGTGTAAAGCAACATAAATTTATTCTGTTATTGTACTGTAGGTCTGCTATAGATTGGATCTTGAGTGTCTCTAACTGCTCATGTGCAAAAGCCTAAGTGGACTGGAGGAATGGCTTAGTGGCTAAGGCATTTGCCTGCAAAGCCAAAGGACCCAGGTTTAATTCCCCAGAACCCACATTAGCCAGCTGCACAAGGGGGCACACACATCTGGAGATCGCTTGCAGTGGCTAGAGGTCCTGGAGTACCCATTGTCTCTCTCTCTCTCTCTCTCTCTCTCTTACTCTAAGTAAATAAATAAATACATAAAAATATTAAGAAGAGGAATTTTAAAAAATAAAAAAAAAACAAAGCTACCAGCCTGTGGTAGAACATTTGAGAGGTAGAATCTATGAGAAGGAAGTAAGATCACTGCGGGCATGTCCAATGAAGTATGATTGAAGCCAAGCCTTTTTCTTTCTCTCTTTGCTTCCATGGAATAGGCAACTATGAGGTTCTGCTTCATGATAGGTCCACAAAATAATGGAATAAATCTTCTGAAACTATGAGGCATAATTTTCTTTCCTACCTTGGATATTTTGCTCCAAGTGATATAAATCTGGCTAATGAATAGTCTGAAAGAGTTAAAAATCAAGGAGTTGGTGAAGATGTTTCCTTGTAAAGGCTCTAAGGATTATATTTCTTTACTTTTTTCTAACCTCAAGAGGCCAATATTCCTTGACCCTTACCACCGCTTACCAAGAACACAGCATAGAATCTCCAGATTTTTTTTTTTTTTTTTTGACACTGATGTTGCTCCCATGATTGCATCTCCTACACTATTTGGTTCCCTATGCTCTTAGTGGACCACTGTGCCTACACTGGGAATATTCAGATGATTTAGGATGCTGGGTCCTTCTTCATATTTGAAACCTTGAAACATTCCTTCTGTTATACAAGATCACATATCACAGCCATTAGGGCGTAGATAGGGGGATAGATTGTTATTTTTTACCTTCATCAAAATACAAATTAAACACCAATAATTTACGCATTCAAAGGAAAAAAAACCAGCATATTTAGCTAGAAAATGGCAGCATCAAGTTGTGACTATAAGGCAAAGTATATATATATTTAAACCTCTAAACATTCTGAGAGGCATGTGTGGTGTTTCAATGTTTAAAACTTATTGAAAATATAATTTGAATAATTGAGATTTATTTATGATTTTTCACTTAGGAAGAATATAGAAGTTCTTAGGGTATAAATCATGTTAATTCCAATATATATTATAATGGTATATACATACACATATACACATGTGGGACATAACTCCTATTTTACTTGGTCTAAAGACTGTATTGTGAATAGATTCAAATTTTCACTTATTTGGTTTCCTGGCACAATACTAACCTAGTATAGCGATTGTGGTGGTTTGAATAGAATAGATGGCCCCCAATATATTCAGTTGTTTGTTTGTAGTTTGCATCAGCAGCCACCTGGCTAGAGTCAGTGCCATTGTGTTGATCTTAAGTGTGGTGGTGGGTTTCATGCAAAGTGTGCCTAGCAGGAATTCCTGAAATATGCTGTGCTGTGTGGCTTTTGGCTTTTGGATTTAGGCTTGTACTTCTCTCTCTCTGCTTGGACCTATGAAGGCAGGCCAGCTTCTTCTGCCATTTATGGAACTTCCCCTGGATCTGTAAGCTTCAATAAATATACCTTCCTCCATAACTGTGTCTGGTCTGAAAGTTCATCTTAGCGAACCTGGAGCTGTCTGCTATAGCGATCCTCCCAGAAGACAGGAATATTACATAGCCACCAAAATACATTTCATGTTCATTCCTAAAATGTAGCATTGTGAAGAGGAAAAGCCATAGTCTGTAGGATGATTAAACAAAAGGCACAATGGTACAATGGGAGGCCAAATGAATAAGACTGCTCCAGAAAATTCCATGTTGTGACTAAAAATAGCCTACTACAAGAGCACTGGCACCAGAAGGAGTCACTTCCCAGAAGTCAGGCAATTAGCAGTTCTAACTGTGTCCATATCAAAGTCTACATGTGTCTCCTAGCTTTTGTTTCCTCTCTTCTTGCTATGGGCAAATGAGACAGGTTGAAAATTTCTCTCTGCCTAGTTTGGGCAAAAACTGTGAATAAATTCCTCTTTCTCTCTCTCTGTCTCTCTCATTCAGGGGTAATAGTACAACAAGTATATGGAAAATTAAAGAGAAGCATCTGAGGCTGACACAGAGAAACTGAATACTTCCTTGAGGAGATGTAGACAATTTGTGTGTATTTGTGAGTGACAGTGGGAATAAATATACATTTTGGAGTTACTGTCAACTTCTTCATTTCCCAGGGGGAAAGACTTGCTGTAAGAATTTAAACATGATGATGCAAAGCTGGGAATGGCTCCATACACATATAACCCTGACACTGAGAAAGCTAAGGAAAGAAGCTCATCGTGAGTTTGAGGCTAGCTTCTACTACATAGTGAGTTCCAGCACAGCTGGAGCTACATAGAGATCTCTATTTCAATCAATAAAACAAGATAGGTTTGAAAAATTTAACATAAAATGAGTTCTTGGTACATACACAGAATTTTTTTTTAAAAAAAAGGACATAAGAGTAGCTATTTTCCATTATGAAACACTGGTAAAATTAATTTTGATGTTCCACAGCATTCAGTACAAAATATATAAAATAATAATAATAATGATGATTTGAGTTCTGCATTACAAGTCATGAGTTTGACATATATATATATATATATATATATATATATATATATATATATATAGCTGGAGAGATGGCTTAGCATATAATATGATTGCTATCAAAGCCAAAGGACACAGTCTCAATTCCCCAGTACCCACACAAAGCCAGATGCACACAGTGGCACATATGTCTGAAGGTTGTTTGCAGTGGCTAGTGGCTCTGCCACTCCCATTCTCTCTCTCTTTCTCCCTCTGCCTCTCATTCTTTCAAATAAACGATTAATAAAAATATATTTAATATATATTTATATATTAATTAACAGTTTGGCATGGGGCTAGAGAGATAGGTCAGTGGGTAAAGTGCTTGTTGCACAAGCATGAGGACTTGAATTCAAACATTTAGATCCCACATAAATTGCTGGGCATCATGACATAAGCCTGCAATCCTATTACTGAGGAGATTGAAAGAAGGAATTCCTGGTGCTAATTGTCTAAACTATCAGTGGTCTCAAGGCTCAGCAAGAGACCCTATTTCTAAAAGGAAAAGTAGAGTCCATGAACAAAAATTTATGTCTATCTCCATATACACATGCATACATGTACACCAAGCCCCCCTCGCACATAGGTAACAACATATATACAAACATGCATGGATACATGTGTGGTGGTTTGATCCAGGTATCTCCCATAAACTTAGGTGTTCTGAATGCTATGATCCCAGCTGATGGAGATTTGGGAATTAGCGCCTCCTGGAGGCAGTGTATTGTTGGTGGCCGGCTTATGGGTATGGGTCAGTTTCCCCTTGGCAGTGTTTGGCACACTTTCCTGTTCCTGTCATCCACCTGATGCTGGGTAGGAGTTGATGTTCTCCCTCTGCTCATGCCATTGCTTTCCCTTGCCATGATGGAGCTTCCCCTTGAGTCTGTAAGCCCAAACAAGCCCTTTTTCCCACAAGCTGCTCTTGGTCAGGTGAGTTATGCCCAGCAATGCGAACCTGACTGCAACAGTAAAGTTGGGACCAGAGGAGTGGGGTTGCTGCTATACACTTGACCATGTGGCTTTTGGCCTTTTGGAGATGATTTTTGAGAGGAATGTTAAAGGATTTGAAACATTGACCGAAGAGACACTTTGCAGTGCTGTAAGTACAGCTTGATGGACAATTCTGGTCAGAGTTGAAAGACCTGACTGCTGTAAGAACTATGGACTGTGAGGATTGGTTTATGAAGGTAAGAAAGGACTTTGCCTGGACTGGGCTAAGAGCAATTTGTGTGAGAAGCTTGCTGTTATGCCCATGTCCTGAGAACTTGTGCAGGGTTGCATTGCTTAGAAATGGACTAATGTGAGCAGATAGATATGGCAAAGAAATGAAATCTTTTGGCTGAAACTGCAGCCCATTAAGCTGCAATTGTATGAGAGATTACAACCACTGAAACTGGGCCAGCTGACCTGCATTGGGGAAGTCTTTCGAAGGGGTCTGAATGTTGAAGAATGGTCCTGTTCTTCAAAGTCTGCTTTATCTTCCCCTTCCTGGATTAACAAATTGGCACTCTACCTGGTATTATTGAGTATAAGAATTGCAAGCATGAGGGGGTTATTGAATTTGTATGATGGTCTTATGTTTTGGAAATGGCCATGGGCAGTATGAAGCAGGTTTGCTGGTTTGCCTGCATGGAGACTTAATGGAGTTGTGAGGATGAGCCATGTGTTGCGTTGGAGACCCAGTGGCTATGCCAAGAGAGGGCTGATAAGGAGAACTGCTGGCCCTGGAGGAAGTTTCTCAGGACTGTGAGTAGCCTCGCTGAAGCGGTGGAATTAGAACTCCAGAGACTTGTTGGCAATTAGAATTATAGGACTTGGAGACTTGTCACTAACTAGAATTGTTGGTCTTGGAGCTAGAGTTTGATGTTTGCCCTGCTTCAATCTTGTGTTGGTTGAATATTTCTTTGCTATGTCTAATGCCACCTTTGCAGTGTGAATGTTTATTTTGTGCCATTATAGAGCTATTTGGTTTATTTTTAGTATTATGGCTTAGTTAACAGACTTTGGCTATGGGGATGTTTGAACATCATTGGGATTGATAATACTATGGAGACTTTTAAGGTTGGAAGAATGCATTGCATTTTACATCATGCATGATTGTTGGTTTATAGGGGCCAGGGGCAGAATGTGGTGGCTAATTCATGGAATCCATTCAATCTTTTTGATGCTGTTGGTCTCAGATAATTAACAGAGTGCTATAATTCAGTAATCCAATACCCAAATAATTTGACGCATGTAAAGAAATATCTTTACAAAACTGCATAGTTATTTTCAAAGCACATAGTGAAAATGGCTATAGATTCATCTTTTCTTTATTTAACTTCAGAATGAGTAATGGAATCATGAAAATGTCATGCACACACTCAAACATCAATTTGTACTCTGATTCAAATAAAAATTATAACATTTGATATTAAAATGAAGAGCAAATTGGTAAATACATGATTTATTCTGCAAGTTGGTCAGTATTTTACCAATAAGAATACAATATATTGATCAACTAAATAAATTCATTTAAGTAATTAACATACGTTAAAATTTTAGGGCATACATTTTTACTGGGATTTCTTATTATACTTAAAATTATGCCGGCTGGAGAGATGGCTTAGCGGTTAAGCACTTGCCTGTGAAGCTTAAGGACCCCGTTTCGAGGCTCTATTCCCCAGGGCCCATGTTAGCCAGATGCACAAAGGGCACACACACCTGGAGTTTGTTTGCAGTGGCTAGAAGTCCTGACACGGCCAATCTCTCTCTCTCTCTCTCTCTCTCTCTCTCTCTCTCTCTCTTTCTCTCTCTCTGCCTCTTTCGTTCTCTGTTTGTCACTCTCAAATAAAAATTAAAAAAAAAATAAAATAAATTACGAAGAAGGAAAACATGAAGTATACAGTAAATCCTTTGGTGGGAGAGTGAAAGGTAAAAAACAACCAGGGAGCATCTCACATATTATCATAGGTTATAAAGAAGCATATCTGAGAGGAAAATGAGCCTTAGATTGATAAGCAATATTTTGAGTCATTCATGGAGTTTTGCAATATTAATCCCACTTAGAAGGAATGAATATGAGACCAGCTGACTGTACGGAACTGGTTTAACATTTGTGATTATGGACAATAAAATGAAATAGTGTCTAATGTGACTTACTTGGATGTTTACTTTAGGATTAAATGGAAAAACAGACATGGACACAGGGGTGCAAAGAGAAGCCTACCAATGCTGATAGTTTGGGTCTCTACCCTGGCTTAGTGTAGGAACTATAGAAAGTTACCTGGCACCTGTAAGCACTGTTTCAGAGTATGATGAAAACTTATTTGTACTTAAGGCCTCCATAAAATACACATCAAATCGTAGAAAAAGAAGCTGTCAAATAAGCATACATTTATAACTGACACAAATATGTAAGTGGATGGCTGGAGGGTTGGCTCATCAAATAAGGTGCTTGTCTGCAAAGCCTAATGACCTAGGTTCAATTCCTTAGCAACCTGCTAAAGCCAGATGCACAAACTGGCACATGAATCTAGAGCTCGTTTGCAGCAGCTAGAGGCCCTGGAATGCCTATCTCTCTCTCTCTCTCTCTCCCTCTCTTTCCTCTCTCTGCTTGCAAATAAATGAAGAAACTATTAAAAACTGAATCTATGAGTAGAACCAGGAAAGCGGGCAGAGCACCAAAGTTTCTTTTGCACATTTAAATACTCTAGGATCTTTTCTTTTCTGCATTAATTAGAGTCAATCATAACTGAAGGTAATCAAATAATACACCAAAGTACAGAATGTTGACATGCTGAGAATTTTCACCTAACAGAGAAGCAAGGTTTCTCTCCTATTCTCCCGACTTCCCCAAGGATTGGCAAAGAAATCAGAATGTCTTTCTCTTGAAGCAAACCATAAAACCTAGGAAGTACACTTTCTTATTAGAATAGTTTTATTTTTTATTATAACATGACAAGATTAAAGCTTATCAAATACACCCAGAATTCCAAATGTTATTGTGCTATTATATTATTTCATTTATATTGATAACAAAGTTTACAGTGTCTCATGTAAGTATGTATTATACCTGGTGACTTGCCTCTCTTGGAAGACCTTAGTCCAGAGGTGGCTTGCTACATATATAAGGGAAGTAATGCTACACAGAAATTTGTTCACTTTACTTTTGCAAACCTATGGTTTTTACAGTCATGTTGTCTGTGATCCTTGGTATGGGTCAGCAAAATACATTACTGTGCCTTTCTTATATAATATATAGGTTTGGATTACTAGGAGAAAGGGGAAATGTGTTTTACCAGAACTACTGGCTAGAATGCCTGGCTCTGCATCCTAAAGGTCACTTTTATTGAAAGAGTATGATGTATGGAAATGGAGAAATAAATAAATTTAGGTGTTTTTTCTTTTTACTTTTTTTAAAGATCTTATTTTTATTTATTAGAAACAGAGGGAAAGAGAGAGAGTGAGAATTGGCACATCAGGGCCTCTAGCCACCACATATGAACTCCAAATGCATGTGCCACCATGTGTATCTGGCTTATGTGGGACCTGGAGTATCGAATCTGGGTCCTTAGGCTTCGCAAGCATGCACCTTAACTGCTAAGCCATCTCCGTAGCCCACTAAATTTAGTTTTAGCTGAAACTGGAAAATTCTCATTTTTCTCAACCTCACCCATAGCAGAGTTACAGAAAAGATTAAAACCAAATCCAGCTAATAAGTATGCATACAAAGGTTAAGCTGATAGTCTGTTACTGGAATTTGAAGATAGGCTTTCTCCTGAGAGACAGTGTTCTCTTATACTGGTGATTGGCTCACTGTCATAGATAGGAGCAAAGACATGTAAAATAAGAGATGAATATACATCTATAGGTTTCCATGTGAGGGTTTGGTTGGAATTCTGATAAAACAACCCTTGAGTGTATAGCACCCTTTATCAGTATAGTGAAGACACATTAAATGTCACCTGAACGAGTCTGGTCTATAAAATGTAAATATACACACATACACACACATATGCACATGTATGCATGCACACACAAGTTTTATTTATTTTTTTTTATTTTTATTTTTTTGGTTTTGCGAGGTAGGGTCTCACTCTAGTTCAGGCTGACCTGGAATTCACTATGTCATCTCAGGGTGGCCTCGAACTCACGGCAATCCTCCTACCTCTGCCTCCCAAGTGCTGGGATTAAAGGCGTGCGCCACCACACCCGGCACAAGTTTTATTTTAAAAAATATTTATTTATTTGAGAGAGAGAGAGAGAGAGAGGCAGATAGAGAGAAAGAGAGAATGGGCATGCCAGGGCCTCCAGCCACTGCAAAAAACTCCAGATGCATGTGCCCCCTTGTGCATCTGGCTTACGTGGGTCCTGGAGAATCAACATTGTCCTTAGGCTTCACAGACAAATGCCTTAACCACTAAGCTACTTCCCCAGGCCATCTGTTAAGTTTTCCAATAATACAGATCAGCTATTTTTCATGAAATACAACAAGTAATGCAGATATTTTAACTGTAACAGAATGTTCAAGGTCATGAAAATAAAGAGAGGGGTTGGCAGAAATAGTATTGTAGCTTTCTTGAAAATAACTTGAATAATTAAAATGAAATGAATTCAAATAAAAAAATCCTGAGCTGAAAATAAGCTGCAAAGCAATGTAAAAGAAACAACAATTTACTGAAGCAGGCAAGCATAGGGAATAATTCAGCCACCTTGGAAGAGGGGAAGAAAAAACGGAAGGAGACAACAGGAGAGAAAAGAGGAGGAAAGAATAAAGAGGAGAGGAGATGAGTTGAGAGGAAAAAACAGTCACCACCAGAAACACCACCACTACCATGCAGACATCTAGAAGAACTGTAAATATTGGTTTGTAGGTATTGCAGTTACTGTCAAGTTTCTTACATAAAGCACTGGACCAAAGGCAGCAGTTAGGAGGAAGTGTTTTATTTTGTCTTACAGTCTTGACGTGAAGGTTCATAATGACAGGGGAAAGTATGACATGACCCGAAGCTAGACTTCACCTCTGCCACAGCAGGTGAACGACCAGTGTGAAAGAGAGAGAACACTGGCAAAAGGGAGCTGCTTATAGCACAACTAAGTCTGCCCCCAACAATACACCTCCTCTAGCCAGGCTCCACCTCCCAAATTGTCTCAGCTGGGGACCTACATTCAAAACACATAAATTTATGAAGGGCACCCAATCCAAACCACTATAGTAGGATTTATTTAATTTAACTCAAAAGTAACAAAGGAATACTCCACAAATATTTTTTAAAACAAAACAAAGCTCAACTAAACAAAATTTAGAAGCATTTTTACAGAGGAAAATATCAATCTCAATCAAAGACAAAAAGGCATGTTTCACTTTAAACAATAAATTAGAATAAAATGAAGTAACAAGCTAAAGAATTTTGAGAGGAAAGAATTGTAAATCAGATTCTTATTCTGCCAAACATCATTTACATGTACAAGTCATAAAAAGAACTTAAACAATTCAGCTTCTCAGACAATAAGGATCACTTTGAAAACTAAACACTTAACTATATTTGACAGTCAACATAATAAGCATCAGGAAAACATTCAGGTTTGTCATATTTGAGGTGTAGAAAGATGGTAGTGAGCCTTTGAGATGTAAAATAAGTGGCACTGGGTCCTAGATAAAATCACGTATGAGAAGAAGTAAAACAACTGATATAAATATGTATCCAAAATGGGATCCAAAAATAAAATTATAACTTTGGAAAATGAATGTGGTCATCTTATAAGAAATAACCAACTGCTCTTGGATTGGCTAACAGATCCATTCAGTGGAACAGGACTCATAGCTAGAACTGGGAAACAAGTCAGAATCATACGCACAAAACAAGTTCATTCTCCAATATCAAGCTCCCACCCTTCTTGGGCTAAAAGAGGTCCTACACCTATTAAATTCTCTCTAAACTCACAATGGTTATCCCATTCATCTGGTGCTGACTGTACTCTCTTGTTGGAGAATCTGCTTCCCCTTTTTAGATGAACGCAAAACCTGAGGAGAGAATCATCCCATTGCACCTCACCAGGGCCCCAGCTGAAACCATAGAGGAATTGGGGGAAATGAGCAAGAGTGCTGCTTTCTTGGTGAACCTGGTACCAGCACAAGGGAGAAGGAGATAGACACAGAGAACACTCAACTCCTACCAAACTAGAGATCCAGAGACACAGAGGCTCCTGAGAGCTCATCACTGAAGCAGACCTAAAATGAACCCATTGTGGCTCAGGGAAATTTGCAGAAGCGGGGGCAGAGAGATTGTTAGAGCCACAAGTTGGGACATAATGCACAGAGACATTGTCTCTTCCCCATAACTGGTGGCTACCTCCACAATGCACAGCCACAATCTCCATGGGGATAACTGGCACCCCAACAAGGAGGGTCCCTTCGGAAGGAGAGGACACAGATGAGGGTAAGGATGGTACCAACATGGGTTGTTTACACACTGAGTATGTACATAACTAATAAAAATACATAAATAAAAAAGAATAACACTTGATGATAAAAGAGCAATTTTCTAAATATAATTTTAATATAACCCTTGTTTATTATTAGATAGCACAATTGTGCAGTTGGGAAGATAGCTCAGAGAGTTTGGGATAATAAAGGTACAGCTTTACATTTAGTAGGTAATGTCTGAAACTTCAGCTCTTCTAAAACAAGGTAGGAGGCAACATCAGAAGAATCCTAGTTCTCTGGCCATGCAGTTTTGATAGAAACAAAATGTATATCCAAGCCAGGCGTGGTGGCGCACGGTTTTAATCCCAGCACTCGGGAGGCAGAGGTAGGAGGATCACCGAGAGTTTGAGGCCACCCTGAGACTACGTAGTGAATTCCAGGTCAGCCTGAACCAAAGTGAGACCCTACCTAGAAAAACTAAAACACACACACATACACACACACAGAGTATATCCAGCCAGGCATGGTGGCACACGCCTTTAATCCCAGCACTGGGGAAGCAGAGGTGGGAGGATTTTCATGAGTTCGAGGCCACTCTGAGACAACCTAGTGAATTCCAGGTCAGCTTGGGCTAGAGTGAGATCCTACCTCAAAAAACAAACAAAAAAGTATATCCAGCAAGGCTAAAACAATTTATTAAGGAGTTTTCATTATACTATTTTTTTACCACTAGCATATTAACTTGACAATAGATAAATATCGGCACAAAATAAATAATATTCTCACAAATATTTCTCATATTTTATTCTCAATAAATCAAGCTTTACTTTTTAAACTGCTTATGAAAACTAAAGCGAGAACATTTTAAACACATCCATTCTTATCAAAACTGTCCAAAAACAGTCACCTTGGTCCCAATCCAGAACTCAGGAGTCTATTAGCAAGAAGTATAAACTTGCTAAGGAATTATAAGCTTCAGTAAAATGAAAACATTTCTTATAAATATGTTACCAAAATAATAAACACAAGTTGGCCCATTTCTGTTTTTTAAACGATATCCATAAAGGCTGATTCATTCATTTACTCACTTGTAAAGCAAATACTTAAACACCCATGGTATTAACAGAGCTTATGAGGTTAAACAGGAAATAGTCCCCATCTAATTGGTCAGAAAGAAGACAAATGTTATGATTAATAAATACATAAATAATAAAATACTGATGATGAATGGATCCATATTAGGCACACAACTGATGCTATTTTATTCAGGAAGTCTCTCAAAATATCAGAAAAAAGTTCCATGTTACATACAGGAATTAGAAGAGGGGGTGAAAAGATTATAAGAGCTACAGGATGGAAGAGCATATCCAGAGAAAATGCTCTTCCCTAAAATGACTGACTGCTGCTCTCATATTCATAACCCACATCCATTCATCAGTACTCCATGGTGAATTCAAGCAATTCCACTAAGAAGGGTCCTCAGTGGAATGGAGACAGGGAGGAGGGAAATTATGGTACCAACATATGATGTGTCCATATAAAGTTTCTACTTAATAAAAATAAATAAATAAAAACTGGATAAACTGTAAGACATGGTTAGAATTGGTTGTCCAAATACCACATTCTTACAGAATTGCTAAGGCCCATGGCAATAAAAACAAATCAATGTTATTCAATGTTGCTAAATATTTTGGAACTACTTTACAAAGGAAGTTACTTCATTTATTTTTTTAATTACTCCAATAAAACATATCAATAACCAAAATTTTAAGGCATGATTATATAGAGGGTGGCTATATAATTACATTAATTTATATGTATGCTCATTTCTACATGACTTCATATGATTCCTGATTTTTATCAACTGAATTGAGGGAGTTGTCATTTTGTGTGTATGGCTTTGTCTCCTTCCTGTTCCTTATATTTTTCCTATTATTTCCACAAAGTAGCTTCAACTATAACTATAATAATTATGACATGACAACTATATACATATATATGGAATATATATGACCAAATATAATAATATAGTAGTAAAGCCGGGTGTGGTGGCGCACGCCTTTAATCCCAGCACTCGGGAGGCGGAGGTAGGAGGATTACCATGAGTTCTAGGCCACCCTGAGACTCCATAGGGAATTCCAGGTCAGCCCAGACTAGAGTGAAACCCTACCTCGAAAAACCAAAACAAAAAAATAAATAAATAAATAAAAAATAAATAATATAGTAGTAATAATAATGTATGTAGTAATATATTACTTAGAATAACAAATAATATAGATAGATAGCACATCTGATATACTAAGTTAAATTATCAATCAATAATTAAAATGTACTAGAATGCTTCCATAAATTATTTTTGTAAAAATATGTAAATATATTATTGTAGTATATTTACAATTATTCAATGTACAAAAATTATTCTTTTCCTTATTTCTAGTATTACATTTTATTTATTTTATTTTTGAGGCAAGCCCAACAGACTGGCATTTTCTTATCCTATGCGAGAGAGCAAGAGCAAGAGCAAGACAGAGAGATAGAACTGGCATACCAGGAACTCCAGCAACTACAATAATACTCCAGTTGCATGTACCACCTTATGCGCATGTGCAGCCTTGCACACTTGCATCACTTTGTGTGTCTGGCTTATATGGGGCCTGAAGAGTTGAACATGGGTCCTTAGGCTTCACAGGAAAGCACCTTAACTGCTACATCATCACTTCAACCCTAGTGTTATATTTTAATTACCGAATTATATAAAGAAATACATCATTTAAGACCTAGGCAAACTTCCCTGCATCACTCTATTTGGGAAATTGGTCCTCATAGGTCTTTATCTTACTACTGATTATATTTTTGAAACTCAGGTGTCATCATGTTTCTAAAGCATTTATTACAGTAATAATAGAGTTCGCAAGTTTAATAATGACAAATACATTGATGTTTAGCCAGTCATAGTGATTTTACATAGCAATGAATATAAAAGTATATAGATTTTCAAAAATATTTTATTTTTATTTATTTTGACAGAGAAAGATTGAGAGAGAATGAGAGAATGGGCATACTAGGGCCTCCAGCCACTGCAAACTAATTCCAAATGTGTGTTCCCCCTTGTGCATCTGGCTAACGTGGGTCCTGGGGAATTGAACCTGGATCCTTTAGCTTTGCAGGCAAATGCCTTAACCACTAAGCAATCCTTCCAGCCTGAAAGTATATGGATTTTTAATCTGTGAACAAAGTATTGTCACCATACATTGTCAAAGAACATGCTATTGGAGACATAGAAATAAGAATCTCACTGCTGAGCTAGAGAGATGGCTTAGCAGTTAAGCGCTTGCCTGTGAAGCCTAAGGACCCCTGGTTCGAGGCTCGATTCCCCAGGACCCATGTAAGCCAGATGCACAAGGGGGCGCATGCATCTGGAGTTCGTTTGCAGTGGCTAGAGGCCCTGGCGCGCCCATTCTCTCTCTCTCTCTCTCTCTCTCTCTCTCTCTCTCTCTCTTGCTCTCAAATAAAGAAAAACAAAAAAGTTTAAAAAAAAAAAGCATCTCACTGCTTATGACTTAAGAGATGTTAGTGAAGGCTAGTTTTGCATTACTAAAGCAATATAAAATAGTATATTCTGGATATTGTTATAAGTATTTCCTAAAATGTCACGCAGACAGCTTGTACTATTAATTGTTTGAAATATTCATCAGTCATTAATACTAAAATTTTAAGCTGGGCATGGTGGCACATGCCTTTAATCCCAGCACTCAGGAGGCAGAGGTAGGAGGATCGCCATCAGTTCAAGGCCACCCTGAGAATACACAGTGAATTCCATGTCAGTTTGGGCTAGAGTGAAACACTACCTAAAAAAAAAAAAAAGAAAAAAAAACACTAAAATTTTAGTGCTTAGATTACAACAAATATCATACATAAGGACAAATTATACTAAATGGAAAAAATTCTGTATCTTCATAAAGTTAAATATATATGTGTACTCTATGATCTATCCATTGTATTCCTATATGGACACTCATCAGAAATAGCCATGGTTCAAACAAGAATGTCTGTAGGTATGTGCTATTAAATGATCAAAACTGAACAGAACCAACATGGCAATCGATAGCACAGTGACGAAATATCTGCAGTGTATTCATACTAAAGCATACACATGCACCAAAGAGAATATAATGGCAGTAAATGCAAGAATGGCATTATGTCAACATGAGCGTATAGTTCATATTTCATTTATGTAAAATGGGGAGCATAGTGGCTGCAAGAGGTCAATTAGTGGGATTTTAGTGGCACTGGTAATGCTGATCTGAGTTTATGCTAAGATCTATCTAGTTGTACAATATGTGTATATTTCTGTATATTAAATTACAATAAAATATTTCCTTAAAGAATCTGTGATTTTACTAATTATTTCTTCAATTAATACTTAGTCTAGAGGTGTCCAATATGCAGGCATTTTAACGATGAATTTGGACAAGCACATGTACCAATAACCAAAAAATTAAGCTACATCTTGTTAAATTAATGGTTCACCCTTCAGTTATTGAACAGTATGTATATGTATGTATGCATGTATGTTCCTCAGAAATTTACAAATGTGGTTTGGGTAATAAGCATCAACTTATGTCACATATGTTAATAGGCAAAACATTTAAAACAAGTCTACAATTTTTAAAAGTGGGGATTTGATTTAGGATTATTTGAGATTAATATGAATTAATTTAATTATTCATAATATTAGTTTTGAAGTTACTTGCAGAAATGACAGATTTAGTAAAATCTTTTAGTCCCAGGTACCACAAGCATATTAAATAACCTAGTCACATATTTTTTTAAGTTCATAGGAATCTGCATCTGTGAAAGTTCATAATTTAAACATTTTGCCTTGAAGGAATATTTTTAAAATAGTATATATTGAATTATAATTTACTGAAAATAAAATCCGTACTTGGTAAATTTGATTTATTCTGGCAAATAACACAAAGCTATAACCATTTCTACAGTTGTGATGTAGAAAATTTCCTGTACACCTCATAGTTACCTTACCAAACTTGAAAATACAAGTCTTTGTCCACTGGTTATATGCTTTCTGTCCCCACAGCTTTTCCTTTTCTAGAATGTCATCAGTGTAAGAAAATGCTATGAAGCATTTTGTATCTGTTCTTTAACATAATATCATAGTCTCAATGTACAATCATATCACTGCAAATATCTGTTGTTTCAATTTGTTCAAATTTATTTAAACATATTTAATTTCTTAGAAAATCTTGATGATTATTTATTCTGTAATTGTTGATTGGTATGTTCTATAAACACACTGTTTTTTTTAAATTTATGGTGCTATTGAGTTTGTTTATTAATATACTTTTTCCTTCTTTTGTCTACATGTTCTGCTTACTGAAAGAGAATCTCTAAGACTCCTACTATGACTATATGGACATATACATTAAGAGTTGCTATGTTCTCTTGAAAAATTAATCCCTGTCTTCATGAAATCTTTCTCCTTATCATTGCTAAGGATCCTTTTCCGAGTGTCTTTACCTGAAACTCATTGTTACGGTTATTTTAATATTTCTTGGCCAGGTAATGGTGTCTACTACTTTGGTAAACATAGGTCAGGATGTTGTTATGGAGGTAGTGTTTAGATGGTAAATACTGAAATCAATAGACCCCGAACTAAACAAGCTACCTTCTAATTGGATGGGCCTCTTCCAGCCAGTTGAAGCTGTGAAGAGCAGACTAAGGTTTTCCCAAAAGGAGATAATTTGGCTTCAACAACACAAAATTAGAAATGTTGTCTAAACTTTCAACCTGCAGATTTTGTGTTCAAGAGTGACATCACTGAGCTTTCACACACCAGTTTGATCCACAAAATTGGGATGTAGTTGTCTCTGTGATTATATAGCCAATCCATTTCACACTTAAGTCTCCGTGGAGATACACTGAATATGACCATCTGACCCCTCAGAGTTTGGAGTTTTCAGAATGTCTTTGTTCCCTTTTCATGTCAGCTAAGCCCAGCTTTGTGACTTAAGAAGTGGCATCTGGTGGTGGGGAAGGTGCATCCTGCCCCTCTCCAATGGAAGACTGGAAACTATGGTTCCCAACAGCCCATGAATGTGGAACTGAGCATCTTTCTTGCTCCTCGCTGATTGGCCAACAGCTTTTACTTTTCAATGTCTTCCTGCCACAGTTTACCCTGATCTACAACCAGGACAGGCAGATGTCCTGACCCTTCTTTTGGATAACACAGCTCGTTTGCAGTGCCTGGAGGCCCTGGTGCACCCATTCTCTATCTGTCTCTTTCCCAAATAAACAAATAAAAAGTTAAATTTAAAAACTGTAATTATGTACATTATTTGTTCTCATCATGATGATTAGGATGACATTAATATGAGACGGCCTAATTTCTGCGAGTTTGTACTATGGTGGGTGTGATATATATATATATATATATATATATATATATATATATATATATATATATAGTGTGTGTGTGTGTGTGTGTGTGTATTGATGTGACATCCTGTAAGTTCATCTGCCTAAGGTTGAGAGAGAACTTCAGATCCCCAATCCCCATCACTCACCCATTGTTTATCCTTGTGACAGTCTTCTATTGATTCTTGAGCCTGTGGTTTGGGACCCCTAGCTACCTGCACCCAGAGTACAGTGTTTACCATGTGTGGCCACTCCCAAATATTGACAAGGGGTTCTGGTGATTTGAACTTAGAGATCTCAGGTCCTCATGCTTGTGGCAGGAAGTATACTTAGCAGGAGTCACCTCTCCTATCTAGGCTGCCTATTTTTAAAGCAAAGCAGAATTCCTAAGGGAAACTTTAAGTCATGAAATAGAATAAATTTTATAACCTCCTTCTTTGTTGCCCTTTCTATTGATACTATATATTAAAGGCAATTTCTCAGTCTTCATTAAAAAATTCCAGGGCTAAAGAGATAACTAAAAGTTCTTGCTTGAAAAGTCTGCTGGCTCAGGTTTGATTTTCCAGTATCCATGTAAAGCCAGAGGCACAAAATGGTAGGTGTTTCTGGAGTCCTTTATAGTGGCAAGGGGCACTAGCCTGCCCATTCATTCTACTTGCAAATAAATAAATCAATAATAGTTTTAAAAATTTCATTACTTTTCTGAACATACACATATATGATATTCTTTCAAGTTACATAAAAATCTGAAATGTTATAACATAGTGTATCCAAGGAAATACCCAAAAATCAACTTTGTTTTTTTGAGACTGGACCTCACTACATTTGTAGTCCTCTCTCACTTTGCATTCAGAGTAATAGTCTTCTTGCCTTAGCCTCAGCTAGGTTTCTCAACCTGACTGACAAAATATTTTTTTAAAATATTTATCCCAGTTTTCTAAAGTGATGATCAGACTTACATAGTTTCATAGAATCAAAGAGCAAATGATTGTATGTGAATGAATGACTGTGTGAACCAAAAGTCAGATGTATTATTTATTTATTTGAGAGAGATAAAGAGAAAGAGAGAGAGAGAGAATGGATGAGCCAGGTCCTCTAGCAACTACAAACTCCAAACGCGAGCATTTGGCTTTACATGGGTACCAGGGAAGCAAACCCAGGCCCTTTAGGCATTGTAGGCAAGCACCTTAACCACTGAGCAATCACTCCATCCCTGATAACTCTTTTAAAAATAGGCCTGAATAATTGGGGAACCAATCAAGAGTGCTATTTTCTTGGTGAACCTGGTACCAGCACAATGGTGAAGGAGATAGACACACAGAACAATCAACTTCTACCAAACCAGAGATCCAGAGGCACAGAGGCTCCCAAGACCTCATCACTGAAGCAGACCTAAAATAAATCCAACATGGCTCAGAAAAATTTGCAGAAGAGGAGGCGGAAAGAATACCAGAGCCACACATTGGGTCATGATACACAGAGACATTGCTTCTTACTCAAAACTGACTGCTAACCCCACAAAGCACGACCCATAGTCCACAACAAGGAGGGTCCCTGCAGAGGGGGAGGTCAAGGAGGAGGCTAACAATGGTACCAACTTGACTCTATTCACTGACTACAAAACTAATAAAAACCCCCAAAAAAGGAAAGAAAGAAATAGGCCTATAATTTTTTTGGTACAAAGGAATTATGCAAATTTATGAGATAATGTGGAAAATATTTCAATTTAGTATTATCCAATTTATCTCTTTTCATTGTCCGTATTGAAGAAATATCACCAAAATTTGTATCATGAAGATGTCCCCTCATGCTTTCGTGTTGTTTTTAAGTTAACATTGTAACTGTTGTCCCCATTACCAGGGCACAGCATGATATTTCAAAAAGGAGGTTAGTAGTACATTCCACGAGAATTATCTCTGTCCATTGCCACAGACCTGACTTCATAGTCCTAGCTGCAGACTTAATCCTACATCATACCACACATAAATATTCTCCTCAATCCAACACTGCTTCAGTTGCATAGGTAATTCAGTATAGTGTGGGCTTTGTGGCTTACTCTAAGTGTCCATTCTACGAAACAGACATCTCCCCAAGTCGGTTCATCTTTGTTTCCGTCATCTGACCCCTCTAATCTTGCTGGGTGGTTTGGTACACTGCCAAGACCCCAGTTCTTCCTGTTCCGCAATGCCGATTGGTCCGGACTGATTCCTCAGAGACTAGAATCCGTTGGCTGAGCTCCTGTAGCACGTGCATGCTCTCGGCCTGGTGGCCTGGACCTGCCTGTCCCTGGCTTGCCACCTGTGCTCATGCTCACTGCATTTCTGACTCCCGCTGTCATTATCACTTGCCACCCCTCTTGACCACGTCATCCGGCCACCTCCATGAGGTTTCCATGACAAGCTCCTCATTACTTGAATTTATACTTATCATGTTAAATCTAATCTTTCACTCATAATTAAGAGTGCTGATTTTACATTAGGATAGTGAGAATGTACGAATTTCCAGACAAAGATATTTCTTTTCTCTAAGACCCAACTGATTAAATGCCATAGTTGAGATGGCTGGATTTCCATCTCAGCAGACGGTCCAACATCTTCCCCTTGTTCTCTTCTGTCTAATCTCTTTCAGTTTTTGTAATAACCTCTTGTATGTTGGCAATAAAATATGTAGGAGTAAAAAAAGATGGAAAGGCATAGAGAAGGGAAACAAAGGAGGAAAGATACTCAGCTTGTCATCCACTGAGATCACTGGTTCTCCTCATTATCTTGCAAAGCCTGTGACCTGAATAGTATATGATAAAACACACCTGAACATTTACAGACAAATACACATGCACAGACACATGCTTGTTTAGAATTGTCTAAGTTAATGTAAACTGGGGAGTAGGAGAAATATAAGCCTACCCTGTCCCACCGTGCTTCTTTGCCATAGCTAACAACTATCATTGTGTGTCTACCGTGGAGTCTACTTGCTGGTCTTTTAGAAAAGGCATATCCTAAGTGTAGTCATTACTAAATGAAAGAGAATTTGAATTTCCAAGAGTTATACTAAGCATAACAAATCTTAAAATTTATACTGATAAAAAAGAAGAATCTTCAAAAAGAAGCAGAGGTATAAAGGTGGGATATTAGGGGCCTGGGAAGATACCTCAGGATATAAAAGTTCTTGCCATGCAAGCATGGGGGCCTGATGAACTCTGAGTTGTACTCCCCAGTACTTATCTGAAGAGCTTGGTGTAAACATGTATGCCTATAAGCCCCAGTCCTGTGGCAAACAAAGACTGAAGAAATGCTGGGGCTGGCTGGTTAGTCAATCTCACACACACACACACACACACACACACACACAAGAAAAGAAAAACAGCAATTCCAGGTTCATCAAACACATGGGTGAACAATAGAGAAACACAGCCATCTCTTCTGGCCTCTGTATGCTCATGCTCAGGGTGCACACACCATATACACCACAGCAGCAAAAGGGTAGATATCAATACATGCTTTGGTTATTATATATATATATATATATATATATATATATATATATATATATATATATATCCTTTGCTTAACTCTCAAATGTAAATAATGAAAGTCAGAGTGACAAGATGTCCTGAGCTTGCCAGCTTCATTACGGACACACGCTTGTTTTCCATATTATACACTTCCCTGGCCCAGGAGGTGGACCAGATTTCCAGATCAATCAGAATTGTCTTCTGGAAAACAAGATTCACTACAAATTTTCCTAACATTACATCCACAATGTCTACTACTAGGTGAAATCTTGCCTGAGACCTTTGTCCAGTTTTGCAACCAATCCAGACTAGTCTCAGTTTTAACCCCGTGAGGTAATCTTCCACCACCAAACTGAAGACCAGCATTTCTCTAAAGCTTCATCTTTAGGCATTTAGGTAGATTTTTTTCAGCCCCTTGTTCTTCGTGGTACCTCAACTTCTCTCTCACAGGATCTTCTTAGGCGTCTTCTGCATCTTCACACTCTTTCCTCATCTATTGGCTGAGCTGATTCTACTTTCTTAGAGGGAGTGACACAAGACCCTACATCAGTACCATTTCCCTGTGCTGGGAAGGGAGAGGAGGGACAGGTTTTTACTTCCCTGAAAGCTTATTCCATCCCATCATATATACTTTTCCTTCTTCTCAATTCAGCTGAATTCCTAATAATTTCTTTGAATTTGCCAAAATGTGGGACACCTTAAATTCTCTCAAACTAACTCTGATTATAATATTCAAGATCCTAATATTATATATCTAGTCTTTAAAATCCTAGGCCTTGGGGCTGGAAAGATGGCTCTGAAATTATGTGCACTTCCTTTGCAGGCATGAGGACATAAAGGAGCCTGAAACCACCTGAGTTCTAATCTCCAGGACCCATGTAAACAGCTGGGAGCAGAGGCAGGAGGATCACTGTCACTTGCACATGGCAAGCTCAGGAATCAGCAAGAGACTCTGTCACAAGGAAACACAGTTAGATGGGTGATGGAGAATAATAACCAATATTCTCCTACAGCTGCCACAGGTGAGCAGATGGGGCATTACATCAGCGCATACAGGTTCATACCCCACAACGCACACACACCATACCCCCCACAAGAAAAGAAATAAAAGTTATCCTGGACCTCTTTAATGCCCATACCATTCTCATCGTCATGCAACAGAATCCTACTGCTACGTTCTCTCCCCTGAAATGGCTCCACTACAGCGAAGCACTCTGCAATCTGACAAAGCCTCTGGGTGACCAAAGTCTTTCAGGCCTCACCGTTAGGATGCAGGAAGCTTTTAAATAAGAGAGACTATTACCTTACCATTGTTTGTCAACCTCTTTCCTTCTTCTTTGTTTCTCTCATTTCCTTAGTGATAACGACCTAGCTACCTGCTTCATTGAGCATGTAAGTTACTTAAATTTATCGTTATCGGCACTCTTCTACTGAACAGGCCCCAACTTTTATATAGTCAATTCTTTGGTCATACATGGACTCTCTCTTCTCTTATTCAAAGGTATATCATTAGCAGAAAATTTTTAAAAAATGACCTTAACTGCTTATTCTTTGTTTCATGGACTATGAGCCTCTAAGTTGGATTTTCTTATCCTAGTTTGAGTTACATATGTCCAGCCTCCAGCAGACCCAATGGCTTTCTCTCTTAGCCATAAATAAGCAAATAATCCTTCAAAACCCTCAGATTCCAATTCACCAGGTATAAAACATTCTGGTATTACCAGAGATCTAATAAATTGGCTATTGCAGCAAATTTGGCATGTTTGATATAAAAAATGAATAGATTCTTCTGCAGAGAAGGCCATTCTCATGCTAGCTCCCACAATACAGAGACACAGAAGGGATTCTTCCACTAAAATGAAACATGTCATATCCAGCAGGTGAATGGAATGCCTTTCTACAGGATGATAATGAGACTGGGGACCATTTTCCAGCTGTCTTTCTGATGCTAGCTATCCAATATTCTCCTTTTACCTAAAAAAGTCTCCATCAGTAACTCATGATGCGACAAAACTTGATGTGCTCTTGTGCACAACTGCACATGGCTCTGATAGGGGACACCTGCCATGCTGAGAGCCAACACTCGCTGAATTTAGCTTCTTACACCACAGCCAGGACCTCACACCATTGGTAATTTTTTAGTATATTGCCTTAAGGTCTCATTCTCTGCTTGTCTCTTTTTCAAAAAATTCTGTATTTGTCTTCTTAACCTCTCCATCCTTAAAAAAATAAAGAAATAAAGAAATCATTTGTTTTTACACAAGCTAAACAGCATCATTTGAATCTTGTCAGCTCGTCTACTTTCCAATAGCTTCTCTCTGTCCCTGTCCTTCTTCACTGAGCTGTTCTGCTACCCTCGGGGAGCTCCGTCTTCGCTGTAGCAGACACAGTAATCACAGATCACATGACATTACTTTCCTAAAAGTCTTCACTGTCATCTCAGGTTCTTCAGATCATCTGACCACTTTCTGCACCTCTGACCACTTTCTAGTCACTATACTGTGTCTACGTGATTCTCTCTTCTGCCAGCTCTGCCTTAGGGCCTTTGTGCTTTTTCATTGATGCTGCCTCAAAAGCTCTTCCACAAACATTTTTGCCACAGTAACAACTTTTAGCACTCACAATCTCAGCTCAGTTGTCAGCATCTCAAACTAATCCTCCTAACCCCCTGACACACTTCTGTACAGACAAATGCCTATTGTATTAATTGTAAAAATATGGAACACCTATGCATTCATTACTGAAATTACCCTGCCCCGTTGATTTTGGTTTTTCCTTCGTATCTCCATTGATTTGTATGTTTTGTAACCGCTGGGCTTTATCAGTACACTTTAGTTGATCACATAAGTGTGTTTTGACTAATACTTGCCACATAGATGGTACTCACTAACACCATTCTTAAGCATAAGAACAGCCCTATTCATAATCAAACTCATTCATGGTAAATTGATCTACTGGTTTCATAGCTGCAGGTCCTACTGTCTTATGTCTTTCTTCCCATGTCTCTTAGTTCAAATTAAAAGTGAATTCATGCTCCAAACTGTCTTACGTGGGCAGAATATTGGCAGTGAGACATATCATAGGTCAGTAGCTAACTTTGTGGAGACAATGGCCCTTAAGCAGGTTCCTCCCTAAGCCAGTGTGACAGTTACTATTTGTTTCTGTGATAAAGCACCCTACCCAAAGTAGTGGGTGGAAGGAATTTTGTTTATTTTGACTTACAGTCTAGAGAGAAAGCTTCATTATGGTATGGAAATCATGGCATGAGCAGAGGCTGAACATCACAATCTGTCACAACAGATACAAATCAGTCTCAGGGGAGTGAGCCAAACTTTGGCAAGGAGGAGCCGGTAATAATGTCACTAATCCCACCTCCTAAAACATACCTCTTCCAGCAAGGTTCTACCTCCCAAATTTCCATCAGCTGAGGCCTAAGCAAACACATCAGTTTCTGGCAGACATCTGATGCAATCCACCATATCCAGGCAGAACAGCTAATGTAAACATAGATCATACATCACAGGTATTTCCAAGTTCCTAAGACTGCTGATATAAAACAACCAGTGAATCAAGACCACTAGCTTCAAACACATTTGCTAACATATTTGTGTAACAACCCATGTTGGCTACACTTCCTCTTTAGCCTCTAAAATTCTACTCTGTGAGCTGAGACAGCATCTCTACAGTGACGACACCCGTGAGGCCATAGCGAAAATAACATTTAAAACTCTTGATAGATATATCCTGTTTCTGGATGAAAACAGTGAGTGTGGCCCCTCTGTTATACAGTCATGTTTTATTACTAGTGACAAAAATGTAGGGTGTCTGATTTTTATCACATTTGGACACTTTGAAAAATGTTTTTATTTATTTATGAGAGAGAGACAGACAGAGAAAGAGAAATATGGCAGCAAGGCCTCCGGCCACTGCAAACAAACTCCAGATGCATGAGCCACTTTGCACACCTGGCTTAATGTGGATACTTGGAAATTGAACCTGGGTCATCAAGTTTTTTGAGCAAGTACCTTTAACCACTGAGCCATTTCTCTATCCCACATTTTTGACACTTTTAGCAGATGAAACATTATGCAGGAAAACGAGCCTCTTCTTAAACTCAATGCCCTAAAGAAAATATACTGTAAGAAAATATACATTGCTCAGGAGGAAATTTGGAGTTATGATTATAGATGTCAATGGGGGACAGGTAGGATAGGCATTTGGAAAGTTTCTTCATATAGATAAAATACAAATGAGAGAAAATGAATGATTACAGGTAGGAAAATATGTTGAGGAAGACACAATTGGCCTTGTGATTTTTGACATCTGTAGAAAACCCTCCCTCCAAGTAGGCTTAGTGAAAACTAGGGAGAATGGGGGGGGGGCACCAGAACCCTTAGAAAGATGATATTTTAAAAAGCAAAGTAAAGTCTGTTTGTTACACACTATTGAGATATTAACAGCAAAATGAACCATGGTTTGATAAAAAGAGGAGTTTGTCAATAACAGCTAACTCTAACATTACAGGTACCAGATATAAGCATTTCCTTAGACACAGTAACGAGTCCAACATGGAAGGATGAAGAGCTAGCTAGACAAAAAGATGCAGAAAACTTAAAAGATTGAACAAAACACCAGAACAAAAAATTAACTCATGTGGAAAACCATCTCTGTCTTATAAAACATTTAATTACTTATAGGATTTACTATTTAGCAAAGAAACATAGGTATTCTTTTGGATTGACTTTAACATTTCTTAGGATCTTAGTGAGTAAACAATTTTTAACTTATTAATGTCCATCAGATAACTTAATATTAAAGTATATGTGATTGTTTATCTCATTTGTGACATTTGTTAGCATTTTAAAATAATTTATTCTTAATTCAATGTCTATCATACATTTCTTGTTTGCTTCCTACTTAATGTGTATAATGCTTATGAAGTTATGAGCTAGCTTTAGATAGTTATAGCATTTATTAATATGTAAAAATATAAGTTAAATAATGCCCTCATGTATGGAACATGTCAGTGGGAATTTCTTGGGAGACTTTCTTTTTAATTAAAGAATATATTGTTTTGGCTGTGCATGGTGGCACATGCCTTTAATCCTAGCATTTGAGAGGCAGAGATAGGAGGATCACTGTAAGTTCAAGGTCACCCTGAGACTACATAGTGAATTCCAGGTCAGCCTGGGCTAGAGTGAGACCCTACCTTGAAAATTATCTATCTATCTATCTATCTATTAATAATATTAAATATTAATCTAATATTTAATGTTAATTTAAATGTATTAATAGTATTAAATATTAATAATAATATAATATAATTATATATATAATTTTAAAGAAATATTGAAAAACTATAATGAATATAATTTCCTATTCTCATTTTAGCTAATATTTTCTAACTTAACCATTTCCATAATTACTAAGGGGTACTTAATCATATACAAATTATCTGTTTTGATTTAATCTAAAAGCATTAAAGTGCCTTAATTATAAACTGTTACCTATGTAATACCTATTACTACCATCTGGTGACATATTCAGAAGGTATATTCACAACTGGTATCCAGTCATAAAACCTGGCCTCACTGAGTGATCCTAAATTAATCTCTCAAATGGTAAATATCTATTTAATTAAAAAATAAACATTTACAAATGTTTTGCTTTGTTTTCATAAGACAGCACTGTCTTTAGTTGCTTGAATCATTGCTCCATAATGCCTCATGTTAAGTAAGGAAATACCAGCTTTATACCAATAATCAAGTTAGATTTAAACCTAATGGAGTTCTCTATTGACTTTACATATATGTTCTTAGAAATTCTAAGACTGTCTAAATTTTTCAGCAATCAATATACTTCAAGAAATGTTTCAAAAGATTACTGCTCTTATCGCACACCTGGTATTTATAACTTGCTGCACTGTCTACAAGACTACTTCTTAACTATGCCTTGGGCATCATAACCACTATTTTTATATGAAGATATTTTAAAAATTAAAATAATCTGAGCTATGAGCAATCTCATTTGCATTGCAGGCATTGTGCTCTGTTTTTATACTTGGCTTCTTTTCTTCACTTGGTACCTTTGAAAGGCTGCATATAATTACCGTCAGACAGCCACAGAACCCAGAGTAGGGAGCTCCCTTAGATGTCCCAACAGTAATTTCTTTCCCAAAGGACAAGTGTTTCCCACAATGCTACTAACAAGCAATTATGCTGCTCTTCATATATACTTCCAATAATCTGAAAATCCTCACACTTAATGACAAATGAGGGCTTAGGTTTGAAACCAGGGTCTGGTCTGCACATGCTACATATGTTTTACTACTCAGCTACTCCCCCAGCCCTCATGCTTTCTCTTCTTCAGGACTGAAATACTTCCTTTCTTAAACTATTGCACAAACTACCCAAGAATTTATTCCCAAATCTGTTTTTTGATTTTTCTTCTGATTTAAAAAATTATAGGACTGAGAGTGTGGTTCAGTGGTGAGAGTGTGGCTCAGTGGCGAGGAGCTTGCTAGCATGTATGAGGTCCTGGGTTTGATCTAAGCTCTGCAAATATTGATGATGATAACAAAAATTCCTGATTTTCCCTCTCTACCCCAAGGATCATCTGACAGTTAAGCTGACCATCGGCCACTCACCATTATGTACTTTCTAAAGGTTCTTTCACAATAGGCAACTTTGATTCAGGGTGGCATTACCAGGCCACAAAATGAAATTATGAGTTTGAGTAGAGCTCCATCATTTACTAACTGTCTGACCATAAATATGCTGATAATCACTTCACATTTTAGACTCCTCAACATTAACATTGGTATTATAATATTTAATGAAATGTGAGTCATTAGTCACATTACAGCCAGTTAACATTTCTAAGAAGCACTTTTTTATGATTCAATTATTCCCCCACTTAAAGTCTTTCTATGGCCTTTTCCAGTGCTCTAAGGATGAAAATAAAACCTCTTAGCTTAGCTTAAATGGCACCTCAAGAATTGGCCTCCACTGTCATACATGGTGACTTCACAAGTCATTTCAAAAGCCCTTCCATTTCTGGACCTTGATCTCCCTGCATATGTCTTTTGTGTCCTTAGATAGGCCTTTTCATCTTTTACGAATGTTATTTACTGTTCTCCTTCCTTAACTATGTCCTTAACAAATTCTTAATCAGAGAAACACATCGTTTCTGAGTGTATCCTTCTCCTATCTCCCCAGCAAAGTTAAAATTTCCTGACTTTGGCTTTTACAGTAATATGCACTTTCTCATACAATTCCGGATTTATTTACTTTTGTTGTTTTTGTTGTTGTTGTTGTTTAGGGCATGAGTCGTATGTTACATTTAAATATTTATCTTTGTGCTCCATTTTTCCTTAGCACCTACTCTAAGTCATCAGTGAATATCTGAAGTAAACTGGAGTCAATGGTTGCCAAGGAACTGTAAAAGGTAGAGAGGCAGAGGTTTTGGAGAACAGAAATGCTTAAGGATATAAGCCTTATCTGGTAGTGGTTTTACCATCAAGTAATTGCTTGACTCTCAGATGCTTAGGCTTAGAAGCTAGTAATCCCAGGAGGAAGCCACGGAAAGGCACAGAGGATTTTCAGTAATTCTGAGATGTAGGAAGGCAAAACTCCAAGGTAGATACACAGTGAGCATACCTCAGGTTCCTAACTGACACCTGTGGATTTGTTTGACTCTTTGCTTGTTTGTATCTCTCTGAGACTTTGCATCTTAAGGCTACTTATACTCTCTGCAAGGAGCCTGAAACTCCCTAGAAAGTCCAACTGGTGATAACAATAAGAAAGTTAAGTTCCCCCCCTTCTCTAATCCTTTCCTGCCTTTGCAACATCTCCCATAGCATTAAGACCATGAAACATTTGCCACAAGAGATCCTGCCTCACTTGTATATTTATTTTGTCTCATTAATAATAAAAACACAAATGTAATTTGTGTTTGGTCACCTTGAGCTATTCACTTTCAGGATATGTAGTATCTACAATTCCTGCACAGTCTATTCACTTTGGGCTATTATATTATCTGGAATTACCTGGGTTACTAAGGATTTTTTTTTCTGTTAGTTGCTTCTCCTTAAACTGATATTAGATAGTTATATCTACTTTAGCTTAATGTAAAAAAAAAAGATATATATGTATATGTAAAAGAAAAACAAAAGATATATATAATATATATGCATGTGATATATATAGCCATATAAGGCTAAAGTCTACCAATCACTTACTATAGCTATCAACACATATTCATCTTTAGTAATGTTAGGACCTAATGACTTTTACGTTTATGATTTTTCACTTTAAAAATATATTTTATTTGGGCTGGAAAGATTGCTTAGTGGTTAAGGTACTTGCCTGTGAAATCCAAAGGACCCAGGTTCAATTATCCATGACCAATGTAAGCCAGATACACAATGTGGCACATGCATCTGGAATTCGTTTGTAGTGGCTGCAGGCCCTGGAAAACCCATTCTCTCTCTCTCTCTCTCTCTCTCTCTCTCAATCTCTCTCTCTCTCAAATATTTTAAAGATGTTTTATTTGTTTATTTGAGAGAGACACAGAGAGAGAGAGAATGGGTATTCCAGAGTCTCTAGCCACTACAAACAAACTCAAATGCATGTGCCACCTTGTGCATCTGGCTTTACTGGGTCCTGGCAAATTGAACCTGGGCTCTTAAGCTTTGCAGGTACATTCATTAACCACTGAGCAATTTCCCTAGCCACTGATTTTGCATTTTTAATATACCTCTTTTGAAGTGATGGCATATACTATAAGGAAAGTAATAACATACAGTGTAAGAGAGAAAGACCTGAGTGTGAATTATTTACTAAATGAAGAATGCACAAGTTAAATACTGAATAATAAGGTAATATAATTATATATTTTTTTAATTTTTCTGTTTTATTTATTTATTTGAGAGTGACAGACAGAGAGAGAATGAGGCTGATAGAGAGAGAGAGAGAGAAAGAGAGAGAGAGAGAATGGGCATGCCAGGGCCTCCAGCCACTGCAAACGAACTCCAGACACGTGCGCCCCCTTGTGCATCTGGCTAACGTGGGACCTGGGGAATCGAGCCTCGAACCGGGGTCCTTAGGCTTCACAGGCAAGCGCTTAACCGCTAAGCCATCTATCCAGCCCAATATAATTATATTTTTAAAACTTCTTTTGTAAAGTCATGAATATTCTTGTAATTCCTAAGTAGTTGGATGTTGGTTCTTTGGGAAAACATTAAAAGCATGCATTATTGTCATTGTCTTCAAAATCAAGAATTTATTTTTACTTTTCTTCTAAAGAAATTGTTCATTATTACACTGTTGACAGAACAGTGTAATAGATTGCTATCTTAGGAGATTACTGAATTACACATTTAGTTCATGATTACAAACAGAATTCTTGGCTGAAGAGATGTGGTAGCTATGGCACTTGCCTATGAAGACTAAGAACCCAGGCTTGCTTCCATAGTACACACATAAGCCGGATGCACAAGGTGGCAAGTGCATCTGGAGTTCATTTGCAGTGGCTAGTGGCTCTGGCATGCCTATTCTCTTCCTCCCACCTCTCAAATAAATAATAAATAAAATATTTTTAAAAATGAATTCAACTTTCATATATGTGAGAACATATGAATTGCTGTGTTTTTTTCTTGTTTTTAAGGTAAAATTTGGATTTTTCAGATGAAGGCTAGCGATAGGCAACATCACTCCCTCTTTTGTCTGATGTCTTCTTCACCTGGTGCCTTTCTCCTCACTGCTTCAGAATCTATCAGAGACATGCCAAGATTGAAACAGGCATCTCTTATCACATTATTTTGTTATGTCTATTTCCAAAAATCTTGATGGGCAAGATAAAATCAATCCGTGTAAAAATGTTAATTGAGAACTATTGAGCAACTGCTCATGACATAAGAAAAGTTCAAACAACATAAGCCTTTCCTTGTTGTTTCTGTCACCATCTGTGACCTGAAATTGTTAGATGTCATTTGCCATAATGACAGTGTGTTAAGTAAATGCCTGTAGGTTATATGGAATTCATAACAATATAATTTTCATATATAAGTTCTCTTATTTTTATTTTATAAATTAATAAGGTGAGATTTTGTTCTATAAACTAGTTATTTTTCACATTATATACCTCATTCTCCCAACAATTTTTTAAGAGACAGCTTCCAGGATTAGAATACTAACAGCTTCTCCCATACTTCAGCTTAAATTCAGGGATTTAGAATTATGAATCAATTAATTTGAGATGATAATTGTTTCTTCTCAAGGTTCAATCTCATATTCTCTATTCCCACCACATTTGTCATTCAGCCTGTACTTTTTCCTGTTAGCTCACACTGGGGTGACCATAATTTGCCCTTGTTCTCTGGGATTTGCCCTTCAATCATTTGTTGGCTTTGCATTTAAGAAAGCTGTCTAGACAGAGTGGAAAAATCTGTGCCTTATTTTGCAGCTCTGAAAATATTGTATATTGGAAGTAGGAGAAAAGAATGATTCAAGAAACTTTAATAAAGGGAAAGAAATTACCACTATATCATCATAATATCAGTGTAAAACAAGACTGTAGTGTGGCCTCTTAAGAATCCAGGGCACAATGATGAAAGCCAAGGCTGTCCAACTCTGGTAGATTCAAGTCCTCTGTCAGCATCCCAGTTATAAGAACTCAGGCCATAGTGCTGTCCAACTCTGGTAGGTTCAAGTCCTCTGTCAGCATGCCAGTTATAAGACCTCAGGCCATAGTGATGAAAGCCAAAGCTGTCCAACTCTAGGAGGTTAAAGGCCTCGCTCTGCATTCCAGTTGTAGAGAGCCATAGGTCAGCCTAGAGTATGGTTCCCTGGAAGAGCACTTGCCTAGCTAGCATGCAGAATATCTGATATGTTCAATTCCAAGTACTGAAAATACAGCAAAAAAGTAAAAAAAGTGAGAATCCATGCATGGATTAGAGCTTTTAAATGAGCATGAAATGGATAGTGTATGACTTGAAGTCTGAAAAAAAAAACTTTGATTTATTCATTCAACAAAAATATCAAGACTAACAAAGAAGATTAAGTCTGGGGAAAGGGTCAGAAAACATAATCACAGGCTAGCCACATGTTATTGTGGATAAGCTCCTAGCAGGTCAACCATGCCAGTCTATTCACACGAATACAGTGGTGGAGGTTTTTTTTTTCTTTCTTTCTTTCTAGAACAGTACAATTGAGCATTTGCAACAGACCCTAGAGGAAACAAAAGACTAAAAGTTTTCTAACTCCCAGGTAAGCAGAAGAAATAAAAACAATAGTAGAGAGTCCCACAGAAAATTTCAAAGGAATGCAGGTCAATGCATGCATGTGGAGAAAGTCATGAGACTGTGGAAAGAACCCCAGAGACTAGTGACAATGATGCCCACCTTCACACAGGCCTAGGTGCCTGTTCCTACCAGCTAGAACAGAAAACTAAGCAATTCCAGGACACTTAGAACAATATTCAGAAATATCTTCTCTCAGTAATCAGCTTTGGTCTTACATAGAATTAAAAACAAGGTTGCAAAAGGATGGGAATGTTGCAAGATACATGCGTTCTAGAACAAAGTTCAACAATATTAATGGGAATAAGAAATATCCTGTACTACTGTGGTTGGGGATATTGTATGAAGATCTTCCAAGTTTTTTTGTGTTAAAATTTAATTTCACTGTGGGGTATTAAGAGGATGCAAAAGAGCCTGGAGAGGTGGCTTTGCGGTTCAGGTGCTTGCCTGTGAAGGCTAAGTATGCATGTTGGAATCTCCAGGTTTCGCATAGCCAGATGCAGTGACGCAAGCATGCAATGTCACACATGTACACAAGGGGGCGCAAACATCTGAAAGGCTCTGGCACGCCCATTATCTCTCTTCTTGCTCTCAAAATAATTTTTAAAAATATTTTAAAAAAAAAAAACGATGAAAAGGATTCCTCATCAAATAATGCCCTATCCATAATCATGAAAGCAATGGTAAATTTAACTCATTGATTTTAAAAAGGCATTCATTGATTTAAAAAAAGTGGCACACGCCTTTAATCCTAGCACTCAGGAGGCAGAGGTAGGAGGATCGTCAGGAGTTCAAGGCCACCCTGAGACTACACAGTGAATTCCAGGTCAGCCTGGGCTAGAGTGAGACCCTACCTCGAAAAACCAAAACAAAACAATAACAAATAAAGCATGAAAGTAAGAAGATGATAGTTAATGGAGGAAGAAAAAGTGTTAGTGGGAGAGGGGTGGGGGATAAGAGATGATAATTTAGGAAACACTATCAAAATACATTATATACATGTATGAAAGTATCAAAAATAAAAACAGTTAAAAATTGATGGAAAGGGGTTATGGTTGTAGCTCAGTGGTATGTGGTTGATTCTAGGTTCAATTTCTAGTCCAAAACAAGGAAAGGAAAAAAAAAAAAGGAAGGTAGGAGGGAAGAAGAATGGAAGGAAAGAAAGAAGAGAAAAAGACAAGAAAGAAGAGGGAGTCTGGGAGGAACAGATGTAAGAAAGGAAAGGAGGGAGGAAGAAAGGGAGAAAGAAAGGGAGGGGGAAGAGAGAATCTGGGAGGAAGAAAGGGAGGGTAGGAAGAGGATAAAAATAAGAGGGAAAGAGGGAGTGAGGAAAGGAGGCAAAGAAAGATAGGAGTTAGGAGCAATATGATTAGGGTATTAAGAGGTGAGAAGTCCGCCTTTGGGAAAGAAACGGTATTAAAGAATCAAGTCATTAGAGTAGAGGTCTTATTATTATATCCTGGTGGCCAGGTGGATTTGCCTAAAGGTCAACTGTTCTAACAAATGACAGTAATATATTTTAATAGAACTTTTAAAGAATACATACAAATAACATTTAGTATAAACAGATGGACAATTCTCGTGTTACAATTTGTGAATATGAACTCAATATGTATTGCTGCCTTCACTGCCCTAGGACACTGCCCACAGGAAGGCCATCACCTGATGTGTATCCTCAACCTTGTACCTCTACCAAAATGAGCCAAAATAATCCTCAGTTCTTCATAATTTGCCCAGTATATGGCAATAGCATCAGACGTACTTATACCTTTGCTGAATTTGACCAATGGGATGCTAAATTTATCTTTATCCTCCTCCCTAGTAGCTATTTTGTTAATTTATTTTTATTAGTGTTGCTAGATTTTGTTATTTGTCTCTTATCAAATAATTGGTAACCAGGATTCTGACTACAGAGTGTACATTTTGTTCCTCTTTCCTCTTATTCGTAACATTTTGGCTTAACATTCTTATTTATAGATTCTAATAAATCTCAAAGAATAATGTTTTAACTCATCAGCCATGGGGGCACACGTCTATAATATCAGAAGGCTGGAGCAGGATGACTGCAGCGAGTTTGAGTCCAGTCAGTGCTACCCAATGAAATTGTGAGAGTCTTCCTTAAAAAACTAAAATGTGAAAATATCAATCTTACCAAAAGCAAACTACACATTGAATGCAATTCCCATTAAAATTCCAATGGTGGGCTGGAGAGATGGCTTAGCGGTTAAGCGCTTGCCTGTGAAGCCTGAGAACCCCGGTTCGAGGCTTGATTCCCCAGGACCCACATTAGCCAGATGCACAAGGGGGCACATGCATCTGGAGTTCGTTTGCAGCAGCTGGAAGCCCTGGCGCGCCCATTCTCTCTCTCTCTCTATTTATCTATCTGTCTGCCTCTTTCTGTCTCTGCATGTTACTCTCAAATAAATAAATAAAAATAACAAAAAAATAAAAAAATTCCAATGGCATTCTTCACTGAAATAGGAAAAAAAAAAAAAGATCCTAAAATTCATTTGGAAGCAAAAAAAAAAAAAAAAAACAAAACAAAAAAAACCTCGAATAGCCAAGATACTTTTGAGCAACAAAAATAAGGCTGACATTATCACCATACCCAATTCTAAGCTATATCACAAAGCCATAGTAACAGAAACAGCATGGTACTGGCACAAAGACAGACATGTAGATAAATGGAACAGAATAGAGGACCCAGATGTTAATCCAGGCAGCTACAGTCATCTGATTTTTGACAAAAATGCCAAAATATCATTGGAGAAAAGACAGTCTCCTCAATAAATGGTGCTGGGAAAACTGTAGAAGGATGAAAACTGATCCTTGTCTGTCTCCATGCACAAGAAGCAAATCCAAATGGATCAGAGACTTTAACATTAGACCCAAAACTCTGAAACTACTAGAAGAAAAAGTAGGAGAGACCTTTTAACATATTGGCATAGGCAATGACTTTCTGAATATCACCCCAATTGCTTAGGAAATAAAATCACTAATCAAACACTGGGATCTCATAAAATTATAAAAACTTTTGTACAGCAAAGGACACTATGAATAGAGCAAAGAGACAATCTACAGAATGGGAGAAAATCTTTGCCAGCTATACATCTGACAGAGGATTAATATCCAGAATATATAAAGAACCCAAAAAACTAAATAATAAGAAATCAAATAACCCAAATAAAAATGGGCTATGGAATTAAATAGAGAATTCTCAAAAGAAGAAATACAGATGGCATATAAACATCTAAAACAGTGTTCTACATCTTTAGCCATCAGGGAAATTCAAATTAAAACTACTTTGAGATTCTATCTCACTCCTGTCAGAATGGCTACCATCAAGAAAACAAATGACAATAAATGTTGGTGAGGATGGAGAGAAAAGGCAACCCTTCTCCACTGTTGGTGGGAATGGGATCTGGTACAGCCATTGCGGAAACCAGTGTGGAGGTTCCTGAGACAGCTAAAAATAGACTTACCATGTTACCCAGTTATAGCACTCCTAGGTGTATATCCTAAGGACTCTTCCCACTACCTTAGAGATATTGCACAACAATGTTTATTGCTGCTGTATTCACAATAGCTAGGAAATGGAACCAGCCTAGATATCCTCAACAGATGAATGGATAATAAAGATGTAGTACATTTACAAAATGGAGTTCTATTCAGCAGTAAAGAAAAATGAAACTTTCAGGCAAATGGATGGATCTGGAATGAATTATACTAAGTGAGGTAACGTAGGCCCAGAAAGCCAAATGTCCCATGTTTCTCTCATATGTGGATCATAGTTACAAATATTCAGACATGTGTGAGTTGGAGTAAAAATTGGTAGCAGAGCCCAGTAAGCTAGAAAAGGGCTGTAAGGGAGGGAGGAGAGGAATGGACTTAAGAGGATGGTACTGTATATATGTAAGTAGATGGCCATATTACTGCGGTTGGAATGGCCTAAGTAAAGTCAGGGGAAGAGATTGAGTAAAAGGAATATGGGATGAGGGGTAATCAAATTTCAGGATATTTTTAATAAGTCACATGACAATCTACTTTTTTGGATAATGGCACACCAGAAGCCAGAGAATGTTACTAGAAAAATTTCAGTGTCCGAGATGGGATACCTTCCAGTGAGTTGTGGCCAGCAAGGTCCCTGATGCTCCCCACACATTACAGGCTATTTCCAAGGCTCTTGGTTTCTCACCAGGAATAGATAATAAGAACCTATTGCTGAAGACTCCACATGTCTCGGCTGTAAGGTCAACAAGAATCAAACTGGGGCTGAGCTGAAAAACCTTCTCCCAGTAGACTACTTGACAGAAAGCTGGAAAAAGTTGCACTTCATGCAACCTTGTGGTTGACAGAAGCCATCAGTGGTGAAAACGGTGAACACTGCAAGTCTCAACTTTGTCCAGCCAGGCCTAATGAGCCAGCAGGTGCCATAGTGGCATGTCTGTTATGGCGGAAACCAACCACTATCTAATTAGATTGGAGACCTGCTGAATGGGAGGGAATACATGCCTGGTACTGAAAACCCAACCAAAAGCCTATGGTGGAGGTGGCCATGGGCATTAGGAATGCAATGTCTCCTCTTCTCTGGCTAAATGCATATATTATGTTTATAGACTGTCCTGTAAGCACTTTACTTAATGTTCATACCCATATATTAGTGCTACTCTCACTTCTGGTTACAGAAGCTTCTCTTTTCAGATGGAGGTGACCACTGTGATGACCCAATAGGCACCAGAAGTGCTGAGAAGAAGTGACGGAGGAATGTTCAGCACTGAAACATCCCTATCACACCTTCCAAGGTTCAGGGTCCATTGCAGAAGAGGTGGCCAAAAGAATGTATGAGCCAAAGGAAGAGTAGGACTGCTTACCATGCAATCAACCAGACAGAAATTGGGCTTCATATCCATGACCTCACAGTGCTTAGCACTATGTTCACAATACTCTCATAATTGGAAGAAAAGAGGGTGACATCAAAATAAAAGACTGAGTAAGAGAGGGGATATAATGGAGTGTAGATTTATGAAGGGGAAAGTGGGGGGCGGGAGGGAATTATCAGTGTTTATTGTCTGTAAGTATGAAAGCTGTCAATAAAAAGGAAAAAAAAGAAAGTAAAAATGAAAATAAAAACTAAAATGTTACCTTAACTAACAAGTTTCCATTGACAATATATTTTCCATAGACATTAGGAAAATTCATAGAAAAATATTAAATGTGAAAATAGATGCATACTGTATGCAGTTGTATTAATATAAACTTAAGCATACATTTTAAAATATTGAAAATAGAATAAACTGCACCAAAATGTCAGCATCAATTTTAAAGAATGGTTGACTCTCAAGCAGCTTTTCTTTTTTCCAAAATAGTCTGTAATGCTATCATTAAATATTTAGGTTGGGTTTTCTGGTTCTCATATGAAACATACAAAGCAGCAAAACTGAACGATATGAAACCAGCATGCAGGCTGCATCTCTATACATGAGCAATGAACACAGCAAAACAAGAATTTAGGAAATAAGGCGATTTAAAATATATTTGAGAAGAATAAAATATTTAAGGACAAAAACAACAGAAATGCAAGATTTATATGCACATAATAAAAATTACTAAACAAAAAGACCAAATAAATGCAACATGATCCTATGCTTATGATTAAGAGGATATAGTATTGTTAAGAAGGCAACACTGTCCAAATTCACCAACAGAAACTCAAGCCCTGTTAAAATCTGATATTTTGGAAAAATTTGACAAAGTGATGCTAAAATTTACACATAAAAGCCAATGACCAAATTTACCTCAATAATAACAAAACTGGAGAAATTGCACTTCTCTGTTTCAAAATTTATTACAAAGCTACAAGTAAATTATGATGCTGGCACAAGCACAGACATGTAAATTAATGGAATATAACTGAGAACCCAAAAATAAGCCTTTACATTAATGACAAACCAAATTTATGGTAATTCATTTTTGACGAGGTTGCCAAGGAAATTAAAAGGGAAAAGCAGTCCTCCATATGTAAATCTCTGAATTTAGACCCTTCTTTACATCATAAATGAAAATTAGCTAAAATATCTACACAAATATAAATGCAAGAATTGAGATTGTTTTACAAACACACACACACACACACACACACACACACACACACACACATCAAAAATAAAAATAAAATAAAACCAACAATAAATGTTTGTGATCTTGGGTAAGCCAGAAACTTCTTTAGAGTCTAGGCAAAATTATAACCCAGACAAATCACAACTAAGTCATAAAAATAACCAGTAAATTGTCTTAAGGTTTCATCACAACCACAAACTTTTATATTGCAAAAGATACCACAGAATGGGAGAATATTTGCAAGACAGGAATCTGACGTGTATGTATCTGTACAACAAATAACAGTTAACTTTACCAATAAAGGAACTGTATAGCCAATTATTCCAAATGTGATTTGTAAATGGGCAATTGACACATATAGTGTCAATAGGGCTATAGTATTTATTAGATAAATACAAATAAAGACCATGATAGCATAATAACTTTACATTCATAGAATATAATTTCAAGAAATACCGGGAAAAGCCTACTTATCTGTTAGTAGTGATTAGGCTTCCATATCATAGACTTCTGCTCCTCAGTAACCCCAAAAGATATGATGTTCCACAAAGAACCCAGACACTGAGAACACATGTGACTGTACTTACAGAAAGTGTCTAGGATAGACACTCTCAGAATGATGGAATATATGTTAACTGTGGCCCAGTATAAGCATCAGAAATGTGGAGAAGAATGAACAAATAGAGCATTATCTATACCAAGCATGTGACTTTTAAATTGCAAACGATATATCAATGGCAATAGAAAAAATCTGAATGCATGAGGATTTAATGACATAAAGTCATAAATGTAAATATCTATTTGTATTCAAATCAAATTTATGTGTTGATCAATTACACTTAAAGCTTACATACAGAGTATTGAGTACCTTATATCTAACATTAATTAAAGGTTGCACCGATAGCATTAAAGGAATTTCTTTTCTAGGATTTGTCATTATAACTCTTTAGTCATTGTCAAACATAAAATTTCATTACTGTTATACTGTTGAATAAATCTTTTTTTAAAAAATTATTTTTATTTATTTATTTGAGAGTGACAGACAGAGAGAGAAAGAGGCAGAGAGAGACAGAGAGAATGGGCGCACCAGGGCCTCCAGCCACTGCAAACGAACTCCAGACGTGTGGGACACCTTGTGCATCTGGCTGACGTGGGTCCTTGGGAATCGAGCCTTGAACCAGGGTCCTTAGGCCTCACAGGCAAGCGCTTAGCTGCTAAGCCATCTCTCCAGCCCCTGAATAAATCTTAAAACTTCCATGTTGAAAAGAATTCTTTGAGACTTATAGACTTGATTGTCAATTACCCATGGAACAATGTTGAAATGGAGCTCACCAGCTATTATTTACATACTTGCTTGCATCATGAGGACAATCCCTCACCATCACTTGACACATGTTCAGGAATTACATGTTAATTTTAATACTTGTTAAATGATGGAAATTCATTCCAAAATGAAATTTATATGTATTTTGTATAAGCTAAAGCTTTAAGGTCATGTCATTTAGTAATTTCAGAAACACCAGAATATGAAATTTGTTTTAAGATAGACCTGTATTCAATTCTAAATCCTTTATCAAATGTAGTGTTACACATTATTTATTTTACCAGACATAAAATTGGTTTTTAAATCTGTAGGATGCACAGCATATTTCAGTATCCTTTTAGTATGCTGTGATTGAATAAGACAATGCCTTCAAAAGCATTAAGAACTTTTCTATATCACCTGTGATGAATCAGGTGTGATCTCTATAATATAAGGATATATTTACCTACCCATTCAATAATTTTTATCGATTCATTTCAACAGTTTCCTTTTGAGATAAGTATCTTGGAAAAAAAGGATTAAAGGAAAATTATATGCTCAACACATGAAAGTACTGATACCAGGAAGGGAAGTACACAAAAACCAGCATTTCTATTTGCATGGTCTCCGTACCCGGCCACACAAAAGTAATGCTTGGGCTGGAGAGATGGCTTAGTGATTAAGGCACATGTCTGTGAGGCCTAAGGACCCAGGTTCGATTCTCCAGGTCTCACGTAAACCAGATGCACATGGTGGCCCATGAGTCTGGAGTTTGTTTGCAGTGGCTAGAGGCTCTGGTGTGCCCATTCTCTCTCTCTCTTTATTTCTCTCTTTCTGTCTCTAATAAATAAATAAATCTTTATAAAAAAGGTAGTGCTTACAAGACTAATTGCCATTATGGTAGAAACTATTTACATATTTTCATATATTATATACTTATATATAATATGCATAGAAGTTATTTATGCCTAATACAATTTCATTTCTTTGTTGCTTTTTTTTTTCTTTTTTGAGGCAAGCCAAACAGACTGACCTTTATTATGAGAGAAAGTGGGAGTAAGAGTGAGAGAGAGGGGAGAGAGAGAGAGAGAATTGGTGCACCAGGACATGCCAGCCACTGTAATCTAGTTCCAGACGCATGAACCACCTTGTGCACATGTGTGACTGTGCATGCATCACTTTGTGCATCTGGCTTACATGGGATCTGGAAAGTCAAACATAGGTCCTTAGCCTTTTATAAGCAAGCACTGTAACCACTAAGCCATCTCTCCAGCCCCAACTTCATTTCTTGAATGGCAAAAACCGACAAGAGGAAATGTATTGATTTTTTGTCACTTTAATTAAAACCATTTTCATTTCAAATTAGCAAATCCTTCTAGAACACAATAGGAGATTTATCCCCTTATATTAAGAAGGTTCTGATTAGAAATAAAATGAACAGTTTAAGGATAAAGTTTCAAATTTAATTCAGACTCTATGGCCTTTTATACTTATTTGCCTGATATAGAGAGAAGTCTTCATTGAACTTTGTAAAAGGTGTATAAAAGGTGGAAGAGTTTCTTAAATTTGGATTTGAATATAAGAGTTAGGAATTTGGGGGTTGCTGGTGATAAGACTCAGTGGCTAAAGGTACTTGCAGCTTAAGCATGAGGGCCTCTAGGGCCAGAGAGCATCAAGTCTGATTTCTCGGAGCCCATATTAAAAAAAAATATGGGGCTGGAGAGATGGCTTAGCAGTTAAGCACTTGCCTGTGAAGCCTAAGGACCCCAGTTCGAGGCTCAACTCCCCAGGACCCATGTTAGCCAGATGCACAAGGGGGCACATGCGTCTGGAGTTTGTTTGCAGTGTCTGGAGGCCCTGGCGTGCCCAATCTCTCTCTCTCTCTCTCTCTCTCTCTCTATCTCTATCTCTATCTCTATCTGCCTCTTCCTCTCTGTTGCTCTCAAATAAATAAATAAATATTTTTTAAAAATCTGGGTTTGGTCACTTACTCAAGCCATTAACCCCAACCAGCAGACTCAAGTCACTAACCCCTACCAGCAGGGAGCAAAGACTAGAGAATTTTTGAGGTTCACATAGTGACAACAGCTCCAGATAGGGGGTTAGACTCTGTATCAAGAAAGAAATACATGAAGGATCAATAAGAGGATACTTGATTTCCTCTGGGCACTGCACACATGCATATGGGGCACATAAATCTGCAGGTATAGTGCATATACTATACTACACATATATTGTACACACATACACACAGAGAGAGAAAGAGAGAGAGAGCATTAAGAATGCGATGGGTGATACTGTGAACAAAAGACTGGGTTAAAAAGACAGATATTCATAACACTAAGAAATATCTTCAATTTTATATGTCCTACCAAGAAATCATATTATAGGCAGATAGTAAGTACACTGAGGTGTTCCATCATAAGACTTCTGGGATTTCCACAGTCAAGCACAGTGGGAAGAAACTAATGCTTTCAAAGGGTGCCACGTACCAGGTGTGTGGTGTCTGACTGTAATGCCAGCACTAGGAAGGTTGAGGCAGCTTGATGGTGAGTTGGAGGACAATCTGGGTTACACGGTAAGGCATGGTCTCAAAATGAAAGAGAAACTTGAACATTAAGTTGTCTCTGTATTTTTGATTCAGGAAGTAAACATATGCTTTGTACATTTAACATCTTCAGGGTATTCCAATTTGCACTGTACCTAGAACTTATTGCAATCATACATGTAGGTGGACTCTGTCTTACACAAATCTCAGAAACTGAAAAACTTGAATCCATCTTCCTGAAGTATTTCTCAAATGATACTAAAGTTGTTAGAGGCAAACAATAAAAGAACTGGTGGCTAGGCATTTGAAACTCAATTTTAGACTAAATCATATAAATGAAAGTGAGACTTGTGATTGATTCCTTCAGAGTGACTGAAAGGCAAGGGGAAGAGAGAGAATGTGGAAAATTCTTTCAAAAATTTTGGCAGTGAACAAAGGGGGAATAGAATCAAAGTTCTACATTGTGTTGTGTGTTGTTTTTTATGTTTGGTGCTTTGTCATTCTACCAACAGAGTGTTTTAGCTGTGGGTAGTAAGAATCTTAAAGACAAAGTTAATCAAAACACTTCATAAAGGGAAGAAAGTAGGTTAAGGTTCTGAGAAAACTTGAGAGGTAGAATGCACACTCTGTGGTTGAAGGAAGGATACCATTTCCTAAGCAAGAAGGATACCAGAGCAACAGAGATATAGCCAGGGGCATGCTACAAATGTCACCAGGTGAAGAGTGAAGCTGGTCAAGAGTCCTCAGGGAAGCAGGAACAGCAGGTGATGCTTCACCCAACGTTTCAGCATGGGAGCACTGAGATTTCTCAAAAACTCCAGGTTATAAAAATTAAGTTACGAAACACGAGACTATTTTCAGTACTTTAAGCCTGTAATCTGTGGATACTCTTCTTAATAATAGTCTGAATGAGGCAACTTTTTCCTTTTTGACAGATGGAAAAAGTTCAATAAGGGGCAATGTAACCTAGTATTAGTTAGCACAGCAGAGATAATATGTTTCTGTCCTGCTCAGCCATGGGATTCCTTCACAGTTTTGTTCATGTGCTGCAGACCTGGGTCACTGCAAAGCACGCTGTACCTCAATCCCACTCTTCGTCTTTATACAATTTTATTTTCTTTTTAATTGGTTACATTTACAAAGAGCATTCCTGTGAATATATATTAAGGAACAATGGTTTGGTGTTTGGGGTATCAGGTTTGGGTTGGAGTGGTATCTTATTCTGAAATAATTCTGAGGAAAGCTAACTTTCAATATGTTGCAAAATATAGTCTTTAATATGTTAATGAGTGACGTAACGTTAATATAAGATGGCATAGTATGTGCAGTGTTTTCCATTTATTTATGAACCCAGTTTAAAATTAAACACCCTGCAGAACTTATTTCCCAGAACAGAACAAACTTTGGGAACTGTGAATTATAAAACATTTATTTTTACACTGATTCCTAATCCTTTCCATTAAATGATAAGATCTAGTCTTCCCATGCTTGACTTACATTTTGAAATAATAGATTTTAGAAAATCCATAGAGATACTGTAAGAACATTTCCATTATTTATAATATTTACTATATCTTTAAGAATGAACCATTTTTCATATTTAGGATTAGGATGCACATATTTCACCTCCTATTCAAGTTCGAATTTATACAACTCACTCCATTACTGAGAAAACACTACTTTAATCACTTGTACATGCTTTAATGCTCTTATTTAATATATCCTTTAAGCTGTTGTCAAATAGTGTTCCCTATAAACTATATTCATCTAGTCAGAAGTTTAACCTGATGTACCATTTCAGTCCTTAAATCTACTTTCTTTATATAAACACATAGGAGCTCTATTAAAGATTAGTGACAGTATTTGCTTCCTGATTTTCTGGAAAATAACTCACAAGTGAAAGTTGAAAATGATTCATGTAATTTTGAAGGTTTATGTTTTTGGACAAGCAATTTATTTTTTTTCTACTTGAAGTTTAAAAAAACACAAAGATGCAAAAAATGCTTGAGCTTACAAAGGAGCCTTGGCCATAAGGACACTTATATTCACTTTGCTCTAACAGAAACTTGGCAATCAAATTGAAGGGCTATTTAACATTTTAACACTCATTACCGTGTCCACACCACTGAAAACTTATTGCTAAATTAACCACAATTGGAGACCATTTCAAATAGCTTCTAAAAAAAATAATCAGTGATAATTAAACCACCAGGGATTTCTCAGTGGATACTTATGTGCTATTTTCATCTAAAATAGTATTTCTAATTTTGCTGAGTAGAGAAGAGATTAAAGCAAAAATGGACAGGGATCCACTGGATGATGCTCTAAGTGTGACAATGAAGTTCATATCAGGCAGAATAAAGTTACTAAGTCATACCAATGTGTAAAGCCAGCTGATATCCCATACTCAAAAGTTCGTACATGACAAAGAGTTAACCAGTTGAAAGGAACCTCCTGTGCCTTAGACTACCTTCAGTCCCCTCCTTTTTACACACACACACACACCACCATCACACCTCACACTAGACACATACACACCACATCACACACACAGAGGCACGCACACATGAACACATTTGGTGTACTCCTAGGTATGGTACAAATACCATAAACTGAAAATTGCTGTAAAAGCCTACTGAGCATGTAAATAACTTGAAAAGAATATAAATCATCAAGGGATAGTAATTTACCAAAAATTTCAGAAAGTACCCACCAATCTTCATTGGTGAGACAATATTAAAATAACCCTTCTCCTACTCTCCCAAATACCCAAATACACACACACACACACACACACACACACACATACACACACACACACACAAATAGCTATAATGACCAGAATTATAGATACCATTTAAGATAGTAACAATTGAGCTTTAGAAAAGAGCTTTTCAGAGAACGGTAATGAGTCCTGGGACTGAACCCAATATAAAAGTGCTATGAGTTGGAGTGTGAAGTTGGAAGTACAGAGAAATGAATTATAGAGCTGACATGATACTATGGAGAATTGTCAGGAGTTCTGAATGCCAAAATCAAACTTACATCTTATTATATATGCAGTGTTGATTCATCAATAATGGTTAGAAGACTTGAAGGGCAATTTCTGCCATCTATGGAAGACGATAACTTACTGAAAAAAGACAAGGGAGCAGATAGTGTCATGGAATCAGAAGGAAACTGAGGCAGCAGGAATTAGGTGATATTTAGAGGCAGTGACAATTATACAGAAAGAAGAGGCAAGAGATGTAAGATTAAAGGTTATTCTTCTATGGCAGATTTTAATATAAATGGTTAAAGAGATCTAGAAAAGTTGAGTAAAAATAATACCCAAAATTTGATTCAAAATAGATTAGTTGTTCTGGGCATAGTGTTGTGTGCATGTAATCCCAGAGATTTGGGAGATCATGCAGAAGGATTTTGAATTTAAACTAGTTATGGGCTACAGTGTCTTAAAAATAAAAAACTGCTACAACAACAAAATCAAATATGTATTACATATTCATTGAAAATAATGTCATTATTAAAACATAAAGAATTCCAAAGTTATTTTAACTTCCCTGTTCAGAAAAAGAATTTCAAGGTCTTGAAAGATGGCTTAATGGTTAAGGTGCTTGGCTATAAAGCCTAAGGATCCAGGATTGATTCCCAAATGCCTATATAAGACAGATCCACAAGGTGGCACATGCATCTGGAGTTTACTGTCAGTGGCTGGGGACCTTAGCATGCCTATTCCCTATCTGCCTCTATCTCTCTCTCAAATTCAATAAATAAATAAAATATTTTTAAAAGATCTTCAGCCAAATAAATGAACATATATATTTATAAATTTTCTTATTTATTTGTTTTGCAAGCAGAAACAGAGAGAGAAGTGAGACAGACAGAATGGGCATGCCAGGACCTCTAGCTTCCACAAAGGAACTTCAGATGCATATGCCTCTTTGTGCATCTGGCTGTACACAGGCATTGGGGGACCAAACCCCAGATCATTGGGTTTTTCTGGCAAGCACCTTAACTACTAAGCCATATCTCCAGCCCCATATTTAGACTTCAAGGTGAAACAAGTTAGTTCAATATTAGTTTCAAAATCAATTTGTCTAGAATTCAGACATCATAGTGGCTGCTAAGGAAGGAAGAAGAAGATTAGGCTTCATTAGAAACAACAGGCACTATTACATCATCTGAACAATTAAGGCTGTAACTAGGCAGAACTGCCAAATACTGGGAAGAATTTACCGAAACACTGTGTCTTTTTAAAGGAGATACTGGGAAAAAAAGACTGAATGACAAATTTAATATTTGAAGATTTACACACAATTTCTCCACCAAAACACCAGTCTTGTATGCATCTTTAGGAAAGATGCCAGACATTTTCTCAAGCACATTTTTATATAAAGGTGATGATCTTTCTCAGCAGAAAGCAGCACTTATTAAATGAGCATAGCTAATAATTAGTCACTCTTGATGGGTAAATCTCAATGAGACACCATATAATTTATTGAAGTCCAGTTTATTAAAATCTTTGTTAGAAAGATCAAGACCCACATTAAATGCCAAGAATAGAACTCATGTTACTCAGTAGTTAGTCTCAAACTTCAGTATCTCTTCCAATTTCAAAATAACCAAAGGAGTGAGTCTATTTACTGAAGGAAGTTTTAATTTTTTTGTAGCCAAGTCCATAAATTTTAAGTGTGTCACCACAGTCACTGTGATTAAAGTGGCCCTTTCAAAGTATTTGCCTTCCCATGCTTATCTGTAAGCACACCAGTGTTTCCCTTTCAGTGAAAAAATGTTGATAGCCATGTTCTACCTTTTCTGCTAAAGCAAATATGATACTACAAAAGGATACAGAAGGAATTATGTAATTTATAATTCATTTAAATCAAAAGTTTCAACACATAGAAAAATCAAGAAATTATTTGAGAACTCTCACCTTAACAGGAAGGATACAGACATAGTTCTAACATCAGATATGTAGGACAAAATGAAAGCAATCAGAGGAGTTGAGCTGCTGGCTTAGAAATTACCCAATCAGCAAAAAACATTTGTCCAGTGAAGGAGGTTCTTAATATAGCCTTCCTGTGGAATTTAGCAATTCACTACATGAGGGTTTATGAACCTCATGGAAGGAAAGGAGTTTCCTGGAGATTGATGAGTTGATGAGATCTAAAATTCACATAAAACTAATGGTTTTTAGTGTTTCTAATTAGATAACTTTCATATAATATTATGGCAGTAAGGAACTCTACAAAAGCAAACCCAGCACTCTAACATTCCAGTATCACAAGGATATCACTACCAAAAGCTTCAGGAAAGTTTTTGTTATACTCATATATTGTCATCTAGATCTTAACTCTGCAAGACCAAGAACTACTTCATTTATTTATTCATTTAATTTATTTGCAAGCACAGAAAGAAAAGAGGAAAACACCTGAGCCACAAGACACCAGAGAGGGTATGATGAAGACTGACCTTAATCTTCTACAGCTTCTTTCCCTCTCTCTTTCAGTCTCTCTTCTCTCTAACTCTTTTATATTAGTTATCTTTTTCTTCCTTTTCTTAGTGGGCACTGACCTGTAACTCCCAGTACCAGCATGTGCCTTTCATCCACAATGAGGTTTTGATCAGAGAAACCTACAAGGTTTCCTAAAAGAAAGACAGATTTATGTCAGAGTACTTGATGACCCACCAAAGGTTAGTGGTAAGACCCTACTGATGAAGACACCATATGCAGTTGACATGTAAAATGGAATGCCATGGCTGGAATCTGGAAGAGAGTAAGTCCCCTGACCATCAGCACATCTACTGCCAGAAGCTGCTACATGGGTAACTGGGGGAAAATGACCAATATCTGTCCAAGCAACTCATGGTCTAACCTACTTAGCAGCAAATAACCTGTCGTGAGGCTCACACAAGTGCAATAGTGGCACACAGCCATGGTGGGAAACCAACTGCTCTTGATTTTGCTAACTGATCCCCTCAGTGGTACAGGACCCATAGCTGAGAAACAAGTCAGAACCATATCCAAACATGAGCTCACTCTCCATTACAAAGCTACCACCAATCATGGGCTATAAGAGGGCCTACACCTATTAAATTCTCTATAAACAAAATAAGGATTATCCCATTTGTCTGGTGCTAACTTTACTCTCCATTGGAGAATCTACTTCTCTTTTTCAGATAGACACAGATCCTAAGGACAGAACCATCCCATTTGTGATATTGGTACCAGGAGTGGGGTGAGATGAACCTGACCATGTGGACGTTGATCTTTTGGAACCTTTGTTTTGGAGGAATAGGCATGGACTTGGTGTTTGCAACTGAAGATGTCTCTGGAGTGGTAAGCCAAGTTTTATGGACTATTCTGATGAGAGTCTGAGAATGCTAAGCGCAGACAGCATTGAACTTCGAGGCTTGGCTTATGAGCTTTCTAAGGGGAAAGAAAGACTGCAGAGGACTTTGTTGGAACTGGGCTACTGGCATAAGGGCTGGCTGCATCCTGATGCCCAGGCCTAGAGTTTGATCAAGGTTAAATTTGTAATGGACTGATGTTCTTGGCTAGAGATTTAAGATTTTAAGCTGAAAAACGTCAAGCAAGTTAAAATTATAGGCACTGAGACTGGTTTTAGGTTACTGAATCTGCTATTGTCAAACACATTAGCAATCTTAAAGGAAGATGGTCCAATTGCTTTACCATGGAAAGGATGCCTGAGGAAAGACTATCATAGAAATGCAAACACTTTTGGATAGAGTTGACTGGAGAAGGAACCTGCTTTTCAAGGTTATGATTTATTTTGTCTGCAAATTAATCATATGGCTATGTCCTGTATACCTGGTATTGGATTCAGAAGCATGGAAGATGTGAAGAGTGGTCATGAATTGCACACGGTTCCAGGAGCTGCTGCTGAGATGTGGCATGAGGCCAGGCATGAGGCCCTGATAGGCTGAAAGAGCCTTTGGAAGGTGGACCGTGGTTTGCATGAAGACCTGAAGATGTTTTGGACATACCAGGACTATGCAAGTGCTACCATAGAGCACACTGTTTGCCTGGGATGGAAGTGTTCCCTGGATACTCTGCCCAGCTGCAGGGGAGGAATTAGAAAATCTGGAGACTGTCTGTCTTTGGTTGTATTGGACTTGAACTGCAGAAGTTTGATGTTTGTTTGATGGTGGTTGAGTTTGCATTGTTTTAGTCTCTCCTTGCTATGCCTTATACCAGTTGAAAATGTTTACTCTGTGCCTTCATATGTTAGAAGTGTTTAACTTGTTTGTTTTACAGGTCTTAGTATCTTAAATTGTTCAAGGCTGTAGGGACCTTTGAAATTGAACTGAGTACAATTTACAATGTGTGATGGTTATAAATCTATTGGGGGCCAGGGGCCGAATGTGGTGGTTTGAATGGAATAGATGGCCCCCAATATATTCAGTTCTTTATTGTTTGTAGTTTGCATTCTGCAGCCACCTGGCTGGAGGATATGTCACTGGGTGGATCTTTAGGTGTGGTGGTGGGTTTCAGATTTCAATCTAAAGATATGCAAAGTGTGCCTAACAGGAGTTCCTGAAGTGTGCTGTGGCTTTTGACCTTTAGGCTTGTGCCTTTCTCTCTCTGCTTGGGCCTGTGAAGTCAGGCCAGCTTCTTCTGCCATTATGGAACTTCCCCTGGATCTTTATGGTTCAATAAATATCCCTTCCTCCATAACTGTGTCTGTTCTGGAAGTTCATCTCAGCAAACCTGAAGCTGTCTGCTACACCATCATACCTCAAAAGGGCCCCAGCCGAAACTAAGAATAATTGGCAAAACAAGCAAGGGTGCTGTTCTCTTGGTTAACTGTGTACCAGCACAAGGGTGAAGGAGATCGACACAGAGAACAATCAAATCCTACCATATCAGATATCTAGAGACACAGAGGCCAACATCTCATCACTGAAGCAGATCAAAAATGAACCCAACATGGCTCAGGGATATTTTGTGGAAGAGGAGGTGGAAAGAATGTCAGAGCCACATGTTGGGTCATGATATGCAGAGACATTTCTCCTACCCATAACTGTGGGCTAACTCCACAATGTATGACCCATATTCCTCAACAAGGAGGGGCCAGGGAAGGGGGTTGTACATGGATGAGCCTAACAATGGTACCAACTTGACTGTATTCACTGACTACAAAACTAATTAGTAAAAAAAAATTAATAAATTAAATTTAAAAAATAAAAAATAAAAAAATAAGTAAAAAATAAAAAAGGAGAAAAACAGAGCAAATGGTACACCAGGGTCTCTAACCACTTCAAACTCCAGTTGCATGAACCACTTTGTATATCTGGCTGTATGTAGGTATTATGGAATGGGACTTGTTAGATTTTGCAGGCAAGTGTGTTAATTGTTTAACCATCTCTCCAGTCTTCAAAAGCTATTTCCATTGTCAAATGAAAATACTCTACCACAATTGTCCACCACAAAACAATAATACCAAATAACTCACTAGTTCACAAATTGAAACTAAAGTATTAATTTAAAAGTTTGAACACAGCTGGGTGTGGTGATGTACACCTTTAATCCCAGCACTCGGGAGGCACAGACAGAAGGATCACCATGAGGTCAAAGCTACCCTGAGACTCCATAGTGAATTCCTAGTCAACCTGGGCTAGAGTGAGACCCTACCTTGAAAACAAACAAACAAACAAAAAAAGTTGAACAGTAATGTTACAACATGAATGAAAATACAATAGTTATATTAGAAAACTAATTAATTAATTGAACTAATTAATTAACTAATTAAAATTAATGTAATATTCCTGACACAATAATAAAATTAAGCCAAAATGAACGTACCTGGTTAACATGTGAAATGCTATTGATAACCTGCAAGATCATCACTGTCTCTAAATGTATTTCGTTTGTTTCACTCACAAGGCACTAAGTTCATTTACTACACAATATCTTAGGGCATAATACCATTTTGGTGAGTTGATAACATCTTTTGTATTTAATTTGTTAATTAAATAACTACTTATATCTATATGTATAACATGTCTAGGGAATTAGAAATGGGTGGAATATGGAAACTTCTCATTGCATGAGTCATTAACAATGTGTGCTTTCCTTTCTAATAATAAACTTATACAAGCTAGAACATCTATGAAGCACTTACTTTGTGTCAGGCTCTCAGTTTAGCTTTGTAAAGGTGGATGACAGAAATTAAACTGTACAGTCAACAAGACCAAAACATGGCTCCAAATAACTGTGATACATGATCATAAATAATCTTAACAAGATTGTGAATCATGAGTGTCATGACCCAAATAAATCAGGGAAGCACAATATATAGATATTAACTACGAGAGACTAGATTTTTTCAGAGGTTGCAGGTCCATGGTCCCATCAAATGGAAACATAAGAACGTTAGGCCTGTTGGTTCTACTTCCTCTGTGTTTATTTGGGAGAAATGAATGTATTTATACCCTGAAGCTTCCATAGATTTTAATACTCTTATGGCCCAAGCACCCTGACATTGAGTGAGAAAACAAAATCTTCCTTAAGAAAGAAAAATATTGGGTAGGGAAGGGGCTAGAAAGAAATCTCAGTGGTTAAAGGTACTTCTTTCAATGCCAGATGACCTGGGTTCAGTTCTCCAATATCCATTTAAGGCCAGATGCACAAAGTGATCCATGTATTTGGAATTCATTTGCAGAGATAAGAGTCCCTGATATGCTCATAGTCTCTCTCTCTCTCTCAAATAAGTAAAAATATTTTTAAAAAGAAAGAAAAATATGACTATAATTCAGTTCTTACTTTGAAGTCATCTACTGGCAAAAATTAATATAAATATGGATACTGGAAATTCACTAAAGTTAGAATCTGAATTAATGCCAGAATCCTCTGATAACTGTATTATTGAATCTCTGTTTCCAGTTCTTCATTTGTAAAATGAGAAAACATATTTATTTCTTATAGTTGTGAAGCTTTCTAAAGTTCTGGACTGTGACTATATATTCATACTTTCAACCTCTCATCTCACCTACCTTCACTATCTTTTTATGGATAAATAGGTTTGTCATTTCTATTTGACAGGGATCACAGATCGTAAGACAAACAGTTCTTTTAAAGTTAATGATATAATCATTTTGAGTTGTTAAATATGGAATTATATAACTTCATGATGAGTATAGCCACTTAATTCATCTCAGAAATCCCAAGTAGGTGCAGTGCTCAGCTATGTTAAATGTTCAGTTTGTTTAGCCGATTCTCCTGGGCTCCCTATGAGCTTGCATGTCCTTGTTCAGAGCTGCTGTCTGCATTGATCACCTAACACTTCAGCATGAATAACATTATGCACCAATTTCTTTCCTTCCCTTCCCTTTCTTTCCTCCTCTCCTTTCTCTTTCTTCCTTCACTGTATTTTATTTCCATTCTATTTTTTGAGAAATCTAGAGAATTGTTACAGTTCAGAGTACAAGAAAAATCAATTTTAAGTAATAGAACAAATTCAAATTTTTGAAATATGACTATTTCATTTTGGCAAATATTACACTAATGTAAATCAAGGTGCTATAATTTAGCAATTAGGAAGCCTTCCATCAATTTGACAGTCTTATTAGGAATATGAAGAGGTGAAAACACACAGGAAGCAGTTACTGAGTTACTATTACAGAAAGCATGCCTCTGCTAGCTTGTTTCTACTGTAGTCATAAAAGTGTACTATAAAATTTTGTTGTGAAAAGATTTGGTAAATTTTAACATAAAATTCAAATTTTTATGAAATTTGATTGTTATTTGGTTTATTTGGACCTCAGCACTCCAAAAGACAATCACAGGATGAAAAATTTCTTCTGTGAACAAATTCCAGAGTAGCTTTCCTCATAATGGAAATGTAAGTAGAAAGTTGTCCACATCATGTGATTTCAGAGCTTCTGGAAAATTCATCCAGTTCAAGAGTACTTCCTACCCCAGAGACACAGTAGACTCCTAGAAATCCAAGTATGCATCTCTTTAATCTACTTTCAAAATATCGCTGCCTTTCAGTTTAAAGAACAATGTGAACAAGAACCATACAGTAACTAAAGACGTTAGCCACTGACAAAGTGGAAAGTATCAGTTTCTTCCATGTTGTCATGGTAGGGGTCAGGACAATGAGCACCCAAGATCACAAGGCCAGGAAAGAGAGAAAAGAAGAGACTGAGGGAGAGAAGGAGAGAGGGAAAAATGGTTAGCACATAGTACCAAATACATGGTTTATTCTATTTTCATTACATTAAGACAGTACATTATATCTGTTAATGTGCTCTTTAATAGGTAAATTAATGGTCAGTGGGTGACAGGGATACAAATATTTTACAGAAATGCTCACGGTTGTTTCCCTTCCTTTGCTGCAGAGAGTGGAATTAGACAAGCACTAATAGATTGCTTCACAGAGAATAGGGCAATCATTGGAGAAGGGAAATATAAAATATGAGGACAGTAATTTTGGGAGAGGGGTAAAGTCAGGGGAAGATCCCTCCTAGGAGTTTCTTGAAGAAGGTTTGCTGAGTTTTTAAAATTTCTTTAAATATTTTATTTATTTATATATTTATTTATTTACTTTTACTTATTTGAGAGAGAGAGATACCTCTCACCTTACGTGTTCCTGCCTTTGAATCTGATAGTCTTTAATGTCTAACACTCAAGAGAGGAAAAATAAAATATATGAAGTGGTAAAGGACTAAGACCATTTTAATCGCTTGGAAATAATTTTGCCAGAAACTGAGTGTGAGCCCACTAGAGGGCTGTGCAAGCACGGGGACCTGCCCCTGGCCTGTTTGTGAGAACCCTTTTATTAAGAAGCAATAATCAGTGATTAAAGTGCAGATCCCAGGGCTGGAGGGATTGCTTAGTGGTTAAGGTGCTTGCCTACAAAGCCAAAGGACCTAGGTTCAATTCCCCGTACCCACGTAAGACAGATGTACAAGGGGGCACATGCATCTGGAGTTCATTTGCAGTAGCTAGAGGCCCTGATGAGACCATTTTCTGTCTGACTACCTTCTCTCTATATCTCTCTCTTCCTGCTTGCAAATAAACAAATAAATATGTTTTTTTTAAAAAGTGCACATGCCCTTGTTACCTTTCACAGAGCTAGGATGGGAGAACGATAGTTGTTGCTGTGATAAGTACTAAAACTGACTTAATTAACTACAACTTGCCATTCCCATGGCAGTTTCAATCTACTAACAGACTTCAAAGTTCTGAAATTGTTATATTAGAAAAATTCTGTAGAACTGTCAAGTTGAGAGACAGATTTATTAAAGGATTTAATATTGAATAATATTTAGTGAGTAATAGCTTATATGTAAAAAGTACAGAATGCTTAAATTCATCTAAAGATTCAATACAATTTCTTTTTTTTTTTTTTTTTTTTTTTTTTTTTTTTTTTTTTTTTGGTTTTTCGAGGTAGGGTCTCACTCTAGCCCAGGCTGACCTGGAATTCACTATGGAGTCTCAGGGTGGCCTCGAAGTCACGGCGATCCTCCTACCTCTGCCTCCCGAGTGCTGGGATTAAAGGCGTGCGCCACCACGCCCGGCTGAGATTCAATACAATTTCTATGAAAGTAATTGTAGCACTTTTTCTGAAGACATTTATTAATTCTAAGTGTGTGTTTGTGAGTGTGTGTGTTTAGTCTTTAAGATTTTCTAAATCCAAATTCATTTTTACCTTCCCTTTTCTGCATAAGAGTAACCTATGAAGTTTTCTCATGTTCAAGCATTCATGAACACTTACAAGATGTTAGCATTACCAATGGCTTGATATCATTACTGAGATATTAACTGGAAATAAAATTTTGCATACCACTTATATTTTTTTCAGTGTGGATGGCATAAATGTTCATGTGCATATGGGCACACATGTGTGTACATGTGCATGCAGGTCAGATTTTGATACAGGTAATCTTACTCTCCACGTCATTTACTAAAGCAGGATCTCTCACTAAACCCAGAGCTTACTTGCCAATTCATTTTGTCTAGTTAGACAGCATACCATGGGGATATCTGGTCTATATCTTCCAAGGGCTGGAATTATAGGCAGTACTCCTACACCAACAAATATTTAGGTGGGTGCTTGGGATCTGAAATGCTGTCCTTGCGCTTAAATTAAAAGCATTTCATCCACTGAGCCATGTCTGTAGCATGCTTTCCTCCAATTAGTTTTAATAATAAAGCTACTTTCTACCTGTCAAAAATAATGTTTTATTGCCTTTTGTGAGCTAACATGTGTGCATAAATATAATCTATATCACTCAATTTTAACCAATTTGGAGGTTCTAATCCCTGGAACTCCTACAATCCATTAACATCTTTGTAGAAATCTGAGGATCACAGTTTGTCATGTAGTGGCAATAAGGGAACACAAGTTACAGTCTGTAGCTAGACATCCAAAGTTTCAGGGCCCTAAAGACCTAGGTCAGAGAGCATAGCCATTTATCTGGGTATAAGTTAGACATTCTGAATCTGTTACAGTGCCAAAAATTATTGTGCTAGAATATCTGAAGTTCTTTCTATGGAAGATTCCAATAGCTGTTTGGCTTGTCATGTTCAATTTTACTGATACCTGATATTGCTGTCAGAATTTCTCAAATCTAGTTCTAACTCAAACAGCTGTTTTGTTGTATGAACTTGGGCAAATTTTAGATTAGATTGGGTGCATTTAGGGTTCTATGGCTGTAGACATCATTTCACAAGGATTATGTACATCATTATACCATAACATAAGGATTTGGAGATATACAGAGACATAGAGGGAGCCACCTGGACCATAAAGGTTCTTTTCTCTTTTCGATATATATATATAGATATATATATATAGATATATATAGATATATATATATAATTTTATATGTGTATTTATAATATATATTGACCATAAACTCTCAGCTTCTTTGGTTGAGTAAGAGATTTTATAGATTCTCTGTTTTATGTCACATGCATTCTTACTACCTGTCATCCCCCTCTGTGGTGGCGGTCATCTCCATATAAGCACCTGGCTGAAACTGCTACCCTGCTCTTTCCCATCAGCCACCAGGATCTATGCTGCAGAGCAACCTCTTCACCTTCTCTGAAACTTTAACTTCTATGTAGAGCAGTGCATGAAACACATTGAAACAACGTATTAAATAGGTGCTTTCTCTTTTCCAAAACAAAATGTTGTATGTGGCATATTTTCATATGTAGAACTGAATTTTATACTTGAAGCATTTACCTCTTTAGTGGCTCACTTCAAATTATCTGTGTCTTACTCAAGAGAAACAATGACTATAAAATAATTTTAGTATTTGTTATTTAATATTGTATAAATTATAAGAGGTTATACTTTTTTCATTAAGTAGAAACTTTGTATGATCACATCATATGTTGGTAACATCATTTCCCTCCTCCCTGCCCCCATTCATTGAAGGTCCTCCTCAGTGGGATTGATGGTATTGAACTTTTTATCCCTTCACCCCAGATCCCATTACTTTGAAGGACCTTCTCAGTGGAGTTATGGCATTCACTCTGGGGTCATGAAGGCCTCAGTCAGTCCCTATGGGGTAGTGGACTAATTTATAACACAGTATATAGATGGTCCTGGATTTCACTTTTTCTATAAAACACAATACCAATAAAAAGTTATCTAAAGCATTTAATTTAACTTATCAGGGGTAGATATGTAAATTTCAGTGTAACTCTCCCCTGACTTTCAATAGTGAGATTTATGGTTTTATAATACTGGAATAAAATGTCTTTAAACTTGAAACAGTTATTGCATTGATAACTATATACAGCTATAACATCAAATAATAAAAATATAACCTGCCAGTTGCATTAAATATGATTTCTAGTAACATGCTATTATACCATCAGAAAGGTCAAAATTGAATAGCCTCGACACAAAGAAGTTGTTTACATTTGATCACTAAGCATGTTTGTATATCACTGCTCAGTACCTTTTAGACATAACCAGATTCAATAATGAAAACCTAGAATTACTTGAGAAATAGTAATTACAGGTTTGCAAAGCCTGGATTGCAACCACAGCATACAGCTCAAGTGCCAACAGCATGATACCACATTCAACTGTTTCTTATAATAAGTTGCCTTCAAAAAGTCAGCAGGTGAAATTAAATTCACATTTCTTAACATCTCCTAAAGCTGCTACAGTTTAACGCAGCTGAGTACACTCCAGAAGATTTTATTCCAAATAACAGACATTCTTTTACTCAATGGGTGAATGAAAAGAAACTAATCATTGTTCTGTGAAGCTGTATTTTTATTTTATCTCAATACAACACTTGAGATTTAATTTTGACTAATAAAAGCCATCCTATTTTTACATGTACTTAAGAGATATGAGGGTATTAGATTCATGAAGCTTAAAACGCATCTCTCATAAACTTAATGTGTTTGTTTCATCCCTTCCAGCTCCACTTCTCAGTAGATATGCCTACAGATGTGGTACCCAAATTTGAAAATTTATAATGGGTGCTCAGGGGGTTTAATACAAATTACTAGAACCTAATTTTAATCTCAATAACTGGAACAGGTTTGATACTCTACATGTTTAACCAGAATTCCAGAGGGTTATAATCAATGACATTTTTATAAACACTAGCTTAACATGAATTTTCACTGTGCCCACTGAGTTGAAGACTAAAAAGGTTAGATGTGCCTGTGTGGTTAGTGAATCAGACAGCAGATCAGGAAGTACAAGTTAAAATAAAGTGTAGGAAACAAAAAGTCATGTGCTCACTGGTCCCAGAGTTAGGGGTACTGGCAGGAAGCTGATAGAGGTCCAGAGCTGGCAGTGAGCTCAGCTTGAGGGTGGGGAGAATGACAGGGGCCAGTAGAATTATAACTACTACAGTGGGTGCCATGAAGTTATGACTTTATTCATTTTTAATCATGACATATATTTCAATTAAATGTCACTATCATTGTCATTTTATCCAGTGCATCACATAATACTGAATTGTACTTAGATTGCTTCTTTGAATGCAGATAGCTAGCATTACCAATCCTGTTAGTGGAAATATATGCTTCCAAAACTATAGCAATGTTAACATTTAAAAGACTTTGTATAAAACTGGCCATGGTGGCATACACCTTTAATTCCAACACTTGGGAGACAGAGGTGAGAGGATCACTGTGAATTTCAGGCCAGCCTGGAACTACATAGTGAATTCCTAATCAGTCTAGTAAGAGTGAGGCCCTACTTTGAAAAACAAAAACAACAACAAAAAGGAGACTTTGTATTATATCTTAGTATAGTATATTCCACCATGTTTACTACCTTCACAACTAAATTTGTTGGAGTATGTTTTCTGTCTGTCAGTACATAACAGAGAAAAACATAATTATGATTGTGTTCTTTATTTCTAAATGCAGTTAATGTTTCTAGGATACAATATTCTACTTGGTTCAGCACAAAGTCACCCAACAAAAGTAATATATGACCCCAGATGTAATCCAAGGATGCTGACTGGGTTGATGAGTAGAAAATAAGATTAAAAGTATCTCAACCAAGCTTTTGCTGATAAAACACAATGGAACCTGCCATAAATAAAACATAATAAGTATATACATAGGTACCTCTCTCCAGATGCACAAAAGAAGATACAGTTAGTAATGAGGACAATTGCCCAAGAGAAAACTTTAGAGTAGAAGATGATTTTTTTCCAAATAATTACAATAAGGAAAGAAGAAAAAATTATAAATTAAATACCAAACTATGGTATTTATACTAAGTAAACAGCCAACATAATTTACTTAAGCATCTTAAGTAATAAACTAATATTACTTAAATCTATAATATAATAATTTTCTTAGAAATTTAAGAAAAGGATAAAAAAGCTATTTTCTCTCCATTAAAGACCTTTACAATAAGTTGTTCATTTATATGTCAGTAAGTTTAGCATCTCCGGTCACAGAAAACCATACTACATTTTGTGTAGCAGACCCTTATACTTTCATTTTCCTTTCTGATTTACATAGTACTAGTTATATAGGTAAAAATAATTTAACAGTAGATCCATTCAATTAATAATTTGAATTAGATTATCTCTACTTATACATCCTGCTTGTACATCATAAGGAACAAATAAAAGCTAATGTTAATTATTGTGTCATTTTTTAACTTATTAAAATTAATTAAAAAAATAAAAAATAGAGCAACGAGCAAAGAAGGTAATGAATATAAACTCAGCAACGTAATTTATAATTTTATAAAGATTTATTTATGTTCTCAAGGAAACTAAAGCTCATTTTTATCTGAATGAGTATAAACAAGTATTCAGTCAATTTATATTTATTAAGCTTACTTGAATGAAAGTGCCTTTGAAACATGAATGCTAATGTATTTTTCAATCAGGGATATGGTTTTAAAGTATTTTATAAAATATATTTGAGATAGACAATTCTACCCTATTATGTATTTTAAGTTGCTATATAATAACCAAGTATATGGCAAACACTGGAAAAATAAAGATTAAATTAGTTTAAATGCAAAAATAATCCAAAGACAGTAACACATATGTGATTTAAAAAAATGGCCTATTAGACAGGCATGTTAGCTCATGTCTTCAATCCCAGTACCTTGAGGCTGAAATAGGAAGGTAACCATATGTTCAAGGCAATGCTGGGCTACAGAGTGAGTTCTAGGTCAACCTAGGTTTGAAAGAGACCTGGCTTCAGAAACAAAGTAACAGCCGGGCGTGGTGGTACACACCTTTAATCCCAGCACTTGGGCAGCAGAGGTAGGAGGATCACCATGAGTTCGAGGCCACCCTGAGACTACATAGTGAACTCCAGATCAGCCTGAACTGGAGTGAGACCTTACCTCAAAAAACAAAAACAAAACAAAACAAAACAAAATAAATAAATAAATAAAGTAACATATGACATAGCAATATGCCCACTAATTCCACTGACACTCCAAATGGGCAAAGAAATGTTTTCCATACTCAGAGTTTAGGAGTTGGGAGCAATAATTCTGAAATAAGCAAATTTGTATTAACAAATTTGTATTAAAAAATTTGTATTAACAAAGCAAACAAAAACCCTTGTCAGCAGCAGATTTATTGTAAAGTATTTTCAGAGATGGCATGCTCTGGAAGAAAACCAAGGTAAGCCCTCTCAAGGAACAAGGAATATAGCTTCATTGTAGCTTCTGAAACCTGTTTGGGAATTTCCCAAAAATACAAGAGAAACAAACAGTGAAAACAAGAAGGAAGAAGTCAAGACAACTGAGGAAGGTCTTCAGAAACAAGTCTCTCAGAAGCAAAGTGAGAAACCTTAAAGGAAAGCTAAAGAAAATGAAGAATGAAGCCTAAAACATGTTTAGCCATACTTCAAAAGGAGAAAAGAAGCCAGTGCACTGGAAAATGCCAGTAATCCCAGCTCTATGCAGATTAGGCTAGTCTGAGCAGCAGAGAAAGACTTTGTCTCAAAAGCTGCCAAAAATAAATAAATGAATAAATAAATTCATAAAAACATTACTGATGAATGGAAGAAAAATTCAATAAAGGAAAATATTTTATAATGGTATAGCTGAGAATTTTCTTTTTTTTTTAAATTTTTTTGTTTATTTTTATTTATTTATTTGAGAGTGACAGACAGAGAGAGAAAGAGGCAGATAGAGAGAGAGGAAGAATGGGCGTGCCAGGGCTTCCAGCCACTGCAAACGAACTCCAGACGCGTGCGCCCCCTTGTGCATCTGGCTAACGTGGGTCCTGGGGAATCGAGCCTCGAACCGGGGTCCTTAGGCTTCACAGGCAAGTGCTTAACCGCTAAGCCAACTCTCCAGCCCAGCTGAGAATTTTCTAAAAAATGATGAATCTATGGCTTCAAGAAATCAACTAGATATCAAGTAAGTTAATTAAAAAGAAATCCATGTAAACAGAATACTGTGAAAATACAACAAATGTGAACATACGTTCTCATTAGAAACCAGAGAACAGCAGTGGATTATCATGAAGGAGGGTCATTTGGCCTAACTGCTTTAACTGATGTTATAAATGCTTTAATACAAATTTCTTAAAAATTGAATTCTAAATTCTGTAAAACATATTAAAAATACATTATTTATTTGCAAGCAGAGGCAGAGAGGAGAAAGGAGAAAGGATGGGTGTTTAAATATTTTATCTATTTATTTATATGCAAGCAGGGATGGAGGAAATGAAGGAGAGAAATACAGAGAGAGATAAAAGGAATATGGGCTCATCATGTCCACTTGCCGGTGCACAGAACTCCAGACCATTGCATTGCATTGTGCATCTGGCTTTACATGGTACTGGGGAATTGAACCCCGTCCATCAGGCTTTGCAAACAAGCATTTTAACCATGGAGCAATCTCCCCAGCCCTGTAATATTTCTTTTAGGGATAAAACTAAAGATATTTCTAGGATAAAAAGTTATGGAGTATTCTAACAAATCTTTAAAAATAAAACTTTTAAAAGATGTACTTTGGGCAGAAGAAAACTAGTCTTGGGGTAGAAGGTGACATATGTAAGGATATATTCGTTCTTTCATTCAGTGAGTCTATAATTAGGGTGCACTGTATGAGACAACCAGCACTGCAAGAGGTACTTATGGCAGGTCAGGAACATAAGTGAAAAAAATCAATTGTATTCTGTGAAGAAATATTTACAGTTTTACATGAGATGGTCAGTGGATGTAATAAATACATGTGTAAATCTAAAAACCACCAGTTCAGAAGTAGAGTACTAATAACATCTTAAGTTATACTAAAAATAGAATGAAATTAAGATATATGAGCAATATGTATATTGGGAGAGAAGTAACGGTAGTGAAAGCATTCCATGATTTTAGTGTATTAAAGGATGAAAGTATTTACTAATATTATAATTTAAATATATAAGACACTTCTATAAATTGATTTAATGCTCTAATTAAAAACAAACAACATGGCTGGAGAGATGGTTCAGTGGTTAAAGCATTTTTATACAAAGCCTAATGATCCAGGTTTGATTCTTCACTTCCCACATAAAATCAGATGCACAAAGTTCTGCATACATCTGGAGTTCACGTGCAGTGGCTGGAGGCCCTGGTGTGCCCATTTACTCTCTCTCTCTGTCCTACCCCCTCTCTCTCTCTGCTTTCAAATACATGAATTAATTTTTTTAAAAAGCACAACACAACAACAAAGATGATTTAAACATGGAGATACACCTTGTACATAAATATTATTACATAGCATACTATAAAAAGAATCTCATATAACTGTGCAAATTTAAACAAAGGAGTTTTGAAAGGAATAGAGCCCTTAAAAAGTATAATCTCTAAGTGATGTAAATGTCTTAAATGAATTAAATGTCACCAGAAATATACAATTAAAAGTTGAGTGCAATAAAAAATACAGCCTCTAAATATATAAACCACAATTTACGATATACCTTTTAGTTGTGTCATGAATACAAAGACCAAATTGATATTAAGAAATTTTAAACTTTCACAAAAATTTACCTCTTTGAAAACATTGTATCGCATTTTGCTTTAACTTTTTAAATCTGAAACCGATGTTCTAATCTGTGTTTTCTTTTATTTACATCCAATTAATTCACCTTTACTTAACCTTTAACTCATATTTAGGTGAAAATAATTCAATGTGTTTGTACATCGTACCAGTTTAAGATAGTGACCATAGATAATGGACTCAGCTGTTGCTATTTGATTATTGATTTTGCACTTTTCTTGCTAACAAATATTTACTTTTACCAATTATATTTTCTAAATAGTTCTTTTAATTTTTATTTGTTTATTTGTGTGTATGAGAGAGAGAGAGATAAAAAAGAGAGAGAGAGAGAGCATCTTGCAGAAACAAATAAATTCTAAATGCTTCAGTAAGTTTCTGCATGTGCCATACATGGGAGGCTTGGGAATGGAACCCAAGCTGCCAGGCTTTGTATGCAAGCACGTTTAACCACTGAGTCATCTTCACAATAGATCCCAAACATTTTAATTTGTTTTAATTTTTATATTAACTAACATTATGAGATATGCAGGGTACTAAATGACGATTTAACTGAATGATTGGTGTCTTTAAGACATGACATGCTTACCCACAAGTGGTGAGTGTTCAGTTACTGGTGTTTCTTTATTTCTGTCATATACCTTTCAAATGTAGGATGCTTATTATTTATCCTTGTGACTTTTAAGCAGATGATGAGATTTAAAAGTTATAAGGTTGTTGGCCTATTACTCCATACTGCATGTGAAGATGGATTCATTCCCAGTCATGGTAAAGGGAGGAGTACATGTTGAAGGCTTGGGCTTATATCACAGTCTTTTCCAGAATACTTAAATTCAGCTTCTTGCAAAGAAATGTGGCCCCACGCACAAGCCCAACTTTGACATGCTTGCTGGGAGTGGACAGTTGTGTCTTTGGAGTACGTTTTCCTCAGAGAATCTTCACATTTCATATTAGTCTTTGTTCATACCTTCATTGTTACAGAAATGTCACTCAGCCATACTCAGGTGATATCGCTGGATACAAATATTTAAGCATCAGAGGAGATATTCCATAGATTATTTTATCCCCTTCGCTCCACATCAGAAGAAATCATTTAAAGTAATTTATAAATATAAATTATCATATGCTAAAATTCTCACACTGAATTTAAAGTTCATTTTTAGGTAAATATGATGTTGATATTTTAAAATTTATTTTATAAGGTCATATGTATTAATTAAAACAGATAAACCTTGGCTGCTCAAAAACATTTATAGTATGTTTGCCCTAGAAAGTAAGATCTCCCAAATATACTTGAGATTTCAATGCCATATTTTAAGTTCTAATTATACTTAATCTATAATTAAAATACAAATATATTATTGTACTCACAGGACTGTACATTCAAAAGATTTTTTTTCACGGATGCCATGCCCTTAAATAATACATGCTTTGATTATTTTCAAATAGATAAAGAGATTTCTTTATGAAGAGACTGTTTTTATGAAGAATGCCTATGGATATCTGTAACAGGGTGTTCGGGGTCCAGGAAAGTCCTTGAGTCTCAAGCCCTAGGTTCGTTTCTAATTTTAATCAAAGAATTGACTAAAAAAGACTGAAAAGGATAGTTATTAAATTATTATATTTATTGAAGTACAGAGCCAAGGAAATGCACTCACATGGGGCTAGAGATCCAATGTGGAGAGCCTGGAAAAACCGTGGAAAGAAAAGTGAGAAAAGAAAGTTAAAGGAGCTCCTGTCATGTGGGGAGCTGGAGGGGACACAGAACCCATGTGGAGAGTAAAGACCAAGGGCTTCCTCTCAGCTGAACCTGGCTGGGCCTTGTTGGAGGCAACCCAGGCCCAGCTGAGGGAAAAACTCACCTACAGCTGGAAGTTTCAAGAGGCCAGAGAGCATGCCCTCTCCTTGAAAGGGTATTTATAACATTATAGGGGTGGGGTGTCTTCCAGCTCAGGTGAACCAGAGTGACTGCTGCTTTGTTAGGGCTAGAAGCTCTCTCAGGAAGAGGGTAACCTGTCACCAAGTTCTTAGGGCTGAACTTGGTCAACCATAATGTTTAAATCCTATAAAATACCTACCTACCAGGAGGGGTCATGGTTATTTGTGGAAAAACAGGCCTAGGGAACTTGGCAAGAGATAAGAAGTCAGGTGATCTTTGAGTTCTAGCAAGTGAAGACTTTCCTGCCTTTTTCTTATTTCCAGGGGTATAGTCACCCTAACTGTACCCCCTCTCATATCTACACAATTAAAGTAAAAAAAAAAGTTATGTTCACTTTCATTTGCCCATTTCATTTATGAAAAAGCTAAGGATCAGCACTTAAGTCTTTCCAGAAGACTTAAAAGTAACTTCTTAGAAAGAAATGTAAATGTGGCCTTGATGTTGTTCAGATTATTAAATAAGTTATTTAGAACACAGAGTAATAGGTGTGTTTTCCTTAACTTATTCAACTAACATTCATTATACACATAAATGTATTTGCAAAAGACACGTTAATTCTAAATTAAATTGAATTATAAAATAAGTAGCTATGAAATTCATTTCTTAGAAAATAAGTAAAATGGCCACATTAACCAAATCTCCTTTTATTCTTATTTGATAGTGACTCAGTTAATTACTTAAAATCAGAAGTCTTTAATAATCATGAAGACTAATTAGCTGAACAAATATTAGATGAGCAAATGGCCCAAATAACAAAGCTCACTTTCTTGAGGAGAAGCATATGCATGTTTATGTTGCAGGAACAGCTCCTAAACCACAGCTGTGCAAATAAACAGATCCATTTCCTTCTTGTCTTGTAATGCAGGCAATGTGGTGTCAGAAGGAAATGTGAGCTCCAGAGGATTTCACACTGGCAATGAAATTTGACCTGAAAACATTTCTGCAAAGTTCATTGGGTAGAACCTGCTTTAAAACTACCTCCCCAGAAAACTGAAAAGCCTAGCTTTTGTCACAAATGAGTAGTTATCAGCAGGTGGAAGTGTCTATTTGCAAAACCTGCTGACCTGAGTTTGATTCTCCAGTACCCATGTAAAGCCAGATGCACAAAGTGGTGGCACATCTGGAGTTTCTTTGCACTGACTGGTACAAGGTCTTAGTGCATGTTCTCTCTCTCATAAATAAAAATTAAAAAAAAAAACATGGAGATTTGGAAGGAATTGGTGAGTAGTATCACCAGTGTCACACTTTACAGAATACATTTTTTTTGTGTGCCAAACTAATGGAGATGGCTTAGTCAGTAAAATGCTTACCATGAAAACATGAAGACCTGAATTCAAATCCCCAGAACCCACATTTATAAAACAAGGCATGGGGGCCGGAGCGATGGCTTAGTGGTTAAGGCACTTGCCTGCAAAGCCAAAGTACCCAAGTTCAATTAACCATGACCTATGTAAGCTAGATGCACAAGGTGGCACATGCATCTGGAGTTCATTCGCAGTGGCTGGAAGGGCCTGGCATATCCAATCTCTCTCTCTCTCTCTCTCTCTCTCTCTCTCTCTCTCTCTCTCTGTCCCCCTGAGTCCTTCTCTCTCTGTCTCTCTCAAATAAATAAATAAAAATAAATTTAAAATAACAATGCATGACATCACATGCCTGGAATCCCAGTGCTGAGGAGGCAGACAGGAGAAATTTGGCAACATGGCGGCTAGCCATTCTAGCCTAATTATTGAGGTTAAAGTTCAATGAGAGATCTTGCCTCAAAATATATGGTGGACAGTAATTGAAAAAGAGACTTAACATCAACATCTGACTTCAACATGCAGGCAAAGACATGTACATTCACATAGCACATGCCCACCCAAAAGATGATCTCATTAAAACTTAAAAAAATTATTTGTAAGTTGGAATGTTAATACTAGAAATCAATGTTGAGAATTTTAAACCATTTTATAACACCTCTGTGCTAACATGTGTAGTGAGGCTCTGATATGCAACATTATATTTTCTAATTCCTGAAAATATACTTGTAAATCATGATATAAGAGTTTTAAATACTACGGATTTAAATTAACCACTGTTATAAAGCTAGCATTTAAGTGAATTTAATATCGTTGAGTTCTTCCTTTCTTTTCCTTTTTTTAATTTTTTTTTATTTTCAAGGTAGGGTCTCACTCTAGGTCAGGCTGACCTTGAAGTCACTATGTAGTCTCAAGGTGGCCTTGAACTCACAGGGATCCTCCTACCTCTGCCTTCCTGCAGAGTGCTGGGATTAAAGGCGTGCACCACCAAGCCCGGCTTTAAATTCTTTATACCTTAATGAATCTTAAAAAAAAGTCTTTCACAATTTTATTTCTCATGGTCTTAGTATGTTCTTTTGATCTTCTGGACAGTACTTATCAGCAAACACTCATGCTATCTTTGATGTAATGACTTAAGAAAAGGTTCACTAACGAGACTGGAATGTCATCAATTTATAGACAATGAAATCATAACCAGTACAATCTTGATGAGCTCACACAATAAGGCAAAAAAAAAAAATGATGCTACCTAAATATACTGAGCTTGGTTCAATGTTTAGAAAGAGAACAGGTTTTCTTCAAGCTACAATAAAGTAGAACACTCAAGAAACTCATGACAGATGCACAAAGTGATGCATGCATCTGGAGTTTGTTTGCAATGGCTAGAGGCCCTGGCAACCCCATTCTCTCTGTCTCTCTTCTCTCTCTTTCTGCTTGCATATAAATTTGTAAAACATTTAAATAAAAGAAATGCAGAATGATAATTATAGTTAAAACATGTGAAACATCCTTTAAAAAATAGATAAGGCACTGGAGGGATGGCTTAGGAGTTAAGCACTTGCCTACAAAGCCAAAGGATCCAGGTTCAATTCCCCAGGACCCACTTAAGCCAGATGAACAAGGCGGCACATGCATCTGGAGTTCGTATGCAGCAGCAGAAGACCCTGTAGTGCCCATTTATCTTTTTTCTCCCTCTCCCCTCCCCCTCTAAATAATTTTTTAAAAAAATGGATAGGAAGCAGGTAGTAGATAAAATTATGCCAAAATGTCATGCTGAAACAAACTTCCCAAGCTGTTTACTATTGCTAGAAGAAAGTATATACATGAGAAAATGTAATAAGAAGTACAAGACTTCACACTCGTTAAAAAATGGTACTATAGTGGGAGTTTTGGTGTTCCTTGTCAACAAATGCAAGATGCCAATACACTAATAAATTTACGGTATTCCTGGATTCTTGTGTTATGAACTTAAAGAATTAAAATCCATAGACCAGAGGGTAAGATTTGGAGAGTCTTTATTAGATTAAGAGAAGGGAAAAAGAAAAGAAAATGCACAGAGCTCCTGCCATGTGGAAGGCAGGTGGATAGGGAGTTCTAGTGGGAGTAGGATTCCACCCCACATCTTGCCCAGCCCAAGGGGCTTACCAGAGCAGTGCCCTGGAGGTTCATGGGAGACAAACAGCTATAAAAGAGGCTTGCCCACACTGTAGGCATCTATTTATAATCTTTTTGTGATAGGCCTTACCGTCAGGCTCAGGTGAGTCTGAGAGAAAGCTGATTGGTGTGGGCCCAGCAGAAGGGTGAACTGGATCTTGGAGTTGTCTCAGGAAGAAGTAAGCACACCTAAGTAGGGGTGAGAGAGCTGACTGGATGCAACTGGAACAGAAGCTGAATTCCAGTTCTGTTGAAGCAGTCAGGTGATGTGAAATCTTTTTGTTTCTCTCTCTAGATCCTCTAACTGGCTACCTGAAAATATGGCTACCTGACCAATATCCCCTCAGTACAATAGCATAGGGGAAGCCACTCTAGAAAACAGCAAAGACTATAAGGAAGTATTTACAGAAATGGCAAAAGTAAAACTTACATTAGAAACAAGTACAGAGATGAGCAATGCTAAGGTACAGTTATCTGTGGATCTTCCATCTATTCATTTATCTATCTACATTTATCCATCTATCTATCTATCTATCATCCATCTATCATAAGACTGGCTATATCAGGATGACATCAATCTTGATATGTATCTAAAGATAACCTAGAACAACTTCTGATCCCTCTGCCTCCACCTACCCAGGGCTGGGATTACAGGCAAACTTGACCACACTGGTTTCATACAATGCTACAAATCGAACCCAGGTCTTCAAGAACACTAGTCAAATACTCTACCACCATGTATCATACATTTCCTGAAAGGTTATCATTTCTAGAATTGAAGTGAAAATTCAGAAGGTCTGAAGGCAGGTGTGGTGGTGCATGCCTCTAATTGCAGCACTTGCGAAGTAGAGGTAGGATGATCACCAAGAGTTTGAGGCCACCCTGAGAATACATAGTGAATTCCAGGTCAGCCTGGGCTACAATGAGACCCTACCTCAAAAAAAAAAAAAATATTCAGAAGGTCTTTACAGAAAAGCAGTGAACAAAAGTCTGTAGCCAGACTATGTTTTGGTAACATGTTGAATTATATTGAGATTGTTAAAATGTTGGTTACCTTAATTAGGCTCATGCCACTGAGCATGTTGAAAAGACCAAAAATAGTTTTGAAGGTATGGTTACCTAGTTAAATTAATTTCTATAACATTTAAGAAATTTATTTTTCAATTTTTACTAAGATAACTCTTATAAAACTGACAAATATGTATTATTTATCCCACTGAAATGTACTTTGTTATTGTATTGAAAACTGAACCACAGAAATTAGAAACTTAAGAATTAATGTCAAAATTATTGCCTTTATTATGAAGTGCCAAAAATAGTTTTTCTAATAATCCCTGTATTTATATCATTGCATTAAACAACCATTGATCTACAGTGAGAATATAAGAATGGGCATGCTTTTGAAATGTCACAATTAACTGAATTAGGAGTGCGGTAAGCACAGAGAAGTGAGAATAACAAAATAGGTTTTAAAATTTGAAAAAAGGGGTTAAATTTTATATTAGTCTCATTGAGAAACTTATTTATTATCTATAAGTCTCAATTTTATTTATCTCCATAAGGATGAAATTAAACTGAGTCTACTTTATCTATGACCTTCAAAACATCTCCATTACAGTACTCGACTATTTTAAACAATATGCATGTGCACATTTCATTCAAACCTTCAGGCTCAAGCAGCAGCATATGAAAATATGTGAAAAAATGTGTCTGTACTGAACCTGCACATTTTTTGTCCTCATTTCCCCTTAAATAATACAATGTATGTAGCAGTTATATGGCAGTTCTACAAAGTAGCTGCCATAACAGAGATTGATGAATTGTTAATAAAATACACCTCTTTTTTTTTGCATGAAACACAGAGTTAGAACTTATTTCACAGCCTTCATTATAGTATTGTGAGGTCATGACAAATTTTGCTGACAGGAATGTGCACTAAAGTGATGTCTACACTCCCAAAATGTCCCATGAATATTGCCCACGTACAATCCTACATCTGTTTGTCTTGATTAAAGTCTGGATACAAACTTCCATTGCAGACTGGAAGTGCTGTCTGAAGTTAAACCTTGTGAAGCACATAATGGAAGAAGCCAGACATGAGAATAGAGCTAACTAGAATTTGGGACCACTGTTTCTGAAATTAGTCTAAATGAGGGATACACACCATTTATATCTGAAACATCTACCCAATCCAGAGTAGTTTGTGGGAGAAAAAGGAAGATGCGGGGGTGGGGGGGAAGGAGTTATGAGAAGAGTTTGGACATTACCCCTGCCACAGCAGGTAGAAACGGCAGTGAGAGAGTTTGCTGAACACTAGAAAGGGGAAGCTGGCTATAACACCCCTAAGTTGGACCCCAACAACACACCTCCTCCTGCAAGACTGCATTCTCAAATTGCCACCGACTGTGGACCTAGCATTCCAAACACATGAGTTCGCAAAGGATATCTAATTCAAACCACCACAAGTACAAACCCAAATTATTTGACTAAACCTTGTACCACAGATTCTGTAGATTACTGTTGAATGTTAGCAAACATTATTAGTCAAATAGGCCATAACTTTTTTACCTAGGGCAACAATGTACCTGAGAGATAAAAACTAGTTTATGGGGCTGGGCATGGTGGCGCAGGCCTTTAATCCCAGCATTTAGGAGGCAGAGGTAGGAGGATCTCTGTCAGTTTGAGGTCACCCTGAGATTACATAGTAAATTCCAGGTCAGCCTGAGCTAGAGTGAAATCCTACCTCTAAAAACAAGCAAACAAACAAACAAACAAAAATAACCTAGTTCATGGGGAATAGAAAGTCAAATATATTAAAATGGGTAATATATATATATATATATATATATATATATATATATATATATATATATATATATCTCCAAGGGTTATCACGAAGGAGAAATAAGAGTAAAGTACTTTTGTTTTTAAAACAAGCAGTTAGTTAAGCACAGAAGCCCAAAGAGGGAACAAGGCGGTGCCATTTTGTTCATCCGGACAGAATTGAAACTCACGCCTGACCCTGTCTCATCCAAGATGGCTGCTAGAGACATTCCCCCGCAGCTCAGCTTGTCTTGTCTAGGTCAGCCCCTGAGTCCATAAACCAGCCAGTTCTTGGGCCCTCCTGGGTCAGATCCATCCCATCTCTCTTTACACACCTGAGTCTGGGGACAAGGCTCACTCTAATTGGATGTCTGCTCAGTATAAAGGAGGTTGACCTTATGGCACAACTCTCTCTTTTTGCCCCATGACCTGGCCTGAACATGGGCTGGGAAGGGCAGAGAACTGAACTTGACCTGGGTATTTTTCTGCTTGCCCTCTCTCTGCATCATGCTTTGGGGAACATTCTCACTGTGCTTACACGCATGATTTCTACTTGACCCCTGAGCCCTTCACTGTTTCCTAACCCTCTCCGGTCTTCTATTAAAAGGGGATCTTTTGCTTCTTATGCTGTGCCTTCCTTGCGTGGTGTCTCTCCCAGTCCTCCCACTTTCTCTCCAGCTGGATAGGGAGAATTCCCCTCTGGCTCCAGTCTTTCAGCTAGTTCCGTGAAGTAAACCTCACAATCCATAACTTCTCCCTAAATAAACTCAAAATTTCAAAGTTTATTCTTCTCAAAGTCTGTTTATTTCAATTCTTTGTTAAAATAGACAAAGGCCCAAAAGTTGGTGTTTCTAAGCTCTCCCCAAAGCCCCCGAATCTGACATCAATAGTATATACAAGGTAAAACTGAAAAAGGGCATGAAAATTCACAGCTGCCTCATCAAATGTAATATAAATTAATCATCTTATTACTGCAGAATTTCTTAGATTGCTATTTGTCCAGAGATTAAAAATAATTTGAACAAACCAATAGCACATTTTCTGACTTAAAAGGAATGACACTAAAACTGAAGAAAATACACTTACTTGAAAAGGGCATGATATGACATGAGGGTATACATGACAGAATGACAGAGGAAGTATCAGCAATGTACTCATGTATCTGCACATAACTCTAATTGCAGCTAAATTAAAACTAATTATAGAAATTCATAAAGAACAGTAACCTTTTAGGTCAATTCCAAATCTGATAATTTGATTACACAAAACCAACCATAACCTTATGATTCATAATATTTTAAAACATATCAGCTTCAGTAGCATATTTCATAATACAAGGTAGTATTAATTTATTTTTAGAAAGAGGAAAAATAAACTTTGTACACTTTATCTCTATTCCACATATTATTACAACTTCACTTCAATTCAAAAAGAGTAACTCAGTGCTCTTGATTGAAAGAGTATATTATTAACTTCATGTCTAAAAGGTGACACCCAATAGCTAAAAACTGATTTGACATGTTAGAATTGAGGCTAAATGGTAATGGTAATTTTCGCCTAGCATTTCTTCTTCTTTTTTGATGAGCTTTCCTCATGAACACTTTCCATTTTAGTATTTATAATTTCCTCAATCCAGTATGTAAAGTGTTAGATAATCCAAATCAGACCCAGCTACAAAAGTATGTAAGTCATAAGAGAGAGGTGGCTTAACAGTGAAGGCACTTCCCTATGAAGGCTAAAGACCCAGGTTCGATTCCCCAGTACCCACTTAAAGCCGGATACACACTGGTGTCACATGCTTCTGAAGTTTCTCTGCAGTGGCTAAAGACTTTGGCATGTCTGTTCTCTCTTTCTCTCATCTGCCTATCTATCTCTCCTATCAATTAATCAATCAATCAATAAATTAATTAATTAATATTTTGGTGCTTGGGAGATGGCTCAGCAGTTAAGGTGCTTGGCTGCCAAGCCTACAGACCCAGGTTCAATTTCCTAGTACCCAAAAAAGCCACATGCACAGGTGGCACATGAGTCTAGAGTTCATTTGCAGAGGCTACAGGCCCTGACATGTCCATATCCTCTCTCTAATAAATTAAAATAAAATTTAAAAAAATTTAAGTTATAAGTATAGGTATGAATTGAAATTTCTCAAACTTTAGAAGCAGAAGTGATAGAAATTATATTTACAAAGAGTATGAGTCTCCATATGTTATTAACTTCTATCACTAGGAAGCCTCATCCATTAAAAGGCTCCCTTCATTACCACTAAAGAAAAAAATCTAGAAGCAAGCCAGGCATGGTGGCACACGCCTTTAATCCCAGCACTCAGGAGGCAGAGGTAGGAGGATCACTGTGAGTTCGAGGCTACCCTGAGACTACATAGTGAAGTCCAGGTCAGCCTGGGCTAGATTGAGACCCTACCTTGAAAAACAAAACAAAAAATAAAACAAAGTAGAAGCAAAGAGTGTCTCTTCCCTAAAGTTAATATTCCCTAATATTCCCTAAATGTCTTCCCTAAAGTTAATATCCAGAAAGGTAGTTGCTTTTGAATTATATTTTTCAATTACTCTTTAATTTCTTCTACTCAGTACAAATGATTAATTGAATCACTCAGTGAATTCAACTGGATAGAAAACTGATACTTCACAATCTAAAACCTCATGGAATTTCACCTACACATGCCTACTAAACATTTTACTTTAACTTTCAGTCTATATCCCTAATGTTCTGAGGAGTGGGAGGTGATACCGTTGGGTTTCTACTAAACAATAATTAAGGCTGTGATCGATGTTTAGATTTAATGCATTAGAGAGAATATCCATAAATGCTTCCAAAACAAGTTCTACTTGAATATGTGCTCAAATTCAGACTTGCAGAGCAGAAAGTTTAGTGTATTTATATATTATTCACTTTCTTTTAAAAACCTTTAAACTGACAAGACTGAATGTGAACAAAATAACCTGCCATTTGCCTCTGACAGTAATACTGCAAATTTCCCTACAATGAGATCTATCTCTGTCAGATTCATTAGTTCCTCCAGCACTACTGGACATTTTTAAACAACCCATGTGGGTGTGATTACACTAATGAAACCAAGTAGACACACTCATCCTTGACATGACAACTTCTGCTGTAGGGGTTCCTGAAACTTTCAAAGTGAATGCCAAGTGCCAATTACTGACCAGTGTAGTGTGATGCCTGTGGGGCTCATTTCTGATACAAACAGGAAGGCTGCCAGCTTATTTCCATATTCCCCAACATGTAAGTGCAATAGTTGTCAGTAACTAAAACCACTGTTTTCTTTCAAAGACAAGAACTGGCAACTAGTGATCTCTAACTTCACTCTGATCACCATACACACTTGGTAAATAATAGTTTGCATAGATATGTACTCTTCTCCTTGAGTACAGTAATTCTAACTTAAGCCAAGAAGGAAAGATGGTTAATGATAGGTACTTGTCAAGCCAGCTGCTAGTGTAGGTGACTGGATCTCAACCCTGTTGGAGAATCTCTGCAATATAAAACACATTCCTCAGTTATGCAAACTCAGGAGTAAGGAAGTTGGTGTATTCATACATTGACTAGTATCATTCACTAATTGAAACTATGTGTTGCTCCTAGCTTCAAAGTCCCATCATTTCAGCACTGTCACATAAGTAGGCAAATTGGACTCAGCAGTGAGAAGTCCTCAGACAGTCCACCCCCCCTCCCCCCCGCCATCATGTTGATAGTTGGAGATCCAAGATGCATTCACTATAGGATAAGGACAAGGGGTGTGGAGAGAGCTAATTATACTAAGTGCTGACAAGGAGCTTTCTTCTGAAATATTCTTTGGTTTAGGGGCTGTAGGGGCTTAGGTCCTTTTGTTTGCTTTCTTTATCCTGACAATGAGTGACTCTGAACCAATCAGCTATGTGTTTTTCCTCCAACATTTCCAAGCACTGATAAAATTTCTTAAGTTATTGATCAAAAATTGAAAGAGGGGTTGGAAGGATAGCTGAGTTGGTAAAGGGCTTGCCTTCAAGTATGAGGCCCTGAGAATAATCTCATAAAAAATGTCAGGTATGTAGCATATACCAGTAATCCCAGTACTAGTGAGGCAAAGACAGGAAAATCCCTGGGCCTCACTGGCCAGCCCTTCTAGCATACTTGACAAGGTATGAGAAACTGTCTCAGAAAAGGTGGATGACATTCCTGATGATGATACTTAAGGTTGTACTGTGCCCCCAACCACATATACACACAGAGAGAAGGATACACATCTAGACATAACTTTTCAAAACAACTATGAAAAGATGAATATTAAAAATGTATCAACCAGCTCCAACTTTGAGCCCATTTCCTTAAGCCCTCATATAAACCCACTCATCATTGAGCATGACTCCCCCAAAACCCTCTCCCTTTCAATTTTTTTTCTCCTCCCTTCATTAGACCCCTTTCTTCTTCTAGACATTTCTAAATCCATGTCATGCATACATACATGATTTGATATATAGAAATCCTAGGAACTTCAAGTGAGAGAAACATATATTTGTCTTTTGGAGATTAGCTTAATTCACTAAATATGACTATCACCAGCTACATACATCTTCCTGATCACAGAAAAGCTTCATTATTATATGGATTTTCTTTATCTCTTTCACTGTTGTTGGAAATCTAGGTTGGATTCATGACACTTATTGGAAATATTGCTGAAATAAGCATTGATGTGCAAAATATCTCTTTAATGCGTTGACAAGGAGACTTTTGAGTAAATAGTATTGGTAGGCCATATAAATAGTTTTTTGGTTATTTATTTATTTATTTAAAAGAGAAAAAGAAGCAGGGAGAATATCCTTGTTAGAATTTTTTGTTGTTATTGTTTTCTTAATGGCAGTAATTCTGACTAGAGTGAAATGAAAACTCAATACAGTTTTAATTTGCATTTCTGTGATGGTTAGTGAGACTGAACATTTTTCATGTTTGTTGAACATTGATGTTTCATTTTGTATGCAATCACTGTCAATGATTTTGAACTACAATCTGACTAATTATTTGATTAAAATATTATTATATTACTGAGGGCAAATCCCATATCTTACACTTCTTTGATGTCTCCTATTTTAGATACTGCAATGCCTACTACATTTTTAAAAAAAATAGGTCTTACATTTTATAAATACAGGCTTTTTCTTTTTTATTGTGTCATTCTCTTTAAAATAAAGTGCCTGTATTTTAATTGTAGGTTATTCACACATTTAAATGCATCAACTCTGTATTAAAAGTCTCCAGTTCGTTCGTTCATTATTTTGAGTCCCAGGGAAATGTGTGATTTTTTTATAAGATCAAATAAAGGATGATTAGCATTAATAAATGCATTATACACTGATAATCTAACCACTTCAATATAATGTTAATTAGCATTTTTAAATTTTCTAAATGATTGGCATTTAGGGTTTACTACTTGACTTATACTTTTCCATGCTGAGAGGAAAAAAATGAAAAACAACATGGACCCAGGATGTCTAAGTGCTGACTAATGAAAACTATGAGTAAGTCACTACATTCATAATGTGCAATGAATGGCTATTACCAAGATTCATTATTTAAAGAGGGAAAGTGGTAAGATTAAATATCTTAACCAATCTGGTAAATGGAAATACAAATGTGTCAGTAACATCTATAATTCAAATCATATTGTCTCTTAATGACCAACAGTAAATGTGAAACATATGCACTTAAGTTTTTCTCTTAGTTAAGTAGATACAGTGCTAAAATTGAAGTTATTACAATGATAACAATAGATAATGTTTCAAAACATGTGTGGGCTAAGCATTGGGTAAATGACTGACACACATTTCAAATCTTCTCACATCCCTGCAAGGCATATATTTTTATCTCCATTTTACAAACGGGAACTTCAGTCCTCAGAGGTTTGGCAATTTCACAATCCACATCTTGCTCATTGAGCCAAGAGATCAGTTTGTTATTCTCTATTGCTAAATCTGTATCTATTTATTTTTCCACACTTTAGGGAGAATATTACATACTTTCTAAAGCTGTTATAGAAGTTAATAGCAGACAATGGATTGAAGATGTCTAACATGGTGAAATATGGGAGTAATACATTCAGGATGCTCCTGGCTTTCACTTTGTCTTATTTATCTTTACTGCTCAAAATGTGACTCCGGAGCAGCATCTGGAAACTTATACAGAGTCTCCAGACCTATTGAAACAGAATCTATATTTTATTATTATGGTCATGTGATTGATATGAACACTAAACATAGCAAGGCACTGCCTCACACAGTAGTTATTTGCAGAAAACAGGAAGATCAGAAGCAGGCTCTGTGTAGCTTCTGTTTTTGGCCTAACATAAACAATTATTTTATCTATATTAAATAACACTCCCATTTTATAACTCTGTAAATCAACCTTAGCAGGAAAGAAACAAAACACAAAGTATGTGCCAAAGGATGCACAGCAAAGCAAAGGAAACAAAATTAAAGACTGAGATCAAAGTGTACATGCTGGAATCCAGGAGCATGTGACAGCATTTCCCATTAAGATCAAAGAACTTATTTTCACCCATCACTCAATTTTAATTCTGGCTGTGTCTACCACACTAGGTCCTGGGGACTACAAGTACGGGCAAGACAATTCCAGGCCCTAAACATTTTAGCTAAGTGTGACTTAACTTATACATAGTTCATCCAGAAGGAATTTTGAAATGATAGATTAAAGAAAAGTTATGGGCTGGAGAGGTGGCTCAGTGAGTAAGGTGCTTACTTGAGAAACCTAAGGACCCAGGTTCGATTTTCCAGGTCCTATGTAAGCAAGATGGACAAGGTGGCCGCACATGTCTCTGGAGTCCATTTGTAATGGCTAGAGGCCCTGATGTACCCATTTCCCACTCTAGTCTCTAATAAATAAACAAAAATAAAATACTTTTGTAAAAAAGGAAGAAAAGTTTACTGCCCTTGCAATAATTACAACAAAAGATAAACTGCTTTACTCTCAGAAGAGAATTGGTAAATGGCATAAATGAAAACATAACAATTGTAGTTTAAGACATCAACATCCTAGTTAGGCAAAATTCTTATTCTTCATCTTGACTAAATGAGCTTTTTCTTAAATGAACCTCTGGACTTGCCTCTAGATGAATGTAACTCTCGAGTTGGAATGTCTGTTTATACTCCTGTGTTCCTTAACCACATCTCCACATCAGCTAGTATAAGCTGTGGCATGATGGGGCTATGTATCCACCTGTAACTTACTGTCATCATTTTGATATGTAGAGCAGTGTTTGTGGAAAAAAAAGATGTTATTGCATCCCAACTGTTTATAATTTGAAAAAATAAAATTTCTATGAATATAAATATATCTGAAAATGCAATGCATATGATATAAATATGAAATAAGACTAAAAAATGTTATTTTATAAGATTTTAAAAACCAAGAAAGTAGAACCAAAATGGAGGTCATAGTGGAACACAGAAAATAAAATATGTAAAAATTTTCAGAATGTGACAGCTTTACTCAAGGCCATAAACTGCTGAAAAAAATCTGATCCCTTGATATGGTTTACTTCCAATTTGATCTAATACTTCACTCAGTAGTGAATTTGCAACCCCCTCCAATTACCCAAGTATATCAGCCATGTGGAGGGATGGTGAACCATACTCTCTTCATAGTAAGCTCAAAACACGGTAGTGTTGTCATCGGCAAACAAAGTCTTAGAGCTGTTCTGTCCACATATCAGCAATAAGCCAGTGTCAAGGCATATTTTCTTCTTCAGAGAGGAACTATTGTAGATATCCCCATGTTGCTGGGATGAATATCCAACCAGAATTATTAAGGGAGGAAGGGATTTAATTTAAGCTTACAAATCTGGAGTAAACTCCACCAATGGTGGAAGAAGCTGCCTCCCTTTCCTATATCCAAGCAGAGAGACACCACCAGCAGCCAGCACCACCAAGAAGCATGAACTGCCAGAACTCAAGGTGCTCTCTATACCTTTGGCCTGGACTCAGACCCACCTACAGTATATAGCAGGAGCCTGCCTGCTGCCAGAGACTTAAGTTGCAAAGTCAGTTTTAATAATACACATGAATTATGGGGCCATACATTTATACTGTCATAGTATTCAAAGTACCACAGGAATCTCTTTGTTACTAAAGTTAACCTTGAAGAGCTGTGTCACTAATGACAGGTAGATAAAAAGAAAATGGTCTGCTAAAAGATAGTATTAATTGAGATCTTCTGTGTTTTATTAATTATGCAATTCCCTTACCACAATAATTTCTTGTCATACGTAGGTTGCCATGAGGACGGCACCAATGCTTCTGAGGAGAAACATAAGATTTGAACAACTCATCCCATCATATACTCATGATGCTAAAATCTGAACCATTCTCACTTTGCCAAACATTTTTAGCCAATTGTAGTATATAACGTCAACTGTCTGACATTAATTGCCTAATTTAATCCTTACAGTTTCAGATGCACATACAAAAAAATGATACAACATAATTTTTCTTATTCCAAATTCCAATTGATCCTTAGGTCCTATTTATTTTATCTTGACATTATGAAAGAGATGTATCAATGCCTTTATCTATCACCTATGTATATACCTACCTATCTTCTACCTTTCTCATACCCATAATTAAGCTTGACAAAGCACCAGCTCACAATAGCTTTTCTAACCTACCAAACTTCCATTCTCTCCAAACCAATATCAACAGTTGTCAGTGCTATCACACCCCAAAGCAAATTCTATCAAAGGGACAGATCACTTTAAAGCTCTTCAGTAGCCTCAAATGTCAGCTCAAGGACAGTAAGCAATCAGCACACTAAAGAAAGAATTCTAGCTGTGGGAGCAATTTGGTGTTGTGTCCTTTATTTCATTAAAATCTGAAGAGACCTGACCAGCAGGAAGGGAATGAATAACAGAATCCTACTCAGTGTGAGTGGGTGTTCCTTGTGTATACAGTTTATGAACATTATAGCTGAGTATGGAAATCTACCTTTAGTTATAGCTTATGGAGAAGTGTTTAAGATCATGCACTCTGGGACCAGATTGCTTCAGTATAAATCCCAAGCTGTGTCATAAGTTATATAACTTTTGTAGAGTCATTTCTTGCATGGCTCATATTCTCTGTAAAATTAAGAATATTATCAATTCCAACAAAATTGGTTTATTGTAAGTGTCAAGAGTTTAGTAGACAAAAAATGTTTTAGAAAATTCTTGGCACATAGTAGGAATTATGTTAGCTGTTACCAGAAAATAGGAAAACTGGGGTGACTAAAATCAAAGATGGAGTTTTACTTCATAATTTAATAATTATAAATACCCTACTCCTATGTATTTAATCTATGTTTCCAAATTTATTCAATCATATCTTCTTTACTGCCTTCCTCTACCATGTGTCAGCTGCTGTTTTTCTTCCCTCTTGGACCAAACTAGGAAGAAATGAAAGACAAAAATATCAGTTGAATATAATTATTTCAAGATGGCTCAGCAATTTCTGAAGTTGGCATGTGTTTTCTTTCCCATACAGGAAGATTTTCTGGGTTCTCAGTATATACCACAAACACAACTGGGCACACTGACAATATTCCAATACTTAGGCATAGGCAATGTATTTTTCCTTATAGTTTTTTGACCCCCAACAGTTTTTTTTCTGGTTTCCTGACCTTTCATCCATGTATGTGGGAGATGCTAACTTCCAGGGTCAATGTTAGATTCAAGATCACTCTTCACAATCAAACAGTTGCTACCAGGACAACTGAGTAGAGAATGATTCTTCCTGTGCTCACCTGTATTTCTCATACTGTTAAACCTCTTGGGCTGGAGAGATGGCTTAGCAGTTAAGGCATTTGCCTGCAAGGCCAAAAGATCCTGGTTCTATTCTCCAACACCCATGTAAGCCAGATGCACAAGGGGTTGTACACGTCTGGAGTTTGTTTGCAGTGGCTGGAGGCCGTTAGTGTGCCCATTCTCTCTCTCTCTCTCTCTCTCTCTCTCTCTCTCTCTTTCTCTCTCTCTCTCTCTCTCTCTCTCTCTCTCTCTCCCTCCCTCCCTCCCTCCCTCTGTTTCTCACTTGCTCTCTCAAAATGAATAAAAAAGTCTCTTGATACCTCATTGACATACTTTTGTATGAATGGTTATCACAATGAACTGAACTCCATATAGTACAAAGGGAGCTTTTATATATATATACCTGGTTCAGTTTTCCCTTCAAATAACTTATTTCTTATGACAGATGGAATTTTAGTTAAGTTCCATTGCTTTTCATATTATTCCATAGTAATAAACAAAGAACCCACTGAACTCTCACATGAAATCCCAGCGATCTTATCCACTTTCATTATCTCTCTCCCAGTTTGGCTTGAAGTGGACAAAAGTGGGAACTGTCACTTCTTTACATTTAGCATTTACCCAGGGAAGCCTCTCTTCCATCCTGGGAGCATGAAGCAAAGCTCAGAGGAAGAGAAAAGCATGTTTGACACAGTTGTCACAGATACTTGTAGAGCTTGGTGGACAAAACATTCTTTCTTTCTGTGGGCAATTGTGGCACTTCAACTAACCTTTTACTACAGGCTTCCACATGCCACTCCTAAGAATGTGATGCCTCCTTGTCATGCAGGGCACTTACAATGCCTCAGTACTCTTGTTCTTGCCTCTTGTTCTGCAGTTACTGTGCCTGCAGATGGTCATGTTGGACAGATGTTTCATGATTTCCCAGTTATCTCTTTTGTGTAGTGTCTATGGGAAACATGATCCCTATTTTTGTCATCACTAATAAAGATTTTCCCACCTAGGACGGTATCTGTTTGCTCTGATATCATCATCTGATATATCACTGGTGATGCTATCCATTTCATACCTGAAAAGCACCTTCCCACCCAGGGCAGTATCTGTCAGTGTCCCTACGGTGAGCCTGGGAGGAGGAGACAGGAGAATCCAGACGAGGTTGCAGACCAGCTAGACTCACGTACACAGTGGCAAATAACAAGAGACCCTGCTTCAAATAAGGTAAAAGGTGAGGAGTGACACCCAAGGTTCTCCTGTACCTTCCACATGCACACTACAGTGTGTGTACAACATGACCTTCACACACATGCACTCGCATGGACACTCCCACTCACCACACGCAAATGCATAAACACACCACTAAAAAAAAAGTGTTATGAGGTAAAGAACCCTTTATATTCCATGGAGAGAAAAATGGCAAAGTACAAGTCTATGACTTCTCTCAAACAAATTTTCTCTTCCATAAGAGATTTGTAGGAATTCTCAGCCTTGACTATTAAGTACTGAGGGTAGTGTGGGTGATATTGACAGAAGCATATCTCTTACTACCATGTCAAATCCAACATAGTTGGTTCAGGACCCAGGTTTGGAAGGCAATGGTATTATGTTCTGACCACTATCTGTAGTCTTAAAGCTATGAGGCACCTTAGAGCTGTGACATCAAAGTATGATTTTAACACACTTCTATGCTGCTGTTTATGACATTTTACATTTTCAAGAGCACTTAGATGTCTTTCTTACATATGTATTCCTAGTCCAAACATCAGTTCAGTAAACATAGATAATAAGTAATAAATGAGTTGAAATGTATTCATGTTTGAGACTTTTTTCAAATCCAGCAAGTATTTATGAAACACCTATTATGTGGTAAATATTACAGGGATTTGGAACACATCAGAGACTAAAACAAGGAACCCTGTCCTCAGCTATGGATTCACAAAACAAAATCTAAACTGATGAGCTTAAGCATAGATCAAATATCAGATAAGTATTTCCTATTTTTATACCATAAGGTACTTGTAGTTTATAAACATATGTGCATATATCCCTAAATGTGGAAGCAAATGGCCTGCTCCCCTCACATATAAGCCTCACATAAGCACCTCAGAGAGAAAGGAACATCATACCTTCCTTTTCCATTCTACCTGTTACAGCCATACTTCAATAAGAAAGTATCTAAGGAAAAGGTTTTTAAATGTGGTGACATACTATGTAAACCCAGCCAATATCCATGAGGAGCATGGGTTACCATGAACTGGTTACCAAATCATATATTTAATCATAGTAAATGGTGTATTAACAAGGTAATATTTACAGTGACGGACCCTTTACCAGAGTGTGTGCCCATACATTCAACCATTAGGCAACAAAGGAATGCATTCAGCCTGAAAGAACTTGATATCAGAATTTTAGTTAAGTCAGTACAAAGCTTGGAATAGAATATCAATGAAAGATTATACTGAGTGAAATAGCCCAGGTTCAGAAACACAGCATTTCTGTTCTCTCTCATATGAGCTTTGAATTTCTAGATTTGTGATTATTAGCATGCGTAGAGGTCAGGGAGCTAGAAGAGGTTATATGGGGAAAAAGAAAAGGTATTGTGGAAGGATAGTAGAATATATTTGACATATGTGCAGGGGGTTAATAATGACAGGAAAGTGTCTAAGCAGTGATAGAGGAAGAGTATGGGACAGAGAAAGGAATGGTGGAAGAATGAACCAAGACTCAAGACATGAATAAGTCATATGCAAACCTACTACTTGGTCAGCTTGTTTAAAATAGAGTATTTTTAGAGTGTTTGAATGAAGGTCTCCTACACGGGTATAAAAGGCTGTTCCTAGAAGCTATGAAAATTGAAAATTTCAATACCAGGATTAAGATACCATCAAATGAGTTGTTAGTCAGGGAGGCTACAGGATCCCTTTAAATACCAGTCATGCCACTAATGAGGGCCCTCAGTGGAGTGGGGGCGGGACATCTACATGTAAGGTGTATCTATACAAAGTTTCAGCTAAATAAACAACATAAGCTATTGCCACTGCTCTTGGTTGCCCACCAAGATGAAAAGGCCCTATTGCTGAAGCTGTCCCAGTTTCAGGACATACAGAATTCAAGCAAGAACTTAGCTGGAAGCTTCCTCCTAATGGCCAGATTGTTTCTGGGGCAGAAAAGATAACATCAGTCTTACCCAGTTGATAATCCTGTGTTCTCCACAAATGACCTGCCAGATAAAATGTGCCCACTGCTGCAATAGTGGCATCACTAGTATGTGTGTAATCAACCACTTTCTGGTTGGATTTTTGCACCAGTGCTACAGGAGGGAATTCATGCCTAGTACTATAAACCTGGCCAATTAACCATTAGCTAGAAATGGAGGTCCTAGGGGAGAAATTGTTATTGTTGACTATTGTTGTTGCTGTGATAAACAGACAGGATGTTAAAATGCCTTCTAAATATTTATGTTTGTTTCCTAGTGCTGTTTGCAGCCTTGATCATAAAATTTCCTTCCTTAAAGGACCGAGGTGAATGAAAAGATGCATGGCTGATAAAAACTGCTGAGAAATAAGGCTCAGAAAACCTCATGGAAGTGGTGGTGTGGGGTCTAAATGTAAGAGAAGAAGGATGGGGGGAGGTGCTGTGGAATGCTCTCTTCTGAATAGGGCACATTAATTATACTCATTAATTTACAACACCTGTGGTTTCCTGTCAAGATTTCAACATGAATGGGTGAAGGGCATACAAGAACTCAAACCTCCCAGGGTAGCTAACAGCAGCTATCAGTTGCTAGAAGAGGGTAGTTATACTCTTTATTGGTGTAACCATTGATAATTGGCCCCTAATCCAGTAAACCACCTCTCACCCATGTTCATGCAATCAACCCTAGTTTAACTCAGTGGATCCACAAATTATTAAAAAGCATGAAGTAATATGGGAATTAATTGAGAAGAATAAAGGTTTTATGGGGATTAAAAAAGGGCAATTACTGGGGTATAAGATCAAATTATATATAGGTATGTATAAAAGTGTCAAAAATAAAAAGTAATGTATATATACATTGAAATATCCTGTATATATTTAGATTGAGTCCAATGTATATAGCAATATAATATCAATTTAGATTAAGATCTTTCTCAGAGATCCTAAAATTAAATCAATGAGGTGGTATTGATCACTACAAGAGGCAGCAGCCTTCAGGTGCAGACTCGAATTAATGCATAAGCAAAGAATCCTTTTCTGTATTTGTAGTTTAAACTGTAGTGTGTAAGATGAGTATGCCCAGAGATATTTTTGACCATTGCTTTAATAATTTCATCAAGTTCTCCATGACCTGAAACTGAGCATGGTCGGAGTATATATACTCCTTACCTGCTAATGCTTAGAAATGGGCTAACCCCTATATGATCAAGTGGAGCCTTCCTCAATACAATTCTCGTACTTTCAATTTGGAGTTTTTGATAAAATAAATAAAAATAAGCTGTTATGGTTAAACACCAAGATGGTGCCCCATGATCTTTTCCTCCTGTAACACTACGATGTTATTCTGTCCCACAGTGAATCAGTGCTTGAAAATGTAAGAAGAGCATCAGTTTAGAAATAACCCCTGCACTCACCTTGGCTAATACAGCAGTAATCTTTGTCTACACTTGTGTCTTGGCTATGTGTACTTTGGATTTTCATGCACCAAGATATGAATCCATTGCATTCAATAACAAGAGGGGAAAGAGCATGAAATATCCCTTTCCTGCTTCCCTTCATTTACTTGCCATTTAATATTTTAAGAGAAAGATATCCTAATATTTTAAAAAAACACGGAAAGCACTGACATTTTACCAGAAATCTCTTCTAAACTACTCCTATTTCTATAAATGGTATGCAGAATATAATCTCATTGTGATTTGATTACATTTGATGACATGTTTAATGAGGAGAAAAGTGACATATTTAATAGAGGTATGTGAAATTCACAGAAGTATCAATTGTTCTTTGTGTTGCACACTTAATTAGTCTAGATTTTGCCAAATGATATGCTATATATCTTTAAAGCTTGCCTATGGAAGATAATATGTGGGTGATACTAAGTTTAAAAGTATGAAATGTTTGTCTCAGCATTACAATCTCATAGCTCTGTAAAAACACAATTTAGTAGGAAAAACATTAGTTAAATTATACTGATTCTTGGATGCTACACTATTGATTTGTTACCTTGAAAAATAAAATCATTTTCACTATGTTATGATTAAAAATTGGATGAAAATTATAGGATTTGCATCTTCAGACACAAAAAAATATCAGTTTTATATTACAGAGAACCAAATCTTACTATTGATCAATTACATCAATTTTCCTTTCCTTTGATTAAAATTTATGAAGAGAAATATTGAGTAAAATAATTACAAGTGAGCTTATCTCATAGATTGCTTCATTTCTTTGAAAAATATAGTAAATATAACTTAATGACAGTCGTAATTTTTTATTTTTATATAACCATTAATTCATTCAAAAGTATTTCTATGGTTGGAGGTATGGCTTAGCAGTTAAGGCATTTGCCTGCAAAGCCAAAATACCCAGGTTCAATTCCCCAGTACTCACATAAGCCAGATGTACAAGAGGGCACATGGATCTGGAATTCCTTTGCAGTGGCTAGAGGCCCTGGTGCTCCCCTTCTCTCTCTATCACCCCCCTCTCTCTCTCTCTCTCTCTCTCTGTTTGCAAATAAATAAATAAAATAAAATAAAACATTTCTAAATTTTAGCTCAAAGAAGAAGGGCTAGAAGAACCAAGAAGAAGAGATAATAGAATATAAACTAAAGAAAGGTTTAGTTGTTAGTCATGGATTGAGCATGGACCATAGAGTGACAGAATTAAACTGAACATATTAGAAATTGTAATAGCATCAAGAATTTTGTGAGTAATGCCTTAGAATTTGGAGTTTTCCGTAAAATAAATAAATAAAAATAAGCTGTTATGGTTAAACACCAAGATGGTGTCCCATGATCTTTTCCTCCTGTAACACTACGATGCTGTTCTGTCCCATAATGAATCGGCGCTTAAAAATGTAAGCAATGGAGATAGGGGAAGTGATGAAGAAATTTCTGAGGAAGGGACACAAACAAGAACTTTGCCATGCTTTCTTGAATCACTGACTCTGGGGAAATCTAGCCAGCCACGCTGTAAGGACACTCAAGAACCCTTCTGAAGAAAACTTCATTTGTCATCCAGAACTTTACTACTATGTAAGGGAGCCTTCTACAAATGGGTCCTGGTACCTCAAACATTCATATATATGCAGCTCTGGACAGTCAGTCACCCGAGCCTCATGTGACTCTTGAAGCCATTCCAGGGTTATAGACCCTCAGAAAATACAAGAAAAAAAAACAAACTTTTGTTATTCTGAGCACCTGAATTTGGTATGGATTTTTACATAGACTGAGGTTTTAGTGACATGGAGCCTGTGGGGAATCCAGGAAAGTCCTTGAACCCAAACCCTAGGTATGTGCTTGTATTTAACCAAAGAATTGGGCAAACAAAGCTGAGAAGGATAATTATTACATTATATATTTATTTAGGAAAGTACAAAAACAAGGGAAGGAAAATGTATACATACACATAGTCCAAGAGCCCATGCGGGCCTAACAGAAACATGAAAAGAGATTTAGAGATTCAGAAGAGAAAGAACAGAAAGTTTTGCCATGTGCCCGGCAGGAGGTGGTAGAGAGGGGTTAAGGCAGGGGGCGGGGGGAGGGCTCGCCAGAGCCTGGAGGCTCAGGAGTGATAAAATGGCAGCCAAGAGAGGATGTCCCTCGTAAACATGTTTATAACCTTACTGCAGTGGGATTTACCTTCTGGCTCAGGTGAGTCAGAGTGAGAGTCAATTGGTCTGGCCTAGGGTCTGGTTTATGAAGAGGCCAGCCAAGTTCTGGGGGCTGAACTTGACCAACCACAATGTCAGGTTTGGATTTAAATTCTAGGAAAGGGGGCCTCCTTCCCAGGAAGGGCTCAGATTGTCTCCAGAAAAACAGATCTAGGGAACAAATTTAGGCAAGAGATATGAAGTGGCCAACTTCCTCTCAGATTTCAAGCAAAGCCCAAAGACATTCCTGCTTTTTACTTTCAGGGGCCCAGTCACTCTAACTGCCTAACAAAGCCTGACTCCCTATTATTAGTTAACCAACTTTTTAACAGAAGAGATCATCTGATATTTCAGCAGGGAGTGCAATGATTTGTTTTGTTTAGAAAAAAATTTTATTGTATAGCAAGATTACAGATAGCCAAACTATAACATAAGGTATGTCAAGATCTCAAGCAATAGGACTCAGAACTTTAAAACAGTATAAATATTTGGTGTATTACTCTCCTCTTATCTACTGATATTTTAAAAATTAGAATAATATATGAAACTTTAAAAATCAGTTATTGATTAGCCTTCTCCTTCAATTTAACACAGAAAAGACAGCATGGAGTTCTAGAAAGGAAAGCAGTGAGGAGAAGTTTTATTCACTCCACCATTATCTCTTGAAGTTTTGCCAAGACAGAATAGAGTCCAGCACTTTTCTGCCTCCAGAAATTGATGTCAGCTATTCAGCCAACTCTAACAAATAGCCTCCATAGTGCTAACACGCAGTGACCCAGCCGCCTCAGCTCCACAATGACTTCAGAACCTCTGCTGTGGTCGTGCGCAATAACCAGCACTCAGCAGCAATTTCCAAAATGATACACTTTACTGTGCCAGGCCTGCCGTAGATGCAACACAATTTGTGAAGGCGCAAGAGAGTAAAGTGTGTCTTATTCCCCTGCTCTTCCTACAATTATCTGTACTACTTGAGAGGCAGACTAAACTCACTACTCTTTATGATAAACACCTATTTTCTCTGACTACCAAAGTGATGGATTTGCATAAATCCTATACAAGATTTGCATAAAGCCCAGATTTTGTTTAAAGCAAGGCTGTTTTCTAGGGGCACTTGCTTGATGCTTTCTACAATCTATCACATGGCTTCACCATGATGGGCTCTACTCTTCACCTTCAAGTGACAGTCCCAAGAGATTTTACATTCTCTTTGAAAAGATAAGAATGTGATTCATGTGTTCAGAGACTTTAGCAAATGCTGAAGGAAAGGAACATAAAGCTGCATATTGAGAGTATTTAAAATTTTTTTGTCCAAAAAATAGACTTTCTTAATAATGTCATAAATACAAAAAGGTACCATCAACAATGTTATTCAAAATCCCTTTCATTATATTCACACCTGCAAATCCAATGATTTTTAGCCTCTTCACCCCTCATCCCTCTCGTAATAGAAAGCATACCATTGGAGAAATGTTTTAAAGCAATTGCGTTATTGAAATAACTCCTCTTTATTGAAAAGCAAACTGAAACAGATAAGTCAGAGCTAGTCAGGCCCATGTCAAACAACTGCACGACAAGGCTAACTCCATAATCAGAGGCTATTTTTGTTAAATCTTTCCTCAGATCTCTTTTTCTCCTCCAATTTCTGTTGTCACTAGCGTAGATCAGCATAGATAACCATTACCTCTAATATAGAAAAATTCCACCGTTTCTTTACCTCCACTGATGGCTCAGTTCAACCCACTGACTACACTAATTGATCATCTATAGACATCCAGTTAGAATGTCAGTGCCTTCTTAACCTTAGCCATGGCTCCCTAATAGCTTGGAGAAAAAGTCCAAATGTAGTAACTTGGTTTTTAAAGATCTACTTCTTTATGAAAACTACTCAGTTACTTTTCATCTTTAACATTGATAATGAACCATAGTGGTTAAAATTTATCATATTCCTTTCCCAAAAATAATATGGAGAATCTGTGGTAGGCATGGTGCTAAGGCCTTTACAGATCTCTGTGAGAGAAGGAGTAGAGGAGGATGGGTAGGTAAGTGGGCTGTAATGCCTCTCTACACTAGAATCAGCATCTGTGTGTTATGCACTGTCTCTTAGTAGCTGAGATAAATTAGTACCTGCAAAATCTGCCATAAAGTGAGCACTTATCAAACTTTAGCCATTAATTCCTCCCAAAAGTCTATCAGGAAACCACTGCTATTAACCTCACTTTACACTTGAGAAAATTATAAAGGAAAATATGTCATTTTAACATTTCAGCAGAAACAAGGCTATAGGCTTGATGCTATTGCTGTCTGGCTGCTGTGTGCTGTTGCCTTGTGATAGGTATGATTGTGCTGGGATGGGACAAGCTGTCTAGTGAAGAAACACAGGCAGGTGGCAGGTGATGACCATATCATGAAAAGATGGAATATTTGACTTCTGGGTCCTGACTTTATATTTAGGAGGGCACTCCTCAAAAGTAGACAGTACGCTTGTTTTTCAGCAAGCAGATGCCAAGCTAAAGTTAGGATCACAAGTATTTTAGAAATTAATATCTAAGAACAAAGGGAATCATGTAGGATGGGTAGTAGAAATTACTAGACTGTAATGCAGACATAAAAGTCTGCTGCCCCCAAGAGAGTCTTGCAGCAAAGATTATCCATTACAGACATCCAAGTAGAAAATAAAGGCCTACGTTCTTACACCATATTCTTGCTTAGTTATTGGCTGAGACTACACTGAGGAAAGCAAGATTTTGGTCCATCTGAAGTGGGTCTAATGAAGTTCATAGATGATTCTCACAGATGAGCAATAAACACTGTCTTTAGGGGGAGCTGATCTGCGCTTCTCTGTTATCTGTCACAGAAGCAGAAAGCTACTTCCTTGATTGCCAGCCTGCAGCAGGAAAGAAAGACAAAGACACCATCAAAATGTTTTGAGTGTGGGGTTCCACGTGGAGTTGAGGAATCAGTACAAATGTGGAAAGATATACTGAACTCTGCATTTGTTTTGCTTTGTAAACACATAGTTTCAGCCAAGTCTTTGACATGCCAATGCTGTTTGTCATTGGAGACTCAACAAAGGTATCGGGCCACATTTGAGCATAATGTTCCCAAGGAAGCAGCAGCACACAGGGAATCAGAATAGTTTAGCCCCTGCTGGTCCTTGAAACTACCTGATTCTATCAACAAGGTCTAGATATAGATCACTAAAGAAGATTCCAAACTATCAGTAACTTAACAATCAGAGGTTTGTTTCTCACGGTCCATACATTTTGATTGGCTGTAGCCTTGTTACATCATCTGTTAGAACACACTATAGCAACCATCAACACAGAGAAAAACAAGTAAGGCAAAGCATGCACTGATTGTTAAATCCCCTGCCAGGAAGTTATAGTCTTTACCTATGCTCACCATTCATCACATGGGCAGTTATTTTTCCAACATGATGGGCAAGTATAATCTCCACTTTCCAGGGCAGAGGGCAGACACACTGGTGGCAAAAAGAAGGAGGGCATGAGAAAATCCAAAAAGGACCATGCCTTGTTGGGTCTGGTGCCAGCACCACTGACAGGCATCATGTCCCATAAAAAGATTATTTTATTACAGGCAACCTTACATTATCTCAATTTCTATCAATTATATAAATAGGCCTTTCTATAAGATAATAAAAAGAAATCTATCATTTTCCCTAATTTCTCCATACTAGGGATTAAATCCAGGCACTCATGCTAGGCAAACTTTCTACCACTGTGCTAGCCATAATAAATAAAATTATTATTGTTGTTTTTTAAAAAATATTTTTATTATCTATGTATTTTATTTGAAAGAGAGAGAACAAGACAGATAATGAGAGAATGGCATGTCAGGGCCTCTAGCCACTGCAAACAAACTCCAGATGCATATGCCACCTTGTGCATCTGCTCTACATGGGTACTAGGGTATTGAACTTGGGTTCTTAGGCTTCACAAACAAGCACCTTAATTGCTAAGTCATCTCTCCAGCCCTGCCAATGTCTATTATTTTTATCATTTTTTTAGTGGTGGATGTCAAATTTAGGTGAGTTACATCAGAAATCAAGAAAATATATTGAAGACAGCAATATCAACACCCAGAATGATGTGACCTTAGATATATGGAGCTGAAGGAAAATGAAGATATCTTTTGGAATTTATGGAGGTAGATAGGCTGAGAAGCTAAGAAACTAGCAATACCATTTTTGTGACCACTATGAGTATATATAAATATATATATAATATATATATGCATATATATATCATGATATATATATGCATATATAAATTATCTACCACATGCCACTATAAATAATGGTTTACCACATCCATCCAGCTACAGAAAATGGCATACGGAACTTGAAAAAATATATTTTAATAAATAAATGAGAATTAACAGAAATATGAGTATAGAATATGAATGCATACAAAGACTATGAACAATTACTAAGACATCTATTAATAAAGATAATAAACCAGAAAAATGAGCCTTCACTGATGTGTGTATTTTTACTTTCTGTCCTCCTTCCTTCTCTTTCTCCTTGTTGCTCACACATTTTATTTCTCTCTTTCCCCCCTTATAAATCTTGTCTTATATACAATAGAAAATAATAAAGCTAATTCTAGCATTTATTAGTCCAGGGATTTAATGTGATAAATCTATATTTCTGTTTTTTCTTGCAGAAACAAATGCCCTGCTTTCCCCCATCCCGAACTCTTGGAGAAGCTGAGTGATAGATTCATTTTGATAGGGCTTGTCTGGGCATGGTGGTACATACCTTTAATCCCAGCACTCAGGAGGCAGAAGTGGGAGGATTGCTGTGATTTCAAGCCACTCTGGAACTACAGAGTCATTTTAAGTCAGCATAGGCTATAGTGAGACCCTACCACAAAAATAAAAATATCTTTGATAGGCCTTGTAAGCATCAGTCCCAAACATGTCAACTTCTCTTATTTTCACTTAATTCCAGCACTTGTGACATTGGATTTGGACTTCCCAGATCAAAGTTGTAAAAACAGCTATTTCACTTTATAGCAAAAAATGTATTCTGCCACCAAGGACTAAATACTCTTCTGTCACTCTTTATCTAAAGCTTTATTTCCAAAGGGGCTACTTATTGCTGTATTGCCTAGTCTTAGTAGCTTAGTGATGCCACTACATTTCAAAAGGAAAGGAATATGGAATCAGAAAATGGTGAGGTAGAATTTATTAGCAGAATTTAAAAAAAAAAACATGAATTGTTTAGCAAACTAGGTCATATATTTTTATGTGATGTCACTGATTTTTTATTTGATTATGTATGTAAGGATCATGTGGTAGAAAGAGAAATAAATGTGAAGTAGTCCTACCTCCAAAGCAAACATGTACAACTTGAGTTTGATATGCTGTGGATGGCTTGGTCTTTAATGTTGGTTTTGTTTCAGATTCTGGCTCAGTTTTTCATTTGACCTTTGCCGTGTAACTGCATCTCAATTTGTACATTGGCTCTGTGTTGCCTAACCTTACTGATGTTTCTAGGCATTCAAAAACTTATGCATCATTGCTTTAAGTGGTATGTGCCCAATCACTAAATTCATTTAACATGAGAACTGATAAATTGCCCAATCAGATTTGTAAGATGTTCAGTTTTCAAAGATTTACAGAGGAATAATATTAAACACACACATTCTAATCTTGTAGATACACACTTAACATTTTTCTTTCTTATAATCTGCATTGAGATGCACATTGGCTTGTGAATTAGAAATGTAAAATTGGGCTGGATAGATGGCTTAGTGGTTAAGGTGTTTGCCTGCAAATCCAAAGGATGATGGTTCAACTCAGCAAGACCCACGTAAGCCAGATGCCCAAGGGGGCGCATGCACCTGGAGTTCCTTTGCAGTGGCTGGAGGCCCTGGCGCACCCATTCTCTCTCTCTCTCTCTCTCTCTCTCTCAAATAAATAAATAAAAAATTTAAAAAAGAAATGTAATATTGATTACTCTTTTGGAACAATATAAAGATTCCAGCTATACGTGAAAACACAGGTCTACCTGAAGGTTTTAAAAACTCAAACCCGTATGTTTAAAAGGTTTTCCAGTGGATCTCCTTAAACTATAGTTCTGTTTAAAAACAGTGGCCATTCTTCACATCATTTACTTTACTCAAAATTGAAAGGTAGTTTTGAAGATAAAACCTCTTTAAGGGAACAGTAAGGCATAATTTTCTCAAAAAAGTAATTTGAGTTGTGCTTGAACACCAAACACAATAAATCATTGTCTTGTCCTCTGCTTTTTAAAATATAGAGTTTAGCACTACTCTCTAGCATGCATTCTATTAAAGCAAGTGAAGTCGATAGTAATCAACTTACAAAACTCAATGTATAATTAATCATTCAAGAAAGTATTAATATAATCCTGCCTTTAAATATTGTGCTCTGAGCTGGATAGATGGCTTAGCAGTTAAGGCACTTGCCTGTGAAGCATAAGGGCACAAGTTTGATTCCCCAGTACCCACATAAACCAACTGCACAAGATTGCACATGTGTTTAGAATTTGCTTGCAGTGGCTAGAGGCCGAGGTATGCCCACTCCCTCTCTCTGTCTCTTTCTCTCTGTATCTGCCTCATTCTCTCAAATCGATTAATTAAGTAAGTAAAAACTTAAAATTGCACCTATATGCACTTAAATTTATTTGGTACCTTTTTATCTTTGTGTGTATGATGTGCATGTGTATGTGTGTGTGTGTGTTTGTGTGTGCACATGCACACTTGTGCCACAGCATGTTTGAAAGGGTCAGGGGTCAGCTTTGGTTGTCTGTCTTCACCTTTTACTTTTTTCCAGGCAGGGTCTGTTCTTGGCCACTATATACATCAGGCTAGCTGGCACATGGATTTGCAAGGACTGTCCAATCTCTGCCGCACATCTTACCTTAGGTCCATTGGGGTGACTGACACATTGAGACCATGTTAGGTATAATGGGTTCAGATATGAACTCAGATCTTCCTGCATGTGTAGAAAACGTTTTATTCACTAAGCCCACTCCCCATCATAAATTTTACACATGAAACTTTTGGTATTTTTCTCATTATGATTCAGGTCATAAAAATTATATAATCAAAAATCACTACAGAAAAATGCTCACAATGGGCCTATAGATGTATCTCTGTTAGGGTAACTTCTTTATATGAAACACCCCGAGTTCCATCTCTAGCAAAAATAAATAAATAAATAAATAAATAAATAAATAATTAAAAGACTCACAGTTATATATTGTTTGCTAGTTATTCCTCTTTTTTGAACTTTTACCAGCAAGTTTTCTAGTTACAAGACTTCAATAGGGAAGGCATTCTGTATACATGTGTTGATGTCTTGATATAGCCTTTTGGTTTTAGGAGTGTTCCACCCAGTGGCTTGGGTAGCTTTTAGCCTTGGATAGGGTGATAATCTTGATTGTGATCATTTTGTGGTTTTATAAGGGAAATTTTATTAAATGCCATACTTTACTAAGTGCATCATTTGGACAGTAATGTGCTAAACAATGTTTAGTCAAAAGTGACAACACACACTACAGTGATAGTGCACACTATAGTGACAGCACAAACCCTAGGGACAGGGCATACCACATTGGCAGTACATATTTCCAGCATGCACCACATTGACACACAGTGCATATCACACTTAAAGTGCACACAACAGTGATGGCATACACTACAGTGACACCACAAAACACAATGACAGCACAACCCTACTGATAGCACACACCAACCTGACAGTACATACCACACTGACAGTACACACCACACTGACAGTACATACCACACTGACAGTATATACCACACTGACAGAACATACCACACTGACAGTATGTACCTCACTGACAGCACACACCACACTGACAGTATGTACCACACTAACAGCACACACCAGTGACAGTACACACCACACTGACAGAACACACTACAGTGACAGTACACACCACACTGACAGCACACACCACAGTGACAGTACACACCACACTGACAGAACACACCACACTGACAGTACACACCATACTGACAGTATGTACCACACTGACAGCACACACCACACTGACAGTACACACCATACTGACAGCACACACCATACTGACAGCACACACCACACTGACAGCACACACCACACTGACAGTACACACCATACTGACAGCACACACCACACTGACAGCACACACCACACTGACAGCCCACACCCCACTGACAGCACATGCCACACACAGAACACACCACACTGACAGCACACACCACAGTGACAGTGCACACTTCAGTGTCCCATAGAACTTTAGTAGAGTGAAAATTTTTATATCACCTACTAACATCATATCTGTGATAATGGTCCAATGCACAATTTATGTGCTTGTGAAATTCTGGTTTAAACAAAACTACTGTTCTGCCAGTAATACAAAAATATCATACAATTATGCATATTACACAATATTTGATAATGAAAATTCAAAACTATGTCACTGGTTCATAGGCTTATTCTGCTATACTTTGTACTATTATTTTAGCCTGTCAATTTAAATTTTAAACCATTTATGGAAAAACACTATGCCATGTCACACCAGCTGCAGAAGCATAGATTTCTTGTTGTTTCATCTCTGGGTGACATCAAGAGTCACATCTGCTGGTTGATCTATACCATCAAGGCTGTGTAAGTACGCTTTAATAGGTTTGCACAACAAAACTGCTAAACGATGCATTCACTGGAGCATACTGTTTCTGGGAACTCTCCTACTGTCAATCTCCTATCAGCAATCAACAAAGAAGGTAGAATGATACTGGATGTGTTCATGCTACAGGAATCTATACAGGAAGAAAAAGAGTGATTAGAAAGAAAAGATGTGTAGTTGTGATGTCCTTGAGTAACCTTGAGTATAGGAAGTTTACTCATACCCTCTTGACTTCCCTCTTACCATTTTCTCCCTACTCAGTATTGCTACCTTTCTACTTCGAAAATATAAGTATCAATCCTTTTTCTCTTTTCACTTTTATTTTTTTGGGGGGTGATTGGGAAGACTTTCTAAACATTTTTTAAAACATTTTTTATGTTTACTATTATCAAGATGTTTCATATGGATATATCATGTGTTGGTGCCCTCTTTTCCCTCTTCCCTGCCACCATTCCTTTGGGGATGCTCCTCAGTGGGGTTGCTGGTGTTTCCCAAGGGGTTGTGATTTATGCATTGTGGGAGCAGCAGCCAGTTATTTGTTGAGGGGAAAGAATGCCTCTGGGCATGATATCTCAACCTGTGGCTCTTACAATCTTTCTTCCCTTTGTTTAAATTCTTAGAATAAAACAATACTTCTGTGGCTGGAGAAATGGCTTAGTGGTTAAGACACATGCCTGCAAAGCCTAAAGATCCATCTCTCTCCAGACCCCCTGTAAGCTAGATGCACAAAGGTGAGGCAAGACAAGGTCACATATGCCCAGTAAGTGGTAAAAGCATCTGGAGTTCAGTGGCAGTGGCTAAGGCCCTGATGCACCAATTCTTTCTCTCTTGCTCACTTTCACTTCCTAAAAACAGACAAACAACAAAAACTTGTAAAAAAAAAAAAAAAAAGGCCTTTGAATCTTTGATGTCATTCAATATCTGGCCCTTGCCTATTTTTAAAAATTTTATATTGAGGTCCCATTGTCCTTACTCCCCCTTCTTAATCCTCACTGACATTCTTTCAGTCCTTGGATTTCCTAGGACAACTGCCACATGGTACCAGAAACTCTACAGCTTGGAACAAGAGGAATTTATCATGTTATCATGTCACACTTAGGAAACCAGAAGTCCAAAGTCAAATTCATAGCAAGGGTATCCTTTATCTGAGAGTGCTAAGAAAGAAACTGTTTCAGATCTCCCCCTGTGAATTGTGTTACCAGCAAATGTATGTGACACCAATAAGCTTATTTTAATTAAATGAGTTATTTATTAATGACTTTACTAATAGAAGTTTTGAAAGGTATTTTATTTGTTGTGATATAATAGAATAATCATGATTGTGATGATAGGTTATTTACTTATTTAGTATATACATAAATTAAATATATATTATACATAAATTATATATATGTAGAATGGTAATAAAATTTTGACTTACTAAATTGTACAAAATTTTACACACTTTTATGTTTTAAGTGAAATTAATTTTGTAATATATAAATCAATGTAAAAAGTTGAGTGTAAAATAAATTCTGGAAAGATTATGAAATAAAAGAGATGTTACATGTTTGCTAGTTGTGACAAATACAAAATTACTCCTGGTGCTGTGTATGCTCTAATTTAATTTTAATTAAAAATCTTTGTCATTCCTTTGCATGTTTCCTTAGGTAGAGATTAAAAACAGAATACAGCATATACTATCACATGTTTTAACCATCCACATGCATAGGCACAACCCATATCTTCTAAGTTAGTCACATATTTTGTGATAGAACTGATTGATTTTTGAGCTTTGTTAACAAGTAACTTTACTTTAATTGATCTTCAATGAAATACCAGTATTGACAGGATGGCTTCAAGCATTTACATGCCTCCTTGTTATCGCTAAATTTTAATTTGACAGGCAATCCTGACAATTTTTTCAGCTGCCAATCCAATACTGTCAGTGTAGAATCAGAATGGATTACTTCGATGCACTTAAAAATCACCATGTTGATTTTGAGTTGAGTTTATACTTAGGTCAACACAGAATCTTTCAAGAGTTAAAGGTACAGTAGTGAACTATTTGTATAAGTTAAATGGTCATCATGTACTTAGACAAGAAATAAGCTTTTTGTTCAATTTTAGAAAATATTTTAAACAGAAAGAATTGATTTCAAAGTTGATCATAGTATGTTTCCCTAGTTTTATAAAATGTAATATTTATAAATATCTACCAAATTACATACACATGCATAGAGAGTCAGTAATATTACATAAGAAAACTACAAGGCTCTAAGTTCTCTAGTTAAGTAAAATATGATTTTCATAGGAATGGTCGTTATTTTTACTTTAAAAATACACAAGAAACAATAACAAAACTAATTTCAACTTGAAAATGCTAGTATATAGAAAATAACTAGGTTTTCTGATTAGGTAACTTTATGTCCAGAGAAAATTTGATCACTAAATTCTGAGTTTACTTAACATGTGTTTTAAATAAAAAGCTATGTGCAATCATAAAGAGAATTCTCTGTAACATCACTCAGAATATCATCAGCATGAATTCAGTACCAGCATACAGCTTCTGGTGTGTGACTTAAAGAGTTTGAGTTCTTTGTAGCCTCTGGATTTCTGCTTGCATAGGTTTTGATTAATGTAAGTGTCTGTCACCATCACCCTGGGGCTGGTTGTCAGACTAGCAGTAAGGGCAATATTCATGATGTCACTTTCTCTGCAATTTCTCCTGGAAGTTGGGGTTGGGGAACAATAGTTTATAACCTGTTATAATATATGCAAACTAAGATTTAAAAAAATATTTTGATATGCCATAGTAGGGTCAGAGACTTTATGGTCATTAGGCACAAAACAGCCATACTTCATTTACTACATGTAATTGATTCAAATACAAAAATCTCTATAAATATGTTCAAAGTGTAAAGAAATCACCACCATCAAATGTGTGTGAGATGAGTTGTGGAATATAAAGAACCACATGACTTAACTCCTATCCTCTAGGCATTGTGATCTGGCATGTGAAATGGAGCAATCTCAGCAAACATGTAACAACCCCAGGGTCTTTAAATCTTGCCCTGTTCTCTGTCTTTTACATGTATGCAAACTTACTCAAAGCAGATACCCCTTAGTACATATGACATGTGAACAAACAAGATCAAGATAAGATATCTCCCATTAAACAATTCTGGAAGGATGGGGTAATATATACAGGCATTTGTTAAAATGGGTGCTTAATTAGGACCATTGGTCTACATGTAGAGAGGCTATCAGCAGCAGAGGCTGGAGACATATGTCCTCAAATAGTGTTACCTGAAACAGTCTCTAGCTAGATTGGTGTGCTGGCTGTATATTTCAAAGGAAGAAAGGATTAAAAGCAGAAGGATTGGCATGTTTAGTATATAATTATTAAAGAAACACTCCAAAGTAAACAGGAGAAAGACAAGAAGAAAATTCTAATTGACTTGGTGGTTGAGATGTTATGGTTTTATTTTCTGAAATAGAAAATTGCAGAGGGAACTTAATTATGTTCTGAGGTATTTTGTTCTGTGTCTTCCTCCCCTGCTGTATACCACTTCTGTTGCTGGAAGAATCTGCACATATTATCTGCTTTACATGGCTTTATTTTTTATATACAGTGTTTATCTAGATTAGCAAATATAGTAAGAACAGATATTTGTCTCAGAAGCAGTTCCTTCAAAAGCTAGCCATCAACATAAGACATCACCTGATGTTAAGACTTCTGCAAGAATGCAAAAGTTTAAGATTTAATCAGATATGGTCTCTGGAATTTGAACCTTTGAGCCCAGAGTGAGATTGTCTGTTTCTAGCAGGCATGAGTCTTACCAAATCAAAGAATTCTAAGTTGCAATACATTTAATGCACTTAACCAAATGACAGAGCTTAGCCTAGCCTGTTTGTTTTCCATTGGGAAAAATAAAAACATAGATTTTAATAAAGTACTGACTACCTGATGTGATTTATTTAATAATTATATCCAAAATTCTCACTAGCAACACAGTGCACTGTAAAGTACTTGTTTAACCTTGGGATCTTATGGATGACTGGAAGCTATACCTCACTACTGCTGCAGACCAGCATCTTGAGGGAACATTGTACTACATTGTTGTTAGCCTGAGGAAAAGATCAACATTCAGAATTCCAAGTATGATTTCTACTGAATGCACATAACTTTTCCCACTATAAAGTTAAACCACTCTAAGTCACCACCACCTGTGCTCACAATACCATTATATTACTTTGAGCTAAGAATCCCTCTTGCACCAAAATGGTGAACAGAAGAAAACTTAGCTGGTTTTTTTTTTATGTATACTTCCTGAAATTGCTTACTCATCTAGTATTCCACCACAGGAAAATTGTGTTTAGAATCCTGGATATTAGTTGAAAAAATAAACAGATGAAATGATCTATGCTTCTCTAAAATACCTTCTCACATTAATTTAAAATTTTTAATTCTTTATATCACATGAAACATAAAATTAATGGAATATAGTATTGCCTATTCAATGTAACTTTCTGAATATTTTTCATCACAGATACAAAGACAAATGTACAAACACTAGAACTGAGGCTTGTGACAAATGGTTAGAAGAAAGAAGAAAGGAAATAAGTAGGAAATAGGAAATGGGGAAAATAAAACTTTCTCCACAAATTTTTTAAAGTACTTTTGTAGTAACAGTGACATCTGGAAAGTGTGAAAAAAGAAAGTTAGGATGAAATTACAGTTGTTGTAACTGTCAGTACCAGCAGTGCAATTTTAAATTAAATTGTACTTTTATTTGACTGATTCTACTCTATGGAGTACCAAACTTAAAGGAAGCAGCAAGAATGCTAGAGAACACACAGTTTCAATTATTATCTGGTTCTTAGAAATAGCAATTCAAATTTTGAGTGGGAAAATCCAAGTGAAATTGTAAGTAAAAAAAAAAAATCTACTTAAGTTTCCAGAAAAAGCAATTTTAGATGATTACAGTGAATCATGTTAAGCAAATTCAAGAATCTGTTGCCTGTTACAGAAGTTTATGTGAAACTTAAACTGATATAGATCTACGTTGGAAATCATCTCCCCTAGCTAATCACTTTTCAGAGATTTCCCTGCTTTGAATGAAAGGAATATCCAGGGAGGATATTTGGAGCATACCCGAAAGCAAGAAGTCAAGAACAGAGAGTAGCAGTAGGTATACATTCCCCCAAATAGCCTTTTCAGAAACTCTAGTTTTTCTGGCAGCAAATGGTTTGAAGGTAAAGCATCAGAGTAGGGTAAAATAATTATAGAATTCAAGAGCAGAGTTTCTTTTTTCATTTCTTCATGTCAAACATCAAGATCCTGTGTTTTCAGATAAAACCAAAATCAAAGAAAGGCTACCCATTTGAATTTTTTGTGTTGTCAGCTTTTGGGGCCAAAAATACAACATCATGGGCAGAAAACAGCCTTCTCCAGGTCAGCTCTGATTGCTGTCAAGTGTACTATTTCAGGAGGAGGGCCAGACACCAAAGAGAATTCAGAGGAAACACTGGTGGGCTTCAAAACGAAGAGCAGAGATGGGCTTACTGAAGGTAGATGGATGAGGCTAGGGGCAGCAGGATCCTAAAGGCCTGTACAATTTTAGATCACAAAGCCTTTGGATAATAATGATCACACTTTCTCAAGGCTTAATCAGAAAGAATAGAGTATGTTTTCTCCAAGAAATGAACAAATTTATAAGATATAAAATATAAATTACAAGGGCATGCCATTTTGACTGATGAAATTGTAAGTGAATATTATTATTTTATTTGAGTCAATGTTCAACTGAAATGCATATAATACATTACAATTTTTCTTTTTGTCTTCTTTTTCAATTTTTAAAGATCATAAAACCTGCTAGATAAAGATAAGCAATATATAATTCTGAAGTAAATAATAGGACTAATTTTCAAAATCCTAGAAGCAGGTCAATTTAATGAAATGCTTTAAGAATACATCTCTATTTAAGGCACTTGGAATTGTTAAATATGAAGGTTGTTAACATTTTATGTAATGTGCACCGTAGCATAAGAGACTGTTTTCATTTTCACAATAACTCAATAACTAAGGATGGACTGAAAAAGTCCTTTAAAATCACAGCTATTTTTCAACTCTTTCCATATTTTAGGTAAAAAATTAGCTTAATAGTAACATTAATCCAAGCTTGTTGCAAAATTTCAAAATATAGTAAAATATACAAAGTAAGTATTGTACTGCCTTAGTAGGAGCTACTGTTGATAATTGGTTGTATAACTTTTAAGAGTTTCTGTCTCAGTACCTATATATAATACGTATCTATGTATGACAGTTTTGTGCAAATATGATCTAAGAGTGTGGAGCCTGCCTTACAATACTATAAGACACATAACAATATGGTCTCATACTTCCAAAGTAGTCAAGGTTTCAACATATAAAAGTAATATAATGTATCGTTTTATCCTCTTATTCATAGTTATCTAAAATTTTTATAGGGCAAATAACTACGTGTTACATGGCCTGGAATTATAATACATTCATAGTACAAACGGGTTTCCATGTAGTAATACTATAATGACAATATTTTAAGTCTAAAAGAGTGGGATATTTATAAACATTTTTTCTTGCAATAGCTTGCTACTTTAAAATTCGTCAATTTAGCTGGGCATGGTGGCACATGCCTTTAATCCCAGCACTTAGGAGGCAGATGTAGGAGGATTGCCATGAGTTTGAGGCCACCCTGAGACTACATAGAGAATTCCAGGTCAGCCTGGGCTAGAGTAACCTACCTCAAAAAAGAAAAAAAAAATTGTCAATTTAGAGCTGGGCATGGTGGCACATACCTTTAATCCCAGCACTTGGGAGGCAGAGGCAGGGAGATTGCTATGAGTTGAAGGCCATCCTGAGGCTACATAGTGAATTCCAGGTCAGCCTGAGCTGGTGAGACCTTACCTCACAAAACCAAAAAACCAAAAAAACAAAAACAAAAAAAAAAAACCCTTGTCAACTTAATTATTGTTAAATAATGTATTAAAGAATACAGTCACATATAAATGTGATTAGAAACCATAGTATCCAGACAATTTCATGAATTGTTTCTTATTTAGGTTCTTGAAGAATAGGGAAGATTGGAATATATCAGAAGATAATTAAATTCTTTGAATAAAAAATATGTGAATGAATATGCCCAATAGATATAATCAAAAGCCAAAAAAAAAAAAAATTGTAAGGCCCTGAAATTCAAGAAAGAGAAGGAAGGGGAGAAAATTAGATCTAGTCATTGATGATAACTGGATGTTTGGGAAGAACTATATTAGGAGGTCGAACAAATGATATTTTCATCATAAAATATGTTGAGAGAATGCAATAATGAGATAGCTAATTAACTATTTTAAGCAAGTATAGATGATCAGGGACTGATAATATAAGAAATGAAAAAAATCACCAAAACAGAGTGAGTAGGCTAAAAAATCAAAGGGGCATATACAGAGCTGTGGGCAAACAGCAGTAATTACTCAGGATGATGACAGATCTCCACAGGTAAGTCTAAAAGGGTCACATGTGGTACAAGATTAAAGAGAGTAGCTCTACATATTTGTTCTTAGTAGAAATCCAACCCAAGAAGGGTTGGCAAATGGCAGCAATACAAAAAGAAGAAATCAGCACAGGAAAACCACTTGTACTACTAAAACAAATCACATCTCAATTCTTGTGGGGACTAGATGAGAAAAAGAGGGGAATCGTGGATTAAGATCTGCCATAGCACTGGGTTCTTAGAGGGTAAATAGACACAGAGGAAAATGAAAATGATTCAAGGCAATTCAGGGACTTTAGGAATTTACTCTTGGGCACTTTAGTTTGCTTGTGGTCTAGGAGCCATGTACAACCATAAGTTAAAGGGCCATGTGTTTCTGGATTCCTACGAAAGCGACCCAAACATTTGTAGATGACAACCCATGCCATAATATCAAAAAGTTGGACCTTGGACTATCCTGTAAAGCATTTCTTTCCCTTGTTTTTTTTTTTTTTAATGAAGATTTTTATACATGAGCATAGTGCAATTTGATCCTATTCCTCTTCTATTTCCTACTTTTGTCCCCACTTACCTACTCATACTAAGCCCCTTTATTTTCCCACAAAGTCCTTTTTCTGTTTTGATGGCTCATTATTTCTGTCCTTCTTCGTCCTCCATGTCAAAATGTGAATGAATTCAGTATTGTGCAGGTCTTGTAGGGCTAGTGGCAACCAATGTATGATCATGCATGTACTGGCCAGTTAACGTCTGGAGGACAGTGCCCCAAGGTCCCACCTGTAGATCTTTCATTCGTTCTGCTTCCTTTCATGTAATGTTCCCTGAGCTATGGAGAGCATGATGGAGATGTCTTATTTAATGCTTTCTAAAATATTTTATTTATTTATTTATTTATTTATTTGAGAGAAAGAGGGAGGGGGAGAGACAGAGAGAAGAATGGAGTGAAACGGTGTACCAGGGCCTCCAGCCACTACAAACAAAATCGACACATGCAACATCTTGTGCATCTGGCTTTACATGGATACTGGGGAATCATACCTAGGTCCATAGGCTTTGCAGTTATAGTGATAATTCACATTTCCTTCAATCTACTATATAAGAATTATCTATAACTCAGTTTTAAGATAATCATATTCTTATTTTAATGGTCTATTTATTTTGATGGCTGATATACAATCTATTTCAGAAATTTAAAAAAAATTAACTTGACAAATACATTTAACAACTGGAATTAATCCACACAAGCAAGAAGTTTCATATTTGCATGAACACGGCGAAAAAATCAGTGCTCTGGTGATGAATCTGCAGTAGTTAAGAGTGTTCGTTTTGGAATATTAATGCACACACTATCAGTATATGAAAAAAATCACATTTTTCCTATAACATATAAAACATACTAAATATTTAAACTCTCAAGGAGAAAAAGGTTTACTTTGAAAGGCCCAAAGGTTATTTAAACATCATCCTTTATGGAAGGTAATTACAAATCAGCATTTCAAAAATTGATAAAAAAACCTCTCTCCTCAAATGCTAAGACTATATTATACATAAAACATAAAATGTAATATACATTACTTCTATGACATGAAATTAATATTATTATCCATTTTAAGTAATTATAAGAATAAATAGTCTATACAATAAGTGACTTCCATTTCAATAATCATTTTTTCAGATAATTCTGAGAATTAGAGTAAGAATGTTTGAAAATAAAAAGTAGAAGACTCCATATTAAGCAATTTCTTAATATTATCACCCAGGAAGAAGTAAAAGATGAGATGTTTCTGAATCCAAATCTGCTTTTCTCAGTTTCTCCCAGGAAGACCCAGTTTCTAGCAGGCATTATTTCCTACAGTGATACACAGGAGAATGAGAGAAGACAATGAAAGGATAGGATCTATGATGTTGGCATGGAAACACAATATGATGCTAAGAAACTATGGTAAGAAATATTATTTACTTTTATTCCAACAATACACTTCCCATTAACCTCGGGGACTTTTCATTCCCAGTCTGAGAATTAGACAGACTGCTTGAGGATTCTTACTGTCCTGTTTTAGCATTAAAGGATATAGTGTGGGAAGTTTTCCTCCTCCCTCTTCTCCTCCTTCTCTTCTTTCTTTATTCATTTATTTCCAATAGACAAGGCTCAACAAAACAACTACTTGTTCCTGAATATTACAGAGTGTTTTATTTTTCCTTAACCGTTCATTTCCTATGTTTCGCTATTCTTGGGAACTCTTTTTTTTTAAATGAAGAAACGAGTTCTGTAGACTTCTCATAGATAAACTAAGATAAATGATGTTTTTCATAGAGGTTGACTTAGAGAGAATATTTACTATAGCCCAAACAGTAATGTCTCGTGACAGGGACAGTAATAAGAATGTGAAATTGTTACTTTTCTATCCCAAGGCTCACACTTTAATAGCCATGGAACTTTGGTAATATGCTACTAATATGAATCATTGTTTTTCTAAAGAAAATATGGTCAGAATTAAGGTAAACCAAATATTCATTCAGAATGAAGAGTGTCCCTGGGAAAGATTTTAAACTTCAACATAAAAAATAAGAAAACAAATTCACACCCAAACAAAGTCGAATTGACCTAAAAAACTTCAGTCAGTAAAACTTTAAATAAACAGAGATGTAACTCAGAAATATTTTAAACTAGTAGGCAAGAAGCAAAATTTGCATTTTAATATAATGACAAAATTTTTGGGCTATCTTCCAAACAGACTTTTTAACATAGTGTTATATTTTTCTAAAGAATTACTATTAATAATGCAATTTGAGACCAAAAGAGCTCTGCTAAATATTAATTACATGAGAGTGAAATGAAATGTACCACTTGAAAGCTTTAATAGAATTCAATTTGTAAATAAAATTATGATTCCCAGCTTTAATTAAGACACTACATACTAGTTTTCCTTATATCCTCACAATTATAATCATTGGGTGCATGAGTGAGTCCCTGAAATGTTTTCATAGAATTTAGTATGTGCCTTGGTGTCTTGTTAAGATATATTTTTTGGAAAATAATATTATCATTTAAATATGATTAATTATACAAAGTTAATATATACCCTGTCCTACATGTATTCTTCACTGAGAGCAGGAAAATTAAATAAATCACTTTATAAATATAGGAAAGAAAATAAAACAATGTCCACGTACTACATTTTATCCCTTATGTATGTGAGACATGACTTTGCAATATATTTTGTCATTGCTTTATTCATCAAACAATTTATTATTCTTTACCCTCTGACATCAGTGCCCCATAATCTAGTTAGGATAAGATAACATAAGGTGGTAAGGACTTGCATCATTGCTTGACCTGAAGGGCAACTCTCCAAAGTCAGTGAGCTTGACTTTGTAGTAGTACTGCTCTCTTCTTCCCAGCATCTGAGACAAGAGCCTAAACCCCAGTGTCCCAACCCTCCTGTTGAAAACCATTTTGACTTATTAAATAGTACCTATGAGAGCTGTGAGACCGCTTAGAATAACCTAGGTTAATTTATAACTAGGGAAATTCAGGTGCTAAGAAATTGGCTTGATGGAGGTGCCACAGCAGGTAGGATGGAATGATTTGGATTCTGTGCCTCTCAGAATTCCTCATTCTGAGGGAAGCTGTCTCTTTACAGGTCTATTTGTAACTCCCCTTCCTGAATTACCTAGTAATCTATATAATATCACATTATGTTGAATATTTTAGTTTTCTTCAACCTCTGACTTACATGTTGTGTTCTTATGGCTCATTTCCAAGACTGACAGTAAGATGTCCTCTATCCAGATTTAGATCCATGTTTTAGTCTCACTTTTACTAAGAGAAATATAAGGCAGCTGCTTAATAATGAGAAAAGCATAACTAACAGAGAACAATGAATCATTATCTGTGACCTTTTACAACCATTGCTTCTTTCTAATGGTTAAGCAATGCCAGAGTATATTATTACATTTCTGTACTTTCTACAGGACTGCATTAGTTGTAGAACGCTGCAATTGCAGGGCACTCACTGTGAGCAACGTTATACTTCGCCATCACTGTACCACTCTGCCATGGATGTGACTTTTCTTCATGGGTATCCCTGCTATGCCCAGATAAATAATCTATAGTCACCATATGTTCAGTTTTGGATTGGTGAGTTTATTAAAGATACTACAAGCAAAAGTAAAAGACAAAATGGCAAGTACCAGCTAAAGAAAAAACATCAAATTGGGGCAATCACCAGCATCCAGTACAAACATTGGAGTGGCGGCACTGAGCAGTGGAAGAAACAGATGGCAGGCAGCAGAGAAATATCAGAACATCACATCAGTCACACACAACATCCAGCAGAGACGACTGGAAGCCCCGTCCGTGGTACAGTCAGCTGGAGATGCTGACCAATAAATTGCTCTGAGCAGAGGTCTTTTCTCCTCAGGTAAGGCTTCCAATTACCTGTTCACGTCACAGGTTTGAGCCTGAGGATGGGAGTGGGAGGTGCTTACCCTGTTCACACAGTCAGCTCTCAAGGAGCTGTAAGAACATATGACAATTTACCAATAAAACTGACATTACAATTCCTCACGGAGACTCCTGTACTTTCCACTTCATTGGTCTTCTCCCACCAATGTCCTAGATACAATGTCACTCTTCAAGATTTCTCTACTAGACTCTTCAATGAGCTACATGAAAGGTTTTATGTATAAATGCTGAACACTTGAAATTCTCTCCGAGGAGGATCAGTAGGCCTTGTTTCCTTCATGTAGAACTACCGGGGTGCACAGGTCAAAGTCAGGGAAGGTAGAGCTGGGCATCCAGAAAGGGTAAGTATGAGAGAGAGAGAAGTATATCCATGGAACACAGGTAATAGGCGATGTGTGAAGCATTTTATAGACTCTCTCATGTAGTTCTGCACTGATTAGAGTAAGAATAAAGATGGAGATAAGAGGGAGCCAGGTAGGGTTTTAGGCACTTAGGGTGAGTGGGGCCCTGAAAGGAAGAAACAAGAAAGTCTGAGCCTATCCTTTCAGTCTACATCAATGGATGATCTGAAATCTTATGTCTTGTAAAGGAAATCTGTTTTACTACAAACAGCCTGGGTTCCTCCTGGGAGGTAGGTCTTTCCTAGGATTTGAATATAATCCTAACATTGTGGCTAGTCAAGCTTACACCCCAGAATTTGGGGTCATGGCCAGCCTCTTCCTGAGACAGTCCCTAGCCCAAAACCAATGAGCTTTCCCTCATCTCACCTGAGTCCAAAGGTAGGCTCTACCCCCCATAAGGTTACAAATACCTTTGTGAAGAAAGAGCAAGCTCTCTGAGCTGCCTGACCACTTATGAACCTCCAGCTGCTGATAAGTTTCCCCTCAGCCCCACCCAGGCCCAGCCAGGCCAAGCTGAGGGGAGAGCCCCTAGCCCTTACTTTCCACTTAAGCTCTTTCTCCTCATGGAGGGAGCTCTTTGCACTCCTTTTTTCTGTCTTTCCCGTGGCTTTTCTAGGCCCACCCCGTGAGCTCTCGAGCCATGCAGGTGTATTCATTTTACTTTCCGTGGTTCTGTACTTCCAACAGTAAATATAATAATTCCACAATTATCCTTCACAATCCTTATTTTATTCAATTCCTTGCTTAAAAGTAGACATGGGGGCTGGAGAGGTGGCCTAGTGAATGCACTTGCCTGTGAAGCCTAAGGACCCTGTTTCCATGCCCCAGTGCCCACATGCACAAGGTGGCACGTGTGTCTATAGTTCATTTGCAGTGGCTGGAAGCTCTGGCAACCCATTCTCTCCCCCACTATCTGTTTTCTTTTTTATCTCTCTCTCAAACAAATAAATAGATAAATAAAGTGTGTATTTAAAAAAAAAAACTTTTAGGGCTAGAGAGATTGCTTAGTGGATAAAGCACTTGCCTGTGAAACCTAAGGACACAGGATCAATTCCCCAGTACCCATATAAGCCAGATGCACAAGGTGGCGCATGCATCAAGAGTTGATTTACAGTCGCTACTCTCTCTCTCTCTCTCTCTCTCTCTCTCTGTGTGTGTGTGTGTGTGTATGTGTGTCTTCCTGTCACACTCTGAAATAAGTAAATAAACAAGTAAAATATTTAAAAGTAAAACTTTTTAAAAGGTTGATATGAGCTTAGGGTTTAGGGTGCAAAAAATTTTCTGAACCCCTTGTACCCCATTATAAAGAAACTTATATTACTAAAGATATCATTTTTCTAGGAGCAGAATTTTGCCTACTGGTCAGAATAATCAGGCTGAATGAGTCCAGACTGTATGTGCTGGTGATAGACAATAAAAGACTCAGTACAGGAAAAAGAAGCCAGGTCCATAAAGTGGTTTTTGGTTTCAACCTATCTATAACTATACTTGATAAAAAGAAGCTGCATTGTTGCATTTATAAATTTTGATTTTTACCACCTTATGGGACTAAGTGGCACAACTACTAAATATAGTAAATAAGAAATAAAAGGTTCCATGATAGATAACAAAAAAGTAAGATTGTAGGGAATATGGTTATTAAGTAAGCTTGGTTATTGTTATATATGAAATAGGCAGACTTAGAATCTAATCCTAGGAATAGAAGACATTAAAAAACCTACTGCCAGGGCATGTAAATGTAGGGGCAATTGTTACTAAATGTCATATGCTTCTAAAACTAGGAAGATAGCTAGGGACAGAATAAAAACATGTAAGAAACAAAATTATATAGGCTTGCTAAAGGAATCACAATGCTAATTTCTAAGTGATTTTTTTATTTAAAAAGTAACACAACCATGTGTGGGAGGTACATGCCTTTGATCCCAGCACTCAAGTGGCAGAAGTAGAAAGATCACCATGAGTTCAAGGCTACACTGAGACTACAGAGTGAATTCTAGGTCACCTTAGGCTAGAGTGATACCATACCTTGAAAAAACTAAAAAATACTAAAATTACAGGACTTGGGAGGCAGAGATAAGAGGATCACCATGAGTTCAAGGCCACCCTGAGACTCCATAATGAACTCCAGGTCAGCCTGAGCTAGAGCAAGACCCTCCCTCAAAAAACCAAAATAATAATAATAATAGTAATTATTATTATTATTATATACATATATAATAAAAAGTAAAACAAAATTCTCATCTGCAAAGCTAATGAATGTCACTGTGAGATACAAAGACTTTTTCCTATTTTCAAATTTTATCTGCACAGGGTTAAACCCAATCATGAGTAGAACTCACTCTACACCATGGTGTAATAAAGCAATTACTTAACTAATATACAAAATACATACTTAAGCTCTTGGAGAAAGTGAAAACACAAGCAAGCTGAGCAAAGGTAGATAAAGTGTCATATTGACACATATGCTGCCAATCAGCCTTCCATGACGGAAAGAACACAAGAAGTAAAGAGTGATGCAAATTCTTGTCACCTGGCAGGAAGTGATCATCTCAAATTACACTTACCCCAGTCTGAATGCTTGACTACTTTCCTTTCTACTCATCTTCATCATATTTTAGCAAGTGACATCTACAAGTTCATCAAACCAGAAATTACCTTTTGCAGACATGAAAATCCTATATCACTAAATCAGTCTGATAAATTCTTCTTCTCCAAAGCCTATGCAGCTCTTGGGATCCTCACTTAGACAAGCTTGGATGGCTACCATAGCTTACAACCATTCTCCCAGCTTCTGTTTCTCTTATCTTCTGTTCACAAGGCAGCCAGTTCTATCAATGAAAGTCAATCAATGTAGCAATCATGCTTAAAACATTTCAGCGTCTTTCTGTTTGACTTGAAAAGAATATTATCTCCATAGTCTGGAATAGAACTTTTACTCTTCCATAATGCCAACACGTCTGATATTTCTCTCTATGGCTTTTCATGGCTCCTCTATACTTGATATTCTTTCTCTAAATTTCTTGAGCATAGTTAAATTCCTTTTCACTGTCTACTTTCTGGATCTTTATGCTTGGAATATATCTTCCTTTTCCTGACCAGTCTTGTAGACCCTTATGCTAAAACAAGGCTTACAGAAGTCAACAATTTATCATCTGTCATTTAATGACTATAATATGCAATATTTCTTATACTTTGTTCACAATTATTAATTTATTTATCTTAGTATTGGTTAGCCAACTTAACTATAAGTCCATTGAGAATCAAAGCTAAACACAGAGCAGATTAATCACCTCAATCAACCCATCACACTCATGGAGATTGAAAAAGTAATAAAAAAAAAACCACCCAAAAAAGAAGAGTCCAGGACCAGATGGCTTCTCAGCTGAATTCTATCAAACCTTCATGGAAGAACTCAAACCCATCTTCCTCAAACTGTGCCACACAATTGGTGAACAGGTAAAGCTACCCAACTCCTTTTATGAAGCTAGCATCAGCCTAATTCCAAAACCAGGCAGAGATGCCACAAGAAAAGAAAACTACCAGCCTATTTCCCTGATGAATTTAGATGCAAAGATCCTAAACAAAATCCTTGCAAACCGAATCCAACAACACATCAAAAGCATTATCCACCTTGACCAAGTGGGTTTCATTCTAGGAACACAGGGGTGGTTCAAAATACGGAAATCTGTCAATGTAATATACCACATAAACAAGGTTAAACATAAAAACCACATGATCATTTCAATAGATGCAGAAAAGGCCTTTGACAAGATTCAACATCACTTCATGTTCAAAACATTGGAGAGAATTGGCATGGTTGGTTCATATCTCAACCTAATAAAGGCAATATACAAATATACAAATATACAAAGCTCCTAAGGCCCAAATAATACTTAATGGAGAGAGACTGGAGGAATTCCCATTAAGATCAGGAACAAGACAGGGTTGTCCACTCTCACCTCTGCTTTCAATATAGTACTGGAAGTCCTAGCTCAAGCAATGAGACAGGAGAAGGAAATAAAAGGGATACAATTTGGAAAGGAAGAATTTAAGTTAGCTTTATGTAAGAGACCCGAGAGACTCCATGCCAAAACTCCTGAAGGTGATTAACTCCTATAGCAAAGTAGCAGGATACAAAATCAACGCACAAAAATCAGTAGCCTTCCTTTATGCAAATGACAAAGATACAGAGAAAGAAATAAGGGACACAGTCCCATTTTCAATTGCAACAAAAAAATAAAATACCGTGGAATAACGTTAACCACGGAAGTGAAAGATCTATACAATGAAAACATAAAAACACTCAAAAAAGAAATTGAGGCCGACTTGAGAAAATGGAAAGACCTCCCATGTTCCTGGATAGGCAGAATTAACATTATGAATGCTTATTCTTGAACACAATGGAAGAAATAATAAATTCAATTATTAATAAATCAGTCCCAAGCACTTTGGTATTTCTTTGTATTTTGTTAAATTTTTAAGCGGTGCACTCTTAATACTGATATGTGAAAATAATTATATTCATATTAAATATCATAAACTTTCAACTGTACTACCAAGTAATACTTATTTTCATTTGCTCTTCTGACAGCAAACACACTCCTCAATATAATTTATTTGAGTCTGAAACCACTGTAGCTTAATGGTTTACCTTTTCCTTCTTGTTCTCTGCATTCTTCTCAATACAACACAATTCCTAGAAAAGTGCTTACTAAGAAATATTAATGATAAAAATGATGCTGTTGGGGCAACAGCACACTCCCTGAAGCATAAAGACTGAATCTCAGTGGAAACTAGCCTATTCTGGGTAGTGTGGTGTAGGTACCTGTTACTTTGTTTTCTGCAGTGTCAGTTACTGATGGAAAATTCCATAAATAAACAATTCAAAAATTTTAATTACCCAGCATTCTGAGTAATAATAGGAAGTGACATTCTGTCTTGCTTAATCTAACCCATGATATGAATCATCCATTTGTCCAAAGTGTCCAGCTGTTGTAATAACATAAACTGCCACAGTATCACAGTGCTTTTGGTCAGTTAGTTATTACCTTACTTACTTATAGCTCCAACATACTAAAGTAGCAATGTGCAACAGACCTTGTGGTATGAGTACCACATAGAAGTATAGATTAACCCTTATGTTATATGGCAATGCCGCAGGATATAGGAACTCATATGTCCTCAAAAGCAAACTATGAGAATTTTATTTTTAGAGGATAAATTTATAGAACTTTTTGAATGTATACTTTTTATATCTGCTCTAGTTTATTTATCATTGTTAATCTCTTAGTGTGACTAAATTGTAAACTGAACATTATCCTAGATATGTAACACTTATAGTATCTGTGCAATCTATGATTTCATGATTCCACTGTGGTCTTGTGGTCTTGTACAATACACCCTGAAGATAAGGCGGAACATTACTACAATTGAAAAATTATGTGAGACCCTACCTCAAAAAAACCAAAAAAAAAAAAAAAGAAAGAAAAATTATTGTCTGTATTTTATTCAGTGACATTGCAGTAAGGTTTGCATTGCTGGTAGAAATCACCCAAACAAGAGCAGCTTGTGGGAAAAAAATAGCTTTATTTTGGCTTGCAGGCTTGAGGGGGAAGCTCCATGATGGCAGCAAACATGATGGCATGAGCAGAGAGTGGACATCACCCCCAGGCCGATGCAACAGGGAAGTGTACCAAACACTGGCAAAGAGAAACTTGATATAACACCTATAAGCCTGCCCCCAACTACATACTCCCTCCAGGAAGTGTAATTCCCAAATCTCTATCAGCTAGGAACCTAGCATTTTGGACACCTAAGTTTATGGGGCACACCTGAATCGAACCACCACAAGTGACAACTGAGCATAAGTAATACATCCTTTGATAGACTAGAATACTGTAATAATTTTAAATAATAAGTGTCCTTTAGGGAAAAATAATTACATTGCCATTAAAATGCCACTGATTTTAAAAACAAACTTGCGGGCTGGAGAAATGCCTTAGCGGTTAAGCGCTTGCCTGTGAAGCCTAAGGACCCTAGTTTGCGGCTCGATTCCCAGGGCCCACGTTAGCCAGATGCACAAGGGGGCGTACACATCTGGAGTTCGTTTGCAGTGGCTAGAAGCCCTGGCGTGCCCATTCTCTCTCTCTCCCTCTCTCTCGCTCTCACTCTCAAATAAATAAATAAAGATTAAAAAAAACTTGCAACAAAACACAAAATTGATGAATATTTTTCAAACATTCTTGCCTTAGAATTTTAAAGTTGTATTCAACATTAAATCTTCAAAATAAATTGTTTTTAGTTAAAAACAATCAACATGTATACTTTTACATGTTTCAACCCACTAAATATTTATTAATCTAAGTTTGAGTATAGCTAACATAAGAGAGAGAAATCAAATGATCTTATTTCCAAAATTATAGACACTCTCTGGAATTATAAATAGTCTGAATGTCAAGTTAAAGGTAATCTTAACCATATGTATATATATATATATATATTTCCAGTTTCATCTAAACTGAAAACTCTTCTATTCAGTAAAAAAAAGCAATCTATAATGCCATTGCAAACCTAGTTAACTGTGTATCACTATCTGAATTTTTTCATTAAAGTCTTTTGAAGCATATTCTACAAAGTTATTCCAACTTCTATTTTCATATCTGAGAACACATTAAACATATATTTAAAGTGTCAGCAGTTTGTCATGTCACACAAGCACAATGTTGAAACATCAGCCAGAGGCTTTGTACCCTATATTCGAAGACAACCCATATCATGTACACATACAAATACTCAAACACATCTATCCACATATTTACATACAAGTAGAATGAAATAGCTTTATGTAAATAGTAATAAATGATGTTTTATTTAACTTTTCTCATCCATAGAACTGAATATAAACAACAGCATATGGATGAAATGAATGTGATAATTGAAAAGTGGAGACAATACCAACTTGTAACACATTGCTACTAAAATAGAAAAAAGTACATCTGCTCTCTTGGATCTGATTTTTTTTTTCACTGTGCAGTAAGCTGTATTTCAAATATACAAGTACCTTTGACTACTGCATATTTTAACATTACAATATAACTTTCATTATATCATCCTAAAATAATCTAGAACAAAAGTATAACTGTAATCTCTAGGATGTTTTACAAAACAGAGCTGCATATTTATAGTAACTGGACCAGGGGAGATGTCTTAGTGGGTAAACTACTGCTATGCTTGCATTAGGACCTGAGTTTGGATCCCTAGTACCCACATAAAATGTCAGGCATAGTGGTACATACCTATAATCTCAGCACTTAGGAAATGGAAACAGGGAATCTCTGAGTCTTAGTGGCTATATTAGACAGTTCCAAAATTCTGGGATGAACATTCAACCAAACACAGTTTTATGGGAGATAGGGATTTATCACATACTTAGAGAATCCAGGTAAAGTTCCATCAATAGTGAAAGAAGCTGGCTCTCTTTCATAAATTCAAGCAGAGATAGAAACCACCAGCAGCCAGGAAACACTAAAAAGCCAGTTACAAGCTTTAATAAAACTCACAAGTCTATGGGGGATGAATATTCAAACTACCACATTCCATCCCTGGTCTCCATAGACTTACAACCATCTCACATTGCAAACTGCATTCAGCCCAACTTTCGAGGCCCACAGTCTTCACCAACTTTAAGACTGTTCATTTATTGTGAACCCTGTAAAACTGAAACAAGTAACATACTTCCATCATATAATACCACAGAGTAAACATATCCATTGCTATAGTGCGTAACAAAGAGGGACTGGACCAATGAAAAGCCAATAATCACCATGATGCATCAAGCATCTGGAGGTCAAGTTCAGCATCAATAACCAGTGATAACAATGTATGGATTTCAAATTTGTTTACCTCCAGCTGGGCTCAGTGGCCAGAGAAAACTTCCATCCCAAGCCAAGAGCACTCCATTTGCACCAGACTTTGCACAATCCTAGTACAACCAGAACATCTTTAGGTCTCCACTGCAAATTATGGTCCACTTTACAATAGTCTTACTGGCCTCAAAAAAGGGACATCACCTTGGTTCACATGCTGCTGCATCTCAGCAGTGGCTCCCGGAACCATGTGCACTTCATGACTAGCTTCCATGCATTTCCTATGCTTTCAAAACCAATACCAGGTGCTCAGTGACACATCCATTTGGTAATCCAGGGGAGAAATAAATCATGACCTTAAAGCGGAAGTTTCTTTCAGTCATCTTCTTTCAAAAGACTATGCACTTCTATCATTTAGTCTTTCCAGGGTAGAATTCGCCATAGGGATTTTTTCCATTATTTCAATGTGAAATAGATGGGTCATCCTTAATAGTAGTGATCTTCATGACAATAGTAGCTTCAGTAACCTAAAATCAGTCTCTATGCTAGTAATTTTAAGTTTCTTGAATTTTTCCAAATTTAAAGCTTCTATCTTTCAGTTCTAACCTTCTGACAAGTACATCAGTCCTTTACTCTGAAATTCATTCAGCCTTGATCAGACTCTCCAGATATGGACAGCAGTATGCAACCACCCTTCCCTTCCCCTTTGAAAATTTATAAGTCAACACTATTCTCTCTACACTTAGCATCTTTAAGCTGTCATGAGAATAGCCCATAAAATTTGGCTTACCACTTTAGAAAGTATCTTCTTCCCCAAATACCATTTCCATTAACATTCCTCCAGTACACATGTTCCAAAAAAACAAAATCTACATGGTCAGATTCATTGTGCAGTAACCCATTTCTGCTACCAAATTTCTGTAGTAGATAATTCCACAATGAAAGGATGAGCATCCAACCAAACACAGTTTTATGGGAGAAAGGGATTTATTTCAAGCTTATAGAATCCAGGGGAAGTTCCCACAAAAGAAAAAGAAGCTAGTTCTCTTTCATGAACCCAAGCAGGAGAAAACACCATGAGCCAGCAAACACCAAAAAGCATCAAGTATGAACAGGCAACAAGCAGAATCCCCTACAGCTCAAACATCTCTACATATCTCTGGGATGGAATTCGGATCTTCCCCCAAACACACCTTTGGGCTGGACACAAGGATCTGCCCCTAGTGACACTTCCTCCAGCTAGGCAGCTTGAGACCCAAGTTACAAGTTCTAATAAAACACCTGAGTCTATGGGGGACATATATTGAAACTATCAGGGTGGCTCTCTAGTTTAGCCAAATCAGTGAGCTCTAGATTCATATAGATAACCTGACTCAATGAGTTAGCAGGAAAGCAATTGAGGAAGACACCCAAAGTGGACCTCTACTCCCCACAAACACATGTGTACCCACACATACAAATTCATCCACACATATACAAGCATGCATACATGTGCACAAGTACAACACATATACATGCAAGATACATAAAGCGAACCTCCAGTGTATTTACAGACTTTTTAAAAGATAATATCTTTTTTTTCTATCATGTTTATTAATGAAGGAGTTATTATCTAAATATTTACCAGTAAAGCCACTTTGAAAAACAATAAGGAATTTTAAAATATGTCTGTGTCCATCCCGCATTAATAGTTAATTGAAGATGAAGAGATGGGTTGGCACTTGCTTGCAAAGCCAAAGTACCCAGTTTCAACTCCCTAGAACCCATGTAAGCCAGATGCACTAGCTGGTGCACGTGTTTGGAGTTAATTTGGAGTGGCTGGAGGCCCTAGCATTCCCATTCTCTCTCTATCTGCCACTTTGTCTTTCCAGATTTCTGTCTCTCTCTCTCTCTCTTTCAAATAAAATTTTAAAATAGTGAATGTAATCTGGGAGGATGAAGTGAGAATAAATACATACATGCATATATACATATATGTTTCTATATTAGTATCCATGCATTTTATTACTTAAGAAAAAATCACTTTTATAGATAGAATAACAAAGAGATTCAGCTAAAGAAATTTGTAATGGCAATGAAAATTTACACATAACAGTTTTAATAAAGAACACAGAAAAAATAACAGAAAGGTATTAAATATAACTTAAAATGGGCACTCATTATACAGTTCTCAGTTTTATTTTCCATATAAAATATCACATACCCTGGATATTCTAGAGAGATATTTAAAAGATATAGGCACATCATGGTTCAGGTAGAACACAAAGGCTCTGTAACAAACTACTTGCATTTGATCCAGCTCTGCTATCCACCCACTACTTTAATTTTAGTAGCTAAGATGCCTCATCTATAAAATAATATATTACAATGACTACGGCATAAGTTAATGCATGTAAAGTGCTTAGAACTGTGCTTGACCCATGATACCTGGCTCATTAAATGTTGGTTCTTTATGCAACAGGGATAAACAAGACAAATGTTCCTGCTGCTTGTGGCTTGTAGCCAGATATTTCATCACATGCATAGAAATGTGATGAGGGCTACACAGGAATAATACATAAGAAAAGAAGCTGAGGAGAGGAGAGGTTGTATCATGCAGGAGCAATTGGGAACATGTTCAAGAAGGCCATTGTCACAAGGCAGATTTTTAGTTGGTGACCAAATGATACATGAACCAGCTGGAGAAGAGGGTTCAAGATAGTACTGGGAAAGTGGTCCTTTGTTCAGGGGACAGATAAAAGCAAAGAGCTTTCCTTGTGAGCAAAACTGTGCAGCATGAGTGACTTCAAACACAGGGAAGCCATGGCACTCAGTACTATAAGCAGTCCCTTGAAAAGTACTCATAGAAAAAGATGAAAGAGGGGCTGTGAATGAAATTTGAGAACAAATTCAAGAAGTATGCCATTTTCTTTTCTGAATAAAATAATACCAGCAAGAATATTAAAACAGTAACTCTGGATTTTCTGGATTGATTTTGGGTTTGATGTTAGGTCTTATGAATCTCTTCACTATATAGCCAAGGATGAACTTGAGCCCCTGATCATTCAGAATCCACCTCACAAATTAGAAACTGGAAAGGATAATAGGAGCTTACCACCACATTTGAAGCTAGGAAAGACAGTACCACATTTCTTCTGCTTTGCTGACAACAAAATTTAACAGTAAAACACAAAGAAGAGGAGTGACTTTGGAAGAAATTTAGGATAAAATATCTACTGTGATTACTGATTCTTCCTTTCTGTAAAGATTTTGCCAAGAAAGAAACTTCAAGACTCTGAACTGAAGAAGTTTAAAGAGTATAACTTCTTATAAAACTTAAAAACTTTCTAAAAGCATCCAAAACTTTTTAAAGACATAAAAATTAAAAGAGCACTCTTTGTATTATCTAAATTGACTTTGTAATCAATTAAATATAACCAGGTATTGAAATGTCATTGTCAGAAGAAACCTATCATGTACAAAGTCAAAGATATATGATATCTCTGTGAAGTAACAACACACTTAGTGCTGTGAGCACCATCATGTGCCAACTACTATGTGAAGAATTGAATTATATTACTTCACTTAACCTTCATAAAGTGGGTGATATAATTATACTTTTTCAACAACTGAAATGCAAATATTAAGGAATATGATAAAGGCTAACACTTATTGAATTGTCTAAACTGGCACTTGAATCTTTGAAGTATGATAGCAGAATTGACCTCTTTGAAAAATTCAATGTTTTGATTTTACAATGTTATTTGAAAAGCTGTGTTTGCATATGTCTACAGATAAAATTTTCATATAATATGCTCACTGAAGCTTCTACTGATCACTTAATGGTATATTAATAACACTGCAAATATGGTGTGTTTTAGATTAGCAAAAGTTAAAGGAAATAGCAGAGGTTACCAAATATTAAAAAGAAACTCAAAAAGAAAGAAGTTATCACAGCAACTACTTTGGAATATCCATGAAGTGATGAAGTTGAAGAATATTTACATTCTACTACTATCATTATCAAGAAAAAATGTCCAGAAAGAATGTAAAAGGTCATAATTAAACTTACTTTAAGCCATAGTTGTCCTTTTATTTTCATATGGAATAGATACATCTTGAAACTTTAGAGATTCTTGACAAACTGTTCAGAGTCCTAATACACACATGTAAAATACAAATGGCTAAATATGTCGGTTGTGAAGTGTATAAAATATTGAGATACTTAAAATTGGAAACTATTTTAATATTAAAATTAGCATATGCCCAGTAAGTAGTAAATGAAATATAACCAAATCACTTATTATATAATTCATGTAGGCTGTTTTGTTACTTGAGTAAAGACACAGGACTGAAGGCCTGTCTTACTTCCTCAATTTGAGGCAAAAAACCCCTCTCTCTCTCTTCTCTCTAACTCTTGTATATGAGTTATCTTTTTCTGCATTTTCATAGTGGGCACTGAACTGTAACTCCCAGTACCAGCATGGGGCTATCATCCACAATGAGCTTTTGATCAGAGAGACCTACAGGGTTTCGTAAAAGACAGACAGATTTCTGTCAGAGTACTTGATGACCCACCAAAGGTTAGTGGTAAGACCCTACTGCTGAAGACACCTTATGTGGTTCACATGCAAAATAGAATGGCATGGCTAGAAGCTGGAAGACAAGTCAGTCCCCAGACAGTCAGCGCGTCTAGTGCCAGAAGGTGCTACATGGGCGACTGGGGGAAAATGACCAATATCTGTCCAAGCAACTCATGGTCTAACCTACTTAGCAGCAAATAACTTGGTGTGATGCCCACACAAGTGCAATAGTGGCACACAGCCATGGTGGGGAACCAACTTCTCTTAATTTGGCTAACTGATCCCTCAGTGGTAAGGGACTCATAGCTGGAGCTTGGAAACCAGTCAGAACCATATCCAAACATAAGCCCACTCGCCAATATCAAGCTACTATCAATCATGGGCTACAAGAGGGCCTACACATATTAAATTCTCTATAAAAAAAGCAAGGGTTATCTCATTTGTCCTGGTGCTAACTTACTCTCCATTGGAGAATCTGCTTCTCTTTTTCAGATAGATGTAGACCCTAAGGAGAGAGCCACCCCATCATACCTCAAAAGGGCCCCTGCTGAAACTAAGAAAAATTGGAGAAACAAGCAAGGGGGCTGTTTTCCTGATGAACCGGACACCAGCACAAGGGGGAAGGAGATCAGCACAGAGAAAAATCAACTTCTACCAAATCAGAGAGCCAGAGCCTCAGAGGCCCCCAACACCTCATCACTGAAGCAGACCAAAAATGAACCCAACATGGCTCAGAGAAATTTTGCGGAAGAGGGGACGGGAAGAATGTCAGAGCTACATGTTGGGTCATGATATGCAGAGACATTTAGCTTACCCATAACTGTGGGCTAATTCCACAATGCATGACCCATATACCTCAACAAGGAGGGGCCAAGGGGAGGGGGTAGGTCACAGATGAGCCTAATAATGGTGCCAAACTGACTGTATTTGCTGAATACAAAACTAACTAATAAAGAAAAAAAGAAAAGGAAAAATAAAAAATAAAAATAAATTTAAAAAATGAACATGGAGTACATGCTCATGTGTGAACACCAACCCTAGAGCCTGACTCCATCACAGTCATTAAGGCTAAATGATCATATGGAAACACTAACCCCAGAGACTGTCTTCATCAGAATCATTAAGACAAAACGATCATAATGATCATATGTGAACACTAATCCCTGAACCTGTTTCTAACACAATCATTGAAGCTAAATGATCAAATGGGAAGACAGACTGTCTCCATCATAATCATTGAGACAAAATGATCATATGGGAACACTAACCCCAGAGCCTGTCTCCATCACAATCACTGAGGAAAAATGATGTGCAAGTCTTTCTTCTAAGTGTGTCTAGTCAGCAACAAAGTGACTCAAAATTTTATATACACAACTCAAAATTACACACAAACATTAATAGACAAATTAAAAGTTATTATTACCATTGGCTGCTAGGAAAAGAATTCCTTTATGTTCTGGGTCCTCACCTCTACTCAATCCTGCTGGTTGGGATTAGGTAAGGTGTCATGGAAGTCAGTATACAAAAGAATACTTTTCTGCATGAAAATAATGTAACTAATATCTTGTTTTTCTCTGTTGAGAAGTCATTGAGTTCCCCCAATAGGAAAATAAAAATTGCTCTACAACCCGTAAGTGGAAATGAAGTCTACATTGCACTACATATACATAGACTGTATGTATACATAATTATACCTATATGTATCAATTTCTTACATTGTTCCTTTAGACTGTGTGTGCTTGTTGCCCTGCCAGGCACGGTCTGTTACTGTAGCTACACAATTTAGGTATCAAATCTAAACTTTTTTAATCAGTTCAGGCCACTCGAGCCTATTCAGAATCTGCATGTCATCTGAGCTAAGCACACTGGAGCATTTCTGTAGGGTTTTTCACATTTGACTTGGGAGAATAGGGTATAATATTCCTTTATGTTCCTCCTTTGTGGGTTTATGTGTCTGGAAAGGATGCAACCAAGTCTTCCATGTCTGAATGAATAAAGAAATAAAGAGATGAAATAATTGACATGTAAGCCTATGAGGTGTGAATGCCTGTGTGTGTGTGTGTGTGTGTGTCTCTGTGTGTGTGTGTGTGTGTGTGAGTGTGTGTGTGTTTGTGTGTGTGTGTGTGTGAACAGGGACAGGCTCATGTCTGAATCTTTTTCTCTCATTTTGCTGTGCTGTGTGAAGCTAGGTTTCATGAGTTTATATAAAAAGTAGTGTATTCCTTCCAGTAATGAAGCTGCAGGTGGTCTATAGCTTAATCAAGGTGTTAATTGGCTGGCACTAAGTGTGGTTTGAGGTTAGGGTGGCAGATGGAGTCAGATGAATATAGTTTTGTTATACAAACTATAGATGTACTTAAGCTTTCTACATCTGTGCTATATTTTTTTTTCAAATAGACATGGGTGATAAAACACCTGCTACTTAATTAACACCCTTTGTAGTCATTCAAAAAGTTAGACTATTCTCAGATCTGCTCTGCCAGCATGTTAATGTTAAAAATCTTACTTACTATTCCTGGAGCCTCATCTTTCCTTTATTTTCTAGAGTAGGAATTGAAAAATATTCTGGTGTTACAAAGGAAGGAACATAAAAAATGATTGATAAATGAGTAAATGGAGAAGTAAGTGAAATAGGATGTGCCTATGACTCTAAATTGATAAGCCCTTAAAATGAAAGTGTTAATGTCAGAGGAGACATTGCTGGGCTCAGGTGCCATCCCCTACCTGTCTGCCGCGCCGTCCGCCATTGCCCTGTGGCAGGGAAGCACAGACTACTTCCGGGTCTCAGTGTTCCCAGTCAGAGTTTGGGCTGCTTCAGTGCTTGGTGCCTCAGTGCCACTCCTAGCTCAAACAGAAATTTTTGACTGCCCTGGTTTCCCAGGACATATAAAGTCTGACATATTTGCCTATCATGACCAGAATTTCACAGACCAGAAAGGAGGCAGTAGGATGGAGACAACATCTTCTTTCTTCTTGATATATATATATTTTGGGAATGGTTTGTATTACTCAGGGTAGTTAGTAAGTTGGGCCTATTTCTAGATAAACTCATGGCCAAGGCCAACCTTAATAAGAGCTTGGCTTATGGAGATCTTTAGAGTTGGTAGGTGGAAGAAATGCTTTAAGGTACTCTGTGGACGGTATGCTGGCAGATGAAAAGAGAGTGATAGGCAGTGATGCTCTCCTGCTAGGGTTCATCAAGAACCTTCTACAATGCATGTTGCTAATCAAAGACCTAAAAGAACAGAGCAAATCTACCACCCACCACAATAACCATCTTATTGTATGAGGTAGGTGGCAGCACAACACAAGTCCTAAATAAATGGACAAAAGGAAATAGCAAGCTCTTAATGAGGATTCACAGGAAGGAAAGAGCAGTAGAAGATGCAGAACTGACTCCTAGAAAAATTACTCCACTGGAGTCAGTGAATGTCTATTCTTTAAGAATTTGCCTAGTCATAGGCGTGGTCTATGATTCTGTTATAATTGGCCCATGTGAAGCTCTCTGATTTTATGTGTTCCGTCTATATCAGTAATATGTTAAACAGTGGAAAGCATACCACACAAAGACAACTGGAGGATTCTACCCAGTCTCTTGGTCATATCTTCCCTTATCCTATCCCATTTGTTCCATTAAGTAAGGGACAACCCCTTTTAGACTATCTTTGCCATTCCCTATCTTTTCATATATGAATATGAAATATATATATGTATATAATCTTTCTCATATTTTATTTTCATTTAAATTGTAATATATACAAATTGCTGAGGTTATATGTTTATATGATTTGCCAAGCTTCAACCATATTGGTGTGTGTCACTTTATTCGTTTTATGGCTTTATTGCAGTCTGGTAGAATATACTTGGCATTCTGCTATGGTGGAGTTATTTTATTTGCTTTCACATATTTACTATTGGGAAGGGAACATCTATATAAGCAACCACATTCATTTGTCTCATAAACACAGGAAACATTTTGTCTTCAATCTATAGCCAGAATGACTTCCTCATACAGTAAGCAGAATTATATGTGATACCAAGGTGATTTCCAAAGGATTCATACAAATTTATATTTTAATAAACAATGTACAAGAGACCTTGAAGACTCACAGCATCTGATCACTTGATATAATGAGCTTTTTATTTTATGTTTCTAATCAAATAGGTATAAAATAGAGCTCATAACTGCATGATATGCAATTCTCTGATCATTATTGAGTCCACATATTGCTTCATATATTTATTGGCAATATATATTTCCTTTACTGCAAAATGTTTTTCATGATTTAGAGCCATTTATTGCCTGTGGTTTCTGTGGTGATTTGCAGAATTTATTTATATATCCTTGACACAAGTTTTTTGTTGAATAGAAATGCTTTCTACTAATATGCAACTTACTGTTCTGACATTAAGGTATCTTTACAAATGAATTACTATCTACAATATAAGTAATTTATCAATCTTATTTTTATAGTTAGTACTTTTATGTCTTATTTAATAGATCTTACTGATCACAAAACACACATCTTTAAAACTCAACTAGAAATCTTAAAAGTTTGTTGGTGAAATTTCATTTCTAGGAGTATTTGGAATTAGTCTTTTATTCATGAATTGAGATAAATTTCACTTTCTCTTTTTTTATCACCAAAGAACTATTTTCAGAGGATTACTGAGACAGAAGCCACACAAAAAACCTAGATGTTGTGAGAATAAAAAAAAAAAATCCAGAAGCAGGAAGGCTCAGAAGATGAACTAAAGGAATATCATAATTGAGAATCCTACTAGCAAGTTGGCATTCTGCTGGAAAGGCAATATAAAAGCATAAAGCAAACATACTAAAAATATAAAGAGGTAAAATTTCAGGCTCAAGTTAAACCCTTAAAAAGTAAACTGAAAATAATGGGAATTTTAGGAAGAAAAAACAAAATAATAATAGGAAAAGCGATAGTGAAGCTTTGGGAGAAAATTTCATTTGCTTAAAAAGAATTGAATCTGTAGATGTAAAACTACTTTTAGATTCCATATTACCCAGTCAGAATGGTTTTCATCATGAAAAACATCACAAAAAATGTTGGTGACTGTGTGGAGAAATAGAAATTCATACTCACTATTGGTAGGAGTGTAAATCACTATGGAAAACAGTGTAAAGAGTTCTCAAAAATATAAAAATAGAAATGTCATAGGATCTAGGAATACAACTACTGGATATATACCTAAAAGACTTAACTCCTAACTTAAAACCTTTAGGTATGTGTGTTATTGTGGGAGTGAGAGGGTGCTAGAGAAGTAGAAATTGGCTCATGATAGGGGGAAAATGGGGTTTAAGAGAAAAATGTAGGGAAGGTAACAGATTTTATTTGATATGAAGTCAAAGAGAGTAAGTCAGAGGTAGGATTACAGGTTGGAGTGGAAGGAACTAGCTAGTGTATTTCTCCTCCAACCTCCTTGTCAAATGTTATACATCTAGAAATTGTGGCATCTTCTTCATGGGTCTCACTCCCACAGCAGGGCTTGGGCACAGTTTCCTTCCTACATGAACACTGAATCTCTGCCTTCAGAAATGATGTCTTAGTATTCTTCCCCTAAAGCCTATGTGTGCTAGCTACTCTGCTCCTATTTTTCATTAGAATTGTTGTCTCATTTGATTTCTCTCTGTTCCCGTTATCCAGATAACCACATCAATGCATTAGATTCTCTATTTTAACTACTTCAAAATGGTTTTGTGTCCATAAACTCACTGATATTAGTGGCATAATTAAGTCAAAAAATACACCACCATTTGGTGGGTGTTGTGGTTGGAATGTGAATGTATGTCCCCCATAGACTCTGGGGTTTTATTAAGCTTGTAATATGGTTCTCCAGCCAGAAGTGGCTGAAGGAGGCATCAATGGGGATAGACATTAGGGTGCAGCCCATACATGTGTTTTTGGGGTGGATCAGATTTGAGTCCAAAATTGTGGACAGTGTTTGAGTTCTGGGTTCCCCCTTGCTATTTTTGGCATTATCTAGTTGTTTATTTGTTTTTATCTGCTTTTATCCTTGAAAGGGAACCAGCTTCTTCCTCCATTAATGGAACTATTCCTGGATTTGTAAGCCTGAAATCCTTTCCACCCATAAACGGTGTTTGGTGTGGATATCTATCCCAGCAAGTTGGAACTGACTAGCCCAGAGAAAATGCTATTATAAATGTAATAATTTACAAAGTCCTTATCAGGGTGGGCTATGATATGGTGTGAAAACAGTTCAATAAGAGTTATTCTACAATCTGAAGTTCTGCAAAGGATAATTACTAAGTATAAGCAATACCAAGAATACCCAAAGAAGGAACTGCACTATAAATGATTCAGAGACTTCCTCCACAATTAAACACTCATTGCATATGTTATTTCACTGAATGGCAAGCAATTACAATATTCATAAAAATCAGAATGAACTTGCATTCAAGAGATAATAAATTAATTTCAAAGTGGATAAGCCAAAAACTCTGCATAAACTATGTAATTGTGAACAACATAAAATATTGGTGGTAAGCAGATCCCAAGGTTACTATTTTCAATAAAATTACTTGAGCACTTACTGTGTTCCATTGTTCATTCTGAATGTTTTAATCCATTAATTCACTTAATCCTCAATCCCATGCTAACAAATAATGAGTATTATTACTTCTAGTCTAAACTTAAAGATCAGAGACATTGAGTTACATTAATGTCCAAGAAATATCATGAAACTGGCAAAGATACAGTAAATGTTTATATTAATGTTATATGACTCAACACAAATAAATTTCTTAACTATAGTATCAAATACTGTGTATATATTAGGGAGAAAAGGAAATGTTATAATAACTTAATATGCTAGAGAAAGATATTTAGATTTTATCATTGTAATTAAGTACCAGCCTACACGTAGTTTTAGCTTCCCTATTGAGGCCCAGCTTTTGAAAAGTCATTTGACACATTCTGTACCATTCTAATATAGTATGGCTTACTGCCTTAAATGTTTTCACAAATTTTAAGCATATATTCTTGGAGAACACATGCATATTCCAAAAATTTGTGAGAGTGCTATTTAAAATTCTGCTTATTCCTGGGGACACATGGAAGATTAATGTGCCTTCCAAATGAGCAATACTGTTGTTATTTTATGTTTCCAAAGATGATGATAGATAGCTTAAATTATTCTTCAACCATTAGTTGTTTCCCTTTAAAGAAAAATTACCATAATATAATTTGTTCAAGTACAAATATTTGTAATTTACAATACTGATAACCAAATTTAGAATGCAGATATTCTTCTCCTGTTTAACATATACAAGGTTTTTCAGGCACTATAAAACAATCAAAGATAAACAAACACATTTAACTTAAAGCAGTTTAACTTTGTCATACCATATTTTAATTATTAATTAAGCCCCTCATGATTAATCTAATAGTGCCTTTAATTTTACTAATTTAGTACATTGCTTAAACATGTACCTCATATAACTTTATTTAGATTAACTGATAAATATCTAAATTTCAATCCAAAACTATATTTAGTGTTATGGAATTTGGATATTTTGAAACAAGTAGAACTAGATTCATTGATTTTTACTTTTGCATGTCCTGCATATCTTGAACTATGATTAATCTATTTTATAAGTACTTTTTAAGTATTAAACAAGATTATTCACATGTATTACCACAGCTTTTTTATTGAGTACTCTAATAAATGAACATAATGTAAATCAGTCATATTCCCATAATATTAAACTTTTATTTTCACATACTCCAATTTCACTGAAGACTCTACTCAGTGAAGTTATCAGTAATCACTGTGGAGTCATGAATGTACCAGCCAGCCATGGATGGCATGTTATAAGTCTTCAGGGTTGAGCTCTTAGCAGCCTGTTTTTTTTTTTTTGTTGTTGTTGTTGTTTTTGTTTTTCTTTTTTAATTTTAATGCATTTTGAATCTCCTCAGTGTCTATTGCCACATCCTTGGAAGAGGTCAGCAGGCTAACAGTGAGAGCAGCATTCATACTTAATCTGTCACTTAATCTATAATTGTCCTATGGCCCCTGGCAGATGGTAGAGATGACTTGCTTTCTGCTAGGCAGCCAACTTTCTTTTCTTGTCTTGTTTTATGGGTCTTGGAATTCCCTGGTATTCAATGACATCTGTAAAAAATTCTCTAGACAGGAGTGAAGTGAGAATAACATGAATCAAATTAGATATAAACATTTAGAAGAAATTTTGAGGGGCATAACCTCTCCTTTCAGCTAAAAAAAATAGAAGCTTTTCTCTAGGCTTCAGATATGGTTCTCAGTACCAGGTATGAATTCCCTCTATTGAATGAGCCTCATGTTCAGTCAAAGAGCAATTCATTATCCTATAAACTATGTGCTGCTATTGCACAGGTGGGTACATCTTGCCTGGCTGGTTGATCTTGTAGCTTGCAGGATCCTCTGCTTGTTCATACTATTGGTGACCATTATCTCCCATCAGCTTGCATAGCATGTTCCAGCAATATGAGAGCTAGCTGTCAGGGAACTGGATTCTATCTCAGTTCTAGAACAATATTTCAATGTCCTGCAACCATAGCCTGTGGTATAATCAGCAATATGTCATTCTATTTAGTTCAGGTGGGCAAGTCAAGTGCTTTGGAAATGGGTGGCATTGTTCTGGGGTGTGAGATTCATGGGCCTCAATGACCAACAGCTCACTGTTGTGAATAACCCTATCTGGTACTGGAATTTACCAACAACAATGTATGGTTTCAGGATAAAGCTTTCTCTACCCATGCAAGGTGCAATCTCTCTCTCTCTCTCTCTCTCTCTCTCTCTCTCTCATCTTCTGATTAGATAACCAAGAGAAAGGTTTCTATTATGCTGACTCATGTCATATAAACATAATTTTATTTGTCTGTCCTCTCTCTTCCTCCTCTTACACCAATCCCCCTGAGATCCTTCTATCCCCTGTATTCTATCCCTCCACTTGCCTATCTTCTATCCCCTGTTCTGATTCCTCCCTGCTTCTCCTCTCACCAAGTCTCATTCTAGCTTCCATACCTATAGTACTGATCCTTACTAAGACTTAAAATCAGACCAAATTATTCCATATTAATATCTACATATTAAAGAGAGTATGTGATGTTTGTCCTTCTGAGCCTGTGTAACTTTGATTAGTATGATTTTTTCCAGTTCCATCCATTTCCTTAAACAGTACCCTTAGGCTATATGCCCAAGAGTGGTATAGCTGAGTAAAATGGAAAATTTGTTTGGGATTTTTGAGAAACTTCCATTCTAATTTCCATAGTAGATGCTCAAGTTTCTACTCCTACGAATAGTGGATAGTGGTTCTGCTTTCCCTCCACCTTCACCAGTATTTGTTGTCATTTGATTTTTTTTTTTTTTGAGGTAGGGCCTTACTCTGGTCCAGGCTGACCTGGAATTAACTATGTAGTCTCAGGGTGGCCTTGAACTCATGGCAATCCTCCTGCCTCTGCCTCCCGAGTGCTAGCATTAAAGGCGTGAGCCACCACACCCAGCTTGTCATTTGATTTTTTGATGATACCATTCTGACTGGAGTGAAAGAGTATAGATGGGATTCTAATTGTTTGTTTATTTATTTATTTGAGAGCGACAGACAGAGAAACAGACAGAGAATGGGCACGCCAGGGCTTCCAGCCACTTCAAACGAACTACAGATGCATGCGCTCCCTTGTGCATCTGGCTAACGTGGGTCCTGGGGAATCAAGCCTCGAACTGGGATCCTTAGGCTTCACAGGCAAGCACTTAACCACTAAGCCATCTCTCTAGCCCATATAGATGGTTTTGATATGCATTTCTTTGATGGCAGAAGATAACTGTCTGTTTGGTTGCTTATTATCCAGTTGCATTTCTTCCTTTGAGAACTATCAGTTCAGTTTGCTGCCTCATTTTTAAGTAGTTTTTTTAAAATTTTTGCTGAGTTTTTTGAGTTCTTTATGTATCCTAGATATTATTCTTCATTATTTCTTTATTATGGCATAGATATTGAACGATGTATAGCTGCAAGAGATTTTGCACCCATTCTGTAGGTTGTCTATTGACAAAGGTGATGATGGTGCTTAACTGAACGATAGATTTCAACTTTCATTTAGATCCCAAGGATTGAGGTTTTGTATAATTCTCTGATTTATTTGGGTCTAATTCAGAAAGTCTTTCCGCATGCCTGTATCTTAGAGTGTTCTCCCTACTTTTTCTTCCAGATGCTTCAAAGTTTCAGGGATTACATTGAGTTTCTTAATCCATTTGGAATTGAATTTTGTGACAGGTGAGAGAGGAAGGTCTAGATTCAGGGAGGTGCAGGTGGGTAGACAAAAGAATGAGGCTAGTGCAAAGTGGGCCTGATCGACAATTCAACTGTGTCAGGGTCAGGTTGTACCCACAGGGCTGAATGTACACCGAGGAGTGCTCACATAGACTCTGGGGGCTTTTATTGTAGGGACCAGGGAATGAGGTTGGGAAGTGCAACAAGCTTGGGTTTTCCTACAAAGGACAATATAAGAGCTACCACAGTGTTGTTTTTTTTTAAAGAAAATATTTTCATAAGTCGTTTGTGTATGTATGTGTGATACATATGTGCTTATTGAGAGTTAGGGGTCAATTTTCATCTGCCATTCCTCACCCTTACACCTAAGCCATTTTTATTTTTTGCTATACTCTGGGGACCTTGGGGAAGTTCCCCTGTCTCTGCTTTCCATCTTGACATCAGAAAGTGCTAGAATTGCAGAAACTGGCTTTTCACTTGGGTTCTGGGGATAAGGCTTAAGTGGCAAGTACTTTATCCACTGAAACCCTTCCTGAGCCCTATTACCATAGCTAATCCACGTACATACTTATTTTATAACAATCTGCCTCTTTATCCATTTAACTTATTGCTTATCAAATAAATCAAATGAATGAAAATTACTTATAAAAAGAAAATGGAAACAAAATCACAAAATTAGAAAGTTACTTTCAATTTCTACAATAAAACAGAGAAACACGATCTAAAATTGGCACATGGTGCTGGAAAGCAAATCCTGAATATTTCAGAACAACAAGCAGGTAATTATTTCATGAATATTTTCTATACTTAATGCTTTACTCATCTATTTTATCTACTGCAAAGGAAGCACAAAATTCAGTTCAGGTAATGTCATAAAATTTTGCATTCTAGTGAGTGACATCTACAAAAAGTTTTATACAAATGCCAAAACAAAAATTGCTTCATTGTTAAGAGTTTTTCATACTAATTGTTCAACTCAAGCTTCTTCTAAAAACACAAATCATCATTTTCAGAAAATGGATTTGTGTTTATATAAAGTATTCTGCTCTGATTATGATGGTTATCATATGATTTACTCTCTTTTCCTGGTATATAAACATACACACACACACACACACACACACACACACACACACACACACACACATATATATATATATATATATGTCTTGAGTATCTTTATTATACAGATATCATCTTGAAGTGATATGGCATATTAGTATCTACTCTTAAGAAAAATGACTAAGTCTTATTTCCCCAGGTCTTATGTGAGGAAGAAGACCTCCTCCTAGCCACTACCTGTGTCCTGGATAGGGTTGTTGCAATCCAAATCTCACTTCCCTAAAGGAGTTTCTGATGCTACTGCAGAGAACCCTAATAAGTGAGCATAATATCCAGAACCAGGAAAGGAATGCTCTCCTCCATTATAGACTTGAGTCACATTGAGTCTCTTGTTGCTCAATGCTCCTTCCTTCACAATGGAATTCTCCCACCTACCCTTCCTATAAGATCTTAAAATGTCTTTCCTTTACTCAGCATTCTGAGACCTTCTGTTCTGCTTCAGCTTCCATCAGTCTTTTCTTGCATTCTGTAGCTTCCTTTCCCTTTGCTTAAGATCCTGTCAGCCTTTCCTGGTGTTAATTAAAACCCTGGGCAGAAGAAACTGTATTTTGGTCCTCTGCAGTGAACCCTGAACCTGACTGTGTCATGACTCTGATATAAAAGTATTATCAAGATTGAACTACCTTCATGGTCTGTCCCCAGTTTTCCTCCTTCTCCCTTTACCTGGACTTTATCTATATTCATTCCAAGCTCCAATTTCTGGTGAGTAAAGTAGTCTGGACATCTTTTGTTGGGAAATATTATTATTAATTTAGGTGACTATCTCTGGGCAGTTTCCAGAACTGCATTGTTCTGAATGCAATAGAGATCATGGAGAAATCTCCAAGTTCTGGGAATTCTATAGGTAACATGCTGAGAAATTGCATTCTTGACTGATAATGGTCTGTGGCTCCAGGAATCCAGTGCTCTGGGAGTTTTACCAGAAACATTGAGGCAGTTATTAATGACTGATTTTTCCCTGTTCCTTCCTATCCCATGCACTAATTCCCTCCTTAACACAAAAGAACACCCCATAACTACTTGTTCTAGTAAGCTCCACACTGTGGGGATGAACCTCCAAACCAGAGAGTTTATGGGAGGAAGGGATTTATTTCAGGTGTACAGATCCAGGGGAAATTCCACAATGGCAACAAAGGCTGGTCCCCTTTCAGAGATCCAAGCAAAGAGAGAAGAAACCTCCACCAGCACCACCAAAAGCAAGAACCAAAACCAATGCAAAAAGAGCAGTATACCAGGCAGAATTCACTCTGTATACCTTACCCTGGAATTCAGATCCACCCCAAACACATCTTGGGCTGAACCCCAAGATTGGCCCATAGTGACACCTCTTCCAGGTAGGAGGCTGGAAATCCAAGTTATAAACTTTAATAAAACTCCTGGGCTGGAGAGATGGCTTAGCGGTTAAGTGCTTGCCTGTGAAGCCTAAGGACCCCGGTTCGAGCCTCAATTCCCCAGGACCCACGTTAGCCAGATGCACAAGGGAGTTCGTTTACAGAGGCTGGAGGCTCTGGTGCGCCCATTTTCTCTCTCTCTCTCTCTCTCTCTCTCTCTCTGTCCCTCCTTCTCTCTATCGCTCTCAAATAAATAAATAAACAAAAAAAATTAAAAAAGAAAACTCCTGAGTCTATTGGGAGGTATAAATTCAAACTACCTACTACATTCTGCCCATGGCTCCCAATAGAGTCATAAACATCTCACATTGTAAACTGTATTCATTCCAACTTCAAAGGTCCCCACAGTTTTTACCAACTTAAGATAGTGCCAAAGTCCCAAGTCTCAAGTCTGTAAGTCCTGTAAAATCAAAAAAAAAAAAAAAGTACTTTCAACATATAATGTCAGAAAGTAAACATTTCCATTGCTGCAAGGCATAACAAGGGGAGACCAGACCAATGTAAACTTAATTACCATTAGGCAGATATCAAACATCTGCAGTTCAAGTCCAATATACATAACAAGTGACTGACATTCTCTGAATTTTCCAATCCACCCTTCCAGCTGGCATGAATAGCCAAGAAAAACTTCCATCCTGAGCCAAAAGTGTTCTGTAGTAGCTCTTGCACAGTACTGCTACATCCGAAACATCTTTGAGTCTCTCTACAAATAATAGTCTTTCAATGGTTTCATTGGTCTCCTTATCAGGTCATCATAACCTGCCTCACTTGCCACATCTCAGCAATGACTCCTAGAACTGTATGCACTTCATGACCCATTCCATGTATTTTTTTTTTTTTTTTTTTGCTTCAAAAACCAATACTAGGTCATAGGACACAGTCATGTTGTTAATTTAGGGACAAAATAAGTTGTAACCTTAAAGAGCACTTTCCTTCCCTTCAGTCAACTCAAAAATGTTTACATTTTTACCATTCAGTCTTTCCTCAGGCATGCTTTCTATTGTTTCAATGTGAAGCAGTTGAACCAACTTTAATCTTGGGAATATCTCCTTAACAATAAATAGCAGCGTCAGCAACCAATCTCAGTGCTAGTAATTTTAAACTTCAGTGAATTTCTCCAATTTCAAAGCTTAAAGCTTTCAGTTGCACATCTTCCACCAAGCACATCATTACTTTAAAATTCAGCCTTTATCAAACTCTCTGACCATTGGCAGCAGAATGTAGCCAGTTCTATGCCAGTAGCCTAATTCCAACAAAGTTATCTGCAGTTATTACTTCCCCTTTGAAAGCTCATGAGCAAAGCCTAGAAATATAATTCTCTCTGCACTCAGCATTTTCAAACACTCTCCAAAATAGTCCATAAAACTTAGGTTACTGCTGTGGTAGACATCTTAAGTAGTAAGTACCAAGTCCATGTCCATTCGTCTAGAACAAAAGTTTCAAAAGAGGGGCTAAATAGACAGCTTAGCTATTAAGGCATTTGCCTGTGAAGACTAAGGACCCAGGTTTGACTCCCCAGAACCCACGTAAACCAGATGCACATGGTGCTACATGTATCTGGAGTTTGTTTGCAGTGGCTGCAGGCCACGACATGCCCATTCTGTTTGTCTCCCTCCACCCTCTTTCTCATAAATAAATAAAAATACTTTAATTGAGAAAGACCAAAATTCACATGGTCAGATTCATCTCAGCAATGACCCCACTTCTTGGTGCCAATTTCTCTTCTAGTTAGCCCCACACTGCTGGGATGACCTTCAAAAGCAGACATGGTTTATTGGAAGAAGAGACATTTCAGGCTTAGAGATCCAGGGGAAGTTCCGTAATGGTTAAATAGGCTTCTGTTCACAGATCCAAGTAGAGAGAGAAGAAACCTCCAACAGCTCCACCAAAAGGAAGCACAAAAAACCAACACCAAGCCAGGTGTGGTGGTGCAAGCCTTTAATCCCAGTACTAGGGAGGCAGAGATAGGTGGATCACCATGAGTTCGAGGCCATCCTGAGACTACATAGTGAATTCCAGGTCAGCCAGGGCTGGAGTGAGACCCTACCTCGAAAAACCAAAAAAAAAAAAAAAAAAAAAAAAAAAAACAAATGCAGGCAAATCTCGCTCTGTATACCTTAGATTGGAATTCAGATCCACCCCTAAACACACCTTTGGGCTGCACCCTAGAATCTGCCCCCAGTAACAATGTGACACCTCTTCCAGACAGGAAGCTGGAAAGCAAAATTACAAGCTTTAATAAAACTCCTGGGTCTATTGAGAGACAAAAATTCAAACTACCACAGTACTAAACTTTCAACACAAAGCCATTTTAGGAAATTTTCAAATTGTAGGTAGAGACAGCACCAACATACTTACTACCACCCCACCTTAAATTCAGCCCTAGATCCTCAGTTAAGTAGTCCCAATTTCAGGACTCCCACCCTGAGGGGTGCATTTCTGCTTGAAATTAAGCTTGCTTTTTCTGTAATTCAGATTACTGGAAAATAAAACCTGTTGCATACATTCCTCATACCAACCTTGTGGATTGTCTCATGGTTTCGGAATGGCAAATCTTTGCTATTCTCTGTGTGAGAATCAGTTTCAGCTTAGCTCACCAAGAGAAGAGTTGCTTCTTCCAGTTTTAGAGTTACAAAACATGTTAGGGGATGGAGGATAGCAGTTAAGGCATTTGCTTGAAAAGCCGTATTAGCCACGGTTCAATTCCCCAGTACCCATGTAATGCCAGATGCACAAAGTTGTGCATGCATCTGGAGTTGTTTTCAGTGGCAGGAGCCCTAGTCCTCCTATTTTCATTCTCTCATTCTCTTGTTTATCTTCTCTCTCTCTCTCTCTCTCTCTCTCTCTCTGTTTGTCTCTCTCCTTACAAACAAATAAATATTCTTTTTTGCTTTTTTAGAAAAGATATTTGTTCTTTAATTTGTAGTTGCTTTCCATGCGACTTTGAGTCACACTTTCAGGAGATTTAAAGAGATACAAAGACCCTATGTCTTTTGCTTCTCTCTGGTGTCTCCCCTCACCCCACAGGCTTTCATTTGCCCACTCCCTTGTTTTCACTGCACTTCCTCTTCAGTTTGCAACAGGGACAAAAGAGCCACTGACTCTATGGCTTGCCTGACCACTTATATTTCTGGCATCTCATCCCCCTAAATTATTTGCTGAAATAGACTCACTGGCACAGTCAAACCCTAAATCCATTAGAGGTCACACCAAGACACAGGAGATATGGGATGAGGAAGTAAATTATCCTAACCTGCTTGCAGTTTCACAATGCCACCTCCAAGAATGGCCCCCAACCCATTCTTCAGAATCCAATGGTTTCCTTTTTTGTGTGTCTTGAGCTCCACCTTCAGGATTCCCAACACTTTCCCAGAGGAATCTGCCTCTTTCACTCTAAGACTTTCACATGGTGAGTTGGGAAAACTGCTTTCTTGGGCTATTTTCCCATGTGCCTGTGACTCCCATCCACAGGGTAAGACAGAACTCTGTTCTCTCACTGGGTGCTGAGATAAAACTGTAGCCTATGCCTGCCAGACAAAGCCCTAATTCACTGATCATGACAGCAGTGGCAACGTGGATTGTTGTCTATGCCACTAGGTGATGTTAATGACCTGTATATTAATTTCAAGGTGTGCACCCTTGTTCAGGGTATGCAGGTCTCTCACCCATTGTTGTCTTGTTGGAGTATTTCCAGAGGCAAAGTTAATAATGTGTCAGTTTGGGTGCTGGAAATATGGCATAGTAGTTAAGTACTTGTCTGTGAAGCCTAAGGACCCCGGTTCGAGGCTCAATTCCCCAGTACCCACGAAAGCCAGATGTACAAAGCGCTGTGTGCATCTGGAGTTTGTTTGCAGTAGCTGGAGGCCCTGGTGCACCCATTCTCTCTCTCTCTGTCTCTCTTCCTTTTTTCTCTCTCTCTCTGTCAGCCACTCTCAAATAAATAAATAAACAAAAATAAACAAATAAAAAAATAAAAAGAACGTGTCACTTTTACATTCAAACTTCCAGTAGTTGCCCTATTGTTAAGATACAGGATGTAAGTTGAAAGTATAAGTGTTCTAAGAATAGTCTTCCCTTTAAAATCACAGATTTTTAGATTAAAGATAGCTTTGTGTTATGGGGAAAATAATTAGGATACCAGTTTGACTTTAAAACTAACAAATGATAAATATAAAAGCTACAAAATCATTGAGTCTTCATGGCTAACGTTATATATACTGTCTATATTGAAGATATGGTAATATTGGCTTATGAGTATCCACATAAATTTAAAAATATTTAATTAAATAAATTCCTCTTAGTTTATAGTGCAACTATTTTTTTTTCAAATATAGCTCTTTTGCTTTAATACTATTTATTACATGTTCTTTGTACTATGTCTATGGCTGGCCAGCCACTGACAGGTGTCCTTATGTGTTTTATGCTTCAAAACTACATAACTTAAATATGACCACTAAGTGTTTTAATTTTAAAATATGCACGTATATATGTGTCACAGTCAGGTTTGCATTGCTGGCAGGAAATACCTGACCATGAGCAGCTTGTGGAAAAAAAGTTTTATTTTGGCTTAAAGACTAGAGGGGAAGCTCCACCATGGCAAGGGAAAACAATGGCATGAACAAAAGCTGGACATCACTTCCTGGCCCACATCAGGTGGACAATAGGAATAGGAGAGTGTGCCAAACACTGGTAAGGGGAAACTGGCTATAATACCCATAAGCACGCCTCCAGGAGGCATTAGTTAATGCCAAATCTCCATCAGCTGGGAACTTAGCATTCAGAACACAAAAGTTTATGGGGGATACCACAACATGGATGCATTTTAAGATGATATTAAACTGTTAAAAATGTGTTCTCAATATATTTAAAATAATCCATCTCAGTGCTTTTGGCTTTAAAGAAAAATGGTTGTTCATGTTTACTGAAATGGTAGAGAGATTTTTTTAAGAGTGAACAAAAATGCCAGATTTCAATCTTGAGTTTAAATTGTTTTATAGAATTAATTAAATGGTAAAATTTTAGATGGTTTCTAAATGCTTATTATAATGACTTACATCTTTAACATATTTATTAATTTGTGTTTGTCAATAAAACTCAAGATTGTTAAAATGTTTTACCTATAGTCATAAACCTATAGGTTTAATATACAATATGCATAATATCTGTTTTCAGAACAGAGTAATAAATAAAAGCATAGTTTCAGAAAAGAAGGTTAGAAGAAAGGGGTATATTTTTAGATGAGAAAGGACTTTATAAGATAAAGGATTGATACAAATAGAAATAGAGGTTAAATTAAACTAGGATGTTGGATTATGTTGTAAAGGGATTTTGAGAGTTGAACTGAAAGAAATATGACAAGGTAATAACTAGCTCAGTTATTATTCAATGATATTAAATCATTTCTGAAGTCAACATTCCAATACTCTAAAATTAATACTGAGTCCCTGTTTACACAACAAGGTTTTAAAAAAATATATAGTTCTGCTCTTAGTACTATTTACAAAATGGCTTAAAAACAGGAAATTTGTTTTGTAGTTATTTTTAGCTTGACATACTTTCATTAGTTCTTCTAAAACTAACACCTTTGTTGACCTCTATATAAAGTAAATGAAAACTGAGCCATCTTTACTAAGTAGTATTATGAGAAACTTTTAAATCTAAAAACACTTAAAACTCTCAACTTTGTTAATTTCTTAAATTCTTTCATGTTTAAATAATTTTAAATTTTCTGAAGCATTTAAAATGCTGCTTGATACACAAAATATGGCTAATCTTAATTGAGCTGTCAATAAAAATGGAATAAGTTTCTTATACTTCCTACACTACATATACTAAGACATCATTAATATTTACAAAATTTCTGTGAATTCTTCTTACCCAAATGAAGAATGATTCCTTGTCTTCTACAGAACATACTCTATTCCTCATCTACCATCTGTTAGTTTCTATTTCCGAACTTTGATATACTACTCCTGTTATGTGTTACATATAAATGTCATGTTGGATACAGAAAAATTCTTATATTAATATATAAGACCTAGATCATAATGGCTAATAGATTAATGTGATCCAGGAATTTCTTTCCCAATGTTTCTAATTATCTTTTTCTCCTGATGAGCTGTCTTCCTGCCTATTCTGCCTCATCTGTAACAGACCTTAGGAGCAGACAACCTGACTACATGGGACAACAGCTTGCTAACTGCATAGAATGTAATGCAGCGCATGGCCATAAAAGGAACCAAAGCTGAGGCTCCCAGAAGCCACACCTGTGTTATTACAACTTGAACGACCAATGCCAGCAATTGTAGAAGGTTAAATGCTATAGGTCCAAAACAAAAATTACGTTTAGCTATATTATCCTCTTTTAAAATTCAACAAATTATTATTCTCTGTGTGACTTGACTTCTCTGTGACCAGCTGAGACTCTCATTGTATTAGGTATAGTTCTTGTAGACACATTTCTATTAAGCTAGACCTACACATATACAAATGACCTTGCTTATATGCTTTCAAATAAAACGTATTATCTGTATGCCAGGGCTCCCTCACATTTACTGAGATTTTTCTCCTGCCCCATGTCATGAGTACAGACACATCTCTGGTTGTGCTAGTTCTACCTTTAATTCATCCACATAAGTTATACAATTCATTTCAGCAGATCCAATTCCAAATTTTTTCAAAATTCCTCTTGGGTCTTCTGATTAGTACCTGTTGTCACCCCTCTAATGACCATTTTGATTCTTAGATCTATTGGTCCCTTTCTAATCTGGTGGAGAACTCAATTTATCCAGACCATCCTCTGGCATATCACATGAATCCCTATGGCGAGCTCCACCCGATGCTGGAGCACAGGACCCATTTGCTCTGCATCCAGCTTGTCTCTCCTGGCCCTGTGAAGCTCCTTCCCACTTTGTTTAGATTCTGTTCCTGGCATTAGATACAACCTTGGGCCCAAGAAACTGTCTGTTTCTGTCGTCTATGATGAACCCTGAACTTAACACCAAACACCTTGCATATTAGAATACAGTTCTTTTTAACATCATATACTATAAAATGCTTTTTAAATAAAATATTTTCTTCCACACAAACACAGAAATACATTTTCACTTTAATGTATATATACACATACACATGTTTTCATAATAAAAGGAAGTATGGAGATAGTCTTCTAGGTCAATGAGATTTCAATCCTAGGGCTGAAAGTGTGCACTTCCTATATCATTGTATCCCTCTCAAGAATATCAATGACTACTGGAGATGATTGGTCATATAATTTGCTTTACTCCCTGGAAATAAAGCAGTAATTGCACTGAAAATGTAGTCACAAAATTTGATGAAATTGTGTTTTCAAACTGATAATTTAATTTTGAATAATGAATCACTAACTAAAATCAGAGAATTAGCCTTTTTAATCTACATTATTGATCTCTATTCCACCTTCTGTAAATGCACAGGATTGTATTAATTGTATATTTTTAGACATAATAGGTAGTTTTTAATGACACTAAAATGAAACCAGCATGTAAGACATGATCCACTCTGCTCTGAATGCATTGATTTACAAACAAGATCAAGCTGGCTATTTATCATTACTTTATTGTTTAAAATAAGTAATGGAATCTAAATCGTTTTTATCTAAAAAAAAAAAAAAACAGCTAATTTTATACCAATTACACTTCAAAGAAAGTTTCCCCAACAAGCTTACTATCTTTCCTTAGAAAATACATGTAAGGAAACTAATTTTCAATTTAAAAAAAGACAAATCAAACTTGTGGTAAGTCAATAAATTAACTTTTTCAGTTGCTCAAACAGTTTAGAGATTCTTGAAGAAACACACATGCATTTGAATATGAAAGAAATCCTTAATGAGTCTGAATATCTTTTACACAAAAGCTGAAATATGTACAAAAGGTACATATTTGAATAAAATTAAAAACATTACTTTAATATCCAAGGTTTATAATGTTTCTAACACCTTTCATGTTCTCTGATCTTTACCCAAAATTTAAATGCTTTCAGTTTGTGATGCATCTAACATTTTGCTTTAATGTGTAATTTTTTATATATAGCTGAAAGCCACCTCTAATTTATTTCTAAGTAATTACACTCACAAAAATACTGTTTATTTTAAAGATAACATAGTACAGGGTGCTATTAAAAACCTTCATTGAGTAATTCTCCAATGAAGGTTTTTGCGTCTAGTGCCAGAAGGTGCTACATGGGCGACTGGGGGAAAATGACCAATATCTGTCCAAGCAACGCATGGTCTAACCTACTTAGCAGCAAATAACTTGGTGTGATGCCCACACAAGTGCAGTGGTGGCACACAGCCATGGTGGGGAACCAGCTGCTCTCAATTTGGCTAACTGATCCCCTCACTGGTATGGGACCCATAGCTGGAGCTGGGAAACAAGTCAGAACCAGATCCAAACATAAGCCCACTCTCCAATATCAAGCTACCATCAATTGTGGGCTACAAGAGGGCCTACACCTATTAAATTCTCTATAAAAAAAAAAAAAAAAGTAAGGGTTATCTCATTTGTCCTGGTGCTAACTTTACTCCGTTGGAGAATCTGCTTCTCTTTTTCAGATAGATGTAGACCCTAAGGAGAGAGCCACCCCATCATACCTCAAAAGGGCCCCGGCTGAAACTAAGAAAAACTGGAGAAACAAGCAAGGGGGCTGTTTTCCTGATGAACCGGATACCAGCACAAGGGGGAAGGAGATCAGCACAGAGAAAAATCAACTCCTACCAAATCAGAGAGCCAGAGCCTCAGAGGCCCCCAATACCTCATCACTGGAGCAGACCAAAAATGAACCCAACATGGCTCAGGGAAATTTTGTGGAAGAGGGGGCGGAAAGAATGTCAGAGCCACATGTTGGGTCATGATATGCAGAGACATTTATCTTACCCATAACTGTGGGCTAACTCCACAATGCATGACCCGTATACCACAACAAGGAGGGGCCAAGGGGAGGGGGTAGGTCACGGATGAGCCTAATAATGGTACCAAACTGACTGTATTTGCTGAATACAAAACTGACTAATAAAGAAAAAAAAAAAAAACCCTTCATTGAAATAAATTCAACTGTGGGCTCTCGGGAGATAATTCAGTGGTTAAAACTTGTCCTGCAAGCATGAAGGCATGAATTGGAACCTCAGACCTCATGTACAAAGGCCAAATGTAGGCCTAGAGATGGCTTAGCAGTTAAGGCACTTGCCTGCAAAGCCTAACAACCTGAGTTTGATTCCCCAGTGCCCATGTAAAGCCAGTTGTACAAAGTAGCACATGCATATGGAGTTCCTTTGCAGTGACTAGTGAATCTTGTGCACCCATTTTCTCTGTCTTTCTCACTTCTATCTCTCTCTGCTTGCAAACAAATAAATAAAAATATAAATAAATTTGGTAAAAAAATTAAATAAAATACAGGCCAAATGTAGTGGCACATACCTATAATCCCAGTGTTGGGAAGGCAGAGAGAAACAAGTCCCTGGAGCTTGCTGGCAAGCCTAACTGGTGAACTGAAGGGCAAGGAGAAACCCTGTCTCAACAGGATTGAATGGCATTCCTGAAGAGAATACCTGAGTTTGTCCTTGGACCTCAAATGCATGTGTAAACATGTTCATTTGTGCCTACACACACTTATGCTCACACACATATGAATATGCATATAAACATGCATGCATGCCACACAAACATGCAAATTTTTTACAAATCTGTACAAAAACACAGCTGAAATGTTACTGAAGGAAATGGAGGGAAATCTAAGGATAACCTAACCATAAAAGGAAGTTAATTTTGAAAGACAAAGAATCATACAGTGTCACAAGGCAAAGCAACCAAGGCTACCCTGTGACCTGTCTTGTTCTCTCTCTCTTTCTTTCTCAACCTCTCTGTTGTCTCTGTCTCTTCTCTGTTTTTTCTCTACCCACCCTCTCTCCTTTATTTTTCCTTTCTCCCTAATTGTGTGCAGGCAAAGAAACAGAAATCTTCATAGAAAAGGTAAAGAAGATAATCAGCAAGCTTCAATAATGGTGGTCTACTATAGCATGCAGTGAATAGTGAGCTGTTATTAAAGACAGGGTGGAGAGGGAGGGTGTGGTAGTTTGAATAGAATAGATGGCCCCCAATATATTCAGTTGTTTATTTGTTTGTAGTTTGCATCTTTAGCCACCTGGCTGGAGGCAGTGTTACTGGGTGGATCTTTAGTTGTGGTGGTGGGTTTCAGATTTCATTCTAAAGGTATGCAAAGTGTGACTAGCTGGAGTTCATGAAGTGTGCTGTGGATTTTGGCTTTTAGGCTTGTACTTCTCTCTCTCTCTCTCTGTCTCTCTCTCTCTCTGTCTCTCTCTCTGCTTGGACCTGTGAAGGCAGGCCAGTTTCTTTTGCCATTTATGGAACTTCCCCTGGATCTGTAAGCTTCAATAAATATCTCTTCCTCCATAACTGTGTCTGGTCTGAAAGTTCATCTCAGTGAACCTGAAGCTGTCTGCTACAGAGGGCTTTCTGTCCTTATGTGAAGGAAAATGGTATTTTTCAGAACTAAACTAAGTAATCAAGAAACAGATATTCATTCATTAATCTTTGCTTGAAATAAGTGGCAGTTGTAGTCATGCCCATTTGAAGAAGGCAGGAATTTTGCAGTTTATGCGTGAATGTGTATGTGGGGAGGTTTGTATAGGTAGACACACTGAGCCAATAAACACATGAACATAGGTAATCTCAGAATGATGAGGTTGTGAAAAAAAATGGGAGTAGACTAGGTAGTGGCCAGGCAATAAACTCAAATGGCATGTGGAGGCAGGGGCAGGACATTTTATGAAAATATTATTTGAGAAAATGTCATTTGGGATGAATTAATATTTTGGGAGAAGGGAGAAAAGTGAATTAAGAATGTTCTGGGAAAAGTAATGTCAGAGGCAAAAAGGAAACATAATGGTCTGGACACTACACCTCAGTGAATAACTAAACTTCCATGAAACAACTATCTGAAACAGGTTTTATGACATATGAAAACTTACTTATCTTGGCTTTGTTTCACAACAAATCACTATTATATTAATCAAGATAGGGGACTACAGCCTGAAACTTAGATTCACTGAGAGTGAGGCAAGGAACACTTGGCAAACACAGACTACCACCAGAGGGCTGGGGATAACTTGTAGCACAGTGTGTACCTGATGGCACAAGGGCTAATGACTGGAGTTTGCATGCCCAATTCTCTCTGTGCATGAAGGCTGCTCCTAGGCTAAATCTTACCAAATGATTGCTTAAGGATAGAAACACTAGGCTTTAATCAACAGTAAAAGTAAAGTTGTGGGTAATGTGCAATAATTTTGGGTCGTTTGGCAGTAAATTCTCTTCCTCACAGCAGCCAGGCTCCTCACTGTAGTTGTCTTCCCCACTGTTTCCTCACCCTGTCCTTGAGGGAGAAATACAAGCAAGGTAGTTCCTTTTAATAGGGAGTCAGGCACAAAGGCTCAAAGAGAAATACCACTTTGCTTGTCCTGTCATAGCTGACAAACGTGGAACCCAGAGTCCGATCCAGTCTCATTTTCAATGGCTATGAACAACTTTTCAGCAACAGAGCCCCATACTTCTTCCCCAATCTGACATACCTAAGTATGCTGGCCCCTCATGGACTAGCACCTTGACTGCAAGAGAAGCAACCAGCTCTCTCTGCCTTACTCATCTGAGCTTGACAGTAAAGGCCATTGCAATAAGCTATAAAGAGGCTTGCATTTGGACAAAGTGGTCTTGGTTTTGGCTGCTCATTTTCCTCCTGACGCCTGGTCCTCAAGGACCCTGTTCTGGTAAGCCCTTCCGTGATCACTGAGATTTTCTTATAATGTGAAGATGAAGGGCTTGCACTCTCATGCTCCAGTTCCCACGTGGGTGTGCACAGGAGGGAAGGAGAATTTCTCCCCTCTTATTCAGTTAATATATGGCCCTTTTATTTTCTTTAATTAAATTATTTTTTACAGAGAGAGAGAGAGAGAATGAATGAATGAATGAATATGGTCATGCCAGGGCATCTAGCCACTACGAACAAACTCTTTTATCTGTGCATGTGGCTTTACATCGTGGTACTGGGGAACCAAAACCCAGGCTTGGCAGCAAGTGCCTTAATGGCTGAGCAATCTCTTCAGCCCCTATCTGGCCCTTTTCAAGCTCCCCTTCATATCTTCTCTTTACTTCATGCTCCCTTTTCCATATGGGGTCTCAGGTCCTGTCTTCCATATGTGTGTATTGTAACCATTTCAGCCTTTCTCTGGATACTAATTTTTCCCAAATAAATGTTATAATTTAACTTTTAAGAATCCATTTCCATAATTCTTTGTTGGAGTACACAAGAATCTAAAAGTTAGGATTCACTGGCCAGGAGAAAAAAAAAAATCCCCCATAACACAAAATCCTGTAGCATTCTGAGGGGCCCACCTACCCTTTAGACAAGTGGCTAGTCCGCTACCTGTGCTCCTCCAGAGAAGCAAGGACACTAAGAAAGGATAGCAGCCATCCACTGTCATCTACAATGTCCTCTTCTTTGTTCTGGCTACTTCTTAGACCCCAAAGAGTAACTTTATTTTTTCCTTTCCAAATTATACAGATTAGGAGTAAGATAGTTTTTTTTTTTCTTTCCTAAAAGTTGGTTAGAGTGTAACCCACAAAATATGGATGCCACCTTGTCCACTCTGGCAAGACTAGAACCTACGGCTGATCCAGTGTCATCCAAGATGGCTGTAAGCATTAACTCCAGCAACAGATTTCTGCTTCTTTCTCAAGGTTTTCCAGGTTTAGCACACCTGTGAGCTGGCCCTTCCTGAGTGAGCACCTCCATTGCACACCTGTGTCTGATAATGAGTCTCATCCTAATTGGGTGTTCGATTTGTATAAATGGACCTGAGCCACATGTGTGAGCTCTCTGGACCCCTCTCAGATCTTCTGCTCTCTCTTGGCCCCTGACCTGTCTTTTCTCCTTTTGTTCTAACATGAAGAGGGACCTTCTCAGTGCACTGAGCTTCCAAGCAAGGCTGTAGGGGAATCATTCCTTGTTGCCTAGTTGCTTTCCTCATCTGTTTTTCTTACTTTTCTGCTTTACTTTCCAAGTGTGTGAGCCTCTTTCCCAGAGGTTTTTTTCCAGTACATAGACCTTCCTTGTTTGAGGATTGTTTTTTTTTTTAACCTGTATTGCAGTGAAGTTCATATTGCTGGCAGAAATCATCCAGCCAAGAGCAGCTTGTGGGGAAAAAAAAAGTTTTTTGGCTTACAGATTAGAGTGTAAGCTCCATAATGGCAGAGGAAAATGATGGCATCAGCAGAGGGTGGACATCACCCCCTGGGAAACATCAGGTAGACAACAGGAACAGGAGAGTGTGCCAAACACTGGCAAGGGGAAACTGGCTATAATACCCATAAGCCCACCCCCAATACACTGCCTCCAAGACTCTTCAATTTTCAAATCACCATCAGCTGGGAACCTAGAATTCAGAATACCTAAGTTTATGGGGGACACATGAATCAAACTACCACACCTCCCTACCCCTTGTACAGATGGGGGAGAACATCTTTTAACTGGGCTTTCCTGCTTGCCTTCCCTCTTGATCCAAACTCTCCCTGAAATAAAAATTATAATTTACCCTTCTCAGACTCCATGTTTTCAAGTCTTTCATAACTCGGACAAGAAACCAAAGTTTTGGTACATTGGCCTGGAGGGGCCTCCTACATTTTTATAGTGATCTAATTCTTCTGAGGACTCCAAGCCTGCATCACAAATATTGTTCAAAAGCTGTTGAGAGCTCTTAGCAAGTTCCTAATAGGTTAAATTATCTTAAGAGCCTTATACAATGTACCCTAGCTAATGTAAACTACATTCTCAGAGTCCTAACATTTAATGTGCCAGCATGTCAAATCCAAAGACAAAACATCATAACCTAGGGAGCTTGGTAAACAATAGCCCAATTAAAGACCGTGCTGTAAGATGTAGATACAATCTTTTGGGTTGCAGCCCAGAAATATGCCAATTCAGTAAGCTATTTTGGGATTCTAAGGTAACTTAAATATTGATAAAAAAAAAAGTAAGCTAGACCAGCTTTGAGCTTCCCCCAATGCATCCCCTTCTACAGTTGTCAGCTCTGTAGTTCAAGGTGACATTCATTCAGGATGCATAAGGGCAGAATTACAGCCATACTTGATGCTAGTCCCGCCTCTGTGTGGAAGAAGTTAATGAGATGTTTCTGTTTAAAAGGCCTCCTGCAGAGTGACACATTGTTTAGAGAATGAAAATTAAATAAGAAACAGTTAACTGTGCCAACACATTAATTTATAGTATAATCTGCTTAATTATGCATTAAAATTAGACAGAACAATTTGATGCAGGATATTTCTTTTCACTCAGAGAACCAAGAAGTGGGCTTACATTATTCTCTCATTTTAAGTATACCTAGGGCAATACTAAAAGATGTGGGCTTGAATCCTTGCATACTACCTACATTAAGCTGAACATCCATATACCTTGTACATTTCCAGTTTCCTCAGAACCAAAATGAACTGAAATACAAAAAAACAGGATCATTTTAATGATCACATGAGGTAAGAATCAATTTTCTTGCTGCATAACATAATAAATATACTATTAATTGTCTGGTGCTATAGAAAGGATCCCGCTTCACTATGACCATTTACACAACAATGTCACATGCCAATACAATATACCAATTAGATAAGATTGTTAGATTGCTTTATTTGACTTACTAGATTATCATGTCAGCATTTCAAAGTTCAGTTTGTTTGAAACAGAGACTGGAATGGACAAAATCTCAAGAGTCAAAATGTATATTGTTCACTTCTAGTATTGATTGTGGTATTCCTATTGATAAGTTTTTATCACTTGATAAATCACAAGAATTGAACAGTGCCATCAACACACCAGAATGATTATCATAATGGATGTTCAAGAAATATCTGCAGATGAATAATTTATCAGTTTGACTTTGGGTAAATCACCTAACCACAGAAACTCATAGGCTGCTTATCAGTAAAATGGTTCTTATAGTATCAATGTTGAAAGATTGTCTTAAGAATTAACATACATGTACATATCATCCTTAACATAGTACTTATCAGTGAAAAGCCAGAAGGATGCACTGCTTCTATTCCCTACTCCTTACACCACAACTGGGAAAAATATTAATGTACAAATTCCTGCCAATAAAGCCTGTTCCTTTCCTTTCCTTTCCTTTCCTTTCCTTTCCTTTCCTTTCCTTTCCTTCTTTCTTTCTTTCCTTCTTTCCTTCCTTCCTTCCTTCCTTCCTTCCTTCCTTCCTTCCTTCACTCCTTCCTTCTTTCCTTCCTTTCTTCTTTTCTTCCTTCCTTCTTTCCTTTCTTCTCTCCTTCCCTCCTTCCTTCCCTCTTTCCCTCTCTCCCTCCGTCCCTCGCTCCCTCCCTTCCTTCCTTGCTTCCTTCCTTTTGTGGCACTAGAATTTGAACCTAGGATCTTGTGCATGCCAGGTAAGACAGGAAGTCATGGCAAATAAAGTTGGAGCCTGGGTACCACCACAGCCCTTACCTTTTACCCACCTCACACTGAGGTGATTTCCCCAGAGATCTGACCCTGCCATTTGGCTCCAGGTTTGTAGATGGAAAGGGTGGATGTGAAAACTGACACTTCACACTACAAAGTTCTAATACCTACCTACTTAGGTTCCTAATACCCTGCAACTTCACATCTTCACCTTGCCAGAGAACTCCATGTTAACTGTGCTCCCCATTTTCCTACCAGGATGTGTAATTTTCTTTTGCTTGGTTATGCCCTACCTGCTCTACCATTCTCCCCATGCATTTACTAAAGCAGTACTGTATCTGAGAAAACAGAGATGATTTTCCAGGCGACGAGCCTGGATGAAATAATCAGAAGCATAGTCTAACTTAAAACTAAATGAACACTGTAAAATTTTTGATTTTATATTCTATTTTATGTATTATTGTGTATAGATATGCTTACATACACATACATATGTAATGTGCTTTCTATGTGTGCTTATATTTTTATATTGTACATATGGTAATCAAGTGGCTTTAAGTAAATAATTATGTTAATTAGAACTGTTAAGCCATTCCAAATACATTTTAGTTCAAGTTAATCAATCTTGGTTGGAATCTTATTTGTTTGATCATTGTCTTAGTTCTCATTCCATATGTGTTTTTTTAAGTCTTTATTGATTGGGAAAATAAACGGGCTTTTAGTATTTTGTGGATAAGAACCCTTGTCTGGGGGGATCATCCTGCTAAGCTCGCTGTTCCAAGGATTGGGAAGATGACAAATATCTATGCTTTCAACTTTCACTGAGTAAATAATATGCTTAAAAAGCAAACATTTTATGTTTCATAAAGATATGGCTTATAGTATCTATAAGGTTTCCAGGCTTCAAAGCATAAAAACAAAACAAGCAAATGAAAAACCCTAAGTACTAACAAAGACAAGGTTTATTTAAAAAGATGTCTTTGTCAAGCTTTACCTAAGTATTATATAATAGCATTTAAAATTTAGCTAAGCCACAATTAGTTTTCCAATATTGGTGTAAATGACTTTCTCAGTGTCTATTAGCCATATTTAAGGGCAAAGCCAATGAGGATATAGAGGCTTAAGGGATATCCGGTATTCTGGCACTTGACTCCAGGTCAACTAGGTCCTAAGGAACCTAGAGGGGTTCTACAGCTCCAATGAGTAACTGGTCTTCTTTGTCCTAGAGGCCATGGAGACCCCAGAAATTGGACTGTAACCAGCAAGTTTACATTCTACCAAGAGGAGAGTCCGCACAGAATGAAACACCCTCTAGTGCATCTGAAAGACATTACATGGTCAACGAGACTTTGGCCCATCCCAGCAGATGGTACAGCTGGAAGAAGGAAGCTAAAAGAATCCTGAGTCCCTGGGAGGGATTGTCGCCAAAGTGTCCTCAAGTAAATAACATAAAGAAGATGATTATATTTTGATACCTACATTTTCTTAAATAGCCAGCAAGCCAGTATAGTTAAATATTTTGAGCCTATAGCTCTTGGGGGTGTTGTGGAGGGAGGGAGCTATAGCAGGAGATCAGAGATGTGGAGACAGAAGCAGGACAATCACATATAAAAGAGCCCAGTTGGCAGAGAAACCCTTTCCCACCTGGGTTACATGCATCAGTCTGCAAATGCACTAGAAAAGCCCATGATGCCCAAATTTAGGAGAAGGCTTGACTTGACCTAAAACAGTCAAATTCACGTGGTGTGGGGCTTCTTGAGATGTCTTTTCTGGCTCACAAACCCATTTCTACACTCAGAAGTAGTTTTCTCTTTCTTAAAAACTATCTCAATTTGTATTACTAGTCATGTGTCCCCTGGTTCAATTTTTTGTTATGGAACACCAGAACCTAAAATTCTCAGTGGATGGCCCCTGACTCAGAGTTACATCTCTGCCCTCATTTTGTATATATCTAATTTACGTTGAGCCATATTCTTGATTGACTATGTATAGGCATGGAAATCACTCAAGGAGTATCTGTCTACCTAACCTGTTTAATTACCCCCTTCATGGATGAAGGCACAGAGATAAATCATTGCCTTAAACCTACAGCTACATTGGATTCATAGCCAAGGATAATTACCTGTGATATCTGGGCTGCATGCTGAAGTAGAAGTAATGGTCTCCTGAGAACCAAATTATCTCAAAAAGAATAACTTTTTAAGCTTCTTTTATCAATCTTGTAGAACCAGAACTGAGATACTGATCAATGAGACTACACTTTGACCACACCTGCTTTATTATATGTACTTTTTGCCTCCTGCCCCAATTCTTCTACTATTTAAACCTAAAGCTTATATAAGTAACTCCATGGTAGACTTGAGATCATTAGACCTCTTTATCTGTTTTGCCAGTGTGGTCATATTGATTAAATATCCACTCCTTGCTTTTTCCCACTACTCATCTCATTAACAAACATATCAGAACAAATGTCAAAATAGCATATGATGGCAGCTGGGATTGGAGAATTTGCCTTAAAACTGGCTAAAATTACCATCAATCACTGTTTTCTAGAATTAGTACTGAGAGAGAGGGAAAATTATAGCATGTATCATATTATGACTTTGAATCCTTCTAATGAAAGTTGTTTAATAAAACTATGAAATAGAGGTACTAAATAATCCAGATATTCCTCTATTGGGCATCTATCCTAAAGACTCCACTCTTCATTTAAGAGATATTTGCTCAATCTTATTTGTAGCTGCTCAAACCACAATCACTAAGAATTGGAATTGGCCCAGATGCCCATCATTTGACTAATGGAAAATGATGATGTGGTACATATGCACAGTGGAATTCTATGCATCAGTAAAAAATTGATATCATAAAATCTGTAGGAAAATGAATGGGTTTGTAATATATAATGCTAAGAGAACTCACACAAGCACAGAAAGACAAATGTTGCATGTTCTCCCTCATCTGTGGTTTCTAACCTGGAACAGCTGAAGTTGCAGGCATAACTGAAAGGCAACTCAAGGGACAGATGATAGGGATGAGAGGGTTTTGGAGGGAGGGGAATGATTTGGTGAGAATATACATAAAACCAATTCCAAAATGAACTGGTACCATAGAAACTTTCCTCCTGGATAGCAAAATAAAAGATATAACCCACAGTTAGAGATATGGAGGGCACTATCTGGTAAGAAAGGATATGAAGAGGGTTAGATAAAGCTTAACCCTAAAACAATTGATTATGGCTTATAGCTCCCAGTATCAGAAATTAGTTATAACCCACATTGAGCTATTGATCAGAGAGAACTATATGGTCCCCAAAACAGGACAGGCTTCTTTCAAAGCACTTGACCACCCACCTGAGGTAAAAAAAAAAAAAAAAAGTTAGATCCTACTGCTGAAGACAGTAAATTTTGTCAACATAGAACATCTTGAGAGATCCAGCTGAAATCGGGAAGGAAGCCAGTCCCTACATGGTTAACCCATATGGTGCGGGAAAGTTCTGCATGAGCTTCTGGGGTAAAATGTGCAACAACATTGTGAACAAGAAGGGGGCACTGCTATACAAAAGCAACCATCCTGAGAAGAGGTGCAATAGTGGCACCCAGCCTAGGTGAGTAGCCAGTGTTTCTCTGATTGGCTAAAAGATCCATTCAATGGAAAGGAACCCATTACTGGAACAGGGAATCAAATCACAATCCTATGGAGACCAAGATTATGGACTCCAGAGAGAAGCTTGCACTAGTCCTGACAAAAGAAAAGCTATATCCATCAGAATTTCTCTAAATTTATAATGTTTATTCCCTTTAACCTATGCTGATCTTATTCTCCATTGGAAAATCTGTTCTTCTTTTTCAGAAGGTAGAAATAACTGAGTACAATCAAAATCTATGAACAATGGGCTGGGGGAATGGCTTAGCAGTTAAGGTATTTGCCTGCAAAACCAAAGGACCTAGGTTCAATTCCCCAGGACCCATGTTAGCCAGATGCACAAGGTGGCACATGCATCTGGAATTTGTTTGCAGTGGTTGGAGTCCCTGGTGTGCCCATTCCCTCTCTCTCTCTCTTCCTCTTTCTATAAAATAAAAAAGTAAAAGACTTTTTTTTAATAATCTATGAACAAGACAAGAAAAGATATCTGACTCCCTGGCAGGACATGGAACACACCTTGAGCAGCAGCCAGGGCCCAGGTGAAACTACCGAGGAACTGGCAAGATGAGCAAGAGTACTGCTTCTACTTTAAGCCTGACAACCTGCACCTGGGTGATGGAGACAGACAGTGAGGATACTCAAAATGTACCAAAGCAGAAATCCAGAAAGTGCTCAAAGAAGAGCTCAAACATAAGTAGACTTAAAACACACCCACCAAGGCTCAGTGAACTTTAAGCAAGACAGATCAGAAAGATTGTAATAGCCACAAGGTGTGGGGAGGACATAAATATTATAACAGCCACAAGGTATGAGAAATATCCAGAGAAATTGCCTCCCTCCCCAAAAAAAAAAAAAAAAAATCCTGACTACTGCTCTAAATAATCTACAAACCTAGGGTCAATATCAACAATTCCACTGAAGAGGCCCCCCAGTGAAATGGGGACAGGGAAGAGGGAAATTATGGTGCCAACATATGATATGTCCATACAAAGGTTTTACTTAATAAAAATGAATTAATTAAAAAATAAAATAAACAGAATATTATAAAACTCAAGGTTACAAGAGTTTAATTTATCTAGCAACTTTTAGTACATATAAATTTCTAGTAAATACTTAGAATTTTCAATGTATATTGGCAAAACTGACCTAGCTTTGCATAATTTCAGAGTATCTCTCCTTTCCACACATATTCTTCAAGTAACAATGTATCAATGAATAAGTTGTTAAAAAATATTAGTTACCATAATCAAAACCTAAAATATTGTCCACACAAAGCATGAAAATAGAATTTCAAAATAGGTAGTGTCCTATTCCCAAAGGGAGAGAACCCCTCCCTTCCTGACCATACCACATGGCACGGAGACTGAAGATATGGTTCATTATAACATCAGAGAATCTCTTTGGAAACTCTGAACTCAATGTTCTATTAGTGGTCTTTATGTATACTATGTATTCATCCCTAACTTCCAAACTTTCCTCTAAAAGTATAAGTAGGAAGAACTATTTTAGAAAGTTCCATGATGCTGGGAGGAATATATAACCAGACACAGTTTGAGGGAGGAAGGGATTTATTACAAGTGTACAAATCCAAGGGAAGTTACATTACTGACAGAAGAAGCTTGCTCCCTTTTACAGATACAAGCAGAAAGAACCAACAAAACAGCCAACAAACACCACAAATCAGTAAGCAGAAAGGCACAGGCAGCAGAAAGGACCCCCAGAGCACAAACTTCTGCATAACTTTGGGTTGGAATTCAGATGTACCCCCCAAAACACCTTTGGGCTGAAACCCAAGATCCACATCCAGTGACACCTCTTCCAGCCAGGCAGCTGGAGACAAAATTTCAAGCTTTAATGAAATACACAAGTCTATGGTATTACATACATTCAAACAACCCCAAGAAACATTCATATATTAATAAGATGTTCTGTGTATCAAAAACTGAAGTTACAGTGGTAAAATTAAAAAAAAAAACACCTTGTTCACTTTCCACAGAAAAGTGTATGCTAGAGAAGAGGCAGAGATTTTAAAATGAAAATATAAGCACATTGTAAGATGGAAACACAAACAAACAAAAACCAAGTGAGTGAATAAGTAAACAGGAAGTGGTAGGGAAATTTTACAATTAGACAGAAAAGGTCTCTTTATAAAAGGTGTGATATAACTAAAAACTGAAGTTGTAGAGTTCCAAAGATATTTTACTGAAGATAATTCTAGGTAAGCATGGTTTTACAGTGTGAAGATACTGAGTAAGGAATTGCCTGACTTATGTAAAGCCAGTCAAGGAGAACAGAAGTGCAGAGATAGAACCAGTAAGGAGAACCAACATTAGGATTTGGATTATCAAATAATGAAAGACAAATAAAGAGCCAATCAGTGAACAGAGGTGTAGCACTGGCTAATTCTACTTTTAAAGAATCACTTTACTGTGTTGAGGATGAAGGGGTTGGAAAGAGACTAGATTGGAGGTTAAAGTCATAATTGGAGTGATACGTGATGATGGCTTCACTAGTGTGTTTCAAAATGTAGATAGGGAAAAGTAGTCAGATGCTGAACATTCACTGTGAGGTAGATGGTAAGATACTCATTGTATACACTCTGTAAACTACATAGATACTATATTGCTTGGTGAAGTAAATAGTGGCATACTATACCAGCTATGTGAAGTAGACAGTGAGATACTGTATACACTTGGTAACATAGACAGTAAGATGAAATACAGACTCTTTGAAGTGGATAGTGAGAAACTGTACATGGTCTGTGAGGAAGAGAGTGAGATATCGTACATACTGTGAGAGACAGTGAGATGCTGTACACACTCTGTGAGGTAGACAGTGAGGTGATGTGCACACTCTGTGAGGTAGACAGTGAGATGCTGTGCACACTCTCTGAGGTAGACATTGAGATGCTATGCACACTCTGTGAGGTAGACAGTGAGAGGGTGTGCACAGTATGTGAGGTAGACAGTGAGATGCTGTACACACTCTGTGAGGTAGACAGTGAGGTGATGTGCACACTCTGTGAGGCAGACAGTAAGATGCTGTGCACACTCTCTGAGGTAGACATTGAGATGCTGTGCACACTGTGAGGTAGATAGTGAGAGGGTGTGCACAGTATGTGAGGTAGACAGTGAGATGCTGTACACAATGTGTAAGGTAGACAGTGAGATGCTGTACACACTCTGTGAGGTAGACAGTGAGATGCTGTACACACTGTGTGAGGTAGACAGTGAGATGCTGTGCACACTCTGTGAGGTAGACAGTGAGAGGGTGTGCATACTCTGTGAGGTAGACAGTGAGAGGGTGTGCACACTCTGTGAGGTAGACAGTGAGATGCTGTGCACACTCTGTGAGGTAGACAGTGAGATGCTGTACACACTGTGTGAGGTAGACAGTGAGAGGGTGTGCACACTCTGTGAGGTAGACAGTGAGATGCTGTACACACTGTGTGAGGTAGACAGTGAGAGGGTGTGCACACTCTGTGAGGTAGACAGTGAGATGCTGTACACACTGTGTGAGGTAGACAGTGAGATGATGTACACACTGTGTGAGGTAGAGAGTGAGATGCTGTACACACTCTGTGAGGTAGACAGTGAGATGCTGTGCACACTGTGTGAGGTAGACAGTGAGGTGATGTGCACACTCTGTGAGGTAGACAGTGAGAGGGTGTGCACACTCCTTGAGGTAGACAGTGAGATGCTGTGCACACTGTGTGAGGTAGACAGTGAGATGCTGTGCACACTCTGTGAGATAGACAGTGAGAGGGTGTGCACACTCTGTGAGGTAGACAGTGAGATGCTGTGCACACTCTGTGAGGTAGACAGTGAGAGGGTGTGCACACTCTGTGAGGTAGACAGTGAGATGCTGTGCACACTCTGTGAGGTAGACAGTGAGAGGGTGTGCACACTCTGTGAGGTAGACAGTGAGAGGGTGTGCACACTCCTTGAGGTAGACAGTGAGATGCTGTGCACACTCTGTGAGGTAGACAGTGAGATGCTGTACACACTCTCTGAGGTAGACAGTGAGATGCTGTGCACACTGTGTGAGGTAGACAGTGAGGTGATGTGCACACTCTGTGAGGTAGACAGTGAGAGGGTGTGCACACTCTGTGAGGTAGACAGTGAGAGGGTGTGCACACTCCTTGAGGTAGACAGTGAGATGCTGTGCACACTCTGTGAGGTAGACAGTGAGATGCTGTGCATACTCTGTGAGGTAGACAGTGAGAGGGTGTGCACACTCTGTGAGGTAGACAGTGAGAGGGTGTGCACACTCCTTGAGGTAGACAGTGAGATGCTGTGCACACTCTGTGAGGTAGACAGTGAGAGGGTGTGTGAGGTAGACAGTGAGATGCTGTGCACACTCTGTGAGGTAGACAGTGAGAGGTTGTGCACACTCTGTGAGGTAGACAGTGAGAGTGTGTGCACACTCCTTGAGGTAGACAGTGAGATGCTGTACACACTGTGTGAGGTAGACAGTGAGAGGGTGTGCACACTCTGTGAGGTAGACAGTGAGATGCTGTACACACTGTGTGAGGTAGACAGTGAGATGCTGTACACACTGTGTGAGGTAGACAGTGAGATGCTGTACACACTCTGTGAGGTAGACAGTGAGATGCTGTGCACACTGTGTGAGGTAGACAGTGAGGTGATGTGCACACTCTGTGAGGTAGACAGTGAGAGGGTGTGCACACTCCTTGAGGTAGACAGTGAGATGCTGTGCACACTGTGTGAGGTAGACAGTGAGATGCTGTGCATACTCTGTGAGGTAGACAGTGAGAGGGTGTGCACACTCTGTGAGGTAGACAGTGAGATGCTGTGCACACTCTGTGAGGTAGACAGTGAGAGGGTGTGCACACTCCTTGAGGTAGACAGTGAGATGCTGTGCACACTGTGTGAGGTAGACAGTGAGATGCTGTGCACACTGTGTGAGGTAGACAGTGAGATGCTGTGCATACTCTGTGAGGTAGACAGTGAGAGGGTGTGCACACTCCTTGAGGTAGACAGTGAGATGCTGTGCACACTCTGTGAGGTAGACAGTGAGAGGGTGTGCACACTCCTTGAGGTAGACAGTGAGATGCTGTGCACACTCTGTGAGGTAGACAGTGAGAAGGTGTGCACACTCCTTGAGGTAGACAGTGAGATGCTGTGCACACTCTGTGAGGTAGACAGTGAGAGGGTGTGTGAGGTAGACAGTGAGATGCTGTACACACTCTGTGAGGTAGACAGTGAGATGCTGTGCACACTCTGTGAGGTAGACAGTGAGATGCTGTACACACTGTGTGAGGTAGACAGTGAGAGGGTGTGCACACTCTGTGAGGTAGACAGTGAGATGCTGTACACACTGTGTGAGGTAGACAGTGAGAGGGTGTGCACACTCTGTGAGGTAGACAGTGAGATGCTGTACACACTGTGTGAGGTAGACAGTGAGATGCTGTACACACTGTGTGAGGTAGAGAGTGAGATGCTGTACACACTCTGTGAGGTAGACAGTGAGATGCTGTGCACACTGTGTGAGGTAGACAGTGAGGTGATGTGCACACTCTGTGAGGTAGACAGTGAGAGGGTGTGCACACTCCTTGAGGTAGACAGTGAGATGCTGTGCACACTGTGTGAGGTAGACAGTGAGATGCTGTGCACACTCTGTGAGATAGACAGTGAGAGGGTGTGCACACTCTGTGAGGTAGACAGTGAGATGCTGTGCACACTCTGTGAGGTAGACAGTGAGAGGGTGTGCACACTCTGTGAGGTAGACAGTGAGAGGGTGTGCACACTCTGTGTGGTAGACAGTGAGAGGGTGTGCACACTCTCTGAGGTAGACAGTGAGAGGGTGTGCACACTCCTTGAGGTAGACAGTGAGATGCTGTGCACACTCTGTGAGGTAGACAGTGAGATGCTGTGCATACTCTGTGAGGTAGACAGTGAGAGGGTGTGCACACTCTGTGAGGTAGACAGTGAGAGGGTGTGCACACTCCTTGAGGTAGACAGTGAGATGCTGTGCACACTCTGTGAGGTAGACAGTGAGAGGGTGTGCACACTCTGTGAGGTAGACAGTGAGATGCTGTGCACACTCTGTGAGGTAGACAGTGAGAGGGTGTGCACACTCTGTGAGGTAGACAGTGAGAGGGTGTGCACACTCCTTGAGGTAGACAGTGAGATGCTGTACACACTGTGTGAGGTAGACAGTGAGAGGGTGTGCACACTCTGTGAGGTAGACAGTGAGATGCTGTACACACTGTGTGAGGTAGACAGTGAGATGCTGTACACACTGTGTGAGGTAGACAGTGAGATGCTGTACACACTCTGTGAGGTAGACAGTGAGATGCTGTGCACACTGTGTGAGGTAGACAGTGAGGTGATGTGCACACTCTGTGAGGTAGACAGTGAGAGGGTGTGCACACTCCTTGAGGTAGACAGTGAGATGCTGTGCACACTGTGTGAGGTAGACAGTGAGATGCTGTGCACACTCTGTGAGGTAGACAGTGAGAGGGTGTGCACACTCTGTGAGGTAGACAGTGAGATGCTGTGCACACTCTGTGAGGTAGACAGTGAGAGGGTGTGCACACTCTGTGAGGTAGACAGTGAGATGCTGTGCACACTCTGTGAGGTAGACAGTGAGAGGGTGTGCACACTCCTTGAGGTAGACAGTGAGATGCTGTGCACACTGTGTGAGGTAGACAGTGAGATGCTGTGCACACTCTGTGAGGTAGACAGTGAGAGGGTGTGCACACTCTGTGAGGTAGACAGTGAGAGGGTGTGCACACTCCTTGAGGTAGACAGTGAGATGCTGTGCACACTCTGTGAGGTAGACAGTGAGAGGTTGTGTGAGGTAGACAGTGAGATGCTGTGCACACTCTGTGAGGTAGACAGTGAGAGGGTGTGCACACTCTGTGAGGTAGACAGTGAGAGTGTGTGCACACTCCTTGAGGTAGACAGTGAGATGCTGTACACACTGTGTGAGGTAGACAGTGAGAGGGTGTGCACACTCTGTGAGGTAGACAGTGAGATGCTGTACACACTGTGTGAGGTAGACAGTGAGATGCTGTACACACTGTGTGAGGTAGACAGTGAGATGCTGTACACACTCTGTGAGGTAGACAGTGAGATGCTGTGCACACTGTGTGAGGTAGACAGTGAGGTGATGTGCACACTCTGTGAGGTAGACAGTGAGAGGGTGTGCACACTCCTTGAGGTAGACAGTGAGATGCTGTGCACACTGTGTGAGGTAGACAGTGAGATGCTGTGCACACTCTGTGAGGTAGACAGTGAGAGGGTGTGCACACTCTGTGAGGTAGACAGTGAGATGCTGTGCACACTCTGTGAGGTAGACAGTGAGAGGGTGTGCACACTCCTTGAGGTAGACAGTGAGATGCTGTGCACACTGTGTGAGGTAGACAGTGAGATGCTGTGCACACTCTGTGAGGTAGACAGTGAGATGCTGTGCATACTCTGTGAGGTAGACAGTGAGAGGGTGTGCACACTCTGTGAGGTAGACAGTGAGAGGGTGTGCACACTCCTTGAGGTAGACAGTGAGATGCTGTGCACACTCTGTGAGGTAGACAGTGAGAGGGTGTGCACACTCTGTGAGGTAGACAGTGAGATGCTGTGCACACTCTGTGAGGTAGACAGTGAGAAGGTGTGCACACTCCTTGAGGTAGACAGTGAGATGCTGTGCATACTCTGTGAGGTAGACAGTGAGAGGGTGTGCACACTCTGTGAGGTAGACAGTGAGAGGGTGTGCACACTCCTTGAGGTAGACAGTGAGATGCTGTGCACACTCTGTGAGGTAGACAGTGAGAGGGTGTGCACACTCCTTGAGGTAGACAGTGAGATGCTGTGCACACTCTGTGAGGTAGACAGTGAGAAGGTGTGCACACTCCTTGAGGTAGACAGTGAGATGCTGTGCACACTCTGTGAGGTAGACAGTGAGAGGGTGTGTGAGGTAGACAGTGAGATGCTGTACACACTCTGTGAGGTAGACAGTGAGATGCTGTACACACTCTGTGAGGTAGACAGTGAGAGGGTGTGCACACTCTGTGAGGTAGACAGTTAGATGCTGTGCACACTCTGTGAGGTAGACAGTGAGAGGGTGTGCACACTCTGTGAGGTAGACAGTGAGATGCTGTGCACACTCTGTGAGGTAGACAGTGAGAGGGTGTGCACACTCTGTGAGGTAGACAGTGAGATGCTGTGCACACTCTGTGAGGTAGACAGTGAGAGGGTGTGCACACTCTGTGAGGTAGACAGTGAGATGCTGTGCACACTCTGTGAGGTAGACAGTGAGATGCTGTGCACACTCTCTGAGGTAGACAGTGAGATGCTGTACACACTCTGTGAGGTAGACAGTGAGATGTTGTAGCAGACAGCTTCAGGTTCACTGAGATGAACTTCCAGACCAGGCACAGTTATGGAGGAAGGGATATTTATTGAAGCTTACAGATCCAGGGGAAGTTCCATAATGGCAGAAGAAACTGGCCTGCCTCCACAGGCCCAAGCAGAGAGAGAGAGAAGTACAAGCCTAAAGCCAAAAGCCACAGCACACTTCAGGAACTCCTGCTAGGCACACTTTGCATATCTTTAGACTGAAATCTGAAACCCACCACCACACCTGAAGATCCGCCAGTGACATTGCCTCCAGCCAGGTGTCTGCAGATGCAAACTACAAACAAATAAACAACTGAATATATTGGGGGCCATCTATTCTATTCAAACCACCACAGATGTTGTACACACTCTGTGAGGTAGACAGTGAGATGCTGTGCACACTCTATGAGGTAGACAGAGATGCTGTACACACTGTGTGAGGTAGATAGTGAGATGCTGTACACACTCTGTGAGGTAGACAGTGATATGCTGTATATGCCCTGTAAAACTGATGCATAAGTTACTGAACATCTTATGAAAGCAAGCCAATGGTTGTACAAAATATTAGAATGCTTAGTACAAGAGAAAGAGAAAATTTAAGTATAATAATTCCACAATTTTGAACTACTTAACTGGGAGAATAGCACTGTCATTTGCTAAAATGGGAAAAATCCATATTCAGAGGTTATTACCGGTTCCTGATAAGTTTGAAGTGTCAGCTAGATATCTAAACTATGATACAAAAGAAGACAACTGACTTTCAAAGGAGGTATCTTGGTTAAAGATAAGTATCTATATGGCAGTAACTGACAGAGAAAATAATTGAAAGAGAAAAAGGAAAATTTATAATGATTAAACTTGGGCATTTAAATATTTAGATGTTTCTATCTTAGACATAAACTATACAAGTAGTATTATTTCCCAATTGAACTCATTTTAACATATTACTTATTAGCTAATTCAGAGTAGAATGATGACTCAGTGGTTCAAGTTGCCTGCTTAATAGTTGGTTGTTAAGAAAAATTAACAGGAAAATTATACATAACTATATTGAAGATGAAAAGCAGAAAATTTCATGTGCAAATATTTAGCAAACTGCATCAGTCCTCATTTTTGCTATAGGCTATCTAACAGGAATGAGTTACAACACTATGTATATATACATAGTGTGTGTGTGTGTGTGTGTGTGTGTGTGTGTGTGTGTACTGATACACATAGGTAGATGTTAATAAACATATGTAACTGTACTATATTTCTAGAAAGTACTGTAGCTTGAGACCCAGTGTTATTATTATATCATTAACTATAATTTTTTTGTTTCTGTAGTTTACCCATGCCAACTATTTATTATGGAAAACATTCCAAAAGTTATTATATATCAGTAGCTTTCTGTGAAACAAAGTAGGGAAAGTTTTTCATTAAATATAAAAGAAAAATGAAGTCCAGCCTCCAATTATAAAATAATAATGAAAGCAAAGGTGTCTTCAAATTTCTAAAATTAACCTAATAATACTTGCATGCTTTTTCAAAACAATATGTTATTTTTATTTATTTGGAAGGCTGAGAGAGAGAGAAAGAGGCAGAGAGAGAGAGGGAGGGAGAGAGAGAGTGAGCGAGCAAATGGGCACACCGGAACCTCTAGCCACTGTAGACAAACTTCAGACGCATGTGCCAGCTTGTGCATCTGGCTTATGTGGGTTCTGCGGTATCAAACCTGGGTCTTTGGCTTCACAGCCAAGCGTCTTAACCCCTAAGCCATCGCTCCAGCCCTCATTTACATTCTTCTATATGTCATCACATGTCATTATCTAATATAGTTTTAGGATATGCATAAATGACAAAAATGTGTAGGTTAATGAAAAATGTCATCTTTTCCAGAAATTCTATTACTAGTTTACACAGTCAATCTACTGAAAATAGTGAAGTTAATGATGTGGTTGTGAAGTAAACAAGAAAAAAGACAATTCAAAGTGTTATTAACTAAACACTCCTTTTAAGACAAATAAAGCCATAAAACGGATTGAAGTCCACTATACTCTATCTAATGTAGTTTTTTTTTTTAATACATAAGCTTTCTCTGTTCTTAAGTATGGTAGCAATTTTGCTTATGTTTAAGTGAAGCAGTGTTTTTTTAATCCCTGAATATAAAATTCATATAATTAAAATGTGCTATTAATGTTTACTTATTGATGTTTATCTTAATCAATGGTCTCAACTATTTATTTCAATCAAAATATACTTAACACTAGGCTGAAAAGATGGCTTAGCAGTTAAGGCACTTGCCTGCAAAGCTGAAGGACTCAAGTTTGATTCCCCAGTACCCAGGTAAGCCAAATGCACAAGTTAGTGGATGTGTCTGGAGTTTCTTTGCAGTGGCTAGAGACTGGTGCACCCATTATCACTATCTGCTTCTCTCTTTCTCTCTCTCTCTGTCTCTCTCTCTCAAATAAATATATTAAAGATATACTTAATACTGAATTTTTAAGAATATTTGCTGCATTTTGCATATGGTATGAATTGTGTTTCTAAAATGTTATGTGTTAAAATGTAACTGCTGTTGCCAGGTATTAGGGGCTACAAAGGAAATTTGGATATGGTGTTTAGAGATGGAGCCTCTGGAAGGTGATAAGGAGGATGTCATGCCACAAACTGCCATGATTGAGTACTGAGAGCTTCTTAGTAGCAGGGAAAGAGACCAAAACACATACATATATCTCCCACTATGTGGTCCCCTGCACTTGATTCAGGAGCCAAGAAGAAGGGAACCAGCAAATGTAGGCGCTTGAGCCTCTCTAATGATACTAAGACTCAAATGTTTCACCAAAATGAAGCAAATGGATGAATATTCAAATAAGAAAAATGGGTTGAGGACATGTCTCATTGGTTTAAGGAATTTGCTTGCAAAGCCTGATGGTGTGGGTTCAAATCCCCAGTACCCACATAAAGCCAGATGCACAAAGTGCCACATGCATTTGGAGTTTGTTTATAGTGGCAAGAGACTCTGGTGTGCCCATTCTCATTCTCTTTCTTCGCTTTCAAATAAATAACCTATTTTAAAGGAAGAAAAATAAGAAAGCAAATCTGTCAATAAACTACAGGTAATATGATAGGGGTATTAAAATGAGTGGACCTAGTATTGGTTCCAGCCAGAGTCTTGACAGCCCTCATTGTAGACTGACATTGAATGGACGAATAGGAAGGAGACATTTTGTTCACATAACATGAAAAATCTATGGATAAACATATACCTATACATATGTCATATCACCAGGATGGTTCTACGACTATCATCACTGCAAGAGGAATTAAAAAGCAACGTGAAATTTGATAAGTATAGGAAGTCAGAGATAAAATAAGGTTTTTGTTTTTTTTTTTAATGATGAGAATCCTGTGAAAGAAAAATGGTGGGAAAACAGGCATGAAGATGACCTGAGTGCACAGAGTGTTAAATATATACACAGCAGAGGTATGATTTGATTGGAGCAAGACTTGAGTGTTCAGTGGGAAAGGAATTCCCATGTATGAATCAAGAAGGTGAACAAGCTGGTCATCATGACAATAACACATCGGATGTATAACATTCCAAATAAAGTTAAAGGGCTACACAGAGGAACATGAAGAAGAAAGAAAAGATTGGGAAATGAGCTGGAGAGATGGCTTAGCAGTTAAGGCGTTTGCCTGCAAAGCCAAAGGATTCCAATTCGATTCTCCAGGACCCACGTAAGACAGATGCACAAGGGAGTGCATGCGTCTGGAGATCGTTTGCAGTGGCTAGAGGCCCTAGCGTGCCCATTCTCTCTCTTTCACTTACCCACTCTCTCTCTCTGCCTCTTTCTCTCCCTCAAGTAAATAAATAAATAAAATATGTTATAAAAAAAGATTGGGAAATGATGATGTCAACAGAGACACAGGATACCAGCACATAAAGATGCATAGAGAATAAAATTCTTATAGATTTTGTCTTGTTTGAAAATACAGAATTTATGATGACTCTGAAGACTATATGCCTGCATTTCTCTCTCCATTACACACACACACACACACACACACACACACACAAGCAAAGGCACATACAAACCAGGAAAGAAATTGATGGATACTGTTCTGAATGTATGGTCTCAGAATTCTTAGTTGAAATAACCTCTCACTAATGGGTAAAACTGTACTAAACTTCACAACTACAAAGAACTGTATTTAAATTTGCTAATTTTGAAAATATTAAAAATAAATTTAGGTCCAGTAAATATAAAATTAAGCAACTAAAAAATGTTCCTGTTAGCATTTGTGGAAAGGAAATTACTGATTTTCTTAAATCAGAAGTAGTCATATCTGACAAATTACCAACTTTCTCCAGAGAAAAATGAAAGATCTTCAGGGGAAAGAAAACTAATATCTCAACTGTCCAACAGTAATCCAGCTGTGATTTAAGTCATGTGAGTGTGAAGCCATGCAGTAACAGAGCCGACGACTCACACCTCCCAGGACGTGACTTCAGATTGGTAGACACAATTTGCTTTAAACACAACCCTCAAGATTCAGTCAACTAGAAACCTTTCTGTGTCAAAAACAATGGATTGGATAGATGGCTTAGTAGTTAAGGCACTTTCCGGCAAAGCCAAAGGGCCCAGGTTTGAATCTCCAGTACACATGTAAAGCCAGATGTACAAAGTAGCACATGTGTCTGAAGTTCATTTGCAGTGTCTACAGGCCCTGGCATGCTTATTCTCTTTCTCTTCCTTCCTTCCTTCCTTCCTTCTTTCCTTCCTTCCTTCCTTCCTTCTTTCCTTCCTTTCTTTCTTTCTCTCTCTCTCTCTCAAATAAATAAATAAAATGTTTTTAAATAAAATATTGACTCACTTAAGTAAAAAGTAAACAATTAAACAATGTATAAGAAAATTCTGAAATTTTCTTCCTAAGACATATGCTATATATTGGCCTATTTTCCTTAATTCCATATAGGCAGGTACAAAGCACCTGACAGGATGCATCTAGAAAGGAAATCCATGTGCCCTTTTTTGTGTGTAGGCATGACAAAAGCACATTTCATGCCATTTTTTTTATTAAATAAAATTTAGGTAAGAGGACTTAATTACAAAAGGCTTTGAACATATAAATAAATATTTTATACAAATATGTATTTATATGTTTAGACATTTATATATTTATATTTCAACAGCTGGTATGGTTCTTCAAAAATTTCCTATGTAAGTTCTGCTCTTGAGAGAAATTTGAAGATTCTCATGGTGGTTTGTTCTGTATTTTCTGTTAAATCAAAATGAAACTTTGGCCAGTCTTCAGGCATTTTATCAATTTGTCTTTTCCTGTCAACTAACATAAAATTTAGTTCCTTCCTGATAAATCGTAGGCATGCACTGTAAACTTTTCAAATAAATTTTTACTCTTTTCTCACACATCTTGATTTTCTTCCCTATGAATATTATACTCTGCTTTACTAAAACCTTTACTGTTAGCTGATTATTCCCATAACATGTTGTGGATTAATTCATTCACCATTGTATCTTCCAAGAAGGTGAGATGGTTAAGATGGCCAGGTAACTGTGATTTACAGAAGGCAGGGATAACGCTGGATTTAAAGAAAAATTCTTTGCTAAATATAAGTTGAGGTAGAAAAATCAGTGGAAATCAGTAAACTAACACAGAGAAGCTTAAGGTGAGATGTAGATAATAAAATCAAGGTAGAATACGAAAACAGTGTTCATGACATTTAAGAGATACACCTCTTAAATGTCACTGCAAATGAATGAGTATGTTCAAGGGGATATTCAGTAAGTGGACAAATTGAGCAGTTGTACACAAAGTTTCATAGTCATGTGAATCAGCAGACAACTGGAAATAGTATTTGCATAACACATGAAATGTGCTCAAACATTTGCCATCAGGAAATTGTCAACTAAAAACAATGAGAAGGGGTTAGCAGGAATGGGATAGGCACAAGAGAGGATTTGTGGGTGAATATGATGAAAATACATTACATACATCTATATAATTGCCAAAAAAATACAAAACTGTTATAAACATACTTTAGCAAGATAGCTATGACTTAAGAAGACTAGTTGTATTAAGTATTGGTAAAGAATGGAAGGAGAGCTGGAGAGATGGTTTAGCAGTTAAGGCATTTGCCTGCAAAGCCAAAGGACCCACGTTCACTTCCCCAGGACCCATGTAAGCCAGATGCACAAGGGGCACATGTGTCTGGAGTTTGTTTGCAGTGACTGTAGGCCCTGGCCTGCCCATTTTCTCTCTGTGTCTGTCTCTCTTCTCTTTCTCTCTCTCTCTGCTTACAAATAAATAATTTTTTAAAGTTTTTTTAAGAAACAATGGAAACAAATCAAACCCAGATACATTACTTGTGAGATTATAAGGGGATTCAACTATTTTAGAAAAGAGTGTGGAAATTTATACTCACTTTATACCTATGGCTCTCCTCTAAAATAAGTTCATCAATATATGTTCACAGTAACTTCATGCATATTAAGAAATACTAGTAAAATCATACTTTTCAGCAGGATTGTTTTATATTTATATAATGGAGTCCTACTAAACACTAAAGATTGTTAAAATGCTGATAACACAAAAACATGGATAAATTTCATAAGCATTATATTAAGTAGAAAACAATAGACATCAAAGTGATGCCATTTGATTGCTTTCACTTCATGTTACTAAAAAAAATAGATAACACTGATTGACATTGAATAGTGTGACCTACAAACATGAAAAATACTTATGTGTGGTGCAAATGTACTATGTGTTGATGTAAGTTTATATTGAATTGCATATTTAACTTATGAGAATCACCATCAAGCCAAATATAAGTAAAGTGTATACTTCAAAGATAAGTTATGTTTACACTAAAAAGATTTTAGCTTTTAGAAATTCAGTACAAATATGCACAAATGAAATAATATATCTGATATTTGTTTGAAAATTACTCATTGAGGTAGTTGGTTGACTGATGTCATAGAAATTGAGATTGGCTATGCTTTACTAACTCTTGAGTACATGAACTTGATCAGTACATGAGCATATATACACAGGGAGGAAGAGGGAGTTTTAGAATGAGAAATTAAAACAATATCAATCAATATAAACAAAAATGATCCTTAGAGAAATTTGGCAGTAAAATAGCAAAACATCAATGTAGCTAAGTGTATGTGAAATCAAAGAAATTTTGCATATTAGGAACTTGGATTATTATAATTTTTTGATTTATTTGAGAGGGAGCGAGAGAGAGAGAGGCAGACAAGGATGGAGGGAGGGACAATTGAAGGGAGAGAGAAAGGAAGAGTGGGGGAAAGAGAGAGATGAGGAGTATGGGCACACCAGGTCCTCTTGCCAGTGCAAACAAACTCCAGATGCATGTGCCCATTTGTCCATCTGGCTTTATGTGGGAATCAGGGAATCAAACTCAGACCATCAGGATTTGAAAGAAAGTTCCTTTAACTGCTGAGCTGTGGATTTTTATTTGTCAAAGCCAATCTTGGTAGAGGAATCAGAGACCTAGAAACAGTGAATCCATACAACTGATAATTAAGAAGATCTATCGTGTACAGGGAGAAAAGGAAACAATTAATAAACTGAACTTCATTAAAAAAAATAAATACCTGGGCTGGAGAGGTGGCTTAGTGGTTAAGCGCTTGCCTGTGAAGCCTATGGACTCTGGTTTGAGGCTCGATTCCCCAGGACCCACATTAGCCAGATGCACAAGGGGGTGCACGCGTTTGGAGTTCATTTGCAGTGGCTGGAAGCCCCCATTCTCTCTCCCTCTCTCTCCCCCTTTGTCGGTCTGTCACTCTCAAATAAATAAATAACAACAAAAATTTTTTTAAAATAAATAAATACCTATTCAGAAAAGTGTGACATAATAAAGGTGACAAAATGAGCCACAGATGAATAGAAGATATGAAAAATGCATATGTATGACAGAGGATTAGTATAAAGTTACACTTTAAATATCTTCTTTTTTAATCTGTAGTCTAAGCACAGACAATCCAATAGAAAAACAGATGGCTCTACCCCTGATCTCACAGACTTTAAATGCTAGAGTTAGATAGGTTTTAATGAAAAATCACCATGCCTCAGGTAAGGGCTATATTCTTTCACTCTGAGTTCCACCATGAAAAGACCTGGCATAGTCCATCAGGCCTGACCAACATTCTTCCTGTGAGTGAACAAGAAATACATTTCACTATTGTTAAGTATATGAAATTTTAAATTTATTCATTACAAAAGAAAGAACTGACCTACCTTATACCATATGCAAATATGCCTCTAAGTGAATTGAAGACTAACCTCATCATATAAAGCCATAAAGTTGGAGGGGTACAGAAGAACATTGCTGTAATCTAGCAGAGAGAAAGGAATTATTATAATACTTAAAGTAGGGAATCAAAGCAAAAGAAAAGTAAAAGAATCAAATCAGCAAGGGAGAGCATACATAAAACTACAAATTGGATAACATTTGAGAAATATATTTTTTTTGCTGCTTGAACTTTATTAGTGCATGATGCTACAAAGCTAACATAAGAACTTGATGGCAAAGACTACTCCCGCCTCAGACCACCAGCGGTCGCTCTGCTTGAGGAGGACTTAGGCACCTCTTGGGAGTTCCACATTTGAGAAATATTAAAAATCAACAATATATGAATAGCATTCAGACAATTATTGTAAATTTATTCCTGTCCACTTGAGAATGAATGGATATTTAATAGTTTATCTCTCATTTCTGGGGCTACAGAAATGTCCCAGTGGGTAAGAGCACTTCCTGCACAAGCATAAGGCCTGAGGAGGCGGATTACCATCTGAATATGATTTTCTAGAACGCACAAAAAGCTGTGTGTGGTCACACGTGTCTGTAAATGCAGTCCTGTCTGGAGGAGATACTGGGGTTTGCAAATAGCAAGCTCCAAAATCAATGAGAGACTCCGTCTTAAGGAAACGTGGATGCGTGATGAAGGGAGAACCCATCATGTTCTCTGATCACCACACATGCACAGGGTTCATACATCTGCACAAGACATACATACACCCCCCCCAACACACACACACTCCACTATATATAGTATACATAGAGAAAACTATGTTATTGAGAGTTACCTAGTCTAACTGCTCTACAATAGTCTATCAGGTGCTGATGTTCTGTTACACACTTATGGTTGTATCAAGATACTAAATATAGGATGAACACACACATACAGAGAGAGAAGAGTGGGTGCAAATTTCCTCGTTGGTTAAAGTTCAACAATTGCAGTCCAAGGAATGTTTAATTTTACTGAGTACTACCAAAGTGCTTTCTAGGTAATTTACAATTCCACCACCAAGTGCAACAAACTTCCTGTATTAGTCAGCTTCAAGTGCTGGATGAACTTCCAAAGCAGGCACAATTTATGGGAGAAGGGAATTTATTTGAAGCTTACAGATCCAGGGAAAGTTCTATAACGGCAGAATTTAGCCCCATTTCACAGGCCCGAGCAGAGACAAAAGCAACCTCCTCCATCATCAGCAGCAAGCACACTTCAGGAACCCCAGACATAGCTCCAACACTTTGCATACCTTAGGTTGGTATTCATTTCCACCTTAGGATTTTATAGTTGGCCCAAAGTGACACCTCCTCTAGCCAAGTGGCTGCAGATCTAAATTGTAAGCTTTAATAAACTCCCGTATCTATTAAAGGACATCCATTCAAACTACCACACTATTTGCCAGTCTGCTCATCAGTAAATTATACTAAGAAAGGAATTAAGAAATGTAATGTCTTATGAGATACACAGCTTTGGAAAAGGAACCCATGTTTGGAACTGGGAAACAAGTCAGATTTATATACAGATAATGATTTTGCTTTCCAATATCCAGCTCCCACTAATCTTGGGCTCTTGGGCTATGAAAAGGTCTATACCCATTAAATTCTCTCTAAATTAATAATGGTTATCCCATTTAACCTGTACTGGATTCACTCTCCAGTGGAAAGTCTGCTTCTCTTTTTCAGACAGGAGTGGGACCTGAGGAAAAAAAGGTACCCATAGCACTTCACTCCAGCCCCAGTTGAAGCCACAGAGGAACTAGGGAAATGAGCAAGAGTGCTGCTTTCCCTGTAAACCTGATATCAGCACAATGGTGAAGGATATACACACTGAAGACACTCAACACCTACCAAACCAGAGATCCAGGGGCCCCTAATGAGCAAACCACTGAAGTAGAATTAAAACATACCCAACATGACTCAGGGAATTTTGTGAAAGAGGGGGCAGAAAGATTTTTAGAGCCACAAGTTGGGACAGTATGCACAGAGACATTGTCTCCCCCCATAACTGACTGCTGCCTCCCAGAGTGCATGACCCATAATCCCCATGGGAATGACCTGCATTCTCAACAAAGAGGGCTGAGGGAAAAGATGGCACTATCATATGGTGTTTGCATACTAGGTATGTCCACAACTAAAAAAATAATGATACATAGCTTTGAAAATCAGCTTATCTGTACTTCCATTTAATGAGGTAAGATTTAGCATTGGTCACAGAGTCTGGGACAGAGAAAAGCTAATATTTGTTAAGAAAATATATTAGTAGTGCCTTTTCTGAGCTTAGCTGCAAGTTTAAAGCCTTCATAGTGTTAAAACAGAATAACTACATCCCTGATAAACATGAACCAATTAGGAAAAAAGAAGAAATAAAATCAATGCTTACAATTAATAGCTGAAGTCTTGAAGAATAATTATTCTATGGCCCTCTTCAGGGAAGAAAAATAGACTATAATATTGCTATCTGGACTACATAGGGTGTTGTGTATGTTGTGTTTGTGTGTGTATGCATGCACACACACAGTGCATACATGTGTGGCCATTTGCTTGCATTTAACTCTTTTAATATTAACTCTGTTAAAATGGAGTTTTGTGGGAAATAGCCTCACTAAGGAAACAAGATTTTTCAGTTAAAGCCAAATTATTTTTTTAATTATTTTGTTTATTTTTATTTATTTATTTAAGAGTAACATACAGAGGGAGAGAGAGAATGGGCACGTCAGGGCCTCCAGCCACAGCAAATGAACTCCAGATACATGTGCCACCTTGTACATCTGGCTTACGTGGGTCCTGGGGAGTTGAGCCTCAAATTGGGGTCCTTAGGCTTCAAGGGCAAGCACTCAACCACTAAGCCATTTCTCTAGCTCAAGCCAAATTAAATTTTATTAAATGTAAAGGGAATCACTTCTGCATTAAATTTAAACAAGTAATTTATTTCAGTGGGCTTGGGGACAGCCGATAGCACACAACCTCACCCCAGCCTGGCAGGAGTATTTTCTTCACAATGGTTCCTCCTCTTTGTTCTGTAATAATAGAGCTATTTACATATTGAGATAATTACAAGTAAAATGAGTTTAAAGACAATATTTGTTTACAGAGTCTTGAAATTTTAGAAAAAAAATTATTTTACTGGTGAATGTTTCTTCTTTAAGAACAAATAAACAGATAATAACATTTACAGCATAACAGATTGACACTGAAGAGACATAACCTTTCCTAATACACAATTGCTCAATTTAAATGACACAACACTAAGGCTTTATAAAGGTCAGCTTTCTAAATCAAATGTTTTGTATTCAAAGGCAGTTAGCAGCTAGGATATCTATGGATTTTGTTTTTTTTCCACAAAGCTTATGTAATAAGGAAGCAAAAATAGTTATGTTTTATATCAACAACCCATTACTAACTATGTCAGGACCCCCCCACACACACATGAAATAACAACAATCCCATTATTTCATCTGCGATTCTGATTGACTTCAATTTATGATGAACAAAAGTTTTAATGTAGAATACATAAGAAGCAACTCAAGAGTAGGTCAGATGATTCTTATAATACTTCTTTTAATCTTCAAAATACAATTAGATTGGCATTCTTCAGTCATCTGGAATTTATTCCCTGTGATAACCAATGTTTAGTACATCCAGTGGCAGTGTCACCTCTATCATCAACACAATGTTGAATGATACATTGATCATAGTAATTAATTTGGTTACCTTAAAAAACATCTTAAAACTCCTCAGTGAAGAGGTAAAATAGTACAAATTGTGGTCTCTAGAAAATATTTGTAGCCGGGTGTGGTGGTGCACTCCTTTAATCCCAGCCCTCAGGAGGCAGAGGTAGGAGGATCACCTTGAATTCGAGGCCACCCTGAGACTACATAGTGAATTCAAGGTCAGCCTGAGCTACAGTGAAACCCTGCCTCGAAAAAAAAAAAAAAATGTAGTCAATAGTTTTCAAGATTTCAGGAAAACCTGGCCACAAACTACAGTTGTAAAATTGAACTGGTCACATATGACACTTTGGTAAATTGACTTAAAGCAAAAACAAAAAGGAAATAATAATAGACCCAAAGAAAATTGCTGAGTGTGGGATTCAGTATATCTTTGATAGTTTTTAAAAATATTTTTAGAATTCTACAAATGTATAGTTATTGTTGGCAATAATAGGACCTTAAGAAAATTGAGGAAATAAATTATTAAAATCTATATTTTTGTTTACACGCCTTTTCAGTATATCAGCTCAATGAGGGGAAATAAAATAGAATAAATGTGTAATTCTTTATCCCCAGGGACCAGTAAAATGTACATACACACATACACACACACACACACACACACACACACACACAAATAAATAAACCCAATAAATATTTGTTGAATCAGCAAGTGGATGAAAGCATGGATGAATGATTTCCTTTAAAATTAAATCAGAATTTTGGTCACCCAAAATCTTCTATAGTGTGCTAGTCTCTACTGAGTTGCCCTACTGAGTTCAGATAACTCTGTGACATCATCATTTCTGCAGATGCAGGTTTTATTTGATATCTGAAAACATTTTTTTTTTGTTTTTGTTTGTATTTTCCTTCTCACTTTTTTATTTACCCAAGTAACAAGGTGAGAGCAGTAACTGGTTGGCCACTGGATATTCTTTCTACTCAAGGAAGGAAACAAAGATGTGGCTAAATAGTTAGAAATGTGCTTGATGATGATGGAATCAGGCTGAGAGAAGTTTGATTTCAAAGATATAGTGATGATTGGGAACACTGCTTCCATAATTGTGTGCACCTCTCTGAGAGAGCACTCAGTGTCTAGGGAATCCACCATCTCCTTTCACTTCCCACCAAAACTAAATAACCCACAAGGATTCCTGGGTCCCACTTAGAACTTCTGTTCTTTTTAATTAAATTATTTTATTTATTTATTATTTATTTGCTTTAGAAAGAGAGAGAAAGTGGGAGGGAGGGAGAGAGAGAGAGAGAAGGAATGGGTGCATCAGGGCCTCCAGCTGTTGAAAACGAGCTCCACACACATGAGCCTCCTTGTTCACCTGGCTTACATGGGTACTGGGGAATGAAATGAGGGTCCTTAGCCTGCACAGGCAAGTGCCTTGACCACTAAACTCTCACTGCAGCCCCAGAACTTTTATTCTTAATTCACTATAACTTCCCTGCAGGCAAATCTAAACAAATGAGTATCTGAAAGTTCTAAGATGTTTGGACTCCAGTTTATTTCATTTGAAAATATGTTTAACCATGTTCTTAAATGTCAGTTCTATGTAAATATCATCTGAAATTTAGGACACAAAGGCCTCATATTTGAAAATTTTTGGAACTTCACATGTTCAGGTTTTATAAATAAAACATGAGTATGTTATAAAGTAATATCAGAGTGGTATAAAAAATGATCACAAACAATGTGATCTGTATAAGTTGCCATTAGGTGCCCCAAAGAAACCAAAATTGTAAAATCAGTAAGATTTTGTAGCAGGTATAAAGATAATATGTATTTACTCAAAGCTTAAATCAGCACATAAAATTTCTGCACATATTCCTAAAAGCTCACAACCTTCCTTGCTTTCAATCAAATCATTATTATTCCCCATAAAGAAGTGCCCCTAGCATATGCTTATTAAATTAAAGTGTGTTGTTTTATTTATCTGATATACTATCCATTTGATCTTTGAATTTGCTGTAAGAAGGAAAATGAAGAAAGGTTACTGGTAATTTATAACCATTTTGAGATTCGGCCATGCTTAATAAAATAATATTTCAGGAGGAGAACACCACAGGATGAGTATTAACTTCCAGTCAGTTCTTAATTAATGAAGCACAAAAGCCCATGATGAAACACACAATAATGATCAAAGTGCATTTTCATACCTTGATGGATCATTAATATGATCACTTGAATGAATATGTTCATATTTCATAAAAATTGTCATCTAATTTTCATGTTTTTGTGTCAAGTATATACAAGGATTATTTAATTTTCAAAGTAAATATTAAAGCAACTCTCAAAGTGTTTGCATTCTACTATCCTATTTCTTGATCACATTAGAATTATATATTATTATATATATTATATTATTTAAAGCAGCAATTTACCCTCTTTAATTTCAAGAAATACAATTTCGTCCTAGTATTTTATGACTTCATATGTGGTATAAAAATATTCATATGATATAATAAGGATATAAAACTATTATCTTTATAACTTCCTAAACATTAAAAACATCTGAATTTCATATAATTACATCATAAAGCAATCTTAAAGTATACAAAATATGTCAGGTTTGGTACATATTTAAAATAAAACCTGCCTTTCTTCTTAGACTAACTGACAATACAGTACCTATCAAAGAATTAGTAGACTATTTATATAGATATCAGTATAAATATCTATCTGCAATATTCCAGTGGGTTTTTTTTTCTTTTTTTTTCGGGATAGGGTTTCACTCTAGTTCAGGCTGGAATTCACTATGTACTTTCAGGGTGGCCTCGAACTCACGGCAATCCTCCTACCTCTGCCTTCCAAGTGCTGGGATTAAAGGCGTGCGGCACCCAGCTATTCCGGTGTGTTGATTAACTGCATGAAAGTGATGTGAAGGTAAAAGAAAAGCTCACAAATCTCCATGTCATGTTTGAGTTTGTTCTTCTCATTTTTGATGGAGTAGCAACTTATTCTTGCACATTTCACCAGTTAAATACAATGCTTCTAAATTGCCATCTAAACTTTCAGTGTGATTTTCTCTCCCTAGCAAAATTTATGGTACTTATTTACTGGTGTAGTTATAGTCTTAATATGTCAGTCTCCCATTGATTTAGATCAATGAAGTCCTTAAACATGCTTCTAATGCCTGGAGATAATTGAGGCACATAAGCAGGTATGCAGACAGAAACATAGAAACAGACATGTATACGATAACAAGTGAAGTCTAATGCCGTTGTGATGCTTATGCTAGTCAAACCTAAATTTAAAGTACCAAAGAAAAGAGTATATAAAATGAATATGAAAGTTTTTAATAGAGTGGAAGTTTATATCCCATTCAATAAATACCAGTTTATTGTCTCATGTGTCTAATCCATATAAGTAATAAGTTAATTCCCTGCTTCAAAGACTGATACCATTATAATAGTTACTAGGAGTGCTGAAGTGGGATAACTTAAGAGACCAAAAGAGAAATGTGAAACTTTTCAGGAAGCAATGACACTTGAAATACAAAAGATGAGTAGGGCCTCTTTTCTGTAATGCAGGCCTTACAGTGGGAGCTACAGCAACTGAATTAAACAATTTGTATGCAATGGGTGCAAATGGATCCCAGCATAACCAGGACCGATGAGCAGCACTGAATTGTCAATGGCATGGTGTACATGTACACATTGGCTATGATGGGCAACGTATGCAAAGTAAGATCATAATGCCATGACTCTTGTCAACTTTTGGTACTGATTGATCAGTCATAGAGTTCCAAAAAGTGAAATAAATAGGAAGCCTACCAAGTTCCTCCCCAATCTGTATAAGCAGAAATGGTCCAAAGAAAATGAACACAGGCTGTTTTGAATGACAGCAACACAGAATCATGGCCCCATAACCAGTTTCCAGACTTAGGCCAGTTTAATGGGAAAGAGCATGATTACAGACATCTGTATTTAATTTATTAAATATATTTGCACATTTTAACCATAGTTTCCCTATTAACTAGGTAGCCTTTTAAAAGTTTTAAATTTTTAAGAAAATGCTTCATAACAAACAATTGAGGTAAAGAATTAGAAACCTTTAATTTAACATTTCTTGATAGAAGTCTAAACTACAAGATTGATAGAATAGAGATAATCATGAAGCTGATTCAGCCAGAAATACCTTGTAATAATACTTTTTAATGCATGAGTGATACAAGGAGACCCATTTTGGCAATTATATGATGTGTAAATAGAGCAGGTGATTATTTTTATGTTCTACACAGTTACATTACAACATTAAAAGTCTAGCATTCAGGCTGGAGAGATGGCTTAGTGGTTAAGACACTTGTTTACGAAGTTTAGCGACCCAGGTTCTATTCCTCAGTATCCATGTACATCAAATTCACAAGGTGGCACATGAATGTGAACTTTGTTCTCAATGGCTAGAGTCCTTAACATGACCATTTTCTCTGTCAAACAAATAAATAAATTAAATATAACATATTTTGCTGGATGTGGTGGCATACACCTTTAATCTCAGCACTTGGAAGACAGAGGTAGGAGGATCACAATGAGTTTGGGGCTACCCCAAGACTACATAGTAAATTCCAGGTCAGCCTGGGCTAGAGTGTGACCCTTTCACACAAAATAAAAAAAAAAATAATGATAATAAATAAAAGTATAACATGGCTTTCTTCATGGTTTCTCTGGAATTAAGAGATTCTTTTTATGTTAAAATCTTTTCATTCATATTTTTCAATGGAAATTTCAATACTAAATGACATATGCAATTCAAGAAATTTTAAATTTAGTGATAATATTCTCTCTTTAACTCTACCTAGGCTGCTCTGAACTTTCCTCTGTGCGAGGCTCTGGGTTTTGAGCTGCTCTATTCATCTCTGGTCCAATTCTAATAAGAATCCTGTTAAGTCCTATAACTTATCTCCCTCAATATCTAATCAGGGTTTTCATTTCCACAACCATACTGCAGCTGATGTCTGAATACCCTGGCATTCCTAATTATTCCTAATGTTTCCTTTTTTTTTTTTTTTTTTTTTTTTTTTTTTTTGGTTTTTCAAGGTAGGTTCTCACTCTAGCCCAGGCTGACCTGGAATTCACTATGGAGTCTCAGGGTGGCCTCGAACTCATGGCGATCCTCCTACCTCTGCCTCCCGAGTGCTGGGATTAAAGGCGTGCGCCACCACGCCCGGCTTTCCTAATGTTTCCTTTAAGTAGTATTTTATTCACCAATCCCTACCTACTCTTTGGCTATCAATTTCCATTTTCCCATGTTGTATTCAAGTTGATTTGACTCTTCGTCCTTGACCAAAAAAGCAAATTAATAAATAAACAATCAATTTGAAAAATCATTGCATTGGTCTTGTGGTGGTTTGAATGTAAATGTTCCCCATAGCCTTAAGTGTTTGTGTACAAGCTTCCTACTTAGTCTCCAGCGATGGAGAACTGCTGGAGAAGGTGTGTCACTGTGGGTGGACCTTGAGTCTATCCCTACTAGATGTTCAGAGCTAGCTAACTTTTGTCATGAGCCTCTTTGCTGTGGATATGTGATGAAGTGAGCCATCTTTCTCTTCCATGATAAAGCTTTCTCATGAAACTCATAGCCTGAAGTAAATCCTTTCCTTTTTTGCTCAGGTGCTGTGTCCCAGCAATGAGAAGATAACTTCAAAGGCTCTTACTACTGTCATGATTATGCTGAATAAAGTTGGCTTTATCACTCTGCTATATTTCACTGAATAATATTTTTATTGACATTGGTAATATTTATTATGACATATAGACATAAACCTATCTCAGTTTAGTAACTATTAAATATTGTTATATAATTGTATATATGAATTTACCTGTGATTTGTGCCACAAGGTCTTCCTATATTAGCATTCCTTTTTGGAACATATTGTTGAAAATTGCTTAACTTTTACTTCTACTTAATGTTGGTGAGGAACATAGAAACTAAAATGGGAAGTATTCCAGAAGTGTAAAAGACTATTGCAAAAATTTCAAGATGGGTCTTTTAAAGGTTAAAATTAGATGACCTTTCCTTAATACATACAGCGGAAGACTTTATGACAAAGCATGCACTCCAAATGTTAATATATATTAAGTAACAGATCACAGAGACACCCTCACCTTTAGGACTATTACAGAAACTTAGTCATATATAAAACCTGTGAAAATTTGACTATAATAGCTTTTAGAAGAAATTAGCCATTTTTCTTCACTAATTTTTATAGAAAATTCTCTGATATTTTATTTATTTAATCAGTTTTTGACTATCACATCAGTTGAGCATTTGGATGGGAACACTAATGCATTTCAAAAGACCTATAACTGTATACTTAACTTCTATCTACTACGCCTCAGGGACAGATAGCAAAATTAATCAACTTAAAAGTGCCTCTGGAGACCATAGCATTCACAGGTATATATTGAAGGAAAGATAAAACTGTGATATGGTGACTTAGCAAAGAGATGTCAGAGAAGGCCTGAGCCCTTCACTGACACAGAAAATGTTTAGCAAATATTGAATCTCTATAGCCAGAGTTTCAACCTAGGAGGGCAATAATGAAAGAAATCTAAACTCAACCCTGGTCATTAATGAACTTTAGAAACTATTTATTTGACTAGACAATGTATCATTTTCCATTTTCTCATCAGCAAAATATATACACAAAATTAGGAAAGTATTAAAGACAATATATTTCACACGTAAAGAAACATTTTGATAAAGTCATGATACTGAAGTGTTTCCACTCACTCATAACATTATCTAATGTTTGCTGTTTTGAGAATTGGACAACCTATATTAGCCCAACAGATCTGAGGAAACTATACATTAGAGTAGTAACTATTTTATATTATACTTTCATGTTTCATTCATAGAACAATATTATAGGTCTTAAGGAGAGCTTTACTTTTTATTTCTCATAAAATGCAATAAATACCATTTGACTAATGTAAAAAATCTTTAAAATACATTAGCAATATGTCTCTCCTTTCCAAGCATCAGTTGATCAGATAATCAAACAAATCTGAACCAAGTTTTCTAAACCAGAAATCTCTCTTGTGTATGATTCTTAATTTAAGAACTGGCAGTGCTTTCTGATTCTTATTCAATTGTGGTTCCTCTAAATGGATAGGGAACTTTAGTACAATGCCACTATGTTGTACTTTTCTGTTTTCTTATAAAAAATAAATATATGAGATGGATAAAGTCTTTGCTTAAAATGATTTTAAGCTTTTCAACAAAGTCATTGTCATATTAAATTATCTTAGGCCTTCATTGCAGTGGCCCATATTCAATTTCCTGTTAATATGAGAATAGGAGGATGCATTCTTCTTGAATAATAAGTAATGGGCAACATACAAATATTCTATTGAAAATATTAAAAAGGAGGAAATGAAGTGAAACTATTTTAAATTATTCATGTGACTTTGATATTGCTTAAAGAGAAAAGTCCTTATTATATACTACTCAGGATACAATTTAAATCTCAGAAGAAAGTAATTTTCCCTCTCTAATAATAGAAACTCAGTAGAATAAACATAGCACATGATGACTTGCAAATGTATATCTTCAAAGCTTGGACATTTTTCCTGAATTTCCACTATATATCCAATTTCCTGCTAATAGTCTTCATTTTTTATGGATACACTCTAGAGAGAACTCTACTTCACTCTTTAATCTTCCACTTAATTTCATAATTTGAAGGAATTGTTCTACCATGTACTCAGAGAACCAAGCTGTATATCAAGACATCTTGAGTTTAAGAATTGAATTAGATTTTACTTTACAAATCGTGTTTAGAATGCTTAGGCTCTGGCAACACACATGGTACTAATTTGCTTCTCACAAGAAGTGCAATTCTATCTCATCTCTCAGGGTCTAATAGTCATCTCTCTTCTAAAATGCATAACATTGTTTAATTCCTATACTTAAAATACACCATCCACACCAAATTACTATAAGACCAGGTTCCACCCTTTTTAATGGTCAGCATACAATAGTTATATGTCAGCCTTTCCACACCATCTGTTCTCTTCCCTCAAATTCACATGTTCCCCAAACTAAATTTAACTGACTGCCATTGACTGCAGCCTTTTACATACATAAAATGCATCACAACACATCCAGTCCCCCATTGTGCTTTCTATGTGGATATTTTTGTACATTTCTAGGTTTTTCTAAAACATGGCTTCTCTACTTCATTTACCATCCAATTTCTATTACCCAATTCACCCTAAATTCCAAGCTAAAATATAAAATAGCCATTTCAGTAATTAACTACATCAGAATGTTTTCTTTGATTAATTCTACCCTCTGGCTGGCATAAGAACTCTTCACTAGTTATTTGTACTTGTAGCTTTTAAGATTTCTATGTTTAATATTTTTGAATTCTCAACATTTTGTTTTTGTTTCCTTTTTTTTTTTAGCAGGAAATCCTTTAGGCAGCATTCTCTGTTCAGAAATTTTCCTTTCATTTATATGAAAGTTTGGGGGGCCATGACAGAGGGAATAAGAGAGAGAGAGAGAGAGAATTGGTGCACCAGGGCCTCCAGCCACTGCATGGAACTCCAGATGTGTATCTGGCCTCATGAGCATGTGTGAGCTTGTGCATACATCTCCTTGTGTGTCTGGTTTATGTGGTATCTGGGGAGTTGAACATGAATGAGTCCTTAAGCTTCACAGGCAAGAGCTTTAATCACTAAGTCATCTCTCCAGCCCCAATTTTCAGGGCTTTTTAAAAATTTGTTTGTTTGTTTTCTATGAGCTGAGGGAAGTAAAGGCCTGAAACCTTTTGATATCTAAATACCAAAAAGGTAGCTCAGGACTTAACATGTGATATACTTTATTGAACATATGCAGGATTACTTAAACATTCATTAAGAAACCTATTACATAAGAGCCATAGAATATCATCTAATGAGATATATTTTTAGCTGGAGAAATGTGAAATATTTTTTAACTAATAGCATTATAACAAAACTTTTAAAATCCTAATTGAAAATTTTGATTTGTGCATGCTGTAGTAGTTTTCCAAAAAGCAAATGGCACCTATGTGGATCACTGATCCAAATCCACTCTGTAAACTATGATGACTTATAGTGAATGATTCCATTCAGTTTGGGAGATCACCTTCAAGATTTACTGTCCTGAGCTATAAATGGAATGTACAAAATGCTGGAGTGTAGCTCAGTGGCAGAGCATACCATCAGCATTAGTAAGATGCTGGGTTCCTCACTAACACTGTTATATACACAATTATGGTTTTAAAAACAGGAAAAAAATGGGTTGGGGAGATGACTTAGTCAGTAAAGTACTTGCCTTGCAAGGATAAGGACCTGCATTCTGACACCCAGCACTCAAGTAAACTCCAGGTGCTTCATTGCATGTCTGTAATCCCAGGATTGAGGAGGTGGGGACAGGGGTACCTGGCTAGATAGTCTAGACAAACCAGTGAGGTCCAGGTTCCATAAGAGACCCTGTTTCAATGAATTAGGTGGGAAGCTACTGAGATTCAGAAAGACACCCAATGTCTATCCAGACTGCAGATGCATGTGCATACATGTATATTGGTACCCATATAATGTGCACTCACATACATATGAATACACATATATACCCATGCATGAACCATAAATGCATGCAAAAAACACCTGAGATAACTGTATAGCTCACTTGACTAGAATTAAATATTACATGTAATTTTCTTTTTATACATCAACTATATTACTTGTTTTAAAAGGCCCAAAGTGAGGTCAGAGGAAGAGATTGAGTAAAGGAAAGGTGGAGGGAAGGCAAATAAAAATCTAAGAGGTTATAAATAAATCATATGGAAACCTACTTTTTTGGACAGTGGAACACTCAGGAGCCATAGATTGTTACTAGAAAATTTTCAGTGCCAGAGATGGGATACCTTCCAGTGAGTTGTTGGCTAGGGAGGTCTCTGATGCACCCAAAACATTACAGGCCATTGCCAAGGCCCTTGGTTTCCCACCAGGAATAGATGGTAAGACCCTATTGCTGAAGACTCCACATACTTGGGCTGCAAGGCCACTGAGAAATCCTGCTGGAACTGAGCTGATAACCTCCTCCATGTAGACCAGCTGGCAGAAAGCTGGAAGAAGCCATTCTGCATGCAGTTCAATGGGAGAAAGAGAAATCACCAGTGAAGATACTCATCAGTGGACACTGCAAGCCTTATATTTGGCCAGCCAGGCCAAATGAGCCAATGGGTGCAATAGTGGCATGTCTGTCATGGTGGAAACTAACTGCCTTCTAATTGGACTGGAGGCCGCTTCATGGGAGGGAATACATCCCTGATACTGCAAACTGAAAACAGGGGTAGTCATGAATCCTGGGGGTGTAACGTCTGCTGCTGTCTGACTAAATGTTTATACTACCCTTATCAAACTGCCCAGTAAGCACTTTTCTTAATGTTCATGGGCTTATATTAATGCTACTCTCACTTTTGGTAGAGAATCTTCTCTTTTCAGATGGCAGTGACCTAGGGATGACTCAGAAGGCATCATGGTGCTGGAAAGAAGTGACAGGAGTGCTCAGTACTGCAATATCTCTATCACACCTTCCAAGGCTCAGGGTCTATTGCAGAACAGGTGGCAGAAAGAATGTAAGAGCCAAAGGAAGGGTAGGATTCCTTATAACATGCTCCCTCCAGACACAAAATGGCCTAGATATCCATGACCTCACAGTGCCTGACACCACCTACATAAGACCATCATAATAGGAGGAAACAAACAACAAAATATCATTTCACTTTGATAAAGAGCAAAAGACAAGAAAAATAAATTTTGCAATATACTGCATGAAGTAGCATGACTTTATCTGACTAAAATAGAAACTTCTTAGATTAGTCATTCTAACCTTCCTCTCCTACTCCCTTGTCATAAGCAAACCTTGCCACTAACAGAGACTGACATGTTTGAACCTTTCCACAATGTCAGAACTTATTGAGTATCAATCAAGTCACCAGTTCATCCGTTTTAGAGAATTTTTAAATAACCAAATACTCCTCATTTCATTTAGTAGTCATGACCATTTTATTCCATTTCAATCTTAATCGCTAATATGCTAACAATGATCTTAAATCACACATCCTCATCACACAGATTTATTAGATGACAGAGTTGGAAGGAAGAAGCTCCAGGATTCCAAAAGGCAGTGAGAAGAAAGTACAGGAAGTGTCAATATAAATGCAAATGAGCCCCTGTGGGTGGTCAGGGGCTGGATGAAGGGACTGATCCCCAAATTATAAAATGAAAGGGACTTCAGGGTTTGTAGTGTCAGTATCAGAGGACAGATGTTTGTAGCTTGGTGAGCTCTTTAGAAACCAGCTGCAGTGGCAAGAGTGACAGGCCAGGGTGCTATTCTACAGTCCCAGCTGCTGCTGCTTTTATGCCTCTTCAGTTCCCAGGGGAGGGTGGTGCTTCACTCATGGACATGGCCCAATAAGTTTACGTGTTTATGTGGCCCTGATATAATTTGATAAGTTCACAAGTGGTCAATTTTTTATTAGTAGGAATAAGTCAGTCAGATTGTGCTTCATGGTTATGCTGTTTATTTGCACAAACAAGATGCAGTCATTCTATCTCAGCACTTACATTCAGTGTGAAGTGCCTCATAGAAACCTCTGGCTCCACAGGATACAGAGAAGCTCAGGACATGGGTCAGCCTGTTCCACATGCCCTTTAATGACACTTAAGCAATGTACATGTGTTAACAATTTTAGTTTTAATTCTCACTTGCTGCTATGGTCAGATGTTTGTGTCACTCAAAACAATAAGTAACATAGAACTTGGATGAAAAATGCTTTTGTCAGTGTTTTGTGGAAGGTAAAACTTGTTAATTATCAAATGGAATATTTGGCTGAAGAAATTTCTAAGCAAAGTGTTAAAGATATGACTTGGCTTATGGCAACATTTGGTAATACAGAAATGATTTAAAGATGATGATGTAGGGCTTTAGAATGAAGGAGATTTTCTGTGCTCTGGTTGGACTTAAGTGGAGGTGAAGGGATACAGAGGTTAAGCTACCATAAAGTCCACAGTCACCAAAACAGTGTACGGAGTACAGTGAGTGACTTTTGAACAATTAAGAAACAGAGATGGGGGCAGGTGGAAGTAGAGTTCTTCAACAGACAATGAGGTCTCCCAAGAGAGTGGGAGGGGTTCCCCAGAGAGATCATTGCCACTGCGCTAACTGGTCTTCTGCCCATTTATGGGACTTTGTTTTAAGTGACAAAATAAACTGGTGGCAACTGGGTAGAGACTGAGGAAATCTTTACTGAGATTTGTAGTTCTTCACCTGCATCTGTACCCAGTAAGTGAGAGGCCCACATGCCCTGTGCATGTCCCTTGGCCAGTCCAGAAGCTGATCACACATCATTTGCCTAGTTAGAGGAATGATTGGGCATCATGACACCTTTTCCACTCTCCCTACTGATATTTTTATCTATTCATTTGCAAGGAGAGAGAAAGGGAAGAGAAGGAGGGAGAGAGAATGAGAATAAGAATGGGTAGATGTTAACCCTTATGGCCTATGGGCAGTCAAGTCCTAACTCAGAAGGAACCAGTCCTGTAACATTTGGAGTTTAGAAATTTGAAAAAGTCTCAGCTTCTCCGTGACGGAAGGAATGAGGAGAAAGTAAGATATAAGACAAAGGGTTTGACCACAGGGCCTTCTGTTTATAGAGAAGAATCCAGGCTACTCATGACAGTGGAAGAATGACCCATAAGGCATTTCAGAGATCACTAGCTACTGTCCTCCAACCTCAGGCTCAGAATGTAAGAGAATTTAGAACAGAAATATCAGTGGCAGTGGGGAGACATGGCACAACACTGCCAGCAACAACTGGAGGAGTTCCCCTTTAGGTACCTCCACCTGGATGTAGCCAGTTCCTTGATTATGCCACAGAAAACAATGTCAAAGCAGATGAGGGATATTGCACACTTCCTCTTTAGACAGAGAGATGTTTAAGAAATGACACTGATACAGGCTTCTTGAGAGAGATGCACTTAAATACTTTACAATGACTATGTATAGAGAGACACAGAGAAAGAGGCAGAGTGAGTGAGTATAGGTCACTAGGGCCGCTGGCTTCTGTAAAGCAACTGCAGACACACTTGCCACTTTGTGCATCTAGTTTTGTGGCTCTTAAGTTACATTCCTCAAAGGATGTCATAAAGAACAAAGTTTAAAGACTATGTAAAGTCTAAAACTAAGTAAAAATATGTAAGCTGGTTTATTTATATTAAAGAATTTCGGGCTGGAGAGATGGCTTAGCGGTTAAGCGCTTGCCTGTGAATCCTAAGGACCCCGTTTGAGGCTCAATTCCCCAGGACCCACGTTAGCCAGATGCACAAGGGGGCGCAAGCGTCTGGAGTTCGTTTGCAGTGGCTGGAGGCCCTGGCGTGCCCATTCTCTCTCTCTCTCTGTCTTTCTGTGTCTGTTGCTCTCAAATAAATAAGTAAATAAAAATAAACAAAAAAAGAATTTCATTTTGAGAATATGAATTTTTATGAGATACATTGTTTAGAGGACAGAGGAGAGTGCTAGTACAGCTAATCGCAAGATCGCAACTCTTCCGGCACTAAGCAAGCATTTTCATTTGTTTATGAACATTCAGTTTTAAGCTGTCTTTCAGAAGTAAGTATTATCTCTTTAGGCAATTTTGGTTTCGTCACTTGTGTTAAAGTTTTCTGAGTATCTATCAGCAGGATATACAAACTAGATGCAAAGCTGAGGGGACTTCTTTCCCTCCCTGTTTCCAGGTAATTCTTCAGTCTTTACACTCGGTCCCAGAATAGGCTCAGCACCACCTCACATCACAGTTTCTGATCCCCACACTGGGACCATGCTTCTCCACCACCCCGCCTCTGGCAGCAATTTTCCCTGCATGCTGTGTACTGCATCTACAAAGCCAACTGGGCCTGCCTTCTCTCATTTAGCTTTCAAAGCATGTTCTAAAGAGCCTTGTATCCCACACAGGAAACTGCTTCATGGGTAAAATCATCACAGTAAAACCCAACTGAGTCCACATTCAGTAGCCCCACAAGGACAAGGCCATACTTGAGACTCTACCCAGAAGCAGCTAATGCGAGATTCCAGCCTGAGGAGCCACAGTCAAGCAAGGTCCAGGCACAGACCCACTGAGGGTGGACCATCACAGAGAGTCATGGCAGTGGAACACTGTCAGACAAGCACCACAGGGGTGGGAGCCGCCAAGGTCACAGTGGAGAGCTAGCTCCTGAAGTCAAGCGTCAGCCAAGGAAGATTTTTCTCAAGTGATATTGTTCTGAACTTACTTGGGATCTGTTACTAGTCCTTTTTTTTTTTTTTTTTCTTTCCTACTTTCCCCTCCTGCAGTTATAATTACACCATTGCATTTTATAAGCATATTACTGCTTGATTTCACAGGGGCAGCAATTTGCCTCAGGATGAATCATACCCTGAGTTTTACTCTAATTTTGTTATTTCAATGAGACGTTCTCTGTTTAAACTTTCATGTTGAGGCTAGAGTCAGTAAAAACTTCTTTTGCAGCTATTAAAATGGGATGAGTGCATTTCATATGTGAGAATGAGGAAGGCATTTACCTGGGAGATCAAGAATGGAACACTGTCATCTGCATATTTATTCCCTCAAATCAATATAAGTAAGTCCCAACCCCTGTGTTTATAGAATTAGGAGGTGGGGACTTGGATAGAGGACTAAAGTCATGGGTATGGAGTTCTATGAGTAGGAATAGTTGCCTTAACAGGGTCTCCAGAAACTTGGCTTTTCATCTACTAGGCAGAAAAGACTATTTATAAACCAAAAGATGGGCCCTCCCTAAATGCAGAATCTGCCAGCACCTTGGTAAAGATGCCCCAGCCTATGCCACTGTGAGAAGTAGATCTCTGTTCATAAGCACCTGGTTGGTGGTAATTTGCTGTTGCAGGATGAGTGGAATGAGATACTGATTTATCACAGAAACTGTGTAAAAAGTAATTTTTATTTCAAATAGGAAATTTGCTACTGAAAAACATGGTTAAAATATGATCATAAAAGTTAAATTATTATGGCTAAGAAGTGCTTTAGTTGAATTTATTTTTCCCTTATATGATCCCCCAAACAGGAATCAATGTATATTATACTCCAGAATGTTCAACATGATATATATCATAATGTGTCATGACATTAAATATTTCCCCTAAAAAAAATCAAAGGGGGTTAATACATGTTTCAAAAGCCACCTTTGTCATCCTTTTTATCCTATTTCCTAGTCATGACTATGTCAACTTAATCCAGTGCTCACAATTCTGTCACTTCCAAAAATGATTTGTTAAGGTTAACTTGTGTAAATATGAATGTTTACAATTAATTTATTGATTTGACACAGTTTATTTTACCTATCTAAGAACAAAGACTTTACTATATCTTAAAATGAAATAATTATAAAATAAAACAAAATTTGCTATGTGTTACATGGATAGAATTAATTTTTTTAGTAAGAAAAAAATTATCTTTGGTTCATTTTGAGCAACTAAACTATGAAAAGCCATCCCTGTACTTCTCACAGTGGTATGTTTCATAGCATTTGGCAAAAAAAAAATGCTTTTTTTCAGGGAAAATATATCATTGGCAAAAGAATCTGGAATATGGCATTCAATTAATTTATATATCAATATGGTATATTGAGTTTTTCTTTTAAAATACTATATTCTGATAGAATCACTCATGTTTAAAGAAAAAGAAAAACTCACAGAAATAACAGAATAATTTGTGAAAATGATGTAACTATTAATTTGCAATAAAAAATAAGTTACATCTAGTAAATGTGAATGTGCTTTTCTCATTCATGTTGTTTTTAAAAAAAAATTGCCTGAGAAGATATACATGGTCCTGCTTCTACAAGGTGAATTATCTATACATCTATGTTCTGGTGCCTAAATGAATAACTTCCAAGCAGGCATTTGGGGGGAGATAGGCAGCAGGTTATTGTTACATGCAGGGGCTGGGTTTAATCCCTTATACCAAAATACAAACAAAGAACTTCCTACTACTGCAGAACACCATACTCTCCTACCAAAATGCAAGCACAGTGAACAGAAAAAGTAACCTAAGTCCCTTACTTTCCACTAGAAAACAATAAAGTTTCAGCTATGGTTTGGAACACTGGCCTTTAGTAGTTGAACTTGCTTCCATACATTGAACAGCCTGCCACCCTGTGCACTCAGTACCTTCTCCAAACACCTCTCTGCACCACAGAAATAAATGGAATAGCCCAAACTCCAGCTTCTAAAGCTCCCTGTGTTCCAGTTCCTACTTGTTCTTGGTTGTCTCAATCTTGACTTCCTAAAGCACAGCTCATCCATCTCTTTCAGTTCAAGACCTCAAAGCCTCACTTGTACAGCTCGTGCCATATCCTCAACTACATAATTATTTCCATAAGAAAGATTATAAGGCCAATTGATAAACACAATTTTTTCTTTATAACACACTTGGCTGTTATAAACTCAATTCGAGGCATAAAAGCATGATAATGTCCACTGAATCCCTATTGATACTAAAAATAATTTATGAAGAGTATAACATATAAAAATCATATAAAACAGAATAAGTTCTGGATAGTATCAAAAGTACCATATATACATTCTACATAGTTCTATAACTTTCACAGTACTTTAAGATTATAAGATTTTATATTGTGATTAAATACAAAATTTACACTAAGAAAACTCAGACGCAAGTTTACATTAGATCATTTAACTGTGAGATTATTCTTTCATTCTATAGTTCTTTCACACTTAGTGTATTTCCTCAATAACACTTTATAATACACAGGGAGGAAGGAAGGAGACCCTTATGAAAATAGCTTAATCTAAATTAGACTGCTTTGGCTTTTTCAGCTAAAGGATTCACTTCAGGTAGAATGGTTCACATGCTCCACATCTATGTTGGGCTATGCTTCTTATGGGTGCTTAACTTCATGTTCATCTGCCTTCCATTTTCGTAGTCAAACTACATCATCTAAGTGTGATATAAGTATGATATCTTAACTATACCAGGGAAAACCACAACGATCTTTCTCAGCTAATTCCACTCTCAACTCTCCTAAAATTTGATCAGTTCTAGATGTGCTGGAAACGAGATGAGATAATTACATTAATCCATCCATGATCACCTTGGATCTGCCTGTGAAAATAGCAGTACATGGATGAAGAGTGGTTTGCTAAAGAAAATTTAAGTCCCATTAGGAACAAGAGTGGAAAAGGTTGTCAGGTACCTGATTACAGATGTTCAGTAGAGTAAATCCCACATACATTATTATAATAATTATGATAATTGCATAGGCAATGAATACTAACTAAAAGAGCTATAAAGTTACTCAACAAAGTGATTAAATTCTCTGCATCTGTATCTTAATTTATGAGTCTAGGGGATATCCTTACAAGAGAATATGAATACCTACAAAAAGTAAACATGAATCAGAAAGGAAATTACTAAGTGACACAGGAAGAAAACTACAAAGGAAAGATAGCCTTACCTAATTACACAAATATATTTTCCAATTGTGAAAGCAATAGAATACTAACTGGCTGGTGAATTTATTGTAAATCTTCTGCTATGTATGACAACAATACCTCTAATTTATATTAAGATGCAAATTAGTGAAACATTTGTGAGGAAGTCTATCAGTAAAATTTTAACAGCATAGAATCATCATGTTTATTTACCTAAAACTGATGTACCTCCTTCTTTTTCCCTGAGTCATCAGAGACAGGAGCTTTCTTTTCTTCTAGTTATAGGATAAGCACCCATGAATGAAGGTCTCTTTACTTCAGGGAAAAATCAACTAGGTGTTAAGGCTTGCTTTAGAAGGGGAGGGGCATGAGTAGTGGGAGGGATGTGAAAGAGACACTCCTCCTTGTGCTGTTTCTTTTTTGGTTTTTTATGACAGTTCTTTACTGTTATGATACATATATTGTTTAGAGTAAAATCAGATATATTGTTAAATGCCATTTTGCTTAAAGACCTGGTGCCATGTCTTAGAGGCAGTGTGTTGAAATCCTGTTAGGATTCAGTTAAACATCAATATCCTCCTGATATCTATGGACAGTCAGCATCAGTGGTACTAATTTAATTTTATTTTGATACCATATATAACCACTATTGATAAACAGATATGCAAAGCTATTGATGAGAGCTAGGGAAAAATTTGAAATGCTTACTTCATCTCTAGTCTAATTACTTGGACTAATGAAATTCACATGTAATTAAAAAGAGCACAGAAAACTATAGCTTTTATAAGTCAATTTAAATGTAGATGGTCATGGATTATAAAAAATAGCTTTAGAAAAAAATCATTTATAAAGGAAAAACAAATGAGAATCACTCTTTCTTTATATGTCTAATGCAGGAAACTATCTTTAATGATGTTCTAGTAAAAGGCTAATTTGCTTTTTTGCTATAAAGTATCAAGGAGAGTATATTTACTTCTGACTAAATAAAATTAATAATTGCCATATATTAGGTAAGTTGCCTTTTACAAGTTTTAATGAGAACACAATTAAAGTGTGGATTAAAAATCACTATAAAGCAGTATACAAGATGTCTTGTTACCAAGTCTAGGACACCTGACACAGCTGCACATTATCTATAAGTCCCTGGTATCCAGCTTTCTGGGGCTAAGTCTGTGAAATGGCCTGCTCCAAATTGCTTGAATACAGTGCCCTAAATTCTGTAGCAGGCCTGTTCAAACCAGTGTGAATTTCTTCTGGACCCAAAGTGTTTCTTCTTATTGCACAGAAATGATAAAGAACTCAATTTGTTTGATGAAAGACACTCAAGACCTGTCCAAGAGACATGGTCCAGAGATGAAGGTATGGAAGGAAGAAGCAAATAGCCCACACAAATATGCATGGAAAACTCTTAGCAGACAAGAGTCTAAAATATGCATAGCAGAATACTGATTTACTAATTTTGTTACCTTAGCACAATGGAGGATCTTGAAATTGCTTGACACTGAAAAATACTGAAATTGGATTTTGTAATAAAACATAAAACAAATGACCTGGGCAACTGCTAATGATTTCAAGTTATATTAATGATATATTCTGAAAAAGGAGGAACTCTTGTTATCTATGTGAAAGATGAAATTAAAAAGAAAGCTCATATTTTCACCTTAGTTTTAGAAATCTAAAATCTTTAATGATAACAGATAAAGTGATTATTTGTTCTGTCACTCTGTCAGTGAATTGAAGGTCATTGAGTCCTGGTTCGCTTTATCTCCAAGTCATTCATTTCATTAAAGTAGCAGTTTCAATTGCAGCAATCTTCTTCATATTTTCTTCATAGCAACATAAGAAAAAGATGATTATTATATATTTTGTTCATGAGCTTCTTGTATTATGTTAAAACTTTCAAATATTTGAAGTAATATAAAAAATACAAGAGAAGTATAACAATGGTATTAAAAGAAGTCTGCTTTTTATGTAGCTGATACAAATTCAGTTGTTAAATACAGACAGTTCAGCATCTTCTCATTTGATAATTGTTTTCTCACATTTTAGTAGTTTCATGTTTTATGCCATTTATGGATTCTTAGCATTATATCTAAAGTTCAAATCATCAAAATTGAAATTTCCAAAGATCTTGCACATTCTCTGCTCTTTTCCATAAAGAAAGTCTGACCTGTGGGTCACAATGATATTGTTAAAATTCTCTAATGGAACAAGATGGCAGGCCACAGTGGTGGAATGGGGGTGAGTCTCGACAGTCAGTTTTTGCCTACCCATGCTCATTTAGTAGTTTGAGTCTTTTTTAGTGCAGGTAGAGAAACCTAAGAAGTATCTGAAGAAACTTAGACGGGGATGCAGCAGAGAGCTGCCAACCGGGGAAGGAGCAGAAGAGTCAGCATTTCTGTCCTCAGAATGCTCATACCCTCTTTGTATCTGTCAAGTACCCACTTGGACTTGATTTCCACACCACTGTTAAATCACTAAATTACTGAGCTACTTCAAGTGGGGTTCTGTTTATTACAGTCAATGAGCCTTCAGTAAAATGAAAATGATTAAAATATATTCCATAAAATTTTTCATAATTCAAGGTGGAATAATATACAAAAAATATACAGTCATTGTCATTTCTGGGATTCTATGAAGTGTCAAGAGTGTATGGTTTTTTTTTCAAATCATTTAGTATATACTGGACATCCCTGTGCAGACCTAGGAATAGGTAAGGTAGCATTTGAACTTAAGTCCACAAATTAGATGAGCTTACAAGGAGACAGAGAGAGGAGTGAGGAGGGCATAGAGAAACAAAGGGAGAATGAAAAAGCACAGATGATCAGTTTCCTCTGAGCAAGAGCAGCTGTCAAGTACAAATTGCACAGGTCCCAGAAGGGAAGAAAGTTGTGCTGTGAGAGAGATAAGCATCTGTCACGTCACATTCAATTTACACTGTAGAATTCAAGGATAAGATGGGACAAGGAGCAGATAATGATGCCCGAGTTAGGGAGCACTATTTAGACCGATGGTGCACTTCCAGGTATCTAAACCTATGGTGTCAAGGAGAATTCTAGTAAATTTAAAATCCCCAATTTTTCTATAAAGAGCAGATGCTGATTTCTTTGCAAAATGTATTAATTTTATGTTTATAGTTAAATAAGAGGAGGAAAAGAAAACTTTATCTTATGAATTTAACTGGAAAAAATGGCCTTTCAAACAAAAAATAAAAGGTAACTGAAGTGAATTCTAAAATATTTAAGATCCATTTGAGTAATTTAATGGGCCTCTGGTACATGCTTGTTAGAAGAGATTCCATTTTACAATGCAAGAATATGTGGGGAAAAAAAAACAAAGCAGAGACAAATAACTGATGAATAACAAGGTACTACCACTTGTAAAAATAACCACACTGCTATAAAATACTCCTTAAACCCCAAAAAATGTAGGGGTACCCCAAGAAAACCATACTCTGTCTGTCAGGCTGAATAGCTAATGTGAATGAATCATACTGCTGCCATGACTTGATGAACAACACATTCAATGAATAACTGAAGGAGAACATGGAATTATACTACAACTTAAAAACTAGGAAAATATTCCACAGACTAATGGTTTATTAAATAACCTGATCTTAAAGTGAAATTAACTGGATAATCAAGAATCACACACAGGACTAGAAGATGGGCCAATGAATGCACACTTGTTGCACAATCTTAAGGATCTGAGTTCATATCCCTAGCATTCATGTAAAATGGTGGGTGTGGTGACGTGCAACTATAATCCTACTTCTGTGGCATAGGAAACACATGAATTACTGGGGTTCCCTGGCTAGCTAGTCTAGCAAAATTGGTGAGCTCCAGGTTTTGTAAGAGACCCTGTCTCAAAAAAAAAAATATGTTGAGCATTATTAAGTAAGATACCTAATGTTGTACACACATGTACCCACATGCACTTATACCCACACCCACATGTGTGCCCACACAATACACACAGGTATGCACATAGACATATACAAAAAATATCAGGCAAAATGCATTACAAATAAGTTTCATCTTAAGTACAAAACTTCTCATCTCTAATATAATGCTTAAGAAAATTTATTGAAGCAATGTAACAACAGCTGTCCTGTAGAAAAAGTCAAGTAAAGTACCAAAAATATCAGTAAATGTCCTTAATTACCTTGAATATTAGATTATTACTTTAGGGAATTTTAATGAATGTACGCAAACAAAATAAATTCTGCATAGATATTTAGTATCATTATATAGTGTTTTGAGAAATAAAATTCACAAGTAAATCCTTATTTAAACTAATTTACTGAATTTTGGATACAAGTAGTTTTTGGTTTACTGAGGATCATATAATTTTATTAGATATTGAACCACCTTATTCTAACTCATTTCACAAATAAACAAAAATTTTAGGACTGTATTAACAGTTAATCAGATATTAGTGTATGTGTGGAACAGTTGAGCCTATTATCAATGCAAAAACATTTCAAAACTAATAAAGATGAAGATAAGTGGGTATACAAAATTCAGTTATCATTCATTATTCTTAGTTTCAAGTCAAACAACATCCCCTCCTTTATAACAGACCATGAGAAGAATAAAACTGACCACATATAGCATAGCATTCCTTGATGTCCTTTTGACTGGGGATACTATGGAGATTCCAGCTCCAGAAAGTAAGAATGAGGAAATAACATTGTGCCAGCATGAAGATAAGGGGTTAACATCAATCTGGCTCATTATCCAGCAGCACATGGACACTTTACATGTAACAGTAGGTGCTGACTCTAGAATATCATTCTTGGGACATACAATCTCCTCCCTTAAACACCATCACTTGGAGATTAATTAGTTTATACCGAGTAAGAAAAGTCATGGAAAAATGTGCTAAGAAATCTGACTGTAAGTGTTCCCATATGTATTAATAAAAGCCGAGATAGATAGATTAGACAGTTTATTTTCTAACAAAGTTTTATGGTGAGGGGTTAGAATGAAAGTATATTATCTATGACTAGAGAAAATAAACTGGCTAAAATTTACTTGCACTTGAAAAATATAAAAGCATGAAAATATTAAATTATTTGCTCCTTAAACTGTGCTGTAAGTAGTATAGGCCTCATCTAGTATTTTGTTAGAAAAACCACCTCAGAGTCTCACATATCATTCTTATCTAGGAAACCTGAATCTCACTTTTTAAGAGAATCCCCATAGTTAGCAATCTGCACAATAAAATGATACACAGTGGTTTGGATTACCAGAAATTTTAAATTTTCTAGATGTCCTATAAATGCTTTTATATCATTTTTTCATTTTATATCATTACCAAATAACTATTGACTAAAATCCTCTATAAATTTTTAGGAAATGATAAAAATGTTTCCAGAAAAATACATGTTCACAGAAGCTAATGACAAACTTATGATAATTCAAAAGTGAATAAAAGAACCTATAGAATACAGACATGTTATCTACAAAATATACATGATCATAGCTTTTGTAGAGGAGTCAGAGTGGGAAGGCATGTGTAATGCAATATTTTAAGTGAACATTACACAAGTACATAATTAATGGCTGAAATTTTAACATTGAGGAACATCTACTGTTCATCAACATGTAATTAAAATTTGACGACAAATAAATATCAGTAACATTTAAGTCACCCACAGATTAAGGTCAAATTTGATGAGTTTTATTTTCATCAAGTTTTAAATAACTGTATCTATCCTATTGAAGAACAGAGAGGAGCCAAAACTTAGCACAGGGAAATAAAAGTGACTGTTATGGTTATAATTATTCAAGGATTACAAGCTGAAATCAGAGTTGATTAGAATCTCTGCTAGTAAAGAAAGAGCACCCAGCTTGGTCTCCAGAGGTTTTGGTCAATCTATTATTTTTCTGCTTGCTTCTGACTTTCCTCATCAGATGACTACAACGGCACTGGCCCTGGCTCAAGATAAGCCAGAAGGATGAAAAGCATATCATCAGCAATTAATTATATGAGGATTATTTGAAACTGTTTGCTGACTACAGAAAACAGTTCAAATTAAGGTCAGAGTTAAAAAAGAAGTATTCAGAATATTAAAAAACTGATTCTAATACTGGGCCTCACAATGTATTAAAATTCAGCAATGTGCACTATCCATGATACAAATTAAATCTAGAAACCAAATCAACAAATGGCAAGCCAAATACTTTAAACCCTATTCTGGGAAAGGGCAGTTTCATAAGCTACCACTGTATCATGTGGGCCATCATTAAAAAGGCCAGTCAATTTGGCTTGGAATCAGATAGTGATGCAGATGTTGCACAAAAATAATTAAAATTTCTAATTGATTTTTAGTTGACAGAGGGTATACCAGATGTTACACAGTAAATTTAGCTCATTATTACATTGTTGAAGATTACTGGGAAGAATATCAACTAACATAAAATTTCCATGAAATGATAGCTATGCAACGTAAGATTTTCTACTCTCAGAACTTACCTGAATTATTAAAGTATGGAAAATTCCTCTTTTCTCAAAGTGTATTTTCTCTTCAGTTAAAGATTAAAGTTAGTTTGAGATTAAAGAATAAAATAAGTTAAGAGGGAGAGAAAAATGATAACTAAGCACAATTATTTTTCTTATTGATGGTGCTCCTATTAAATTTTAAATCTCCTTAAAGAAAATAACTAATTATATAACTTTAATTAGAGAGGTCCTGTATCCTCAACTTTAGTTCCTATCAGAATGTTTCTGCAATTTCACCATCTGTTTATGTAACTTCTTAGACAAGAATATATTTCCTGTGCAATTATCTTCCTTACTTCTGCTTCCCACAGATCTCACCATGTCATCACTCAGTCCAGCATTCACAACACCAGGACACCATGACCTCTGGTTTCAAAGCCATTCCTACTTCTCCAGGATAGGCGTCCTCCCTCTCTTGCTTGTGCTGTCTTCCCAGGGCAATATGGTTCTGCAATCACTGGATTTAGCACAAACTGAGTAGGACCAACACTCTCTTCGCTTACTCTCCTTTTCAGTTCAAAACTTCCAGCAATCTCTCGTTTGCTCTGAACTATCAAAATGATCTTTTCTGCTTCTGCCTTTAACTGGTAAAGAGACAATATCTTAAAGACTGATTCGAGCTGTCCCTCAGTCCTTTTGAGGCTTGGACTACTACTTGTGGGTTGTTATTCCTGAATTACAGCCCTTCAGGGTTTTAATCAAAACCTAGAATGTTTGTCTCTTTGTAAGCCTGTTCCATGTGGCACAAAGCCCCAGCCTTTTAACAGCTTTGGAAGGGAAAATAAAGGGAGATAGTTTCACTGGGTGAATTCACCTGTCTAGTTAGCCTTTTCTTCACATTTTGACTCTGACAGATTCTCTACCGCAGTAGATCTCCGAGCCTTCCCAACAGGCATTTTTCCCAGGTTTCTAGTTCTTAATGAAAAAAAAAAAAAAAAGCTTCAGAAACAAGGTAATTTATTTGCTGGAGGCAGAAAGCTATAGCATTTTTGCATTACTCATAGACTATTGCTCCTTCAGACATGTGAGTTCATTCAAGAAAACAGCTTTGTCTCTAGTCATTGGGGCCCCCTCTGCTCTTAGAACAGAGCCTGGAACGTCGGATTTAATATACGCTGCATACCATGAGGAATGGAGGGACATATAAAAGAAAACTGAAGAGAAGAGACGTCAGTAAATCATCCATCCCAGAAATTGTCTGTAGTAGTGCTGGGGATAAACCTGGGTCTAGTTTTCTTACCACAGGAAATAGTGCTGACAAGTCCCATACAAGTAGTTGTTCAGACCATATCTCTAAACTTGTAAAGAGAAAATATTTTTGTAGTAGTGACAATTAAATAACAAGTGTGTATTTTAATTTTCATATTTCAGTTTTTGTGATTATAGTAACATTGTAATCATAGCAGCGATATAACTAAGCATGTGGCTCAGGGAATTAACTACAACCGTAAGACTAGATTTTGTCATTTAAAAGCTATCGCACCTGGGGCAAGTCTCTTAATTGTTGTAGGTACAGTTTCCTGATCTATAACAGGTACTTTATAGAGTGAAATGTGTTATAAAATTACAGGATTCTTGTGTACATTAGTGAAGTTAATAAATATTAAGTAGTCACAACAGTGTCCGACACATGAGCTGTGTTTAATGAGTGAAAGGAGGTGATGCTTGTTGTTTACAACTGTTCTGGTTCTGCAAGGCATGCACTGCATCTTGTCAGCACAGTCATTTACATGTAGTTCATTTAAAACATTCTGCCTGCATATATTAATTTACTTCACAGATTAGTACGACTTCAACATTTAGTGATAATCTCAGGCAAGTTTTTCAAACTAATATTTCAAAGTGATTGACTTGAAATGTATGTTGGCTCCTTCTTCCTGTCTGTGAGTCAATTATTGAAACAACAGTGAGAACAAAACCTTCCCATTCCTAAGAACAGACAAAGTAACTCAAATACATGCTTCAGATTATGCCAAGCAGAGAGAACCGTAACTCTGTTAGCATAAAAGAAGACTTCCTGTAAGTGAATGCTAGTTTCTTTTTAGTTTTAAAACCTCCCTTACCTCCCACTTCTTCTTAACTGGAAATTAGAAAGAAAGCAGAAGGTCTGGTTTGTCCACCGACATGTCTTCCACTTACATTGTCCCGCAGTCAGCACACTTGTCCAGCCAGTAGCGACGCAATGGCAGAGGAAGCAATGAACCACTTACATGAATTCATTCAGTCCCTCATTAATGAATATATGGAAACAGAGGGAAGAACAACAGGACAAATACAAGTGAAAACAGAAGACAAAGATGACATATTGCTATGAACTGAATTATGTCCCTCCAACATCCACTTTGTGGGCATACTAACCTTCAGTGCATGTTTGGAATGGAGCATTTATGAAGTAATCAAAGTTAAACAAGGTCATAAGATCCCTACAGCAATGGAATTGCTTTTCATATGAAAAGTCACTTCCACACACACCCCATTTCCTTAGGTCACAGTCTAAGTCATAGGCAGCCATCTTCAAGCCAGAAAAGAACCTACGCAAAACCATGGTCCCTTGAGCCAGAACTTTCAGCCTCCAGAAGTGTGTAAAAAATTATTCTACTGTTTAAGCCACCAAGTCTATTGTCTATTACATTTATATGACATCCCAAACCAATAAACATAGTAATATCTGAGGAGACAAACATAATTCAAAATTCAGAAACAAATCATAACTGGTATTCTCAGTGATTCATAATTGCATATTGAAAAAAATAAATTCCTATAAATTAAAACTATAACTGTGAAATTAAAATGAAATCAGTATAAGTACTGATAGAAAAAAATGAAGAAGAGAATTAAAACCATGAAATATATTTCTTAAGAGACATGTAAGATCAATTTCAGAGCATTACCACTAGGGTTTTTAGCCCGCAAAGAATTTCTGTGTTGAAATCCTTAACATGTAGGTGATGATGTTAGAAAGTGGTGTCTTTGGAAACTGATTATGCATAGTATACTTACAAGAAGTTTTCCCAAGCAGAGGGGAGCCAGAACTCCTTTATTGCAAAAGAAGGCTTACTGAAGCAAATGCTGTTTTCTTTCTTTTTAGTGAGAAAACTCCCTTTCCTTCTACTTTTCCTTAACTAGAAAATAAAAGCCGCCATCTAGGATTATGAAATTGTTCTCAAATACGAACCAGATCTGCCAGCTCTTTGATCTTGAACTTTCCACCTTACAGAACTCTAAGAAATAAGCCAGTTGTTTACATGCTTCTTGGTATGTATAGGATTTAATGTTTGAATTGACCTAAACAATCAACAACATGCTTTCCACCCAAAGAGAAGAGAAATAAGACAGGACAAGGAATAGCAAAGATATTAGCATGAGCTGTGTTAAGGCTCAAGATGAAAGTCTTCACAAAAAAAAAAAAAAAGACTGCATATACTTAAATACATCTGGTTTTCCTTTCAGCACAAGAAAAATCCTAATATTATTATAAGACTCTCCCCAACCCCATCCTATAGGAAAGTTGGTTAGCATTTGATTCTGTTTGAGCAACTGTGAACTCCAAAAGACAATGCGACAATGTCCTCACATTTTTGGAGGACTTTGAATACTGAATTCTCATGAATGACAATGAAAAATGAAAGTAAAATAAGGGCATTTCAGAAGCAAAATATGTTAGAAAATGTACTTTTCACACTTTTTATAAGTCCTAAAAGAAACTTTCCTTCAAACAAAATATGAGAGAAATAAATTCAAGAAAGAAGAATTGATTTTACATAAGGCAGGGTTTTAACAAAGAGATATTTCAGAATTAAAGCTAGCCAAAGGATCCAATAGAAAATCCTTCCTTACATATTAGTGCATACAATATATGGTAAAGAAGTAACTATATCTAAGTAAGGAATTTGAAATTATAGAAATATAGAGCTGGAGAGATGGTTCAGCAGTCAGTGTACTTCCTGTACAAGCATAAGGGCCTGAGGGGGCTGAGTCAAATATGCAGATCCCACACAATATAGATGGGCATGGCCACACATGCCTGGAACCCTAGTCCTACAGGGGAGCAGAGACCCAAGAATTAACAGAGTCCTGAAAGCTCTTAAAACAGTAAAAAGAGTAACACTGACTGAAACAGTATCAGACAGATGGATGTAACAGGATATCTAAGTTCCCCTCTGTCCACGGCTGACATTTGACAACTACCACAAGCAAGCAAGAAGGTGTGCTGTCCAGGCACATATGTGTACATACACCACACATGCAAGGAAGAAGTTTTTAAAATGTAGAAACATAGGGTACAGAGAAAGCATTGTTTGTTGTTCACTTTCTTCTTAATGTTATTTGATAATTCATTTCACATCCATATATTAAAATTATAACATTATGTTTCTAAAATTTACTGCAAGAACTTTCAATATGACTTTCTTTTATGAGAGAAAGAACAAGAGACAGAGAGATAGAGAATTGGCATGCCAGGGGTTCCAGCCACTACAATCAAGCTCCAGGTGTTTGTGCCAACTTGTGTGCATGTATAAGCTTATAAATGTGTCACCTTGTGCATCTGGCTTACATGGAATTACGGGAGTCTTACATGGGATCTGGGGAGTTGAATATGGGTCCGTAGGCTTTGCAGGCAAGTGCCTTAACAACTAAACCATCTCTCTGGCCTTCAATATGACTTTTATCTAGGTAGGTTCCTTAAACACCATAGAATTGCTTAAAAGGCATGTGCACTATTTTCTTGTGAAAGAAAAATAACACATTTTGGGTTTTGTTAGTTCAAGCTGATAGGGAATTTCTTAACTATGTCTTTTGTTTTATTTTCCCTAAGTCAAAAGCATTCTACTATTTTGAGGACGTTGTATATTCAAAATATTTCATTGTATTGCAGGCATTTTATGGAGTCCACATTCATTTCCTCTTATGGAAGTTTCTTAAAATTGCAAATGAGAGCCGGGGGTGGTGGCACATGCCTTTAATCCCAGCACTGGGTGGGGGAGCAGAGGTAGGAGGATTGCCGTGAGTTCAAGGCCACCCTGAGACTACATAGTGAATTCCAGGTCAGTCTGGGCCAGAGTGAGACCCTACCTTGAAAAAACAAAAACAACCAAAAAAAAAAAAAAAAAAGCAAATGAGAAGATAATTGGAGTTGCTTTGATATAAGGCCTCTTTTTTTTTTTCTGGATGATCATTAACTTGTATTTACAATATATAAGCAATTGTATTGGTTACTTTCTCATTGCTGAGACAAAATGACCAATAAGAAACAACTTAGGAAAAAGTTTAATTTGGTATGTGGTTCCAGAGGTAGAATCCATCATAGCAGGGAAGGCCTGACAGGATCAAGTGAGCAGTTAGCAGAACATCACAGCACAGGAAGCAGAGAACAAACAGCAAGTGGGGCTGGGATCAAGGTTCCACAAACTTTCTAAACAGTTACACCATCTGGGGCTTAAGTATTCAAGCACATGAGCCTGTGTGGTGCATTCAAATCGCATTCAACCCCTGAGCCCCATAGGTCCATGAGAATCTCATGATGCAATATGTATTCAATCCTACTTCAAAAGTCATAGTAATCTTTAAGTCCCAACATTGTTCCAAAGTTCAAATTCCCATCTGAATCTAAGGGTGGTGTCTTAATTGTGAGCATTATAAAATCAAATTACAAGCTGCATACTTCCAACATAATTATTCCACTGAATTAACATTCCCATTCCAAAGTGTAATATAGCAAGGAAAGAGTGGAAGTGGACCAAAGCAAGACTGAAGCCCAGCAGGGCAAACACCAAGTCCTGAAGCTCCATCTCTGGCATCTGAGACTCATGATGAAACTGGGCTCCAGAGGGGTTGTGTAGCCCTGACAGTACTCAGGGCTGCCTGTACCTCTCTCACTCTGAGCCCACAGCTTTCCTTGGCAGACATCCCATTGTCCTACAATCTACAAAATCCTAGTGTCTCCATTGCTACTTGGGAAGAATTTTCCTTCAGTGTTCCATGATGTAGCCTAACACAGCCTCCATGTTGTAACTCTGATCCTGCTTCCCAAAGCTTAGCTTCCACCCCTCTCTAGAACCATGATGAAATACTCCATGACACTCACCATCTTGCATTTTTCATGCCACAAACCAGTCCTAGATGCATGGTGCTTCCAAGTTCTGTTACCAGCCTGAGAAGGAGTTTAGCCCCTCCCCTCAAGCATTCTCCTCAGAAAAAATTACATTCTTACTGTCTGGAACCTTCAAAGAACTGGGTCCTGCCCTCAGGGCATCTTTCCTATTGGCCTAGTGCAGAGCAATAAATTTCTGTTAAATGGTACTCATCTCTTTAATAACTACAGTTAAAGTGTCTATAGTCATCGGGCATAAGGCTTTAAACTTGCTCACTTTCATTTCCATGCCAAACTTACATCTTTTGTATCTTGTTATTTTGCATTTTGCTCTTTCACTATAGATGTGAATAAGAGCAGCTAAGAGAAGCTCCAACACAGACTCAATGCTATTTTCTCTTGAAATGTCTTCTGTAAACACATTAGTCCATTACTTTTAACTCCAGCTTTTCTCTAGTTTTCAGGACATAGCCATAATGCAGCAACATTCTTTGTCAGAATATCACATGAAATGCCTCTAGCCCTGTTCCTGTTAAGAGTCCCCTCTGAAACCTCATGAACCAGGTCTCCAATGTCTACATTATTCTCAGCCTTCTGTCTTCCAAACTCTAGTCCAAAGTTCCAAATTCTCCCATATTACTCCTCCAACATGTTGCAAAAGCCTGCAAGCCACAGGGTCAGGTTTGTCATAGCAATGGCCCCACTTCTCCATGCCAATTCTTTTATTTTCATTTTTATTTTTATTTTTATTTTTGTTCATTTTTATTTGTTTATTTGAGAGTGACAGAGAAAGAGGCAGATAGGGAGAGAGAGAAAGAGAGAGAGAGAGAGAGAATAGGTGCACCAGGGCCTCCAGCCACTGCAAATGAACTCCAGAAGTGTGCGCCCCCTTGCGCATCTGGCTAACGTGGGTCCTGGAGAATCGAGCCTCGAACCGGGGTCCTTAGGCTTCACAGGCAAGCGCTTAACCATTAGGCCATCTTTCCAGCCCTCCCCATGCCAATTCTTTGTATCAGCCACTTTTCTCTCTAACTGCCTAGACAAAATATCTGACTAGAAGCAACTTCGGGTGTATTTAAGCTCACAGTTCAAGAGAGTAGAGTCCATCACTGCAATGAACCACAACTCAGCACAGTAGTGAAAGACAAGCAAATGGGCTGGGCTACAACACCTCCATGTCCACCCCCAGTAACTTACTTCCTCCAGCAAGGCTCCCCGAGCTACAAGTTCTGTAACCTTCCCACGGAAACCACTAGGTGGCGATCAAGTGATCAAGCGCTTGAGCCTATGGAGGATATTTCACATTCAAACCACAGAAGCCATATATGAGCAACAGGTGTTCTTGTGGGTGTGGACTCAGGCTGCAGGGGCAGGGAGCACTTTTACCTTTGAATTTCATTCGATTTTTATACTTATTTCTATATATGTAACATTTATGGGCAAGTATCAGAAATTATAAGCATATTCGATTACTGTGTTTAAAATTTAATTATCACTTACAAAAGTAATGTAAGGCTAATTCTATTAAGTGCTTCTCTGCTGAAAGTGATCCAATTTTGGGTCTTTGAAGTAAGAGTGGTATATATTTATATATTTATAGTTAGAAAAAGAACAACCCTATGAATCCTTAATCTAGTACTGTACTGGGAAATTATGACTTTACATTTAAAAAGCAATGCAAACTTATAAGGGTTGATTTAATTTTATCCTTGTTATATGTCTCATAGCATTAGGATGATAAAAATATCAGCATTATTATTTTACAAATAAACTGAGGAAGTATTTTAAATATGAATAACAAAATCTGGAAAACTATTTGTAGTTTAGATTAAATATGTAAGAAGTCAAATAAACAAACATAAATTAATAAATTTATTTACAATGACATGTGACTGATAATTTTTGTTTTCTGTGAAATTTCTTTATTTTTTTCCTTAAAAAATTACATTTATCAGTGGTGGATTTGATGAATGTCACATTAATTGAAAACATGACCAATATCATATTGCTTTTACAAGATTAAAAATTTACATATTTGCTAGTATCCCAAGTTTGAATAATCATGTGTAGGCCTTTGCATTTGGACACATTGTAGATAAACCACCAGTGACTTAGGAAAACAGTTGTTAATTTGTTTTTGAAAAGGAAAACAGAAAAATGTAATTCAGTTGATATTTGTCATCTTGACTAAAAAGTCACAGCTAATATTTTCTTGAAAGGCAAAATTTGTGGTTTAATTTTTTGAATTTTTCACTGAGGCTTTATATGACTTAAATGAATTCTTTATAACTGTATGAATTGAAGTGATTTTAAGAAATTGCTACCAGTCTTATATATTATGAAGCTATGCATGAGGAAACATTGACATAAATTTGATGGGTTTTGAAGTTGAGTAATGGTTCATGGAGGTTCACTTTACCATTCTGCTTTGAGTCTTCAAAAGTTTCTTTAAGAATATAAACTAAAAACTGAAAATTCTAAAAATAGACATGTTAGAAGCAAATGTATTACACTCATCTGAATTTTATTATCACTGAACTATATTGTGTTGCTAAATAGTCTTAATTTATTATATATAATTGGATTATTAATATGTTAGTGTCTCTTGAGAAAAAATATCATATAGATTTTATCTTTTGCCTCACAACAAACTACAAAACAGATTTAGAAGGACTTTATTTTTTTACTTTTATTTATTTGAATGTATGTAAGAGACAAGAGAGAAATGGGAGAGATATTGAGAGAGAGATTGAGAGTAGATGTGTCATGGTCTCAAGAACACTACAAGTGAATTCCAGACACATATGCCCCTTTTTGCGTTCAGCTTTATGTGGATGTCGGGGGAATTAGCCCTAGGTTGGCAGGCTTTGCAACTAAGTGCCTTTAACTACTGAGGCTGTCATAACACTATATCATTTTTATCTCTTCAGTTCCTAGCACATAGACAACATACAAAAGATACTGAAATATGTAGACAATAAAATTATTTAAAATATTTTATTAGTATTTGATATGTCATAAATTTCTTTCAATATTTTTGTTGTACAAATACGTTTCTCCACAAATAGTTTTCAGGCGCCGTGTGAATAGGCCTGGGCTCCTTGTTCCCCGCCTCCCAGCTCCCTGGCTCCTGGTTACCCTGCTGCTCACGTGGGGTGGCTGGGTCCCCGCCCAGCACACCTGCCCAATGGGTTCCTGGTTTCGCAGCTACCAGTTCCCCTGTAGCTGCTGCTCATGTGGTGTGGCTGGGTCCCTGTGTGCCTGTGGCATGAGTAGGTCCTGGTTCCTGGTTCCCTGGCTCCTGGTTTGCCAACTCCAGGCTCAACTGCTGCTGGTGTGGGGTGGCTGGGACCCTATGTGTGTGCAGCAAAAGTAATCCTTGGCTTCCTATTCGCCAGTGGGGGAGGCAGGGAACCACTGGATCCCCACATGTGTTGTTGATGCAAGAATTTGCAGCTCAACAGGGGTCCCCTGAATTTATGAGCCACAAGTTTTGGGTTCTGTCTTATGCTTGATAATGAATTAATAAGGAGGGAGGCAGCGGCAGTCTGCGTGGGGACCATCCAGCTAAAGCTCAGATGAAAGCAGGGCCGGGCCCTTCATTGAGTTGGCTGATCGGGGAAATTGTGCACCAAGGCTGTTTTCCATTCTGACCTATGTCTCCTTAAACTATGCCACCCAACTCAGCCTGTGAACAAAATCTATCATTGCTACATCCTTAGTAATACAAGAAATCTTGAGATAGGCCGACCAAGACACAAACCAGACAACACACGAAACCCAGCAAAAGGACCTCCACCAAGATTACCTAGTCCCACAGTGGAAGCCTCCAATGAACATTAGGGACAACCCAAGCATAGAAGACCAAAATGAATTTCCAGCAAGTGTCTCAAATGAACTTAGACAGACCATGAACCAGAGGATGTTGAATGGGAAGAAACTGCTCAAAGAATAATCAAACAGGAACTGCAAGAATGGCTGAAGGAAATGGAAGAAGACCAGCACAAATAACAAAAACTGTAAATCAAAGTTTGACTCAGTGAATTGGAAGAAAGGCAAGAGAAAGAACTCAAAGGACAGATGAAAGAAAATCAGCAAAACAATTCAATCAATGGCTGAAGAAAATCAAAGATAATCAGTAAATAGTAAGCCATAGATGGCTTAATTAAATTGAAGACAATCAATAAGAGATGAACAAAAGGCTAAAGGAATTTGAGATGAATCAATGAATAACTGAGCTCATGGGCCAGTGGAACAAACATCACTGAGATATATTCAAATGCAGGAACAAACTCTAAGAGACACTAAAAGGGTCAAATTAAGAAATGAAAATGAGGGCTGGAGAGATGACTTAGCAGTTAAGGAGTTTGCCTGCAAAGCCAAAGGACCCAGGTTCTATCCCCCAGAACCCACATAAGCCAGATGCATAAGGTGATGCATGCATCTAGAGTTCATTTCCAGGGGCTGAAGGCCCTGGCATGCCCATTCTCTCTTCCTCTGTCTACCTCTTTCTCGCTCTCTTTCTCTCAAATAAATAAAAATAAATAAATTTTAAAAATAAATGAAAATAGAATTTAAACATGAGATGCAAATGCTGAAGGAAAACATAACAGAAAACAAAACAAAAATGAAATAACCTTCCTAAAAGGATCCCAAGACAGTCTCACCAGCAGAGTAGACACCATGGAGGAAAGAATATTGGAACTTGAGGTCAGGACAGAAGAATTAGACAAGGATTCCAAAAACACTAAGAAGTTAAAAAAATGTGTGAACAGAACATTAGGGAATTTTGAGACACCTTAAAAAGACAAAATATTTGGATTACAGGCATACACGAAGGGAAGAAATAAAGGCCAAGGACATAGAGAATACCTTCAACATAGTTATTAAAGAGAACGTTCCCAGCCTTGCAAAAGAGAGACCCATCCATGTACAGGAGATGCACACGTCTCCACAGATTCAGATATAACCCCTGCAGCACATCTGACCACAATGCGTTAGAGCTATAAATCAACAACAGTAATGACAGAAAATGCACCAACTCCTGGAGACTGAACAACTCAGTACTAAATGATGGATGGGTTGTGGCGAACCTAATAATAAAAATACAACATACCAAAACTTATGGTACAGAATGATGGCAAGTCTAAGGGGGACATTTATAGCACTAAATGCCTACATTTAAAAAAAAAAAAAAACACAGAAAGATCTCAAATACTAACTTAAGTTTCCATTTGAAGGCACTGGAAAGACAAGAACATTCTAAGCCCAAAAGTACCAGAGTGAAAGAAATTATCAAGATCAAAGCAGAAATAAGTGAATTGGAAGTAAAGAAAAGAATTTTAAAAATTAATGAAATTAAAAATGAAGAGCTGGTTCTTCAAAAATAGAAAAAAAAAAAAGGGCTGGAAAGATGGCTTAGTGGTTAAGTGCTTGCCTGTGAAACCTAAGGACCCCAGTTCAAGGCTCGATTCCCTAGTATCCACATAAGCCAGATGCACAAGGTGATGCATGCATCTTCAGTTCATTTGCAGTGGCTGTAGACCCTGGTGCACCCATTCTCATTCTCTCTCTCTGCCTCTTTCTCTGTCTGTCACTCTCAAATAAATAAGTAAAAATAAACAAAAATTTTAAAAAAGAAAAAAAAAACAAGATTGATAAGCCATTAGCTAAACTGATCAAAATAATGAATAAAGAGAGAACCATGAGGCCCCCAAAATAATGTAGGCCATTGCCAGAACACTTGATTACCTGCCAGAGCTAAAAAGTAAAACCCTATTTCTGAAGACGTGGCAGGCTGCAGTCACAGACACTGAAATATCACACTGGTACCTAAAGGGAAACTAGCTCCCTCCCAGCTATCCCTCATAGTGTGGACAGCTGTATTGGAGCTGCCAGAGGACAATAGTAACCAGCAGCATGGACTCTGCAGAGTGCAAAATCAACAAGCCAGACAAGATGTGCACATTTGTACAATAGTGACATGTAACTGTTCTCTGATTGGACACAATGTCTGCTGAGTGGTATGGAAGTCATATCTGGTAATGGAAAACAAGTCAGAATTCCAGACTCAGGAAAGAGTGGGCTGGCACACCAAAAATCTCCTAGACAACTTTGTACAGCCCCTTTAACCCAAATTTCTCTCATGCTTGGATGGAGACTCTGTTTTATTTTACAGATAGTAGAGAAAATAGAGGAAAGCCTAGATCCATCCATAAGACAAGAAGATAGCCAACCACCCACCATGAGACTTTCCACCTCTACCACATTTGCCAGAGCCCAGGAGAAATTACAGAGGAAGCAACATCATGAATACTACTCTTACTGCTATCCTGACAACCAGCCCCAAGGTGATGGTGACAGACACTTAGAATAATCAAAACATATGCCAGCAGAAACCCAGAAGCTACAAACAACTCAACACTAAAACTGACTCCCAACAGGCCTGCCATGGCTCAGTGAACTTTGCAGAATAGGGAGTGGAAAGATTGTAAGAGTCACAGAGCGGGCACAAATACCCTGGGGCACAGTTCCCTGCCGCCACATACGGACCTACTGAGGCCTTCCTGACCCCACAGTGACTACCAGAACCACACTGAGGAGGGCCCCAGGGCAATGAGAGATGGCGTGAGGGGACAATGATGGTGCATAACCTGTTATATATAAAATAAAATTTTAAAAAGTTCTTTTAATGCACATCTGGGCTTCAGTATGAATTATCTTTTGCCTTGTTAGTTTGATGCTGTGAGGGAGGCAAGAGGAGAATGTGCTTATAAAGCAGTTTTTTCTCCAATTATCGGTCATTAACGTGTTTATAGTCACAGAAGTGCTTCTATGTGTATAAGAAACTAATCATATAAAATGATACCCCATAATAGACAAAGTATTAATTCATAAGATCACTAATCTCTTTTACTCTGGAACACTGTTTGAGACAAGATGATCTTCCATTTTAAGTGATAACAACTATATATCCCTTCAGAAAAAGTATTAAAACATAAAGAACATATTATTCTATTCTCTTGACTTTTGTCATTGGAATGGCAGACTACAAGTACACTTCTGACTATATGACCATAAGAACAGGTTTGAAACTAGTTATTAAAAAGAGAATTAATTCCATGCATTACTCAATGTCAGTACACAGCTATTAATATGAAGAAAGTTTTTTATAATGTAAACTCATTAAAGTATAAATTATTATCTAAATTTTATTTCATTTTACCATCTGTCTTTATCTTTACAATTTCTGTATATCATTTCCTGGGAATTTTGAGTAAAATTTTCAAAGCATTTCATTGAATTGTTAATGTAACTTCCTTTGACATTTTGATTATATATCTAAAAACACAAGGTATACAACAAAATATTAGAAGGGTTCAAAATTTTCTAGACTTTCAAAACTGTCCTGAAATATAATAAATATAACGATTATATTATATAACATTACACATAAAGTTATAGGAAAGAGGAGTACATATGTAACCCTTATCTTTGCCCTTAAAAAAGAAACAAACCAAAACAAGGAAAGGGAAGACAGAGATTCAAAATCATTATCATAGACAACTGTCAGCTGGCCGGTTCAAGAGCTAGCTCTAAGGGAGCCATAGTTCTCACACAGCTCAGTAGACACAGTCACCTTACAAATAGAATCTATTTTCAGGAAAAAAAAAAATTGAGTTTGATAAAACTGAACATATTCTGACAATTCTTACCTTACTTCAACAGAATATTCTGATAAATATCACTTTACTTTCTGTTCTATGAATTTTACTTTGTTTTTCACATTCACAGATGTGAGATCATGAACTATGCACCTTTCTTTGTCTGGTTTGTTTCACTCAGAGTAGTCTTCCATTCATCCATGTTCTCCTAAGTGTTGTACTGAATTCCTCTCTGACATTTTCTTTAACTATTAATCTCTTGATGAGCATGTGTGTTATCCCATATCTTGGTATAGTGCACATGTTGCACTGAACATGGGAGCATACATATCTTTTCAACATATTGATTTTATTTCCTTTAAATATATGCCCAGCAGTGGGGTTGAAAGATCACTCAGTATTGTTTGTCCATATTGGCTCAAATAATTTAAATTCACACCAATGATGTATAATAGTTCTTTGTTCTCCACCCTCACCACTTGTTACGGTGTTTGGAATGTTGATAGTGACACTGCATTGAAGTAGAAATTTGGATTTGCCTGAAAATTAATGTCTGTTGGCAATTTATGTCTTCTTTAAAGAAATGCCTAACACAAATTTTGGCATGCTCATGTTGGCATGTGTGTGGGTGTTTGGGTGTGTGTGTGTTTGCATGGGTGTGTTGCGCATGCATGTGTCTACTCATGTTTATATACATGTAGGAGCATAAGTGCTATGCATGTGTGTGTGTGTGTGTGTGTGTGTGTGTGTGTGCGTGTACATGCGCACACATGGGTGTGTCGAGGACAGATATCAGTGTTCCAATCCTTCTCCACCTTATTATTTGAGACAAGGTCTCTTACTTATCCTAGAGCTCAAAGATTCAACTTAAGTAGCTAACCAGTGACCCCACAATTCTCCTGCTTTCCAGCACTGGCGTTATAGGCATTACACCAAGTTTAACATGGCTTTTGGGGATTTGAACTCAGTTCCTCATGCTTATGTGTCTACTGCCTCTCCAGACCCCTTTACATAATTCTTTTTTAAATTTTTTTTGTTATTTTTCTTTATTTGAGAGTGACAGACAGAGACAGAAAGAGGCAGAGAGAGAGAGAGAGAGAATGGGCGCGCCAGGGCCTCCAGCCACTGCAAACGAACTCCAGACATGTGCGCCCCCTTGGGCATCTGGCTAACGTGGGTCCTGGGGAATCGAGCCTCCAACCAGGGTCCTTAGGCTTCACAGGCAAACGCTTAACCACTAAGCCATCACTCCAGCCCTCCTTTACATAATTCTTAATCAGATTGCCTCCTTATACTTTCAACACTACTCCTAATCAGGTACTTGGGGCTGCTCTGGCATTCCCTGGATGGTTAACTTTGCTGGCCAGAGGCTGTTTAGTGTGACATAATCCCATCTGTTTATTTTCCCTTTGTATCCGGCACCTTGTGGACATAGCCAAAGCACATTGTCTATACTAATTTCATAAGGTTTTCCCCATATATTTTCTTCTAATAGTTTTACAGTTTACAGACCTTTTTTGTTGTTGTTGTTGTTGTTGTTGTTTTGTTTTTCAAGGTAGAGTCTCACTCTGGTCCAGGCTGACCTGGAATTAACTATGTAGTGTCAGGGTGGCCTCGAACTCATGGTGATCCTCCTACCTCTGCCTCCCGAGTGCTGGGATTAAAGGCGTGCATCACCACGCCTAGTTTACAGACTTATTTTTATGTCAACATTCTGTGTTGAACTGACTTTATAGGTACTGAAGACTGCATGTAGTAACACATGCATACTGCAAACGTCCTTCACGGTCTATAGAAATGCTGCAGAGACACATTGATTTTACACCCTGAAAACTGATTGAATTATTCTTCAGGCTTTTGTTGGTTTTGGTTGTGAGGGCCTGATGTTAGTTCTTCTGGAAATGTCTGGCAGAAATTCAACAGTGCACATGTTAGCTCCTGGCTTTCGTTATGGCTATTGTTTTTGTTCTTGAAAGGCTTTTATTGGTAGTGTCTAGTCTCATTATTAATCTGTTTAGCTTTGCATTGTTATGTCTGAAGAACTTAGATATACCTGTCTAGTTTTTAAAATATTTTTAGATTATCCATTTTGTTGTTATAAGTTGTGTGCAGTACTCACTAAATATCTTATATTTCTGTGGTAACTGATATAATGGATATTCTTTCACTTCTGGTAGTATGAGTCATCCCTTTTTAATGAAATGATACCGAAATTTTCTCAGGTTTATTTTTTAAAAAATCAACACTATTGGGAATACCACGCTCACATTGTGTGCACTACCTTTTCCCTATGTGACCTCCCTCTCTCTCTCTAACGTCCATTCTTAAATCTCTCTTGAAACTCTTTCTGTGTAAATTTTAATTTCTTCACGACAGAAGTAATCAGTTCTTAGCTTCACTGGCCTTTCTTATTATTTTGAGTGTTGGTTTTTGGTCAATCATCATTATTTCCTTCTATTGAATTTTGCTTAAATTATTGATTTTCTGTTTGTTTAAAGTGTCATTAATATTATTTCCTGGAATCTATATATGTAAATAGACAACTTCTATACTTACACACAACAAACCATGGTATTTCCCTCCCCTTCCCCACTTTCCCCTTCATAACTCTACTCTCCGTCATATCCCCTCCCTCTCTCCTTAGTCTCTCTTGTAATTTGATGTCCTTATCTTTTTCTCCCATTATGAGGGTCTTAGGTATGTATTGCTAGGCACTGTAAGGTCTTGGATATTGAGGCCAATTTCTGTCTGGACAATTGTATGTAAGGAGTGGTACCCTTCCTTTGCTCTCTCACATTCTTTCTGCCACCTCTTCTGCAATGGACCCTGAGCCTTGGAAGGTGTGTGATGTTTCAGTGCTGGACACTGCTCTGTCTCTTCTCAGCACTATGTTGCCTTTTGGGTTATCCCAGTGGTCATCATCATCATCTGAAAAGAGAAGCTTCTCTAGCCAGAAGTGAGATTAGCATTAATTTATGAATACAGGCATTAAGTGCAGTGCTTTTAAGGAAATTTGGTGAGAGTAATATGTGCATTTATCCAGACAAGAGCAGGCTTTACACCCCTAAGGTTCATGACCTCCCCTTCCAAAGGCTTTTGATTAGATTTTCAGTACCAGGCAAGTATTCCCTCCCATAGAGTGGGTAGAGTGGGCCTTCAGTCCAATTAGACACCAGTTGGCTTCCCCCAGAGCAGACATGCCACTATTGCACTCATTCAGTAATTTGGCCTGTCTGGCCAAACTTGAGGCTTCCAGTGTCCACTGTTTTCACCACTGATGAATTCTGTCTCCCATAAGGCTGTATACAATGCAGCTTTTTCCAGCTTTCACTTTGCTGGGCTACAGGGAGAAGGTTTTCTTCTCAGCACCAGCTTGATTTCTCAGTGACTTTGCCACTCAAGCATGTGAAGTCTTCAGCAATAGGGTCTTACCATCTCTTTATCATGGGAAAACAAGGGCCTTGGCAATAACCTATAATGTTTTGGAGGCAACAGGGACCTCCGTGGCCCACAACTCACTGGAAGATATCCCGTCCCTGGCCCTGAAAATTTTCCAGTAACAATCTATGGCTTCTGGATGTGCCACTATTGAAGAAAGTAGGTTTTCATATGACTTATTCAGAATATCTTGAATTTTTTTTTTTTTTTTTTTTTGTTTTTCGAGGTAGGGTCTCACTCTAGCCCAGGCTGACCTGGAATTCACTATGGAGTCTCAGGGTGGCCTCGAACTCACGGCAATCCTCCTACCTCTGCCTCCCGAGTGCTGGGATTAAAGGCGTGCGCCACCACACCCGGCAGAATATCTTGAATTTTGATTGACCCTCCCCCACCCTTCTTTTATACAATCTCTCCCCCTGACCTTGCTTAGATCTTTCCCCTCCCTATAATCCGTTCTTCTACTTATATATACAATACCATCCCTAAAGCCCTTCCATCTCCTCCCTTCCTTATAGCCTTTTTCTAGCTTATGGGCCTCTGCTACTGATTTTTGGTTCCAGCTCACACACAAGTCTATACATTTGCAGCTAGGATCCACATATGAGAGAGAGCATGTGACGTTTGACTTTCTGGGCCTGGGTTACCTCACTTAGTATAATCCTTTCCAGATCCATCCATTTCCCTGCGAATTTCATAATTTTGTTTTTCTTTATCACTGAATAGAACTCCATTGTGTAAATGGACCGCATCTTTATTATCCATTCTTCTGTGGATGGACATCTAGGCTGGTTCCATTTCCATTCATTTGTAAGGAAAGAGAGGGAAAGACAGAGAAGGAGAGAGAAAGAGAAAGAAGGATAGAAGGAAAGAGGGGGAAGGAGGGACGAAGGGCGTGGGAGCACAAGCCAGGACCTGTCGCTACTGCAAACCAGCTCCAAATGCATGTGCCACTTTTTGCATCTTGCTTAACATAGGCAGTATTGGTGAATTGACCCAGGCCATCAGGCTTTGCAAGCAAGCACCTTTAACCATTGAGTCATCTCTCCAGCCTTCAACATCTTTAATATACACATTTGTTGCTATAAATTTCCCCACTTAGAACTGATTTGCTGGCACCAATAAGTGCTGATACTGTTTTGATTTCCCTTTATCTCAAGATATTGTTATTTCCTTTTGAATTTCTTCAACACCTATTGGTTACTCAGGGAATATTGCTCAATATCCAGTATTTTTGAATTTCCCAAAGTTTTGCTATTTTACATTATGGTAGTGTGAAAAAATTCTCAATATAATTTTCTCTTTCCAAAAGTGTCAAGACTTACTTTATGGCCTAACACCTGATTGACTCTAGAGAATTTTTCATGTGCATTTTAGAAGAATATGTACTTTGTAGCTGTTGAATTGGATAATTTATATGTCTTCCAGGTCCATCTGCTTTAGGGTGACATTTCAATCTAATGTTTCCTTACTGATTTTCTGTGTTATCTGTAGTTTTACTGAAAGTGTGGTATGGAAGCCCATATTACTAGTATTATTATATTGCAGTTTTCTCTGTCATATCTATTAACATCTATCTTTTATATTTAGGTTCTACAGTCTTTGATGCACATATATTTATAACTGTTAGATCTTCTTCCTAATTCTACACCTCTATCATATGTACTAAACTTCTTTGTGATACGCTTTTACATAAATATAATAAATTTGATGCAACTATATCTATTACTGCTTGCATGGTATCCTCTTACAAGGAATACTCTTCTCCATAACTTCAATCTTGCAGGTGTTGCCTGCAGATGAAGTGAGCCTCTTGATGACTTGTTGGATATTGGGTGTTGCTTTTACTTTAAGAAATCCATTTAACAAGGCTGGAGATATGGTTTAGCAGTTAAGATGATGGCAAACAATGCCAAAATATCAGATTTGCTTTCCCAGAACCCACATAAAGCCGGATACACAAGGTGGTTCATATGCCTGGGGTTCATTTGCAATAGCTAGAGGCCCTGGCATGCCATTTGCCTCTCTTTCTATCTGCCTGTTTCTCTCCTTCAAATAAATAAAATATTGTAAACTCTAACCATTCCATGTATTTTAACGACCAATATCATACATTTATAGACAATGTTATTATTGGCAGACAAGGATTTACTACTGTAGTCTTGTTGTCTTCTGTTAATTTTTGTGAAGGTCATTTCTTGCTGTCTTCCTCTATGGTGGTTTGTTATTGTTGGGGCATTTTATGTAATAGTGGGTGTTGATTGACTTGCTCTTTATTTTTTACATATCAACTGCATATTTGTGCTTTATGGTGATTATGAGGCTAAGAATAGTTACAATGAGTTATCTTGGACTGGTGAAAACTAAAGTTTGATTATTAAAGAAAACACTATTTTTATTGTATTCACCAAGCTTTTTGAATTTTTTAATTCAAAATTGATCTTCCACCACTCCAGTGAATGTGGCTAGACAATGTCTGTCCTACAATATTCCAGTGAATGTGACTGTACAATACCCTCTACCACTCCAGTGAATATAAGTAGAAGATGCCATCCACCACTCCAGTGAATATGACTGAAAGATATCCTCCACTACTCCAGTGAGATTTTTTTCCCTTTTTTCTCCAGCCTAAGGAACACCATGGAACATCTCTTGTAGGAAGGAGCTCATATTGGTCAGCAGCCCTTGTCTCTTCTTATCTGCTTCTTCCCTTCTAAGAGCTTTGGAGGGCATAACACTCCTGGATGACCATAATTTTCCTTCTTCTGCATTTGGAGTTATGTCATTTCACTCTTTCCTTAATTAAATATGAAAAGTCCCTTTTACATTACTTGATCTTTGATTATGTTGAGTTTTATAAGATCTTACTTAATCTTGTTTGGATACAATCTGATGGGTGACTTTTTGCATGAGTTTGTTTCTGTGATAAGAATGTGCACGCATGTATGTATGGTCCTATGTTTGATGTATGTGGGCAAATGTAGTGTGGGTGCATGTGTTTATGGGTGTATGTGCAGGTGGAGGACAAAGGTTGATGTCAGTTGTCTTCAACTATGTCTCTCTCTAATGACTGAAGCAGAAATGCTCACTTCAACTCATCATTTGCCAAATCAGCTAGTCTGCCCAGCCATCCTGCCCTGAGAATCACCCCTGTCTCTGCTTCCCAAGTTCTCAGATTATAGGTTGGTCAACATGCTCACCTGGCATTTGCATGTGTTCTGGGCATCTGAATTCAGGTTTCTACAGTAAGTACTTTATCCACTGAGCTAGCTCCCCAACACTTAACTGAACACTCTCTGTCATGATTTGTGGGTATTTGTGTCAAAAACTGAGGTACATTACTTGCATGTATAATGAGGCATATTACAAATATGTGAGGCTACTTGATAATGGTTACATTACTTACTTAAAAAATCTTGGGGCCGGAGAAATGGCTCAGCAGTTAAAGGCACTTGCTTCCAAAGCCTGATGACCTGGGTTCAATTACCCAGTACCCACATAAGGGTATATACAAAAGGTAACACATGCATCTGAAGTTAATTTGCAATGGCAAGAAGCCCTGGAATTTCTCAATCTCTCTCTCTCTCTCTCTCTCTCTCTCTCTCTCTCTCTCTCTTCACTCTTTTTGAAAATAAACAAATAAATAAATAATTTAAAAATCCTTAAAATAATATATTATTATTTCATTAAAATGCATCAACTGAAGTGTGCAATTTAATGTTTTAGAACAACTGTAAAAATTCTTGAAAATAAGTTATAGGAAAATTGCTTAAAATCTACCATATAAAGTTTCTGCCCTAAATATTATGTCTATTCCCAAAATTTGTTAAATTGACAAAAAGGAAAGGATTGTAAACAGAACTACTCATGTCAAAATTGAGTTATGGGGTCCAGAGAGATGGTTCAGTGGTTAAGGTGCTTGCCTGCAAAACCTAATGAACTGGATTTGATTCCCCAGTACCCATTTAAAGACAGATTCTCAAAGTGGTTCATGCATCTGGAGTTAATTTGCAGTGGCTAGAAGCCCTGGCATGACCATTCTGTGGATGTGTATCTGTCTGTTCCTCTTCTTTCTATCTCTCTGTGACTGCAAAAAAAAAAAAAAAATAGATCTTTTAAAATAATTGAGTTATGTAGAAACTCAATACATTCAAGTATATAGCAGTAACAAAAGTATAATATTAAATCAAAAAAGGAAGGGTTATATGAATGGTATCTGAAGAAATATAATCACTCTTCATATGGTAAAAAGTAGGACAAACTCAATGTAGGACAAATAAATAGATCAAATATATAATCATAAAAATGTTAGAAGATATGGGAATAACCCTCCAAAACTTTGTGTCTTGAGTGGAAAAGTTTGTGTAGCGTTTAATTCAAAACTTAAAATGTAGCTGGGCATGGTGTTGCATACCTTTAATCCTAGCACTTGAGAAGCAGAAGTAGGAGGATCACTGTGTGTTCAAGGCTAGCCTGAGAATACATTAGTGAATTCCAGGTCAGCCTGGGATAGAGTTGATATCCAACCTCAATAAAACAAACAAATAAACAAAACTTAAAAGTAAAGACCACAAACATAAGACAATGGCAGACTGAGAAAAGTACTTGCAATTACATCATAGTAAAAATAAATTCTCTTATCCCAGAAACTAATAATAGAATCACTTGCCAAATGGAGTAAAGACAAAGACTACACAGAAAAGTTCTTTGAGGGCTACAAAAGATATGTCTAATATCTGCTTCCAGCTGCAGTAGAAAGAGTTGGTGAAGTCAGGAACGTGGTGGCAGAGGAAATTTCTATTTTGTGACTCATTTTTCATGTACAGTTCTGTAACCACATCATATTCCAACTAAATCACCAAATATAATACTTCCAACCTTAAAAACATATTTCTTCTATATGCCCAATGTCTTGGCTTATAGATCACTTACACTGTTCTTTAAATGTAAGTTTAAAGTAGTTATATTTCAGAAGATGTTTAGAGATTTTAGAGGCAAAGGACTGATATTGGAGTTTGTATAAATGAAACCACTTTCACATGATTAATAACAAAATATTAGAAAGAAAATACATTATGAGTTTGTGTATAGCAACTGTTCATTTTCAATCCAATGACCTTGAATATATTTGATATTGTTTCTCTTTCAATAAAAACAAAGCATGAAAATAAACAATCCATTCTGACAACTTTTACTAGAAAATTGCATTTTGGAAACCCTTCTCTATTTTATCATTTCCAAGACTATAAAAAGGCCATATTGCTAACATGATATTTGTCAGTGATACTGTCATAGGAAGAAACGATATCAATGATATATTAGGTTATCTTCTAATAATGACTTTTAAAGCACCCTGAGGTTATTACTTAAATAGAAAAAGTAAATGAAATTTTGTTTAAATTCTGAAGAGAGATCCACAATAAAATACATTATTTTAATCTATGTTCCATAAGTGAGATGTAATCTATTTCTAATAGCCTCAGGTTCCATTCCTTCCCTCCTCTAGTTCCCAAAACAAAGGAATATAACTGCATTATGTACCTTTTTCAATATCAGTTTAAATTTCCAAAGGGTATTTAAAGTATGCATTCATTAAATAACTTTATTTTTCCAATTCTCTAAAGGTATCGAGACATGGAGGAGACATTCTGTGGGTAAGAGCTGCCACTAACCATTATGGGTCTTATTTTTAAGTGATTTTTTTAACCAGTACTTCATTTGTTCTCATTTTAAGAGAATTCTAAAAAAAAAAAAAAGAAATTCTAAGCAACAAAGAAGTCTCCTTGCACACCTGATTAAAAAGACCTTTGACCTTGTTTCTATTCTCCTTTTTTATTTTCCTCATAGGGCTGACCACCAATTTCAAGTGTCATAGTTTTTACTAATTTCTTCCCTACCAGAATGAAGTTTTGTTGCCTTGAATGGATGTCACCATTTAGTAATATGTTTGTTCAGTTCATTTATTATTACTATATATCGTTATTACTACATGTTTATATGTGGTCATGGATATTCAACATGAAACCTTTGGAAAATTCTTCTATACTATTCTGAGTATTAGGAATGCACGCATCATGACTAAGATATTTGTGTGACTTCTAGCTTTATTCCAGCAAAGTAAAGACATCAAAATCATAGTAACTACAGATACAAATGTGAAATGCAAAACTTCTATAAGGTAACACAGGAAAAATTCTTGATGATTTATGATTTGGAGATGATGTTTTAGAAAGAAAACCAAAGGTCATAATCCATGAAAAAAGTTTGTAAGATGCATTTTATTTAAATTAAATATTTCTCTGCTGCAAAAGACTGTAAAACAAAAGAGGAAGACAAACTGGGAGAAAAATACTTACAAAAGGTATGTCTGATAATTCATTATTATCTAAACAGGCACAAAGAGTTCTTAAAAGTCACTGATAAGCAAATCAAGCAGATTATGGGCACATAGTAGGTGAACACAGAAATGAAGCTGTGTACAACAGTGACATACTCCCACCTCACCTGTGAGAGTGGCCAAAATCAAGCCCAAAGGCATTCCCCAGACCTAGTGCCTGAAAAATCCATAGTACTAAGAGTACCAAATAATGGCAGAGATGCACAGCAACTGAAGCTTCACTGCTAAGGGAATGCAAAATGGGACCACCAGCTTGCTAGACAGTTTAATGATTTCCCTTTTTTATTTATTATTTAATAATGTAAAAGTTGTCCATAAACCCACCAGTGAATAAAACAGAGTATATCAGAATGAAGATATTAATTCCAGGGAGGTTTAGTGCTCATAGTTAGAAAATGCTGTGAATGAGAAATGCAGTGCACTCTCTATTATGGATTCTTTATATAACAATGGCTTTCAAACATTTAGTTCTCAGTAAGCAGAAAAGATGTTTGTAAGTGCTGTAGGGTACTGTATTCAAAGCATGTCTTGGTAAAGCTAGAGCTAGTCTTAACTATGCAAAACAGTGAACATACTCTGGATTTACCCAGCGGGCTGAAAACTTCAGTTTACATAAATCAACCAAGCTGTCCTACAGAAGTAGAATGGATGGATCATGTTTCATCCACACAATGAAATGTTTTTCAGCACTAAAAAGAAATGGGTGGGCTGGGAAGATGGCTCAGTAGATAAAGCACTATGCCCTCTCCCCTAATGTGAAGACTGGACCCACATAATGGCAGGAGGAGTGTTGGCAACAACTGTAAGCTTCTCAGCAAGAGGAAAGGAGAAACAGGAAATCCATCATGCAAGCTGCTTAACAAGACCAGCTGAACTGGCTGGAGGTCTCTGGGCTCAATTTAGGGATGTTGTATGAGTTAAAAAAAAAAAAAAAAAAGAAAAGAAAGCGACAGCAATCAAAAAAGACAAGGAATGGGGAGGGTTCTGGAGATTTGGCTTAGCAGTTAAGGTGCTTGCCTACAAAGTCTAAAGACCCAGATTCAATTCCCCAGGACCCAGGTAAGACAGATGTACTCGGTGCCACACGCATCTGGGGTTCGTTCACAGTGGCTGGAGCCCCTGGCGTGTCCATTCTCTCTCTGTCTTTTCCTCTTACTTCCAAATTAATAAATAAGTAATAAATTATATAAAAAGGAAGACATTAGAAATCAACCCCTCTCGCATATACACCACACACATGCTTAAAAACAAAAGAAAGGAGAAATGAGCTATCAAGCAATAATGTACATTATCAGCTACAGAAAACAGTCTGAAATGGCTGATGCTTCCTAACACATGACATTGCAAAACAGGCAACACTGGGGAGGCAGTTCAACTGTTCGCTGATATCTAGAAATAGGGAAGGATGAATAGGCATTTATTTGGTCAAGAAAAACTTGACCAGTAGAACTGGGTGGAAACCTATAGTAAACATGACAAAATTGCTGTCAAGTCCAAGATAGCCTAGAATGCACAGGAATTACTATGCACACCTACATAACAAAACAACATGAGAATACACAAAAACATACTGTTTTATCTAAGGATGAGGAAAGATTTAAAATTTAATAATCCTTTATAAGGGGAAATCTGATATATTTTAACATAATACAAAATTAAAGTATTTTCACTTAAGAAATGATTTCCCAGATGAAATGAACCAAGAGAAAATAGAGAGAAATTTCTTTCAATGTCTCAAATTGACAAGGTATCTATATATAAAATACAATGTAAAATCAAACAAAACCGTTAATATAGACAGTGCAATAGAAAAATTTGTAAAAAAAAAAAAAAATAACATACTTAAAAGAGAAAGAAAACCTTAAATTGAGATACTCCACCTCACCAATTGTTTAGGGGTATTCAAGTCATCTATTTCTTTATTAATCAACTTTGGTAATTTGTGGCTATCAAATAATTTACCCATTTCATTATAATCATTGAATTTACTGGTGATGAAATTAATTTTAATGTTCTGTGATTGTTTTTACATATAAAATTTATACCAACGAACTCTCACTCATTCCTGGTAGTAGTAATTTGAATCTTTTCTTAAGCTTTTCTGATCAATTTATCCACATATCTATCAACTTTATTGATCTTCTCAAAGAGCCAATTGTTCAGCTCATTGGTGTTTGTTGTTTCTTGTTTTCTTGATTCATTATGTTCTTGTGTTTGCAAGTGTATGTGTATGGATCTGTGTGGATCCACATATGTGCCTGTGTACATGGAAACTAGAAGACAACCTCAGATGCCTCCACAGGGATTCATTGGCCTGGAACTCACCATGTACACTAGACCAGCTGGCCAGTGAACTCCAGGGATTGGTCTCCATCTCCCCAGTCATTTTATTCTTTTTATTATTATTAATATTAATGTATTTCCATTGGATTAACTTCTTCTCTGACACAAGTATAATTATAATTGAAGTAAAACCAGAAAAATATGTGACAAGTATTTAAAGAAAAGTAATATCAAACCTCTATCAACACTAGCTATTAAGAGCTATAAAATGGGGGTCTGGAGAGATGGATTAGTGGTGAAAACATTTGCCTGCAAAGCCAAAGGATACCAGTTTGGTACTCCAGGACCCACGTAAGCCAGACAGACAAAGGTGCGCATGCACCTGGAGTTCATTTGCTGTGGCTGGAGGCCCGGGCACACCTATTCCTCTCTCTCTCTCTCTCTCTCTCTCTCTCTCTCTGCCTCTTTCTCTCTCTCTCAAATAAATAAATGAATGAATAATAAAAAATAACTGTAAAATGAAATTGAGTCAACTATCAGAGACATAGAAGCTGAGTAGACTCAGTTTCCCTTTCTCTGTATAATACATCTTAATTAGTGACCACTGAGGGAGAGTAATTGAGGAGCTTGTATTAATGTGCCAGCACACAAAGAATAAAACAAGCATTTAGTGGCAACAGTGACCATATTCTGCATTGCATTTTAATTTACTTACACATAGAATGGTCAGGATTTATATAAATAAATTATAATGTGAAAGTAATATCATTCATTTTTTTCTGTCAAAAACTTGCAATTACCTGTTGTGTTTTCTAGGCAGAAAAGCATCTCTGCTAAGTACAAAGAAACACTTTTTTCTATGTTTGACTTTCTCATAAATATCTAGTGAAAGATGTACAAACTAAAAATTATAAGAATCAAGTGTTTTCAAATGTTTTGTGCCTTCTCAGTTTTACCTTGATCTTGATGATATATTCAGTATGCTGAGTAAGCACTTACACATTGTCATCACGAGCTAAGAATTCACAAATAATGCCTAACAGTGGTTTGGCAGTGGCATTAAGGGGCACTATCCTGTTGTCATTGAATCAGCTATGAAGACATCCTATTATCACTGTTACTTCTAAAAGCAAAGAAATGATTTTTATCACCACCGCAAAATAGGTTAAATTACACATTCATGGATTTTATAGTAGTTAAGGGACCTCTTTTCTGCTTCATATCTTCATCAGGGTCTCATGTAGCACAAAATACCCTCAAATTCACTATATAGCCAAGGATGGCTTTGAAATTATTATTCTCCTGTCCCAGCCTCCTGAGTACTAGGATTACAGGCATGTACGACCATGTCTGGTTTATGAGGTGCTAGAGAAGGAAACCATGGCTTCATGCAGGCTAGTCAAACATCTACCAACTGAGTAACATCCCCAGCACAAAATCAATTAACACTGATCCTTAAACACTGCCAACAAGTACAGAAGGCCAGACCTCATGTGAAGTACAGCAGTTCTGAGAAGAACACCAGCATAAATCCATTCTTATAAATCTTGGAATGAAATGCATCTTACAGGTCGCTATTACATTTTAAATATTATATTTCTGTTGCTCAAACATTTGATGATTTTAATATCAAATCAGACTACAAAAGGAAGTCATTTTCCTAAATATTAGTGATGATTATATATGTTTATATAGTTACATAGATAGATGATTGATAGATTGTTAAATAACAGGTTTGTGAGATTAACCTAGAACTGCAAAATAACTCATTAAAATCAATGATAAATATATCAGTCAAAAGAATAAAACAAAAGAGAAGTATCTTGTGGTGATGGTAGGATGTTTTGATGGAATTGTTTCCTTCTTTTTAAGAAAAGTGACTCTTATATGTTTCCTCAGTGACTGAATTTCTCAAGATTAACTATGAATAGGTGAATTTTGTTTTTATTATAAATATGACTGTCATAAATATAAATACAATAATCTTTCTTAAAATCTAGAAGTTACTCATATGTTATGAAAATACTTATTCTTCAGGCACAGATTTTCATTACAATATGCCCGAATTTCTTAAATATGTATATATAATTTAATACAATGTGTCAACTTAAATACAACACATCCTACTTCATCTTGATTAGAATTAACAGAAGAATTTGGAAAAAGGAGACATGAGTCACTCTACTACCCAGAAAAATGTAACAGCCATGTATTTAGAGGAATTTCATTCTGTATATATGGTATAGGAACTATAATGAAGAAAGACATTGAGAGCCATTGTAAATTAATCACTTCTAGGAAATGTACTATAAGTAGTTCCCTTACCATAAATTTGAAATATATACTGTTTTCATTTATTTTATGGTTACTCCTTAATGTTTTAGACAAAAACCTCCTAAACTAAAGGCATTCTCTTTCTTCAAGTGCAGAATCTGATTTGCTATTCAGCTAGTAAAAGAATAAATGAGTTAGAATGAAAGAACACTGATGCTTCCTCTGTGTACCAGGAGTGACTGGGAAGTCCTGCTGCCAAACAAACAAACTACTCCACAAGTAGCTGCCCTAAGATATTGAGCCAGTGTAACAGGCCCAAGTTGGGGGTTAGGCAGGTGAGCATTTTGATACTGACAGGTGTAGCTCCATGATAAAGTAAACTGAACACTGGGAAGCAGAACAAGAAAGAATGCCAACAGGTATCTACACTGCAAACCAAGGAGGAGGACTAAAGGCAAGCAAGACATGGAGAAATGTTGAGTTAAAGGAAACATTGTGGTGAAGATGAAAGAAAATAGAAGAAAAATAAATATCCTAACTGTGGAGAGAGATTTGTATATGTGTCTGTGCTAGCCCTCACTACTCTTTATTATTAGGATGCAACATCACCAAACGTTTAGAAAGTAGAATTCTACCATAATGTATTTATGTATCCACCACTAGTGATTACATAAAAGTATAAATAAGTAGATTGCTACCAAGACCAATGAAAAATATTGGTCAGTGGTATAATGAGAATGTGACAGTTTGTTAGCCCATATCCCTAATTGTCATGAAACATTTCATTTCTTGATATAAGGTTATATATTTAAATAGACATTGGGCTGGAGACATGGCTTAGTGGTTAAGGCACTTGCCTGTGAAGCCAAAGGACCTCAGTTCGATTCCCCAGCACACACGTAAGCCAGATGCACAAGATGGTGCAAATATCTGGAGTTCGTTTGCAGGGGCTGGAAGCCCTGGCACATCCATTCTCTCTCTCTCTCTGTCACTCTCTCTCCCTTTCCCTCTCTCTCTGCTTCTTGCCTTCTCTCAAATAAAAATAATGATAAATAAATAAATACATACTTGCATTAATAGCTGTGAAACATGGTACTTAAAATCAATAAGAAAATTATGAGTTACAAAACATTTAGTGTTATGAATGCTGCTGAATATTATATAATCAAATTAGATCATAATTCATGCCATATAAAATGTATTTATGGTGACATTACAATGTGGAATTAAAACCACAAAGAAATGAAAAGGCAGTCTTTGAGTAATCTATCCTCACAGTCATGCAGGAACATAGTATACTCACAAATGAAATCATCTACATAAGTGACATTTAAATTTCAGGCAGTATCTTTACGCCTTTAGACACAACATCACCGCTTTTTTTTAATATAAAAAAGTGTGTGGGGGCTGGAGAGATGGCTTAGCAATTAAACATTTGCCTGTGAAGCCGAAGGACCCTGCTTCAAGGCTCAATTCCCCAGGACCCACGTTAGCCAGATGCATAAGGGGGCGCACATGTCTGGAGTTCGTCTGCAGTGGCTGGAGGCCCTGGGGCGCCCATTCTCTCTCTCTCTCTCTCTCTCTCTCTCTCTCTCTCCATCTGCTTCTTTCTCTGTCTGAAGCTCTCAAATAATAAATAAAAATAAACATTTTTTTAAAGTGTGTGTGTGTCTGTGTGTGTATGTGTGTAAAAGAGAGAGAGAGAGAATTGGTGTTCCAGGGCCTCCAGCAACTGCAATGGAACTTCATAGGCATTTGCCACGTTGTACTCAAGTGCAAGCTGCATGCTTGCGTCTGACTTATCATGGAATCTAGAGAGTCAGAACATGCTTTGCAAACAAGAGCCTTAGCTACTGATCCATCTTTCCAGCTCGTCATAGCTTTTTTTATACTATTTCCAAATTTAACATATTTAAGATTTTTGGTTCTTGAACAAATGAGATTAAAATATATAAAAATATTATTAATATTCTTGCAGACTATCCACAGCCCTCGGTTCTCTGTGTTGCTTTTAAAATTATTGACAGTTTTACAATTATTTGGGATTATGTACTTCAGCTGTCTAGCATGTTTAGTAATTTTTGCATAGATGTCCAAATTGTGACTCAGAAACCAAATTTATTTCCTCACAATTCTAGAGTTTCAAAGTCCAAGGAGTCTATCCAGGTTGGTTTCTTTCTTTCTTGGCTCGTAAGTAGCGGCCTTCTTGCTGTGACTTTACATGGATGCCCTCTGTGTGCTTGTTTAATCTCTTTGACTTTTAAGAACATTGGTAATATGGGATTAGGATTAACAACATGAATTTAGTTCATCTTAATTATCTGTTTAAAGCCCTATCTCAAAGTATATTCATTTTAAAATTATTTTTATTTTATTTTTATTTATTTGAGAGAGAAATAGGCAGTGAGAAAGTGAGAGAGAGAGAGAGAGAGAGAGAATGGATGTGCCAGGGCTTCTAGCCGCTGCAAAGGATCTCCAGATGCATGCATCCCCTTGTGCATCTGGCTTGGTAGGCAAGCACCTTAGCCACATGGGAGTTAGGACATCAACAGATGAAAATTGAAAAACATAAACAAATTTTAGCCCATAATAGTATAGTGTGTTGAAGTGTGACACATGCGAACCACTGAAACTAATTCCATAAGGAGAGGTCAGAATGTTCCACTTGCCACGGATTTCCTTCCCTTCTCTCTTTCCTCTGTTTTGATACTCATACTTACACATCATCATTCACACCTGCTGTTGTTTCCTGTAAATACAATCCCACAGTAAAATACAGCTTTCTGTCTTGTTTAACTAATAAATATGATTTATTTTTGTTTCATAAATTTCTGTATATATTTCATTTTCTTAATGCTGAATATTATTTCATTTTAAAAATAGCACATTCTATAGTTTTATGTAAATTTAAATTACATAGCCTATTTTTATAAAGAATGCTATAATGAACATTTTCTATAACTGTTTTGTATGCATCCATTTCTCAGTTACTTGAAGCAACTACATATATTCATATACTAGCAATAATTTTCTAATATTTGCTTCACTACATCAAAATCAGTATAAGGATGGCAAGTAACTCAGGGCTTCATAGTAGAGTAGGACGAGAATTCTGTCAGAGTAAGTGTCTCACAAGCCCAGGAGAGCACCCACAAATTGTTTGTCAGTAAAGATAAATGTTTCTTCTTTCAGCCTGTAAAGCATCAGCTCAGCCCTAGCCACTCAATAAGAGCACTCATGTGAGGTGAGAAATACTAAGGTGAAAGAAGGACAAGGTGGATTTTAGCCAGTTACTTAATCCGGCCTTGAAAACTCATGGACACCATATCATGAAAGAGATATAGTGCACACTGTACAGAAGCATGTATGAATTTACTGTGTATATGAGCATGAAGTGACATTTGACTGATGTACATACACATGTATGTAAATTTTCATATTTAGTATTCCAGATATACAAAAGCTTTTATATGCATACAAGCCTATATTACAGAATACAGAGAAAGTAAGCACCCAGGATAATCCCAGTAGAAAAATACAGGGCAGTATGTATAGAAATATAATCACATAAAGCATATTTATGATTTTATACTTGCATATTTCTATCTATAATTTCATGGAAAACACACATTCCATGCTTAAATTATTTAGCATTATTAAAATAGAGTTAATCTTTAAGTAAACAACTAACTATGAATAATTGGAAGATAGCTTTGTGAAAGTTGTATTACATGTTTTAAAAGAGGAAATAAAAAAGAAAATGAAAGCCGGGCGTGGTGGCGCACGCCTTTAATCCCAGCACTCGGGAGGCAGAGGTAGGAGGATTGCTGTGAGTTCAAGGCCACCCTGAGACTACAGAGTGAATTCCAGGTCAGCCTGGGCTGGAGCGAGACCCTACCTCGAAAAACCAAGAAAAAAAAAAAGAAAATGAAAATTATGCTATCATCAAAATACTTTGAAAGTAAATGCTATTATGAAGTAATATTCAACTTCTGAAAATTAAATTGAGCCAATATAAATGAATCTTCTAGACAATAAATTGAATTTCTCTTTATAATATTAATTGCCTTGACTCTCCAAACTCTTCTCTAAATGAAATTATTATTATTATTATTATTATTATTATTATTATTATTATTATAGTTTTTCAAGGTATGGTCTTGCTCTAGCCCAGGTTGACCAGGAATTAACTCTGTAGTCTCATGGTTGCCTTGAACTCACAACAATCTTCCTGCCTCAGGGCAATCTTCCTCCCAAGTGTTAGGATTAAAGTCATGTGCCACCATGCCTGGCTTAACATTATCTTTTAATTTTTTTTTATTTGCAAGCACTTAGGGAGGGGGTAGGGAAGGGAGAAGAATTGGAGGGAGAAAAAGTGAAAGGGGGAGAGAGAGAGAGAGAGAACAGGCACACCAAGCTCTGTGGTCACTGCAGAAGAACTCCAGATGCATGTGCCACTTTGTGCATCCTGCTTTACATGAGTACTAGGGAATTAAATCAAAAGGAGTCAGGCTTTGCAAGCATGCACCTTTAACTGCCAAACCATTTCTCCAGCACAAAATTATCTTAATATAAAAATATGCAAAAAATGAAGAGGATAACTAAAGAAATAATACTCAATCCAAAGTGATATGATAATTTATTTTTGTATAGGATGTGTTGTCAGGGGAAGCACTGAGCACTGCATACTGATATTATGTTTGTGACAAGGGAAAGGATGGTACCAACAACTGATAAACCCGTATTAAGTATGTTGTAATAAAAATGACTTAATAAAAAAAGAAATGAGATTAATGCTTTCCATAGTTCACAAGGTTCTTCTATTTGAAAACATCTGCATAAATGTTAATTCCTATAATTTAAAAAAAGAAACAGAATTTCGACTTCTGCCTAAGATGGTGGCATAGGAATGATGCCAAAGCAGCCTAGGGGAGAAAAAGCCAAAAAAAAAGCACCAAAATATACTCTTCGGTTAAAAAGTAAGGTGTATAAGAAATTGCCAACTGCAGCAGAGAAATAGGAGAGATTCAGGGAGTCTAGAGCCCACAGAAGCAGGCAGAAGCGACTTCAGCCATGGCAGAACCAGTTTTGCGTAGCCACAGCCGCAAGGCTCAGCCTGAGCCACAGGAAAAGCCAGGTGAGGTTATTTTTCACTCACACCAGTCTGCTCGCAAAGTCAAGAAATGTGACAGGAGGACAGCGGGGACCAACAGAGTGGCTCGTGAGGAAGAGGATACGGAGGACCCAGGAGAGTTTCATCCACCATCCACAGCCTCCCCTCCCCCACTGCCAGTGCAAGTACCAGCAAGCACCAGAGACCTGCGGTAGGCAGTTCACGTACACAGCACCAGGCACTGGCAATCAGAGCAGTGAGCCAGTGAGTCAGTGACCCAGCCAGCCTACCTGAGCCCACAGCACATCAAAGAGGGACCCAAGCAGAAGTGCAGGTAATTGAGACCAAAGCCATTCCAAAAGGTAATTGGGATTATACCAGGTCAGTACTTGCCAAATAAGCCTGGTATACAGGCTTAACTTGGAAGTGCTAATTGTACCTTCTATGTCAGGGTAAATTATATGTTAAATCTGATGGATGGTTGGATTTTCCATTCTTAAATAAGTTATATTTTGGGCTTGTCCTTTGTTGCTTCCTGATTTATAGTGCTTTTGTTTCCTCTTTTGTCATTCATAGGGGAAAGGTCTCACTTGGTCACAATCTGACTTGGAACCCTCTACAAACCAGAAATCTTAGCCTCCAAGTTGACAGGATTAAGGGTGTGGAGAAACACACATCCTCAGGGACTGTGACTTTGTTAGAGGATCTGGTTGCCATAATACCTACTGTTGCATAAATACTCTATGCTATTTTTCATTGAATGTGTACATTGTTTAGTTAAATTTTAGAATCCGCCTGTATTTTGTTCCACTCAGCCTACTTGAGCACTCTTATAGCCGGCAAACCCAACCCCTAGGTTCACTTTTGTGGTTACTCTGAGAGGCTTAAGAGCCACACCTAGCACCTTAAGCTCCTACCCTGAAGATATATAACATCAGACTGATTGATACATGTAATAATACTAGAGATAACTAGAAAATATAAGCATTAAATTAATCCAAGATGCAATAATTGCTCCTGTTATGGTGGAAACCAACCACCATATTTCACTAGAGGCCTGCTCCTTGGAGGGAATACATCCCTCATACTAAAAACCTACAACAGGGGTAGTCATGAGCCCTAGGGGTGTAACATCTGCTGCTTTCTGGCTGAATGTATATACAATGCTCACCAAACTGCCCAGTAAGCACTTCTCTTAATGTTCATACCCATATATTAATGCTACTCTTACGTTTTCATTAGAGAACTTTCTCTTTTCAGAAGGCAGTGACCTTGGGATGACTCAGAAGGCATCATGGTGCTGAGAAGAAGTGACAGAGGAGTGCTGAGCACTGAAAAATCTCTATTACACTTTCCAAGGCTCAGGGTCCATTGCAGAAGAGTGGTGGAAAGAATGTAAGAGCCAAAGGAAGGGTAGGACTCCTTACAATGTGCTCCTCCAGACATAAAATGGCCTGGATATCCATGACCTCACAGTGCCTGACAGAACCTACACAAGACCATCATAATAGGAGGAAAAGACCATGACATCAAATAAAAGAGAGACTGATCAAGATGGGGAGGGGATATGATAGAGAGTTGAGTTTCAAAGGAGAAAGTGGGGGGGGGGGATTACCATGGGACATTGTTTACAATTATTGTCAACAACAAAAAAAAAAAAAACAGAATTTGGGGAAAGGAATTTATAAGGAGGAACATGCAATAAAAGGACTCTTCATAATGATGATTTTTCTAATAGCAAACCTAAGCCTTGGTAAAATTGCTCAGTATTTATCAAGGGTACTTATATCAAAATACAAAACACAGCTGCAAACAACAGATACAAAGTGCTTAGCTGTCAAAAGGGTATTGAATGAATCAAGGATTATGGAATTTCAAATGTATCTGCTGTGCCATAGCTCTCATGAAGACTTTCCATTAGGAGCTCCAAGGATTCATATTATTTGCAATAAAAAACCTACAGAAAAATGAGATCAACAGAGGACTCTTGATGGATGAAAAACTTAAAAATTTATGAGAAAAGCCACATTCCAATGTCCATCTATAAAATAAAAATCATATGAGGCCACAAGTTAGTGTGGCAGGGTCTGCCCAGCAGGAAGAAATGCTCTCTACAGGTGCTGGGCTGGAATTTGTAGGTGCTGTATGAAGGCCAGGGAGGATGAAGTCAGTACAGGAAGGTTCTGGTGCCCAGGAAACAAAGCTAGGCTCTACTCTACCTCAGGCCCTCACCTACTTGCTCTCCTTTCTCCACTCCAAATTTGAAGAACATACTATCTGGCACATTTTGTCAAAATAAAAAACACCCACAGGTCACGTGTCAGAGACATGAAACCGCACACGCACATACACACCACACATGCATGCGCGCGTGCACACACACACACACACAGAGTCTTAATAATTTTTTTAAGCAAAGAACAAAAAAGCAGAATGAGATTGGCCAATTATGTGCATAAATTTAAAAGTTCTCAATTCCAGCACTTGGAGCTCCCAAAATGATCTTATATTGATGTCTAGGCACCTTGTCCATTTAAATATAAAAGAAACCAAAAGAGCTGCTGGAATTCCTCATGTGAAGTTTCATAAATACCTGGGAAGAATGCTCAAATTACCTGTAGACAAGCCCATTGCTAAAGAAGTAGACAACCCAATACAGAAGGGAAGAGGAAGGGGAAAAATGGGAGGGAAAGCACAAATACCAAATTTCATGATCAAAGAAAATTAGAAAATGTGAATAAAATGCATGACAGAAGAGCCAAAAATTCATTTATAAAGATCCTGCATCTGCTTAATGGGTATTGTAGCAAAAATAACATAAATAAATAAAATAAAATAAAATAAAAAAGCAAATAGAAGACCAGCCTGGGGAATTCAGTGAGAACCTGCTACAACAATAAGTAAAGAAGGGCTGGAGAGACGGCTTAGCGGTTAAGCACTTGCCTGTGAAGCCTAAGGACCCCGGTTCGAGCCTCGATTCCCCAGGACCCATGTAAGCCAGATGCACAAGGTGGCACATGCATCTTGAGTTCGTTTGCAGTGGCTGGAGGCCCTGGAGCGTCCATTCTCTCCCTCTCTCTCTCTCTCTCTCTCTGTCTGCTTCTTTCTCTCTGTGTCGCTTTCAAATAAATAAATAAAAATAAACAAAAAATTAAAAAATAAGTAAAGAAAGAAATCAACAGAGAGGGAGAGAGAGAAGAAGAGAGAGAAAAGAAAGAAAGAGAGAGAGAAGGAAAGAAAGAATAGAAGGAATATGATATCACCAAAGAACTCACTGGGATAATATGCAGTAGGTAAATGCCTTCCTTGTGATGAAAGCCTAGAAAATACAGGGATTTTATAAGAGGCACCCAGTCAAGATGTAATGAGGCAGAGTGGATGAAACTTGTTACCAAGAGCAGTTACCTCCCTAATTCCACCTTGCCCTAAACTGCACACCTCCAGGGCAGAGGCAAAAGCTGTGTCCACAAAAGACATCGAGCAATGCTGGAAATCATGGATGCTGAGAAGAAGGCCAAGAATTCTCAACACCACCAGAGGAATTAAATTCTGAATAATGAGATTATTCTGCCATATTCTCTCCTGGCAAAGCCAGGTGCTGGATGAGTCTCTGGAAAATACACACTGCCTGGAGAAAGCACCTGCACAGGTACTGCCGGGGTGAGGTTCCTCACTGTGATGGTGCAGTCCTATTTGCAAGGCTCACTCATATTCTTAAGATAAAAAACAACTGCCCATGTTTCAACATTCTGAGAAAACTCATATTAACCCATGTGTATGTGTGTGTGCATACACGTGTTTAGGTGTGTGGGTGCACATGTGTGTGTTGGCATGTGGGGGCTAGATGTTAAACTCTGGTGTCACTCCTCAGGAATACCATCCTTTATTTTGTTTTTGAGACAGGGTTTCTCATAGGCATGAAGCTCACTAACTATTCTAGAATGGCTGGGAATGAGCCCCAGGAAGCCTCCTGTCTCTGCTGCTCCAGCACTGAGATTACAAAAGCATGCCATTCCTCCTGACATTTTTACATCAATTTTCAGGATCAGACTCAGGGAAATGCTATTTTATTTACAGTTGTAATGTTTTAAAACACATACATTCATGACCTTGTTAAATGTAAATTTCAAAACATATATATATATATACATATATATATGTAACAATATATATACATACATATACATAATATATATCAATATAACATATATTATTTATTATATATTAATATATATAATATATATTACATATAACAGTTGTATTTAGGAAAAATATTTTGGACCCCAGATATGGGAAATTTGAAAAGAATAATATATATACATATATATGTGTAACAATATATATACATATATATACATAATATATGTTAATATAACATATATTATATAATATATAATATATATTAATATATACATTATATAATATATATTAATATATAATATATATATATATTACATATAACAGTTGTATTTAGGAAAAATATTTTGGACCCCAGGCATGGGAAATTTGAAAAGAATAATACATGGATGATTTAAAAATGAAGTTTTTTAGACAATTTTTAAAAATTTAATAAGATGTGCAGCTAACAGTCATTAAATTAATAATAATTATCTGGCTGTGTCTTCATTATTTTAAAAGCATGTTTTTTGTTTGGAAAATTTAGAGTGTACTTAAATGTCATTTACAAAGCTTTGACAATTTAATGGTGGAATTGTGACTGTGGTGGACAAAAGACATTCCACCCAGACTCCCCAATTCAAGTAAAGGCTTTCTGCCAACAATGGAGCTTACAAACAGCAGATAATTTCCAACTCTCATCTTTGCCAGGGTCTACCTTAGCAACAGAGGGCTATCTTTAGACAAAGTCATATCTGGTCCACAGGCCCATGACTGAGATTGGCAGGAGTTTCAAGGCTATAGAATTTTTTAAATTACGTTTTTTAGTTAATACACACACACACACACACAACAGTCATATAAGATGATGGGTTGCATCATGGTATCTTCATACTTATGTGTCATTATAATTTGTTTGAATTTGTTCCTCTCCCCCGTTTTCCCCCCATGCCTCCTCTCCTTTAAGGCCAGCTTATTTTATTTAAATGGGTGTACTGTACTGGGTTGGCTGAGGCTTGGTCCACTTTTCCTTTGCCCATGCTGTTTTTACAGCCCTTAAAGGGGCCTCAAACACTTCTTTGTCTTTAGGCTCCTTTCTAAATAAAGAATTATACTGAAAATAAATTGTGTCTTATGAGTACAGTGATTAATCAATAAAACTCCTACCAAATCAGAGAGCCACAGCCTCAGAGGCCCCCAACACCTCATCACTGAAGCAGACCAAAAATGAACCCAACATGGCTCAGGGAAATTTTGCAGAAGAGGGGACGGAAAGAATGTCAGAGCCACATGTTGGGTCATGATATGTAGAGACATTTAGCTTACCCATAACTGTGGGTTAACTCCACAATGCATGACCCGTATACCTCAACAAGGAGGGGCCAAGGGGAGGGGGTAGGTCACTGATGAGCCTAATAATGGTACCAAACTGACTGTATTTGCTGAATACAAAACTAACTAATAAAATGGGGTTATTAGTGTTAAAAAAAAACATTAGATAAAACATTAGAATGACACTTTTTCCAATTCACAGTCCTAAAGGCTCTTCACAGTGGTTAGGCTCCAATGTTTCCCTCTCAGTCTGGGGACCACCTCTTTGTCCTTTATGTATGGCATTCCCACATGCTTTCTCGCCTACAGCACAAGAAAATGCAGCAATACTGTCAACCCTAGCAACATGATAGTTTCTCAGAGGTGTTTATTGTGAACAATATACATATTTTGACAATTCCCTAATTGCATGTATTTATCGCTGTGCAAATTAGTGCTAATGGGGCTACATCTTCTGCCAGGAATACTGGCTTCCAACAACACTCTAAGAATTTTTCCATCTTCACTAGTCATGACCAAAATTCAAAGAGGCATAAACAATAGTGTATTTTGTTATCTTTCTAACTTTACCATTTGGAATGACAATGTATAAATGTAAAGCAGTGCAATTTAAAAGATGACTACTATGGAATTGTACAGGAAATAACTAGAACATTTGCATGATCTTTTCAATGTGAACCTTAGCCTTCTATATACCAGCAGTAGCTGGAAGGAAGGCTGCTAAGAGTCCTGTAACAATTTTATTCCTTAAACAAAAATATGTACCTCCTTAGACATTGCTTAAGTCTAGTCTGGCAGTTCATATTGTAACCTTATGGATTCAAAACAAGAACAGCATTTAACTGAAAGGGCCTTGTGACACTGGAGAGAAGTCACAAATATCCCCAAACAACACTGGCCCTCCCATCCTGAAATACTCCTGAAATATGCTTCCAAGGCTGAGGAGGAGTTGTGTGATTGTGGTCAGTAGTTACAGATTACAGACTGCAATCATTTATGCAGATCATAATGTGAACAGGCAACAGTTTGCACATAAATATGTGAGCCCACACCAAAATTCCCACATCATCCAGTACCCAGAGGGTGTGAGACATCACACAAAAATAGTAGTCTGATACTGCGCCTGGGGCCAATCCTATATGGTGTAGGAAGCAAGAGCAATTCATATCCCAGACCACGTTCCTGGATCTGGGCTATGACCCAGGGTGTTGAAAAGACACAGAGGCACAAGTCCAGTATCTCCTGGGGTCATTTAGTTGAAACCACACACAAGACAGATGAGAGGGGATCCTACAAAGAATAAATAGAAAAAGAGCAACCTATAGTTGAAAGTTACATTAATGAATAACATAAGTAAATTTTGTGGCTCCTGTATTTTTGGGAAGGATTTGGTTTCCAAGAAGGCTTTAAATAAAACAGTGAAAATTAACACACCATTAACTGCCTAGTGCTGCTATAACAAAGAACCACACAGTGAGTGCCTTTAAACATTGGGGATTTATGTGTCCCAGTTTGGAAGGCCATAAGTCTGAAATAAGGATAAGCAGAATCAGTGCTTTCTGGACTGTGGAGGAAAACATTCTAGCATGCACCGTTCACCTCTGGGGATTGTCCACAGCACTAAGTTTGCTTTGACTTGTGATACCATGTCTCCAATCTTTGTCTCCATCATCAAATTGCATTCTTGAGGTATATGTGTGAGTGTTTGACCTTGTCTCTGCTCTCTGTGTAAGAACACCAGTGATTTAGTACTATGGCCCATATGAATCCAGTGGGACCTTAACTGGATTACATTTGCAAAGACTGAATCACCTAATTTGATCACAGACATAGAGATATATGTCATTATCATTTCAACTTTTTCTTTATGGAGACAAAATTTAATACAAAAAATACTCCATTATAAAAATATATGCTTTCACTTTATTTTCTTATATGGTTGAATTAGGAAAATTAAATATAAAAATATCCCATTTTAGTAAGAAGACAATATTCATAGGAGTGAATGCTAAAATCCATAAGCACAGTTTTAATTATTGTTCAAGGAGAAAATGTTAAGTCAATAAAAACATTCAAGGGGCTGAGTTAGCAGAAAGTTACAAGCTTTGTACTCACCCGCAGGAACATTTCACTGTGAAAAGTGATAATGGATCATAGGACACTAAATTAATTAATTTGAGAATCAAGTCCATTCAAAAATCTTTGACTCTTTACATTTAATGATAAAATTAAGTAAACGATTATTCTTGAAAAGGGAAAAAAAAAAAAACCTTGTTTCTCACGTAGTGTATATATGTTTCATCACCATGCTCAAATGCTTTCTAAGACAAGAGGTCTTTTGGCCTTCCACTTTACCTCACTGTGAGCTTTAAGTGCTCTGATGTGTTTAAGCATGCTGTTTTTGTAAGGCATATCAACCAGCTAGATTTTCAGTTCTTTGAGGGCAGGTGTTATATGAAACTTGTTCCCAGGGGAGATGTGAACACATGTCTGTTCACCCCAGATAAGGCACATACAACAGACCTAAGGGCAACTGCACCAAAATCCAGTTTGGGTGAACTAATGAGTTGGATTTGGGTTACTTACAGAGCTTAGGCAAGGGGTTGCTTACAGCAGCATGGCTAGCTTGAAGGCAGCTGCATCATTAAAACATCTACTCTAGCATGGGTGGTGTGGTGGTTTGAGTCAGGTGTCCCCCATGAACTTAGGTGTTCTGGATGCTAGGTTCCCCAGCAGCTGATGAAAATTGGAAATTAATGCTTCCAGGAGGCAGTGTATTGTTGGGGGTGGGCTTATGGGTGTTATAGCCAGTTTTCCCATGCCAGTGTTTGGCACACTCTCCTGTTGCTGTTGTCCACCTTATGTTGGCCAGGGGGTGATGCCCACCCTCTATTAATGTCATCGTTTTCCCTACCATTGTGGAGCTTCCCCTTCGAGCCTATAAGTCAAAATAAACCTCTTTTTCCCACAAGCTGCTCTTGGTCAGGTGATTTCTACCAGCAATTCAAACATGACCGCAACAGTGGTGACTCAGGGAAGCTGCATCTGGAGCTCACTACAGTACTTACTCAGTTGCTCGAAGAGCCCCTGGCCTATGCTCCTCTTCATGCCCACGGTTGTTTACTCTTTATGTAATATTAACAAGGGTTCTTGGGGATCTTGTGTTTCAGGAGCTTCCTGAGACTGGTGAAGTGCCCAAGCCAGTTTATTTCCTGAACTTTAATAAGCTTTATAACTTCCCGAGTCTTAAGGAACTTCCCTCAAGGATCAGATGCTTCAATGCAGTAGGAAATGTTCTATCACAGCAGGGATCACCTTTAAATCAGTAATTCTCCCACCTATATTGCTAAATCAATAATGTAAACAAATTAAAAATTACTGTACATTGCATAATTCAAAAAATTACTGTATAATGCATAATTAAAAGGGTATGACCGATTAACAATCAATCTGTAGCCTACAGTCATTTCTTACAAGGAATAAATATAAAAGTTAAAAAAAAAAAACTAAAATTAGTTCATGTTTCAAGAAAATATGAAATGTTCCTAAAAAGATGGTCTTCATTTTATTCTCATATAGTAGTCACCTATTGCATGAAAAAAAAAATTATTGGCCGGGCATGGTGGCACACACCTTTAATCCCCGCACTTGGGAAGCAGAAGTAGGAGGACCACTAAGAGTTTGAGGCCACTGTGAGACTACATAGTAAATTACAGGTCAGCTTGGGCTAGAGTAAGACCCTACCTCAAAAAAAAAAAAAAATTGGACCTCAGTGGTAAGCTGATCACTTTATTTTACCATGACCTAAATGCACACAATGATACTCAGACATATATTTCCATAGGTAGAATGAACTTTCACAGGTAAAGTTCATGGAAGCAAGTAATATAACTTACTTTTTTTTCTTTCTCTGTAATAGTAAAATTTCTCCTTTGAGTGTAGTTTTGTATTTTTTTCATTTTATATCAACACTGAGAATAGGACCATCAAAATCAAAATGTCTTCTAGTTTCACAATATTACTATAATAATTGTTAATGACTCGTGAGTCTCTGTGGATTCTTTGATTCCTTTCCTTCTGACTTTCTTTGGTTCAGCAGCTGTCTTTCTCCTACTTTGTACTCCATTCTTGGAACAGAAAATGACTTGATAATTTTTATTTTGTGCTGGAAAGCTAAACTCCTATGATGCTATTATCTTTTTTAAAAAAATATTTAATTAATTTACTTATTTCACAGAGAAAGAGGAAGAGAGAGAATAGGCATGCCAGGGCCTCCAACCACTGCAAACAAACTCCAGACGCTTGCGCCCCCTTGTGCATCTGGCTAATGTAGGTCCTGGGAAATAGAACCTGGGTCCTTTGGCTTTGCAGGCAAATGCCATAACCGCTAAGCCATCCCTCCAGCCTGATACTATTATCTTAAATGTACGATGCAGTGGTTTCCTGGGGGAGAGGGCTCTTATCTACTTAAAACACGGGGAACAGATTTCTTGTGTTTTTGGATCCCTCAAAGTTTCATGTGGTAGAGGAGTGAACCCAGTTTTAAAATTATTGTGTTTTCTGTGATTTGTTTTAGCTATGCCATGAACCTTTTGGCTCCCTTAAGATCTTTGAAAGCAAAAGTTAGTAGGGTAATTTCTCAGCCCCTTATGACAGTGAAGATACTTTACCAAACAGAAGTACAGAATCAATCAGCTTCAACTAAGATAAATGTGATAAGAACAGGAAGTAATACAGCTTTTAAAACTCCGTTAATATTTCAGAGGTATTTACAGCTCACATACCATATGCTCCTGTTAGGGGACATAGCAAGAGTACAAACACAACTCCCTACCAGTGACCTGGGCCAGGAGGCAAGAAAGGGAGGTGGGAGTTAGAGCCTACAGAACTTTGATTTCTTCCTTCCATGACAGGAAGTCTTTGGTGTGAGGTGTAAATAAGAAGTTGACTTAGTGAATTTAGAGAATGAATTAGAGTCAGAAGGCATTAGTAGGAGCTATTCAGACAAGTCAGGTATCAGGAGGACCTAAACTAAGTAGCATGGATCTAACAATAAAGGTTTTTAGAAAATACAAACTTCTGGGCTGGAGAGATGGCTTAGCGGTTAAGTGCTTGCCTGTGAAGCCTAAGAACCCCGGTTTGAGGCTCACTTACCCAGGACCCACGTTAGCCAGATGCACAAGGGGGTGCACGCATCTGGAGTTCGTTTGCAGTGGCCGGAGGCCCTGGGGCACCCATGCTCTCTCTCTTTCCCTCTCAGCCTCTTTCTCGCTCTGTCTGTCACTCTCAAATAAATAAATAAACTAACAAAATTTAAAAAAAGAAAATATGCATTTCATACTTAAATATTGATTTAATTTATCTTGTAATTGTATGTGTTATCTAATTTTTTTGTTTATTTTTACTTATTTATTTGAGAGCGACAGAGAGAGAAAGCGGCAGAGAGAGAGAGAGAGAGAGAGAGAGAGAATGGGCGTGCCAGGGCCTCCAGCCACTGCAAACGAACTCCAGGTGCGTGTGCCCCCTTGTGCATCTGGCTAATGTGGATCCTGGGGAATCGAGCCTCGAACCGGGGTCCTTAGGCTTCACAGGCAAGCGCTTAACTGCTAAGCCATCTCTCCAGCCCGTGTTATCTAATTTTTGAAAAATAAGTCACATATCAGTTGATAAGTTATTTTCAAATTAATATATCAATCTACTTCTAAGTGGTAAAATCTGGATGATTATTAAGTGAAATTAAAGACCCATGATGTTGATAAGTGAATTATTATAATTCATCACATTCCAATAGCTTTCAAACAACATCTGAGATTAATCTGGAAAAATGTGTAGATTACTTATATTATTAAAACAATTACATCCATTACAGTAAAATAACTTAATGAGATTTCATGTTTAGGAATGCATAATAATTAATTATCTACATTATTAGAGCAATTAGCATAGATTCATATCTTCACTATCATAAATAACTTCAATTTTTTACATTATATTTTACTTTAAGTCTGAGAATTTAAAAATTTAAAAATTATGATAACATATTAACATGCTAAATTTTTAGTATTTTTTAATGAAATATACTACATTTTAATGAAGGAAATTCTATTATCTTTCATGTTATCTTTACAGTCCAGTACTCATTATATGTGGCCTAATGATGACTGAGAATAAATCTTTGATTAGAAAATTAAGTCCACTGCATGGAGCACAGCATTAATGAATAGTGCTATTTCCTTGCTGCTCTGCACTCCTTAGAAAACCTCCATGTCATGCTGTCCTTTAGATGGTGCACACTTTATCCAGGAATATTTAGTGTCCAAAAACCAGCATCTTTATGCTCTTCCACCTTTCCTTCTTTCATCTTTATGAAATCTCTTCTCTTTTGGGTTATATGATACCACTGTGTGTTGGAGCTTTGTTGGTTCTAACAAGAGAGCAATTATTTAACAACTCCATCTCCTCAGTTCTTCTTCCTTACTTACAAAACACTTAACTTAGTCTAGATGTTCAGTCCTCCACCATATATCAATTAACTCTCTGGTTAACTCTATAGGAAAATACACTATATAATTAGAAAACATTTTCTTCCTCTCTCCCACTAAACTTTATATTAGCTTCCTGCTCCAATATTTCTCATACATGAAGAGAGTTAGCATAAATATGAATAGGGAGAAGATATGAAGAATTTTTTCTATCTGCTTATAAACCTGGGACTCATTACCCAGTCTTCCTTGCAGCTATTGCTTAACACCATATTAGTAAATTCTGGTATTATTCTAGTATTATGTAATATTTCCAGAACTGACAAAAAAAAAAAAAACAGAGAGATAGTTCACTGTTTTTTTTTTTTGTTTTTTGTTTTTTTTTTTTTGGGGGGGGGTTCAAGGCAGGGTCTCACTCTAGTTCAAGCTGACCTGGAATTCACTATGTATTCTCAGAGTGGCCTCGAACTCACAGCCATCCTCCTACCTCTGCCTCCCGAGTGCTGGGATTAAAGGTGGGCACCACAACACCAGGCAGTTCACTCTCTTTTTACCCATTTCACAAACAAAAAGTCATGTGTGGATGGTTCCAACGTTACAAACACAGAAAGATACTAAATCAGTGAAATTCCCTGGATCATCACTTGCAATGTCCAGGAAGCCATTTAAATAGGACTATCTCTTTAACTAGGTCTGGTTAGAAATAAACTTTTATAACACATGACTCTGAACATTACATTGATTAAGAACAGGTACAATAATGAGATGCTATAGACAGAGATATTAAAAAATGACTTCTGGATAGTTTGGTAGTACCCATTTCCAAAATGATCTTTCCCTTAAAAGTAGGATGAGTCATTCATATTGCATGACCTTGTTAGCTTTTGAATGAGTCTTCTAAGACATATGGCATAAAAAAAGCATAGAGTGCCAAGCTAAGTTCTTTACAAAAGAAATCACTGACAAAATGCTTAATGAGGACAAAAAGAGAAGAAATTGGGTAATACAGCTTTTAAAAAATGAATAAACAAACATGATCCTGTGTAAAGAGAGAGAATAAGAGAGCATTAAACTATGCATAGTTTTGGCTGACAGTGCTGCACCTAGACTCCATTAACAACCTTAGCAGGCAAATCTCACCTGCTAATAAGACTAATACCTATGGAATATAAGAAAGTAGAAGATATGAAGACCTACAGCAACAATTTAGAGGTATTTCAAGTCTTGATGGACGGAGCAGAGATAGCCATGAATGATATGCTTATGTGTTGGCCATGGGAACTTATGCTAGAAGACATGCCTTGTGTTCTAGCTTTCAGAAAATAGTAGTGTTTGGTGAAACTGCTATGGACAAAAAGCTTGAATCAACTCTGCATCAGGTGGCTCCCCTTTCCTTGGCTTATACAGCTACACCCCAAAACTCCAGTATATCCAATGGCAGCCCAAGTATCCTTACCCTAGATTTCCCATGACTACAGTTCATACAGACAAAATTTATGCCAAGTGATATTAATCCATATCTCTTCATTTTTTAGTAATTGTTTTATTTTTAGTACTCACATATGAGATAGATTCTTTACAATAATGGTCTGCTGGTTTCAGGACTCTACAATTAGCACAAAGTAAAACTTACTCATGCAATATTGAATTGACAAGTGATGTACACTCCTTGAACCCCATCCCGATTTCTCATTGTGGTGGTTTGATTCAGGTGTCCTCCATAAATTTAGGTGTTCTGAATGCTAAGATCCCAGCTGATGGAGATTTGGGAATCAATGCTTCCTGGAGGCAGTGTATTGTTGGGGGCAGGTTTATGGGTATAATAGCCAGTTTCCCCATGCCAGTGTTTGGCACACTCTCCTGTTGCTATTGTCCACCTGATGTTGGCCAGGGCGTGATGTCCATCCTCTTCTCATGCCATAGTTTCCCCCTGTCATCACAGAACTTCCCCTCGAGCCTGTAAGCCAAAATAAACCTTTCTCCCACAAGCTGTTCTTGGTTCGGTGATTTCTACCAGCAATGTGAACCTGACTGCAACAGTAAAGTGGTACTGAAGAGTGGGATTGCTGTTAGACACCTGATTATGTGGCTTTGGCCTTTTGGAGCTGATTTTCAAGAGGAATGTGGAAGGATTTGAAACCTTAGCCTAAGAGATGCCTTGCAGTGTTCTAAGTACAGCTTGATGTACTATTTTGGACAAAGTTGAAAGACCTGAATGCAGGAAGAACTATGGACTGTGAGGTTTGGCTTATGAGGGTGAGAAAGAGCTTTGCTTGGACTGGGCTAGCAGTTTGTGGGAGGCTTGCTCTTATGCCCATGTTCTGAGAAGCTGTGCAGGGTTGCTTTGCATAGAAATGAACTAGTGTGAGCAGAGGGATATAGCACAGAAAAAAAAAAAAAAGTCTTTTGGTGAACTGCTGGTCGTTCAACTACAATTGAGAGATTAAAACCTTTGAGATTGGGCCAGCTGACCTGCACTGGGACAACGAAAGAATGCAGGCTCTTTTGAAGGGGTCTGAGTGATCAAAGAATGTCCTGTTCTTCAAAGTCTGTTTTATTCCCCATTAGATTAACAAACTGGCACCCTGCCTGGTATTGTGGAGTATAAGAAATGCAGGAAAGAGAGGGTCATTGAGTTTGCAACACAGTCTTGTGTTTTAGAAATGACCGTGGGCAGTATGAAGCACGTTTGCTGGATGCCTGCATGGAGACTCCATGGGGAGATGAGGATGAACCATGGGTTGCAGTGGAGACCCAGTGGACATGCTAGGACCAAGAGATGTCTGCTAAGGAAAGCTGCCAACCCTGAATGAAGTTTTCCAGGACTGTGACTAGCCTAGCTGGAGGGGTGGAATTGGAACACCATAGATGTTGCTGGTTAGAATTATTGGGCTTGGAGACTTGTCACTGCCTAGAGTTGTTGGACTTGAAGCTACAGAGTTTTATGTTTGCCCTGGTTGTTTTAAATCTTGTATTGGTTGAATATTTCTTTGCTATTCCCAATGCTATCTTTTGTAGTGTGAGTGTTTATTCTGTGCCATTATGGGTTTTGGGAGGCGGGATTATTTGTTATTATGGCTCAGTTAAATGGATTATGGGGATGTTTGAACATCATTAAGACTTATAAAAATTATTGGGGACTTTTAAACATGGACTGAATGCATTGCATTTTACATCTGGATGGTTAACAGTTTGTGGGGGCCAGCGCTGGAATGTGGTGGTTTGATTTAGGTGTCCCCCATAAACTTTGGTGTTCTGAATGCTAGGGTCCCAGCTGATGGAAATTTGGGAATTGAACCTTCCTGGAGGCAGTGTATTGTTGGGGGCAGGCTTATGGGGTATTATAGCCAGTTTCCCCATGCAAGTGTTTGGCACACTCTCCTGTTGCTATGGTCCACCTTATGTTGGCCAGGGGGTGATGTCCACCCTGTGTTCATGCCATTGTTTTTCCCTGCCATCGTGGAGCTTCCCCTTGAGCCTGTAAGCCAAAATAAACCTCTTTTTCCCACAAGCTGCTCTTGGTTGGGTGATTTCTACCAGCAATGTAAACTTGACTGCAACACTTATTGATCAGTAAATTTATTCAACCCCCCTATCCAAAACTCTGGTTTGTTTGTTGTGACAGTTATAGCCTTTCTACTGTGCATGCAATTCTATCTATGACTAGCTTTTCAGTATTGATGCTGAAAATTTGCAGTAATGTACTCTAAATATGACTTTTAACACTGATAACTGTATCAATTGCTTTCACATTGCTGGTACAAAGAAAAAAAATCTTGACTAAAAGTAGCTTAAAGAGGAAAGCAGTTTAATTTTGTCTTGCATTTTGAGGGTGGTGGAGACCATTAATGACAGGGAAGTCATGGCAGAAGCACAAAGACAGCATCACGATGTCACATCTGCATGGAGAGAGTACAGCCCGTGGAGTCCAGCTATGGCACCCAGAGGTCCACACCCACTGACACATTTCCTTCAGCAAGGCTCTACCTCCTAAACGTTCAACAACCTTCCCAAATAGCCCCAACAACTAGAAATTAACTATTCAAACACATGAGCCTTTGGGGGACATTTTCCATTCAAACCACCAAAACAATCATGACTTCTGAAATCTTACCTAATCAAGGTAACACACAATCTCTGCTTTCCTAATAACTTTGTTTTTCAAGGTAGGGTTTCACTCTATCTCAGGCTGACCTGGAATTCACTACGTAGTCTCAGGGTGACCTCTCGAATTCGTGGCTATCCTCCTACCTATGCCTCCCGAGTGCTGGGATTAAAGGTGTGTACCACCACCCCTAGCCTTTACTAATAACCATGGAACATTTATTTATTTTTATGTCCAAAAAATATGCACATCTGTGATTATATGAATCATAAAGGAAAATAAAGCCTAGAATCAAAATATTTAGGTACAAGTGCTTGATACAAAGTAGGATTTTAAAAACTCATGCTTTTATATTGTTTATAAATATTTTCCTGTTTTACAAACCTCTAATCTAATGGTTAAAGTATCATAGAATAAACAAAGACCACAAGAAATACAATATTATAATATTGAATATTCAGAAATATCTCTAGTATAATTTCTTTGTAGCACATTTTATTTTAATTATTTATTTATTTGAGAGAGAGAGAGAGATAATGAGCATGCCAGGGCCCCCAGATCTTGCAAACAAACTCCAGGTGCATGTGAAACTTTGTGCATCTGGCTTACGTGAGTATTGGAGCATCACACCTGGCTCTTTAGGCTTTGCAAGCAAGCACCTTAACTGCTAAGCCATCTCTCCAACCCACACTTTAAATTTAAATATAGTACAAAAATGTGTTGTTATATCACATAAAATACTAAGGAAAAGCAGCATAATATAAAAATCTTGTCTAAATTGAAAATCCTTTGTAATATACTTGAAGGATAAGTGAAAACGTACAAAGTAAATCATCCATTATGATCTTATAAGCAACCCAAATTAAACTCTCTCTCATACACACACACACACACACACACACAGAGGGCAAGCTGGAAAGAGCAAAAGGTTCAACGAGAGTATTAAGGGGACAAGGAAGGGTAATGGGAGGTTAATATTATCAAAATATGATAGATGTATAAAATTGACAAAAAATGAAATTTTAAAGTTTAGAAACAAAAGTAGTTTTTAAATAATCTAATATTTACATACTTAAATAAAATTTACTTTTAGAATCAGTTTATTTGAAACTACCACTAATGAAGATGTAAAATTATGACTCAAGAAGTTATATATGTGATTTATTTTATATGTATATTTTCTAAATCTTGAAACAAAGGTATATTCCTTCAGATTGTCCTTCAGATCATGTTAAATTTTTCACTGGCAATTAAAAAGTTGAGGCATTGAAAATTGATTCCTTTTTAATAATAATTTCCTACATATGCTATCTACGCTTGTTAATTACATAGAAAGCTTAAAACATCACAAGAAAATGTTCTGTCTGGACATCTTTACATAAGCCAATATATAAACATTTAGATGCAGCAGCATAGGGTTGTGGGAAAGAGACTAATTTTATTAAAACAAGTCATGTATTAGCATTCCTTAAACCCAACTGTTCTTAAACCCACACACTATCAAAGTGTAAACATCTGACTATAGCAGCATAGAACTGTGGGAAAGAGAATTTAGTAATCTCGTATACTCAAATTTGCTTGAATACATACATTACTTAGTACTTTTACACTTTAATATTGAAAATAATTTTACAAAGAACTTTCAGAATTATTATTATAATTGGTTGACTTGTTTTTAAAATCAAAAGTTATTTGATAATGGATTAAACATTATTAATATAGAAAATAAATAGTGAAAATTTTGGCTTCAGTTAAAATTAACTACCATGAACCTCAGAAATATATATACATATGTGTGTGTATGTGTGTATATATATATATATATATATATATATATATATACTAATTACACTTGTAGATATAGACACATTTTCTTAAGTGACACTATGTCACAGTTCTGTAAAATGTATTCCATTGGTAACGGTACTTTCCAATTGGAAAATTATGCCTCAGTGAAGGGTACCATCACAAAGTTGGCACAATCAGCAACGAATAGAGTTCAGGTAGTATGACCCACCTCTGGACTCTGAGCTCTGAAAAATGTACACATTAAATTTGTTTTCATGGCTGGAGAGATTACTCAGTAGATTAATGTTCTTGCCTGCAAAAAACTAACAATATGAGTTTGATTCCCCAGTACCCACATAAAGCCAAATGCACAAAAGGGGCACATGGATCTGGAGTTCATCTACAGTGGCTAGGGCTCTAGCACCCCCATTCTCGATACCCTCTCCTCTCTCTGCTTGCAAATATATAAAGATATTTTTTAAGCCAGGCGTGGTGGCGCATGCCTTTAATCCAGCACTCAGGAGACAGAGGTAGGAGGATCGCCATGAGCTCAAGGCCACCCTGAGACTACAGAGTTAATTCCAGGTCAGCTTGGACCAGAGTGAGACCCTACCTCTAAAAAACAAAAACAAAAGAAAAGATATTTTTAAATGATTTCAGTTACCTATATGCAGAGCCAAACAGCATCTGTATTTTTGTATTTAATATAAATTGTAATATAAATGTATATCTTTAAAGAACCCATAGATTCATAATTCAATTTTAACCTCAATACATGCCTAAGAAGTGACAGCATGTAGCAGCAATACACGTGATCTTCATCTGTAAGTAAAATACAATCAAGTGAAAAATAGAATGTGGTTAACTCCCTCTGCAGATTTACAAAATTCATCTCAGTCTAGCTACGCAGTTCTATTAAAAATAAAGGCAAACTATGGTTATATCCTTATGTTAGGTTGAGCATTAAACCCATAAACAACATTTAGTCCTTTACGCCAATATATATAAAACAAGGTTTCCAAGAAGTTTTGAACTAATATGAAAATAATTAGTATTCCAGTTCACATAAAGTGCCATCAGAGATGGTCTAAATTTTTTAGGAACTAGTGAAAATCAGTTATCAACTTGACAGCATACTGCTTTTATTTTAAACATCCTGCCTTGTGTTAACTGTTCAAAACACACAAAATTAAATAAAATATAAAATAGCTTTAATTGATATCATGTTATGATAAAATTGGTACATAAAGGATAAATGTATCAAGACAACCACTACTAACTTTATCGTATTAATTTTTATAGACTATTCCTAGACAAAAATGGATGAATGCATGGATGGATGGATAGATGACTACATAAAGCTCATTTCTTTGTTACTTTTTGTTAACATTAATTTGCCTTAATAATGTAGCAAGGATTTTAGGTAAGTCATAGTGAATCTCTCAGAGATATTAATGCAACATGTTTATGATATCATTAGATATTTAAGTCTATTCTAACTGAAAATATCTGTAGAAATTATCAGGTTTGGTCTGTGAAGGGCCATGAGGTTGCTAATTATTAGTCTTACTTATCATTTAAACTACCAAAGCCAAACACACAATGCAAAGGCTGCTATTTCCATTTAGTAAGCATAAACATAAATCACTTAATTCACCTGAAAATCTTGTTACAGACAACTGAGCAATCTACTTCTCTACCAAAACTGCCATTTCCTACTAAGCACTATGGATTCACAGGTATTTACTTAGAGGAAAATTAGGGGCTAGAGAATGGTCAGAGCCAAAAATAGAGCAGCCTTCTAGAATCATATAGGTCAGAACCTGGAGGGACAGAAAGCAGATGGTCATAAACTTTCAGGGATGTCAACAAGTAATTTTGTCCACAAATTAACCTAATCTGTATTCAACAGCATCAAAAACCAAAGATGAGTTTCGGGAAATGTAGTAGCAATTAAGGTCAAGGTTAGTAGATAAAGAATGCCTCAAAGTGATATTCATAGATAACAGAGGTCTTGCCTCTGGTCACAATATTGCTGAGAAGGAGTGGCTATTCTAAGTTTGTGCAAAGGATTAGCATCTGCTGAGTACAGAACATGCACCAAGAATCATGTCACGCACTACTGTGCAGACCAACTCATTCAATCCTCAGGATATCCTGAAAGCACTTTCATGTGATTGGTGTGTCTAGAACACCACACAATATACCATGTACATTTGTAAATGTCATCAAATAAATGGCTGAAGGCCTGTTAACAATGGCAGATTTCTTTTTGTTACACATTACTAGATATTCCAAGAAGAAGTGTTTTCAGGACATTAGAGGGAACACCTGAATCAAAGTGCCCTGGAGAAGGTAAGATGAAGCCTAACCTTAATTTTCTCCAGTTTGTCTTTCTCTCTCTCTCTCTCTCTTCTTTTGCTTTTATATGACCTATCTTTTTCTTCCCTCTTTTCCCTTGGTGCTGGCCTATAACTCCCAGTACCAGGATGCAGTTAACATCCACAATGAGCTGTTGATCAGAGAGACTGACAAAGTTTCCTAAAAGAAGACAGACTTCTGTCAGAGCACTTGATTACTCACCAAAGGTTAATGATAAGACCCTACTGCCAAAGACACCATATATTGTCTGTGTGAAACATGGAGAGACCTGTATGGATTATGGAAGAGACCCAGTCCCCAGACAGTTACCTCCTCTAGTGCCAGAAGGTACTACATGCGCTACTGGGGGAAAATGGCCAACATCTGTCCAAGCAACTCAAGGTCTAAGCTACTCAGCAGCAAACAACCTGACAAGATGCTCACCCAAGTGCAAAAGTGGCACAAAGCAATGGTGGGTAACCAACTGCTCTTGGATTGGCTAACAGATCTGCTCACTGGAAGGAACCCATAGCTGGAACTGTGAAACAAGTCAGAATCATATCCAAATAATGAGCTTGCTCTCCAATATCAAGCTCCCACCAATCTTGGGCTGCAAGAGGGCCTACACCTATTAAATGCTCTATAAACCAACAATGATTATCCCATTTAATCTGTGCTGACTTCACTATCCACTGGAGAATCTGCTTCTCTTTGTCTGATGGACACAGAACCTGAGGAGAGATTCAGCCCATCACACCTCACCAGGACCCCAGCTGATACCATAGAGAAATTGGGGAAATGAGCAAGAGGGCTGCTTTCTTGGTGAACCTGATATCAGCACAAGGGTAAAGGAGATAGACACAGAGGACACTCAACTAATAGCAAATCAGAGATCCAGAGACACAGAGGCTCCCAAAAGCCCATCACTGAAGTAGACCCCAAACAAACCCAACTTGGCTCAAGCAACTTTGCAAAAGGGGGGGGCAGAAAAATTGTTAGAGTCACAAGTTGGGTCATTATGCACAAAGACATTGCCTCTTACCCATGACTGATGGCTACCCCCACAATGCATGACCCACAATCCCCAATGAGGAGGGTTCCTTCAGAGGGGGGAGACAGGGATGAGGTTAAGGATGATACCAACATGTGCTGTTTACACACTGAGTATATATATATATATATCTTTCAGACACCTAAGTCAGGACATGTGAGGATATATAAACAAGTGTATAAAGATTTATGTAAAATATAATTATAGTTGTCGTTAAATAAAATATGAGTGATTATTTGATTGATGAAAAATTATTAACCAGATATATAAAAACCGTCAGCATAGCTAGCATAGAAAATTATCAAAACTCTCTTAGTTACATGAAGTAAGTCTCAGAGCAGTTTTTATTTCATGATCTTAGGTTAGTAAGAGAAACTGAGAATAGGAAATGGTCTTGTTCAAGACTTCTTAAATTATAATAGTTGGATAAACCATTAATACTGTTTTTCTGGCTTTGGTATTTAAAGGGTAGGGTAAAAGGAAGCAGAAATACAGAGTAACAATATTATTTTCAGTTTCAAAAAATATGCTTAATTAAATACCATTTTCTTTGCACTTATGTTTCATGCACTTATGCAATGCTTAACAATTTCTCTTGCAATTAAAATCGCCATCAATTTTATCTGAACCAAATAAACTATTTTTCATATTTTATATAATTGTTTATGAATCAATAATGTTAATATCAACACTATACCTATTCAGTCTTCCAAAAATGCAATAAATGCCAATAAAATGCATTCATGTAATGGAATAAGGCATTTAAAGGAACACTACAAGAATATGGTATAGTTGTCCTTCAGGATACTCAAAGTATTAGTTCAAAAGCCTTTCAATAAATAAATACCAAATCCAAAGACACGCAAATTCCCTGGTTGCAATGGGATAGTATGCTAATATAACCTATGTACATCCTGTTATTTACATAAAATCATCTTGATATTACTTTTAATATTTAATACAATGTAAATTCCATGCAAGCAGTTAATAAAATGTACTTTTAGGGAATAATGGTAAAAGGTAAAAGTCTGCACATGTTTAAAACAGATGCAACCATCACAGGCTACCTGCATCTTTATGTCATATGACTCAATCTCCAGTGAAGAACTCACATATATAGAGAAGGCCTACTATATTGCAGAATTTTATTCAGAATCTTCAAATAATTTAAAAAGAACAAAGAAATAAATGTTTTAAAACTATTGTAATTATGTAAAGAAAATATGTTGTTCATACATAAATTCCATTTCAAGTACAGCTATTAATATTGACATTGTACATTTGAAAATGATACCCTTTATCCATTTCTGTAAGAACATTCTTTAAATCTCCATTATATATAATCTGCACAATGCTGGTAAAATTAAAGGTCAGAGTTGTCAAGTAGAAATATCTATTTATGTCTATACAAAATATTTGTTGCTTCAAATGATAATGAATTCTGAAATGTCAATAATATAAATGATATTTTGAGTTCATGCCAGTGTCTAAGAGCGGTTCCTTGAATAGAAGGAAGTATTCAGATTGTCTGAGGGGGAAAGACTGTGAGGCAGCCGGGCGTGGTGGCGCACGCCTTTAATCCCAGCACTGGGGAGGCAGAGGTAGGAGGATCGCTGAGAGTTCGAGGCCACCCTAAGACTACAGAGTGAATTCCAGGTCAGCCTGAGCTAGAGTGAGACCCTACCTCGAAAAAAAAAAAAGAAAAAAAAAAAAGACTGTGAGGCAGAGAACATGTTGCCACAAACAATTCCAAGGGCCTGGAGTTTTCTGCCAACACAGGCCACGTGGACCCTGTGCACATGTGTATTTGACATCTGCAAGGTCAGAATTCAACCTCACTGGCTTACAGCTTGAAGCTTTTATACCTTCCACATTTCTCCATTTCTCTTCCTCAGTTTCCTTTTTAGGTCCTTATAGATGTACAATTTTATAGTCCAGCTGCTTGTTATTATTTTAGTATTTCAAATTACTTTGATTTTAATGGTAGTTGGAATTGTTCCTTTTTCAAACTTAAATACATATTATTTGTTTTTTTTTATTTATTAGAGTGTCAGAGAGAGAGATTGAGACAGAGAGAGAGAGAGAGAGAGAGAGAGAGAGAGAGAGAGAGAATGGGCATGCCAGGGCCTCTAGCCACTGCCAACAAACTTCAGACACATGCACCACCATGATGGATAGCTGGCTTGCATGGGATCTGGAGAATCAAACCTGAGTCCTTAAGCACTGCAGGCAAGCACCTTAGCTACTAAACCATCTTCCCAGCCCTTTCTTCAAACTGAAAATGCCTCACTATATCTTGTATCTTTAGACTACTTCTATCTGAACTTTATCTTTTCTAAGAAAATTCATTTCATACCCATATAAAAATAATATCCCTGTCTTCAGTTTAACACAGAATAGCACCTTTTTATAAACTTTCCATATTAACTTTCTTTAGTTGCTTGCTGGCATCTATTTTCAAATAAAGTAAAATCTGTTGGTTTTACTGATTTCTTAAAGTTTATTCCCTAATCAAAATTAAAATATATTTTCTATTTCTATTACTACATGTAATTTTAAACTGTTAGATTTCTACATTTTACTATACTGCCATTTATTTACTTATTTCTTTTTATATGGTAGGTCAAAGTTTCTATTTAATAATTCCTTCTGAAGTATAGTATTGAACTAATGGAAGATTTTTTAATGAGTTGGGAGCCCTCCCTGCCAGCCTAGCATTCCCTGTAACTTTCCTTATGGCTTCAACACATGCGCCCTCAGCTTTTTCATAAAAGCGACTCCAAAAAGGAAAAAGTCAGTCTCTCAAAAATGTGAACTGATCCCCTCACTGGTATGGGACCCATAGCTGGAGCTGGGAAACAAGTCAGAACCAGATCCAAACATAAGCCCACTCTCCAATATCAAGCTACCATCAATTGTGGGCTACAAGAGGGCCTACACCTATTAAATTCTCTATAAAAAAAAAAAAAGTAAGGGTCATCTCATTTGTCCTGGTGCTAACTTACTCTCCGTTGGAGAATCTGCTTCTCTTTTTTCAGATAGATGTAGATCCTAAGGAGAGAGCCACCCCATCATACCTCAAAAGGGCCCCGGCTGAAACTAAGAAAAATTGGAGAAACAAGCAAAGGGGCTGTTTTCCTGATGAACCGGATACCAGTACAAGGGGGAAGGAGATCAGCACAGAGAAAAATCAACTCCTACCAAATCAGAGAGCCAGAGCCTCAGAGGCCCCCAACACCTCATCACTGAAGCAGACCAAAAATGAACCCAACATGGCTCAGGGAAATTTTGCGGAAGAGGGGACGGAAAGAATGTCAGAGTCACATGTTGGGTCAGGATATGCAGAGACATTTATCTTACCCATAACTGTGGGCTAACTCCACAATGCATGACCCGTATACCTCAACAAGGAGGGGCCAAGGGGAGGGGGTAGGTCACGGATGAGCCTAATAATGGTACCAAACTGACTGTATTTGCTGAATACAGAACTGACTAATAAAAAAATAAAAATAAAAAATAAAAAAAAATGTGAAGCAATATTATGAGTTGAAGGTGGTACGGGGCAATGTCAGAGTTGATTCATCTCACTACCAAATATTCTACTGGAGTGGCACATTTAAGACAACATTCCATCATGTTTTTGCTAGGTGTAATGAAGTGATCTCAAAGAAAGCACTGTGAGCATAATATAGGGACATGGCCAAAGAGCAGCAGCCTTGTTCTCTGCTTTCTGAATCAGTCAGCATTCTGGCCTCCCTGACCTTCCCTCCCTCATATCCACATTCTCAGTGGAAGTGCAATTGCCCCTGAGGAGGCAAAAACTGGATCATGGGGAAGGTGAAAAAAAATGCTGTTGCAATGATTCATGGTCTTTCCAAACTCCAAAGAGTACAGACAGATATAGAGTATAGGTGTGCCATTAAATTTTTATGAGGTATCAGTTACATGATTCCATAAGGCTCAGAAAGTTATTAACATGTTTTGTCCCCCATATTCAGACATTCTATAGCTAGAAAACATGCACACTCACCAGGGCATTTAAATACATATAGAAGTCTAGAAATAAGCCAAATAAAAATGTGGTTTATGAATTAGCTCTCTTTCCTTGAGGGATCTGCTAACACACCCTTCTCAATCTTGGGCAATGCTCCTATCGAGATCACAGAGAACACTGAGAAGTTTGACCAGTCACTCTGTGAGGGCTTCCTACACAGCTTCATTTTATACTCATGGACAATTCTTTAGTATGGTTCTATTAAAATACTAATAGTTTAAGAAATGTCACATACTGGAGCTGGGTATGTTGGCACATACCTTTAATCCAAGCACTAGGGATGCCAATTTAAGAGGATCATCATGAGTTTGAGGCCACCCTGAGACTACAGAATAAATTCTAAGTCATCATAGGCTATAATGAGATCCTACCTTAAAAATCCAGGAAAAAAATGTCCATATTATTACCAAAATGTCACCAAAGGTAAGCTTGTTAGGCACTGTTGCAGTCAGGTTTGCAATGCTGGTAGAAATCACCCAGCCAAGAGCAATTTGTGGGAAAAAGAGATTTATTTTTGCCTTAAGGCTTGAGGAGAAGCTCCACGATGGCAGGGGAAGTGATGGCATGAGCAGAGGGTAGACATCACCCCCTGGCCAACATAAGGTGGACAATAGCAACAGGAGAGTATGCCAAACAGTGGCAAGGGGAAACAGGGCCGTAACACCCATAAGCCTGCCCCCAACGATACACTGCCTCCAGCAGACTTTAGTTCCCAAATCTCCATCAGCTGGGAACCTAGAATTCAGAACACCTAAGTTTTTAGGGGACACTTGAAACAAACCACCACATGCACCTTAAGAATTCATTGATATTAGACTTTTAAAAAAGATTTATTTTATGTATTTATTAGAAACAGAGAGAGAGAGAGAGAGAATGAGAATGGGTGCACCAGAGCTTCTAGCCACTGCAAATGAATTCCAGATGAATGCTCCACCATGTGCATCTGGCTTACATGGGACCTGGAGAATCAAACCTGAGTCCTTAGGCTATGTCGGCAAGCACAGTAACCACTGAACTATCTCACCAACCCAATATTAGACTTTTTAAAAAACATAACGTAGAAGTTATAATTTTTGTGGCATCCAAAACAACTGTACCAGATAAAATATATCTTGGAAAGGTTTGGTCTACAACAGCACATTGAGATAAGAAGTAATCAGTTGCCTTTTCTCCCATAAGAGAAGTCCCCCTTCCTCCAGAGTTACTCTTGTATTTTTATAGGAAAGGCTGACATTCTATACCCTAAACTGTGTGTCTCATCAACATTGGCACAGATAAGCTTAACTTTCCTGATCCTGTGAGATGATATACATCTAGAGATACTTGGAAACTGGAAGCCAAAATTCTTCCTCAGGCTCCTGTTAAGTCCATATGAAGACAACACATAAAAATGAACAGGAACCAAATGAAGACAAAAAACACTGTGAATAAATGCAAGCTTTTGAATGTGATGGATAGACTCCACAAGCCCAGTTTCCCCCATGATAGCCTCAGTTTTAGCTAACATCCATCTTTCTCCATCCATTTTTCCTAGTCACACAATCCATAACTATGTCTTCTAGCTCATACCATTATAATGATAAAATGACACATAGAGATAAGCTTCCCTCCCTCTCCCTTCCCCCTTCTCCTTTATCATTCCCAATGATCCCCAATGGTAGAACTTAGATATAAAACTATTGAATTATAGAAATCAAGCTCAGTTATTATCATTTTAAAATCTCTAATTTTAGCAACAGACCTATTATCCTTGTTCATGATCGAATCAGTGACATTTCATCTCATTGGTGATCTGATTGTAAAAGAAAGATGTTATTTTAATATATTTTATCACCTCTACTTCATATGCATAACATCCATATATCAAAGGTATATGTAATGCCAAATGTTCTTCCCTAAGTCCATGGATTACTTCCAGAATACATACTGTATTACTAATTGACATATGTTGTTGAGTTTTCTGAAAAATATTCTTCAGATATCTCACCTGTGTCATTACTTCTACCCTACAGAATAATGTGGAGTACATTTGTTATGAATAGTTGGTTGAACAAGAAGACAATAAACCTGGGAGATGGTGGAGCAAAATCACAAATCAAGTCAAAGTACCCAGCAAGAATCTTGGGAACATTTAAAACCAGGTGGTTGTGATCTGGGAAAAGGAAGTATATATGAGATTAGGAGGAGTAGCAACAATCAAGCGTATACACCATAGAGAGTTAGACCAATCAGACAAGCTATGTTAACATGGCCTCTTGAGAGAACTGGGCCTTGAGTGCATGAAAAAGCTAATTCTAGTGATTCTGAGAGTTATGTTCATAGCTACTTTATTTATACAGAACATGCCAATCATGGCATTTATAGAAACATTTAGACACTTAAGGTCACTCTTGTTTTTTAAAGGACAATGTCATACTGAATGATGCTTAGGCTATGAGTGGGTAATGTATTCTTAAAAATGACTGTAGAATTATGAATACATAGAAAATTTTCATGGTTTCCTTCCTCAAGAACTTTTGGGGGATTAGAAATATATAATCTAATAAGTAAAATTCACTGGGAATCTGTAGGATTTGTTCTGTATGCCCCTATATTATGCATTCCAAAATTGTCTACTTAGTGTCAAGAGAATAGAAAAGAAATTTGGCTTGGGAATGGAAATGCACTTTGTGTTGCATGAGCATCCACAAACGAAAAAAAGAGATAAAATGCATTCCTATTAAGCGAACATGAGTCTATCCACACCTATGTGGAAGGATCCATTGAATCCAAAGTATGACAGATACATATGCAAAAGGCTCAAAGAAATAAGAAGAATATGCTGGAGCTAGATTGGAATAACAAAATGTGTCTTTGGAAATTATGAATAATTGAAGAGCTTTAGAACAAAAAATAAGATATATCTTCATTTTAAAAGATTTTTATGATAGGAGTGGGGATAAAAGAAAATCTAGTAGAAAAAAAATAATGAGCAGTTGCACAGAGATTTCTAAGAACCTGAGAGGAGACTATAAATGAGAGATAATAGACTTTAAGTAGGAACTGGGTAGATGCCTCAGCTGGCAGTTAAAGGTCCTTGCTTTCAGGGCCAGCTAGCCCAGGTTCAATTTCCAAGTCACCTATGTAAATTGTAACAATTTTGTGTTCATCTGCAGTGGCAAGAAACTGGTATGCCTGAACACACACACACACACACACACACACACACACACACACACACAACATACTTGCAGGCAGTTGAAATAAACAATAACTTCAAAACAGAATTTGAGTGGAGAGACTATGTGACAGATGATGGTCTTTTAATTAAGCAAGTGACTAATCATCTAGCTCAAGTGATGAATTAAACTGATGACTGAGTGGCATGGAGGATATTTGCTTACTACACAGAAAACAGTGACCAAAACTATGGTGAGAGAAAGGTGGCCATAAAAAGAAGAGATAACAGATAAAGAGCTGATAAAGTGGAGATATGCACAAACAGGCAAGTCAAAATATCCTATTTTATGAGGTACTCTGAATTAATGGTTATTGCCTTGGGATTTAAATTAAAGTTGAATTCATAGCGTACATATTGTTATGTATGTTGAGTGCAGATGTCTAATAAAAGTTTTATTACTTTCAATTAGGTTATAAAATCACTATTAATGTAAGAAAATAATGATATAAAACCAACACGACAGTATCATCCTAGACATGGCCATTTAAGAAATTTCAAAAATGGTTTAAGATTTAGATTTATGAGCATAAGCACTAATGCTTAGAAACCATTCTTCAGATAATTGTGGATAGCAAACAACAAAAACAATCAAAAAAGAGGATATGCATTGATTTTAAAATGGAAGAAACATGAGTGTTGTCAAGTCTAAGTGAGGTATCAGGTACTATTGGAAACTTCTGGAACTACTGTTTATGCATAGATTACACAGTTGTCACTTTTAATTATATAACAGTTATGAGTAGAATAAGTATATTTATGAATGTAAACAATAAAAAAACTCTTAAAAAGAATAAGAGCTGTGTTGATACATGTCCTATCAACCTTCCCTGGCATTCTACATTATAAAGATTAACCTTTGGTGTGAACTTCAATTTCCCTTTCAATTACACAGTAGGTAATAGAAATGTGAGTATATAATGAAAGGTGAAAATGGAGTGAGAAGTATTTTCTATATTTACTGGACTATTATTAATGCATTATCATTCCACAGAAATAGACCTGTCTCATCATAATAATGTACTCCAGAAAAGTTTTATACAAATTTTTTTAAAAAACTGAAAACTATGTCCTAAGGGAGAAAAGCCTGGTTTCATTTTTCACCTACCTTAGTTTTAATAGGTTGGATTTTTATGCATTGTTGGCACTACACATAATTGCTATATATAATTATAATATGTCCAACAATGCCTTCTTGTAGGTCACTGTGGTTATTACTATGGATCTAGATAATTAAAAGAGGATGAAAAACGGTTATAGCCCCAGAAGGGCAACTGTCGGTCTCTGGCTGAGTCCATGAAACATTGGAATTGAAAATGCTTTATGCATCATCTGTGACCAATGTAAAAGCAGATTCTTAATTTTAACTGTACATTGACATCATTGTTTTATATATATATATATATATATATATATATATATGTATATATATATATATATAATTATATATAATATATATTGTGAGATATATATATATATATATATATATATATATCACAATACCTTTGAAAGATTACAGCTGTTCAATAAGCTCAAGGTGTCCAAACAAACTTATTTTAAAGTTAAAGGATAATATAGACATTAATGACAATCTGAAATTAATTAAAAATATAATCTGGTAATTATATGATATATTTATTCATGGAACATAGCCACAAAGTAAACAGTTTATTACAACGAATGTGTCCATTACTATGTATTCATGAACACCTACCTTCTTAAATATTGATGGTATAAACATTACTGTACCATTATTTAATGAAATCTACTGAAAATATTTTGGTACCAAATCATAAAGCAATAAAATATATCACTATAATTATGTTCCTTGTAAGGAAATTTTTTTGAAGTTACTTTAAGGAGCTATAGGTTTTTTCCTTTTGGTAATACAAACCCTAGATGCATATATATTTACTCTAACATGTTGCTGACTTCAGATATATAAGACATACAAAATATGCTTATCATAAATATACCTTTTTAGAATACCAATTAATATCTACTGTTTTTAAAAAAACACATTTTAAAATATATTTTGTAATCTAATGAAAACATACAATTTAAAAACAAAACAGTAGAAGTAAGCTTCATATTGACCCATGTTTAAAATTACACTTTTATAACAGCAGATTTTACAGGCAAAGATGAACCCTTATTTCTAGCATGTTTCAATGTTGTTGCATGGAACAGGGTTGATATGATGCCAGTTAGCATACCCAGTTGTGCACTGTTCACAGCAGACTTATGGCATCCATCCCTGCCCAAGTCCTCCTGAGTTTAACAGACATCATAGCATGCTGTCTAATCTCATTTTCAAACTTGCCTCTCACTTAGTCTTCCTTAACTAACGGAATTCCCAATTTCTTTTATCATCTGCTGTGGACAAAACTTTGTGGCCATCCTTGAATCCTTGGCTCTCTAATATCACATCCAGACAATAACAAAGTTTGTTGATTCTCCTATTGATAATACAACAAATTTTAATACTTATCTTTTCCATATCACTGACATCATGGTGGAGAAAATCTTTATCATTCTTTTGGATTGCTGAAAGAGCTATCTAGTCAAACTTTTTCATCTATTCTTGACTTTGATATAAGTTTATTTTCCACAAAGCAGTTCAAGAAGTCTTGTTTTTATCTGTCAAATTGTCTGTCTTCTGTTCAAGATCCTCTAGTATCTTACCAACATCCTTAGAATTCAATCTCAAGTGATCTTCAGGACGAAGTTGTGGGCCTAAAGCCACAACCATTTGATTCTCAACCTTGTACCTGCAGTTTCCTCCTCTTTTCTAAGCTCATGTACTCTCTGCTTCCACTGACTCCTTCCTGTCTGGAACGTCTTGGCATACTCCTCCTCAAGGAGACTGCACCTGCTATTCTCTCTGGCTCCAGGTTTCCTTCTGTTCTCGGCACATTTCATTTCCTTACATAGTTCATGGAACTTTTTATGTGCCACACTCTCTAAAAGATCCTCAGCCCTCTCTAATCTTGAAAACCACTCTACAATCCACCCTTCTGTCCTGCTTTATGATTCCCTATAGCATTTATAGCAACCAACAAAACACATATACGCAGCTGGGCATGGTGGCACAAGCATTTAATCCCAGCACTCGGGAGGCAAAGGTAGGAGGATCGCCATGAGTTTGAGGCCAGCCTGAGACTTCATAGTGAATTCCAGGTCAGCCTGGGCTAGAGTGAGACCCTACCTCGAAAATCAAAAAAAAAAAAAAAAAAAGAAAAGAAAAGAAAAGAAAAGAAAAGAAAAGGAAAGGAAAGGAAAGAAGGAAAGAAAGAAAACACATATATGGGATCATTGTTGTTGGCTGACTAACTGCTCCCCTGAGTAAATAGCAGCTCCCTAGAGCAGATTTTGTCCAGTTAGTTAACTTCCAGAGTAGCTGAAGAATCCTCAATACCTGTTTTTTGTTTTGGGTTCTTTTGTTTGTTTGTTTTTGTTTGGATAAGTGAGTGACTATGGATATCTTTATAATATTTCTGTCTATTTTAAAATATATAGCTTAATTGTTCTATATTTAATCATCAAACAATAGATGAAAGATAAATAAAGACTGAGCCATTCTACAAACATAGCTGAGGGATCCACGCTCTCTTTATTGTGAATCTCAGCCTTTTCTAAGTCTTTGCTTCCAGCTACAAGTGAGTAGAAAAATCCCACTGGAATCTGTAGTGGTTAGGCCTGGATACAGTGGGAATCATCTTGTCATTTTTGATCATATAGTTAAGTTCACTGTTTAGAAGGCTGAGAAACCATTTTCCAGAGGATCAACAAGCATCTTCCAGTACTGCTCTCCTACATGTAAACGAGGAAGATGGTAGCAGTTGAATTGCTTCACAAAATACTTTGAAATGTATGCATCCCCAACCCTACTGTGATCCCAGAAAGAAAGAAACTTGAATGAGAAGACTGAAAGTGACTATAGAAATGAGGAGTAAAATATTAGTTACATTTTGAGGAATTCTGTCTCTATATTAAGTTAAAGATTAGATGAGCCATTCATGCAAAAGTTGCAGCAGTAATCATGTCAGGGCAATGTGCTCCTGGAATGGAGCAGGAGTGGGCATCTGTGGGACAGTGAGAAGACTAGGATGGGGAGGTCTAGGGAGGGACATGGGGACTCAAGAGGTAGGTAAGATAATCATCTTGGTAGTGTATAGCAGAATATTGGATTTTACTTTAAAATAAGGGAAGGCACCATTGTACTTGAAGCAAAGATCATTATGACCTTACTTACATTTTTATAACACTTATCTAGCTACTGTGAAATAAATGAATCATTATGGGGTATGTAGGATAAATTAGTAATGTGATGATTACAGTAACAGAAGATGAAGTAGAAAAATATAAATGCAGTCTAGCAAATGAAAGGGCTATCAGAATTACTGGAAGATATTTCCAACACTAGTTCTGGGAAACCAAAGCACAAGACAAGTGCTACATCCCCAGCCCTTACTTGGAATTTTAGTTATAGAAATTTCATGTTGAAAGAATGAGGAATAAATGATTTATATCCCTTTTACTGATATAAAGTTAGACAGGGTGGTCCCTTGGAAAAACTGGAGATTAGGAAAACACCAAGTTTTCTTAAGGAATACAAAGTTCTTTGCTGGACATAACTGGAGCGACCTCCTCAAGCTCATGAAAAATGTCAACATAATACCATATGGGAATTAGTTATAGCCAAAGACACCAATGAATAATGTAGTTTGCGAACAACAATTCTGTGAGCTGCCTCTAGAGGGAATCCCTAAACCTGGCATCTGATCCAAGAGGATAAGGTGAGGGAAAATGCTGAAAGGGAGGAGTGAGGAAATTCAGGACATGAGAACATTAGCAGAAGTCAGGTGAGGAAACACAGAAGTGGTCAGTTATCTAGACTGCTCCCAAAGGGCCACTGGAAGGTCACAGCATATGTGACTAATGACTGAAAAAAAAAAGAGCTTCAGAAGAGAAAGCAGGGAGCTCCGCTGCTGGGAAAAGGAAGTAGAACAAGTGGAAGCTGAGGGTTCACTAGTCAGTGCTTTTCCCAGGCTGTCTCCTGAGAGAGCTGGGCATGAGGAAAGTGCATGGGTTGGAAGGTGGAGCAATATTTAACGGATGTATTTACTGAAGGACATTGCCCAGGTGGGTGGAAGCCATTCTGTAAGAGCAGTATAAACACATATAACAAACTCAGTGCTTAAAAATCCTCTTAACTAATCTAATTTAAAATCCTTCTGGTTCTCTGACCTATTAATTGCACTCTATAAAAATGCAAATTAGTAAGACATTTTTAAATTAATATGCATTTATTTTATTATGACCTTGTTAGGAAAACCTACTAAAATAGATTTTAGTAAATCTGTTTTTATAGAAAAATATATGGTTAGCAAATTCTACTTAAACATAATCTAACTAGTCATTTTAAGTTTAAAGTCATTATCCTAGGCCATGATTCTCAAGACAAATAGGAAGGATTTGGGTCTAAATCATAGGTCATATAATTTTCTATTACAGGTAGCTTATGTGTCCAACTGTAAGAATAGAGATTATTTTCTTTAAAGCTTTTCATTAAAATAATGTGGAGTTTATTTATTGCTTTGTTGTAAAACCAAATACAAAACCAATTCCTGTAATTCGCAAGGTATCTGAACTGTGGATATGTATGTGGGGCAGCAGTGTATACACGTGCATGTGTGTCAAGAGAGGAAAACAGAGATGGAGACGCAGAAGAATCTAACTGCATTAGTAAAATATGAAGGTCAGAGACAGTGTATATTAAGCACATGAACCTTGGCATTAATGCTTAGTAATACTATTATTATTTATAGTCTTTTCTTAATAATTGCCATTACTACTACCATTGTTAGATTTTTTTAGGTTAAAGGGTCTATAACCATAACACTGCTAGTAATTAGCAATAAATCAAAAGCTAATAAATTATTGGTCCTTGAAAAAATCTTTTCTCTGTGTGTGCATGTACATATGTGTGTAAAGACAATGTGAAGTGGAATTCAAGTAATGAGGGTTTTCTGTGGTGCAATGGTTGCACTACAGTCTACTAGCATGCCAGGCAAGTGTTCTACAACTAAGCTATATAATAATTTTGAGAAACACTAAATTCTGAGAAATACTACATCTTAAACTTCAGTTTTTATTATGGCTAGGTATGGACTGATGTCATAATATGAGAACAAACAGAAAAATGATAGAATAAAATAGATGGGAGAGGCACAAAAATGGCAAAGAAATGGTGGCACAAGTAAGCAGAAATAGATAGGAACTGGAAATGAAGCAGACCTATAAAACACAAGCCAGATAAATGAGGAGTCCAAAATCTCAACCTAGTCTTCCTTTGAGGAATGTCATTCTAAGAGGTTAGAACTTCAGCTACTAGTCTTCTCTTGTACTGTCTCATGCTAGACCCTTTTCTTCTAGCAGCTGACGAGTGAAGATGAAGACAGATCACTCCAGGGCTACACAAGTAGTGATGAGGGCATATGTCTTTCCAGAGGCTGAAAATAAATTAAGCTGAAGTCCAGATTTTATCTTTGACTAAGAGCTAAATGCCCCTCTTTTCCCTCTCTGTTTTCACTTAATAAAATATTCCCTTAAACTCCACTTAATTACTGTACTGACTAACACTCCTATTTTCTCTGTAAAAGATACAGGCTTCACTTATAACATTCAGCTATTCAGAGCTCTCTGGTCATGTCCAAGCAGCAGTTACTCCTCAGCAATAACACATGATTAGAGCATTGCTAAACTTAAGCCAGTTGGGTTTGCTATTACAAAGTTATTAAATATTAATTGTGTTGAATTGTAAGCATGAAAAATAGAATTGCTGTCAATGACAATTAAATCAAAATTAAAGAGGTGGGAAGATCATCTTCTGAATCCTGAAGATTAATTTTAAAGAAATCACAAATTAAAAATGTAGATGGTACATTATTAAAATAGCTAATGCAAGACATGTAATGTGGAACTTCAGTCAACAGACGTTTAAGGAAAAATTCATGACCTACCATCAGAAAATTGGTATAAATATGTACATACACTCATTTTCAGTCTGCATAGAACCTTATGATATGAATGTATCACTTTTAAGATTCCATTTACAGACTTTCGCTGCTCATTTTAATCTTAAGTAATACAATATAGATGATATTCTTATTGCTAGAAGTTAATCAAATACAGTTTAAAATCCATGATATCATTAAGAGTAGAAAAGTATTGAAAATGAAAAAAATTCTAAAGGTTATATATATATATATATATATATATATATATATATATATATATATGGTTTGAGAGCTATCCCAAGACATTAATCTTGCTCCAGAATAATCTGAGTATAATTTTTTGTGCAGAATTTTACAAATCATGGATTTATTGAAGTAAAAATATAAAATATTTTTCTCAAAACATCTTAATAATACTACTACTATGCATTTATATGATCTTTAAGCTTATCTCCCATGAACATAAATATGTAGGTTTATAAAACAATATATTTTAATAAATGCAAAGTAATAGGTTCTTGCTTTTAAACCAATGTGATTATGGTTCATAAAAGCATGATCTTCAAAATCAACCAATAAAAATATGTTAATGGCAAAAAAGTACATTGTTAAAATAAAATAAGTGAAATCAGTACTTTCATAAAATAATCCTAGAAAACTCTCCAAAAATGAGCTATGTGCTATTTCCGAACTCTAACCTCAACAATACTAATCACAATGGTGTACTTAGTCTGTACTGCCACCAAGTGCCTCAAACAATTTATTTAAGGATTCTTGCAAAAACTATGTGCAGATTCTTTCATTGCTCTGCTTAGCAGTTTTGAGCAGTCTAAGAGCAAACTACTTGGATCACAGCTAGAAAAGCAGCAAGTTTAGACACAACAAAACATCAAGAATCCTACCAGCTCACTGGAAGTTCATGTAGTCTAAAAATGTTATGCAGCCTGTAGTCGAATTTTGCTGGACAAAGATTTTCTTTATACACATTCACGTTTGAATTTGGTTGCATGTATATGGGAAATTCTGAATCCTAGAGAAAAGATATAAAGTACAAATTCTTTGTTAAATAATCACATCATGGTAGACATTGATACTCTGTGTTAAGAAAATAGTTTCATTATATTCCCCTGTGACTCTTACCTTAAATTTCTCATACCTATTTTAGTTTTGAGAAAATATGCAAATAAGAAAAAATTTAAAATAAGGCACATCTTTACTTCCATAAATGATTTATTTCTAAGCATTGTGCTACATGCTACATGTTAAATATTACTTGAAAACTTTCCCTTTGTGGCTTCTAGTGATGCACAATGTAGTACATTTATATGACTGGTCAATTGTCATTTTTCAGTAAACTTCCCATCCTAACTGTACAAATTCCTGCACTTTTTTGTCCTCTGTAAATGATAGGGCTAAAATGCCTTCATTGTGTAATAAAACAACATTTTTTAACAGATTAATTTTAGTTTCTTCTTTAAGTCCAAGGAAATGAGATTAATTTAAGGCCTTTGGACAAGGTGAAACATTTATGCCATTGACATTTAAATCACATACATAAGATCTACATCTGGTATTTCTTAGTGCTAGACCCATGACCAAGCAAACTCCATGTGCTCTGTAGACTCAACACTTAATGAGGAAGGGATTCGTTGCCTAACTCCACACAAAAGAAATGACTCCATTGCAGTTACTTCTTCACAACTGTCTGTAAAGATGAAGGCAAATATTTAATTTGTACTTAATCATTTATTTGAAACATACTTATAAAAATCACTTTGCCCCACATGATATTCTAGGCATGTACAATCCATCAATGAGCAAAGGAGATAATAATTCATGCCCGTATGGAGGTGATGTGCTAATAGATTCTTTAATATATCCTCAGATCTAGAAAATTATTATCAATTTCCATAAATGAGATAATTTATGATTAACAAGTAATATATATTTGTATAGAAATTGTGTGCATTTTATAATAATACACAGAATCTATGAACTAAAGTTCCCAAAAAGAAGCTGTATGCTATGAGGCTGACTGATAGATCTTCAGTGATTATAAAGAAGTGGAATTTCCAGATCCAGAGCCAAATTATCTTGGCATATCTTTAGCCCCATTGATAGCTACTTAAGGCCCACCTTTGTGTTTGACCTAATATCCTTGTGACTATTGGGTGATCAGGTGAAGACTTCCTGGAATGTACTCACAAACCACTAGTTTCCACCAACCCCAAGGATGGGAATTCCGTTACATAGCATCTGAAGCCTATAGCAGAGATTTCCCCATTTTGCTTTAACCCTCCCAGCTGATGTTTCCACCAATGTATTTGAAAAGTGCTTTGGTTTATGATTCTTCTTAGGTAACTCTAAAACCATTGTGAAACCGTTAACATGTTAGAACATGCAATCTAGGGTAAATTAAATCTGTGTTCCTGGGCAATGGTCACTCAGATTTGGCTCCAGAATAAACTATATATTATTCCTTTTGAGGTGACAGCTGTGTGATTTGCACCCACAAAATATCAATCTTAGTTTTTAAACTGAGATAAAATGATTATTAACATTTTGGTTTATCTGTTTAATTTCTTCCTCTTAATTTCTCCAAAGTTGGAACCACATTTTATGATCCACCCTCTACTTTTCCCAACCATATAACTGAGAAATGCCATCTTTTATATAACATTAGGCTATTATTAATGCTGTGAAGTTTTCTGTCCATAAACATGCATTTCAATATTTTCCTTGAACCACCATTATATATATGTAAATAAATAATTTGAATAATATAAATATTTGATGAAAACATGATAGCTCTTGACAGATTTTTCTTCAGAAAGGCTATACCACCTACTATCAATATAGTACTATGTGCAGTTCACAACTATCTTTGTTAACAGTGTATGCACAAACACACATACACAGAGAGAGAAAGAGAGAGAGAGAGAGAGTCGAGAAAGTAACAAATTCCTTATAAAGTTATTAACTTCACTGACTTTATTAAAAGCATTGTTTTATAAATCCCATAAAATAAAATCAAGGATTGAATGAAACCTAACCAACTAATTTCTATCATCTATTTCTGTAGGTCAGAAGAAAGTTGGAAAATGTAGCAAGACATTAAACCAATTGTTGAAACATTTTTCCATTTGTAAATGACCAAAATCTTACCTACTTCTTAGGACCCCAAAAAGTTAAGTGACATAATTCTTGTAAAGCATGATCACCACATTCTTGGTGTCTAACATCTTTAATAAACACCAGCTATCCTTATTGTTATCTTTATTATGTCTATAGTTGGTGGCCCATGTTAATTTTAACTGGTCAGTAAATTCATTATGAATATGTTCATTCTCTATTATAAAATAAATTTATATTAATCAAGTTAAAGGTTTACTATTCTCCTGAGACACTGTTTAAAGCAAATTTGGTTTTAGCATGTTCTTACTATTTGGAATCTTAGCCCCATATACAGTTAACTGTTGGGTATCTTGATTTGTCCCAGGGCCAGTGATAGTACAGGTTTATGGACCAATCAAGATTAAATACACTTGGGTTGGAGAGATTGCTTAGTAGTTAAGGTGTTGCCTGTGAAGTCTAAGGACCCAGGTTCAATTCCCCAGTACTCCCATAAGCTAGATAGATATACAAGGTGGCACCACTGTCTGGAGTTCGTTTGCAGAGGCTGGGGGCACTGGCCCATTCTCTTTCCATCTGCCTCTCTCTCTCTCTCTCAAATAAACAAATAAAAATATTTTTTAAAAAAGTTTAAATAGTCTTTCTGTTTATATTCAAATGAAATACTTAATGATTTTTTTCTCTGTTTTCAGAGATGTGTCCATTAGAAATCCCATTTATCTATGTATATGAAAACACAAAAGTGTATGTTTGGACTTCTTCTGCATGAATGTTGTGATATCTTGGTTTCTCTTAGGCCACAGGGAAATATGGGTTACATTTTACCTTATTCTTTTTTTCTCTTTAACATTCAAGGGAATTACTCCCAGGCTAATTTGAATTGGAATTCAAGTTTTTCACTCAGGCATACAACATTTGGGTGTCTACTTTGTGTCAGGCACTGTGTTGACTACCAGATCACAAATATATGTAGAATATATTTGTTCCACTCCAGAGTTTAAGAGTTAAACAACATAAATTAAAAATTATGTCATTTGTAAAACCCACAGGAGAAATATGTAAAAGTTAACATGTAAGTAATAAAACTGTTGGAACAGAGGGGATACATTATTAATTATAGATTTTATATTAATAGATACCAGAACACAGTCTTCATTAATGGCACTGATTATGATTATATTAAGAAATGGATGGATTAAACTCAAAAAGAAAAAGGAATGAATAGTAAAAATAACTTATTGCAGATGGTTATATTTGACAAATGATAAATATTACTGAACTTCATATGTATAATGACCAATTGACATAAAATAAAAACATTCCAATAATTCACAACAATATGATAATATGCCTAATGAATTAGTAAAAATATGCTAAATTAAATATATATATATACATATACTTTCATAAACTTTCATAAGCATAAAAAAATTTTCTGATTATCCTACATATTTTGTGGACTCAAAGTTTGTCAAATATCTATGAAGATTTATATAAGTATTTAATTCAATTAAAATGAAAATTTTAATGTGAATTTGGGAGTTTCTCATCAGTAATGCTGTATTCATTTATCAAGCATGTGAGGAAATGTTAAGTCATTGGGAATTTACATTGATTTTTAAAATACATGATACAAAGGTTAATGATTTAGAGTAGAATTCATTAAAAATGAACTCAATTGAAAGAGATCTGAGTGATCTTCTCTTGTCTTACTTCTCCGTGTTGTGTAATTTACCAGAAGTTCAGAAGTGTTGTGGAGCCTCTGTGCCCTTGTGACTTCCTTTGCCAAGCCACTGGGTCATTACCTGCTGACAAGTCCCACGCATCACTTGCTACCTACAGATAACTGGCAGCTGACATTATCAGCAAGACTTGGTTGAGCTAATTGACATTCACAATCTAAGTGTAAGAATCAGAGTGCCAGGAAAGCCTTACTGATGTGTCATTCAATTTCTTAACTTTTACTTTTGTTTATGTTCTTGTTCCCTTAGGTTATAGGAAGAATAGGACATTTGCAAAATGTTGTTTTCCCTAATGTATTTTAGCACTTTTGGTTTAGTCTACAGTTCTAATTATACTTGAAAGTTTCTATCTCACATGATGTAAAATAAATTGTTTCTTTTTAAATTTGATTTCTTCATTTGAGAGAGAGAGAAAAAGAGACAAGTAGAGAGAGAGAGAATGGGTGCATCAGGGCCTCCAGCCACTACAAAGGAACTCCAGACACATGTGCCACCTTGTGCAGCTGGCTTATGTGGGTCTTGGGAAATCAACCCTGGGTCCTTTGTCTTTGCAAGCAAGTGCCTTAACTGCTAAGACATCTCTCTAGCCCAGGATAATTTTAATGTATGTCGAAGCTATCACTACAAATTATTTACTCTGTCTCATATCAAATTTATCTGAAGTAAAAACTAGCAGAAAATAATAATGAATGGCCATAGTAAAAACTCTACCACTTTGTTACATTTCAAAGTTTAATCCTAAACATTTTAAAATATATTTCTGTTTTAAAACAAGATCAACTCTATTTGTAAATCTTTGTATTTATTTTATTTATTTGATAGAGAGAAAGAAGCAGATATAGATAGATAGGTAGATAGATAGATAGATAGATAGATAGATAGATAGATAGATATAGATATATATAGAGAGAGAGAAAGAGAGAGAGAGAAAAATGTCAAAACCTAAACACTTTAAGAGATGATTCTATTTAATTTCATTGATATGATTGCTGGTTCTTTGATAGTTTGCTTCTACTGCAGTGATTTTTCTAAAATTTTTTGTTCATTTTTTTTTATTTATTTGAGAGTGACAGAGAGAGAAAGAGTCAGATAGAGAGAGAGAGAAAGAATGTGCGCGCCAGAGCTTCCAGCCACTGCAAACTCCAGACGCATGCGCCCGCTTGTGCATCTGGCTAACGTGGGTCCTAGAGAATCGAGCCTCGAACCAGGGTCCTTAGGCTTCAAAGGCAAGAGTTTAACCACTAAGCCATCTCTCCAGCTCTGATTTTTTTTTTAATCAGGGTCTCATTAGTTGTTGTTTTTTTCATTTTGGGAATGAATTTTTGTTGATTTCTCTATGATTTCATTGGAGACTCCCATTAGAGGTCTACCCATCCTTGGTGGAGATTTCTGTTTTCTGACTTTTGTTGGCTTTTTTGTGTTGCTGTCTACCCATTTTAGGAAGTCTCTATTTTATTGAGGAGGAAGCAAGGTTTTGTTCTTTGGCTCGTGCACCCTCTGACTCAGATGAACAGGGATGTTGATACTCAGCAGCCAGTGAGGATACCAGAGCAAAAGGCCTGATTGCATAGCTCCCACAGGGACTAGGCCTCCCCAAGCAGGGCACAATGGGACCTACCAGGACCAGGAGACTGGGAGGAGCAAGGGAACAGGGATCTAGCCTAGTTCATGCTGTGCTTCCAGCACAGAGACCAGTTTAGGGAACCCAGACCAGGGAGGTGGGAGGAACTGGGAAACAAGTCTCGCCTACTCACTCTAGACTTCCACACAGTACATGCAGGGAACCCAGACTGGGGAGGTAGGCTCATGTGCAACTCTTTAAAAGGATATTGGACATGAATACAGAATCACAGGTCACCCGTGATGGAAGTACTAAACATATATAAAAATTCAGTCTCTAGGTGAGAAAACACAATTTAAAATGCTAACAGTGTCACTATATATTTGCAACTTGATAAAGTGTTTTGTAAATGAGGAAATTGATATAGAACGTTCTTATGAGTGTGTAGCAGACAGCTTCAGGTTCACTGAGATGAACTTCCAGACCAGGCACAGTTATGGAGGAAGGGATATTTAATGAAGCTTACAGATCCAGGAAAAGTTCCATACTGGCAGAAGAAGCTGGCCTGCCTTCACAGGCCCAAGCAGACAGAGAGAAGCACAAGCCTAAAAAGCCAAAAGCCACACAGCACACTTCAGGAACTCCTGCTAGGCACACTTTGCATATCTTTAGATTGAAATCTGAAACCTACCACCACACCTAAAGATCCACCCAGTCACATTGCCTCCAGCCAGGTAGCTGCAGAATGCAAACTACAAACAATAAAGAACTGAATATATTGGGGGCCATCTATTCAAACTACCACAGAGTGTTATTCTCCACAAATGCACTCAGGGAATTAATGTAAATTGAAACAGACTTTCAAGAAACAAAATTAATATGCATCAAACTTGTTTTTAAACTACAAAATGCCTTCTTTTAGTAACTCTATCTTTAAAAATGTTTCTAGGGCTGGAGAGATGGCTTAGCGGTTAAGTGCTTGCCTGTGAAGCCTAAGGACCCCGGTTTGAGGCTTAATTCCCCAGGACCCACGTAAGCCAGATGCACAAGGGGGTGCACGCATCTGGAGTTCGTTTACAGAGGCTGGAAGCTCTGGCGCACCCATTCTCTCTCTCTCTCTGTCTGTCTGCCTCCTTCTCTCTGTCGCTCTCAAATAAATAAACAAACAAAAAAAATTTTAAAAAAATGTTTCTAGTATGATTTCTTATCCCTTTCCTAAGACACATATTGTGAAATCAATTATGGATAATTGTTGATTACAGTGGGAGACTAGAAACACCTAAATTCAAGTACAGGGAAGTTAAAGAGAATAGTATGCATGCAGGTAACTGCACATATTTAGTATTAAGAAAAATGTGTTCATGAAGGTTGTTGACAGACCTAGAAATGTGTCAACAAAATACAGAGGATACCGGTGTAATAGATTTATAAATGTTTGTGCAACTTAAAGAAAGTACACCTAGTGATAGAGTGGATATAGAATGGTAGTCCCATATAATTGTAAGGAACTAAAATGTTGAGATCACCTGTTGATGTGGTTACAGTCTTGTTCTGTGAAGTATTAGTTGTCTTTGTGGTAATGATGCTGCAAATTAACTATGCCAGTAGTTGTATTAAAGTAGAGACCATATTGTTATGCATAATACATAATATTTGACAGTAATAGTAAACATCTTATTTATGAATCATCTGTACTAAACTTTTAATCATTATTTTCAAGTAAACTTATTTTAATTAAAAAAAGATTACTATGAAAGTGTATGCCATTCCATGATAGTTCATGCTTCACAAGCTCTTTGATGGCAAAAGGCCACATAGGGTGACTGAATTCTACCTGTTGGTCTGTGTAAGTACACTCTGATGTTCTCAGAGCAATGGAATTGCTTGAGTATGCTTCTCTCAGAATGTTTCTCTATCATTCAGAATGCATATTGTATGGCAATATATTCATTATAACTAATTTCTCATGCTTTTTATTTTAAAATTAGTTTATTTCCACATTTTCAATTTTTATATGGGGAATTGAGAATATCTTTAATATTTGGAGAAACAGTACTAAATGATGGTGCTGAAATAAAATATTTTAATAATTTAAGCAAATTTTGTACTTAATGGTTAATCCACTTAAAATTCTTTTCCTTTTAGAATGAGTGGGATTTGCCACTTTATTAACAACCACATTGTCTCCAATGTGAGACAGTCTTTTCTTACATACTACAAAGTCAATATGAAAGAGGAGCCAGATAATACAAAATACAAGTTCTACTGATGGTCTGTAAGTATCAAAGTATACAATCATGCATGTAATTCTAATTTACATATTATTTAAAAAATAAACAGATGAATTAGAAAAATCATGACACCTTTTCTGCTACATGAGAATATGCTTACAACTCTATTTCCCAGACCCTCAAATGGCATTGATTGTAGCCACTGAAGTTTCCTTAAAATGAGACCAATTCAGCATGGAAGGTAAAGTATAAATTGAACTACTGGAAAATGGCAATGCCCTTCCATCTTAAATACAGATGTGGCATGGCCATGTGATTTACTTGACCAATGAAATGTGAGCAAATCCAGCATGAGGCATTTCTGATGACAAGCTTGAAATCCTGGCCCAATTTGGTCACTCCTTTGCTTCTATCCTCAGATTTAAAAAAAAAAGAAAAAGAACAAGAGCAAGTGTGGTGCCTCCTCCATCAGCCTGTTTCTAGGTGACTATAAAGAACAGCCACAGCACTGACTCTAAAAAGATGCTAGGCAAAATTGCAGCAGTATTCCAGGTCAGGGGTCATTTATATAACATCAAGTTACTGCTTATGAGTAGCTGTATAATGCATTAAGTGTTTACTTTTTAAAAATGGTTTTAAATCAGGTAAGTTTACCACTATAAAAATGACTACAGCAACTTTAAAAATGTTATTTGAAAACAAATGATTTGAGCAGTTGTGAAAGGTGACAGAAATCAGTGAAGGAGTATTTACCAGTAAAGGACAAAATCTTTTTAGACTTGAAAAGTAAGACAATTCTCCACTTCTGGTTGGCTTTTAAAATGAATAAAGATGTTACAAGCTTTTGCTAGACTCTCTCACCTAGCAGCATGCAAACTGACAATGACATTTATAGTGCTAAATTTTTATTTAAAAAGAAACAAATAATTGTGTAATCTCTACAAAGCAGAGAAAAAGTATTATAAAGGTGAAATTTGCCTGAAGATCTATCTGACCAATGAGAAGCTGCTGGGTTAGACGATTTGCCTGGTTGCATTGACAACCTAGTATATTCCCCAGTTGTCAGACTTCCAAAGTAAAGAATAAAAATACTCATTGCAATTAAAATTGCAACACAGGTCACCTATCTCATTCTGGCATTACTGCTGTTAAATTAATAATTGAAAATTAATAAAAATATTTTAAGTTGTTCAATTTTTCATTTTGATAAAAATTGCTTTTCATTAGAAAGTGTCAGTTATAATCCAAGCAAAATATGCCTAGACAATAAATTATAAGTTTGTTTTAACACTATTGCAATCACATAAAGTACTTCAAATATAAAACTTCTAAGAGATATTAAAAAAAAAAGAAAAGATAACAGAGGGCTGGAGAGATGGCTCAGAAGGCACAAAAAGGTCCTGATATTCATAACCTCGCTGTTCCTGACACTACCTATGCAAAGACCTTCATAATAGGAGGAAAAGATGATGACTTCAAAACAAAAGAAAGACTAATTGAGGGGGGAGGGGATTGATGGAGGGTGGATGGGGGGAGGGAAGGGGTAGGGGAGGGAATTGTCACAGTTTGTCTCTACTTATGGAAGCTGTCAATAAGAAGATTTTTAAAAAGCACCTAATGCTTGAAGAAAGAGACTGCTGGAAGCCCCCACACAGGAAATGCAGGTCTGGCAAGGCTGTGGTGAATAGTAACGCGGTCCGCTTTATCTTAAGCTAGAAAATGGATCTCCAGGAAGTCACAGATCTAGATGGGGGCATGTGCAGAGCAGAGCCCAAAGACACTTGATTCAAGCTCTACTGCAGGTCGCAGGCAGCCTTGGTGGCATAACTAGGTTTGCACATGCAGGAGAAAGGGCCGCGGCCGTTGGGCAGGTTTAGTGTCTTGCATGAGTCCTCGTGCCGTTCCTGGGCCAACTGGCGAAGTGGCCCACACCCCAGTATCACAGAGCCCTTGGGATAGAGATCCATGGTCAGGGAAGGGCAGAGGTCTGCAGCTGTAAACTGACCAGGTGACTGACTCCGCCCAGGGTAACCATGCTGGGAATGATCAAATGGAAACAACAACATTAACACCAAGAACTAGCTGGTCCCCAAAGCAGTAGAGGCCCCTAAGCTTGCAGCTGAATAGTAGACCTGGGGTGTGTGGACTGGAAGTCGGGAATCTCCAGTCTATCAGGTTGGAATACTGTTGAACTTTCCTGTATTTTGCTACATTTTTGTAAAATTTTTCTTATTCTTTTATTTATTTGAGAGCAAGAAAGAGAGAGGGAAAGAGACAGAGAGAAAGAGAGGAAGAGAGAGAGGGGAAGAGAATGAGCACACCAGGGCCTGCACATTTTATTAAAACTTTCAGGCAAATTTCACTTTTTCCATCCATGTGATTAAGGGAATTTGCCAGCCATTTATCTAATCCTTCTAATTTTTCTAAGCCATATAATTTTTTTCTCAAAAAAAAATTTTTTTTTGAGATAGGGTTTCACTCTAGCCTAGGCTGACCTGGAATTCATTATGTGGTCTCAGGGTGGCCTTGAACTCATGGTGATCCTCCTACCTCTGCCTCCAAATTGCTGGGATTAAAATTGTGCGCCACCACGCCCAACCATTTTTTCTTCAGCATTCCCTTTCTTACCATCGATTCTTTGTGACCATGTTTCCATGTTTCCCACAAGACATTGCTGTAACCTCTAACACATTTCCTTACTTAATGAATCCTTCACTTGAAATGGCAGTGAAAAAGCACTTGTAGTCACATATATTTCCTCTATGTATGTCAATACAAATGACTCTGGGGTGCAGAAGTAAAGTGTAAACTTTCCAGTCCATGGATGGGGAATGAACCAAGCTTCCCTCCAACATTCTCTTCCCCAGTTCATGTAAGATTCTACCCCGTCCTGAGCCCTCTCTTTCTGTGCCATCACTGTTACCAGTGCAGTTGTGTGCAGCCTGTAGAACATTGCAATTGTCAGTTACATAGTCCTTCCACCCCTACTGTGAACTAGCAGTAAATGATGTATTATCCATTTCTGTCTGACACAGGATCTTATACATTACAGGCACTCCACAAATGCCTACTTAGTGAAAAAGAGGCCCTCACACAGGTCAAGCTATATATATTTCATTCATGGACACAGTCAACATGTGCCTCTGAATAAAAAATGGCATAAATATTGCATTCTGATTTATATGTTTAGATATGGATTACATAAGAATTTTATTTCTCTAAATCAATCAGTAGGTGTTAAATTCTATAAGAGACTGGCTGAATACATTTGTGTCCTACAAAAAGATTATACAGCTTGACACTCTAGTATCTTTAAAAATATATTTATTGGGCTGGAGAGATGGCTTAGTGGTTAAATGCTTGCCTGTGAAGCCTAAGGACCCTGGTTCGAGGCTCGATTCCCCAGGACCCACATTAGCCAGATGCACAGGGTGTGCACGCATCTGGAGTTCATTTGCAGTGGCTGGAAGCCCTGGCGCACCCATTCTCTCTCTCTTTCCCTCTCTCTCTGCCTCTTTCTCTCCATTTCTCTGTTGCTCTCAAATAAATAAATAAAATAAACAAAAATATATTTAAAAAATACATTTATTGATTTATTGTGACCAACTGTAATATTATTTAAATATGATTTTTATGCCATTACACATTTAATTTACTGGAACCTTTCAGAGAGGCCAGTTCAAGCTCTGTCTTTAAGCTTCTCACCATGCATATATATTCCAAATTTACTATAAATTCATAACAAAGTCAAAGATTAGGCAGATATAATTCAATGATAATTTTCTACATTTTTTATACTTCCATACTACCAGGTAAACTATAAAATTTGTTAACCTATGAGGGGGGGAGTTGACTTTGAAAACCAGAAAAACTCCATCATTATGGCTTCCTATTGTCAAATGAGTCAACATTATCCCTGCTGTCTGAACATAGAACAGCTGGCCCTGTCTTGATTGTGGTAATTGCCAGGTTACAGTGTAAGTTAACTACTGTCTTATGTCCAACTTTCATTCTATGCAATATCTTGCTCATGGTAGTTCACTTTTTCCAAATTCATCCCTGCACAAGTTCTCAGAACGTGGGCATAAATCACTAAGCCTCTCACAAAAATTGCCTCTAGCCCAGTTCAGCTTTCTCCCCTGAAAAGCCAAGGTTCACAGTTAGCCATTCTTTCTGCATTTCTGTCTTTCAACTCTTTCCAGAATACTCCATCAAACTCTGTTTATAGCACTACAAGTCATCTCTTAGGCCAAGGTTTCAAATTCTTCCACATCCTTTTTGCAAATCAGTTTTCAAAGATCAAAAGCCATAGTCAGGATTCTAGCAGCATCAACCCCACTCCTGATACCAATATTGTGTTGTAGTTTCCTTCTCATTGCTGGCACAAAAGGCCAAACCAAAAGCAGCTGATGGAAGGGAAGGTTTTTAAGTTGGCTTACAGTCTTAAGGGGAAGCTTCAAGATGGCAGAGAAAACACATGCCTTGCAGTGTTGAAGGCAGAATTTGATGGAATATTCTTGTCACAGTTGAAAAACCTAAGTATAGAACTATGGACTGTATAGGCTTGGCTTATGGGGAGAAGAAAGAGCTCATGGCTCCATTAGGCCTCCACACAGGCATGTCCAATAAGCCTGCTTTACACAGTCCATGGCCATTTCCAAAAACCAGACCACACTGAACATCCAATGACCCTTTCTTTCCAAAATTTTTTATACTCCATAGTACCAGATGGGCCACCAAATTTGTTAATCCAGGGAGCATACAACCAGTTTTGTAGAGCAAGACATGTGATCAGCATTCAGGCACATTACTTTCAAGAGTCAGCACTGTTTCTGCTGTTCCAATGAAGAATAACTGACCTAATCTCAATTTTTATAATCTCTCAAAAAATTGCAGCTGAATGGGCATTGTTTCCAGCCTGAAACTTTAATTTCTTTCTGTGTCATATCAACCTACTCATACCAGTTCTTTTTTATACAACATAACCCAGCACATGGTCTTAGGACATGGTTAGAATTCAAAACCCTCTTATACAAACTGCTTCTAGACTAGTCTTGACAAAGCTCTTTCTTCTCATAAGCTAAGCCTACACAGTCCACTTTTATTTTGGCACTTAGGTTTTTCAAATCTGAATAGAATTGTCCAGAAAACTCTGTCTTCAACACTGCAAGGCATCTCTTATGCCAAGGTTTCAAAACTTTCCACATTCCTCCTACAAATCTGTTCCAAAGGGCAAAAAGCCACAGTCAAATTTCTAGCAGTAACAACCCCATTACACTGGTGCTAATTTTCTATTGTAATTACTTTTTCATTGCTGGACAAAGCACGTGACCAGAATCAGATGATGGGAAGAGAGTTGTTTATTTTTGGCTAAGTCTTGAGAGGAAGCTCTACAATATCAAGTAAAAGGTGATAGCAGGCTGGACATCACCTCTACCACATCAGGGGGAAACAGCAGCAATAAAGTAAGCTGACTAACATTAGCAAACTGGAGATTAATAAGCCTCAAGGTCCACTATCAGTGACATAATTCCTTTAGCAATGCCTCTATTCCCAATTTGCCACCACCTGGGAATCAAGCATCCAATGCACATGACTTTATAGGGGGATACTTGAAACAAAACACCCCAGCTTGGGACAAAGAATTCAGAACACATGAGTTTATGGGGGAAATATGATTCAAACCACCCCACTAAACTTATGAGAAAAATGGGCCTACATATTGGCAGCAACAGATCTTGCCATGCAACTACAATCTCTGGTTAATAAGCACAACAGTTAATCTTGTTTGTCTACTTGGTTGGATCTAGGATCACCTAGAAGACAATTCTGTTAATATGTCTGTGAAGGAATTTGTAGATTATGTTAATGGATGCAAGAAGATTTACTCTAACTTTAGTTGGTACCATTCCATGGGTTTGGATCCAGACTGAATAAAGAGGGGAAAGCAAGCTAGGTACCAGCATTGATCTCTCTCTCTCTGATTCCTGACTGTGATAGTGTGTATGTATGAACCATATAGACTCAGTTGTTTTATTAAAGGTTGTAAGTTTGTCTCAAGCCACCTGACTGGAAGAGGTGTCACTGGGGACAGATCCTGGGATCCATACATAGGTACATTTGGATGTGGATCTGAATTCCAGCCCAAAGGTATGGAGACAGGTTTGAGCTCTGGTGATATTACTTGCTGCAGGTTTGTGCTTGCTGTTTTGATTTTTGTTGACTAGTGGTGGTTTTCCTCTGTGTTTGAACTTATGAATAGGAGCCAACTTCTTTTGTCATAGCTGGAACTTCCCCTAGGTCTGTAGGCATGAAAATAAATCCCTTCCTCCCATAAAATGTTTGTGGTTTAGATGTTCATCCCAGCCATATAAAGCTATCTACAACCCTGACTATGGATTGAAAGTGACCTACTACTCCAAACTTCTGCCACCATGACTTGTTTACCCTGCCAGCCCCCCACCCAACCATGATGGAGTATGGCCCCTGGAAATGTAATTGAAAATACACCCTTTGTTTTTTTATGTTGGTTTACGTGAGCTCACAATCATGAAAAGAGTAACTAATACAAAAGGAAACTTCATCGTTCTCATAAAGTCATTTTTTAGTATCATTATCTCCTTTAGGTAAGTATGTTTAGTCTTTGTATCTTTTATATTTTATTTATTTGACAGTGAAAACGGGAAGGAACTAGCACTGAAAACAAACTCCATACACATGCACCACCTTATGCATCTAGTTTTAACTGGGTACTGGGAAATTGAACGTGGGTCCTTTGTCTTTGCAGGCAAACACCTTAACCACTAAGCCATCTCTCCATCTCTAGTCTTTGTAATTTTGATTTAGAATAAAGATGTGTTGGGCGTGGTGGCACATGCCTTTAATCCCAGCACTCAGGAGGCAGAGGGAGGAGGATCACTGTGAGTTCAAGGCCGCCCTGAGACTACATAGTGAGTTCCAGGTCAGTCTGGACTACAGTGAGACCCTACCTCGAAAAACCAAAAAAAAAAAAAAAAAATAGAATAAAGATGTAAATGACAATTTGGGAGCCATTCTTCCAGGCATATCCTAACAATGCCAGCTTAAATTTGATTAGCTGTTTGAAATGTATGAAAATCACAATTATAAATATCAAAACAAATATAAGGAGAATATAAATCAAAAATTTTTCTTAGACTAGAATACTCACATGTATACTAAAAACCAGAGGAAATAAATTAGACTTAAGATGGTTCAGTTTGGTTTTTGCAATGAAATGTTTACTGCTTTCCTAATATAACCTGATCAATGTGTACTCAATAAATAAAATTAAAGCATTGAAATTCATGCAGAAAACTTGTCTGCATTTTCTGTATGAAACTTATTACAATTTTCATGAAGAGGAGGGTAAGGACTGCATATGCTGGTTGTGGCTACATGTTTCCCACATACTAATAGAAAATGTATTAAAGAGTCCTAGCCATGTGTAGCAGACAGATTCAGGTTCACTGAGAAAAACTTCCAGACCAGGCACAGTTATGGAGGAAGGGATATTTATTGAAGCTTACAGATCCAGGGGAAGTTCCACAATAGCAGAAGTAGCTGGCCTGCATTCACAGGCCCAAGCAGAAAGAGAGAAGTACAGCCTAAAAGCCAAAAGCCATAGCACAGCACACTTTGCATATCTTTAGATTGAAATCTAAAACCCACCAACACACCTTAAGATCCATCCAGTGACATTGCCTCCAGCCAGGTGGCTAAAAATGCAAACTACAAACAAATAAACAACTGAATATATTGGGGGGCCATGTATTCTATTCAAACCACCACACCATGTATAATAGTCTTAAACTAATGTATTAAAGTTTATAATAGAGTCAGCAAAAGTAAAAAGCAGAAAGATAGAGGTATGGAGAAATAAGAGGAGAAGGGGAAAAAAGGATAGATGAGAAAGAATGAGTATAAATTTTAAATTTTAAGCAATGAAACAGCACCCATTTTAATGTTTTTTTCTTTCTTTCTGTGATGTTGTAGATATGCCTGCAAACATGACTTCACCCATATGACACCAATGTCTCTCTGATATGCAAATGCTTTACCTGTCTCTGACACCCCCTTTGCTAATCCCACTTCGAAGTCACTGGAAGAGGCAAATAAGAGCTTTAATGTCAAACATTCTGCCAGGTGCCTGAAGACTTCAAGCACAATAGTCAAGGGCTGTGTTCTGCTTTCTGGCTCCTCAAGGTTGTCTCCCACAAGCCACCTGTAAGGATTCCTGAAAAATTTTACATGTACCCAACTGTCCCCCTCACCCTTACCCATTTCATTAATATTATGAATACTGAGGACTAGAAACGCTTAATATTTGTTTTGTGTTCAAATATATCCAAGAAAGTGCTGAGTACTCAGTTTGGTCATTTATTGTTATGGCAACAAATATACTGTCATTGTAGAATAGTAGTTTTGAAGCCACCTGTGATTTTAAATCAAACCCAATTCTCTCATGTAATAGTTCTTTATATTCATCCACTCAAAAATCACTTCTAAGTTTTTTGAGCCAGTCAATATGAGAGGCTGGAAAATACAGCAACAACGAAACATGGTGGAGCTCCTGCCTTCGGAGTCACACAGAAGCAGGGGCAAGGGCACAGCTCCCAGGGAAAAGAAACAACAGTCTTGGTTTCAAGTGATACCAAGAAACAAAAGAGCACAGACAAAGTGAAAGGTCAGAGAAATTACCCTGAAGAGAGGGGCTGACATCCAACAGATAGACAAATTGGTAATTAGAAACAATCTCTTCAAAAGAAAACTCAGATTCTGGGATTTGGCATTGAAGAAAAAATGAGAATAAAATAATCAAGTGTAAATGGTTGTGTAAAAGAAAATAATAAATCTAGAAATTACATAGACTTTACGAGAAGAAAGTGAATTAACATTGAAATACAAATTATATAATAGAACTTTTAAAATTAAAAAATAAAAATGTGAAAAAAGAATATTGATAATTCATAGTGTATACTATGACTCATTTTTCCAATACTAAGCAGCAACTTTTGTGGCATAGTTTCTGGGAATTTATTCCATTAACAAATAGTAAGCAATTTATTTATGGCACTCATTCTACAACCATTCAGTTGTGTGAGGAATGTAAAATCACTCCCAGTATCAAGACCTCAGTTTCCCTTACCATGGAAGATAGGTTTCAATGCAATGATAATTGAAAATGAACAGTATGTTCTACAAAATATGTTGGGAAAACTTGATACCCACATGTCAATCAGTGAAACTAGAATCTTATGTAATAGAAACACATACACGAACATACAAACACACACACACACACACACACACACACACAAATCTAGAAGTAAATAAAGATCTAACCCTAAGTCCTGAAGCCATCAAATGACTAGAAGAAAACTGATAGCAAGGAATTTTTGTTACTGTGAGAAATACCAGAGAGAAACAAATTACAAGAGGAAGTGTTTACTGTAGATCACAGTTTTGTAGGTCATCTGGCCCATTGCCTCTAGCCTGCAAAGTTGGAGATGATCATGGTAGAGATGTTAGTTGGAGCAGAACTTCTTACCTCATCCTAGTCAGAAAGCAGAGAGAGGAAGAGGCCAGAGAGAGTTATACCCTCAAAGACATGCCCATAGTGAACTGCTTTCATGATTAGGCCCTCTTCTGAAAGTTTTAGTCTCCTCAATAATACCATGAATTGATGGATCTGAGTGGATTGCTTCATTGATTAGGCCAAAGTTCTATGACTCAACCATCTCTCAATGGTCCAATTTACTAGATTCACTTGGGACTGAACCTTTGTGTGAGCCTTCTGGAGGATCTAAATTTGATAATAGTGCTGGAAATGGTGTTTTAAATACTTAGCTAAATGCTCAGGCAATAAAAGCAAAAATAAAGACTGTATAAAACCAGATATGTCTCTGCACACAATCAGGAAAACAATAGGAAACAATCAGGAAAATGAAAAGGCAATCTGTGGAAGAAGAAAAAACGTTTTTAATTTATGTATCTGATGAGAACTTACAACCTAAAATTTACAAATGACTCAAACAACTAGACAAGGAACCCCTTCCCCCCAAAAAACCCAATCACTAGTTATTGAGGAAGACAGTATGTAGATGCCAGGTAACCAGAAAGGAGCTCATGAGAGGGGTGGGGGGAAGCTTAGAGGTAGAAGGGTAGGGAAGGTCACAGATTTTAAGTGACTGAAAGTAAAAGGGTGATACTAGGGATGGCAGTGGGTAAAGCATGGAAGGGGGGCTAGGAGATGAAAGAGAGAAGGGAGAGAAGAAGAGATAACAAACACTAAGTATATACATTAATAAAAAGAATTAGAACTCATTTTATATAATTGATATAGCCTAGTGAAAACATGATATATGAACATAAGAAAACGGTGATGTAGAAGAACCAAATGATGCCATCAGTGTGCAGTAAAAATGGTGTACAAAGAACCACAAGTTTCTAAAGTCTGAACTGTGTGGGTGATGGGTAGATAGTTATCTGCCTCCTTTCCTAAACTTCATGAAGCACAGGTTTGCCATGGACTTGAAGAGAAAGAATAAAGCAGGAAATTCTTCCAATTTAAGGGAAAAATGGCTGTTTTAGTCATACAGCATTCACAGCCTTTTTCATAAGCATGTGTTCCTTACAGTCTTATATGATCCTTTGGAAAAGGTATTCCACATCCTCTTACCTCCATCTTGCAGACAAGGAAGTTGAGCCCAGACACTGACTTTCCAAATAATCATAACCACAACTTAATTGCTAGATTTAAAGGTGAATAAACGTTAAATTTCACATGAGGGTGCTGAAAGGACAAGGAAGAGCCATGTTCTTTCTGAGAAGCAAATTTTCCCAATATGCCTTGATGTACAAAGCAATTCCACTAAGAGTCTTGGCTCCTAAAGTAAAAATTAGACTTTATTTTCACATTCTCTCCAAAATGACAGTATACCAGCATCCTTCCAGGTATGACCCAAGGGAAGAGAAGGCTGTAACTGTGCACCCTGTGTCTAAACAGCATACTGGGATGTAGCACCTTGATGGCCCTCTGGGAAAACTGTTGACCACACTCCCAGTTGCCTATAAAAATCCATCCATCAAGCATGATGCAAAAATACATTTCAAAACATGCTGTCCAGAGAAAACATACAGATTTACTATTCCAATCAGTGCATCAGATGACAGATTATCTCATTACTGCTCATAGAGTTTAAATCTTAGAGTAAAAATGATTTTATTTCTTGATGACTCAAAATCTGGGTGGCACATATTTATGTGCATAATATGTGTGTACAATTAGAAAACTTATTGCAGTCCATGAGAGCTGCATAGTAACATGTATTTATGTTGTCATAGATCTTCTTTATATTCGCATGTGCTTTCTGTTCATTATACTTTTTTAATTGTTTAAAATGTGTTCAAAACTGAATATAAAATTAAGATATGTACATGCAATGTCCGCTGGGATGGTTTATATTGATTCTCTTCTTGGAAGGATCTAGAATCACCTGTGAAGGATTATGAAGTGTCTGTACATGCCTGTGAGGGAGAATCTTGATTAGGTTAATTGAGGTGGGAAGACTCACATTAACTGTGGACAGTACCATTTCATAGGCTGAGTCCGGGACTGCATGAAAAGCTAGCTGGGCATGAGCACTCGTGTTCTCGGCTCTGCTTCCTCACTGTGGAGGGAATGTGACCAGCTGCAGCACTTCCCACAGTCCTGCCTTCCCTGCCGTGACGGAACGTCTGCGAATAAACCTGCAAACTGAAATAAACCCTACCTCCCTTACACTGTTTTTGGTCAGGTATTTTCCCTCGCACCCAGACTATTACAGACTATTACAACCACTTTAAACATTGTATGTACATTTTATTTACATTTGTGTCCATTTTCCACTGAAGCCTATATTATTTTTGTTATATTGAGGCAATGTCATAAAAGCTAATGGTGTTTTATCACAGAAAAAAAAATAGCATATGTATCAAGGAGTGTCTTTTAATTTCCTGGAAAAAATACTAAACATAAAAATGATTTGATTTTGGTTCTAGTAGTTTTTAAATTTTCTTAAATATAAGGTCAATACTGTAAAATCTGTTGACATTTTTATAGTACCTGAATGAATAAAATGCAGAGGTAAATAACTATAGTAGCCAAAGAAAGAGACATTTCCCCAAAGAAGAAACAAAAATTCCAACAGATAAATGAAAAAAAGTCCAACATCACTAATCCTCAGGGAAAAAAAAAAAAACACATGTGAGACCCCTCACACCTGTCAGAGGATACTGAAAGTATGTAAGCATGGAGAAAGATATGGAGGAATTGAGCCCTTGCTCAGTATCAATGGAAATGCAAACTTTCTGTCTCTATGAAAAATATAAGATACTAGGACATTCTTAAAAAACTGAAAATGACTGGGGCTGGGGATATGCCTTAGCAGTTCAGGCACTTGACAAAGCCAAAGGATCCAGGTTTGATTTCCCAGTACCCACATAAATCCAGATGCACAAGGTGGTGCATGTGTTCTGTAACAGTGGCAAGAGGAAGTGCTGTACGCATTCTCTCTCCCTCCCTCCCTCCCTCTCTCTCTCCTTCTCTCTCTCTCTCTCCTTCTCTCTTTCCTCTTAAATAAATAAATAAATAAATAAATATTTTTTAATTGAAAAGAAATTTCCTATCGTATTACCCAGTAATCCCACTACTGAGAGAACACCAAAGTGGGAAGACCATGTGCAGCTCGCAGGACGTGTGTGCAGCCACAGTCATCATAGCACCTGTTCACAGCAGCTGTAGTGGGGAAACACGGCAGGGGCCCCAGTAGATAAGCGGCTACAGAAACGTTACATTCTGCCACTTGAGAAAACATACACTTGCATGGAGAATATTATACTGAGGGACATGAGCACACACAAAAAGAAAAGTCCTGCCGCTTGAAAACACAACAGAGCATGGTGGTTTCTAAGAGTGAATGGTAGGAGAAAATGGAGGAAAGTAAGTCAAAGACCCAAATCTGTTATCCTATAGCATGTTTATAATCACTGGTTCCAAGAATTGCTTCTCAATTGTTTTTATCTTTAATTTTTTTAATTTTATTTATTTATTTTTATTTTTGAGGTAAGGTCTTGCTCTAGCCCAGGTTGACCTGGAATTCACTATGTACTCTTAGGGTTTCCTCAAATTATTTTTAGTTTTCTACATAGGGCTGGAGAGATAGCTCAATGTTTAAAAGTGGTTGCTTGTGAAACCTGAATGCCTGGGTCTGATTCCTACTACTCACATAAAGTCAGATGCACAAAGTGGTTCATGAATCTGGAGCTTGTTTGCAGCAGCCAGAGGCCTGGCCTGGCATGCCCATTCTTGCCCTTCCCTCTCTCTGTCTCTTTTCACAAAAAAATAAATAAATAAATAAATATTTTAAATTCCTATATGACCAAACAGATCATCTGCAAACAGTAATAGTTCTATTGAATTCTAACACATACTGAAAAAAAGCACAAATATATTGCATAGTTCAATTATTTCCACGTAAAATACATCTGTTTAATTGCCTTATCCTTGTCACACCACTTTGATCCTCTCACCTTCAATAACTATTCTCTTAAATAGGAAACTTTATATTTGTTTTACATTCTTCAGATAAATGAAAGATGATGATGATACATACATAGATAGATAGATAGATAGATAGATAGATAGATAGATAGATGTAGGTCTATCAACATAGATGACAGATGTTACTGTTTCCAGTTCTTCTCATTCAATACTGACAACTGCCTACCATTTTATCTCATATATTTGCAATTTCTACATTTTCATAGATCACAATATGCCATTATATTGCATGTATTACAGTGTTTCCAGTTTGGAAGTATTTGAAAAGGTATGTATATATTCAATGTGCTGTGTGTTAATGTTGTTTTGGGTCAGTTTTGCTACCCGTGTCCACATTTTTGGCATGTGGGTATGTAGGAGGGGAATTGCTACATGTGTATTTAATGCATTTGTTTCACATTCGCACTAACTCATGGCATTGTCAGTGTCCAGTGGATTCACTCTGGTGCTTAAAAGCAATGTCATACTGGGGATTAATTTGTTGTTCCCTCATAAATAACTGTGAAAATTATATTTGCTTTACTAACCATTTTCAGATCTTTGGTGACATATCTGCTTTATCAAATAGCATAAAGTTTTTTCTGGGATGTTTGTTGTTTTTCTTAACACAAACAATACACACACAAATCGCATCACATTTGAGCTGAAAATTCATGGGCAAATACAGTTAATCATCTATGAAATGGTCTGGTTTTTTATCCTCTTAGTTTTGCCACTGGATGGGTTTTAATTCTTAATTTTAATGCAAAGCAATTCATCTATATATTTGTGGTTAAATGATATTTTGCCTCATGTAGAAATTCCTACTCAGATTAAACATATAGGAAAATTGAATTTATACAGTAGTGATTGGGATTTACAGTCCTGATTAAAGTGGATTCCTTTCTTTAGAAAATTTTATGTTCCTTCACCAAAAATATATAGAGCTTTCTAAGAGATACTGTAAATTTATACCTTCTTTTTGGGTGGATGGGAACTGAGACAGGGTTTTGCTATGTAACCTAGGCTGGCCAAGAACTCGAGACCTTCCTACCACAGCCTCCTGTGTGCTGAGGATACACATTTTATCTTATAATTAGATTATTTTCTAAGTTTGTAACTGTAAATAGCATCAATATTTATTTTCCCTAATTATATTTTTTATGTGTAAAAGCTTATGTATCTACTCTCCAGCACCTTTTCTAATTTCTATTAACTCTAATAGTTTACCATAATTTCTTTCATTTTGCATTAACTTATGACACGCTTTAGGGACAATTCCCAACTTTTAATACCTTTATCATCTGGAGAAATAGAGAACTGTGCAGGTCATCCCCAGTCTTCACTTATTTTCAACAGTTCTTCAAATATCTCCTTAGTTGCATTAACAATTTCACTGACTTTCACTAGCACTAAGCAGCTTTAAGATGAGTTTGATTTTTCAGTTTCAGATGGATTTCTAATACTAGCAACCAAAATGCCATTAACTAACAAGGACAGGGGAGTACAATTATGTACTGCCTTTATTATGAAAATTGCCTGCATGTTCTATTTATCCACAAAGAGAAACAGAGATGAACAACATAAATGGGCATAAAAACCACTTTGTTATGAAAGTAAAGTAAATTTACACTTACTATCTGTTTACCTAACTCTTGCACCCAAGTTCCCATAAGCATTTCTCATAAAATAATGAAGTATGATAGGTTGGAGGTGCTTACACAAGAATCAGTCAATGATCTGTAAGACCAAAGTATTGAGGGTCATTCTCAAGGACCCTGTAGTCACTTTTATTTGTTTTTTGATTCTGGATTTTTTTTTTTTTTTTTGAGGTAGGATCTCACTCTAGCCCAAGCTGACCTGGCACTCATTCTGTATCCCCAAGCAGGCCTCAAGCTCATGGTGATCCTACTACCTCAGTATCTCAAGTGCTGGGATTAAAGGTATGTGCCATTTTTATAATGACAGGATTTGTGGATGAATAAATCAGCCTCAAGTGAAAACACAAATGTAAACAAGCAAAATTTATGCATATGTTTATATGTATGGTATGTGTGCATGTGTGTTCACAAACATAAGGGTGTGTATCCAGAAGTGAGACTGTCTTCCTCAGTAGCCTTCCACATTATTTTGAGTCAAGGTCTCTCACACTTAACCCAGAGTTAGTTCACTAATTCAACCAGATTCACTAGCCAGTGAACCTTGGCATTTTTATATAAGTACTGGGGATCCAAACTCATTTCCTCATGCTTGGGTAGGAAGCATTTCATTCCATGAGCCATTTCCCCAAAATTATCAAGAATAAAATTTTAGATAGAGATTTTATTAGTAGTGACATGATAAAGGTTTGCCATATTCTGTGTACCTAAGTAAATGGTTGTATACATTTATATAATTCAATGTTCATCAAACTAATTTTATTAAAGAATTTCTTTGTTCATTTTTATTTATTTATTTGAGAGCGACAGAGAAAGAAGCAGAGAGAGAGAGAGAGAATGGGTGCACCAGGGCCTCCAGCCACTGCAAATGAACTCCAGACACATGTACCCCCTTGTGCATCTGGCTAATGTGGGTCCTGGGGAATCGAGCCTCAAACTGGGGTCCTTAGGCTTCACAGGCAAGCGCTTAACTGCTGAGCCATCTCTCCAGCCCCAAACTAATTTTTAAACCGGATATTAGCATTTTGATTTCATATATGAGAACACTGAGAGGTAAGAGAAGTTAATTTGTCCAAGGTCCAAAATTTAGCAAGAGATAAGGCATGGACAGCATGAGTCTAGATGTTTTATTTTCATCTCTATGCTTACAGGTTAAAAGAGTGGTCATGCTTTCATATTATCACATACTATACTGAGAATAAGAAGACTGGAAATATAGAAATGTATAATATTTAGTAGAGATGTGCTACTATTGATGATTAGTGAAGATGCTGCTATAAAAGGAAAGGCATTTAATGGTATTTAGAAAAGAATTAATTAATTTGAATTTCCCTGATTGCTAAGGATGTTGAACATTTTCTTAATGTGTAAATAATTTGCATTTTTCCATCTGAGAAGGATTCCAATCATTAAAAAATCAAATGACAAAAATGTTGGCGAGGATGTGGGGAAAGAGGAACCCTCATTCACTGTTGGTGGAAAGGTAAGCTTGTACAACCATTATGGAAATCAATATGGGGATTTCTGAAAAAGATGAATATAGAACTACCAACAGACACAGTTAGTCCCTTACTTGCCATTTACACTAAATGCTTCACTAAAGAGATATTTCCTCAACCATATTATAGCTGCTCAATTCATAATAGCTAAGAATTGTGATCAACCCAGGTGCCCATCATTGGATGAATAGACAACAAAGTTGTGGTACACATACACAATGGAATTCTATTAATCAGTAAGAAAAAATGATACAATGAAATTTGTAGGAAAATGGATGGACTTAGAACAGATCATACTCAGTGAACGAACACACACAATTACAGAAAAACAAATGCTACATTTTCTCACTCATCTGTGATTTCTAACCTGGATCAGCTCAAGTTGCTTACATACCAGATAGGCCAAGACAATGGGGATGGAAGGGCTTGGTGGGATGTGAAAGGGAGGGTAGGGGAAATAAACACAAAACTAAACCCAAAATGAACTATTACCATAGAAACCTTTCCTCTTGAAGCTAGACTGAAAGATATAAACTTCATCAAGAGTATAGGGGGAGTGCTTGAAAAGAAGGGCACTAAAGAGAGTGGGATAAAACCTAACCTTAAAAATTTTTGGCTCTGACATGTAATTCACAGTACCAGAAATAGATGCTACCCACAATGAGGTGTTGATCAGAGAGACCAATGAGGTCCCAAAAACAAGGTAGGCTTCTGTCAAAGCACTTGGTCACCAGCCTGGGATAGAAAGTAAGACCCTATTTGCTGAAGACACCAGATGTTGCCAACACAGAACATGGAAAGACCTGGCTCGAATCTGGAAGAGAGCCAGTTCCCAGACAATTGGCCTGTCTAGTGCTGGAAAGTACTACACGAGCTATGGGGGAAACTGGCCAAAAATGGTGTAAGCAAGCAGAGGCTTAAGCTACTCCAAAGCAACCAGCATGACAAGTACATACTAGTGCAATGGTGACACACAGCCTTGGTGGGTAGCCAGTGGCTTTGTGATTGGTTAAGAGATCTGCTCAGTAGAAAAGAACCCATATCTGAAACTGAGAACCAGATCTGCATCCTATGAAGACAAAGATTATTCTCTCCAATGTCAAGTTCCCACTAGTCTTTGCCTAAAAGAAGGGCTACATCCATCAAAATTTCCCTAAATCAATAAACTGTTATCCAATTTAACTTATGCTGACTACATTCTCCATTTGGATAGTCTGTTTATTCTTTTTCAGAAGGTAGCAAGACCTGAGCAGATAAACCATCCTTCCATCGTGACCTTGACACTTAACAATGAAAGCCAGAGTGAAGGAGACAGGGGATAAGGATACTCAACACTTACCAAAGCAGAAATCCTGAGGCTCCTGAGAGCTCATCACTGAAATAGACTTAAAACACACACACCAAGGCTCAGGAAATTTTGTGGAAGAGGGGGCAGAAAGATTTTAAGAGCCACAGGTTGAGATGTCATGCCCAGAGGTACTGACTCCCCTCAAAAACTGACTGCTTCTCCCACAATGCATAACCCACAACCCCATGGGGAATATCAGTAACCCCACTGAGTTGGGCCCCTGTGGAATGGGGGCAGGGAGGAGGGAGAATATGGTACCAACACATGACATATCCATACAAAGTATGTCTTAATAAAAAAGAAAAAGAAAACAAATATGTACTTCTGAAGAATATAGTCACATCTGATTCATTCCCCGATGAAGTGCATAGAAACATATATTTATTTATTTTTTACTAAGGACATGTTTGTGTATTTAAATATATTTAAATAAAATTTATTCTGATTAAAAAAAGAACTAATTATAAATGAATGATATCAATCTAGATAAAAGTTTTCTCTTAGTATAATATTTATTTTTCAAGTGAAAATTAATTTTTTAAGATTATTGAATATTTCATAGCTTGTGTGTGATATGAAGTGCAATAAATAATACAATAACTACAGTGTTTGCATGATGCAGGTAATTAATAAACTACTTCACTGGATTGGGCATTAAAAGAAGCTTAAAGGAATGATGAGAGCAAAATAATCCAATATCACAATCACCTTAAAAGGAAATTTTCTTAGGTTAAATTTCATATGCTTGATGAGTTCACAATTTTATAAGTGCTTCTGACCTCCCCTGTGTGCCTCACAAAGAGCAAGCACTTGGTGAGTGTGGTCTTTTGTCATCCCATACCACCTGCAGTAACACCACTGGCCGCGGCAATCTCTCCTCACTATGTCAACTTTGAAAACCCATGGACTGTATTCAATCATCTAACTTATTTCTCTTTACACACTACTCATCACTAAGAAATAAAGTGCAGCAAATGTGGTTAAATGAACTAATTAACATTAAGCAGCTAATACAGAGATTAGAGTGAAATTAGGGTTCTGACTTCTAGTCCTAAGCAATTTCAGCTGTATTAGCCTGGAAACTTGAGGATGGTTTCAATTAGTCTTTGACCACCTAAATTAATTTGCATGTGGATATTAAATGACAAAGATAATATATGGATAAAAGTCTATCTGGGGAAGACAGCCTAACTGATGAAAAGGCAACTTATTCCAAAAACCAAGGTTTAATTGCTGTCCAAGATCAGAAAACTAGCAACTAGCATTAAGATTATAAGAAGAATCTTGACACACATCTGAAAGATTGTTAATGCTGGCTCTAAATACATGTTTTATGCACATATTATCTGATGAAGCACATCAAAATACGTAATTTAATGTGGGCAAATATATTCAGATTATTTTATCTAAACAACTGGTATAATGTGGTTGACTTATTTAGTCTTTTTAGATTTAATAAATATTAAATTACGTTGAGCTCCAAATGGGTAAAAATGTCAAAATAACTAAAGGAAATAGTTAACACTATTTAATTCTTCTTGTTTTTTCATATCAGCTTTTGATATCTTTAACCACCCAAGAGAGAATGTTTTTTTCCCTGTTCATTTAGTACCATCTCTCTCAAAATTACTATAGGGAAAATAAGATGCACCATTCTAAAATGGAATTATTTTCTCTACCGAGGGAAATTAAATACTGGATATTTTTTACATTTTATTATGGATATTATAAAACATAAAAGTTGATAAACTTATAGCTACCCATCCAGCATTTGGATACAATAGTCATCAGTACATGCCCAGGCTGACTGTGATGCCTCCCTTATATAACCTGGGTTGGTTTTGTTTTTGTTTATTGGTTTTTTTTCAATTGTCCCTTTCTTTATGCCAGTATATTTACTAACACATATGCTGATTTTAAAAATATAGTCATATATTCAGCTTTTGTCACATGCTATCACATCATAGATACTTCCATATTCTTTTGAAAGTTATTTATTTTTTACCATTTCATATATGTATATAATATATTTTAATTGTATTAACTCCCACTACACTCCTCTTTCCACTCTCTCTAAACCCCTTTTTCTACCCACTAGATATTTTAATGACAATCACTTTCCAGAAAGCAGGCTTTCCTGAATAAATTTGTAAAGTAGATCATATACTCAGTTTCCACCACCAGAGTTGAGATACCATGGGAAAAAAAAAATCCAAGATGAATGTAATAATTATTCTTGGATACTAACAGCATTATCTTTGTATTTGTAAATCAAATAACATTCATTTGGAGTTCAATATGTAACTCAATTCGTTTAAAAGCTGACACTTTCTGTGAGAAAATAATGATCAGCAAGATCAAATAGACTGTAGCTTTTTCAAAGGGATATATGCAGCATGCTTCACCTTTAAAAGAATGGTTGATGTCAGGCATGGTGGTGCACGCCTTTAATCCCAGCACTTGGGGGCAGAGGTAGGAGGATCACCATGAGTTTGAGGCCACCCTGAGATTACCTAGTGAATTCCAGGTCAGCCTGGGCTAGAACAATACTCTACCTTGGAAAAAAACATAAAAAGAAGGGTTGATGAAGCTTGACAGACATATTAAAGTATAAGAGAAGGTTATAGCATCTACTTTCAACCAATACAAACAAAAACAAAAAAAATCATTACTATTGTAACTGAGTCATCCTAATACATTATGCAAAATTTAGACATTTATTTTTTCAAATCTATACACATTGGCAAAAGTGTACCCTTTGTTACTCATCAGGACAAAAGAGTTGGATTTTACCTTCATACAAATTGTGCCAAAATAATTTCAAAAATACATATAAATATTAAACATAAAATCATAAAATGCCAGCTGAAACTAAGAATAATTGGGGAAACATGCAAGAATGCTGTTTTCTTGGCGAACCGGGAACCAGCACAATGGTGAACCATCAACCCCCACCAAACTAGATATCTAGAGACACAGAGGCACCGTAGATCTCGCCACAGAAGCAGACCTAATATGAACCCAACACGGCTCAGAGAAATTTGTGGAAGGGGGGCGGAGAGACTGTCAGAGCCACACGTTGGGTCATGACACACAGAGACATTTCCTCCTACCCGAAACTAAAGGCTAACCCCACAATGCACGACCCATATACCCCAACATGGAGGTTCCTGGTGGAAGGGGGAGGACAGGGAAGAGGCTAACAATGGTACCAACTTGAATGTATTCACTGACTACAAAAATTTAAAAAAATAAATTAAAAAAATCATAAAATGTCAAAAGAAAATTTTGGATATTACTTAATGCCCTTGGCTGAAAAATAATTTTATAGAAATAAATAATAACTGGTGAAACATGAATGACAAATTTGACAAAATATATATATTTTTTAATTTCACGACTGGGAGAATGACTGTAGGTAAGATTGCTTGCCACAGTATGGGGGCCTGAGACTTCCAGGCTTTGATTCCCCAGGATCCACGTAAACAGCTGGGTTTGGCTACACTATAACCACATTCCTGTGGGGAGCAGAGACCAGACAATCACTGCAGCTCTTAAATACATAGCTCTGCATTTAGAAGAGGCTCCATCTCAAAGAAATACATGGATGAGAGATAGAAAAAAGACACCCAATATTCTTCTGCATCTGCATCTGCATTTGCAGACATGCATATACCACCACACAGATCACAGCACACACACACATACATACACACACACATCACAACCACACATGGAGGAGCATGCATGACTACATACAACACATCACACATATACTACATCACACATGCACACCACACACACTTCATGTGCAAAATAAAAATTTAAAGTTATATGGTGAATGTTATCACAAACCAGTTTAGGCAAGCATTCTACCACTGAGCTACTCCCCAAACTATCATAAAAAAATCTAAAAGAAAAATAGAAAACTATCAAAACATTGTGAAGTACAAGAAAGACAGTAAGTGTGGGCTGGAGAGATGGGTTAGGGGTTAAGCGCTTGCCTGTGAAGCCTAAGGACCCTGGTTCCAGGCTTTATTCCCCAGAACCCATAATAGCCAGATGCACAAGGGGGCACACGTGTCTGGAGTTTGTTTGCAGTGGCTGGGGGCCCTGGTGTGCCCATTCGCTCTACCTCTTTATCTGCCTCTTTCTGTCTGTTGCTCTCAAATAATTAAATAAAAATTAAACAAAAAAATTTTAAAAAAAGAAAGACAGTAAGTTGATGTTTTTAATTCAATGAAGAACATTTACTTTAGAGCATAAAATAAACAAAAGGTATATGTAGACATTTTATAAAATAAGAATTATAAATGGCCAATAATACACTAATAAATAACTTCTAGCATAAATTAAATAATAGCAATATTAAATAAATAGTAAAATAAAATAATTGCAACATTTTTCATATATTCTATTGGCATATATGATAACTCATCTTTAAAATAATATGAAACAATTCTTCCTGATATGACTACATAGTCCAGGCTTACAGTGCATTTTCTCTGGCCTACTCATACCAACAGCCATATCTCAAGAGATCCCTGTTTACTAGAGAATGAATAGCAGCATTTTTAACATGCTAACAAACTTTACCAGTATATAAAATGAGATTTTGAATTACTAATCCATATTAGTTGATGCACTGATAAATTCTATTAAATTTCCATAGAACAGTGTCTAGGATGTTTAGAATAGTACATGGAATGTTGAGAAAGCAAGAGAAATGGAGATGCAGAACTTCTGCCACATCAAAAGTTTATTTGCAAACAATATAATTTCATCTGCATGAAAGTATTTTGCCCACATATTCTTATCTCTGGCATTTATAAATCCTTTTCTTCTGAAAAAAAAAAATACTAGCCACCTCTGCCCCAAAAGCAAAGTAGATAACTGAGCTAGCATCTCAATCAAGGTCCTCCCCCATCCCCAAACTTCAATCCTCACCATCTTACTACCCTACATGACTTCATTGTAATTTTAACACTGCACTGAACTGTTTCTTAAATAAGCATTCTTATGTCTAATATTAAGAGCTGGACACAAGGAATATAAATTAAATTTTGATTGGAAGATGGGAATTTTCTTCTGCATATTTGATTTTACCCATAAACAAAAAACAGACCAGATGAATATTAGCAAGAATTCATTGGATTTAGGTAGCAAGAATGCATTGACTTAAAACATGTCATGAAATAAAGAGATAATTTTTTTTTCTGTTTATGACAAGCCAGAGAGGAGAATGATCCGTGTCCCTAAATGAGATAAAGGGTTAACCAATAGCAGCCAAATCCTTATTCCTCTGCCTGTTTTACAAGGAAATAAATTCAAAAATACAAGTCTGTATTGTGTCACACAGGGTCCTCCCAAGTTACTACTGGTACTTAATAGTTGCTTGGGGATAAGGAATCTTCTTATTCTTTTGTGTAGCTACTAGTAAGCTGTCCATGCTCCAGTAAGTAACTATCTTTCTTTCCTCCACCAATCAGACCTAATTAAACTCATTGCATAACAAACAATAAGAAAAAGACATGAAAGTAGGAGGGAGACATCTGGGAAATAAGAAAGTGTTCAGAGGGAGTGGGAGGGTGTTAAGAGTTGGTAATGGGGTAAATATGATCAAAATATTTCATCACAGACATGTATGAAGTTAACAAAAATAAACTTAAAATATCAAAACAATAGCAACAAATAAATAAGTGTACAATGATCAAGTTAATAGCTTGAATAAAGGAGGATTAGTAAGAAGCAAGAAAATAATTTTTCTCTAACATACAGGAGCTGTGACAGGATGGGAAGCAATAAGGAAATCGAAGCCATAATCATCAACTGAGGCTGCTAGTGATGCTATATTCATCTCTAGAACCTAAGGCTCTGAGAACCAACTGTAGCTGTTAGGCTTGAACCAAGAGGGGAAAAACTATCTCCTGTTTATATCTGAAGAAATAATTAATTGCATTCTAGCCAAGGAGCAAAATTCCCAGCCCATAAGCATCTTCCATCTTATGGTTAACTATTTGAGAATGGTAAGCTTGAGTACAAAAAGGTTGGGAAGTGGGGAAATGACTGTATGGTATCTAGTACTATTTCTGTTTCATACCTACATACCAGACTGGTGATTCCAAATGTGAGTGTGCAAAATGATTAATTCATTTTCCAAATTCAAAATTTAAAAGGCTAATGGGTCATACTGGAGAGATGAGTCAGCAGTTAAGGTGGTTTTCTACAAAGCCTAATGACCTGAGTTTGATTCTCTAGTACCCACATAAAGCCAGTTGCACAAAGTGGTGAATACATCTGGAGTTTGTTTGCAGTGGCTACAGGCCCTGGCACACACACATATTCTCTCTCTCTCTCTTTCTTTCTCTCTCTCTTTCTCTCTCTCGGTGGTACATGTCTTTAATGCCAATACTCAGGAGCATTAGGTAAGGTGAGGTAGAAGGTTTGCTGTGAGCTTGAGGCTAGACTGAGACTACACAGTGAATTCCAGGGAAGCCTGGGCTACAGCAAGACCTTACCCTGAACACACAACACAACAAAAATAAAAAAGGCACTGAGTCATGAAAATTAATGAAGAAGCCATTCTATAGCTAACACAGATTGCATCTAGAAACCTTACTGGGGTATTTAATGATTATGAGGATTAAGAACCTTATACAACACAGAATACATCAATATATTGTTGTACCCAGTGGTGCTGGGGAAATTAATTCCTTCAATAGTATTAAGTAAACACATGCTTTTTGTGTTAATATCCTTCATTGCTGTGTAAATTCTAACATTATGTGCATGAGCTTGCTATTGTGCAATGGCACTATCTGTGAGCAATAATGCACACATTGTGGTTCAGGTAGCAAGCCATTTTCCTCTATTCTCTTCCTGTCATGTCAAAAATGAGGAAAATACACCTCCTAATAAGAAAGCAACATAAAAAGGATGGGTATACTCTCCAGGGAGGATCTGACAGGATCCTGTGATAAATTTTCCAAACAACACATATCACTGCTCTTATCTTTCATCATCAGATCAAATACATCATTTATCCAGGGCTTATTCTCCATGAAAAGTACCGTCCAAAAGAAAGCAATAAACTACACTTCTGTTTTGACATGCATTACAAATGTCAAGGAAAGACATGCCACTTGGTAGGCAACAACATAGCTGAGATACAGAAGAAATGAAAATTTAAACCAATGTATGTTGACTTTATTACTGTTTCATGTTTGATAAAAAAAAATGTATCACTAAGTTTTGTCTTCTGTTAACTTACAAAACAACAGAGGGAGTATTATAAAGCAACATGTCATTTGTTCATCTGCTTTATAAACAGGGAGAAAACAATACAGAACTGACTCACCACACAGGCTTCTACACAAATAATCCGTGCTGCTGCAAATCTTAAACGGATGTGTAATTAACATGTTCACAGTCAGCTCTGATATCAAATTATCTTCTCTGTAGTCAACACGTTTTTAACTCACTCTTAGTTCCAAATCTATACTCCATTAGCAAACCACAATGTAACCCATTTAACAGTATGCAACCTGCATGTGATGCGAATTGTTCTTTTCAAAGAAACACACATTACCATCTATGGAAGTAAAAATAAAATCAGAAACAGAAACACATGCTTCAATGTAATAATATTCAATGTAATGTAATGTAGTAACACGTGATTTAATAAATATTTATTTAAAAAATAATTCACAATTTGATTATTGGATTCATCAGTTCTTGAGTGTTTTCCAGTTCACAAATGCAATACAAATATTATAATTTTCAGGCTGAGTGTTTCCTGTAAGTAATTTCCTACATTTTGACTTATTCCAATTACTTCTAATAAATTAACTTTCTGTATAAGATTAATATTAAGGCAGAAAGAGATGGTGAAAAAGAGCTGAAAGGAAAAATATAAAATATTTTATATGAGAAAATATGAAAGTATAATCCCACAAGATAAAAGCAGCAAAAAAGGTTATCAAGAAGAGAGAGTAATTGGAAACAAGGGAAGAAAGCAGAGCTTAGAATTTTCATAAGGAGTTGTACTCCCAGACAACAAATCTAACATGCATATACACAGGGAATCTATGAGAAGAACTTTTCCTACAATCCCCCCGCCGCAACACACAACTCCTGGAGCATACAGCAACTCTACCGCATTAAACAACTACTTCAGCAGAGAATGACCCCAGCACAGCATTTAGACCATCAGGTAAACATTCATTACATTAAAAAAAAAAAAAAAAGACTGATCAAAATGCTGGGGAAGGTGAGAAGTCCATCAACTAGTTATGAATAGATATGGCAGCCCTAGTAAAGCCCCTGAATTCTGGCATTTCAAAGGCACAGAACAATAATCAGATACCATATTGTTGCAGTCAGGTTTGCATTGCTGGTAGAAATCACCCAACCAAGAGCAGCTTGCGGGAAAAAAGAGGTTTATTTTGGCTTACAGGCTCAAGGGGGCAGCTCCATGAGGCAGGGAAAAATGACATGAGCAGAAGGTGGACATCATCCCCTGTCCAACATAAGGTGGACCATGGCAACAGGAGAGTGTGCCAAACACTGGCAAGGGGATACTGGCTATAACACTCATAAGCCTGCCCCCCTCAATACATTCTCTCCAGGAGGTGTTAATTCCAAATCTACATCAGCTAGGAACCTAGCATTCAGAACACCTAAATTTATGGAGGACACCTGAATCAAACCACCACACATATACTCACTATTACCAAGCTTGTCAGAGAACACACTGCCTAATCTGTGCAAAGAAAAAACTCATGTTTCATATTAAATATTCTTAGTAATCAACAATAATATCAATTACCAGAAAACATTTATGATACTCTTAACCCATTTCAAAAAATAACATTTTTTTAAAATGGAAGCAAGATTCTAGATAAGAGTATTACCAAGATCAAAAGGCCAAAGTAAATTGAATTATTATCCTTCAAGAACATAGAGTATTCATTCAAGCATGTCAAGCAATAATAGCCAGTGGTTATAAAAAAATGTCACCACTTTGAAATCAAATATATTACTTGAAAAGAAATAAATGATACATAGTAAAATACATGATAAAATATAAGTGAAATATACCATGAATTCCAGAGACCAAAGGACAACTATAGGATCCAGAAAAGAAAACCAATAAAAACATACAATTTTTTTTCTGAGATTCATGACTCTACAAAGTCAAATTGCCTACTGAATACTAAGTTAAGTTTTTAAAGTTAAAAACATTAACACTTAGATTTATAAGAACAAAAAAATTAAAAGAAACAAGAATATTAAAAGGACAGAGAAGAAAGCTGACTTTGAATTCTTTTCTTGAATCACTGGATAGCCAAATAGCACAAATATTTATTCAGAGTACCTAGAGATAACTTTCTACCAACAATTTAATCTTGACCAAAATTTAGGTTAGTATAAATTTGACATTATTGTGGGTTGATTAAGAAAGTACTTTAGTAAAAATAAAGTAAAACCAAATAAAGGGAAAAAATAAACATGTAAGAATAGAGCCCCTGGAAAGGTTGAAATGACATTTGGGTAGCAGATCCAGAGAGTAAGTATTCTCAAATGATATGAAGGAGTGAAAAGTAGGTAAGTGGGAAGAATTTTAGGAAAATATGCAAGAAGAAAGGGATATAATTTAACAAACAGATACATGATTGAGAGTTTATGAAAATTTCAGGACATACTAAAGAGACAGACCACAGAAGCATGTAGCCAATTCCACTTGAGAAGAATAAAAAATTGCAAATAAAAAGTGCTGAGTAACTAACTATCAGGAAAACAGAAAATAGAAAGCTCAAAATAATAGGATAGACTCCACCTAGTTAGATATGTTAACTACTAGAATTAAACATCAGTATAAAAGTAACAAGCAAGTCACAAATATGAAGAAAATAGAAGCTGGCTTGATTTGAGCTACTCAGGTTGGTATGAAAGCATGATGTATTTGTTGAACATTCTACATTTATAGAAATAGATGAAAATCAAAACCTGTAAATACACATCACTGTGGTTGGTAAGCATGTACTTTACCTTTATAGCTGCTGTCATCTGAAGTACAAGGAGGGACAACTTAAGTCTTTCAATCAAATACCAGAATGGGTTAATGCTACATGCACAGTCACCAGAAGAGTTGAGATTTTGAGAATTTTTCTTCCACAGAGGACATCAGTTCATGTACTGCAGATGTCCCAGTGTTTCTATGTACACGCACAATATTTTATGTGCATAGACAATGTTTTCATTAAATACATAATGTTTCAGATATATACACAATGTTTTCACATATATGCACACTGTATTCATCTACACACATGATGTTTCATGAGCATGTACAATGTTTTTATGTACATACACTATGTTTCATGTGCATGCACAGTGCTTATACTCAAGGTGTATAGTCTGGTAATTCATTTTCATGAAAGTAAATCTGAAAAAATATGTATAAAACAAATTGGAATTCTCTAAAAGTTTTATAGTACCTACACATTTAGTATTGAAAATTATGGGGCTGGAGAGATGGCTTAGCGGTTAAGCGCTTGCCTGTGAAGCCTAAGGACCCCGGTTCGAGGCTCGACTCCCCAGGACCCACGTTAGCCAGATGCACAAGGAGGTGCAGGCGTCTGGAATTCGTTTGCAGTGGCTGGAGGCCCTGGCGCGCCCATTCTCTCTCCCTCTCTCTATCTGCCTCTCTCTCTCTCTCCCTCTCTCTCTCTCTCTCTCTGTCGCTCTCAAATAAATAAATAAAAATAACAAAAAAAAATTTAAAAAAAAAAAGAAAATTATGGAAAGATAATGTAATGTATTATAAAAATGAATTCTGATAATTTAAAGTATTCACTGAAGTGGGTAGTACCTGTTAAATGTTCACACTGCTGTTCATGCTTTATGTTGATTGAAGGACATGAAAATTCATCCACATACACTCTTGTACACAGCATAATTTTTGTACAAGCCACCATGATGGATGGTTCAAGAGTGAAATGTGTAGCACAGACTTATGTGTCAAAGAACTTGTTTCCCAGCTGGTAGCACTGTTTGGCAAAAATTGCACAACCCTTAAAAGGCAGCACCTTCCAAGAGGAAGTGTGTCCCTGAGGACAGGCCTGAAGATGGTGTTGTCTGGTCCCACTTCCTGATCATCATCTTTCTACTTTCTGTATGTGTGATGTGAAAAGCCACTTCTGGTTCCTGATGCTATGCCTTTCATGTAATGGACTGTACTCATTAGAACTTTAAGCCAAACATCAATCTTTCCTCCATCAAGTTGCTCTGTGTCAGGTATTTGGTCACAGTGATGAGAAAAGTAATGCAGAAAATTGGCACCAAGAAACAGGGTCATTGCTGTCATAAACCTGAAATATGATTCATAAGTTTATAGAAGTGGTTTGTGGGAAGAATGTGGGAGAGTTAGGAACTTTTGGGCTAGGAAATCTCTAGAATGTTTTAAGCATTGCCCAATGAACCATTCTGGTGGGAATGTGGAAGGGCCTTGAGGTTCTATAGCACAGATCCACTGTCTATCAATGATCATTACTTCTTAATTTTGGATAAAATATGGCCAGCTACCTCCTGCTCTTGCTGCTACGACTTTCCCATCATGAAGAACTGTATCTCCTCCACCTCTTAGCTGAATGAACTCCTTCCAGATGTGTTTCTGGAAAAGTCAGCAATGAGAGAAATAACAACGTGCTAATCAAACAGCAGCCCTGCTGTGAGTGTGTGTGTGTGTGTGTGTGTGTGTGTGTGTGTGTGCGTGTGTGTGTGTGTTCCTACCCTACTGTGCATGCAGTTGTTCTTGGCCAGGCAGTCCCTTTGCTGGCATCCTCAGGCAGATCTGGGTTGAATGTATTCAAGGTTCCTGGAATTTTATCAGCTGTACAGAATGTCAATGCAGACAAATGGCACATTTTCAAACTGAAGATTTTGTCACTGCCCTATCTTGAAAGCAATCACTTCCCCAAAATTTGATTTTTACCTTTTTTTATACATCTGTCTTTCAAGGGCATTACAGTTTTAGGATGTTAGCCTTAATAATTTCAACGTGTTAGATTTTGATATTTTGGGGTTGTAAGGTTGAAGATTTAAGAATTCATGGATTTCCATATTGGAAGATTTTAAAGATGTAGGATAATGACATAATTTCACCTTTTGGGGTCATGACCAATGCCAAAAATGTATACATTTACAATACAATAACCAGTTTTGCTGCTAACAATATTTAGGCATAATCATTAAGAAGCTGTATACTATGGCTGGAGAAGATTGCTTAGCAGTTAAGGCGTTTGCCTGCAAAGCCAAACAACCTTGGTTCTATTCCCCAGGACCCACGTAAGCCAGATGCACAAGGAGGTGCATGCATTTGGAGTTCATCTGCAATGGCTGGAGGCCCTGGTGCACCCATTCTCTTTCTCTCTCTCTCTCCCTTTCTCTCTCTCTTTTTCTCAAATAAATAAGTAAATAAAATATATTTTAAAATAAGAAAAATAGGTGTATACTAGTGCTCAATTTCCAATAAGTACTTATAGCTAGTGCTGTAGTTTGGATCATAAACATTGGCTAAAAGTTCTTATGTTAAAGGCTTCTTCTCCAGGGAGATGTTATTAGGACATAAAGGTACCTTTAAGATGTGAAACCTGGTGGGAAGTCTTGAGGTCACTGGGAGTTTCCCCAAAGGTGATTATAGGATTCCAGCCCCTTCCTTCTCTGCTTTTGGTTTCCTGACCATGAGGTGAGTGGATATCCTTTGTGTGATGGTTTGAATATAAATTGTCTCATACTGTTAGATATTTTTTGATTATGCTTCCTACTTAGCCTCCAGCAGGCAAAGCCCAGCTAAGGAGGTGTGTCACTCTGGGTAGATCTTGATTCCAGCCCTAGGTGCATATTCAGAACCAGTTTGACCTTGCTGGTGCTGGTTCTCTTTCTTTGCTAAGCATGTACAATGAAGTGAATCAGCTGCTTCTGCCATAATGAAGGTTCCCATTGAATGTTGAATCTGTGCACCTGAAATAAACCTTTTCCTCTTATGAGCTTCTCCTGGTGGCATCTTTGTCCCAACAATGAGATAATTGCAATATCCTGTCACGGCCTCCTGCCATGATATATAGCATCATCACAGGCACAAAAAAATGGGGTCAACCAATTGTGGAATGGAACCTTAAAAAGCATGAGCCAAAGAATATCAGGTATTTTGTAAGTGAAAGAAGGCTAGCTAACACAGACCACAGGAAAGAATTAAAACAGATACCATGGATTAGGTTGAAAATGTTATCAATCTTGATGAATGTAAAAGCACAGCTTATATGTTTTACTGATGAGAGAAGAGAAGAGAAGAATGTAATACGAAACACCCATACAGTGTGTGGCTCAAAACAGTTTTAAATATATTGGTTCCTATGTAATAAAGTACTTTATTTCCATTGATGGAAAAAATGACAGTGATTCAAAAATACGAAGACAAGTATAAGGTTAAAATTATAAATGAACAGAATTTTCAACCAACAGAGAATTAAATATCATCTAAAGTTGATAAATCAAGAAATAAAATATGGGAATATTTTTAAGAAAAGATACTTAACTACAAGCAAAAAGCACAAACATAAATGTTTATGTATAGCTGCCTCTTAAAAGAAAAATCTACATACCTAAGAGTGGAGTGGAAAGATTTTAAGCTGTTCTAGAAACATTCAAAAGAATTCAACAGCAGAAGACTCATATGCCAAGTAGAGAAACAAACTTGAAAGAGAAGGGCCTCAGAAGCAGTTGGAAAGCCTCACTTGGATGTTTACTGAAAGTCCCCTACAGGAGCCCAGGAACACACTTACAGGCTCTAGATCCTGGCAATAGAGCAGGAATGGCTTGTTATCAAATGTATACATAAATATGTGTATGTGTGTAGATAGATAGATAGATAGATAGATAGATAGATAGATAGATAGATAGATAGATGTTGGGCCTTGAAGGGCCCAGGCGTGAGGCCTAGTGGAACTTCCTGAGCCTAGCTAAAGTTTGGCAACCTGCCTCTGGCCAGCTATGACTCAGCAAGATGCCTAATGGCCTCTGGCCTGTTACTTCCGCGTAGGAGTTGGAATTCCATGCATGCACGCTTTGAACCAATCATTTCAAAAGCCATGGTATACTATTGGCCCTTACCTCTCCCCCCATTCTAGAATCCCCACCCTCGTTCTCAACACTATATAGGCAATCGCCTGAACAATAAAGTGTGTTCCTGCTTTGACAAGACTCCTGGCTTGGTGGTGTGTTCCTGGCCATCGAGACTCATCCTCCTCCTCAACCCCTTGGGAGGAACCAGCGGCCCTGGTCCTTCCTCAGCACTACCTGCTGGGGAAGACCAGCAGATATATAGATAGATAGATATAAAATATAGAATAAATTACATATTACTGTTTAGTGGTATTTATTTATATACAAATATACAAGGTTATAATAAAATTGGGATATATTATACTTGTGATCAAAATAATATACCTGAAGATATAACTAAATATATATTCTTAGACACATGAACACTTCTTTTTTTTTATTAGTTTTGTACTCAGTGTATACAGTCAAGTTGGTACTATTGTGAGCCTCATCCCTGTCTATCCCCTCCACAGGGATCCTCCTTGTTGGAAAATATGGGTCATGCATTGTGGGTTTAGCAATCAGTTATGGGTAAGAGGCAATATTTCTGTGTATCATGACCCAACATGTGGCTCTGACATTCTTTCCGTCCCCTCTTCCACAAATTTCGCTGAGCCATGTTGAGTTCATTTTAGTTCTGCTTCAGTGATGGGGTCTTGGGAGCCTCTATGTCTCTGGATATCTGGTTTGATAGGAGTTAAGTTTCTGTGTGTCAATCTCCTTCACCCTTGTGCTGGACCAGGTTCACCAAGAAAGCAGCACACTTACTCATTTCCCCAATTATTCTTAGTTTCAGCTGGGGACCTTCTGAGGTGTGATGGGCTGGTTTTTTCCTTAGAATCTGTATCCATCTGAAAAAGAGAAGAAATTTTCCAATGGAGAATGGGGTAATCTTTGTATTTTAGAGAGAATTTAATAGGCATAGGCCCTCTTGTAGCCCACTATTGGTGGGAGCATGATAATGGAGAGCAATCTTGTTTTGAATATGGTTCTGACTTGATTCCCAGCTCTGGCTTTGGAATCCATTCCACTGAGAAGATCACTTAGCCAAATCAAGAGCAGTTGGTTTCCCACCATGGCTGTGTGCCACTATTGCACTTGTGTGAGCATCACTTCAGGTTGTTTGCTGCTGAGTAGCTTCGACCATTAGTTGCTTGGACAGATATTGGCCATTTTCCCCCAGTCACTCATGTAGCAACTTCTGGCACTAGACGAGCTAACTGTCTGGGGACTGACTCTCTTCCAGCTTCCAGCCATGTAACTCCATGTTCCATAGCGACAGCATATAGTGTCTTCAGCAGTAAGGTCTTACCACTAGCCTTTGGTGGGTCATCATGTACTCCAACAGAAATCTGTCTTCTTTTGGGAAGCCTTGTGAGTCTCTCTGATCAAGAACTCATTGTGGATGATAGCCACATGCTGGTACTGGGAGTTACAGGTCAGCATCCAAGAAGAGAAGGAAGAAAAAAAAATAAGTGATATAAAAAAGATAGAGAGAGAAGAGAGAGAGAGAGAGAAGCAGAAATAGGAGAAGATTAAGGTCAGTCTTCTTTGTACCCTCTCCAGGGCCTTCTGATTCAGGTGTTCTCTCTAAGGGCCTGGTTAAGGTTCAACCATATAGTCAGTCTTTTAGGATGTAGAATTTTATGGTACCATTGCTGTTTGGGTCCAGTTTTGTGTCCCCCACCCTCACCCTTACCCTCCTCAACCTCCCTATTATCCAGTCCTCAAGATGACTGTTAGATCTCGCATAGATACAGGTTAGGAGTCATAGATGACTGAGACTATGCAGTGATTATCTTTCTTTGATTGGGTGAGTTCACTGAGGTTCAACCATTTTTCTTCAAATTTCATTGTGTTGTTTTTCCTTACTGCTGTGTAGAATTCCACTGTATACATATACCACACCTTAGTTATACATTTGTCTAATGATGGACATCTGGGTTGATTCCAGCTCTTAGATATTACAAATTGAGCAGCTATAAACATGGTTGAGCAAATCTCTCTGAACTGAGGCATGGAGCTTTTGGGGTAAATTCTCTGTAAGGGAATAACTGGGTCTGTTGGTAACTATAGCCAACTTTTTAATGAGTCTTCATATTGCTTTCCACAGTGGTTGTACCATCTTACATTCCCACCAACAGTGGATGAGGGTTCCTATTTCTCCACATCCTATCCAGCATTTACTTTCATTTGATTTTTTTAATGTTTGCTGTCCTTAGTGTGGTAAGCTGGAATCTCGTAGTTGTTTTAATTTGCATTTCCCTGATGATTAGGGATGATGAACATTTTCTTAAGTGTGTGTTTGCCATTTGTATTTCTTCCTCTGTGAACTGCCTGTCCAGATCTTTGCCCCATTTTGTGAGTGGGTTGTTTGACTTTCATTGTTTAGGTTTTTGAGTTCTTTGTAGATTCTAGAAATTAGGCCTCTGTCAGTTGGATATTCAGCAAATATTTTCTCCCATTCTGTGGGTAAACTATTGGCTCTGCTTATTGACATACACACTTCTTATATAAATTTTATAACTGGATAAAACAGTCACTAGTACATCTCTGGAAATGTTATGTATGTATATACAGTAATCCCTCTTTAGGTACAGTTTGCTTACAAACAGGAAATGAAAAAGTCCAGATATCACCCAATTTTTTATGTTGTGCCTCTTAATAAGTAGTATGATGCATGAGGCAATCTTGTGCCATCACGTTTTGCTGTGCCCACAATATGAATCATCACTCTGGCTAGCATTTCATGATGAGCACACTAAGCACCTGCTGCTTGCTTAGTAAGAGAACGACTGCCATGCTTCGTTGGTACATGTGTTCAAGTGTTTTAAGTGGGAAAATATCTAAGTTGAGGCATCCACTGTGGGTCTTGGATGTGTGAAATGACTGGACTGCAATTAAATTTTATTTTCTTTAAAAAATAATTATTAATTTGTGAGAGAGGCAGAGATAATGGGCATGCCAGGAACTCAAGCTTCTGCAACTGAACTCCAGATGCATGTGCCAACTTGTACATCTAGCTTATTTGGGTCCTAGGGAATCGAACCTGGGTCCTTTACTTTGTAGGCAAATGCCTTAACCACTAAGCCATCCCTCCAGCTCTGTATTTGATTTCCTTTATAAAGAAGCTTGTTGTATAGGTTAAGGTTAGGTATGCATATAACTGACTTGGGAATAACTAGGAAAGTTTAATCTGGGTTATGTCTGTGAAAGTGTTTCCAGACGGGGCTGGCATGTGGAATGAAATAAGCATGAGAGAATCACCTTGTATGTAAGCATACTCTATCCAATTGCTTGGGCCTCCAGACAATATGAACAGAGGAGGCAAAATAACCTTTTATTCTCTGAGAACTGAGAAACACTTCTGTTTCTGATCTTGAACATTATAACTCCAAACTGCCTGGCCTTTTGGACTCTAAGGACACAACAGTCCCCTCACCACAATCCTGACTCATCAGGTCTTTGAACTTGAACTAAGCTGTGCTAGTGGTATGTTAAGATCTCCAGCTTAATTTTAATAAGTTGTTACCAAACTCCTGTGGCCATAACCGAGTGAACTGATTTTCTGAAAGTAAAATTCTTCTCACTTACCTCTATTTATAAATTTCATAGGCCCTGTCTGAAGAATCTTAACAGAACATAATTCTAAAACATTAATTGTTATTTGCAAAATTAAAATGAAATAGGAAAAGTCAAGTATGAATACAATTCTTGGCACACAGTACAAAACACTGACATGCTGGATGCATCCTTCTTATCTGTGCTCAGTAATAGTTTATAGGATAGGTTAGGCTGATTACAATATAACCTAATCTCAAGAAAGCAAAACATAATGTACCATCTTCATGTCACTATGCCATTTCCCTGTGTCAATATAGCTTCACACATACTCTAATAACTGATACTTCATAAAAACCTACATAAAGAATTTCTAATCAGATGAATTACCTCCAAATAACTTTAATAATTTTGAATACAGAGAAATATAAGAAATAAGTCTTATTAATTTACATATCATGCAAGATTTATCATCACATCAATTGAAAATATGCAGGCCACAGAGCAAGTACTAACAATATCATATTGCCTTATATGATTATAAATTTAAACACCACACTTCCTTAGTAAATCTTAGCCATGTGAAAGTTGAGGAAGAATGAATTTCAAAATTTGGTCTTTGTTAAAAATAGGAGGAAAAATATGGAAAAGTAGGGGTATGAGAGCTTCAGGTTATGAATTAAATATATATATATATATATAACATGATTTGTAAATCAGTGAAAAGGTTGAGTCTCCAAATTATGTATAATATGATTACAGTTTTGAAAAACCAAAACAACCAAATGCACTTGTAACCAAGCAAGCAAGCAACTTTAACAGCAGAGCCAATTCTCCTCCTCCTTAAATCATGCTTTTATAACACATATTGCCAAATAAATAAAAATAAATTCATTTAAATGAAAATGATTAACACCCCAAATTAACATAATTATAGTTTTTAGCATCTTTATTGGAAGTTTTTGCAGTGGCTAGAGGCCCTGGTATTCCCATTCTCATTCTCACTCTTTCACTCTCTCTCCCTCTCTCTGTCTCAAATAAATAAATAAAAATTTTAAAATAACTATGTTTCAAAAGGAGAAAATGGGTCTATTTTCCTATGCAATGTACACTGAGTAAAAATAATTTCTCAAAACCATGATACCATATTTGCATGAGACACTGTCTTCTGTATATGAAATATAAAACAGGCAGTGTCAAGAGTCTTGTCAGTGCTCGTGGTTCTGACTCAAAATTAGAAATGCTGATGACATGACACTCATAGGCATTAAGTGACTACAAGCGACATGTGAAAGAAAGATTATCTTATTTGGAATTCAGAAATTTTTCTTCTCAACCTCCCCATACACTGCTGCTATACCTCCCTGTTAAGCCATCACCTGGATCTCTGGGTAAACCACTGGTTTCTATGCATGTGTTCTTATCCCACAAAAACCTAGTGAGTACATGGAGGACAGATAATGTCCACAGTGTTTGCCTACCAAGTCAAAGCACAGCAACCCAGTTAATTTGCTGCAAATAGGTTATGCTGAAAATGTTGTTCTCTGCACTGTTTGTTATCATCATGAATATTCATGTACACATTTTCTGTATGTTCTGATATCTGACCTCATGGGGCTAGCCTATCCCTAGAGATAGCCAAGAGCATCAGCAGGATGTTGACACTGGACTTTGATGTATTAATTAATCCAGAGTTTTACCTCCTAATCTAGCCCAAATGTCCCAGGAGGCAATATTCCTCTGTTTCAGTCATCTAGAGCCCCATTGCCATGCAACTAAAGGCTGCTTGCAGAGCTTAGGGTCCTCCAAAAGCATGATAGTCTAGCAAAATGACTCCTGGCTTGGTGCAAAAAAAAATAAATAAGTAAAAGCTGTGATTGTTGTAAAGAAACTTCTTCAGTGGCAGGAAAGGTTTTCTGTGATGATGGACATCTCTACTCTGCCTACATCACTATGCGATACAGGGGCAGAGCTGCAGCCCAGATGATCCTAGCTAGAATGGTGGAGGCTTCACATGGAGCTATGAGATTTGGTTTTTCCCTGATGGGTTTCTATCTTGCTTTGGTCCAATCTTTCCTTACTTTGCCCCAGTCTTTGCTTTTTTTTTTTTAAAGAAAAATACTTTTTTTATTTATTGGAGAGAGAGAGAGAGAAAGGGAAAAAGAGGGAGATAGAGTGAGCATGCTAGGCCCTCCAGCCATTGCAAAAGAACCCTAGAGGCATGTGCCACCTTGTGCATCTGGCTTACATGGGTCATGAGGAATGGAACCTAGGTCCTTAGGCTTTGCAGGCAAGTACCTTAACCACTAACCCATCTCCTTGGCCCCCATTCTTTGCTTTTAAATGGTAATGACTATTCTGTGCCATTGCATTTTGAAAGCATATCACTTGCTTATTGAATTTATAACAGCTCAAAATTAAGAGTCTCAGAATAGACTTCACTTGCACTTGAATAGTGTTAGAACTTTTAAAGACTATGGGCATTATTTGAAATTTGGACAAAGTGATTTCCCATTAGGAAACAGCAATGAGCCTATAAGAACAAAGGGTGGAGGATATGACTTAAAAGTGATATGTTTGGATGTGAAGTTGACAGAGTGGATATGTAATGGTTAACCTCTATTATCAATTTCATTGATCTAGAATCAACTGGAAGAGAAATCCCATGGGTTGAGGTTCTGAACAATTAAAAGAAGAAAGTTTGGAAAACATTAGCATTCACCTCTCTGCTTTCTGGCTGCAGATACAATGTAATCAAGTACCTCAGTCTTTTGCTACCATGACTTCAACACCATGACAGACTAGACCCTTGAACATCGAATGAAAATAAACCTTTCCTTCCTTAAGTTGATTTCATCAGGTGTTTTGTCACAGAAATAAGAAAAATAACAGGTACAGATATTTTACCTGGTGAACAAATTTAACCTGAAAATAAATTTATTCTGAATTGAGTTAATTTCATTTCAACAACAACAAAAAAATTGTTTTAGAAACATTATTTCTATCTCTAGAGAAAAACCTAAGAGATAGGGCAAAGTATGCTCTAAAAAAGTAAAACAGGTATGATTCTGCACTATGATATACTGTTAACTGATAACATGGTTGCCACAGATACACAGAACCATCAGATAGAGAGGAAGGAATACCATGGTGTGCTTTCATAGGCAAAATAATAACATGTAATCAGATACCTACTTCTCAAATATGAGATATGGAAGCACATGTTTTTATTTATGCTAACTTTCCTTGCTATATTTTCACCTCACTAACAGTTAAACTGTCTTTATTAATTCACCCAATCTCTCTGAAATCTTATTTGCATATTAATTTACTGTTTAAATACCTAGATTTAAAAATAAAAAAGGACATTTTTAGTATGTGAGATTCTAAGATATAAAGAAGATAGATTGAGACATTACAATATGTCTACTTGTGCATCTAAAAGCAAGCTTTAAGAATTGAGAAAAGTCAATATTTACTATAGTAAGTAATAAGTTGGAAATTTGATAAATGGCAAAATACATGCTACCTGAGTACAGTAAGCCTGAAATGTTTCATGGGAAAAAAATGATAAAAAATATTATACCTATTACAGTAAAACTGTTGCTCAAAAACTACAAATGTGAAATCTTGAAACCAGTCAGATAAATAAATTAGTAAATTTTGTATAAATCCAAATAAGTACTGTCTTTATAAAGTGTCTCTGAACAGTAGCAATAATATCTACTGCATTATGTTAAAAACACAATTAATTATGAGACCTACAATTTGTAAATCAGGAATGTTTTGATTTGCATTAAAGTATATGGAGAACTTCATATTATTTAATTAGTTTAAATTCAATAAATTTCAGATTGCATTACATAAGTTTTTAAGCTAAATTTTTAAAGGTAATTATTATAAGAGAACAGATTCATAGTGAAAAAAATCCATGTATTACAAAGTAAGGAAAAGAGAAATAAAACATAAATGAACAAAATAAATACTAATTCAAAAATAAGATGGAAGTGACAAGTCCAAACATGTCAGTACTCAGAAGTAGCAGAAGGTAAGGGCAAAGAACTAAGCAGGGGTCAGACCACACAGGGTCTTACCTCAATGGTTACATGACTTCCCTGTTACACTGAGTAAGGTAGAAAGCTAGTGTGAAGTTTCACATAGTTTAATTAGGTCACTCTAACTACTGTGTTTATAGGAAGCTGGAAGAAAGCAAAGACAAAAGCACAGACTAGTTAGGATGGTTTGCTATAGTCCTATATAGATATGAGGGACACACACACATGTATATGGAGAGAGAGAGAGAGAGAGTAGGAGAGAAAGAAAGATGGAAGAAAGAAAGGAAGTCGGGAAGGAGGGAGGGAGGAAGAATAGGAAAGAGGGGAACTGTGGTAGTAAGAATGTAAAATACCCCCACCATAGATTTATGTGTTTAAATACTTAATCTTCTATTGGTGGCCCTGTTTGGGAAGGTTCTGGAATCTGTAGTAGGTAGAGCTTTAATGGAATGTGTCACTAGGGGAGGGCTTAGAGGTTTTACAGTCCAAATATTCTTGCTTGCCCCCCTCCCCTCTCTTCACTTCCCTTCCTCTCCCCTCCCCTCCCCTCCCCTCCCCTCTCCTCTCCTCTCCTCTCCTCTCTGGTTCCATTCTGTTCTGCTCTGTTCTCACTCTCTTTCTTTCTCTCCCTCACCTTCTTCCCTGCTGATGTGATGATGTGATCACAGACTCCTTCCCTAAGCTACTTCTGTTTAGGTATTCAGTCCCATTGATGAGAAAGTAACTGATGGGGGTGAAGCAGAGCAAGATAGACACAGATAGACACAGATAGAGACAGAGAACTCAAGGATGACTCCATGGGTTTTATTTCTCAGGAATAGGAAGAATGGAGTTTCTATCAACAAATTCAGAAAATAGCTAAAGGGGACATAGTGGAAATCAATAGATATGGTTCAGTTGTCAGGTAGAGGTTTGTATATTTAAAACCAGAGTTTATAAAAGACATCTCAGCATAAAACTTAAATTGGAGTCACTAATGTATAGGCAGAATTTAAAGTCATGTCACATGTAGTAATAGAATATTTGAACATGCAACTTGAGAAGATGGAGCAAAAAGTAAATGAAAATGATGGCAGTTGTTAGCAACAGCAAAGTCTAAGAAATTACTAGGAAAATGCCTAAGAAGACTAAAGAACAGAATCACTGGAGGAGGATGTCTAGAAACTGCTGTCACTCCATGAAGTATACTGCTGGAATCATTTTTTTAAGCTGATGATGTACAAATGATTAATTTTTTTCTATTTATAAAGTATGTCTTGAGAAGCTGTGCCTTTAGAGTGGGATAATCTGATCAAAATGGGATTTAAGGAAAGGTATGTTCAAGGAGAAGGGAAGGAGGAAACTGAGAGCAAGTAAACGAAGCAAATGGAATGCTCACCTCACTTTGAGGCCCTGGGTCATGTATGAGTACAAAGTAAAGAAAACAGATACCCTGAATTGTACTCTAGAGTACAGTGTGTTGGTATGGCTCATACTGGCTCTGGAGACCTTACTGTGGATGCCAATTTTCAACTCCTCATTCAGTAAAGTTAGACTGTAGCTTCAATTGCTATGTTGGGAATATTTGTAACAAAGAAACTGAAAGAGACAACAATTCCATATTCTCCCTCATTTTTGCTGATAAACATTTACCAGAACTCCACTGGCTCCAGAAGAACTATCACTAGGAGAAAGCCAGATTTCCAAAAGCATAGAAAGTGAGCAGAACATTACAATAGAATGTAAAAATATAGAGCAATTTTATGTTCACAGACCTTGAGGTCCAGTAAGTAAAAAGAGTAAGTAAATTCAAGGGAAGGAGAGATTGGGTCAATAAAAATGGTATGAAAGGATTAGAGATCTGAAAATAAATGATAAACATGGGTTTCTTCAGAAGTCTGAAAAGACCACAGACAAAGAATGTGGATGTTTGGGAGAAATGGTAATAGAAGACAAATCAGAAAGATATGTTGCTTAGAATTTCCCAGCAGGCTTGGGCTGACAGAAGAATGATGTCGTGGGTCTTCTTATTCTGAGTGTTCCTCCTCTCTGTTGTTTTATGCCAGTGGTGTCCAGCAGAGGGGTGGTCTTACTCCAAGTTTGAGAGTTGCCTCTCCACTCCTGCTGATGGAGGCATTGAGTTGGACAGAAGGGTGATCGTGAACTGAGCTCATAAACTCTCTCTTGATTTCTGTAGAAGGAGGCCTCAAAGCCAAGAAAGGAAAAAGTCATTTATTTAAAAATATATCATTTATAACAGCACAAATGTAAGGTATTTTAAATTATAGTAAACACAATATTCATAGTATCTGCAAGGAGAAAATTACAGAAATGTTCATACAGGACATTTTTAAAAAGCCAAAAGATGTGGTGCAATAAACAGCTCAATTAAGCACTGAAAGACCCAGTACACTGGTGCTAGAATTATCTCATTGTGTTATAAAGCCAAAGATACCCTATAAAAGTTAGAAGAATAAAATCTTGGATAAAATTTGGCAATTTTAAATCATACTAAGACAAATACAAGTACAGGAACAGCTACAATGCTTCAGAAGAACAGAAATAAGGTGGAAAGATCTATCTTTAACATATATACAAAGAGTAAAAACTGTAGTAATTAAAGAGAATGTTGCCATCACAACAAACAAACAAAGGCACAAACAGCAAGTTCAGATGCAAAGGTATGATTTGAATATGAGGTACCCCCCCCAAAAAAAGGCTCGTTTCTGAAGTTTTGGTTCCCACCTATTAGAACTAATCCTTGAGAGTGGATTGTATCATAACAGCTCCGATCAAGTCAATTAATTAAATTATAATGGAGACTTCAAGTTTTAATGGTATTATTGAAGGTGATGAAATCATTCAGAGGTATGGTCTAGTTAGAGGAAATGGGTCCAGGACCTTCTGACATTCTGAGCTTTCTAGATGCAACAAGGTAAGCACCGATAGTTCACCAGGCTCTCAGGCCATGGTGTCCTGCTTCCTCATAGGAACAGAAACAATAGGGGCTGCAGACCATGAGTTGAAACCATGAAATAAAATGTATAGTTTTAAACTGTTATCATTACGAAACAAACACATATAGAGCACAGATAAATGACAGAAATGGCATGATAGACCACTTTTAAAAAAGAAATCATGTAATAAATTCTGCTGTACTAGTACTTATCCAACAAGGTAAAACTGAGTTCCTATTATACTGCACATTAAAATTCCATTTCAGGGTAACCAAATACTTAAAATAGGGACACTAAATTGCACAAAGAGATTTACTCTCCAGTCGAGATGGTATATCAACCTCGCTTCCTTGCTCTTTCCTGTTAAGTGCAAACATAAAGTATAGTCAACATGTAGTGATAGCATTCTCCTGGAAACAAAAAGGTAATGGGATTGGAGATGCCAAGACTGAAAATACTGAGTTAGGAACCACAGATGAGTAAGACTGTGCAGCATTTATTTTTCTGTGCTTATATGTTTGCTTATTATGAGTTATTCCAAGTCCATCCATTTTCTTATAAATTTCATTAAATAATTTTTCCTTACTGTTGAGTAGACTCCCATTGTGTAAATGTACCATATCTTCATTATACATTTGTCAAACAAAGGGTATCTGGGATGATTCCAGATTTTAGCTTTTGTGAATTCTTCCAATTACATAAATGTCTGTTGTGACCTCTCCCTTTTCATTTCTAATTTTGTTCATTTGAGACTTCTGCTTTCATCTGATCAAATTGGCCAGGGTTTATCATTCTAATTTACTTTCTTAAATTACCAGCTTTTTGTTTCATCAATTTTCTTAGTTAGAGATTTATTAATTTCTGCTCAGATTTTAATTATATTTTCCCATCTAGAACAGTTAGAGTTGGATTGCTGTTTTTTTTTTTTTTCCAATGCCTTTAGGTGGGTAGTTGGTTCTTAATTTGATATCTCCCTGTGTTCGTTATGAAGGCATTTAGTACTATGAATTTTTCCCTTAGGACTGCTTTCATTGTGTCTTATAAGTTTGGGTAAGTTGTGCTTTCATTATCATTCAGTCTTAGAAATTTTACAATTTTCTTTTTGATTTCTTCCATGACCCATTCATTATTTAATAGTGCATTGTTCAGTCTTCAGGAGATGTATAATGCTGTTGTTTCTGTTAATTTCTAGCTTTAATGCATTGTGGTTTGATATGATGCAGGAAATTATGTCATTTTCCCAAATTTATGGAGGCATGATTTATGCCCCAATACTTGATCTCTTTTGGAGAAGGTTCTGGGTACTGCAAAGAAAAATGTGTATTCTGTAGAATTAGGGTAGAATGTACAGTAGATGTCTGTCAGGTCTAGTTGATCTATGGTGTTGTTAAGATCTATTATTTACCTGTTGATTTTCTGCTTGGATGATCTGTCTATTGAAGATACTGGGGTACTGACATTCTCTACTATGATGGAATTAGGGTTTATTTATGATTTGTTTTCAAGTAGGCTTTGTTTAATAAAATGTGATACGCATGTGTTTGGTGAATATAGATTTATGATTGTGGTGTCCTCTTGGTGGATCATTCTTTTGATGAGTAAAATATGGCATTCTTTGTCTTTTTTTTATTACTTTTGGTTTGAAGTGTATTTAGTCAGATATTAAAGATAGCAATACCAACTTGCTTCTTATTACCATTTACTTGAAAAATTATTTTCCATTCTTTCACTCTGAGGAAGTCTCTATCCTTCCTCATGAGATGGGTTTCTTGAAAACAGCAGATAGAAGTGTTCTTTCTTTAATCCACCCAATTAAGTTGTATCTTTTGATGGGTGAACTAAGACAACTAATGTTTAAAATTATAACTGTTAAGTTTGATTTAATCCCTATCATAGTGGTGTCTTTATGGGGTTTGGTGTTTTCTCGGGCTATTTACATCTTCTGACCTGAGTAGTTCTGGTTGTAGTGATTTCCTTTGGTAGGCTCTTGAAGATGGTTGTTTAACTCTTTTGTGTGGAGTATTCCCTGAAGTATTCGTTGTAGGTTTGGCTTTATGTTCATATAATCATAGAGCTGGCTTTTTAAATTTTTTAAATACTTTATTTTTATTTATTTATTTATTTGACAGAGATAAAGAGGGAGGGGGTAGAGAATGAGCACGTCAGGGCCTCCAGCCACCACAAAAGAACTCCAGACTTGAGCATCCCCTTGTGCATCTGGCTAACGTGGGCCCTGGGGAATTGAACCTGGGTCCTTTGGTTTTGCAGGCAGATGTCTTAACTGCTAAACCATCCCTCCAGCCCACAGCTGGCTTTTGTCAAGGAAAAGTTTCCTTTCTCCATCTAGTAAAGAGATATTTTCACTGGGTACAGTAGTTAGGGTTGGAAGCCATAGTTTTTACAGTTTGAAGTACTTCATTCCAAGACCTCCTGGATTTCAGGGTTCCCATTAAAAAAATATGAGGTAATTCTGATGAGACTGCCTTTGTATGTAATAAATTCTTTTTCTCTTGCTGCTTTTCGCACTCTGTCGGTCTTCATTGTTTAGATTTTTTACTATAATGTGCCTCAAAGAGTTTCTTTTTATCTAGTCTGTCTGATGTTTTGCAAGCTTCTTGTATCTGGTTGGATATCTCTTTTGAGAGGGTGGAAAAGTTTCATTCAAATAATATGTTCTCCATGTCTTTGTCCTGAATTTTTTTCCTTTCTAGTATACCCATTATCCAAATGTTTGGTCGTTTTAGGGTATCCCACAATATCCTCAAATCAATTTGCATGATTTTGGAACTTATCAAAGTTTTTAGACTCCCAAACAATTCATTCTGTCTTATCTTCCAGATCTGAGGCTCTGTCCTCCATATGATTAACTTTGTTAGTGAGGGTTTCTAAAGAGGCTTTCATAAGCTCTATTTGATTTTTGTTTTCTGTTGTATTCATATTGTATGCATCCCTTTGTGGAGTTCCAATTTCAGATTGTGGTTTGATTTTCTTGATGCTTCTTAGAATTCATTCTTGCATTTAATCATTTCTTCAGTAAGGTTAATCTGCTAGTTATTGATATCCTCTATTTGCTTATTCACCTTCAATTCAAGTATCTCTCTTTTGAGGTCTCTCTGGTTTTCCTGAATTAAGTTAAGCCTAGTGGCAAAAGCTGTGTGTAAGAGATGGTTCCATTGCATTTCATTTATGTCATTTGGTGGGGGGGGTGATTTGCATCTAGTTCAGTGATTTGCTTTGTCAAGTATGCTTTCCTTTTAGGATTCTATTTCTGTTGTACCCTTGCTGTTTTCATTGGAGACATCCATTGTGAAACTAGGCAACCTTGGCAGAGCTCTCTCAGTTTGTTGTCTTTTTTGTTGTTTGTTTTTTGTTTTGTTTTTGCATTGGGGGATTTCCCAATTTCAGACTAAAAGTCTTATTTTATTAAGGTGGACATGAATACTTGTCTTTGTAGGATCTTCTGTGAGTTTTCTGTTTTGGGTTTGAAGCATATGGGAGTGAGATGGCATTTCTCCACAGATGCTCATGTTGTGGAGGCTGTACATGCTCCAGCATCTCTGAGCTGGTGGCTGATACAATAGCTGTGGTTGGAAGTCTGAATCTCTTAGGCCCCCAGTCACAGCTGTGCCTTGCCTGCGGGGCTCATAGTGGTGCAGGGTGGGGATGGCATGCAGGGGTGGCACAGGGTGAAGGGACTCAAAGGGGCACAAGCAGGTAATGTGGGTGGGGGACTGATGCAAGGGCAGCACAGGAACAGCATGGGGTGTGGGGTCCTACCAGGGGTGTATGCAGGATGCACCAGGTGGGTGCACAGGGGATTATGGGGTATGGATGACCTGCAGGTGTTTGCAGGGGCATGGGTAGTGTGGAGTGTGGGGAAAATGTGCAGTAGCAGCATGGGGTGTTGGGGATTCACAGGGACGCATGGGGGTAACATGGTGTCAGAGGGCCTTCAGGGAACTTGTGGGGATGGCTTGAGGTGGGGGTTCCTGCCTGGTCCTTGGAATTGAGGTGTTGGCCCTGGCCTCTTTACTGTGTGTACCAGTGGGTTATTCCCCTATCTGAGTGCAGGTTGTATGGACAAAGATATATCATGGGATTGTCCTTCCTGACTGACCTCAGACCAACCCTCCACCTCAACCCCTAATCCCACCCTAACCCCCCCCCACACACACACGCACCCTTAGGTCGACAATAAAAGCCCCAGCATGAGAAGTTAGGCTGGATTGCTAGGAATTGGCAGATTCCCCAAATGTGCATTTCCTCCAGTGCATATCTGTTAGGACCCACTAGTGCTGGAGCCCCACAATTCTTGTCTGATTTCACCACCAGAGCTCTAATGTGGTTATGGGCCTGCCATCATGACCAGAAATCCCATGAACCTAAGCTCTTACCTCAACAAAAGAAAAGGAAATGCAAAATAAGCATAAAACTAAAAGAATGAAAATATAGATAAAAACAGAAACATCTGAAATTTTAAGTAAGGAAAAGTAAGAAAAATATAGATGGTTTAATGAAATAAAATCAAACTCTTTGAGAATATCAGCAAACTGATAAACTTTTTTTAAACAATATAAACAAAAATTAGCAAGTGATAAAGTACTGAAATTACAATTAGCAAAAAGTAATCAGGAAATCACTACTGACTAATATAAGTGTAAAAGGGGGATGGTATTAATATCTGTATGTTCAAGATGTAGAAGATGTAGAAGATGTTCATATGTAGAAGAAATGCAACAGTTGCTCAGAAGACACAAACTAACGTAACACCTCTAAATGAAGTATGCTGCATAAGCCTAAAACAATTTAATACATATGTCTATAATTTAAATGCACCCTCAAAATTTTGAGGCCCAAGTGATTTTATTGGTGAATATTACCAAATCTTTTTTCATGAACCACCCAACAGCCTGCATGGATCTCAGTGGAATTACTCTTCAAGAATCAACAAGAATGAGCAAAAGTTATAAAATGTTATTTCAAAGTAGCTAGAATATGAATTTCCTATGCAGAAAAGGTACATGTTTCTATTTAATCTGAAAAAAGGAAAATTACGATCTAATAAGGTAACAGATTTTACTTGTTAGATTGGCAAAAATTAAGAAGCCTGGTAACCCCATCATACCTCAAAAGGGCCCCGGCTGAAACTAAGAAAAATTGGAGAAACAAGCAAGGGGGCTGTTTTCCTGATGAACCGGATACCAGCACAAGGGGGAAGGAGATCAGCACAGAGAAAAATCAACTCCTAACAAATCAGAGAGCCAGAGCCTCAGAGGCCCCCAACACCTCATAACTGAAGCAGACCAAAAATGAACCCAACATGGCTCAGGGAAATTTTGCAGAAGAGGGGGCGGAAAGAATGTCAGAGCCACATATTGGGTCATGATATGCAGAGACATTTAGCTTATCCATAACTGTGGGCTAACTCCACAATGCATGACCCGTATACCTCAACAAGGAGGGGCCAAGGGAAGGGGGTAGGTCACGATGAGCCTAATAATGGTACCAAACTGACTGTATTTGCTGAATACAAAACTGACTAATAAAGAAAAAAAAAACAGAAAAAAAATCAAAAAAAAAAAAAAGAAGCCTGGTAATATTGAATTCCCTGAAGGAACAGAGTAGTATGAATTCTATATGTGGGTTTAGAAATATGATCTGATTAAATCTTATCCCAATTCCAGTCCTTGGTTAATATCCTGTAGCAAGTCTTCACTGGTTTCCAGGGAGATGTACTGTAATGTTAGTGGCAGTCTTTACTTAGAAACAATCTGAACATGGTTGACAGAAGAACAAAAAGTAGATATAAATGAACTACAGAAACTACAGCAACAAGGAAGAATCTTATAAGCAAAACACCAAGTCAAAGGGCAAGGCACAACCAACTATAGACACTGTATTCCATACTTGCATTTTTTTCATATATATTTAACTTATATATAATATTAAAATATGATATATATATCAATTAATATATTGATTGAGACTACTTTTTATAATATATTAAATGTATATTCCATACTTTTCATGAATTAGGACTTTATATAATGTATTGAATTTTGTTGTTGCTGTTACTATCATTGAGGTTCTTCTTGTTGAAGACAATTTTTAAAACATTTTATTTGCAAGCAGAGAGAGAGACAGAATACCAGGGCCTCCAATCACTACAAACTAACTCCAGATGTATGTGCCACTTTGTGCATCTCGCTTTTCATGGGTACTATAGAATTGAACCCAGGTCATTAACCTATAGAGGCAAGTGCCTTAACCACTGATAAATCTCTCTAGGTTGTTGGGAGAAATTTTTAGTTTGGGCTGTTTTGAAACAATTTATTGCTATATATCCTAGCCTGAGTGCTAGGATTACAGGTATGCACCACCATGCCTGGTTCCAGATTCTATACTTTCATAATGAAATTTTCAGAATGTTGTACTTCAGAGCATTTTTAATGAAATATTTTTTGTGTTTTAACATCATCCATAGTTATGCATCTATAATTAATAATAAATATTAAAACCTGAGAATAATCAGAATCACTTAAATGCTTTTATTTTGATTCACACTGAATCTCATCATGTAAGCAGAATATATTTAGTGCAACATAATAATTTGTACTTATTTAATTTTCTCCTGAAAAAATAACTGTAAACAAGTTGGCTTAATGCCTATTTATTTAGCATGGCAGAATATTATGAACAGTTTGTTCACTTATTTCCTCAGGGATTTATAAATGAATTATTTTGACTGTTGAAGATATTCAACACTATTTACAAATTATTAGTATGAAGATTTTCCATTGCTCCCCATAATAGAATTTATTTTCTGAGTTTTTAAACTATAATCAATGCAAAACTAATTTCTTACCAGCTTTATAGATAAATATATAAATATAGATAAATAAATAAATTTTATAGACAAATAAATGGAGATATATAAAATGATTTCACATTATAATGCAATACTTACAATTACTGGCAAAATATCAATCAGATATTTAGTTGACTACAGGGTAACAAGTTTACTTTAGTCAGAAACAATATCTGCATTGAAACCTTCACTACTGAATGATAGGCACTGACTTTCATATATGAAGTGTTTATATAGAACCAGCACTGAAGAGGACTAATGCTCTAGAATTTAACACTGTCATGCAATGTGGCATAGCACATGGTGTCAGATGTCAATAAATCTGAGTTAAAGGAACATCTTCTTGACATACTCATATTTGAGCTGTCATCTTTTTTGTCTTTTTAAAAATATTTTCATTTTTATTTATTTGAGAGAGAAAAAGAGGCAAACAGATAATCAGTATGCCAGGGCCTCCAGCTACTATATATAATCTGAGACAAGGAAACTAAACCTATAGTGATGGAAAGCTATGTCTAATTTTTCATCTCACTATATAATGAAATGACTAAAACAGTTAAAAATAACAATTCTAAAAGCCTTTAAAACACTTCTATTTATTAGATGTATATAGTGCTTATAAACAAAAGAAAAAGTAGCGTTGCAAAGTGAAAATTACTTATCTTGCTCTGCAAAATAACTTTTTCTCCAGAAACATCGTTACTTATAAATTGTCTGATAGGAACAATTTAATGAATCCTGACAACCACTCTGATGGATATCTCATTCTTCCCAGTTTGAAGAGATGGGAAGACAGAAGGCAAGTAATATACCCATGCCATACAGTTCATGAAGGGTAGATCAGGCCTTCAAGTATAAAATAGTCTTCAAAGTACTTCATACTGTTAAACAGCATCTGCCACAGCACATGCCAACAAACACTGACAGATACTTTGCTGAAAGAAGATGGGGTTGTGATAGCTAACTTGTAGGATAAATTACAAAAAGAACTAAATGAGGCCTTAAACCATAATCTTTTGTGCCCTTAAGAAAATACTGCACATTGATGCTAAATATTTAAAGGCATTAAGTTGCTAAAAATGAAAACTTACCCAACACTTGTGAAACTTCATCTGTAGCTTGTGATTAATTAACAATCCATAGACTGACCATTTGTGTATCTCCTTTCCAATGCCTTTGCTCAATTTTGAATTGTTTTTTTTTTTTGTTGTTGTTGTTATTACTTTAATACTTGTATGTGTGGAATAAGCTAACTTGTAAAACATTCTGAAATAATGTGTGCTATTTAATATTAATTTTAAAAATTAAATGATTAAAAACAATACATCTTAAATTGTTAATGTAATTTAAAACAATATTCTGTTTGATGTCTTTTGTGCTTATGTTACACATTGTAATGAATACAAAACACCTTTGTAAGAAGGAAGGCACATGAAAAGCTTTCTGTGTAAGTTCCACACTGTTCCTAGATCCTTTGGGTTATAGCAGCATTTTGGCAACAGAATTTGAGACAACTGGAAGAGGATATTCTTTGAAGCTAGAACATATGAATCATTATTTAGGCACAATTAGCAAACCCAAGGTTCATAGTGTAACGACTGCCTAGGCTACACCAAGAGCACTAACCAGCTTGTCCACATATGCCCAACCAGTCCTCACATGTAATACTCAACATCTGCAGGAAGACCATCTAATTATGTCTCTGTCATATTTAGTCACAGGTGTAGGGGTTAGCATTTCAATCTCTGAAGTCTATGCTCTAGTTTCCATGGCCTGGTGACATGATGCTGAAGGTCATAGAGTGACAGTGCCCATAAGAAACATCAATATGGCAATCTGGGTCTGTGTCCTAGGGTTTGAATACACCTGCAAACCTCAAAAACTGAGTGCTAGCTTGAGCCTGTGGGTCATCTAAGATTTGTCCCTAAAAGTGATTTTTAAGTAAAACTAAAGTTCTTTAAGAATTTGGTTTTTTTATTACTTCATAATAAGATCTCAATTAATTGATGCTAAACTATTTGCTGCCTGAACCAATAATCTAATAATTTTAGTACAAGATTTTTAATTGCCCTCCTAAAGTTTATTTTTTAAACTTAAAACACTAAGATGATATGAATATTTCTAAAAATGTGGTACTTACTTCTTATACTCTTTGGCATTTAAATTATTAAGCTAAGAAGCAAAAGTTTTTATTGCATAAATGTTTCACCAGACCCGCAGCAGTGCCATCCCCCAACCCTGCCATGTCACAGGACACTGATGTCCCATCCCCCCTGCTGCACGGTGTCAGTGGATGACATAGTCACATCCCCTCATCCCTATGTATCACAGGACTACACAATCACATCATACCCCCCCAACCTCCTGCAACACCAACTGCGTGTCCCATTTTTCCCTACCCTGGCCCATCAGGCCACATGACCACACAGTCCCATACCCTGAACCATCAACCAACGAGCCCCTCCACCAGGTCTTTAGGTCCCCACCAGAGCCTCTTGGACTCTTCCTAGCTAAGAAGACAGGCCCCATTGCCATCAGAAGCCTAATCTAGTCAAACATAAAAGGGAATAATCACTGAAGACACTTCAAGGGTAAACTACAGCTTCATCCTGAATGATAGAAGATTCTCATACTGTGATGGGCAGAACACAGCACAAAAGGAATAACATGAAAAATCAAATGTAAGTCAATCCAACAAGGTTTCACAGTCCCACAATGGAAGTCTCTAATCAAAACATAGAAGAGACAACAGGATCATAACCCCAAAATGAAGACACAGCTATGCAACCATAGCCAAGCAATTGGCAGAACTTGCAAAAAATCAACAAAAGACCAACAAGTGTATGAATGCTGTCCTTTCTAGATTAGACATAAGAGTGGAAAAAAAAAGAAAAAAAAAAAACAGAAAGTCTTCCAAAGACAGTTAAATGATCTGAAGGAGAGTGAAAAAAATAAAAAGAGAGAGAATCGGAAACCTCAGTAATCAGCTGGTTAAGCTCAATGAAGACATAAATAAACTCAAGGATGAATTCCAAGAAGCATTAAGAAAATCAGAAAATGATGTGAAAAGCGAACTTGACAGAGGAATGGATACTATACATAAAAAGGCAATAGAAAATACAAACCAAACTGAACAGGTCCAAACCTCTATAGAAGCTCTCAAGAATAGAGTCAGTCATATGAAGGACAGAAACACAGAACTGGAAGACAAGACAGAAGAAACAGTTCATGAGTCCAAAAGTTTGAATAAGTTCAAAAATTTTTGTGAACAGAGCATGAGGGAACTGTGGGATACCCTTAAACATCCCAACATTCAGATCATGGGTACACCAGAAGGGGAAAAAATTCAGACCAAAGGCATGGAGAAATTATTTAACAAAATTATCGAAGAAAACTTTCCCACCCTGGCAAAAAAACAGTCCCATCAAGTTATAAGAAGCTAACAGAACTCCAAACACACTGGACCAAAGGATAAATTCTCCAAGACATACTATCATTAAGACTCTAAACATCAATAACAATGAAAAAGTCCTACAAGCAACTATGGAGAAATGACACATTACATATAAAGGTAACCCCATCAGAATAACTTTAGACTTCTCAATGGAAACCTTGAAGTCCAGGAGGGCCGGAAATGAAACACTGCAAAGTCTAAGAACATATGGCTTCCAGCTCAAACTACTCCACCCAGCAAAAGTATCCTTCATAATAGATGGTGAAAGAAAAATTTTCCATGATAAAATTCAGCTCTACAACTATATGAACACAAAGCCAAGAGAGTACTTCAAGGAATTCTTCACACAGAAGAGTCAAATAATCAACCTCAAGTGCCTGCAAGAAGCGGATCACAATAACCAAACTCAGAGAAGACATAAAAAAACCCACAAAGTCCAAGAAAACACCAAACCACATAAACCACCACAATATGGCAGGGATTAAATCAAACCTCACAGGTTTTACCCTAAACATTAATGGTCTTAATTCACCCATCAAGAGATATGTTATCAGGGTTGGTCAGAAAATTAGACCCCTCAATCTGCTGTCTTCAAGAAAACCTACCTCACCACTGATGACAGATACCTCCTCCGAGTAAAGGAGGGGAAAATAATATTCCAAGCAAATAAAAATAAGAAACAAGCAGGCGTTGCTACACTAATATCAGATAAAAAAGACTTCAAACCAAAATTAATCAAAAAAGACAAAGAAGACCACTTCTTACTTATCAATGTAATGATCCAACAAGAGGATATCACAATTATCAATCTTTATATACCAAACACAGGTGCACTGCAATTCATAAAACAAAACCTACTTGACAACAAAACAGAAATAAATGCCAACAACATCATAGTCGGGGACTTCAATACTCCACTATCAGCAGTAAATAGATCATCCAACAGAAAATCAACAGGGAAGTAAGAGAGCTCAACAACACCATAGATCAACTAAACCTAACAGATATCTACAAAACTTTCTACCCAAAACCTACCGAATACATATTCTTCTTAGCAGCCTATGGAACCTTCTCTAAAATATATTTAGGAAAATTGACATAATTTCCTCCATCATATCAGATCCCAATGCAATAATGCTAGAAATTAACAACAAGGGATGCGCCAGGAATCTCACCAGCTCTTGGAGACTGAATTACATACTTTTAAACAATAAATGGGTAGTGGATGAAACAAAAAAATGAAATTGCAAAATATCTAGAATTGAATGACAATGAGCGCACATTGTGGCAAAACTTATGGGACACAATGAAGACAATCCTTAGGGCAAAATTCATAGCACGTAATGCCTTCATAACAAAGATAGAGAGATCCCAAATCAATAACCTAACGTTCTACATAAAGGAATTGGAAAAACAAGAAGAATCCAACCTAAAAAGCTCTAGATGGGGGGCTAGAGGGATGGCTTCACAGTTAAGGTGTTTGCCTGCAAAGCCAAAGGACCCAGTTTTGATTCCCCAGGACCCACATTAGCCAGATGCACAAGGGGGTACATACATCTGGAGTTTGTTTGCAGTGGCTGGAGGGCCTGGCACACCTGTTCCCTCCCTCTCTCTCTCTCCCTCTCTCCCTCCCCCCCCCTCTCTCTCCCTCACTGTCAAATAAATGGATAAATAAATTTTTTAAAAAGCTCTAGATGGAAAGAAATAATCAAGATCAGAGCAGAAATCAATGAATTAGAAACTTAGAAAATTAATGAAGCAAAGAGCTGGTTATCTAAAAAAAAATATATTGATTAAACCCCTGGCCAATTTGATCAAGCAAAAGAAAGAGATGCTTCAAATTAACAAAATGAGAAATTAAACAGGAGAGATGACAACAGAGTTGAAATTGGACAAATCATCAACACTTATTTCAAAAACCTCTACTGCACAAAATTTGATAACATGGAGAAAATGGATGAATTCCTGGAAACATACCACCTACCAAAGCTAAACTCAGAGCAGATTAATCTCCTAAACAAACCAATCACACCCATTGAGATTGAAAAGGTAATCAAAAACCTCCCCCAAAAGAAGAGTCCAGGACCAGATGGCTTCTCAGCAGAATTCTACCAAACCATCATGGAAGAACTAAAAACAATTTTTCTCAGACTGTGCCACACAATCTAAGAACAGGGAAAGCTCCCTGACCCCTTTTATAAAGCCAGTATCACCGTAATACCAAAATGAGACAGAGACGCCACAAGCAAAGAAAGCTATAGGCCCATTTCCCTGATGAACTTAGACACAAAGATCCTGAACAAAATCCTCACAAACTGAATCCAACAACACATCAAAAGCATTATCCACCTGGATCAAGTAGGCTTTATACCAGGAACACAGGATTGGTTCAACATACAGAAATATGTCTATGTAATACACCACATACATAAGCTTAAACACAAAAACCACATGATCATTTCAATAGATACAGAAAAGGTCTTTGACAAAATACAACATCATTTCATGATCAAAATGTTGGAGAGAATAGGTATGGACAATTTATATCTCAACATAATAAAGGCTATATATAAAGCACCTAAAGCTCAAATAATACTTAATGGAGAGAGACTGAAGGAATTCCCATTGAGATTACGAACAAGACAGGAGTGACCACTCTCATCTCTGCTTTTCAACACAGTACTAGAAGTCCTAGCTCAAGTAGTAAGACAGGAAGAAGAAATAAAATGGATACAAATTGCAAAGGAAGAAGTTAAGTTAGCCCTATTTGTAGTTGACACTATTCTATACATGAGTGACCCAAGAACCTCCATCTCAAGACTCTTAAAGGTGATTAATTCCTTCAGCAAAGTAGCAGGATACAAAATCAACACAAAAAAATCAGTAGCCTTTCTATATGCAAAGGACAAAGATACAGAGAAAGAAATTAATGACATTGTCCCATTTTTCAATAGCAACAACAAAAAAATAATAAAATACCTTGAAATCACATTAACTAAGGATGTGAAAGACTTATATAATGAAACCACAAACACACTCAAGAAAGAAATTGAGGAGGACTTGAGAAAATGGAAATACCTTCCAAGCTCCTAGATAGACAGAATTAACATTATGAAAATAGCAATCTTACCAAATGAAGTACCAATAAAAATTCCCACATTTTTCTTCACAGAGATAGAAAGCAAATTGTCTCAAAATTCATATGGACTGGCATCAGGCATCAGATATCCAAGCATATCCTTAGCAAAAGAAACACCTCTGGAGGCATCACAATACCTGATCTAAAGCCATATTAGACAGCCACAGTAAACAAAACATCATGGTACTTGCATAAAAACAGGACTACAGACCAATGAAACAGAATAGATGATCCAGACTTTGGGTCAAGTAAATACTTGATATTTGACAAAGGCCCTAACAATGAAGAATGGAAAAAAAGACAGCATCTTCAACAAATGATACTGGACAAACTGGATAACCACATGCAGGAAACTGAAATCAGACCCACATATCTCAACATGCACAAAAATCAAGTCCAAATGGATCAAAGACCTCAATATAAGATGGGAAACTCTGCTACTACTGGAAGAAAAAGTAGAAGGAACTTTCCATGATAAAAGACTAGGGAAACTTAATCACTATATTCCTCTGAAAATAATATCCTCTGGGCTGGAGAGATGGCTTAGTGCTTAAGCACTTACCTGTGAAGCTTAAGGACCCCAGTTCGAGGCTCAATTCCCCAGGACCCAAGTTAGCCAAGTGGGCACACATGTCTGGAATTCGTTTGCAGTGGCTGGAGGCCCTGGCATGCCCATTCTCTCTCCCTCTATCTGCCTCTTTGTCTCTCTGTCTGTTTATCTCAAATAAATAAATAAAAATAAACAACAGAACAACAAAATAATATTGTCTGAGTGTCTACTGAAAAGAAGAAGGATTTTAGACAAAAGAGGAAGTGAGGCAGTAACTTAGAATTGGATCAAAATGCATTGTATACATCTTTGAAAGTATCAAAAATAAAATAATAAATAAAAATTTTAAAAATGATGAACAGCTTCTGTTGAGAAATCTTTTGGTATTCTCATGGGCTTGCTTTTATAGTTGACTGGTGCTTCTGTTTTACCACTTTCAATGTTTACTTTGGTCTGTGTATTTAGTAGTCTAATTATAATATCATGAGGAGAGGTTCTTTTCCAGTAGTATATGTTGGGGCTTCTATATGTGTATTGTAATCTCTTTCCCTTACTTTTGGAATTTTTTTCTATAATTTCATTGAAAATACTTATTTTTCCATTATGTTGTAATTAATTTCCTTCTACTATGCCTAGAATTCTTAAATTTGATATGTTCATAGTGTCCCAAATATCCTGACATCTCCGCTCATACTTTCTTATTACCTTATTTTTCTACTTGTTGAAATGTTTGAAATCCTTCAATTTTGTCTTCATGCTCAGATATTCTATCCTTTGATCCATTCATGAGACTTTCTACAGAATATTTTATTTGACTTGGAATGATATATTTCAAGTTTTAAAGATCTGCCACCCAGACCACTCTATCCAGCAAAGCTCTCTGTCATAATAGGAGCAAAAATAACTTTCCATGATAAAAACATGTTGAAGGACTGCATTACCGCTAAGGCAGCTCTATATGAATGGGCCTTTCAAATAGAAGAAAATCACATATATGAGGAAAGAATAAAACATACATGAATAATACTTAAAGCAAGACAGGAACAAAAAAATATGAAGTCTTCAAAATTAAGATAAACAATTAATTTAGACCTCTAAACCTAAAATCATCTAAATATTTAAGGAGTGAGCCAAAGCAAGGATATTTTCAGGTATGTAAGCACCAAGATAATTTATCTCTGTAAACTCCATGTGCCGTTTTTGAGGTACTTCAGGAAAATATAATGGAAGTAATCCAAGTCTATAGAGATGGCTTAGCAGTTAAGACGCTTGCCTACAAAGCCTAGGGACCCAATTTTGATTTCCCAGTATCCATGTAAGCCAGATACACAATGTAAAATGTCACCAGAACAGAGTACTAAAAGCTTAGTATAACACAAAAGTGTTAATTTAGTTTCTTCTAATATTTAATACGATACCTGATTCCAGTGTGTTTCTTAGAGGAGAGAAAATAATTGGTGTCTTGATAAAAATACTTCCTTCTTGGGCTGCAGAGATGGCGTAGTGGTTAAGCACTTGCCTGTGAAGCCTAAGGACCCTGGTTCAAGGCTCGATTCCCCAGGATCCACGTTAGCCAAATGCACAAGATGATGCATGCATCTGGAGTTCGTTTGCAGTAGCTGGAGGCCCTGGCGTGCCCATTCTCTCTCTCTGTCTCTCTCTCTCTCTGTCTCTCTCTCTCTATCTCTATCTCTCTCTCTCTCAAATAAATAAATAAATAAATAATAAAACTAAAAAATACTTACTTCCAGAATTATAACTAAAATATTTTAATTTAAAAATAACTGCCAGATGTTGCAGAACACTCTAGTAACAATTATTTTTATAAGAAAACTCATTACCACTTCTGGAACCTTATCTAATTTCCATATAGAGAAACTAAACCTCATATGTTGTATAGTTTTTCATTTATGATTTTAAGTATATATTTTAATTATTTATTTGCAAGCAGAGACAGAAACAGGGAGAGAGAGAGAGAGAAAGAGAAAGGGAGAGGGAAAGAAGGAAAGGTAGGAGGGAGAGAGGGAGGGAGGGAAGGAATAGATGCAGGGCCTCTTGCCACTGAAAATGAAATCCACATGTATGTGCTACATTTTGCTTCCATGGGTAATGGGGAATTGAACCTGGTTGTTAGGCTTTGCAGGCCAGTGCTTTTAACTATATAACCATTTCTCCAGCCCTGACTACACATTTTAATACCATTGATAGAGGATGTTAATTATCAGTCTGATTACAAAAAAAGGAACTGAAGATGTAGATAGATTCATAAATGAGGTATAATTCTACTCCATGATAGTTTTTTTTTTTTAAAGCCTATACAATGAAACTCTACATCATACAAAAACTAATTGCCAGGGATGCTCTGGGATCACTTTTTTGGTAAAGGCATAATCTTAAGTAGAAAAATAAGATGATATACTAAAATCATGTTCAGGTAGGATATAAGAGGGATTCATTGTATTGTCCTTTAATAAGCATGTGTCCCTCAATTAGGTAGCTAAATTAATACTTGTAAACCTCCAGTTTTCCCTTTGTATCTTTTAATATAAAACATCTAAATCCCCTTTTCAGTAAAAAAGAAACGACACTATATGAGTTGCTTTCTCTAAAGAACTGAAAGTTAAGTACAACTTAATAAAAATGTAAGTAAACATCATACCTTTTTATTATCTTTCATCTTTGTTTTATTTTCATTTTCTTCTTTGGCTTCCAGAACTTTCTGAGTAGAAACTTGTGGCCTATTTTCTTTTTCATAACTGTGACCAACTGAAAGATGATACAATTTATCTGTAGTTTACAAACTTAAAGTATATGAAGAGTAAGGTCCTGTTAATACATGCATTTTAAAAGTACTAAACTAATGATAAATCAATACAAAATGATTCAAATGACTCTCAAAATTCAGATTCCCAAAATGCTTGGAAGTAGAGGCAGGAAAATCAGGAGTTCAAGGTAATTTCCCTATATAGCTGCTTAACGCCACCCTGGTCTATGGGATACCCTATCTCAAAAAAAAAAAAAAATCAAACAATTCAGTTTATAAATAGACAAACAAAATTATATGTGCCATTAGTATGTAGTGCAGAAACAAGCATTTTTCATTCATGCCTTATAGCAAACCAAAGTAATATAAATTAATAATACAATTATAAAAACATATACTATATAGTACATATTTAGGAAGCAACTACTTAGTTAAGGAAGAGAAAAATTTAAATATGAAAAATGCTACTTTTAAGCCTTAATTAATCAAATAAAATAACAAATCCACTGCAAATAAGAGGATATCTTTATTAAAGAAATTGAAATTAATGTATTTCCAAATTTAAATTTTTTCCTCTTTCATTTTATAAACCAAGTAATTCAGTTGATAAACATTTTAATAATTGATATACATTTTAACAATTTATATATACTTCAAGTGACAGTTGGATGAGTTTTAACAAATCCAAGCAGTTACAGAACCACCGGCCAAGGAGAGATATACTACAATTCCACAGCATTCAAATTTATTGTCTTACCTGCGACATATATGATAAACATTTCATAGCAATACTATACTATAATTGTTGACTTAGTAAGCTTTCTTTTCTTTATGTGATATTGTGACATATATACACATACATGTGCAGATGCATATGCCCTATGTGCAAGCATGTGGAGGTAAAAGCAGGATGTCAAGTGTCCCCTATTGCTCTTCCTATTTATTTCCTTGAGACAAAGTCTCTTACTGAACCTGGAGTTTTCTGGATATTAGCTTTGTGCATGGAGCTGGGAATTAACTTAGGTCTTCAGGTTCTCTAAATCCACTAAGGTATCTCCCCACCTCCAAGTTTAACATGCCTGATTCTCTGTTTTCAATTTTGTAGACTAGTTTCCTTCTGTAATAAATATGTTTTTATCCCCCAAAGAATGCTCTTAAACTATTTGGTATATTAGATGGCCTTGTAACAAAATTTCTCAGCTTTATTTTTAAATGTTTGCATTTTACCTTATTGTTTGAAGAATATTTTTATCAGATATACACTTTTGAGTTGATTTTTTTCCAAAAAGTTGACATTGTTCCATTGTTTCTAGCCTCCATTATTTATTATAAGAAATCAGCCTTTATTCATATTATTAGTGACATAATAATATATCTTTACCTACTGGCTGCTTTTAAGATTCTTCTCACTTAAATTTTCATCAGTTCAAATAATGCTTTAAGTTTCCTTTGTCTTTTTTGGGGGGTGGAGGGGGTTAAGATAGGGTCTCACTCTAGCACAAACTGACCTGGAATCCTTTCCTAGTGCTTGACACATACATTCATATGTTGAAAATTCTTCAGATCGTATAAATATATGAGAGATTCATAACATTATACTTTTACCTCCAATGATAGGAATGTAAACACTGTTTCCCACATCTATGTTCTTCAGTGCTGTGTGAAGCCCAGAAATCTAAAAGGAAATAATTCAAAAATAAGGGATTATATAACAATGAATTTTAAAAGGTTAACTAAAATGTAGTATCTAAAAATTGATTGCAAAATACCAGATATATTAATCTCTCTAGAATTAATTATGAGAGATTTTTTTAAAAGTCAAACATGGCCAGGAATGCTGGCACACACCTTTAATCACAGCACTCTACTGGAGAGGTAGAGGTTCAGGATCACTGTGATTTCGAGGCCAGCCTGACTCTACATAATGAATTCAAAGTCAGCCTGAGCTAAAGCAAAACATTACCTCAGAAAAACAAACAAACAAAAAATCAAACATAAACCTCAACCAAAAAACATTATTTTTAGTTAAAGTTCAATCACAGGCAATTATTAATAACCCTCTATACTAAGCATAGGAAAATTGTACTTCACACATGCTTTCTTGGACCAACAATGCTCTTTATATACTTTGATAATTATTGAATTCTGCATTAGAAGGGTTTGTCCTCTGTTTAAATTATTTCACAACACCTTATTTTTACCAACTATGATATAATCATGATTCAGTAAGTAAAAGATAGAGGCTATTTTTCTATATCCAAATCTCTTAGCTCACTTTACACCCACAGATAATCCCTGTTTTATTAAACATACTTTGTAAATAAGGACATTTGTTAGCTGAGCTGCATGCCTTTTTTTACCTATATATCCTGAGGAAAGGATATGAGTTTAAAATTCAACCTTTAAATTTGTTTCATCCTTCATTGTATATGATTATGCAAACATAAAAATATTTTCTGTTTAATTAAATTCAGTTATAGACATTACTATCACTAAACACCATTATTTCTTTTTTTAGATTAAAATCGTTTGTATTTGAGGGGTGGGGCCATGAGAGTTTATGGGTGCACCAAGTCTTCTTGCCAATGCAAATGAACTGTAAACACATATACCACTTTGTGCATCTGGCTCGATGTGGGTACCAGGGAATTGAACCCAGGAAGGTATGCCCTGCAAGCAAGAGCCTTTAACTGCTGAGCCATTTACCCCACCCCCAATATTTTTTTTATTAGTAGAAAATAGAGATAAATTTAAGCTAATAGATTGTTACTAACACAATGCTTGGGTGAAAAAAAAGTGACAGTTTACTATCCTTAAAGGAAAAATGGATTCTAATTGTTTTAAAATAAACATCTTGTTGAGAAGAGCTCAAGATTTATAGACTAGTTGCTAATATAACATGCCAACTCTGTTTCACCCAGTTAACATCAGGCATTAAAATGGCATGCTTTTCAAAAGTAATAAACCAATAATAATATGTTAGTGTGAACTAATATTTACTTTTCATTGGTTTATATTGATATCTACATTACTTCTTATATTTGGTTACTTTCTCACTAGTCTCTGGCCACAGTCTCTAAGTGTAATAAAAACCTTTAGCTCAGCCTGGAGTGGTGGTACACATATTTAATCCCAGCACTCAGGAGGCGGAGGTAGGAGGATCACTGCTTGACACTACATAGTGAAAATAGTGAATTCCAGGTCAACCTGGGCTAGAGTGAGACCCAAAAAAGAAAAAAAAAAACTAGCTCATCTCCTTTACCTTAGAATATCTCATACATTTTAGAAATGCTTCAGAGAATGTGCTACTTTCTATTCCAAAGACTGGATATTCAAAGTCCACTGAGAAGACTAGGGAAATACTTTTCTAGGTGGAGATTTCCAAGCTGGGGACTCCTGTGGTGACATTCTCAGTCCAGTCTCTCCATTAACATGATTTGCATTGTAACTTATTTGAGCCTTTGAGAGGTGGAGCCTTGCCCACAAAACACCTTTCCTAACTGACATATGTAGAGCCTGAGGTTTCATTTTATTTTTTTAAATTTTTTTGTTTATTTATTATTATTTATTTGAGAGTGACAGACAGAGAGAGGAAGAGGGAGAGGGAGAGAGAATGGGCGCACCAGGGCCTCCAGCCACTGCAAATGAACTCCAGACATGTGCGCCCCCTTGTGCATCTGGCTAACATGGGTCCTGGGGAATTGAGCCTCGAACCAGGGTCCTTAGGCTTCACAGGCAAGCACTTAACCGCTAAGCCATCTCTCCAGCCCTGAGGTTTCATTTTAATAGTGCTAACTTATTCAACAATTATAACTTCTCACCTTGTCTGTGATTTTAAATCACACTCCTTTCTGTACCACTCTTTCTCTTCTCTACCTCTCTCTTATTCTCTCTGTGAATCTGAATAAGGACAGTGAGGAGTAACCACACTGCAACTTGGACATTATGCTATCTTGAAATTTTCTCTGCCAAACAACTTAGTCTATTACTTTTGAATTCAGTCTCTCCCACATTGTCAGAACACAGGGAGAATAGGACCAGATTCTATGCCAGAATATAATAGCAATGACTTCTAGTGCAGTTCAAAGTTTGATTTTTTTTTTTTTCTCTCTCTCTTTGAAACTTCATGAGGTAGGCTTCCACTGTTTGCCATTTTCTCAGCATTTCATGAACTGAAGTTCCCCGAAAGTGCTGCATCTACTTCAGATAAGGCTGAATGGACTGATAGATCACCTCTAGAGATGGAATGTTGCAGGATCAGAGCCAAATTACCTTGGGCTACCTTCAGACTTAATAACCATTGATTACCCACTTCTGTGTCTAACCTAACATCCTAGTGACTGTCAGTTGATAAGGTTCATAATCCTTTTTGGAATGCAAGAACAGACCCCAGCTTCTACCAACCCAATGATAAATGAAGAATATCATCAGATAGCATCTGAAGCCTATGGTGGAGATTTCCCCCACTTTGCTATATTCCAACTGACTACCTGATGGTCAATTAAGGTATTTGAAAAGTGCCTTGATTTATGACTTTATTTTGTTCTGTAACAATAAAACCTTCAGAAATTGTTAACACATTGGAACATGAAATTTAGAGTAGCCAAAATCTGTGTTCCTAGGCTATGGACCCTAAATTTGGCCCAGAAAAAAAAAATTATCACTTATCCACTGAGGTGAGAGTTGTATCAACAGTTAAAATACCCAATTTGGAGCCACAAGGACAGCTACTTGCAATTAGGATGCCACTGGTTGGAATGAGATACTAGCATGGGCCCCTTGTGCCCAACCAACAATGGTGTCTGTGTAAGTGCATGTTGGTGAGTTCATTTTAGGCTGGGACCTCCCTTGATTTGTTCGATAGTCCACCTGTTCATTCTGAACTGGATTTAGGGTCTTTTTTTAATGCATACCTTTTTTGGTTTGTTTTCAAAATGTCTGTTTTAAGGTTTCCATTTTGTTTGTTTGCTTTGAAAGCAAATTTTGCTTTGAAAAAATTTTTGATTTTGGCCATTCAGTTTTTTGTTTTCATTCAGATCATTGTGAACATTTTGGTTTCTGACTCTTCGGTTTGTCTCTCCTAGCACTGAGCTATTTTTTTTCTTTTACCATTCCTCTAAAGAAAGAGGAAATGTTTGGGGCGGGGGGGGGGGGAACCTGATATTTGGTACTCTAGCTGGTTTGAAATTTGTGTTAATTTAACTTGCAAGTATTTGATTCTTTTAAAAAAAAAAATGGGAAAACCAGGGCTGGAGAGCTGGCTTAGTGGTTAAGGCATTTGCCTACAAAGCCAAAGGACCCTGGTTCGATTCTCCAGGACCCACATAAGCCAGATGCACAAGGGGCCACATGCATCTGGAGTTCGTTTGCAGGGGATGAATAGTACACCCTGGTACACCCATTCTCCCACTCTCTCTCTCTCTCTCTCTCTCTCTCTCTCTCTCTCTCTCTCTATATATATATATATATATATATATATATATATATATATATTCCTCTTTTTTCATAAATAAATAAAATAAAATAAATGGGAAAACCTAATAAAAAATAAATTAGGTTTACATTTCCAACAATGGTGAACACTTAATCCTAAATTGAGGCTCATTTTTTTATTAGTTTTGTACTCAGTGAATACAGTCAAGTTGGTACCACTGTTAGCCTCTTCCCTGTCCTCCACCCTCTGCACGGGCCCTTCACATTGGGAAAAATGGGTCATGGATTGTGGGTTAGCCATCAGTTATAGGTAGGAGGCAATGTCTCTGTGTATCATCAAGTAATGTGTGGCTCTGACATTCTTTCCATCCCCTCTTCTGCAAATTTCCCTGAGCCTTTTGGGTTCCTTTTAGGTCTGCTTCAGTGATGAGGTCTTGGGAGCCTCTGTGCCTCTGGATATCTGGTTTGGTAGGAGCTGATTGTTCTCTGTGTCTATCTCCCTCACCAGTGTGCTGGTACCAGGTTCACCATGAAAATAGCACTCTTGTTTGTTTCCCCACTTATTCTTAGTTTCAGCTGGGGGGCCCTTTTCACGTATGATGGGGTGGTTCTCTCCTTAGCATCTGTGTCTATCTGAAAAAGAGAAGCAAATTCTCCAGCAGAGTATAAAGTTAGCACCAGATAAATGGGATAACCACTATTTTTTAGAGAGAATTTAATAGGTGTAGGCCCTCTTGTAGCCCATGATTGGTGGGAGCTTGATAATGGAGAGTTGGCTCATTTTTGGATATGATTCTGACTTGTTTCCCAACTCCAGCTATGGGTTCTACTTCACTGAGCAGATCACTTAGCCAAATCAAAAGCAGTTGGCTTCCCACCACGGCTATGTGCCACTATTGCACTTGTGTGAGCATCACATCAGGTTGTTTGCTGCCAAATAGGTTAGACCATGAGTTTCTTGGATAGATATTGGTCATATTTCCCCAGTCACTCACTTTGCACCTTCTGGCACTAGACAAGCTGACTGTCTGGGGACTGACTCTCTTCCAGCTTTCAGCCACGTCACTCCATGTTACCTGCCAACAGCATATGGTGTCTTCAGCAGTAGGGTCTTACCACTAACCTTTGGTGGGTCATCAAGTACTCTGACAGAAATTTGTCTTTTGGGGGGAAATCTTATAGGTCTCTCTGATCAAGAGCTCATGGTGGATGATAACCATATGTTGGTACTGGGAGTTACAGGTCAACACCCAAGAAGAGAAGGAAGAAAAAGATAAGTATTATGAAAGAGACAGAGAGAAGAGAGAAAAGGAGAAGAAAGAGAGAGAAACAGGAAAAGATTAAGGCCTCTCCAGGGCCTTGTGTGTCAGGTGTTCCCTATAAGGGCCTGGTGAAATTCAAACATTTGGTCTGTCTTTTAGGATGTAGAATTTTATGGTACCATTGTCGTTTGTGTCCAGGTTTGTCTTCCCACCCCATCTCATCTGCCCCTCCCTCCCCACCCACCCTATTGTCTGGTTCTCGAGATGCTGCTTTGTATGTTGGCATCTTGGGTAGATTCAGGTTAGGAGCTGTAGATGAGGGAGACTTTGTTGTGATTATCTTTCTGTGATTGGGTGAGTTCACTGAGAATGATCTGTTCCAGGTTCGACCATTTTTCTTAAAATTTTATTGTGTCATTTTTCCTTACTTCTGTGTAGAATTCCATTGTGTAGATATACCACATCTTCACTATCCATTCATCTAATGATGGATATCTGGGTTGATTTTAGCTCTTAGCTATTATGAATTGAGCAGCTATAAACATTATTGAGCAAATGTCACTGAACTGAGGCATGGAGTTTTTAGGGTACATGCCCAGTTTTTACTTTTTACAAACACTGAAGTCCTAGGCAATAGTATGTTTTTTATTTTAAAAGGAAAATCATAATGGGCAGCCTCCTTTAAATAGAATTTTTACATATCTTAGAAATAATTAAACTGGAATTTATAAGCTAATCATAAAGAGTTTTGGAATCTATAAACTTTCTCTGACCTTATTTCTCCAAGCACTACAAAATCCCATATCAAAATAATAATAATAATAATAACAATAATAATTTGGGATCTCTCTGTATTTGTAATGAAGGCATTTAGGGCTTTGAATTTTCCCCTTACGACTGCCTTCATTGTGTCCCATAAACTTTGGTAGATTGTGTTTTCATTATCATTCAATTCTAGGAATTTTACAGTTTCCTTTTTGATTTCTTCCATGTCCCATTCATTGTTTAAAAGTGTGCTATTTAGTCTCCAGGAGCTGGTGGATTTCTTGGTGTGTCTCTTGTTGTTAATGTCTAGCTTTAAAGCATTGTGATCTAACATGATGCAAGAAATCACCTCAATTTTCCCGACTTTATGAAGGCATGTTATATGGCCTAATATACGGTCCATTTTGGAGAAGGTTCTGTGGGCTGTTGAGAAGAATGTGTATTCTGCAGAGTTGGGGTGGAAAGTTCTGCATATATCTGTTACATATCTGTTAGGTCTACTTGATCTATGATGTTGTTGACCACTATTATTTCCCAGTTGATTTGTTGCTTGGATGATCTGTCTATTGACAATAATGGAGTATTGAAATCTCTGATTATAATGGTGTTGGATCCACAATGAGCTGTTGATCAGAAAGACCTACTATGTCTCTCCAAAACAAGCAAGAAAGACTTCTGTCAGAGCACTTGATTACCCACCAGAGGTTAATGGTAAGACCCTACTGCTGAAGACACCATACACTATTGGCATAGACCATGGAGAGACCTGATTGGAACCCAGAAGAGAGCCAGTCCCTAAACTACTGGGGGAAAGTGGCCAACATCTGTCCAAGCAACACAAAATCTAAGTGACTCAGAAGCAAACAACCTCACACAATGCTCACACATGTGCAATAGTGGCACACAGCCATTGTGGGTAACCAACTGCTCTTGGATTGGTTAACAGATACACTCAGTGGAAAGGAAAACATATCTAGAACTGGGAAACAAGTCAGAATCATATCCAGATAATGATTCTGCTTTCCATTGTCAAGTTCCCACTAATCTTGGGCTATAAGAGGGTCTACACCATTTAAATTCTCTCTAAATTAGTAATGGATATCCCATTTAACCAGTGCTGATTTCACTCTCCATTGGAGATCTGCTTCTCTTTTTCAGATGGGAGCTGGACCTGAGGAGATAAACGACCCAGTGCACTCCACCCTGGCCCCAGCTGAAACCACAGAGGAATGGGGGAAGTGAACAAGAGTGCTGCTTTCTTAGTGAATCTGATTTCAGCACAAGGGTGAAGGAGGTAGACACTGAGGACACTCACCACCTACCAAACCAGAGATCCAGAGACTCCTAAGTGTCCATCACTCAGGTAGACTTAAAATGCTCCCAGCATAGCTCAGGGAATTTTGCAGAAGAAGGGGTGGAAAGATTATTAGAGCAACAAGTTGGGACATTTTGCACAGAGACATTACCTATCCCCTCCATAATGCATGACCCACAATCCCCATGGGATTGACCTGCATTCCCAACAAGGAAGGCCTCTTCAGAAAAGGAGCAGGGAAGAGGGAAAGGATGGTAGCAACATGTGTTGTTTACATACTAAATGTGTCAGTATCTAATATTTTTTAAAGGCAAAATAAATAAGTAAATAAATAATAGATTGGTATCTGTTGTAAGATAAAACCTTGAGACTTACATACAAGTTTAAAATCTTCATTTGTAAATAAACTCTCCTAAAAGAGTCCATACCCACATTTTCAGGTGTGCTTTCACTCTCTTTCTTAGTGCCTCCTACTTGTCTAACCCTCATGCTTAAGCTCATACAAAAATATCCTTAATAAAATATTCAACTCTGCTTCATACTGACTCTTCCTGGAATTCCATAAATCCTAGATACAACCCGAGTTGAGTTCCCTAAAGGTCCAAAGGAAGTCCTCAGACTGTTGAAGGTGACAATGTGGAGCTGTGTCTCAGGCCCCCTGCTGCTAACATTTTGGGGGCTCACACAAGTTTCATCTAAAACACTGTGGGTAGGTCTGGATAATTACTGCTTCTCCTCAACTATATTCTTGGGTTGTATTTCTTGGTTTCTTTGCTTTAATCTATTTTTTTGGTCAAAAACCCATGTAGCATTTAATGAGTGGCATGGGCACCAAAGATAAAAATCCCCTGCACACCTATATACCATTCCTGGGTCAGATGGAAGAATAGTGCATGGCTTTTGAGGAAATATCACATAAGGACTGATCCCCAAGATGTCCTCAGCCACTCTCTTGTTCCCAAGACAGCAAACCAAGGTACGGTGAGAAAACGACTCCTAAAAGCAGAACATTCTGGATCCTAAATAAAAATTGGCCACTTTCCTCCAACCTTTCCCCTCCTGTCTCATTGTTCCTATCTTGTCTCCTCTGTGAAGCTAAGCTACCTCAGGCAAAGAGATTCCCAAAATGCTGTTTTACCAGTCCTTCACTTAAAGGAACTTATAGCTAGCCTTTTCCCCTATGAATGTGAGCCTGATCTGCCATTAAATTTACATCCTATCTAAATAATATTTTGAAGGAGTTTCCCTAGCTTTCAAGACAAAAACATCGAATTCTTTTCACTCCCCTTCTTTTCTTCTCCTTCTCCTTTTCTCCTTCTCCTCCTCCTCCTCCTCCCCCTCCCCCCTCACTTCCTTCTTCTCCTTCTCCTTCTCCTTCTCCTTCTTCTTCTAAGAATACTTCTCCCACTCTATTTTAGCCCTCAAAAACAAACAGGAGCCTGGCATGGTGGCACATGTCTTTAATCCCAGCACTTAACAGACATAGGTAGGAGGATTGCTGTGAGTTCGAGGCTAGCCTGAGACTGCAGATTGAGTTCCCAGTCAGCCTGGACTAGAGTGAGAGCTTACCTTGAAAAAACAAACAAAAATAACAATGATAATAAATAAATAAATAAATAAATAAAAATAATTATCTGCTGTAGATCTACATAAAAAGCTTCACCTTTGATCTTTTGTGTTATAGTCTACCATCTCAAAAAGAAAGGATATAAACTTTCCACTTAATTATAGTTTCTTGGGGTGCACCTAGAATTTATGTGTTTGTGTCATGTGTGACCATGATATTTTTTTTTTAATTTTTTTGTTTGTTTATTTATTTATTTGACAGCGACAGAGAGAAGGAAGCAGAGAGAGAGAGAGAGAGAATGGGCGTGCCAGAGCTTCCAGCCTCTGTAAACGAACTCCAGATGCGTGCGCCCCCTTGTGCATCTGGCTAACATGGGTCCTGGGGAATTGAGCCTCGAACCAGGGTCCTTAGGCTTCACAGGCAAGCGCTTAACCGCTAAGCCATCTCTCCAGCCCCGATATTTTATGTTTGTTATTGTACTTTTTGTCCAAAAAATGACAACATAAAGTTCCAAATACATATAACTTGTGGCCACTTCAATTTTTCATTTTATTTTTTCTTTTAATATATTTTTGCAACACAAATTGTGAGTATGTGTGAATGTGAACATTTTGATACTCTGTGTACATATTCATTAACTTAAATACTTTAAGCTTCTTAAGACCTATGAAATGTTATCTTTAGATTTACTAAATGTTTCATAAAAATCTTAAATACAAGTTGTTTGGGTAATGTAATTCTCATTAAGACCTTCAGATGTAACTTTCATTAGGCTATAGAGGTTAACATTTGATACATAGATTTTGATGATTTTCTTCCAAAACAGATTTTAAAACAATTATATTTCATTGTTTTTTGATGATTATAGGTAATAACAATAAAACATCAAAATACCTCAATAATATATGCTAACGGTGTTTTCAGAATTGAAGTACAAATATCATATGTAAAGTTTCATTGTATGTGCTTATTAGGGATCTTGCGTTATTCCCTGTCACAGTGGAGATAACAAATGATACTATCACACAAAAAAGTGGCTGTCAGAATCTGAGTGGGCCTGTTTGCAGCTAAATTACTAAGTCTTAAATTAGTATCCTATATTTTTAGAAATTTTAACGTAGAGTTGTAATATTAAGATGTAGAAGTTATTGCCTATCTATCTGTGTTCCCCTCTTTCAAAACAGTTTTTCTTTATTTTGGTTTTTAAAAAATCTCTATCAATTTTTTTAAAAGGTCATTTTAAGGCTAGAGAGATGGCTTAGTATTTAAGGTGTTTGCCTATAAACGCAAAAAAACCATGTACAATTCTCCAGTACCTACATAAAGCCAGATGCACAAGGTTGCAAACATGTCTGTAATTTGTTTACAGTGGCTAAAGGTCCTGGTGCATCTATTCTCTCCCTCACTTGCTCATGAATAAATAAATCAACAAAATAAAAAAATTAAATTAAAAGTTTATTTTAAAGGTTCTGTTTTTAAAAGCCAAAATTTCTGCTTGATTTCTATAAAGTCATATCTTGTTAAGGTATAGGTTTAAAATTATAAATTAAAAAATAGCCAGACTGATAATCTAAAATAGAAGCTAAGAATTATAGATATAAATTTAAAAATATAAAATTTTGCTTTTTATTTATTCTATATATATAGTTATAGTTGTTGTTTATGTTTTTATTTTTATAATACTAATGTAACATAAAATTGGCTTACAAGTAAATGGTCATATAATGATTGTTAAGTTCCAAATTCCTTTTGAAAAATACAATTGAAATTTTAAACAAAAAGTATATATAAAGGAAGAAATCAAATCACCATTATTTGCAGATGATTTTGTATAAATAAAAAGGACCCTAAGGACTCTACCAGCAAACTGTTAGAACTGATAAACACTTTTAGCAATGTAGCAGGATACAAAATAAATACATATAAGTCAGTACCTTTTCTATATACTAATAACAAACATGCAGAGGATGAAATCAGGGAATCATTCCCCTTCATAATTGCCTCAAAAAAAAGTACCTTGGAATAAACCTAACCAAGGAGTGAAGAATCTCTACAACAAAAACTTCAGAACACTCAAGTGAGATATTGCAGAGGACGTTAGGAAATGGAAACACAATCCCCATGTTCTTAGCTTAGAAGAAGCAATACTGTGAAAATGTCAATCTACCAAAACCAATCTACACATTTAATGCAATCCTCATTAGAATTCCAATGGCATTCTTCATGAAAACAGAAAAACACAATCATAAAATTCATTCGGAAGCACAAAATCTCAAATATACAAAATAATTTTGGGCAACAAAAATAAGGCTAGCAGTTTCAGCATATCCAATTTTAAGCTATATTACAAAGCCATAGTAACAAAAGCAGCATGGTACTGGCACAAAGACAAACATGTATGAAACAGATGTGGTACATTTATACAGTGGAATTCTATGCACCAGTAAAGAAAAATGAAATTATGAAATTTGTAGGGAAATAGATGGATCTGGAAATGATTATACTAAGTGAGGAAATCCAGGCCCAGAAAGCCAAATGTCACATATTCTCTCTCATATGTGGATCCTAGTTACAAATGTTCAGACTTGTGTGGGAGTCAGAGAAAAAAGTGGCAGCAGAGACCAGTAAGGTAGAAAAGGGCTATAAGGGAAGGAGGATGGGGGGTACTTAAGGAGATGGTAATACATAAACTGGATGAACAGATTATTATGGGTGGAATGTCAAAAATGAGGTCAGGAGAAAAGATTGAGTAAAAGAAGTGTAGGGGAGGGTTAATCAAAATTCAGTATATTGTGAATAAGCCATATGATAACCTACTTTGTACAATAATGGCACACCCAGAAGCCATAAACTGTTACTAGAAAAATTTCAGTGCCAGGGATGGGAAACTTTCCAGTGAGTTGTTGGCCAGGGAGGTCCCTGACGTCCCCAAAACATTATAGGTTACTGACAAGGCTCTTGGTCTCCCACCAGGAATAGATTATTTAAATCTTATTGCTGAAGATTCCACATGCCTGGGCTGCATGGTCACCAAAAAATCAAACTGGGCCTGAGCTGAAAACTTCTTCCCTGTAGACCCACTGACAGAAAGCTGAAAAAAGCTGTACTGCATGCAGCCCTGTGGGAGACAGAAGCCATCAGCAGTGAAAAAAGTGAACAATACAAGCCTTAAATTTGGACATCCAAGCTAAATGATCAAACAGGTGAAATAATGGCATGTCTGTTATGGGGAAAACCAACTGCTCTCTAACTGGACTGGAGGCCTGCTCTATGGGAGGAATACATGCCTGGTGCAGATAACTTAATCAAAAGCTCATGGCAGGGGAGTTCATGAGTGTAAGGAATGTAATGCCTGCTCTTGTCCTGATAAATGTATATATTATGCTCACCAAACTGCTAATGTTGGAGACAAAGGAACCAGGGATATTTCTAGGAATATAACTTGTCCCTAGTCACATAGCAGATGAGTGGCAGAGATCATTTTTTCTCATGTTATAGAAGTAATTTTCATTGTCAATTTAACAGTGTTTAGAATTGCCATGGATTCACATCTTGGGATTAAGTAAGGAGGGAAGCCCCAGGCTGAATGGAGGCAGCATCATTCCATGTGCTAGTGATGACACTGCACAAAGAAAGTGGAATCAAACTGAATGACTGACTAGCATTCGTCTCTTTCTACTTCCTGATTGGAGATACAATATAATCAGCTGCCTTGCACTCTTACTTCCATGACTTCCATGCCATGATACATTGTACCCTCAAAATGTGAGCCAAAACCTCCTTCTGATCTTAACATGTCTTTGTCAGGTATTTTGTTATAGCCAGAAGGAAAGTGACTAATCCTTAACTAATCTATTAGTTACACATTAGAACAAAAAGAGAATGGAGATCATACTCTGGAGGATTAACATACAATTCTATAAAAACTTAAATATTATACAATTCAGTTAACTTGATATCATAATACAATTCAAATATTCAAGAACAGTGTAGTTTAAGCAGATATCTCCCAGAACATATAGGAGTTCTATTCAAGTTTGTAACTTAGATTTCCAGACACCAGCCTGGAGGAGGTATCACTGTGGGTGGGTCCTAGGGTGCAGCCCCAAGGTGTGACTGGGGCAGATCTGTTTCCTGAAAAAAGGCATACAGATTGCTAGAGTTCTGTCATTATGAAGATGCTGGAGTGTGCTTGTTTAGGGTGATGGTGGTGGTATTTCTCTCGGCTTGGACTTGTGAAAGTGGGCCAACTTCTGCCATAACTTCCCCTATATCTGTAAGCATCAATAAATCCTTTCCTCCCATAACTGTGCCTACCCTGGAAGTTCATCCTAGCATGTGAGTCTATCTACTACAGAACTGGTACCAGGAGTGAAGTAGAACTGCTGAGATGAATCTGAACATGTGGATTTTGGATTTTGGAACTTTTGTTTTGGAGGAATGGACATAGACTTGTTACTTGCAACTGAATATGTCTTTCATAGTGGTAAGCCAAATATTATGGAGCATTCTGATGAGCATTTGAAAATGCTAAGTGCAGAGAGAATTGTATTTGGAAGCTTTGCTCATAAATTTTCTAAAAGTAACAAAAGACTGCAGAGGACTTAGTTTGAACTGAGCTACTGGCATAGGGGCTAGCTGAGTTCTGCTGTCATGCCCAGACACATTGATCAAGGTTAAATTTATAATGGACTGATGTGCTAGGCTAAAGATAAGGGACTAAGAAATTTAAGATTTAAAGTTGGAAAGATTCAAGCAAGTTAAATTTAATAGCAAAGAGACTGGTTTTAGGTTACTGAAGCTGCTATTGTCAAACACATTAGCAATCTTAAAGAAGATGGGCAGGGTGGTTCTGGGTAAGATGGCAGCTTAGCAGCCACGCCAAACCAGCCTAGGGAGGGATTTAAGCAAAACACCAGCAAAATGCACTTTTCTTCTGAAAAATGAAGGAGTATAGGTTATTCTTAGACACAGCAGAGAAGCCAGAGAGACCAAGACCCACCAGAAAGGAGGAAAATGGCCAAAGTCCCACTGAGGCGATCACGGCCCTTGATCTGTGCTTGCCTGCCCAGGGCAGTCCCGCCATGCATGCCAGTCAGCAGGCCTCAGCAGCAGCAGCAGAGACCAAGCAACAGATTTTTCAACTCCATCAGCCTTCGTGCAAAATTAAGAAATCTGAAGGAAAGACAGTTGAGATCAACTAAAGAGCTACTGAAAGTGTGAGAAACTCCAGAAGTCTGAACTCTCCCATCCCCCACCATCAGAACCAGGAACCTCCAGCATTCAGCCCCCAGTGGTAGCACAGCCAGCAGAGAGGATCAGAGGTGCAGCTGCACTGCACAACACAGAGGGATCGAGGTGGGCACTCAGCATTGGTGAGATTAGAAGCCACCGCAAAAGGTAAGGAGGCTGACTGACAAAAGCAAAAACAAAAAACAAAAACAACAACAACAAAAAACAGACACACAGTCATGCAAGAGCTAATCTCTCTTTCCTTGTCAGGGTATATATTCTTGGTTGGCTTTACCATTTTCAAATAACCTGTATTTTGGGGTTGAATTATATTGCCTTTGGTGCTTTCATACATATATACATGGGGCCTTTATTTTTTGTTTCTGTCATTATTGGGAGCAGGGTCTGATCCAGATCCAGGTTGACCTGGAACCCAATTCAGAACAGAAATCTCTACCTCCCAGCTGACAAGATTAAGGGTGTAGAACAACACACACCTTTAGTGATTTTGGCTTTATATGACTATCTGTTTGTTTTAATCTCCTCAATTGCATACTTTGTGCTGGTTTTTATTGATTGTGTATGTTACTCTGTTGAAGTTTAGAATTTGCCAGTAAATTATACCACCCAGTCCACAAGAATACTACTTAGTAAGCAAACTCAACACCTAGGATTACTTCTGTGGCTTGATTAGCAGACAAGTGCTACACCTGGCACTTTGAACTCATATCCTGAGTGTATATAGAGGTGGATTGCCAAATCTGGAAACACTGCAGGTAAGTAGAAAACCCAAGCATCAAATCAATTCAGAATGCAAAAGTCGCTACAATATGATACAAGAAACTCAAAGAATCAAGACAATACAGTCCCACCAAAAACTGTAAGTCCATCAGAAATGATTACCAATGATCCTGTTAGATGAACTGCCTGACAAAGATTTCAAAAAAATGATGATATCTATGCTCAAAGAAATCAGAGTAGAAATGAAGGGAATCAAAGAAGAAAACAAAGGAATTAAAGAAGAAAAAAACTTCTGAAAGAGAACACAGGAAACCAGCTTAATGAAATAAAGACGTCATTACAAGACATGAGTAAGGAAATAGAAATATTGAAGAAAAACCAGGCTGAAATCCTGGCTCTGAAGAATACAGTCAATGAAATAAAAAATTCTGTGGAAAGTCTCACCAGTAGAATGGATGAAGGAGAGAACAGAATATCTAAACTAGAAGACCAGGTAGCAGATCTAATACAGTCTAACAAAGAGAAAGACAAGCTAATAGCAAGGCATGAATGGGAACTTTAAAACATCCGGGACACTATGAAAACATCAAACATAAGAATTCAGGGTATAACAGAAGGAGAAGAATTTCAATCCAGAGGCTTAGTAGGTGTTTTCAAAAAGATCATAGAAGAAAATTTTCCTCTAATTGGGAAGGAAATGCCAACACAGATACAAGAAGCTTTTAGAACACCAAACAGACAAAATCTGGAAAGAACCTCTCCTTGCCATGTTATAATTAAACTATAAAACACACAAACCAAAGATAATATATTGAAAGCAGTTAGAAGAAGAAGCAAGTCACCTATAAAGGCAAGCCCATCACAATAACTGCAGATTACTCAACACAAACTTTAAAAGCCAGAAGAGCTTGGAATGACGTATTCCAAGTTCTGAAAGACAACAACTGTCTACCAAAATTACTTTATCCTGCAAAGCTATCTAACCAAATTGATGGAGAAATAAGGACTTTCCACAATAAAAACAGGCCAAAGGAATTTATGACAACTAAATCCACTCTACAGAAAATACTTGAAGGAATTCTTAATGCTGAAGAGAAAGCTAAACACACACAGGGGGAAATAGGAAAAAATAAACACACTCAAATAACAGTTAAAACAAATAAGCAAAGGGAAAAACAGGAAATACTACAAAATAAGAAAAATGGCAAGAATAAATGCATACCTTTCAATAATAACTCAGTATCAATGGCCTCAATGCACCATCCAAAAGACACAGGCTTGCAGACTGGATTAAAAGGCAGGATCCTGTCATTTGTTGCATCAGGAAACTCATCTCTCAATAAAAGTGTGAAAGGATAGAAAATGGTATTTCAAGCAAATGGGCCTAGGAAACAAACAGGGGTTACTATCCTAATATCTGACAGGATAGACTTCAAACCAACATTAGTGAAGAAAGATAAAGAAGGTCACTTTACACTGATTAAAGGAACATCCAGCAGGACATTACAATCCTAAACATATATGCACCTAACATGGGGGCTCCAAGTTTCATCAAACAAACACTATTAGACTTAAGGTCACAGATAACATCAAATGCATTGTAGTGGGTGACTTCAATAACCCATTATCATCAATTGACAGGTCATCCCAGCAAAAAATAAACAGAAAGCCATCTGAATTAAATGATATCATGGAACAAATGGACCTAACAGATATCTACAGAACATCCCATCCAAATGCTGCAGAATATACACTTTTCTCAGCAGCACCTGGAACATTCTCTAAAATAGATCATATATTAGGACACAAAGCAAGTCTACACAATTATAGGAAAATTGAAATAAACCCTTGTACTCTATCTGACAACAATGGGATTAAACTGCAAATCAGCAACAAGAATATCTACAGAGCATACAGAAATTCATGGATACTAAACAGTACACTATTGAATGATCAGTGGATCATTGAAGAAATAGAAAAGGAAATCAATAAATTCAGAGAATCAAATGATGATGATAATACAACATACCAAAACCTTTGGAACACAATGAAGGCAGGCCTAAGAGGGAAATTTATAGCTCTAAGTGCCTATATTAAGAAATTAGAGAGTTCACAAATAAACAATTTAATGCTCCACCTTAAGGCCTTGGAAAAATCAGAACAAGGCAAATCAAAAAGCAGTAGATGAGAAGAAATCATAAAGAGTAGGGCAGAAACTAATGAAATATAAACAAATAAAACAATCCAAAGAATCAATGAAACAAAGAGTTGGTTCTTTGAAAGGATAAACAAGATTGATAAACCCTTAGCAAATTTGACCAGAAGAAAGAGAGAAGAGACAAAAATTAATAAAATTAGCGATGAAACAGGCATCACTGGAACAGATGCCAAAAAAATCCAGACAATTATAAGGACATACTTTAAGAATATATATTCCTCTAAGTTTGAAAATCTGAAAGAAATAGGTAATTTCCTTGATTCATATGACCTACCAAAATCAAATCAAGATGAGATAAACCATTTAAATAGACCTATAACAAGTACAGAATCCAAGCAGTTATAAAAAGTCTCCCAACTAAAAAAAAGCCCAGGTCCAGATGGATTCACTGCCAAATTTTACCAGACCTTCATGGAAGAACTAACGCCAATGCTTCTCAAACTTTTCCATAAAATAGAAAAGGAAGGAATTCTACCCAACTCCTTCTATGAAGGCAGCATCACCCTTATACCAAAACCAGGCAAAGACAGAAAAAACAAAAATAACAGACCAATCTCCATCATGAACATAGATGCAAAAATTCAGAACATAATATTGGCAAACAGAGTATAAGAATATATCAAAAAGATTATTCACCTGACCAAGTTGGCTTTCTCCCAGGGATGCAGGGTTAGTTCAACATAAGCAAATCAATAAATGCAATACATCCTATAAATGGTCTGAAGGACAAAAATCACATGATAATCTCAATAGATGCCAAAAAGGCATTTGACAAAATCCAACATCCTTTCATGGTAAAAGCATTACAGAAACTGGGACTAGAAGGAACATACCTCACCATGATAAAAGCTATTTGTGACAAACCTACAGCCAACATAATACTAAATGGTGAAAAACTCGAAGCTTTTCCACTAAATTCAGGAACAAAATAAGGGTGTCCACTATCCCCACTTTTACTTAATTTAGTACTGGAAGTCGTAGCTATAGCAATAAGAGACACTCATAAAAGGGATACAAATTGGAAAGGAAGAGATAAAATTATCACTATTTGCAGGTGATATGATTCTATGTATAAAAGATCCTAAAAACTCTGCCAGGAAACTGTTAGAGCTGATAAACACTTTTAGCAATGTAATAGGATACAAAATAAATACACAGGAATCAGTAACTTTTCTATATACTAACAACAAATCTGCAGAGAATGAAATCAGGGAATCTCTCCCATTCACAATTGCCTCAAAAATAAATAAATAAATAAAGTACCTTGGAATAAACTTAACTAAGGAAGTGAAGGAGCTCTACAATGAGAACTTTAAAACACACAAGTAAGAAATTGCAGAAGACATAAGGAAGTGGAAAGATATCCCATGTTCTTGGATTGAAAGAATCAATATTGTGAAAATGTCAATCTTACCAAAAGCAATCTACACATTTAATGCAATCCTCATTAAAGTTCCAATGGCATTCTTCACAGGAATAGAAAAAAAAATCCAAAATTTCATTCAGAAGCACAAAAAACTTCGAATAGCCAAAACAATTTTCAGCAACAAAAATAAGGCTGGTGGTATCACCATACCTGATTTTAAGCTATATTACAAAGCCATAGTGACAAAAACAGCATGGTATTGGCACAAAGAGAGACATGTAGATCAATGGGACAGATAAAGGACCCAGATGTTAATCCCGACAGCTACAACCATCTGATTTTTTTGACAAAACTGCCAAAAATATTCATTAGAGAAAAGACAGCCTTTTTAACAAGTGGTGCTGGGAAAACTAGATATCTATATGAAAAAAGATGAAAATAGAACCTTGTCATTCCCCATGCACAAGAATCAAATCCAAGTGCATCAGGGACCTTAATACCTGACCTGAAACTCTGAAATTGCTAGAGGAAAAGGTAGGGGAAACCCTTCAACAAATTGGCATAGGTAATAACTTTCTGAATATAACCCAAATTGCTCATAAAATAAAACCACTAATCAACTACTGGGATATCATGAAATTACAAAGGTTTTGTACAGCAAAGGACACTTTGAATAGAGCAAAGAGACAACCTACAGAATGGGAGAAAATCTTTGCCAGCTACACTTCTGACAGAGGATTAATATCCAGAATATACAAAGAACTCAAAAAACAGAACAAGAAATCAAACAACCAAATAAAAAAATGGGCTATGGAACTAAATAGAGAGTTTTTACCAGAAGAAATGCAGATGGCATATAAACATCTAAAAATGTGTTCTACATCCTTAGCCATCAGGGAAATGTAAATTAAAACTACCTTGAGATTCCATCTCTCTCCTGTCAGAATGGCTATCATCAAGAAAACAAATGACAATAAATGTTGGCGAGGTTGTGGTAAAAGGGGAACCCTTCTGCACTGTTGGTGGGAATCTGGTACAGCCATTGTGGAAACCAGTGTGGAGGTTCTTGAGACAGCTAAAAATAGATTTGCCATATGATCCAGCTATAGCACTCCTAGGCATATATCCTAATGACTCTTCTGACTACCTTAGAGATACTTGCACAACCATGTTTATTGCTGCTGTATTCACAATAGCTGGGAAATGGAACCAGCCTAGATGTCCATCCACAGATGAAAAGATAATAAAGATGTAGTACATCTACACAATAGAATTCTATTCAGCAATAAAGAAAAATGAAATTATGAAATTTATAGGGAAATGGATGGATCTGGAAAGGATTATACTAAGTGAGGTAACTCAGGCCCAGAAAGCCAAATATCACATGTTCTCTCTTATATGTGGCTCCTAGCTACAAATGTACAGACTTATGTGTGATCTGGAACCAAAAATCAGTAGCAGAGGCCCATAAGCTAGAAAAGGGCTATAAGGGAGGGAGGAGAGAGAAGGTCTTAAGAGGATGGTATTGTAAATATATAAGAAGAAGAGCAGATTATAGGGAGGGGAATGGCCTAAGTGAGGTCAGGGGAAGAGATTAGATAAAAGAAAGATAGGGGAGAGGGTCAATCAAATTTCAAGATATTCTGAATAAGACATATGAAAATCTACTTTTTAAAAATAATGGCACATCCAAAAGCCATAGGTTGTTACTAGAAAATTTTCAGTGCCTGGGATGGAATACCTCCCAGTGCAGGGAGGTATATGTTGCCTCCAAAACATTACAGGCTGTTGCCAAGGCCCTTGGTTCCCCATGAGAAAGAGATGGTAAGACCCTATTGCTGAAGACGTCACATGCCTGAGCAGCAAAGTAACTGAGAAATCAAGGTGGTGCTGAGCAGAAAACCTTCTCCCTGTAGCCCAGCAAACTGAACGCTGGAAAAAGCTGCACTGTATGCAGCCTTATGGGAGACAGAAGTCATCAGTGGTGAAAACAGTGGACACTGGAAACCTCAAGTATGGCCAGACAGGCCAAATGTCTGAACGAGTGCAATAGTGGCATGTCTGCTCTGGGGGAAACAAACTGCTCTCTAATTGGACTGAAGGCCCATACTGTGGGAGGGAATGCATGCCTGGTACTGAAAACCTAATCAAAAGCCTATGGCAGGAGAGGTCATGAGCCTTAGGGGTATAAAGCCTTCTCTTGTCTGGATAAATGCATATATTACTCTCACCAAATTGCCCTGAAATCACTACACTTAATGTTCAGACTCATATATTAATGTTACTCTCTCACTTCTGGTTAGAGAAGCTTCTCTTTTCAGATGGTGATGACCACTGGGATGGCCCAAAAGGCAACATAGTGGTGAGAAGAAGGGACAGAGGAGTGTCCAGCACTGAAACATCTCACACCCTCCAAGGCTCAGGGTCCATTGTGGAAGAGGTGGCAGGAAGAATGTGAGAGCCAAAGGAAGGATACCACTCCCTACCTACAACTGTCCAGACAGAATTTGGCCATGGGCTGGAGAGATAGCTTAGCGTTTAAGCGCTTGCCTGTGAAGCCTAAGGACCCCAGTTCAAGGCTCTATTCCCCAGGACCCACGTTAGCCAGATGCACAAGTGGGCGCATGCATCTGGAGTTCGTTTGCAGTGGCTGGAGGCCCTGGCGCACCCATTCTCTCTCTCTCTCTCTGTCTCCTTCTCTCTGTCTGTTGCTCTCAAATAAATAAATAAAAATAAACAAAAAAAAAAAAAAAAAAGAATTTGGCCTTGATATCCAAAACCTCACAGTGCCTAGCAATACCCACACAAGACCCTCATAACAGGAGAAAAAGATGATGACATCACATTAAAAAAGAGACTAATGGACAGAGGGAGGGAATATGATAGAAAGCAGACCTATGAAGGAGAAAGTAGAGGAGGGGAAGGGAGGGAAATAGCATGGTTTGTTGTCTGTAAGTATAGAAGTTGTCAATAAAAAATATATATAATAAAAAAAGAAGATGGTCCAACTGCTGTATATTAAAACAATGAAGAGGATGCTTGAGGTGATTTCACCTGGAAAAACTGAATTGTAGGATGAACTCTTTTGACAGGAGATCTGAAAAGAAAACACCTACTGCTCAAGGTTACAATTTATTTCATCCCTTAATTAAGAATACTGCTGAGAGACTGGAGAGATGGCTTAGTGGTTAAGGCACTTGCCTGCAAAGTCAAAGGACCCAGGTTTGACTCCCCAGGACCCATGTAAGCCAGATGCACAAGGGGGCACATGCATCTAGAGTTTGTTTGCAATGACTGGAGGCCCTTGAGTGCCCATTCTCTCTCTCTCTCTCTCTCTCTCTCTCTCTGTCTGTCTCTGTCTCTCTCTCTCTCCCTGCTTAGTTCTGTATCTCTGTCTCTCTCTGTCTCTCTCTCTCTCTCTCTCTCAAATAAATAAATAAATAATAAAATAAAATATTAAAAAGAAAGAATACAGCTGAGTCCTGCACATCTGATATTAGTTTCCAAAGCATATATATGTATGAAATGGGTCATGAAGTGCTCACAGTTCTAGGAGCTGCTGCTAAGGTATGGCATATAGGCAGGATATTATGTCCCTGATAAAGAGGTTGGTGAAGCTATTGGAAGATGGACTGTGGTTTGCATGGAGATCCAAAGATGTTTTTTATATATCAGGACTGTGAAAGGGCTACCATAAAACTCTGTTGTCTCAGGATGGAAGTTTTCCCTGGCTATTCAGCCCAGCTGGAGGGGCAGAATTGAAAAATCCAGAGACTGTCAGTCACTTTACCTGTGATATTTACTTGATGGTTATTGAGTTTGCATTGGTCCAGTCTCCCTTTGTTATGCTTTATAGCAGTTGGAAAGGTTTACTCTGTGCCTTTATATGTTGAAAGTATATAACTTGTTTTGATTTTACATGACTCACATTTGAGAGACAATAGTAAATCTCAGATGAGACTTAGGACTTTAGAACTATCTTAAGTCAGTAAAGACTGTGGGCACATTTAAGTTTGACCTAAACAAAAAATACAATGTAAGATGGTTATGAAACTATTGGAGGCCAAGGGTGGAATGTGGTAGTTTGAGTAGATGCCCCCCAAAAGACACAGGAGTTTTATTCAAACTTATAGCTTAGATATCCAGCCACCAGGCCAGAGGAGGCATCACTGTGGATAGATCCTAAGGTCCAGAACCAAGATGTTTTGTGGGACGGGCCTGTTTCTAGACAAAAGACATACAGAGTGTTGGAGTTCTGCCATTATGAAGATCCTGAAGTGTGCTTGGTTCAGGTGATGGCAGTGGTACTTCTCTCTGCTTGTACCTGTGAAAGTGGGCCAACTTCTGCCATTATAGAACTTCTCATGCATCTGTAAGCTTCAATAAATCCCTTCTTCCCATAACTGCCTGTTCACATCCCAGCATGTGAAGTTGTCTACTACAAGAACAATTAAATTTTAAGTACAAAAGGCACTGAAAGAAGTGATATTTGTATTTTAGTAGCTAAGGCTTTCATTGATAAGATAAAATAAATCTCATTAAAACATGTCATAAAATAAAGTTATTATAAGAATAGTATTACCACTGTATAAGCTTTGGTAGCTTCTGATACAAAAGTAAAACTCTCCTGAAAATAATACAAGACTATTTAGAGCTGTTCACTCCCTAATAAACTGTCATATATTTTAATTTTCAATGTAAACATTTCATTTTCTTAATCTTAAGTTCTATGACAAAGGTTTCTCAGCATAAAAACAATGTAGAAGCATGAAAATGATGTCAAATATTAGCAAAACTGAGCAGAAAAGATTAATCAGTCAATCAGTCATTAGGAGTGTCAAATATTTCTTTGGGGGAAATTTTCAGGGAATTTTTATTTACTTATCTCATATGTTTCACAATTATTTTAAAGCAAGTTTTGTGGCTACCTTATATTATACAGCATCTCTGAGCTCTATAGAGTTTAATAACTTGACTAAAGGCAATGTGTATAACTGTCAAAACTGGAATTAAAACTCAATTTTGTCTAACTATAGTGGTTAAGTATTTTCTTCTACAATCTCCTATTGATTTATTTCAGTTAATTTAATAGTAATCACAGATTTTTAAATGAATTAGATACTTTGTTGTGATAATTAAGGTGTTGTCAACTTGATCTGTTTAGTAATCCACAGAAATCCCTTTCGGGTGGGTCTCGGAGGTTGCTTCCAGGAAGGATCAACTAAGGAGGAAGTCCTTCCCCTAGAGTGAACCCTTCCCCCAGAGTGGGCGGCCCTGCTCAGAGGGGGACTTGCTATAAGGAGGCTCTGGGTAAAAAGAGACCCTCCCTCCCTCCCTCCCTCCCTCCCTTCCTCCCTTCCTTCCTTCCTTCCACTTGGCTGCTGGAGCTGCTTGCTACCTTCCAGCTTGGATTGAAGACCAGCACAGACTGAAGACCAGCATCAACTGAAGACCTGCGTGGATGGAAACCCAGCGGCTCCTCAGGAAGCCTCCAGGCTTTCTGGCATCAGCTGCAGTGCTGGGTTGGGACTGCTGAGGCATTTGGCCACATGGACTGAGCAGCTACCAGGTCCTGTGATTCTCGGGCCTGCAACTGCTATTGGACTGCTGTAAACTAATCCAATAAATTCCCTTTTTAAAAGAATTCATTCTAGCAGTTCTGTTCCTCTAGAGAACCCTGACTAATACATTTGTCTTCATGATTCTAAATACATTTTTACATGAAAATTGGTGGATAATGTTTTAAAATCTACTTCAGGGGGTAGAAAGACGGTTTGGCAGATAAAGCACTTGCCTGCAAAGCCAAAGGACCCAGGTTCAATTCCCTAGGACTCATGTAAGCTAGAGACACAATGTAGCATATGTGTGTCATTCATATGCAGCAGCTGGAGGCCCTGGCATGCCCATTCTCTCTCCCTCTATCTGCTTCTTCCCTCCCATCACCACCTTCTCTCTCTCTCTCTCTCTCTCTCTCTTTCTCTTATAAATAAATAATAAAATCAATAAAACATACCTCATAAACAAAATCAGTATTTCTACTCATTAAAAAAACTAAGTAAAAATTGGGCTGTAGAGATTGCTTAGTGATTAAGGCACTTGCCTGTGAAGCCTGACTCATATTCAATTCTCCCAGTCCCATGTAAACCAGACACACAGTGATGCAAGCTTGCAAGGTCGCATATGTGCACAAGAGGCACACATCTCTGGAGTTCGAGGACTTGGCATGCCAAATCTCAATCTCTCTCACTCTCACTGTCTGTCTCTAGTATAAAAAAATGGCAGTCCATTGGGCTTGCATAAAAAATATTAAAAATTAAAAATAAAAATAAAATTATTTATGGCTACCAGGTACTATGACCATCTCTTTCCTTACCTTTCCAACAGCTCTGTCTCTTTCCAAAGAGGTCAGCATTTTCTCCTTCAGTAAGGCATGGTGCTTCTCATGCAATACCCTCAAAGTTGGTTCATAAGATGCATAATGTAACTTCAGCCTATAAAGATAAAAGGCCAATTGCATCAAAAGGGTAAATGAGTTATATCAACAATTTTCATCTAATGTCTGAACTCTTTTTCCTTTTATTCCATTTTTGTGTGATTATGAATAAAAATGAGTAACCACATAAAGGTCAAAACACCAGAGCCAAGAAGTACCACAAACATTATTTACATGCACCTCAATGGCAACCTGAGAATTGGGTGAGGGGGAGGAGGGAGCCACATTTTCCTTAAATAGCTTTCTATTTCCCACCAGCACCTTTTGCTGTATGAAAGTATATGCTCAGGAGATTGCTGATTTTCTTTGAAATTAAAGAATGTTGCAAGCCAAGCAGGATGGCCACACATGTAATCCCAGCATTTGGGAGGTGGAAGCAGGAAGACCCAAAGTTCAAAACAAGCCTCCGCTGAATATGAAGTTGACATCCTATTTCAAAAGCTGAAATAAAAATGTTTAACTTTGTAGATATTTTAATCCAAAACAGTTAAGAAACAATGGATAATCAAATCAAAGTGTCATTCATACTAAAATAAAATTATTGGCTTGGAAATAAGTTTCATTAACCTTGTAAGTATAAAAATATTTTGAGGGCTAGGGAGATGACTCAGTAGATCTCTAAAACCCATGTGTAAGCTGAGCAAGGTAGCATCTTCCTGCAATATTCCCAGCACAAGGGAGGTGGAGTCAAGAGGATCCCTGGAGATTGTCATCTAGTCTAGTTGAATCAGTGAGTTCAAACTTCAGGGAGAAACCTTTTCTCAAAAAAATAAAGTGGTGGGGTTGGGAAGATGGCTCAGTAGGTCAAGTGTTTGTTGCACAAGCATGAGGACCTGAGTTTAGAGCCCCAGAACCCATTTAAATGCCTGGCAGGAAAAGCAGACTGCCTATAATCCCAGTACTAGGGAAGAAAAGGCAAGGGATTCCTAGGCAAACTGTCTTTCTAGACTAGCCAAATAGGTAAGCCTAGTTAAAGTGAGAGATCTGTCTCCATAAACAAGGAAAGCAATTACATAAGACACCTAATGTCAATCTCTGGCCTCCACAGGCACATGTGCACACTTACACACACCCCCACAGAAACACATGCATCCACAGACATAAGAATATGAGCACACACATATACAAAAAATGTAACACTCAACAGAAGATAATTCAACTCTACATAAAATTTAACCATCTTGAAATTTGTTTTATTTAAAATGCCTTCTGTAACTTTATATATTTGGTATCACTGAATGTGTGTTCTTTAGAAGCTGGTTTCTTTTACTCAGTATAATGGTTGTAAAGATATGCTTTGTATATTAGTAACTATACTTCATTCTACTTTGTGAGTAATATATATATATATATGTATATATATATATATATATACACACACACACACATATATGTGTGTATATGTACTTAAATTTGTATATGTGTGTATACTCTATAATGTGATAATTTAATACTCTTTGAATAAAAATTATATTTAATATTTTATACAATTCATAAGAGACATTCTAAGTCATATATCTTTAATTTTTGTATGCATCCTAAGAATATAATTGCTATATTGTAATTTCTATTTCTAATTTTAATAATGTCAATCCTGGTTACTCCATGACACATTTGGTAATAATTACTCTTGTTGGAAATTATCACTTTTATTATGAATTTTATTATATTTTCAAACAGACAACATCTTTCTTTGTAGATAGTTTTTCTTTCCTTAGGGTGGTACTTTTTTATTTCACTGATTTGAGCTTTTATTTTTCATTTTACTTTTTTTCATTATTTGTATACTGACCTTTTGAATAAGAATTTGAGATTAAGTTTGTATCACTGAATATGAAACCTCTTCTAGTAGAGCTATCCAAAGCTATCACTGTCAGTGTGAGTCACAATGACTGCAACCCACAAACTTAGATATGTGTACTTTCGGCCATTCAGTTCATAATGTTATCTACCTTCTTTTGACTCAGGAGTCATTTACATTGTGTGAAATATTTCAAAATATTTGGGAACCTCCTATAGATCTTTCTGTTACTGATTTCCAAATTAATTTGATGGTGATCCCGAAAGTATTTGTATGACATTAATTCCTTGAAATTTATAGATTTGTTCTATAGCATGATATATATCATACTGAACATTCCATGTGTATCTAAGACTTTAAAACTGAATTTAAAATGTTTGCAATGTTCAATCAATTAACAGAAAATTTCTGTCTACCTTTTCTAGTAGTTACTAAAAGTGTTAAAATCTTCAGTTATATATATGGAAATACCTGATTTTTCTTATAATTTTATCAGGCTTTGCTTCATGAGTTTATAAGCTCTTATATTAATCATGAATATTTATATTATGTCTTCCTGATGAATGGGCCGATTTTTTAATATAAAATTCCCCCTCTCTTTTTTCTATACTTCTCAATATATCTGAAATATTAGATCTATACCTTCTTTCTCAGTCCTTACAGGCTCACAGAGTGACTTCTCTTCCTAGAAAGAGTTATTTCCTTATCTGTGTATCAGGTTACTAGAGAAATGTCTTTCCACAAATCGGCAGATTCCCCTAAATAAGTCCCTACCTGAATGTCAAGCAGATAGTGTTATAATGGAAGAAAGAGATTATCCACCCAACACACTGTGAGAAATAGCTTATAGTGGTGGGAAGCAGAGGAGTACTTGGAGTGGGGGTGGAGGCTTGAGGTAATTGATAAAGAGAGCTAGAATATAATACCGGGTTAAAAAAATAATAAGTCATTTACCTTGAAGCATTTAAAATCCTAGCAAGAACTCCCGTGGATGGGAAAAATTAACTAGCACAGTGACCTTTAGGAACCTGGAGGAAGTATAGTCAATATTCAGTACAGTAGTTCTTCTGCAAAATTGCATATGGCCATAAAATGGAGTCACTATATTCTGATAAAAGGCACTATAAGAAATTTTCACTGATACTCAGAAAAACATTATAACATTACAATCCTGTTAGAATGTGTGTCTCCAGTAGCCAGACAATAGTCCTGGCAAAGGCTTGCTCACAGTTAGCTGAGTTAGTAAAAGCACCCTACAGTAAGTTAATTTCTTTTCTCTTCCATAATGGAGCTTCCCTTTGAGACTCTAAGCCAAAATAAAAACTTTCCTCCTATCAGCTGCTTTCAGTTGGGTGTTTTATCCCAGAAATGAAAAGGTACCTACAACACCATCTAAAGAAAGGTTTGTTATTTTAGCTACATAGATGGATTTTCTCCAAATTTAAATTACTCAAAAGAGTATGCTCCTCAGCATTTAGAATTCCAAGTGAAAGTGAGAGGATGCTAAGGGGTAAGAGGAAGGAAAAATAAAAGTGATCCCTTAAGTTCTACTTCTTGAAGGGGCTGCCATGTTATACTTGGGGGGCCAGGTATATACCAATTACTCTAAAATCACACAAAGCAGCCCAAAAGTCTCTGAAAATAATTTTATTTTTTCTATTGAAATATTAAACTACAGTCCACATTTTGTATGATATTTTCATGAAATTATTTACAAAAGTCATTGATTTCAAAATCCTATTGTTTCATTGATGATAGCAATAAAACTTAAAGTTACATTATACATATACTTAATGTGAATTAAGTCAATGATTATCAAAAATGCAAGAGACAGAAACAAAAGCAAACATTTAGTTGCTTTGTTTCAGGCTATGGATATAGCTCAGTCAGTAAAATGCTTTTGTCATGCAAGCATAAAAACCTGAGTTTGTTACCCCTAGCATTCGTGTATATCCTGGAAATGGTGGTTCACACTTAAAATTCTAATGCTGGGAAAGCTGAAATAAGAGAATCCATGGGGGGCTGCTAGGCCATACTGTGAGCTCTGGGTTCATTGAAAGTTCTTGTCTCAAAAAGAACAATAACAAAAAAAAAGTGGAAGTGATTGAAGAAGACACTAACCTCTGACCTTCACATGCATATGTACATATGTGGGGGTGCACAGGTATGTATATGCACGTTTGAACACATATACACACAGGCATGTATAATACACACACAAAAATAGCAACACTGGGGGTGGAGGAAATTGTTCAGTGATTAAAGGTGCTTTCATGTAAGCCTACTGACCTGGGTTTTATTCCCTAGCACCCACATAAAGCCAGATACAAAGTGATGCATTTATCTATTTTTCTAACTTACCTATGGTAATAAGTTACAGCCAGAAGAATCTAGAATCTGATGCCAGCTAGTCTGACCTCCTGTATCAGTTACCTCCACATTTCTGGGACAAAATACCTGAACAGAAGCAGCTTATGAAAGGAAAGGTTTGTTTTGGCTTACACTTTCAAGAGGAAGGCTACCATAGTGGGGAAAGCATAGCAGGAGAGAGGGACAGACAGCAGTCACACCTTCCTATCAGAGGAAGTAAGAAGAGCAAGAGCACCAAGTGGAGCTGGACCACAATACCTCAAGACCCCCATCCAGTGCACTTCTTCCACAAATGTCCCCAACAGTACCACAAACCAAAAATCAAGCATTCAAACAAATGAAGCTATGCGGGACATTTTATACTCAAAACCCAAAACCTATCCAGCAGCAAGACAATATGAGACTCCATCTCAAAAATAAGGAGACAGCTGACTCCCCAAGGTTCTCCTCTGACCTCCACATGCATGTGTCCATACAAACACATGCATATATACACACAAAAATACACATGCACATACAAATAAGTTAAAAATAAAAGTATTTTTAAAAAGAAATAATTGTCATGACTAATTCCTTCATATATTCATCAGTGAGTTACTTACAGATGTACTTTGCTATATACATTGCCATAAAGAGCACACATTTCTAAACATATTCACATACAGAATTACAAGTAAAATCATGTGTGCTGCAATTTATGGATAGTTAAAAATTATTAAGGAAAATAGTAATGATACAAATTCCCTGCTGTTCTCTGTTCAAAGACTTAGAAACAGAAACAGAACACTGCTGAAATCAAGAAAGCCACACCAATCAGAGAAGCTCAAGTGACTCAGTTAAAAAGTGTATTCTGACTGGGCGTGGTGGCACACACCTTTAATTCCAACACTTGGGAGGCAGAGGTAGAGAATTGCCGTGAGTTTGAGGTCACCCTGAGATAACATAGTAAATTCCAGGTTAGCCTGAGCTAGAGTGAAACCCTTCCTCAAAAAATCCAAAAAAAAAGTGTATTCTGTTTTATGAGACACCAAACTAATATAAAATTAATCTTTCCTATAATTTCTTTTTTTAATTAATTAATTTATTTATTTGAGAGTGACAGACAGAGAAAGAGGCAGATAGAGAGACAGAGAGAGAGAGAGAGAGAGAGAGAGAGAGAGAGAATGGGCGTGCCAGGGCCTCCAGCCACTGCAAACGAACTCCAGACACATGTGCCCCCTTGTGCATCTGGCTAACATGGGTCCTGGGGTGTCGAGCCTCGAACTGGGGTCCTTAGGCTTCACAGGCAAGTCCTTAACCACTAAGCCATTTCTCCAGCCCTTTCTTATAATTTCTATATTTGGTTGATAATTCTTACAAGTATATTCATAATAAGACATTCATGTTGAATGGGGAAAAAATCACAAAAATGATTAAGAAATTAAATGGTTTACTGAAAATTGAAAGTTAATTTTTCATGATATACAGTGTCAGGAAATACAGGACTAAAATTAAAATATTTGTATACAAAATGGTAATGAGAACACTACCCATTATTTAGCCAGGAACCAAGCAGTATGCCTTATTGATGATTTATTCCAAATGGCACATTCATTAGAGACAGTGCTCCCTAGTGACTAAATTGATGACTAGTGTTTTATTACTATTCTGAGGGCATCATTGATGCTTTGTTTAAGATCCTTAGAAGGGCTGGAGAGATGGCTTAGCGGTTAAGCACTTGCCTGTGAAGCCTAAGAACCCCGGTTCGAGGCTCGATTCCCCAGGACCCACATTAGCCAGATGCACAAGGGGGCGCATGCGTATGGAGTTCATTTGCAGTGGCTGGAGGCCCTGGTGCGCCCATTCTCTCTCTGTCTCTCTATCTGCCTCTTTCTCTCTCTCTCTGTCACTCTCAAATAAATAAATAAAAATGAAGATCCTTAGAAAATTGTATTGGTGACTCATCATGATGGTTAAGTGAAATAATTATTCTCAATGACTAAATGAAGGCATCAAGATGATCTGAGTATATGGGGACTATGGTTGAATCACAAAGTAATGTAGACACTTTCACCACAATCCTTTAGAGAATGTGAAAAGAATATAATATGAAATTATACATTTTTAGAAAAAATGAATTATACTAGTGTTCCTTTTGAGTATACTCAGTTATTTAACAAGTATGATAGATAATTTAAGTATTCACTGTCTATAGTATTGGATGACACAGTTATAAAATATTTCCATCAACACAGAACTTCTGTTGGCTAGCACTCCTCTGGAGCAAGCAAATGATGACTTTAACGTTTACAAAACTCATTTGCTGTGTGTGTGGGGGGGTGTTAACTAAATTAAGGAAGGCGTGAAAATAAATCTCCACAACATCTGCAAAATAATTTCTCAAATTGATATCATTAATTCAGGGCATTAGAATACGCTTTATACCCACAAAGCTACATCTGTACTTTATTCCCTACTTTACTCTCTGTGCTTACAATCAAGAGAGCATTCCATCTCCTTCATGTTGTGGGGCCATTACATAGGCTGCACCAACATCCAAGATCAGTGCTGACTTCATACTACCTTGGTTTACTTTTTAGAATTTAGTCACTCTGAGAATATATCCTTAAGTCCACTCCCATACATAGTCTGATGGATTGACTACATCTTGGCTGACAATAAAACCAAGTATATTTTATTACATATTGCTTAATTCCCGCTCCAATTACACTCCTATAATGATCATGCCTCAAAGCAAGGGACTAAACTTTCTCATCCATGTGCTTCAATCATGTACTATGCATATAATAAATGCTTTATATTATAGTCAAATTTATTATCACTAACTAATGAATCTTTAATAATACACAGCAAGAAGCATGGGACCTTACCCTTTGAGGTCATTAACCAGTTTGTTTTTTTCTTGTATTATTCGCTTGTGATGCATTTGATGAAAATCCCGTTGTTTCTGAGTTTTCATCAGATCTTCTCTAGCCTTGCTAAAAAATTAAGAATAATAACTTTGAAAACCACAATTATTTTCTTTCTGAAAAAAATCATTCATGGACTTAATTTCAGTAATTAGCATGTCAAAGGATAACAAAAAAAGATTTCACTAAACTTCTTATTGAAGGATCACAGCCAACACATAGGTTTACAAGGTGCAAAGGAAGGGGTTTAAATGACAACACCTGTAATTTCAAAAAGATGAATCATTCATATTTAATTTCCCTAAATCAAAATTAAATATATGTACCAGAATACATCCCAAGTGTAAACCATATACTTCCAAATAGAACATGCTTGACTTACAAACTTAAAATACATATAAAAGAGACTAATTTAAAATATCTACAAATAAAGGGATTTTGTTGAACTTAAATATGAGTTCCTAGTACACAGAACATACTACATTGCTTAATTAGGTCAATTGCAAAAGAAAGCATGAAAATTTTGGAAAATCAAAATTTGTGTGAATTCATATGAGCACATAATATATGTTCCAATAGTGGATCAGATTGCTAGAAACATATAATCAAGTTATATAAGTTATAATTATCAATCAAGTTATATATAAGTTATAATTATCAGTGTTGCCTTATGGAGAGATTCTTTAACTGGATATGTCTTCTACAAATCCCTGGTATAAGGAAGCAGTCACATTGTTTCTCAGTCCAATTTCCATGTGAAACTTCCATAATATGTTGCTTTCAGTACAGTGTACTTTATAATGAAAAAGGAACTGATACCAAACTCCTGCACTGAGTCTCACACTCTGAAAAATGATCTGAATTAGAGATCACTGGCATCACTAGGGCTGAAATGGAAGGACTCGGCTTCTCCATGTCACACCATTCCAAACTGCAGATTCACATAAAATAAATGTCCACATAGATTTCTGCCTTAAGCTTTGTCAAAGAAATGAGCAAGGAACAGTGCCTGGGAAGCAGCCAGAAGTGTTCATGTGAGAAGGTCAGGCCTCCTGACAGGACACACAATAACCATCTTGACTTCTCGATAAAATTGAAGTACAGGGGGTGCAGGTGAAGGAGATGCTCATCTACACTGCCTAGCTTCTCCTCATACCTTCAAAAGCAAATTTTAATGAGCTTTATTGTTCTTTACTTACAAATGTTTAGTTTTCATCACATGGAAATATGTCCAATGCAATAAAATGTCCAATATAAATAAATATGTTAGTGTAAATATCTAATGTAAATATATCCAATTAACAAAATATTCATGGTTAATTTCCTTAATCTGACCCTCAACTTTAGTTTCATACCAACCATCTTCTAAGTAAAAGAAATTACTAACATATTCAGTTTTGAAAAATCATCTGAGAAGTATGGCACTGATTACTAATTTTTCCAAATTTTAATAATGTCTATATGATAGAAACTTTTGCTTTGCTCCCAGGAAGAAGTAAAATCTGGGGCTGGAGAGCTGCTTAGTGGTTAAGGTAATTGCCTGCAAAGCTTAAGGACCCAGGTTCAACTCTCCAGTACCCACGTAAGCCAGATGCATAAATGGTACATGCATCTGGAGTTCATATGCAATGGCAGGAGCAACTGGCATGCTCATTCTCTCTATATATATCTGCCTCTTTCTCTTCTCTCAAATAAATAAACAATGCTTTTTAAAAAACGAAGAAATTATAAAACAGAAGAAAAATCTAAGAGGCCACGTGTGTTCGTTACTTTTCTCATTGTTATGACAAAATACCTAACAAAAACATCTTAAGAAAGGTATGGTTTTATTTTGGCTCACAGTTGGAGGGCACAGCCGATCATGACAGTAGGGGTGTGACACACCTAGTCACATTGCATCATATTACATTGCAGTGAGGAAGCAGAAATGCTCGTGTTCAGCTGTTGCCTCCTCTTCCTCTTCCTCTTCCTCTCCTTCTTTCTCACTCTCTTTGCATATATGTGCATAATATGCTGTGGGGGATATGTACATGTATGTACCCATGAAATGCCCCATACATTCACCTGTGCTTGTCCATAGTAACGGGAAAATCTAAATTGTCACACTCCCCACTCTCCCCCTACTTTTACCTAAACCAGAGTCTCTACTAATCCCACACTCTGCTGTTTTTGTTTTTGTTTTTTTAGTATCTGGAAATTTTTAGGTTTCTGCTCCCTTGCAGGACTGGGTTACAGGTGTGCTATGCCACACACCCAGCTTTTTATGTGGGTCCTGGGGTTCAAACTCCAGTGATCTCTCAGGCTTCCTCTTTATTTCACAGGAAGTGCTCTTAGCCACTGAGGCTTCTTTCCAGCCTACTTTATTATCTCTCTTCAGTCTGGGACCCAAGCCCTTAGAGTGGCACTGTCACTTTCACTAGTCCCACAGTTAAAAATTCCTGGAAACATCATCATAGACACCACCCAGAGATGCATTTTCACAGGAATTCTAAACCTGCTCAAGTTAACAATAAAGATAAACTATTAACTTGATAAACTATGAATCAGAAAGGGGTCATTTTCCCCAGCTAAGTTACAGTGGGTATATTAACCTTTTAGAACTGTTTCCATGTTTGCTTTAAGGATTTAAAAAACTCCAAAACCATGACTTTTTGTTGTTGTTTTGTTTTTCAAGGTAGAGTATCATGCTAGCCCAGGCTGACCTAGAATTCACTCTATAGTCTTAGAGTGGCTTCGAACTCATGGCTATCCTCCTACTTCTGTCTCTTGAGTGCTGGGATTAAAGGCATGTGCCATCATGCCTGGCTCCATGACAACTTTTTAACTGTTATGTTATCACAACAAAAACATCAGAAACCAACATTTTGAGACTTTTTCTTTCCTAATGACTAGTATAATAGCTGATATACTTCAATGGTATGCAATGACTGATGTAAACTGTCTCAAAAGTTATGTCTCAGTTGTACTTTCTCATTTATGCACCCAATTTGCCATAATACTTAGATAATACCCTTAAAAGTCTACCTTTGCTACTAGAGAGATGGCTTAGTAGTTAAGATGTTTGCCTGCAAAACCTAAGGACCCAGGTTTAATTCCCCAGTACCTACATAAGCAAGATGCACAAGATGGCATAGGTATCTGGAGTTCCTTTGCAGTGGCTGGAGGTCCTAGTGTGCCCATTCTCTCTCTCTCTCTCTTTCTCTCTCCCTCCCTTCCTCCCTCCCCAATAAAGAAATGTTCTTAAAATCTACTTTTGTTATTTTAATATCAAGCTATTTGCAATGAAAAAATATCTTTCCACATGAGAGTTTTTTACAGAAATCACCAATTCAACCAAAAATTACTTATGTTCATGTTATCACTGATTATGGAGTTAGCAGTTATCAATGTCCCAACCATTAATTCAAGAATGTCTTTAGAGTAGCTCAGAATGCATTGTTTAATGGTTTGCTATTGAATTCTTTTGTCTCTATATACTTTAAAATCATTTTTAAGGGTTTATTTTATCTGATAGCCTCAAGGGGTAGCTTCATCATGGTGGAGAAAGCATGGCAAGAACAGACACCCAGGAGCCACATCTTGTCACATGAGCTAGGAAGAAGCAGCACAAGAGTTAGCAATATGGCACTGAGTAGTGGGGATGGGTTATAAAATCTGAAGACTAACTGTGAGAGACACACATTCTCCAGCAAGGTTCCCCCTCCCAAAAGTCTCCATCAACCGGGGAGCAAGTATGAAGCTTAATCACAAACACATGGATCTATGGGGAGCATTTTACTTTCAAACCACTGCATTCCACCCAAGTCCTCACGTAAGCATGCCATTTCAAAATTCAAAATTCACTCCAACTTAAAAAATCTGCATTGTTCTTAACAATCCCAACACTGTTCAAAAGTCCAAAGTCTCATATGAGACTCAATGCAATCTCTTAACTGTTAGCCCAGTAAAATAAAAGCATGAATTACATGCTTCCAACATATACTGACACAGAGTAAATACTCCATTCCAAAAAATAATTATTCTCTCTCTCGCTCTCTCTCTCTCTCTCTCTCTCTGCCTCCTTCTCTCTGTTGCTTTCAAAGAAATAAATAAAAATAAACCAAAAAAATAAGAAACTGTGTGGTGGGGAGTTAAGGGGCAGGGGAAAATTACAAGGATCAATTCAAGATTTAAAAAAAAAAAAAAAAACACAGAACAGCAAACATTAAATCCTATAGGTCCATAGGTCCATGTCTAGCACCTGTAAATCATAATGAAATCCTCTGATGTCCAAAAGGCTTTGGCAACTCCACCCCTCTAGCTATGCTACTTGCAGCCCAGGCAGAATCAACCCAGAACCAGCACCTTTCCTTTACACTATCCCAAAGACCTGGCACCTCCAAATCCTGGGGTCTCCACATTAACTTATGGTTCCTCTTTACCCAGTGGACTCATAGGGTCTCCTTTTATGGACTTTAACTCTGTCTTACCATGCCCAGACCCAGCATCTCTCTGGAACTGTGTTTAACACTATGACCCTCTATTTCTAACATCGCCATGCTTCTAAAACTAGTATCAGGAAGGCAACTTTGCCAAAGTTTTTTTTTTTTCTTCCCAGAAGGGTGGATAAAGCTTGACTTTCAAGAGCAGGAAACTCCTTCAGCATTCTTCCTTCAAGCTGCTCCTTCAGAACTCCTTCTAACTTAAACATTCAATGTGCTGGGTCTTGTTCTTTATCTTTCTGATTGTCTCAATGCAGAGATGTTTGCACTTCCTCAATGGTACTACTTCTTTAACAACTGGAACTGACTGAGATGGCTGTGGTCTATGGGTCACGAAGCTTATTTTCTAATATTCCTTCTGTGCTGAATTTTGTTTTGTATCTGTCATATCCTGCTCCTTTTGTTTCTCCACCAAACAAATCATTCCAGTCCATTACTTTTAAATTTAATTTTGTTGAAGTTCTCAGGACATGGACAGAATGAAGCCAGTCTCTTCACACATACTGCCTCTAGCCCAACCCCTGACTAAGTCTTTCTTCCTCTTTAAAAGTTCATAAGCTGAGTCTACATAGTCCACACTCCATTCTGCATTTTAACCTTCTGAATTCTAAACAGAATAAACCATTAATCTCTGGTTAGAGCATTATAAAGCTTCTCTAGTCCAAAGTTCTAAATCCTTCCATATTCCTCCCACAAACTAGTTCCAAATGACTAAAAACAGAATGCTCAAGTCTGTCACTGCAAAAGGCCCCTATTGCTCATCATCATTTTTCTGTAGCAGTCACCTTCTGATTACTAAAGTAGAATAACAGATCTGGTGCAGCATATGGAAGAAAAGAATTTATTTTAGCTTATAGTCTCAATGGGAAGTTTCATCATGGTCACAGCTTGTCATATCCTACCTTTGTAAATTTTTGCGGATAAATTTCATGTATGTACATAATATATTTTGACTATAATCCACTCCCAATACTTTATTTTGCCTTCTTTTCATTTATACACCGTTTACTGAAGCTTTTTGCTTGCCAATTCACCCCTCTTCTATTTTGATGTATTCTTTTGTCTCCTTTCCTTATCCATGACAACATGTTAATAGACCCAGTATTATGCAGGTAACAATAGCTACTGTGAGGTAAAGGAACACAATGGTCAAAGAGCCTGAAAAGCAACTGAGAACCAAAGCTGCCAGAAAACAAAAAAGACCCACCTGTGTTAAAGAACCTGTAAGACTAAGGTTGCAGAAAGCTGGAATGTTGCAGGTCAGGAGCCAAATTATCTTGGGCCATTTTTAGACCACTTACTAGCCATTCATTGCCCACCTCTGAGTTTTACCTAATATTCATTCCAGTGACTATCAAGTAAATCTGTTTGGAGCATCTCAACAGACTTCTTGCTTCCACCAACCCAAAGGCTCAGAATAGCAACAGATAGCATTTGAAACCTATATCAGAGATTTCCTTGCTCTACTGAAAACCACCTACCAGATGCTTCCCCCAATGTATTTTATCAGTTCCTTGACATATGACTTTATTTTGCTGTTACTATAAAAACTTCATGAGACTGTGACCATGTTGAAATATGGTATTTGAGGCAACCTGAATCCACATTTTCAGGCCACTGTCACTAATAATTAGCTTCAGAATAAACCATGTCTGATTCCCTTTGAGGTGAGACCTATGTTCCTGTGTCAACCCTTATTTTTCAAAAAAAAAATATTTTATTTATTTATTTGACAGAGAATCAAAGAAAGAAAGAGACAGAGAGAGAGAGAGAGGGAGAGGGAGGAAGAATATATGTGTATGCCAGGGCCTCCAGCCACTGCAAACAAACTCCAAACATATATGACATCTTGTGCATCTGGCTTATGTGGATACTGGGAAACGAACCTAGATACTTAAGCTTTGCAGGCAAGTACTTTAACCACTAAGCTACCTGTTTAGCCTGAGTGTGTCAACTCTTCTTAATGGGGATGGCACACAGATGACCAGTGAGTGCCTGGGGAAAAGCCTAACCACCACTTCCTTCCCAAGACCCCAAGGAAATGACAAAACACAAGCAGAGGCAAACAGACTTTGTAGGTGGAAAAGGGTGAAAGAAAAATGTCTTACTCTCATAGAGGGATCAGGGGCCCAGTATTTCATCATGCCATGTAGAGGTCTTCTACTTCTGAAATAGAGGCATGAAACTCCCACCAAGGCAAAGCTTGGCACCAAAACTAAGAAGGTAAGAAATAGAAAACACTGAAATCATCCTAGCCTCTAAAGATTAACACACAAAAGATTTTCTTGGGAATGAATATGAATCAAATTTTTTTTAAGTGAAATACAAACTCTCTGCTGTTTCTATGAATTCAGCGAGGACTAAGTAAAGAAGAGATGAAGAAGACTGACTAGAAAAATAAATGACTACATTGGCCTTTTGTTGTAAAACCATATGAGCCATACCTGAATTCACCCAATCAGAGTCTGACCACATTTTTTATTACAAATGTGGGAATAGGGTGTATATAGAATTGTTTGTTCTTCAAAACCATAAAATAAGGACTGGAGAGATGGCTTAGCGGTTAAGTGCTTGCCTGTGAAGCCTAAGGACCCTGGTTCAAGGCTCGATTCCCCAGGACCCATGTAAGGCAGATACACAGGTAATACATGCATCTGGAGTTCATTTACAGTGGATGGAGGCCCTGATGCACTAATTCTCTTTCTCTCTCTCTCTCTCTCTCTCTCTCTCTGCCTTTTTTTTCCTCTCTGTCTGTCACTCTCAAATAAATAAATAAATAAATGAAAATAAAAAATAAATAAAATAAAATAAAAAGGGAAAATGAATCTATTAAAAAGAACTTTGTCTGTCCGGAGCCGTCGCGTGTAGTGCGTCAGGCGAGCGAGCAAAGGTGGAAGAGCCGTGCGTTAGGCGTGCACTCCGGCGTGCTCAGGACGGGAAGCGAAAAGCCTAAAGATTAGATTGTAAGAAATCAAAGTTGAAGCCATGTTTCGAAGACCTGTATTACAGGTAATTCGTCAGTTTGTAAGACATGAGTCTGAAGTAGCTACTAGTTTGGTTCTCGAAAGATCTCTGAATCGTGTGCAGTTACTTGGGCGAGTGGGTCAGGACCCTGTTATGAGACAGGTGGATGGAAAAAATCCAGTCACAATATTTTCCTTAGCAACAAATGAGATGTGGCGATCAGGGGACAGTGAAACTTACCAAATAGGTGATGTCAGTCAGAAGACAACATGGCACAGAATATCCGTGTTCCGGCCAGGCCTCAGGGATGTGGCTTATCAGTATGTGAAAAAGGGGTCCCGAATTTATGTGGAAGGGAAAGTAGACTATGGTGAATACATGGATAAAAATAATGTGCGTCGACAAGCGACAACGATCATAGCTGATAACATTATATTTCTGAGTGACCAGACAAAAGAAAAGGAGTAGAATGGATGATTCTTCTTTGGCCTTTGTTTGGTATAGTCTCCTTTTGCAAATCATGTATAGTTTATAGTTTCTAAAGATAAGTATTAAAATGCTTTTTATAAAAAAAAAAACAAAAAAGAACTTTGTAGGGCTGGAGAGATGGCTTAGCGGTTAAGCGCTTGCCTGTGAAGCCTAAGGATCCTGGTTCGAGGCTCAATTCCCCAGGACCCATGTTAGCCAGATGCACAAGGGGGCGCACGCATCTGGAGTTCATTTACAGAGGCTGGAAGCTCTGGCGCATCCATACCCACTCTCTCTCTCTCTCTCTCTCTCTCTCTGCCTCCTTCTCTCTGTCACTCTCAAATAAATAAACAAACAAAAAAGATTTATAAAAAAAAAAGAACTTTGTAGAAAGAATAATGAATGCCCTTTTGCACCATTGATTTTAAGCTTACATTTTAAGAGTTCCACAGAATATGCTGATAGGACTAATTCAGCTGTAAAGTAACAAGCTAAGTGAAATATCTCTAGAAAATAATAAAATATTGGTTTTAGGATGGTATATGCTAATATAATATTTTGCAAAGTGTGGTGGCTTGTGCTTGAATCTTAGCACTTGGTACTTTAAGGCATAAGACCGCAAGTTCAAGGACAGCCTGGGCTATACAGAGAGATCCTTATCAACAAAAAGAAAAATCTATTAAAGCACCATAAATATTCAGCTGAATCAAACTGTTTCACTAAAATAATTCACGTATACTGAGAACATACTCACAATAGAAAATTATTCATAGCAATGTGACCTTGGTAGCTATGTAGATTATTTACATATCATGTTTAGCACCTACAAAGTAGACATACAATAGATCTCAAAGTATATTCAATCTAACTGTTAGCAAAATGGCTCATGTGCTTACACACAGAAAATATTCAGTAAATGATAGCATAATAGTCACCATCATCACACTAAGCAAACCAAGGAGAAAAAAATAAATGCCAGAAATCAGTTAAAATTTTAAATGAGTGTGTAATGTCAAAGCAAGTTTAGCTTGATATCCTGAAAGAGCTGGGGGGTTGGAACTCATTTATAATTTTTCCCACAGGCCTCCACTATTATCATTATCAAATTACTATTGACTATTTAGCATAATACAATAGATATATTCAATTCTTTAAACAGACGTGTGACAGTTAATCTCTGGTTGTCAAACTGACGGGATTTTTGAACAACCATGGAAACATATCTCTTGGCATGTCAGGGATTTTCAAAATTAGGGCCCAACTTAACTTCTAGTAGCACCATTGCATAGGTTGAAATCCTGTACCAAATAAAATGTAGAAAGCTAGCTGGGTAGCAGCAGTGAGCTCTCTCCACTTCTTCCCTGTTGATGTGACAATATGATGCTGCCATCGTGTTTCTGCCATGCTTTGCCCACCATGACAGATCACACCTACAAACTGTGTGGAGCTGTCTCTGGTGGGTATTTGTCCCAGCATGGAGAAATTAACTGACACAATAAGAAGTACCAAGATAACAGGTGTGGCAATAGGCACCTAAATAGCCTCTAAAAGTCCAAACATATATGGATGAATGATACTAGTACTACTGTTCATCTTTATAAAAAATAAATTTTCATGAAAATGTATTTTAAATATAGTAAAATTATTTTACTTTCAGGAACTTGATCAATAACATAAATACATCTTTTATTTATCTTTCTTGAATGTAAACCCCACAACAGGTTAAAAAAACACTTTAAAATATAATGCTGAAATTTCTTAACCAGGACCACAAATGTATAACATTTCACCAATTCACTTTTTAATGCACATTTAGAAACCTATTTGTGCTCATCCCGGAAAGAAAGCATAGGAATTGATTGAGGTATTAGACCTTAAAGTTTTTCTGACCATTAAATTGGTTTTCAGGGACTTGCTTTCTGTTTGCACAAATGAAGTCTACTCAGTAAAACAATTTACATTCATTTCATGGTGATGCTTCTCTTACGACCTTCCTTCTGCCCATCTGCTTAATAGAAGGGAAATAGAAGTTGTACTGAAGAACAGTAGGAAACATTCATATAAGCAATTAATATTTTAAACTCATCATATTTTGTTACTACATTAGTAGAGTTTTTTGTGTTAAAAAACTTTTGTTAACACAAAGAGAAAACACTGAAATTCTGTTACAAGTATGACATGAGTGATTCAGTGAAAGTCGGTTTAAATTTGCATGTAATAAGAATATAATTCATATATATTTTGTCTTAATGAGATGTACAATAACTATCAAACTATCAAATGAGCACCTACACATCTATAATTCAAGCATGTAATAACTGAAATATGACTACTTTTATCATATGACGATATAATGAGGTTTTTAACAAGTTTAAAGAAAATTGTTAAAATGCCATTAAATAAAAAAATATTGAAGTACTGTGTAATGATAATTTGGTAATATAAAACACATAAGGATTTTCTGTTTATTTCCACTAACCAAAGCAGTCATTCCTGCCACATATTTTCCTCCCTGATAACAATAATTAGATAATTACCAAGTATTTCATTATCTTCAATTGGTCTTAAATGAATGACATTAACCCACTAAAATTAATATTACAGTAATTTTTGATTGGCCAAATGGAATTCAACTATATGAATGGAAAACTACATTCTTAACCAAAAAATAAAGAGGCATACTCATGTCCAGGAAAAAAAAAAAAAAAAAAACTTCTTAATTTAACAAGCAATTACCTAAACACTAAAGCATGAAATTTTATGGGCTTCATTATTATCTTTACTTTCATAGTGTTGTTTCAGAAAGTCATTCAATTAAATGGGCCTTCACAGAAGGTGGGTACTCTTTGACCTTTTATAAAAGTGAATATAGTAAGTGAAATCTGGGTTCCTTAATATAAAGCACCTAATTTTTTATCAGTATTAATTGCTACTTAGTTTTACTTTATGCCTATATTTTCTGTAGAAGCTAACACAATAAAAATTTTATAACAATGCTTTTCCAGCTAAAAGTTAGTAATCTTGGTATTATTTTCTACCAAATCCTCAGGGTGCTCTAGAGTATAGACCTTTTCTTTTCTGTATTATATTACCTTAATGTAAAGATTCAGAAAAAGAAGATGACACTTGAAATAAGGAAAGACACAGATCAATAGAAAGTTGTTTAAATTCTCATCAGGGAAAGAAAATGATGCCAGCACCAAAAGAATGCTATGAAAACAACAAAAATGAAAAAAAAAATCAATTAACTTTTTTGAAAATTTCATTACTAAAGAAAATTAAATATATGTACAGTTGTATCTTGCAAATAGAAGACTAACACTTATGACAATATACAATAATGTGTGTATTGGAGAAAGAGAGAGGAGATAGATATAAGACAGAGTTACACATGCACACAAAGATATTCTCTCCCAATCAAGGTACATCTTCAACTGTCTTAGTCTAAACCTCACTTGTGTCTTTCTAAAGAAATTAGCAAGGTGATCCAATAAGCTATAAGAAAATGCAAAGAACCTAGAATAACTAAGTGTGGAAGACAACCACTAACTTGTTTCAGGCCTCTTAAAAATACAATAACCACGGCTGGAGAGATGGCTTAGCAGTTAAGTGCTTGCCTGTGAAGCCTAAGGACCCTCCTGGTATGAGGCTCGATTCTCCAGGACCTACGTTAGCCAGATGCATAAGAGGGTGCACGCGTCTGGAGTTCATTTGCAGTAGCTGGAGGCCTTAGCACACCCATTCTTTCTCTCTCTCTCTCTGCCCCTTTCTCTGTCTGTCGCTCTCAAATAAAAAAATAAAACTAAACAAAAATATACAATAACCAGCATTGGTGCACACCTGGACTAGAGTGAGACCCTACCTTGAAAAACCAACCAAACAAACAAACAAAAAAAAAAAAACAATAATCAAGAGTATGGTGGAGGCCTGAGGATGAGCAACCAGATAAGTGAACAGAATAGAATCCCCAAACGGAGCCACCGTTACTGGACCAAATAATACTCAACAAAAGTGCCAGAGAAATTCAATAATGTTTTTAAAAAAATGCACTTCAAGTAGTGGGGCTATAACAAATGTATATAGAAAAGAAAATTCACTTATGACTCTTACCGTGTGCCATAAACAAAAATTAAGGATCAAATAACAGGATGAAATACAATTCTACATTTTCTATGGTTTTAGAAAAAAAGACAGAATATCTCTATGATCTAAGGAGACACAATGGTTTACTAGACAAAATATCAAAAGCATTATCATAAAAGTATCTACTAGAGGTCATGAATTTTTTAACCTTAATATTGTTTTAATGCTCATTAAAATGGCAAAAGAAAGTGAAAACTCAGCCGGGCGTGGTGGCACACACCTTTAATCCCAGCACCTGGGAGGCAGAGATAGGAGGATCCCCTGAGTTCAAGGCCACCCTGAGAATACAGAGTGAATTCCAGGTCAGCCTGGGCTAGAGTGAAACCCTACCTTGAAAAACAAACCAAAAAAAAAAGAGAGAAAAGAAAAAAAGTGAAAACTCAATCCATAGTCTTGGAGGGAATATTCATGTTATACTGGCAAAGTGCTTGTATCTAGAATACAAAAGAACTCTTCAAATTCAATAATAAATAATTTGATCAAAATACTAGACAGCAGCCTTACGCATACCAAATGCAGATACAAAAGATCAATAAGCAAAACAGATCTGTGTTTAATCTCACCTGTTTTCAGAAATTTTCATGTTAAAAATCACAAGATCCATTACATGGCCATTAAAATGGTTAAAGTGCAAAAAAAAAAAAAAATAGTAACACTGCGTGGAGAGCTGTGTGCAACTACTAGAATTCTCACACCCTACAGACAAGAAAGTAAGATAGCCTCACCTGCATGCTAAAAAGTGAACTGGCAGTTCCCTGTAGAGTACATCCACAAATTGACCTAGAAATATCACTCCTGTTTCTGTACAACATTAACATTTTCAGCTTATTAAATAAATTGTCTACAGTGCAAGCATGATGATCTGCGTTGGATCCCTAAAACCCCCGTTTAAGAAAGCCGGGCTTGTTGGTAGGTGCTTAAATCACTTACCAGAGAGGTGGAAGCATGAATGCACATGGCGGTGGTGCTCATAGTAACCACCAGGGGGAGCAAAACGAGCAGAATACCACTTAGCAACACAGAGAAACAGATTGTTGTTGAGCAAGAAGTCATCAACCATGCACAAACTATTCTCTGATTCCATTGTTGATGTTCTCAAACATACAAAATCAATCCAAGGTGGAAAACGTAAGAATAATGACGTTAGACAAGAGGATGATGGAGAAGGGACACGCGGACCTTTCAGAACAAATATTTCATGTTACATTAGTGTGTGGGCTTAAGAATTATCTGTTGGGCTAGATAGAGGGCTCAGTGGCCAAAGTCATTTGCTTGCAAAACCTTCCAGTACATGTTCAACTCCCCAGCACTAATATAAAGACAGATGCAAAGTGGCATATGACTCTGGAGATCATTTACAGTGGCAGGAGATCCTTGTGCACCCACATACACACATGTAAATATAAATAATTTAACAAGAATTCACCTGGCAATGATATAAAGTCAAGACTGATATACTGTGATATATGGAAGAAATGAAAAGAATCAAAAGAAACATATATGATATAACTCGGTATAGGGTACATTATGATGGAATTAAAATGAAGAATGACAAAAGTTGATAAGAAACAAAAATGTTCTCATAGGCCCACAGTATTCATTAATCTTACATGGCTTACTTTTCTTCTTTTGTAGTGTGTTGTAAGAAAGCAACATGAGCTCTAGTCTCTTAACAAATTTATAAGTAGACAATATACTATTAACAGTAGGTATACAAGATCAATTTGACCATTTTAGATATTTAATATAAATGAAATCATACAATGTTCTGGATTATTTCACATAGTATAATGTCCTCATATGTCATCATATATATTATCATACATCGCGGAAGTCACCTGCTGAGTAGTATTTCATTGTATGAAGAATATATTCTTGTCAAGCATGGTGGTGCACACCTTTAATCCCAGCACTTAGGAGGCAGAGGTAGGAGGAGAGGATCACTGTGAGTTCGAGGGAACCCTGGACTACATAGTGAATTCCAAGTAAGCCTAGAACCCTACCTTGAAAAACCAAAAAGAAAAAAAAGGAATTTATTCTTTACCCATTTATCTGACTGGATATTCGAGGTTTCATAGTGAATGGAGGAGTGTCAATTTCTCTTCCATACACAAATAAGTACTGCTGTCTACAGCCAGACGACCCTGAATGCATCTGATGAGTACTGTCAAGGGGAACTACTATATCATGTTCATATTTAGATGGTATGTAATCTCTCTGTAGCCTTTCTCGCTGCTACTTGTTAGTGTTTTTTTTTTTTTTACGGGGGGGGGGGGCAAGGGATGCTGATAATACCTATCTTGAGAAGCTTGATGTTAGTTTTCATTAGGTTTTAATTTGCGTTTCTTTAATGATTGGCAGCATTTATCACTTTTTCATACTCCTGCTATCCAGGAGTGTCTTCTTTGTAGAAAATTCTGGTGGCATCATTAGCGATTTTTAAATCAGGATATTGTTTGCTTCTCTTTTGAGGTTGTCGTTGCTCAGAATTCAAATGCATAGGCTTGGTGTATTTCTGGAGATGAGCACCTTGTCAGCTGTACAGTTTACAAGTATTTTCCCTCTGTATTGGCGACGTTTCTCCTTGCTATGACAAAAACAGCATCTGTAAGAAGGGTTTATTTTGCCTCATACTTTGAAGGCCCAGTCCATCATGGCAGGGAAGGCATGGTGGCAGATACTTAAAATGGCAGATCATATTTCATCTGCAGTCAAGAGGTAGAAAGAATACTGGTGCTGTTTATTCTTTTTTTATTCAGTCTAGGATCCCAGCCCATGAGCTGACCAGACCAATGTGGGTCTCCTTTTTCAGATAAACCTCTCTGGAAACACCCTCATAGACACATCCAGATATGAGGTGCAAATATAAATAAGCAACACTTTATTTGGGTAAGATCTGTTTTAAAAATATTTTATGTAGCCAGGCATGGTGGCACATGCCTTTAATCCCAGTACTTCGGAGGCAGAGGCAGGAGGATCACTTTGAGTTCAAGGCCACCATGAGACTTTGTACTGAATTCCAGGTTAGCCTGGGCTAGAGCAAGACACTGACTTGGAAAAAAAAAGAAAAAAAAATTATGTTATTTTTACTTAAGGGAGAGAGAGAGAAAGAGCAAGCATGGGCACACCAGGGCCTCTAGCCCTGCAAACGAACTCCAGATATATATTTCACCTTGTGCATCTGGCTTATGTGGGTCCAGGGGAATTGAACCTGGGTCCTTTGGCTTTGCAGGCAAGAGCCTTAACAACTCACCAATCTCTCCAGCTCAAGATCTGCTTTAATTATGCCTTCTTGTAACAGTAAAATAACAATTTACATCATTACAAGTTTATGTTATTTTAATATAGTGTACAAATATAAGTCAATAAATACCTGTAATCAAAAATGATTATTTAGCATTACTGGGGCAACTCATCGCCTAAAATGTCTGTCTAGTCAAAAGAAAATAGGCAACTGCAGCAATGATCCAAAGGGTATCAGGAACTGCAATAGTATGCCGAACACACAGTGAAGACTGATGCATCCAAGTTCCACAGTGTCCATTAAATATACATTGAACACCCCAATGACCAAAGAGGCAGAGCATAGACTACATCTGAGACATGGAACTAAGTATACAGGAAACTGGTTCTTGTAACATATTTGTATAGATCATTCATACCTAACTATATAAAATGTAAAATTCTAAATAGTGTATCCATAAAAAATATAAATCTGTATATCTACCAAAAAATCCTATAAATACTTATCATGAATAAAAATACAATTTTTCTTTTACTTACTACCACTTTTAATCAAAAGTTATATTAAATTCTTCTTCCACTTTGCAAAACAAAGTTGTTTCTCTGATTAAACATTTTTCAAATACAGTAAAATTATTATACTTCCATGTGACAGTCTTGTTAATCTAATTTTGTGTCAATATTATTTTGTAATACACAAACCTCCTCCATAAATATGTTTAATAAAAATGGATAAATAAGGTTTGAACTCCTCTCTATATTTACCCACTAATTTTTCCATACAACATTGTTTCACATGAGTAGATTCTCTTGCAGCTGACAGTCACACAAATCTCTGTCAGAAAAACAGTAGCTACTTATCCAAATTTGTTCACCAAAAATTATATACCTTCCATCAATTTTAGAGATAAAATTATTGCAAGTGTTGTCATTTGAATGTGAAATTCCCCCCATAGGTTCATGTGAGCACTATGTGAGAACACCTTTAGGAAGTAGAGCCTTGCCAGAGGAAGTAGATGGGCAGGAGGGGTTGAAGTTTTATAGTCCAGCCCACTCCTGTTCTCTCTCTTCCTTCTCTCTATTTCCTGACTGGATATAGTGTGATCAAGCTCTACCCACCCCCACCACCATGCCTTCTCTGCCACAATGGACTGCATCGCTTTGAACTATAAACCATAATAAACTCTTGCTCCCTTTAGCTATTCTTTGTCAGGTATTTGACCACAGCACTAAGAAAAATAAAAGAAAACCTGAATACAAAAATATGTGGCTTTTATCTCTTAAGTTTCTCCTGTGTGCATATGCTCATGTCAGGACAATAGAAAACAATCATTTCCTTTCAGGAATTTTTAGAAAGTTTTAAATAAAATTTGTTTTAATAAAAATGTATTATATACTTTGACTGAAAAGTGAGTTAAAAAATATGACATGAGGCATTATCATAGTTTTTAAGTTATACTGTGTGTATGTATGCATGCACACACACAAGTACAATATATAAAATCCAAAATGATATTCAGCAACATTTTAACAATAATTGGCTCTAGGTAGTAAGGCTAGGAACACTTTATAATTATATAGTTTACAAATAGGCTATTTTTCAGGGAAGTACTAGGTTTACAGAAAAAGTATGGGATGACGCTGAGATGCCCATGTGTCTCTGCATCTGCATTACCATAGTCATTATCCACTACCCCCACAGCAGTATTGCATTGGTCACAACTGGTGAACCTGAATATCGTTACCACCCAAAGTTCACAAAGTAAGCTTCATTCCTTTTGAAGAATTTTCAAGTACTGAAATTCTACTACTGAGAATAGATTAGCTCCTTTCTTGTATTCTTTCTACTGATTTCATTATTCTAGAAATTAACATATCTTCATGGGAGAAAATGTCACAACCAATGAAAGATTATCAAATATAAGAAAGTGACTATTGTACTACTATATAACAAATTTACCATTTCCTATACCATTTCCCTGTATTCCACCCACTCTTCCCAGGCCCAGGGAGCTGTAGTTGTGAGAATTCTGGCTATCCAGCCAATTAATTTCTAGTAAATCTTTCATATTTTTTATGACTAGAATTTAAATTTAATTCCGTTCTCCAGCATTAAGTTTCTCATACATTACATATATCAGCTTCATTCAACTCTATTTTAACTTAGACTAAACTGAAAAGGAAAAAGTCCTGTAAAAATAACATACTCAGCTGCTTGTTTGAAGCGCTTCAATTCTTTCTTCAAATTTCTGTTCTCACTCTCCAAAAGCATAACTTGGGTGTAGACATCTGGAACATTTCCAAAAGTTCTAAGTTCAGTTACTCCCTTTTGAATCAGTTCATACCTAAGATAAAATAAAACCAAAGGTTTGCAACTTCTCTTTTAAAAATGCCTTACTGGACTGGAAAGATGACTTAGCAGTTAATGCCCTTGCCTGCAAAGCCTAAGGACCTTGGTTCGATTCCCCAGTTCCCACTTAAGTCAGATGCACAACATGACACATGCATCTGGAGCTCATTTACAGTGGCTGGAAGACCTGTCATGCCCATTCTCTCTCTCTCTATCTCTCTCTCTTCCTCTCTCAAATAAATAAATAAATAAATATAAAATATTTAAAAAAAGAAATCCCTAGGACTGGCCCATAAAAAAAAATTAGATACTCCATTAAGAGTGGAAAGTAGGCCAGGCATGGCCACACATGCCTGTAACCTACCACTGAGGTACAGAGTGGAGACCAGAGACAGGAAGACTGCTATGCCTCCCTGGTCAGCAAGTTTTAACTGAAAAATGGTGAGAGCCCCAGGTCCAGAGAGAGACCCTGGCTCATGGAAATAAAGTAAAAGAGCAATTCAAGATATCCAGTGTCTTCCACTGGCCTTTGTACATAGGTGCACAGAGTGAGGGCAACTACATATATACACACAAACAATACATACATACATACACACACCCATACATACATACACACACACACACCCATACACACAAATGAATGGTAAAAGTAAACTACAAAAAGAAAACTAAGGCCATGGAAGAGTGAGACATCAAGCAAAGAAAATGTTCCAAGAAGGAAGAAATGATTGACTGAGAATTCTGACAGCAAGTTGAAAGACTAAGAAGCACTTACTGAACTGACAGTGTGAATTTCTCTGCAGTTTCAGTAGTACAATAGGCATGAAAGCCAAACCAGAGCAAGTGTGGGTAGGATCAAAGAATGTGGAAACATTTTTTTCAAAGAAATATGCCAATAAGGCAGAGACTACAAAATCAAGACAAACTTCAAATAGCAAATGGAGTCTCTGAGCTTTATGCTCCCCTTGTTTTGATATGTGAGTTACTGTTGCACATCTGTACGCTTACAGGAATGATCTTTCAGACAGGGAAAATGTTGACAAGCAAGGAAAAGACAGGGGGGAGAGGAAGGGAGGGAGGAAGGGAGGGAAGAAGGAAGGAAGGAAGGAAGGAAGGAAGGAAGGAAGGAAGGAAGGAAGGAAGGAAGGAAGGGGCTCTTGCATAGGAAGAGAAGCTGGGATCCAGAGGACAAGGGGAGGGTTGGCCATAGAGGACTACCTGTGTGGCTCAGCATCTGTGACAGGAGAGAAAGAAGGCTGAAAGTGTTCAGATGAAAAAAAAGTATTGTCACAGCATCAGTGTTAATGTAATGTCCTCATAGACTCACTGTTTGAAATCTTTTTAAAAATATTTTATTAATTTATTTATTTGAGAGTGAGAGAGAAAAAGGTAGACACTGAGAGAATGCAAACACCAGGGCCTCTAGCCACTGAAAACAAACTCCAGACATGAGACAACTTATGCATCTGGCTTTACATGGGTACTGGGGAATCAAACTCAGTATCATAGGTTTTGTAAGCAAGCACCTTAACTGCTGAACCATCTCTCCAGCCTTCATTCCTTAAAATCTTAATCCCCAGCTGGTAGTGCTGATTGGGAAGGTTATGAAATGTTTAGGAGATGGAGCTTTGCTAGAGGAAGTGTGTCAAGGGTGGGGGTGGACCTCGAAGTGTTACAGCCCAGCCCTGCTTGCTCTGCTTCTTCCCTGCAGATGTGACAAAGTGACACCAGCTGTCTGCTCCTCCATACTTTCTCCTCCAAGATAGTTTGCCCTAGAAACTAAAAGATGAAATAAATCCTTTCCTTCTACAAGTTTGTATTGAGTTGGATGTTTGTCCTAGCAATAAAAAAGTAACTGATTATCACCATTAGCCAAAAAAAAAAAAAATTGTTTTCAAACTGACTTCTCAAAAAACAACTGCAGGTTGGAGAGATGGCTTAGTGGCAAAGGTGTTTGTCTGCGAAACCTAAGGACCCATGTTCGACTCTCCAGATCCCACGTACACCAGATGCACAAGGTGATGCAAGTGTGCATGTGCACAAGGTGACATTTGCATCTGAAGTTCGACCATAGTGGCTGGAGGCCCTGGTGTAGCAATTCTCTCTCTCTCTCTTCCTCATATAAAAAACATTTTTTAACTGCTAGTAATATTACATTAAGTCTCTTAATACTTACCATAACATCCATAAACTATTTAGAATTACATAGAAATGGAGATTTTAGTTGCATTTACATGAAGGAAGTATATGGAGTTTGCATAAAATTTTCTACACACCAAATGAGTTTATGCCTCAACACCACCACAAATACACAAATGTCCAATATGATTAAATGCCACCAAAGATCTAATGGGTGTTAGAAAGAGTGAGGATTTTTTTTGCCATCACAACAGCACATAGGTTGCAAGATATAAGACTGGAAACGTTCTTCTGAATAATAACAAGCCTGAGGTGAGCATTCTTCCTCCATGTTCTCAGATAATTAAAAAAAAAGTTTAAAGACAAAATTCTGTTAACTCCTAAAACTTAGAATATTGAAACCCTCAACACCATCATGACTTATCATGGGAGGGAAATATGTGGTTGAAGTTTAGTGTTAGCCTTGTGATTGCTCAAGCCAACATGGAAAACAGGAAAAAAATTCTGAGCTCTAAATGAAGACATGAGTTAAGGTCTTAAGTCCTGGAACTGCAGTTAGGAGACTGTCTGGCCTGGCTGAATTTGCCACTTAAGGCCGGGACTTGCTGACATTTACTGAAACACATTTCCCAACCACTCTAAGCCTGTTTCTTCATCCATGAAATGAAGATATGCTAGTGGCTACTGGATGCATACAGTTGTTGGGAGGGGTAAGGCAAATGATGTACGAGGACATACAGTACTATAAAATGAGATAAGTTCTTGATTGCTAAGCCTAACAGTTCATCATTTTAAATATTTCATGTCTTTTATATTTAAGTATTATATTATTTTGCTTAAAATTTTATTTCAAATATTCACCTATAAGGTTGCCTACTGGATTCCACAGTACATAAATTTATCCAGATATATTTAAATACTTAAATTCAGCACATAGCCATACTATTAGAGCATGATAGAAGAGTTATGGCATTCCTATGTTTTACTTCATACTGATTCAGCATAAATAATCATTACATGACAAATAACCAGATGCCAATTCATTGAGTGAAGAAGCAGAAATAGGTTTAAATGATAAGAAACAACTAATTGTATTGTATTCATTGAGAGATGGTAAAGTATACACAATGCCACTTCCTTCATACACATGAGTCAACAGATGGTATGTCTGATTTTATTGGTCAAAAATACAATATTTGTCTTTATTCACAAATTAGAGGACTATACTAATATGATCTCTTCAATAATTAGGAACGAATTAAATTAGTAAATAAATTTAGAAATAATTGCTTGTCATATTACCTTTGATAGAATTTTCAAAATAACCCTACCTTTAATGAAATGTTAGGAACAGAAACCAAATTAAAAGGGTACCAAGGATAGAAAAGGAAGTAAAATTTTTTTAAAAAGCAAATGAACTGTAATTTCTCATGAATCATTTGAGACAGGATCTATTTATATATAATCTTTATTATAACTGAAATATTGTCAAATAGATATGAGTTTCAAAAAGTTAAAATATATGCAATAGCATAAATCTCTTCAGATACTAATATTTCATAACTTACAATCAAAATTATGATCATTATTTAACCTGAAGATGCCAGGAGATTGTAATAAACGTTCCCAACTTATGAAGTAACCTAAAAGTACTTTTATGAATAGATTCCAGTGATTAAAAGGAAACACTAGCTGGGCAGGGGAGTGACAGAACAATGCTAATAAAACACAGAGGCAAAAGTTATGGGGTGAGTACATTTTAAGTGAATATGAAATATGATAACAGCCAGGGGAACAGTCCAATACAAGGAAAGTGATGGTGATGTCCATTCAGGTTAGGGTACTGAAAATTACCCTAATATTTTTTACACTTTAATCTCTTTAATTTTGTGTCCTCCAACCATAAATTACTATTATCCATGAGTACTTTTAAAATAGACATAAAAATTCACTGAGAAAACCTACAATGTAAACTTTATAATGGTTCATGGAATAAATTATTATTATATACACACACATATACATAAAAGAAAACAATCTGACAAGTTTTTTGAAAAAGCAAGAAAATATTTTATAACTTACAAAAATGCTTTAAGTTCATTGATTATTGGTTGTTACTAATTATTTTACAGAGTGAAAACAGGTACCATCAATACCTAATAGAAAGATTATGACTATATTAAAATAAATTTTATGTGCAGAAACAGGAGGCAGGCATGTATATGTATGTGTATGTCTATATGTATGTGTATATATATGTGTATGTATATATATGTGTGTGTGTGTGTGTATGCTTTCAAAAAATAAAACATCTTTTAAAAGAATAATAAAACAAATATCTAATTAAGAAAAAAGTTGTATACGGATTCTCCTATGGAATCATCTCACACTCTGAACTAGTCTATCAAGAAAGTGCCACATATAATAACATATATTTGAAGGACAAAAAGCTAATCAAATCATTTCAATTTCCCATTTCATTAACTATTTATAAATCAGTTATCTACCTACTTTTATTTTTTTAATTTTTTTAAATTTTTGTTTATTTTTATTTATTTGAAAGTGACGGACACACACACACACACACAGAGAGAGAGAGAGAGACGCAGATATATACATAGAGAGAATGGGTGTGCCAGGGCCTCCGGCCACTGCAAATGAACTCCAGATGCGTGCGCCCCCTCGTGAAGCTGGCTAACGTGGGTCCTGGAGAATCGAGCCTTGAACCGGGGTCCTTAGGCTTCACAGGCAAGCGCTTAACCGCTAAGCCATCTCTCCAGCCCTACCTACTTTTAGATAAATGCATTTTCAATATGTTTACAATTGTTTCTTTAGGGACATCTTTAAGAAATCATTTTTAATCATGCATACAATTTTCAGATTTAAAGCAGCACTATTATTTTTCTATTGCCAAAATCTTCTTTTCTTGACCTTATTAATGAAATCAGTTTCCCTCATTAAATTTATTGACTCCAATATGCAATTAAAATAATGAAGTTGTGGCTGGAGAGATGGCTTAGCGGTTAAGGTGCTTTCCTGCAAAGCCAAAGGATTCTGGTTCAGTTCTCCAGGACCCATGTAAGCCAGATACACAAGGGGGAGCATGCATCTGGAGTTTTTTTGGCACACCTATTTTCTCTCTCTCTCTCTCTCTCTCTCAAATAAATAAATAAAATATATTTAAAAAATAATGAAGCTGATTATTATTATATATATGTTCTCAACGGATAACAATCAATAAAAGCAAAAATTAAAGCTTATATATGGACATAAATTAGTAAAAAGTTAGAACTCAAACTAAAAACACTATAAACATTTTATATAGCATATTAGCCCCTCTTTCAATAAGATTCAATATCTATTTAAAATGAAATTTGTTTCATCTCTTTCACTTAATAATATTTAGTTAAAGAATGCTAGGAATTCAAAAACTTTATTGTTATTATAAAAGAATAAAAACAGGATACCTACTGATTTTCACAGCTAATAGGTTACTGAAATTTTCAATTATAAATAAGAAAATCTTTTATTTAGGTAACTTATGAAAATACAGTTCAACTTAATTCTAAATGAAAGAATATTTATAGAAAAAAAAAAGAACCATCTGTGTCAGTAGAGAAAGGTTGGTATTTATTAGAAATATAACAAGGCAGTACTGTTAGCAGGGTATCTAAAGACTGGAAGTGATGTACACGTTATGTAAAACTAAAAGGCAGAAAAGTGTTTGTAGTACAAATCTACAGAATGTGATTAGAGACATGGAAAAGTTTCTAGTCATTTATGTAAGCTCATCATTTCAAAATCTTTTGAGTTACATGTATACATGTGAATGCATTAGCATTTCTAGATATCAGCTTAGTGACATAATGGTTTACCATTCAGTCTGAAAGCAATCAAGTGTCCTGGTCATTCCCATTTTGATCAGGAAATTACATAGAAAGTCTTCTATTGCTTCTTGGGTGGCATGCTTTGAAGGAAGAATCGTTTTCTGCTCCTGAAATTTAAATGTACAATCATTTACTCTGTATACGTCAAGGATTTTATTAATATCACAAATAGGCCTTTCATTAATTCATTCATTTTTTTCCAACATCTTTTTTTAAGATTATGTGCCAAGGTCTATTATAATCACTAGGGCAAAGCATTGTTGAAAACAAACAAATGTCTTTCCTTATATGTAGTAGTCAACTGATGGAGGCAGAATATGGATAACCAAGCCAAAACTGTCCTCTTACCCATGGGCATTAGTTACAAACAGATAGTACCATTTATTAAGAAATACATCAAATGCCAGAGGCATAAACATGTCTCATTACAGTTAGGAGGCAAGTGCACCAAGCTCTATTTTTTTTAATTTTTTTAATTTATTTATTTGAGAGCTACATAGAGAGAGAGAGAAAGAGGCAGAGAGAGAGAGGGGGATAGAGAGAGAGACAGAGAGAGAGGGAAAGAGAGAGAGAATGGGTGCGCCAGGGCTTCCAGCCACTGCAAATGAACTCCAGACGCGTGCGCCCCCTTGTGCATCTGATCAACGTGGGTCCTGGGGAATTGAGCCTCGAACCAGGTTCCTTAGGCTTCACAGGCAAGCACTTAACTGCTAAGCTATTTCTCCAGCCCCCAAGCTCTATTTTTACTACAATAACCTGAAACACCATGAAGATACCCTAAGGTTTTGGACAAGATCCATCAACAACCAGGTTGGTTGATAACCACATCATGTAGATTCTGAGCAGCAATGCCTTTCACAAATGAAGATGGCAAGCAGGACATGTCTCCATTTACTGTGAAGGTTTCCAAATATTTATGTTGCATCCCACTGTTTACATACAAAGTCATCAGTGTTCTCATACATTGTTTTAAGGAGTCCAATTATAATTCAAACCAGGCAGCAAATTGGCCAGCTTCATCTGGCACTTACAGTCTTTTAATGCTCCTAGAATTTCCTTAGGAGGAAGAAATGACAATGCAAACAAATGATATGGTTTTTTAAAAAAAAATTTCCTCGTTGCCACATCATGATGCCAACGTACCCATCTAATATTCCTGCCAAACATATTTGACTGGAGGGGAAAAGAATATGTGATAAGTAACACCACAGATGAAATTAGTAGAAGACCTGATTACACCTAATTTTCAATCTCCCATTATGACTTGGAACTTAGATTTAAATCTATTCTCTTCTGTGAAGTCCATAAATCGCCATGTAAGCATACAAAAGTGCTTCACTTTATCCAGTCATTAATGTAGAAATAAGCAAGTAAGTCCTAGAATTTTAGGATTCAACAGGTGTATGAATTATATGTAGTTTATTTAAAAAATAAAATAGTAGAAATGGTTTAAAATAACCATTCAATAATCAATGTGAAGCAGCTCTCATTTTCTCTGCTTTATCTTGTGGGAAAGACAGGTCTATCTTCCTCCGTACTTCAACCCAAGATAAGAACAGTTCATCCTTTAATGGTCTCATGAGCAGAGGATCTTCAATCCAGCAAGCATCTGTTATTCAGAAGGTTGCTAAGCCTGTCAAAATCTTTCCATTTTCTCATGAAGGGAGGTTTTTGGAAGGAAATATGCTTTGACATATGAAGGGCAAGAGTTAGTACTCAAATACATTTTCTCTCTTACAGAACGCAGCAAAAACTGGGAAGAACCAAAATCCATCAAAACGAAAAGAAAAGGTAGCTGACTCCCTATTATGAGATGAGCCATCTCTTGTACATAGCCAGGATCTAGGTGATACCACAGAGGAATTGGCGAGTTAAGAGTGCTGCTATCATGCAAACCTAACAATGCCAGGGGTGACGATGACAGACACTGAGGATACTCAAAACACATCAAAACAGAAATCCAGAAGTTTTTGAGAGCATAGCACTAAAACAGACTTAAAACCCACCTTCCAAGGCTCGGGAAACATTGTGGAAAAGAAGGCAGAAAGATTTCAAGAGCCACAAGGTAGGAAGGTCTATCCAGAGTCTTTGTCCTCTACCCATGACTGACTGCAGCTCTCACAACTCATAACCCATATAACTCCATGGTGTGTACCAATGCCACTATTATTTGTCCATACAACAAAGCTTCTAATTAATAATAAAAATTGAATTGGTACTCGATTATGTAACTGTGCAACAATCCTTTGTATAAAAATGCACTGATTCCTTTCCCAGATTTCAGCTTTCCACATGAAATTTTTATATATAACTGTTTTCAATATAAATTGTAGTTTTAGGAATTCTGACTTTGAGGATTTTATTGTTCAAAATGGTATTGTGATCAGAATTGTGAACAGCATTGAAGAACACAAATTGAGACCAAAGATAAAGACTCCTGTTCCAGATACATCATTAGCAAGCACAAAAGCCTGAAGAAATAGTGTAAGCAGATTTCTGAAGAACAGCAAGGTCAGCTTGCTCTTTCAATAAAATATAGCACATTAAAGAAGTAGAAAAAAATATAACATATATAAGCCTTTTTATCTTTCCAACTAGTACTCAACACTACAGTTATGTTAGTGTCTTGGTTTTTGGGAACACTACTGAAGAAATAATGTGTGGTACAAGGAGAGCACACTACTGTTCCAGTATGATGGAAATGGATGAGTCCACTAGCCAGATCAGGAGTCACTTGGTGTTCTCGTAACCATGTTAGACCATAAGAACAGCCGCTTGTTAACATGCTGCCCATTACTCTTTGGCACAACATACCTGACATTCTCATAGTCACTTTATGATCTTCAAAACTTATAATACTATTTTGACAGAAAAACTTTAGATAGCTAAACTATAATAATAGAGAAATACCAAAAATTGCCATGTAAAAAACAGATGAACACCATACAAAACTGTACAAAATAAATCAAGTAATGGCCTGTTAATGTGTAATGTGAAAATGTGTAAATAAGAAGGTTTAATGGCTAAATTTTATTGCCAACTTAATTGGACTGAGAAGCATCTAAATTAGTAAAGTACAGCTCTGGGTATACCTGTAATTGTATACCTAGAGACAATAAGCACCTAAGGGCTCTGGTGTAAAGAATGGTTTACTTTAAGTATTTCTAGCCTGTGGCTCATGGGCAGCATGCAATAGCTATGAATACAGTCCAAAATGTCTGTAGATGACAATGTTATATAACAGTGTCAAAAGGTTGGACACTTCTGGTTAATCCATTGATAGACTCAGACTTCAATCAGACTGATGGAAGGTGGGGATACTGTGGAAGGTAGGGGCCAAGTTGGAAGACATTCATTACGTGCATTTCCTTGAAGAATATAGCTTGCCCGGGACCCCTCCTGTTAGGGCTGCACTCTGCTTCCCATCTGTCAAAATGTGAGCTGCTACACCAACTTAACCCCAAGGTCCACCCTTGGTGACACACTTACTCCAATAGGGCTCCACCTCCCAACTGCTCTACTAGGTGGGAACTGAGTAGAAAACTTAATCACAAAACACCTGAGGCTATAGACACTACATTCAAAACCATCACAACCCCTAAAACCCTGATCAGGAAACCTTCCAGTCAAATTGTTGATGGCAAGCATTCTGCCCAATGAAAGAAAGCCAACAAACAAGGCAGTCTCCTGAAAACTATGCAAGTATAACTTTCTCAAGTACATTCACTTTCTTCTCCTTATCAAGAAACTTGCTAATGCATTTGTTGGTGGTTTAGAAAAGCAGGTCTCTTAAAAACCTGAAAGTGGAATTTTCTTCCTACTTCTTATGCTTAACCTGGAAACAGTTACATACCAGGTTACACAAAATGCGCATGTTTACATAGAAATGCACTGGGGAGGGCTAGAGAGTTGGCTTAGCAGTTAAAGTGCTTGCCTGGGAAGGCTAAGGACCCAGGTTCAATTCTCCAGGTCCGTGCATGCATCTGGAGTTCGTTTGCAGTGGCTAGAGTCCCTAGTGTGACCATTCTCTCTCTCTCTCTCTCTTTTCCTCCCTCTCTCTGTCTCTAATAATAAAATAAATTAAAATAAAATCCTTAAAAAAAAAAGAAATTCACTTGGGAAAGAGGATCTAGGGACCTCCAAATAGCTCCTTTCAAAAGTGCTTTGCAAAAGTTAACACTGATGTTTATTACTATTAGTTACAATAATACACAAAAGTCATAAGCTGGGGCAAATTTTAGAACCTACAAAAAAGCTTGACACATTTGCAGGATTCTAAAATGATCATTTTAGCACTTGAGTCTAATAATTTGAAATGTCTTTCCTAAAACTATTTTTAAAATCTTGCATAACAATGTAGAGGACCCCCATAGTAAATGTTATGAAGGGGCAGAAGACATGCAGCATGCCTGCCTTCAAGTCTCTGTAGTGTGGTGGCTACTAGCACAGAAAGCTGGGTAATTATTAGAGAAGATTCTTTATACATTAATAAATGCTTTCTTGCCATAAATTTGAAAATGGTACTTTTGATAAGATGGATGATAGCTGGAAAGAATCTGGAAAACAAGAAAAGCAGGAGAGGTCAGAAACACTGGAAGGGGGTATGGACCTCATATTTTCTAAAAATTCCTATGAGGGTGCTTACAGAATGTTTATATACATGGTTGCAACATATCAGATAGGTCTCTACTCTCTCAAAGAGCCCTTTTTCCTTCTATCTCTTTATGAACATATACAATGTGCACACCTTAAAACATCCATACAGAAAAGGAATATAACCAAAATAAATTGCTATGGTTATGCTTAAGTAATAGTAGAGAAAGAAAAAAGAGAAAGAGAAACTGAGCTATAATTTAGTCATACATTTCTTTTATCTTAACATAATTATTACTCAACATCTATTTGGTGAATATCACCCCCATATTAGGAACTGTGAAAGATTCTAAGAATTAAGTATACATTAAGCACAGTTATTTCTCAACAAATTGAAAGACTAGTTAAATAAACAAAGTATAAAGAATATAGGAACCTTTCTATTGGTGATAAGGCTAGAACAGAAAGAAACAAACAGCCTCTTCATAAATCTACACGAAAATATATACACCCAATATGTACCTTTATACAATTTAATCAGCAGTTTTATCTCAATTACACATTATATATATATCCCATTATGACTTTGTAACTAAATGATGAAGTCAATAAAACACTTCAGAGTAAGCATAAAAATGCAGGTACTAAAAGCTAACAAAAATGTGCCTGCTTTACAGATTACCAAATTATCTTAAAATATTCTGCTCACATGGACCCAGAAATCTGAGAACAAACAAAAATGCTCTAGATAAGTGGGGCAAGCTAGGTAGGAAGAATAACATATCAAAAAGGTAAAGACAGGCAAAAGGCTAGAGACAATTGAGATTTAAGTAAATTTGGCCAGGCATGGTGGCACATGATTTTAATCCCAGCACTTGGGAGGCAGATGTATAGGGATGTCCACTGGAGGACACCTTGAGAATACTTAAGTGAATTCCAGATCAGCCTAGGCTAGAATGAGACCCTACCTCAAAAGAACAACAACAACAAAAAAAGATTTAAATAAATTCAAATTTTATTTTGGTAGCATCTTTTAGATGGGAACAGTAGATCACATAGTGCCAGCAGTATACAATAGCACAATGACAAAAGACAGGATGTAGTTCTAAAACAGATTAAGGTAGTAATGAGGATGAGAAACAGGATGTAGAAGACACAGAAGACATGGAATCTGACAGAACTTAAGAACTAATCAAATGTTGAATTGTAGAAAAGTTCTGAGTCACATATCAAAATTAATTATATTGATATATTTTGAACTATTCTAGAATCAGTGAGTTCTTTTAAAAATAATATTTACAAGAGATAAAATATATATTACAATCCATGTGGTCTTAAAATATAAACCTTGTTTGATTTTTTTTTCATTTTACTAATGCCTTAATTTCCAGTGAGTCAACTATACTGGCTTTAATCTATAGCCAAGACTTTTTGATTATATAGCACCTGGTTCTATAACTCAAGCTAAATGAATATATTATGAACTCAATAATAATGAGTAATTATGTTTATCATGATTTAATAATTGAAATTATATAAGTAATAAAATCATTCTGCATAGGCCACCATAACAAAAGGACACACAAGCTGATCAAACTTCCCAGATCTGAGCACTGAATGTGCTCCCAGATGCCTCATGAGTGCTCCCATATCCCCACTCAGCCCCTCGGGTACAATCCAGCCTGTGCAAAGACTGGACTGGGGCATCAGACCAATTTATCACTGACTCATTCCCTGGCGTGTATGTCATTACCATTCTGAGTAGGGACAGCCTGAACTGGCCACACTCCCCAGCCATGACCCATGGAGAGACTGCAAGCACAAGGAAGTTCTATTCAGTTTCCAGTATGTCCATCCAAAACCTGCAGATAGACAGACATACCATGCCTCCTACACCAAGGGTGACCAGGCAAATCAACACAAGCTCTACAAGAGCCACTGTTGCTGCATTCTCAAGAAGACAGTAGGGCTATATCCAGATGAGCAAACCCAGCGAAAACTAAATAACAAGAAAACAAGGAAAGAGATCCTCATCAAGAATGCAATAGTTGAATCCTCTGATGAAAACTGCTTATAGGAAACTCCAGACACAGAATTCCAAAATGCAATTATTATAAACATATTCAACAAACTTCATTATGGCCATGAACAAAGAATGAAATAGGAGAGAAACAAACTAACAGAAAGAAAAAAAAAAACTCAATAGACAGCTGAATAAATGTAAGAAGACCAAAAAGACCTAAATAGCTGGCTGAATAAATGGATGAGAATGAAAAAAAAAAAAAAAAGAACTGAACAGACAGTGAAAGAAATCAACAGGGATATGATCAAATGCAGGAATGAATTCCAGGAGACAATAAAAATGTCAAATCGAGAAATGAAATGAAAAAGGAATTCAATAAAGAAATGGAGATGATGAAGAAAAAAATCTAATGGAAAATGACAATAAAATAACCCATTTAAAAGGTTCCCAAGAAAGCCTTGTCAGCAGAACAGATCATGTGGATAACAGACTATGAGAGCTTTTGAACAGAAAGGAGGAAATAGATCAGGAAGCCAAAATCAATGACAACTTCAAAAACAAAGCATATGAAGAAAACATGAGGGAGATTTGGGACACTTTATAAGACCAAATATTTGAGTCATGGTAATAATATAAGGATAAGAATGACGTGCCAAGGGTATAGAGAATTATCTTGATAAAATTACAGAAGAAAATTTTCTGAATCTTGAAAAAGAGAGGTCCGTCCAGGTGCAGGAGGCACATAGAACACCAGATGGACAGAACCAAAGATGGAATTACCCACATAACACTATAATATAAAAAAGAAACAGAGAGTATGAAAAGCTGCAAAAGGAAAACAGCTCATCACTTAAAAAGGTAAGCCCATCAAAATTACATCTGATTTTTCAATAAAAACTCTAAAAGTCTGAAGGTCTAGTCATTGAGTATTTCAAATTTTCAAAGACCATAGCTGCCAATCCAAACTACTATTCCCAGCAAAGTTATCCTTCATGATCGAAGATAAAAGGAAAGACTTTCATGATAAATCCAATTATATGAATATATGAACACTAATCTAGCTCTATAGAGAACATGTGGTGGTTAGATTCAGGTGCCCCCCCATAAATTTGAGTGTTCTGGATTGCTAGGTTCCCCAGCTGATGGCAATTGAAAATTAAAGCTTCCTGGAGGTGATGTATTGTTGGGAGTTATGGGTTTTATAGCCAGTTTCCCCATGCCAGTATTTGGCACACTCTCCTGTTCTTGTTCCCCTTATGTGGGTAAGGGGGTGATGTCCACCCTCTGCTCATGCCATCAGTTTCCCCTGCCATCGTGGAGATTCCCCCCTCAATCCTGTAAGCCAATATAAACCTCTTTTCCCGACAAGCTTCTCTTGGTTGGGTAATTTCTGCCAGCAATGAGAACCTGACTTCAACAGAACACTAGATGGAATACTTCATACTGAAGAGAAGAAACATACTCAAGAGGCTACATGTGAGGAAATAAAACAATAATCAAAACTAGAACAGCCGGGCGTGGTGGTGCACGCCTTTAATCCCAGCACTCGGGAGGCAGAAGTAGGAGGATCGCCGTGAGTTCGAGGCCACCCTGAGACTCCATAGTGAATTCCAGGTCAGCCTGGGCTAGAGTGAAACCCTACCTCGAAAAACAAAAACAAAACAACAACAAAAAAAAAACTAGAACAGATTTGAAAGCAAATGAATATCAAGAATATACCAAACTGTACATTCTTTAAATTGATAGGGATTAACTCACACCTCTCAATAATAACTCTGAAAATCAATGGACTCAAGTCCCCAAGCAAAAGACACAGGCTAACTGGCTGGACAAGAAAACTGGATCCAACCATCTTCTGCCTTCAAGAAACTCACCTTACCATTACAGATAGACAACACCTGAGGGAAAAGGGATGAAGGAAAAAAAAAAAAAAAAGGTATTACAAGCAAATGGAAACAGAAAACAAGCAGGTATGGATATACTAATTTCTGACAAAATAACACTTTATATCAAAACAGATAATGAAGGCCACTATGTACCCATGAAGGGAATAATTCAACAAGAGGGTATTATAAACATAAACATATATGTGCCAACCACAAAATTTCATAACATGAAATATGCTAGACATTCAATCAGAAATAAATCCCAGTATAAATAATGGGTGACTTTAATAGCCCACTATCATTAATGGACAAAGTATCCCAACAGTGGACACTGCAAGCCTTATAATTGGCCAGCCAGGCCAAATGAGCCAACGGGTGCAATAGGGGCACATTTGTCATGGTGGAAATCAACTGCCCTCCAGTTGGACTGGAGGCCTGCTCCATGGGGGGAATACATCCCTGATACTGAAAACTTAAAACAGGGATAGTTATGAGCCCTAGGGGTGTAACATCTGCTGATGTCTGGATAAATGTATTTACTATGCTTATCAAACTGCCCAGTAAGCATTTATCTTAATATTCATACCCTTATATTAATGCTACTCTCACTTTGGGTAGAGAATCTTCTCTTTTCAGATGGCAGAGACCTTGGGATGACTCAGAAGGTATCATAGTGCTGGAAAGAAGTGACTGGAGTACTGAGTAACAATTCGATCACACCTTCCAAGGCTCAGGGTCCAATGCAGAAGTGGTGGCGGAAAGAATGTAAGAGCCAAAGGAAGGGTAGGACTCCTTACAACGTGCTCCCTCCAGACATAAAATGGCCTGGATATCTATGACCTCACAGTGCCTGACACTACCTACACAAGACCATTATAAGAAGAGGAAAAGATCATGACATTAAAATAAAAGAGAGACTGATTGAGATGGGGAGGGGATATGATGGAGAATGGAATTTCAAAGGGGAAAGTGGGGGGAGGGATGGTATTACCATGGGATATTTTTTATAATCATGGAAGATGTTAATAAAAATTGAGGAAAATAAATAGACAGAGTATCCAAACAGAAAACAGAGAAACAATGGAGCTAAACATAAGAGATCAAATGGTCTTAATAGATATCTACAGAACATTCTACCCAAACTCTATAGAATAAACATTCTCAGCATCTCATGGAAACATCTCTGAAATAGATCATAAATTAGGTTTAAAGCAAATAACTCTCTATAAATTCAGGATAACTGACAAAACTCCCTGATCACATGTGATCGTGATGCAATAAAGTTAGAAACCACTAAGAGAAACAATAGAAAATATACTAACTATTGAAGATTAAACAACACACTGTTGAACAATGAATTGGTTGTTGAAGAAATGGAAAAAAAAAATCCAAGTATTTCCAGAACTGAATGAGAATGAAAGCGCAATACACCAAAATATATGGGACACAATGAAGGTAGTCCTAAGAGGAAAGGTTATAGCTCTAAATGCCCACACTATGAAAACAGAAAGATCCTAAATAAATAATTCAATGATCCAACTAATGGCTTTGGAATAAAAAGAACATTCCAAACCCAAAACTAGCAGATCAAAGGAAATAATAAAGATCAATGCAGAAATCAATAAATAGGAAGTGAAAATAAACAATTTTTAAAATGGATTAAACAAAGAGCTGGTTCTTCAACAAAATAAACAAGATTGATAAACCCCTGTCCAAATTGATAAAAAGAAAGGAAAGACTCTAATCAACAAGATTATAAATGGAAAAGTAGACTGACAACAGATAACAATGAAGTTGAGGGAATCATTAAGTCATATTTCAAAAACCTACCTTTCACAAAATTGGAAAATCTGCAATAAATGGATGAATTTCTTGACTCATATGGATGTCCTACAAAAACTAAACCCAAAAAGTATAAGTTACCTAATTAGAGATGCAACATCTAATGAGACTAAAGAAGTATTAGAAGTTTCTCAATGAAAAAAAAAAAAAATGTCCAGGCCCAGATGCATTCCCTGCTGATTCAACCAAACTTTCACTTTGAACTAAGAACTAAAACTTCTTTTTATCAACTTATTTCACACAATTGAAAAAGAGGTAATGTTTCCTAACTCCTCTGAAGTGAGGATTACACTAATATCGAAATGAGACAAAAACATAATAAGAAAGGAAAATTATAGACAATTTCCTGATGAACTTAGATGCAAAAATTCTCAGTAAAACTGTTGCAAATTGAATTCAAGAATACATCAAATCTATCATCCAAATCAATCAAGAAAATTTCATTCCATGGATGAAGGGATGGTTCAACATATGGAAATTGATAAGCATGATACACTACATAAATAGACATAAGGTCATAAATGACATGAAATGTCATTTCAATACATGCAGTAAAGGCCTCTGACAGAACACAGGATCTCTTAATTACTAAAACACTGGAGAGAACTAGGGATAGAGGGATTATATCTCAACGTAATAAAGGAAATAGGTAACAGACATAAAGACCATAATATGCTAAGTGGATAAAACCTTGAAGGGATGTCCACTCTTTTATATATATATATATTTATTTATTTATTTTTGGTTTTTGGTATTTCAAGGTAGGGTCTGACTCTGGCCCAGGCTGACCTGGAAGTCACTATGTAGTCTTAGCGAGGCCTCGAACTCAGAGCAATCCTCCTACCTCTGCCTCCCGAGTGCTGGGATTAAAGGTGTGCGCTACCAAACCCAGCTCATGACTGGCTTTATTTAAATTTTTTTTGTTCATTTTTATTTATTTATTTGAGAGTGACGGAGACAGAAAGAGGCAGAGAGAGAGAGAGAGAGAGAGAGAGAGAATGAATGGGCGTGCCAGGGCTTCCAGCCACTGCAAACAAACTCCAGATGCGTGTGCCCCCTTGTGCATCTGGCTAACATGGGTCCTGGAGAATCAAGCCTCGAACCGGGGTCCTTAGGCTTCACAGGCATGCACTTAACCACTAAGCCATCTCTCCAGCCCATCATGGGGATGTCCACTCTTACCACAGCTATTCAACCTAGTACTTGAAGTCTTAGCTCAAGAAATAAGATAAGAGAAAGAAATAAAACAAATGAAAAATGGAAAGGAAGAAATGTAAATAGCCCTATTTGCAGATTATATGATTCTATACATTAGAAATCCAAAAGACTACACCAAAAATAGCCTTCATCCGATAAACTCTTTTTAAAAAGTGGCAGAATACAAAATCAACACATAAAAATTAATACCCTCTGAGCTAGAGAGGTGGTTTAGCAGTTAAGCACTTGCCTGTGATGCCTGAGGATCCCGGTTTGAGGCTCGATTCCCCAGTACCCACATTAGCCAGATGCACAAGGTGGCGCATGTGTCTGGAGTCAGTTTGCAGTGGCTGGAGGCCCTGGCACGCCCATTCTCTCTCTCTCTTACTCTCTCTCTCTGCCTCTTTCTCTCTCTGTCTGTCGTTCTCAAATAAATAAATAAAAATAAACAAGAAAATTAATACCCTTCACATATAGCAATGACAAACATACAGAGAAAGAAATCAGGGAAGCACTGCCACTTAAACTGGCCTTAAAAAAAAGCAAACTACATTGAAATATACCTAACAAAGGAAGTTAAAGATATCTACAACTAAAACACTAAAATACTAAAGAAGGAAAATGAGGACACAAGAACATGGAAAGATCTCCCAGGTTCATGGATTGGAAGAATGAATATTGAGAAAATGGCCATCTTGCCAAAAGAAATATATAGACTCACTGCAATTTCAATCAAAATTCCAAGCACCATTCTGCACAGAAATAGAAAAAAAAAAAAAAAAGGTATGGAAATTCATGAGTCCAAGTTCATTCAAATTCTAGTAACTATAGCTACCTGATCTTTGACAAAGAGACTAAAAGCACACTGGAGAGAAGATAGCATTTTCGATGAATGGTCCTAAGGAACTAGATAACCACATATGAATTATAGACCCTCTTCTCCCACCCTGCACAAGAATCAACTTTAAATGGATCAAGGACCTCAATGTAATATCTGAAACTCTAAAACAACTAGAAGTAGGGAGAAACCCTCCAAGTTATAGATTTAGGGAACGACTTTCCGAATAAGACTCCTGTATCCCAGGGAATTAGCAAGCACTTTATCATTGAGCACTCTTAAAGCTAAAATGCTATTGGATACCTAAACAAGCCATCAACAGCACAGTCAATAGAAAACCTACAGAATGGAAGAAAACTCGTTATCAGCAATAAATCTGACAGAGGCTTAACATCTAGAGTATACAAAGAACTCAAAGTTTTGCAAAAGAGGGGGTGGAAAGATTACAAGATACACAAGGCAGGTGGAAGTATCCAGAGGTACTGTGGCCTCCACACAATGACTGACTGCTGCTCTCACAACTCATAACCCACCACCCCATGGTAGATTCCAGCAATCCCACTGAGGAGGGCCCTCAATAGAATGGGGGCAGAGAGGAGGGAAATGATGGTACCATGATGTGTCCATATAAATATTCTACTTAATAAAAAAAATCAATCAACCTACCTAAAAATTCAATAGGTAAAAATGCAAAAGGCCAATAAATATCTAAAAAGATACTCAATATCTTTAGCCATTTAATATAAATTAAAACTACTTTGAGATTCCATCTCACTCCTGTCAGAATGGCTATCATCAAAAAAATCAAACAATGGGCTGAAGGGATAGCTTAGTGGTTAAGGTGTTTGCCTGCAAAGCCAAAGGACCCAGGTTCAATTCCCCAGGACCCACGTTAGCCAGATGCACAAGGGGGCACATGCATCTGGAGTATGCAGTGGCTGGAGGCCTTGGTGCATCCATTTTCTCTCCCTCTTTCACTCTCAAATAAATAGTAAATAAATAAATATAAATAAAGATCAAATGACACAAATGTTGGTAAGGGTTTAGGAAAGAGGAACCCTCATTCACTGTTGATAAGAGTGCAAACTTGTACAGCTACTATGGAAATCAATATGGATGTTCCTCAAATATCTATAAATAGATTAAGATTTGATCCAGCTATACTACTCCTGAGCATTTACCCTAAAGACTCTATTCTTTACTATGGATATATATGCTCAGCCATATTTGTTGCTACTCTGTTCAAAATAATTAGGAAAAATCAACTGATGGATGGATTATGAAAATATGGTATATATACACAATATAACTCAACTCAGCAGAAAAAATGAAATTTTCAGGAAAATGGACCTGGAAAATATCATACTAAGTGAGGTTGCACAGGTTCAGAATGACAAATATTACACTGTCTTCTCTCATATGTGGATCCTACCATGGAATAATCTGGTTGGTTTATCAACTTTCATAAGTATCAGTAGTACTAGTAAGGAAGATAGTTGGAGAGAAGAGAAACAGGAAAGAATAAGAAAGAGTGAGGCAGGCAAGTGATGGCACAAAATAAAGGGGGTGGAAGGGTCTGAGGAAAGATTGGGGTAAGAGAGGGAGGAAAAGAGAGAAATACACAGAACTAATGATGAACAGTACCATAGAAACCTTCCTCTTGATTATCTAATTAAAACATAAAACTCTTAATAAGAAAATGGGGATAGTTTGGGCAGAGGCATCCTGCAGGGGAAAAAAAGCTTTATCCTAAAGCCATAGGCTGTTGCTAAATCTGAGTGCAGAATTGGGTTACCCTCCCACACAGTGATCAGGGAGGCCCATAAGGCCACCGGAACAATTCAGGCCATTGCCAAAGCACTTGGTTACCTACCAGATCTAAATGGTAAGACCCTATTGCTGAAGACATCACTGATTGTGGTCTCAAGAGATTGAGAGATCATACTAGAACTAAAATGAAAGCCAGCTCCCTGCTGGCTAGCTCTCATAGTGGTATGAGAGCTGTTGTGGATAAAGAACCCCAACAGCATGAGCAAGCAGGGAATCCTACAAGCTATAATTAACCAACCAGGCAAGATGTATACACTTGTGCAATAGTACCTTTGAGGGTAATCAACAGCTCTCTGATTAGATATTAGGCCCATTTAGTGGGAAGGAATTCATACTTGGTACTGAGAACCAAGTCAAAAGCCTATGGCTTGTGTTTTAGTTATCTTTGTAGTGCTGGGATAAAGCACCAACCAAAAGCAATTAATGGAAGTTTTTATTTTGACTTACAGTCTCAATGGCCAGCTTCATCATGGCAGGGGAAAGCATGGCATGAGCAGAGGCTGAACATCACCTCCGTCACAGCAGGTAGAAAATAGCAACAAGAGAATCAGCCAAGTTCTAGCAAGTAAAAGCTGGCTATTACAGCCTTAAGCCCAGCCCCAACAACACACCACCTCCAGCAGGGCTCCACATCTCAAATTGAAATCAGCTGGGGACAAAACATTCAAAACACATGAGTTTATGGGGGACATCTGCTTCAAAGCACAACAGTGCCTCAGCTGCTGGCAGTAATTACAGTATTTCTACTCAACTTTATAATATCATAACTATTTTCCAGTGCAGAGGATCAAACATGGAGCCGAGCCTCATACCAGGCCTGTTCTCTACTGTTGCCTACACCTCCTCCCCTATTAGCACTGTTTGCTTGACATCTTTGAAGAAAATTTTAATGTCTGGTTAATTCCTACTACATTTTATAATGTAGAAGAAAATATATCTTGCTAATAACAAAACTGATAAGATCATAAGAAAGTTCAATTCATAAGCATACACTATCATCTTTAAAACATAAATCCCTAAAAACAACTGAAAACTAACATACTGTGGATATAAAAAAAAAAAGAAAATAGAAAAATTTAACAGGTATGTTTATGATGAATTCATAGTTTCCTTAACAACTCAAGGACAAATTTTGTAAATTTGTACATACTTTTGTAAATTTTACATACTTTTGTAAAACTTCATATCATATCAATAACTCCAAACCCAGGCCTGAGAAGGCCTGAGAGGGCCTGAATCTGGTTTTCAGCACCCATGTAAAAAGTTGGGTGTGGCCACACATACTTGTAACCTCATCCTGTGGGGATGGAAGTATGAGAATTTCTAAGGCTCACTGGTCAGATAGTTTGAATAAAAATGGCATCTCCAGTTTCAAAGAAAGACTGCCTCAAGGAAAGATTGAGGAACAGTGTACAAATGTGACTACATGTACCTATACATATGTGTGCATATACTATACACACACACACCACACATACTACAAAGGTAACACACACACAAAATAGCCTTCAAAACTCATGTTAAAATAAAACCTAAAAGAAGTTAAGCAGCTCTAAATATGCCACAAACCTATAAAGTTAATACTTATAAGGTTATGATATTAAAAGCTCCTGTTAACAGATGAGGTACTGATATTTGTCTCAGTAGTTGTCACGGATACTACAACACATTTCTTCTTTGATTATCTACATTACAAACACCTTCCAAGCACGGTGCAAGAAAAAAGAAATGACGACAGTTTGATTTATAATTTTGTCATTTATTATCCCTTTATTTACTCTCTTACAAAACAGATACTTAGATCCTACTTTGTAGCAAGCATTTCTCGTTTGCCAAAGACCAAAACAACTGGGTGATACACATAAAATTTTTAAAGCCCTTACTTAATGATGTTAAGCAAGAAATAGAAAGATGAGCAGTGAATGAACAAATTTCCACTTTATTCTAAATGTTATAAATTATTATATTGAGATATACAACAAACTATAAATTATTAGAAGTTACTACACTGAGATATACAATAGACTAATTACAGATTATTATAAATTGCTGTATGGAGATATACAACTAACTAATCATAAATTATTAGAAATTATTGCACTGAGATATTCAACAGAATAATCACATATTATTATGAATTGTTGTGCTGAGATATCCAACAAACTAATAAATCTGTGCACTTGACACCACTGTGCATGAACCAAGAAGAAACTTATCTGTAGGATTCATAAAAAGATGTACTTCATCAGCAGCAGCAGTGTGAAATCCTGGTTTTTTTTTTTTCAGCTTTTTGTTGATGGTTAAATAAACAGACATTTGGAAAACTTAATTGATTACTAGACTGAACATGTCTACTAAATACTAAAAGCCTGAAACAAGGGCAAGGTCTAACATACCATCTTGCACTAAAAAAGTCACATCTGCAACTAACTCAAAAAGTATCCTTTTAAATTAATGTTGGTGTGAAATTGTAAAGCTTTTTAGAAATAGTTTTGCTAGCCTCATTAAACTGCAGTCAATTTTTAAATAAAGTCTTAAATTCTATAGGGATACCATGAATCTTCCTTACTTTTAATTGGTATTATAAACCAAAAGCATTTCTCATAATATCCTTAAAATATACTGCATGAACCTCATAAGAAAATGACACAAGATATTAAGCACTCTCTATATGCTGAATAATTCCATGAAAAACAAAGCTACAAAATATGTATATAAGGTTTACTATAAAAATTATATACCATACAAGATTGTGAATATGAGTGCTACAAATTTTTAGTTTGCCCTTTGTAATATTAGTCAAAGTTCTCAGGGAAAGCCACCATGTGGAAAATGGTGATGCAAATAAATACTTTAGTTTCCTTAAGTGAATGCTTGATGACAAATGCAAAAAGACACAGCAGGTGATAGAGCTTCATGTCACAGGTAAAGTTTGATTTGCTTTCAAAACTTCATATAAGCAGTATTCCTGCTAAAATACAGGCTACAATAGTATTCAAAATGCTTACCAGAATTTTAGTATCTGTAGTGTGTTCTTGAACCAAATGAGTTGCTTTTGCCAGATCTTCTTCCCCTTCTGGAATGCTGTAATTGTCATCTGGTATCTAGACCATAGAGAAAGAGAAAGACCAGACGAATAACCACAAGTATAAAGTACCAGACAGCAACCCCCCTCATCTAAGGGATACATTTTAACATTCTGAAGATGCTTGAAACAGTCAGTATTTCCCAAATTCACGTGTGTTAGTTTTCCCCACATATGCTGATAAAAGCTTAATTTGTAAATCATTAGCAGGAAGACATTAGTAGTAACACCAATAATAAAATAGAAGAATCCTAGCAGGACATGATGGCACATGCCTTTAATCCCAGAACTCAGGAGGAAGAGGTAGAAGGATCACTGTGAGTTCAAGGCCAGTCTAAGACTACAGAGTGAGTTTCAAGTCAGCGTGGACTACAGTGAGACCCTACCTCAAAAAAAAAAAAAAATCTTAACAGTATAACATAATAAAGCTTAAAATCGTATTCTTTATTTATGTAATTTTCAATTTAGTAGCTTACAATATAAATGACTATGGGTAATTGAAACCCAGTGACAGGTAATAATATTGAGCAAAACCTCACATACTATTGTGTGAGGAAGTCAAATCTACATCTAAATGAAGAGTTCTTTTTAATTGATGTTAACATGAAAATATAAGTGGAGATAGCAATATTTCATATCATTAAATTTTTTCTCCACAAACTAAAGTATCAAAGAGATAGACTTTCTATAAAACATCACATCATTTCACATATATTTGAAAATATATAACTAACAAGCAGACAACTCTCTGACTTCTTTGTAAATGTCACTCCATGTCACTTGTCATAAACTCTTATAGGCAAATATGTTCATGTACATGGCCAAATGTAATGTAACAATTCCACTGAAAACAAAAGAGAAAAAAATGAGACTTTCTAGCTGCCACCCTTTCCTCCCCAGTCCAGTATTTTCTCCAACAAGACATTTTCATAACTAGCCACAGAAACCTGTAGTTTATTACAAAATAATACAGTGTTAAAATCTTAGAAGAATGAAATGAATGGCTTACATTAATGACAGTTAACACTCATCCCATGTGCTAATAACTACTCTCAGCCCTTTACATTTAATCCATAACGTCATAAGGTCCATCTAATTCTTCCTTTACTAAAAGCCTGCCCCCCATGTTTGTGCTGCCATTGTTGAACAAACCACACACTGTCATGCTCAGTTCCACAGAGATTCATTCATAGGTTCTGCCATGTAGAACTGACTTTATAGTCCATGTCTCAGGAGCAAAGACAAGCTATAATCTGAGAACAATAAATTTAAAAAAAGTTCTGAGAGTATAATTAGTATATATATATATATATATATATATATATATATATAGAGAGAGAGAGAGAGAGAGAGAGAGAGACATACATACATATACACACACACATATATAATCTCCTGAGCTCCAATTAGTTCTGTGATATTGACTCCCTGTCAATAGCAGAGTGGCTATTAGGAAAAAGTGCCTCAACAGAAACAACACTATATGGCCAGGTACACAGAACTCATGAAACTAAATAGCCAAATGTATTACCAGTAAAAATATATAAACAGCATTTTCCAACTCAATCAAGATCTCAAATATCTTATCTGAATTCAAAAACTAGTGCCTCTAGGAAAAAAAATCACATGTTTCAGAAAATAAATGAATAGTTCATGAGAATGACTACAATAAATTTATTAATTATATATGTTAAATTAGCAAATTACCTCTTCATATTCACAATCATCTTCAGATGGCTCAGTTATAGTGACCTCTGAATATCTTGTCAAGTTTTAAACTCAAATAGTATGGATTAATATCATGAAAAATTTGATTTCACTTTAAATACAGTATTGGATCTAATCATCTTACAAACACTTATAACTCATTTTCAAGTATTTTTATCTCACTAAAGCTTATAAATTTAAATATAAACTTACATTAGTTAGCATTTTTATAACAAGCAAGTCCACGAAAAACTATATTTATAATTTGTCTATGTGACTACTACCAAATAACCTCTAGCTTGATTTTTAAAAGGTCTGCAAAAATACAGAGTATCTTAAGGAAATATAAATTGAAAAAGAAAACAAAATAAACTTTTAAAAATTATCTTAAACCAAAATGAATTTTCAGAACTCCTAAATAAATTGATCATAATGTAGCATGACTTTGTTTAGTTTAAAATATTGTGAATGAACAAAATACAAGCATGTCAATATTTAGAAATAAGTGAAAACCGCAATCTGGTGTTTTCATCAAGAAAATATACTTAAGGGCTAAAGAGATGGCTAAGCGGTTAAACACTTGCCTGTGAAGCCTAAGGACCCCAGTTTGAGGCTCGATTCCCCAGGACCCACGTTAGCCATATGCACAAGGGGGCGCAAGCATCTGGAGTTCGTTTGCAGTGGCTGGAGGCCCTGGCGTGCCCATTCTCTCTCTTTCTATCTGCCTCTTTCTCTCTCTGTCTCTCTCTCTCAAATAAATAAATAAAAATAAACCAAAAAAAATTTAAAAAAGAAAATATATTTAACCTCTGCATTTTAAAAACATCACAATTTTAATTAAATTATCATTATAGATTCTCTAAGTTTTAAGCAAATATAAACTGCATAGCAACCATACATAATTCAATTGCACAAATAAATTAAATATCAATATTATTCTAAAAAAAGAATTATAAGAGCATTACTATAAAAACTTTATTTAAAGTGGTTCTACTAACAATGAAGTTCTAAAATAATAGTTAATACCAGTAATAGCTTTGAGGTTTTGTTAGGAGGTGGCAATTGGTTGGCTTGTTTTTTTAATTATTATACTTTTATAGTCCTGTCTAAATTACTATGAGTTAGATACTTTAATATATAGCAATTGTTATGAAAATCAAGAATGAGATTAGTCTTTATTTTGTGGCTGGGTATAAAAAAAATCTTATCCTCCAAGAGTTAATGTTTAGGGGTTGAGAAGATAGCTCCGTAAATAAAATGCCTACCTTGCAAGCATGAATCCCTGGGTTCAGTCCCCAGGACCCAGGTTAAATTGCCAGGCATAGTGGCATGCACTCTGATAGTGCTGGGAGGCAGAGACAGGAGAATCCTTGAGGATTGCTGCCCAACCAGTTTGCCTTATTTGGTGACCTCTGTGCTAATGACAGAACCTGTCTCAAAGAAAGAAAATGTTAACAATGGATGGCACCTCAAGGGTGATGCCAAAAGGTGTCTTCTGGACTCCACAAACTCATGTACTCCCCCAAATCCCCACACACATGCACAGAAAATAGCTAAAGTATATACGACAATTTCTGTTGTCTGTATAAAATTTACTGTTTAATAGGAACCAGGCACCATCCTACCAGCTATCCATTGTACTAAACCATATGATCCTCATCCTTTCTACAGGGCTTGAACTATTATTATCTCCATTTTACAATCCAAGACACAAGTTTCTGGTAAGGACTAAACAGTTTGGAACCAGCCCCAGAAGTTGAGGCTTGACTATGTTACATTGCCTCTCCCTATTCTGTACAGCAATCCGGCACTGTATGAATATGTGAAGTATTTGACAATTATCTCCCATGGATACATAAATTCTTATTACTCAATTCCATAACAAGTAATCACTGTTCATTGTCTACCTAGCCCTATCACTGACATGAGACCCTTAAACCAAATTCTGTTATGAGTAGTCCTCAAATACCAGATACATGTCAAAAAGCCAGTATTTTATCACCAAACATGAGTGTCTCTCTCAATAGTATAATGAAAATTAATCTGACTTTATAAATAACTATTTCAGGACTGGAGAGATGACTCATCAGTTAAAGCATTTGCTCACAAAATCTAAGGACCCATGTTTGATTACCCAGTACCCACATAAGCCAGATGCACAAGCTGGAGTTCATTTGCAGTGGCTGGAGGCCCTGGCATGCCCATTCTCTCTATATATATCTGCCTCTTCCTCTCTCTCTCTCTCTCTCTCTCTTTCTCTCTCTCTCTCTCTTTCCATCTGTCTCAAATAAATAGGTAAAATATTAAAAAAATAACTACTTCAAAGATTAAGTAACAACTATCCCAAAAGTTATACACCTGAAATCTAGATTATAACTTAAATCTATTCATATTAAATTCTACAAGGAATGACACACCATCTATATTTTTATTTATTGTTACAGTACAATCTCCAATAACGTTTGCTTCATTGACCTATGATACTTTGCCAGCGTCTCCTCTGAGAACATTGAGCTTTTACAGAAGCTGTTTAAATAACCTCATCTTTCACTAAATACCCAACTGAAAATACTTCTGACAAGAATAAGCATGTTCACGGTGATATGGCTGTTGACAAAAGTACTTCTAACATCTGAAAATTTGCCAGTTCCAGGGTCATTCTGTTACTTAAATAAAATGTATATTGGTCTAACACCCCACTCCAGCTACCAAAATATGTATTTGTTACTTATTGATGCATAACAAATCACCCACAACCCAGGGGTTATAAAACAATACGCAAGCACTGCCGATTTCTATAACATACATAAACCTGCAAGACATATTAAGCAAAATAGATCAGATATGAAAAAATAAGCATTCATGGTCTCACTTATATTTGGAAACTGAAAGAAGTTCAATTCACATAAAAAGACAATAGCCAGTGGGCCCTATGTGTTGAGGGGTGGAGAAAATAGGGAGATGTTGGTCAAAGAGCACACACACTTCCATTACAAGATGAGTAAGTTCTAGGGACCTAATTTTATTTTATTTTTATTTATTCATTTATTTACTTATTTACTCGACGGAGAAAGAGGGAGGGAGGGAGAGAGAGAGAGAGAGAGAGAGAGAATGGGCACACCAGGGCCTCCAGCCACTGCAAACGAACTCCAGATGTGTGTGCCCCCTTGTGTATCTGACTAACGTGGGACCTGGGGAATCAAACCTGGGTCCTTTGCCTTTGCAGGCAAATGCCTTAACCGCTAAGCCATCCTCCAGCCCTTTCTTAAAAATTTTATTTATTTATTTATTTGACAGAGAAAGAGAAAGGGAAGGGGGAACCTAATTTTATAGAATAGTGACCAGTTAATAATTTATTAATACATGAGATTTGCAAAGAACATAGGTTTTAAGTATCATGACCATACCAAAAACTGAGGTCCATCAATACTGTAAAATTAGAACTACCTGGGTGCATATCCAAAGAAATATAAACAAGCATACCACAGAGACAGCTACATACACACACACGTTTATTACAACTCAATTTACAATAGCCAAGTTATGTAGTCAGTCTAGATACCCATCAACAGATGAATGCATAAATAAAATGTGGTACATACAATGAAATTTTATTCAATTATAAAGAATAAAACTATGTATTTGCAGGAAAACAGAACTGAAGGTCATCATGTTGGACAAAATACATAGACTCGGGAAGACAAATAATGCATGTTTTCTCTTATCTGTGTAACTTCCACAAATATAATCTGAAAGTAGAAGGGGGATTATATGGCATAAGGAGACCATTGGGAGGTGTGAAGATAAAACAGTAATGGGAGATCTAAAGGACATGATATACGTATGTTACAATGTCAATGAAATCCATTATTTTGTATTCATCTTAAAAATAAAGTCAGACGTGGTGGCACACACCTTTAATCCCAGCACTCAGAAAGCCAGGGTAGGAGGACTGCTATGATTGTGAGGCCAGCCTGAGACTACAAAATAAATTCCAGGTTAGCCTGGGCTAGAGTGAAATCCTACCTTAAAAATAATAGTAATAAATAAATAAATGTAAAAAGGTTAAAGGTAACATTATGAAGCAGATTCATTAGCTCAGTTGTAATTATTTTACTTGTACTATATATGTGTATCAAAGTATCACATTTATCACATGGTATAACTTCAATATATGTAATTTGTATTTATTAATTACATCTTAATAAAGCCCAAAAAGGAAAACAATAAGCATTTATTATCTCATAGATTATGTAGGTCAAGAATTCATTAGCCACTCAATGGTATGACTGTGAGTAGTCCAAGATGTAGAAGCCAAGCCTCAAAAATCAGAAATTATCAATATGGTTTGTACATCTTCCAAAAGCTACTCGGCTTAAATGTGACATGTAGTCCTCTTGAAGAAGCAATTGTACTTTGGCATATATATATATATATATATATGCATCTGTCCTCTGGCTAGCTAAAGACACATGGACAAATGTACAAGCTCATCTATGACCATTGGTAAATATGCATGTCATAGAATATATAAAAATAAGTGTGTGTGTAAATTTGAGGAGAAAGGGAAATAGAAATAGACATAAAGCCCCAGCACATCCCACAATCCCATGGATTTATAAGCCATAAACTACAGATTTGACTCAAAACTTCCAGGCAGCCATCATAAAGATAGGATTGCAAGCAGATGACAATTCAGTATTCATTCAATGAAAGCAGATGAATTTCTCAGTGTATGTATAGTATTTTCTTGTTCCACAGTCTCAGAGGAATTACATTCCAGGGTTTGCATAAAGAGAACACTGCATTGAAGACATGTTCATCCCTGTGACTCTGGAGACAGCCTTAAAGACATTGTAAGAAGGATCTAATGTTCATCATGTTTAAAAAAATCTCAGAAAGTATTTCTTTGGGAAGCCAATCTTGCCAGAGAGGAAAGGGGCAGTTCATGCATAACTGCCTGAAGGATAAAACCCTACCCTCTGCCTCTGCCTGACTGTACAACATTCTCTTCCGTAATTCAGCTCATAGGTGATCCTATACTTGAGGAAAAGTGCCCTTACAATTAAGCAGGTCGCAATACTCATACAAAGGGTTCCCCACTGGGAAAACAAGTGAGCATTCTGGCTCAAGATCAGTCTCAAACTTCCAGGCTGGCTCTGGGCCTTACAAAACTACTGCCATCTGCCCAGTATTACTTGGAAGTTCCAAAATAAATTTCTTCCACACTGTCTGTTGACCTCAGATCTGATTCCCAACTTTCAGTTGCTGGTCCCTGACTGTGTCTACTTTTCTAGTCTTCTCTAATTCTCATACTTCTTATTCTCCTCCTGCCTGCCTGCCCTAAGCCAAGCCAATAGCATCCCCACTTCCAGACCAGTTCTGTACCCTATCATCACAGCTTAGTTACAGTCCTAGGCTCCCACTCTGCTTTATCTTCCCTTGTTCTGGAAGGAACTTGGAAGCACTCATATAGTATAAAATAAAATTTGATACTTGGTCAGTATGGGTGAAGTAATTGGTAGTTTTGAACTAGCATAATCTGCATTTGATCCTGATATTGAAGCTCTCATCAGAAAACAGGCCAATGTAACCCAACTATGGAAATTGCCAGGAAGCACTAAAGCCATAAAAGACAAAAGCCTGTGTTCAGATACTGCAGAGAAGTGTTTCTGCTAGACTAATAAAACAGAGGTGACAGTTGATATGAAGGAGTCACAAACAATTGTCCTTCAAATGGTACAGAACCAGAAACCAATGAACAGTTTTCAGATGTGAGCATCATACAAAGTTCCTTGCACACTGGTCTCTTCTGTTGCTCCATTTGTATGTAGTGATAATGGCATCTCCTCAAAGCACTAGAGTGAAGCTAATTATATTTTACATAATTTCCCAAAGCTACTATAGACAGAAATGACTTCACAATCTTACCATTATTCCAGAGCCAATGTGTTCATGGAGGCAACCAAAAGTACATCCTGGATCCTCCCTCATTAATATTTCATCTATATAACTGAAAAAGGTGCTATAAATAATCATCTGCCCTGTAGTAGGTAGGAATGTGAGCCAAAATAAAGTTAACTATTGCCTTTTCATGCTGGGACAAGACACCTGACCAAAAGCAGAACATGGAAGCAAAGAGCTTATTTTGGCTTATAGTTTCAAGAGGAAGTTTCATCATAGCAGGGAAAGTATGACAGGCAAGCTGGCCACCACAACTTGTCACATAACAGGTTCAAAAAGAGAGAAGCAAGAACGAGCTTAGTTCTAGCCTAGCCACCAGCGACACACCTCCTCCAGCAAGGTTATCACCTCCCAAAGGCCCTACAGCTTTCCCAATTTGCTGTCAGCTCAGAACCAAGTATTCAAAACATATGAGCTTATCAGGGATATTTCCTTCAAACTTCCACAATAATATACACCAGAGATGAAAAATAATTAGCTTGCTTGCTATCACTTTCCCCACTATTTATTTCCTGCAGTGTTATACACCAAGTCTTCAGGAGACCTCAGGATTCTTACTAGAACCACACACCTTAGAGTCACCACACATTCAAAAGAACTGACAAGAGTGGAAAGGAACTGAATTCACCATTCCTAGTCTGTGTAGCTTCTGCTTAGAAACTGGAAACTAAATTTCTTTCAACATGTAAGATTCACAGATTTGATGATGGCTGATGATACAAGTCTTTTTAAGTACTAAACCAGGAGACTCAAAAATCTACATATTATACTCTTATCTGAATATATACTTTTTGAAACAGAGTTTGACTGTGTGATCCAGGGTGACCTAAGACTGCTGATACCCTTGCTTCCTTCAACCTCCTGAGGGCTGGGATTACAGGTGTGTTCCACTATTCCCATGTATACCTGAAAATGTAAAGGCTGCAGGTCAAGATGCGAGTCTACAGGTTACTCCAATCCGGTCCTCAGACCAGAAGCACCTTGGGAGCTTGACAGCAATGCAGCATCTCAGCCCTCAGCTAGGCTTATTGCATCTGGGTATTCTTTAAAATGAGGCTGGAGATATGGCTTTACAGTTAAGGTGTTTGCCTATGAAGCTTAGGGTCCTAGGCTTGATTCCCCAATAACCATGTAAGCCAGATGCACAAAGTGGTGCATGTGTCTGAAGTTAATTTTCAGTGGCTGGAGGTCCTGGCTCATCCACCCTCTTTACCTGCATCTATCTTTCTCTCTCTCTCTCTCTCTCTCTCTCTCTCCTCTCTCTCTCTCTCTCTCAAATAAATTAAGTTAAAGGAAACATACATGGTTGTCGTGGTTCGATACAGGTGTCCCCCATAAACAGGTATTCTGAATGTTAAGTTTCCCAGCTGATGGAGATTTGGGAATTAACACCTCCTGGAGGCAGTCTATTGTTGGCGGTGGGCTTATGGGTATTATAGCCAGTTTCCCCTTGCCATTGTTTGGCGCACTCTCCTGTTGCTGTTGTCAACCTGATATTGGCCAAGAGGTGATATCCACCCCTCTGCTCATGCCATCATTTTCCCCTGCCATCATGGAGAGTCCCCTCGAGTATATAATCCAAAATAAGCCTTTTTTTTTTCCTGTAAGCAGCTCTTGGTCAGGTGTTTTTCCTGCTGGCAATGAGAACTTGACTGCAATAATGGTGATGCATCTGCACAGTCAGCCTGGACCAGAGGTCGTGAACAGAACAGGTTTTCCCTCTAAACAGCCAGTGATTTTCATACATGCATTCAGCACTCTGGATTTAGTAACATGGCTGTTGGTCTGCAGTCTAAATTCAGGTTTCCACTGATCCTTTTTATCTGAGTATTTAGGGTAAAATAGGAAACTAATATCTAAAGAAGTACACTGATTCAGTACAGTGATCATTAAGGGTTTGACAAATCTCTTTTTATAGCTGTACAAAACTTCAAAGTACTATTTTATAAATGCAGAAAAAGGTTAAGGGTCTATTTAAGAAGAAAGGAAAGGAAGGATGGAAGGAAGAGGGGAAAAAAAGAAGGAAGACAAGATGGTGGGAAGGTAGAAGGTATCAGAGAAGGAAGCCTATAAGTCCATTATATTAGTGTGACAGCTAATTTCTACTGTCAAGTTGACTGCACAGGTCTGTGAAGAACATGTCCAGGAAGGATTAACTGAAGAGGAAAGGCCTTCTGCCAGAGTGGGCAGCACTTCTTATGGTAGCTTATAAATAAAGAGGTTCCAGGAAAAAGTGGTCCTCTTTGCCTGGCTGCTCTTGCTCCTTGCTGGGAGTTCATCTACTGGATTACTGCCACACAGTACAAATTCTGGAACCCAACTTTTTAGCCTTCCAATGTAGACTGAAGACCAGTGGATCTCTAGGAATCCTCCAGGCTTTGAGGGACAGATTGAAGCTGCTGAGACATTGAGCCTCATGGACTGAGCTACCAGGTCCTTTCCAGCCTGCAGATAGCCATCTTTGAACTTCCTACCCTATATAGGCTAAATCAGCACATAAACCCCTACTATAATGCAATCTAGAAGTTCTGTTCCTTTAGAGAATCCTGACTAATGCTAATAACTTTCCAACTAATTTCAATTATTCAATTACATTTGTTTTTACAAAAAAAATGTTTTTATTCATTTGCTTGAGAAAGAAAGAGAAAGAAGCTAATAGAATGAGAGAGAATGAGCCTACCAGGACCTCCAGCCACTGCAAACAAACTCCAGACACACAGGGCATGGTGGCATACACCTTTAATCCCAGCACTCAGGAGGCAGAGGTAGGAGGATCGCCGAGAGTTCAAGGCCACTCTGAGACTCCATAGTGAATTCCAGGTCAGCCTGAGCTAGAGTGAGACCCTGCCTTGTAAAAAAAAAAAAAAAAAAAAAAAAAAAAAAAACTCCAGACACATGCACCCCCTCATGCATCTGCCTTACACGGATACTAGGGAATTAAACCTGGGTTCTTAGGCTTCATAAGCAAGTGCTTTAACCACTAAGCTATCTCTCTAGTCCCAATAAAATGTTTTTTTTTTAAGCTAGATTTCTTTTTAAAAAATATTTTCTTTATTTGAGAGAAAGAGGGAGAGACAGAGGCAGATACAGAGAGTGGTCACACCAGGGCCTGTACCCACTGCAAATGAACTCCAGACACATGTGTCATCTTGTGCTTATGTGGGTACTGGGAAACTGAACCTGGGTCTTTAGGCTTCATAGGCAAGCACCTTAACTGCTAAGCCATCTCTCCAGCCCAGTGTAAAATGTTTCTTTTAAAGTAATAATATAGTAAAGAGCAAAATGACAGAAGTTCAATTTCAATGACAATAAACATCTCTCTGCAGTGAAAGGCTGACTAGAGATGTCAATAAGAAGGCAAACAGGTATCTTTGACAAGGCACCAGTTTAGTGTTACCAGCCTACTTCATGGTTTGGAGTCCTTAATTTTGCAGTTGCGGACACATCTGGACTGCACTCAGAACTGATGACACTAAAAAGACTGGCCTAAGCTTTGCTCAACCCTGAGAAATTGCTTCTTGGACAAAGGAGACCTTCTAGGTAACCTGTAAATGTATATGAATAATCTAAGATACTAAACCCTCAGTGTTAGGAAATATGAAAACATGAAATAATTAAAACCTAACAGGGATAGCAGGGAGTGCAGAGTAAAATGGGTAGATAAAAATCACTATACTTTGAGTGCTTCACTTTCCTAAAAGCTGTATTCCATTTCTCTTCCTTGAACAAAGTTTCCACTAAGAGATTTAAGACCAAAATCAATTAGCCTTTAGATTTATTAATGCAAATTCATCCTCCATCCTTCTAATTGAAATTGGACACTCTCAAATATCCAGAGCCAGCCTTAGTAGACTGATCCTAGCTAGTCACTACTACAACTGAAACCTCACTCAGTTACGTTGATGACCCACAGAGATTCATTTACAGAGATAACCACACTTCTTTCTAAGTTCTGGAGACAACTACGTAACCCTGTACCTGCTACAAAGTTGAAATCTTGCCTGATATTTTATAACGATCAAGTACTTTCCCAATGCACAACAGTACTAAAAGAATTCATGTATTCCATTAATAGATTTGCCAAAGCCTGATGACAGCTAAGATGAGAATAATGCAACATATGTTGTCATGCCACCACATGAATACAGCGAATCACTTCATAAGAGAAACAGGCCACACCGCTAACTGATAGGTTAAAGGAAGAGTCACTGCAGGCTTAAGAATCCTTTTAGCTCAATGCATACTTTAAGCCATTGTGAAGACAGTAAGACCTTTATTAATGAAGGCACCTCCCACAGATGAATCCTGACTGTATGTGTGGTTTGGGCCATATTATTCTATACATTTTCCTTATTTTTGAATGTTTAAGAGAAGAGGATGATTTCCTGGAGAATTCCGGTGAACTTCTTTCAAAGCCTTGATCAATACTGGTAGCTCATTACCTATTGTACTAGGAGTATGAAATCAATCACAGGTAAGGGAAGTACAGGACCAAGCGAAGTAGATTAGATACATATGTGCATACTCCAGATCATCAGATTTCTGATTCATTTGTGCATAGTGTAACTTCTGTTTGTTCTCTGAAATCAACCAATTATATTGCCTGAGCGCTAAAGACTTTAAACCCAAGAAAGTCTCACTTCAGCAAAGTGTTATCACTGCCTTAAGAAACTATGTCAAATAAAATTCTCAATTATATATATATGAGGAGATCCCAGGGATACAAAGATAATTGGCATTCACAAGGAATCCCCAAATTTTATTTTCAACTAAGAGTTAAGGTCTCTCCTATGACTAAACCTCTTCCCTATACACTTAATACAGCACAGTTGACTGGTTAAATGTATGACTTTGCTATAGTTCTTGGTTTAAACACAAAATAATAATCAGTCAACAAAGAAAAGCAAAGATAACAGATAATTCACAAATTGGATAATAAAAATCTGAAAAGTTAGAATTGCTTATCCTTATAAATGTGATTATTTAAAAAAGTCTTCTAAGACATGTGTAAACCATATATTGTAGTTTTGATTCAGTGATCTCCCTGAAAATTCAATACATTTGATATGCATGGCTTAAAGTTTCATTTTGTAAGAAGCCTATCATTTATTTCACAAAGATATTTGCAAAAAAGTTACCACACTTGATCTCATATTTAACAACTAACCTATGTCTATAAAAATCATTTTGGAGGAACGTTCCATGATATAAGATTAAAGAAAAACTTCCTGAACAATACCCCAGTAGTCCAGAATATTAAACAATCACTCAACCAGTGAGATCTCATATGAAGCTAAAACGCTTTTGCACAAACATACCATACAAAGTCAATAGATTACCCACAGACTGGAAGAAAATCTTCACAAGATATACCACTGACAGAGGTCTAATGTCTAGAATCTACAAAGAACTCAAAAAAACTAAACAATGAAAACTCAAACCCACTCAAAAAAAGAATGGACAAAGCCGGGCATGGTGGCACACACCTTTAATCCCAACTCGGGAGGCAGAGGCAGGAGAATCACCATGAGTTCAAGGCCACTCTGAGACTACATAGGGAGTTCCAGGTCATTCAGGTCAGCAGTGAGACCCTACCTCGAAAAACCAAAAACAAAAACAAAAAATGGGCAGAGGACTGAATAGGTAATTCTCAAAGGAAGAAATGCAAATGGCTGATGCAACTTAAGGAACTGTTCAACATCCTTAGCCATCAGGGAAATGCAAATCAAAATAACTTTGAGATTCCATCTTACTCCAGCTAGGATGATAATCCTTAAAAAGTCAAATGACAATAAATGTTGGTGAGGATGCAGGGAAAGAGGAACCCCCATTCACTGCTGGTGGGAATGCAAACTTGTAAAACCTCTATGGAAATCAAGATAGAGACTCTTGAAAAAGATGAAAATAGAATGACCAACAGACCCAGTTATTCCTCTACTGGGCATTTACCCTAAAGGTTCCACACTTCACGGCAGAGATATTTGCTCAACCATGTTTATAGCTACATAATTCATAATAGCTAAAAACTGGAATCAACCCAGGTACCCATCATTAGACAAATGGACAGTGAAGATGTGGAACATTTACACAATGGCATTATACTCAGCAGTAAGAAAAAATGATGTAATGGAATTTGTAGGAACATGAAAGGACTTGGAACAGACCATACTCAGAGAACTCACATAAACACAGAAAGACAAATGCTGCATGTTCTGACTTATCTGTCATTTGCTGGCATACCTGACAGCCATCTTGAGAGCCAGACAATAGTGATGGAAGGGTCAGAGGAAAGGGGAGTAGGAGGTTGGAAGAAAATGAACACAAAAGTAAACCCAAAGTTAACTGGTACTATAGAAACCTTTCTCCTTGATAGAAGACTAAAAGATAGAAGACTAAAACAGAAGACTCAACAGGAGTATGGGGAGATCATCTGGCAAGAAGGGCCCTGGAGAAGGTGGGATGGAGCCTAAACTTAAAATATTTGGCTCTGGTCTGAACCCCCAGTACCAGAAATCAGTTGCTACCCACATTGAGCTTTTGATTAGAAAGACCTACAATGTCCCCAAAACTAGACAGTCTTCTGTCAAAGCACTTAATTGCCTGCCTGAGGTAAAAATAAATAAGACTATTGCTGAAGACACTACATGCTGCTGTCACCAAACGTGTGACACAGCTGGAATCCAGAAGGGATCCAGTTCCCAGATTAGCTCATTTAGTGCTGGAAAGTATAATATGGGTTACTGGGGGAAAGTGGCCAACAATGTTGTAAACAAGCAGGGGTCATAGCTACTCAAAAGCAATCATCCTGACAAGACATACGCACCTGTGCACTGGTGGCACACAGCCTTGTTGGGTAACCAGTGGTTTTCTGATTGGCTTAAGAGATCCACTCAGAAGAAAGGAACCCATGGCTAGAATTGGGAACCAGGTCAGAATCCCATGGAGACCAAGACTATAGTCTCCAGTGACAAACTCCCACTAGTCTTTGGCCAAAAGAAGGGCTACAGTCATCAAAACCTCTCTAAATTAACAATGCATATCCCATTTAACTATGATGACTTCATTCTCCATTGGAGAATCTATTCTTTTTTCAGAAGGTAGCAAGACCCGAGGAGATAAATGACCCCTCACACTTCAGGAAAGGTCCAGGTGAAACCACAGAGAATTTGATGATATGAACAAGCATGCTATTTCCATGGTGAGCCTGACAATCTGCACTAGGGTGGCAGAGACACATGTTGAGGATACTCAACTTATACCAAAGCAGAAATCCAGAGGCTCATAAGAGCTCATCAATGAAGTATATTTAAAACATACCACCCACAGCTCAGGGAATTTTGCAGAAGAGGGGGTGGAAAGACTGTTAAAGAGCTACAGATAGGAAGGGAACACCCAGAGACATCCTTCCTCACCCCCAATGACTGACTTCTGCTCTTATAACACATAACCCACAACCCCATGCCATGGGGCATACCAGAAACCCTGCTGAGTTGGGCCCTCAGCAGATTGGAGGCTGGGAGGAGGAAAATTATGGTACCAACACATGGTGTGTCCATTCAAAGTATATTCTTAATTTTGAAAAAGTTTTTAAAAGTCATTTTAATGTAGACAAAATACAGAAAAAGTAGGTTTGGTTACCATTCACTTGCATGGACATTGGATAACATACTTGATGTAGATGGAGCAACTTCAAACATTTTTGCATTTTAAAATATATTATGGGAGCAGATAGCCTGTCACACCTATGAAAACAGAACGTAAAATGTCATTGGTGCCACTAAAGGATCCATCCATTTCATTCAAATTGAATCCAAGCTATGTAAAATTAAATAACAGTGAAAATAATTTGATATCCAATAAAATACACATTTTCTGTAACATTTTTACAGTCCCTGTGATTTCCTATAACACAAATGTGCAACAACCTGAGTCATGGACATGTCAATCACTTTGCCAAAGCTCACAAAATGAATCTCGACTAATAGGTCTCTGAAATCTTAAAGGAGGGATTATAACTGAATAAAATATAAAGGAAATCTTGGAATTTTCATGCATTTTAGGAAAAAAAAATCTTTTATCTGCCAGAAGAAAGGAGTTAGGTGTCTTTTACATGCGGTCTTCAACTCTCCAGGATGACTGATGTACTTCCCTAGAGGAGGGAAGCTCTGATGCCTTATAAGAATTAGTGTGCCTAATTATCCACATATGGTTAGTCAATGTTTCTGGAACCTCCACTAGTAATAGCACATCACTACCTGCTTTCTTCTAAACATCTCTTGTCAGCTCAGCAAGCTATCATTTAGTAGTCCAAGGGGGAAAAGTAATTATTTGGTCATTGGTTATCATTACATAGCCAAAAGTGGAACTACCCAGGAAGGTTGACAGCACTGACAGAAAGCATGTAATCACTGGACAACGGGAGCAGCTACAGGATTATGGGTGGGGCGATCTGGGCATCATTAAAGCGCAGTTGTGGTGGTTTGAATGCGACAACGTCCTCCATAGCGTCGGGTGCTTGTGGTTACTGCTGGAGCCTTTGAGATGATGGTGTGCTGGATGGAGGTGTGTCACTGGTAGGGGCGGGCCTTGGGATTTAATAGTATACACCCTCTCTGCCTGCGCTAGGAGCAGGTTCACTCTTCCTGCTCCAGGCCAGCTGGCGTGGCAACTGCGATGCCTTGCTGTCTGTCTCTGCCACGAGGAAACCTCCGCTCCAGGCATAAGCTGGCGGGGTGTTGGGCGCCGTCAATGAGAGAGGCGGCAACTGCTACACCCTAAGGCACGGACGCCCCTTCATTTGCTAACACGTTCTGACTGCATTGTGTTCGCGTAGAGCGAGCTGGACGGGGTACTTAGCAGAACCACTGGGACAAACGAGGGGTGAGGTCCTCCACCCCGAGCGCGCCGGGGGTCGCCAAGTGCATGCCCCACACGCCCCAAGAACTGCAGGGCGCGGCTGGCAGACTGCGGGGAGGCGTGGACGCCCCCTGGCGGCCCAGCGACATGGCCGCCCAAGCCACGCTCCGCCCTCGCCACGCTCCGCGGGAAGGATACGCTCCAGGTAGTAGGCGCCCTCCGCCGCCACCGCGTCCGACGCCTCGCCCTCGGCCATCAGGCTCGTGCCCAGAGCCTCCTCTAGTATCCGCAGGGGGGAGTTGGTCCACCCGCGCTGCGTAGCCATCGGTGACCTACGGGGCCCGGGCCCGGACACCGTCCTCTCGGACGCTGAGGAGCAGACGCAGCAACTCTCGCGAGATCACGACGCCTTCCCTTCCGCGACTGCTCCGCACCTAAAAGCCGCTGGGTTGCCCTCGGGTTCCCGCCGTTGCTTGGCAACCCGTTGCCTAGTTACCGCGGCCCCCAACGCGACTCACAGAGTGGACGGAGCTAGAATACATGGGTTTAGATGGCGTGGCCCTGAAGCTGCTGGGTTTTCCTTTCCTTTGGACCTTATCTATGCTTTCTGGCTTCCTTTTACCCCCTAAACTGACATCCCCATGCTTCTTATAGGCCATTATCAGTCCCCGGGTTTCTGATGTTTAGGGAGTTCCAATTAGTTGCAGAGAAAAACTTCCAGGGAAGAGGAATATTTCTTCCAGAAATCATAATTGGCATACTGAGGAAAACTGCTAAATGCTCTTCCGTGGTTTAGCAATAATTAGGGAGGTCACCTTGCAATCTGATTTATGTGGACATCGGATTTTTTGTTTGCTTTGTGTTTGGAGTATATGTGTAGCATGTGAGGTGTGTGTGATGTGATATGTGGTAAAAACGTGTGTGTGCAGATGTGTGGACCTCCTGGTCAGGCCAGAGGAGAAAGTGGTGAGTCCTGCTACCTCCATTGCCCCTCTTCGTGTTTTCTTGAGACAGTCTCACTGAACCAGGAGCTGCCTTTTGTTTGGTTTGGTTTGGTTTGTCTTGATTTTCAGACTGGCTGATCAGCCAGCCGCAGTGATTCTTCGGTGTGCTTCACCCACAGGACTGGAGTTTCAGGAATGCATGACCCAGCCCAGCCATGGGTGCTAGAGATGGAACCCAGGCCCCCACAAGCACTCTTAACAGCAGAGCCATCTCCATAGTCCTAGACACCTGTTTAGACTTTGATTTTATACACCCGGGCTTAAAATAGCCACAGTAGCTTCAACTTATAGTGCTGACTTCTGCTAAAAGTATCTTCAATTAAAATAAATGGTGAAGGTTGGCTGAAGTGATGGATCAGTTGTTAAAGGCACGAAGTTTGACTGCCGAGGTTCAATTCCCCAGTACCCATGTAAAACCAGACACTCAAATTTGTCTGGAGTTAATTTCTGTGAGAGGAAGCCCTGGTGCATCAATTCATTCTCTCTCTCCATCTCCCTCTCCATGTCCATCTCCCTCTGTGTGTGTGTATCTTATAAATATTTTTAAAAATTTTAACTACACAGTTGGTAAGTGCTTGCATGAGGACTAGTTCCATCACTAGAATCCACATTTTAAAAGCCTGGTGTGGTGGCTTGAACCGCTGATCTCCAAAGGCCAAGACGGATGGATCCCCAGGGTTCACTAAGCAGCCAGTTTAGCCTAATTGGAGAGTTCCAAGCAGAGGCCCTGTGTCATGAAAATTAGACTGTGCTCCTGAGACCCAAGGCTGTCCTGTGGCCTCCACACACATGTGCACCTGCACACACATGAACATTCACATGCACACACACATACATGCATAATAATTTTTAAATGATCCTAACATAAATTATATTAGATGATTTTTGGGCTGGTTCAGTCAGAGAGAGAGTAAGAGGATTTGTCTAATCATGTCGTACTCCTATGGCAGAAACTTCTTCAGGTTTTATATATATATATATATATCCTTAAGGCACTCTTCCTTGCAGATTCTTTTTTATTCTACATGTCTTGATAAATTGTTTGGATGCTAAACGTTGACTCTATAAAAACTCCCATTTGTTATTTAAAAAGTATGGCTTCCCAAGAAGGTGATTAGAAACTTTAATGTTAGAACTAGCAGTTGCATACAGAGCGTGTTTCCTTTACGCACTAGCTATGGAAACCCTTGGCACACCACTTACTGTCTGTAGGCCTCGCGGTCCTCAGTTGTAAAATTGAGATAATGTTGCCTACCTCAGCACTGCTATGGATGTAAACCAACAAAGATTCCAGAATTTACAAGGGAGCTGGAGAGGTGCCTCAACAGTTACAGGCTCTTGTTTGCAGTCTGACAGCCTGGGTTTGACTCCTCAGTACCCACTTAAAGCCAAATGCACAAAGTGATGCTTGACTCTGGAGTTCATTTTAAGAAGCAGAAGGACCTTGGCATGCCCATACTCATTCATTCATTCATTCATTCATATTCTCTCTCTCTCATAAATAAGTAAATGTATTTTTTAAAGTTATCTACATGGAACGTAAAGCAGTAAGAAACACTCACTGTTCCTATTAAATTTGGTTTTGTTGTTGTTTTGTTTGTCAAATAAGGATCAATATGACACCTGATAGTTGAAGTGTTACTCATAGGCACTTGTTTATTGACTCAGGCCCTCTTTGCCATTGACATCTCACATCAAACATTCTGAGTGCTCATCAAAAGCAAGAATCAATTATAGGGGATGGAAACAGGAGAGGAGTTCTGAAAGTAGAAAACCTACCACTTTTACAGCAAGTCTTTCTTTCAGAAAGAGCCATTACCTCATCAGGCAAGGTTGTATCTTGTAAATCCAGCCCTGAAAAAATTGCCTAGGTAAGGAGTGATTAGAACCTGGCACTTTTGGCAAACTCGGGAAAACATTGTAGAAGCAGGAGAACTGTAGAGCAATTAATGTTTACTTTGAATATTGCATTTATTTGTTTGGTCAGTTGGTCAGATGGTTGGTTGGTTGTATGGTCTGGTACAAACTCTCATTTTGTTTTGTTTTGTTTTGTTTTGTTTTGTTTTTTCGAGGTAGGGTCTTACACTGGCCCAGGCTGACCTGGGATTCACTATGTAGTCTCGTGGTGGCCTTGAACTCACAACAATCCTCCTACCTCTGTCTCCCGAGGAGTGCTGGAATTAAAGGCGTGTGCCACCACACCCATCATCAAACTCTCTTTTTTTTTTTTTTTTTTAATCTTTTGATGTAATGTGTCATCTTCTTCAGGTAGATTTAGGTTGTATCTTTCTTCCTTAATTGACTTAAGCTCCAAGAACATTAGCTTGCTCTCCAAAAAGACATTTTTGAAAAAAAATCCAATTACAGTAAATACAAAGGGTAAATAAAACATGTGTAAAAGCACTATATATATCAGATGTTTTCTATAAGTAATTTGAATGGACTTCCTTTAAAATAGATGGTGAATATCCCTAGCCAAGGTTGAATATGTTCAAAGAACATATATATGTGAACTCCTTTAAAATATAATGAGTTTTAATTTTTTTAAATGACTTTTAGAGAGAGAGAGAGAATAGGTGTCCCTCAGGCTCAGCCACTGCAATTGAACTCCAGACACTTGCACCGCCTATTCAAAAGGAAAATATTTTAACAGAGTCATAAAATATAAGGTATGGCTACTATCTACTGTTTACAGTAGAAAGACAGATTCTTGTCAAAGAGTTTCAAAGAGAGGTATCATTATAATCCAAAAAAAAAAAAAAAGTCTGTAAGTCTAATTCTGTCAAGATTCCAAATAACCAAAGTTTTTATTGAGTGAATTGGTAAATTCATTAATGTACATGTAATGGATTTCAAACTTAAAAGTCACTCAAGTTAGTTGGGGCTCAACTATAATTTCAAAGACAATTTCAAAGACATTCATACAGACCTAACCACCAAAGATTTGAAAAGTTAAAATCTTGTAAATAAATCTTTTACTCTCTATAAATGGACAATATTTTATGTGTTTATTATTAATTTTATTTTTGAGAGGGAGAGACAGTGAGAATTGACATGCCAGGACCTTCAGCCTGCTTCAAAGGAACTCCAGATGCATGTGCTTCCTTGTGGTGCATTTGCAACATTGTGTGCTTGGGTCACTGAGTCTGGCTAGATGGGACCTAGAGATTTGAACATGAGTCCTTAGGCTTCACAGGCAGTGTTCCTAACCGCTAAGCAATCGCTCCAACCCTATTTTATATTCTTAACAAATAAAAACAAAACCAATAATTACCTTAAGATGAAAATGGGAAAACAAAAGTTTTTAAAATATTTTTTTTTAATTTATTTATTTGAGAGCAACAGACAAACAGAGAGAGAAAGAGGCAAATAGATACAGAATGGTCACGCCAGGGCCTCCAGCCACTGCAAGTAAACTCCAGATGCATGCACCACCTTGTGCATCTGGCATACATAGGTCCTGGGGAATTGAGCCTTGAACCGAGGCTTCACAGGCAAGCGCTTCACCTCTAAGCCATCTCTCCAGCCCTGAAAACAAAAGTTTTATAATGATTGCTAATGTCTTAGAAGTATTGTATGTCTTTGCAAGGAATGGATTTGAAAGTACTTTTATAATATTAAAAATGATAATAAATACTTATTGTTTTAAATGAATAAGGATGTAAAAACCTTACTAAACCCAAATCTTAGGTCCAAGAATATGACTTAGTGGTAAAAGGCACTGCTTGCAAAGCCTTCTGGTTCCCAAGCCACCCTATAAGCCAGATGCAAAAAGCTCAGCAAGTATGTGTTGCTCATTTGTAGCAGCAAGAGGGCCTGATGCACTCACACACACACACACACACACACACACACACACAGTGCAAATCATTTCTTAAAAATTAAAGTTCTAAAAAAAATTCTTTAAATTACCATAGTGGTTTGGGTTTGATAGAATTTTATCTCATACATTTTCATTTTTAGCATATTTTATAAACTTTCTTAAAATAGGGAGAAAAAAAGAGAAAATACCTTATGAACCTTTTGACTAATGAACTGCAAACCACTTACCTTCTGCTTTGAATTTCCTCCTAGAGAAATAAATAAAGAAAACCAATAAAGAAAGTAGAAATGAAGCAACAATTACACAGGACAACAAATTTAATATCCTCCCAGCCTAAATGCTCCATTTCTATAAAAGTAAAATTATTTGTAAATGCAAACCCAGAGAAGACCCTGACAATGCACATTTTCTACATTTATAATTTCAAAGCAGAAAATAGTCACATGCAAATATATAGCAAAGCAGTGTTCAATTTTCAATGATGCTGTGAGCATTCATTTGCTACCAATACAGCCCAACCATCTATTGATGTATCTTTTTATAAAAGTAGCTATCTTAGTTTCTTTGAAAACTTCACAGTAAGTGGTAGACGGGTTTAGAATTTCTGAATTCGTAGAAGTAGTGGTAATTGTCGTAGAAAATTATCATTTTTTCAACCATACAGCATGTTTTTTTCTTTTTGCACTAGCATTCATTTGAAAATCCATTTCTCCAATATTCTTTGACAGTGTACTTCAAACAGTCAATCCACTCTCTCTGGTGAGAATCTTGTGACATGAATTCAACCCAAAAGAACATCTCATTTTATTTGGACTACAGTGAAATGTTCTGGTTTCTAGTGTCTTTCTTGAATCCTAATATTCTCAAGTAAAAGGGAACGAGGGCTTTATGTAAAGAGTGGGCTGGTTCTAGGACTGGTCCTGGAATGTACAAGAAAACCCTACAGAATCTTCTACTGCCAGAAAGTAAGAAAGGTCTTCTCCAATAAGCATATATGAGTCCACATTCTTATAAATAAATGATCATATAAACAAGTAAATGAAAAATAACAGACAAACATCCTGTGAAGAATATTTACAATTAATGTATGTAGAAATTTCACATTCTAATACAATGGAATATAACCATCCACTTCTTAATTGTGGGCCACATACAGTCAGTGTCCTACAGAAAGTGTGGTGTTTGGGGGCTGGAGAGATGACTTAGCGGTTAAGCGCTTGCCTGTGAAGCCTAAAGACCCCGGTTCGAGGGTAGGTTCGCCGGGACCCACGTTAGCCAAATGCGCCAGGGGGTGCACGCGTCTGGAGTTCATTTGCAGTGGCTGGAAGCCCTGGCACGCCCATTCTCTCTCTCTCTCTCTCTCTCTCTCTCTCTCTCTCTCTGTCACTCTCAAATAAATAAATAAGAATGAACAATTTAAAAAAGAAAGAAAGAAAGTGTGGTGTTTTGATTCAGGTGTCCCTTATAAACTTATGTGTTCTGAATGCTGGGTGCCCAGCTGGTAGAAATTTGAAAATTAGTTCCTCCTGGAGGCACTGTATTATTGTGGGCAGGCTTATGGGTATTACAGCCAGCTTCCCTTTGCCAGTGTTTGGCACACTCTCCTGCTGCTATTGACCACCTGATGTTGGCTAGAAGGTGATATACAACCTCTGCTCATGCCACCACTTTCTCCTGACATCATGGAGCTTCCCCTCAAGTCTATAAGCCAAAATAAACCCTTTCCTCCCCAAAACTGCTTTTGGTCAGGGGTTTTCTGCCAGCAACATGAAGCTGACTACAACAGTAAAATTTGTACCAAGAGTGGGGTCTTTACTGCTAGAAACCTGACTGTGGCTTTGGTCATTTGGAATTAATTTATGAGAGGAGTGAGCATGGATTTGAAACCTTGGCCTAAGAGATTCCTTGTAGTGCTGTAAGTACAGCTTGTTTGACCATTTTGGTCAGAGATGAAAGACCTGAATGCAATAAGAACTTAAGACTGTAATGTTTGGCTTGTGAGGGGAAGAAAAAGTTAGGTCTAGACTAGACTAAAGGCAATTTGTGTGAGAGGCTTACTGTTATATCCATATTCTGAGAACTTGTACAGGGTTGTCTTGCATAGAAATGGATTGGTGTGAACAAAAGGACATGGGACAGAAAGAAATGAAATCTTTGGGCTGAAACTTCTGCCTGTTTAGCTGCAATTGCTTGAGAGATTATGGCCCTTGAGATTAGGCCAGCTGATCTGCATTGGGGCAACAGGAAGAATGCAGAGTGTTTTGCAGGGGTCTAAATGCTGAAGGATTGTCCTGTTCTTCAAAGTATGCTTTATTCCTCCCTGGATTGACACATTGGTAGCCGACCTGGTACTATGGAGTACAATACAACAAATGCAGAAAAGAGAGGGTCATTGAATTGCAACATGGTTTTGTGTTTTGGAAATGGCCATGGGCAGTGTGAAGCAGGCTCCTTGGTTTACCTGAGTGAAGACCAGATGGAGGTATGCAGATTAACCACTGTTGCAGTGGAGGCACAATGGACATGCCAGGACTATGGGATGGCTGCCAAGGAGAAGTTTTCTGGGACTATGAGTAGCCTATCTGGAGGGGCCAAAATGGAACTCCAGAGAATTGTCACTGGTTAGAATTATCGGACTTGGAGACATGTCACTGGCTAGAGTTGTCAGACTTGGAGCTACAGAGTTTGATGTTTGCCCTGTTTGTTTTAAACCTTGCATTTCTTTGCTATGCCCAATGCCATCTTTTGCAGTGTAAAGGTTTATTCTGTGCCATTATGGGTTTTTTTGTTTGTTTGTTTGTATCACAGCTCAGTTAAAAGACTGAACTATGAGGATGTTTGCACATCATTCGGATTGAAAAAAACCATGGGGATTTTTGAATTTAGACAGAATGCTTTGCATTTTATATCATGGATGGTTACCGTTCCTGTTGCTGTTGTCCACCTGATATTGGCCTGGAGCTGATGTCCACCCTCTACTCATGCCGTCAGTTTCCCCTGCCATTATGGAGCTTCTCTTCAAGTTTATAGGCCAAAATAAATCCTTTCCTCCCACAAGCTGCTCTTGGTCAAGTGTTTTCTGCCAGTAACATGAAGCTGACTGCAACAGAAAGCATATGGAAAGAGGAGTGGGGTCCCCAGTGTTACAGCAGAGAAAGCTGATATACTGTCTCAGCCATGTGCTCAAGATATGAACAGTGATAAGGTGTGTTGACAGTATTCACTCTTGATATGATGTGATGAGAACAAAGTCCATAGTTCCAGAATAATCATGAACAAACATCAGACAAGTCTTAATTAAGAGACACTGCAATATATCTCACCAGTCCTCCTCAGGTCTGTCAACACCCTTAACAAAAAGCATGAGAAACTTTCTGAGAAAGGAGGCATAGGAAGAGGCATGATGACAAAATGTAAGGTGGGATCTTACACAAAATAAGGGATATTTGGTGAACTCTGAGGGGAATATGAATATACTATAGGATTTAGTTAACAGTAATGATTCAGCATTGTTTCACTGAGCATAGGACTCTGTCCTATGGATATATCATAATTTACTTTAGGCAGACTTTAAGCCATATTTCTGGCTTTATTTTATATAATGGCATTTGACTAAATCTTGAATGACAACAACCATCTTACATTCTTTATGAGCAAAGGTAGTTATATTAGTACAGTCAGAAAGGCACCACACATTTCCCAGGAAATATTCCCCTCTTGTTTTCGGTCTTCAGCATTTCTTTTTTTTTTTTTTTTTTTTTTTTTTTTTTTTTTTTTTTGGTTTTTCGAGGTAGGGTCTCACTCTAGCCCAGGCTGACCTGTACTCTCAGGGTGGCCTCAAACTCACCGCGATCCTCCTACCTCTGCCTCCCGAGTGCTGGGATTAAAGGCGTGCACCACCATGCCCTGCTCCAGCATTTCTTAATCCCATTCCCTGCTGGTCAATGTGTGGGAGCATCTTCTGCATAGGTAATAAAAGGTTTAATGTTTAGAATTTTATAGTTCTAAAATTTGGAATCACAAATGAATAAACGTAGCACAATTAAGACTTAAAAGTCTGTTCTCTCCTCCAAAAACTTTATATTTTTCTTACTTTTAGTATTCATAGTTAAATTTCTTCAGAGTAATAAAAAATGTCCTTATTTGTGTGTGTTTGTATGTATGATATGTGGTATATTCACATGTATGTGATATGTAGACATGTATGTTGAGATGTGTGGTATGTGCAATGTGTGATATATACACATGCATTACATGTGGCATATGTACATGTGTGCGATATGTAGTATATGTACATGTGCAATATATGGGGTATATGCATGTTTTTGATAAGTGGTCTGTGCGTGTGTGTGTGATGTATGGTATATGTGCATGTGTCTGATATGTGGTGTATGCACATGTGCAATATATGGTATATGCATGTGTGCCAAATGTGGTATGTGCACATATTTGTGATATGTGGCATATGCAAATGTGTGCGCATATGTGGGCACCACATGCTTGTGGATGTAAAGGACAGAGAATGTTGGATGACCTCTCTTGTCCTTCAGCCACATTGTTTCCTTTAGATGAGGTCTCTCTCTCTCAACCTGGAGCTACTGTTCATTAGAGAGCCACAGCCATTCTCTGGACTCTGCCCAACTCTTTTAGTCAGGGCTCTCTAGAGGAATGGAACCAATAACAGGGATTATACTCAAAGGGAATTTATTGGATTAGTTTATAGCAGTTCAACAATAGCAGTTTGCAAACCTGAGAGTCAAGGAACCCCATAGTTGCTCAGTCCATGAGGCTGGGTGCCTTAGTAGTCCCAATCCAGCCCTGAAGGCCTGAAGGTTTTCTGGAGAGCCACTGGTCTTCAGTCCATGCTGGTCTTTACTCCATGTTGGAAAACACCAAGCAGCCAGGTGGGAGGAAGGGATTCTTTTTTCCTACAGCTTCCTTAGATAAAATCCCTCTCTGTGAAGGGCTGCTTACCCTGGGGGAAGGGCTTAACCTAGGAGAAGGACTTCCTCCTTGGCAGTTAATCCTTCCTGGAAACAACTTTAGAGACCAACTCAAGAGGAATGTCTGTGGAGGCCTAAACAGACAAAGCTGACAGCAGACTTGAACATCACATCCCCCAACAGACTGGGGTTACAAATTGCATGGGTTCTGGGAAGTTGAACTTTGCATCCCAAGCCAAGAAGCCTTTGTGTTTAAGCAGCAAGCACTCAACCACTGAACCATCTCCCCAGCTGGCATCATTAGTTTTTTTTTTAATATTTTATCTTTATTTATTTGAGAGAGAGAGAGAGAGAGAGGAGAGATACAGAAATAGGAAGGTAGGTAGGGGGTGGGGGGGGCTCCAGCCACTGCAAATGAACTCCAAATGCATGCGCCCCCTTGTGCATCTGGCTTATGTGGGTCCTGGGGAGTCAAACCTGGGCCTTTGGCTTTGCAGACAAGCACCTTAACTGCTAAGCCATCTCTCCATCCCTACAATTTTTTTAAATGAAGGTTAACATTCCAATGAGTGGACATGCAACTTTTCCTGTATTGTGATTTTTAGCACAATCACAAAGTTTCAAATGTCTTCTGAAGATGTAGACATCTACAGGTCAAGATAAGAGTGAGATCAGAGGTGTAAGTGGATGTCGTTACAGGCCCTATATAGGGATGCAGACCTCATCCTAAAATTAATAGTAAGCCACTGGAAATTTTAAATAAGACTTGGATGATCAGAAATGAGGAGTCTTCACATATTCTAAAATGATTTGTGGCTTACTTTCAACCAAGATATCACTCTAAGTATATGCAGATACATACATACATGCATACATCAAATATATGTGATCATCCATGTATTGAATAAATAGTCATTTCTTTTTTGCCACATCCTTGCCCATCATGTCTCCCCTCCCTGTCTCCTTTCAGTCCCTTCAAAGTTACTCAAGTTGAAAACATGATACACTCTGTTCCCTCTTATTCTCCATGAATATGTGTAACCCATATAGCCACTTTGCATTGTGTCATGTTCTTGCTGAGTATGGCAGATTGCAAGGCTTCTCAGTCTCATCAAACTAATAGAATGAGGAGACCACAACTTAACTACCTGGAACAACTTGACTGTCCCTGAAGTAGAAGAACTCCCTTTTTTTGCTGCACACTACAACGTTTGCTACTTGCTAAAAAGTGAAGGGCTCTTAGCTTCCTCTAGGTTTCCATTCCATAAAAAATCCTTTGCATCAATATCATATCTCTTTGCATGTTGCTTTATTAATTTTATTACTTGTATATTTTTATTTGTTTGAGACAGAGAGAAACATAGAGGGAGAGAGAGAGAGAGAGAGAGAATGGGCACAACAGGGCCTCCAGCCACTGTAAACAAACTCCAAACGTATGTGCCACCTTGTGCATCTGGCTTACGTGGGCCCTGAGGAATCAAACCTGAGTCCTTTGGCTTTTCAGGCAAGTACCTTGACCTCTATGCCATCCTGCCAGTCCCTGTATGTCACTTTTTAAAAAATATTTTTATTTATTTTCAAGGAGAAAGAAAGGAGTGCATCAGGGCCTCCTGCCACTGCAAATGAACTCCAGATAAATACCCCACTGTGTGCACCTGGCTTTACGTGGGTACTGAGAATCAAACCCAGGCCTTTAGGCTTTGCAAGCAAACACATATACCACTGAGCTATTTCTCCAATTCACATGTCACTTTTTTGGTGTGTATGCATGCCCACATTTGTTAGTGCAGGCACATACATGCCACAGTGCCTGTGTGGCCAGAGAATAACTGTGTGTCTGTCCTCACATTCCACCTTGTTTAAGGTACAGACTCTTGTTGTTCACCATTGCATTGACCTTCCAGCTTCCAAGAGGTTCTTCCATCTCTTTCTCCCACTGGGACATATAGCGGTGCTGGGATTACAGACATTCACCACATCATGGCTTTTTACATGGGTTCCCAGGACCTAACTCAGGTACTGATACTTGCATAGCAAGCACTTTCTCCATCCAGCTAACTCCCAGGCCACATGTCACTCTTACAGGACGAAAGAAACTATCATGTTTGTGTTATTCACTGTACCATAAGTAATAACGCTCTTAACTTTGGATCCACAGTTCTCATATATTCTATCAGTGTCTGTGAAACCAAATCTTGTTAGTCTGCAAATGGAATAAAATCTCAGCATGTTGTTAGTTCATAGAACCCTAAAGGCATATTCTAATAAAAGCAAAAATAAACACGACTTTTTGGTTATTGTGTGCTTCACACAATTGAGATGATATTATATTTGCTTTCTATCTTATGAAAAAATGACTTGTAGAAAGTGGCTCAGGCCTGGAAGCTGGCTCAGTGGTTAAATGAATAAGGGCCTGAGATAGCCTGAGAATGCTTGATTTTGAATCTCCAGAACCCACATTATCTGTGTCTTAACCACAAGTCCTATAGGGAAGGAGAGACCTGGGAATCACTAGAACTCATGGAAGAACAGGAAGCTCAGGATCAGTTAGAAAGTCCTGCTCAGGTAGGAACTGGTGGAAAATGATGAAGTGACTTTCCTCTCTGACCACCACAAGTGAGCACACCTGAATTATCATATACATAGGCATACACCATACGTGAGTGCACACACTCACAAACCACACACAATGTGCACACATATACATTCACACCACACCCAATATGCACACAATCACCATACCCAATGTGCATTGACAAACACCACATCCAACATGCACACATACCACACCCAGTGTGCACACACATCATGCATACACACCACATTCAACATGCACACGCTGACACACACCACACCCAATGTGCACACACACTCACATCACAGCCAGAATGCACAAACACACACACACACACAGAGAGCACATTCAACATTTGCACACACACACCACAGCCAACATGCACACACAGAGCAACAAAGAAAGAATTATACCACATGTGCATACACAAAGACAGGCACCACATGCACACATGCACACACACCACACACACCCCATGCACACACACAGAGAAAAGAAGAAAGAAATACAGCCACGTGAAACACACACAGACACACACCACACCCAACATGAACACACACAGAGCAAGATAAAGAAAGAAATAGAACACATGTGCATGCACACACAGACACAGATCACACCCAGCATGCACACAAAAACATATACCACCAACATGCATACACAGAGAAAAAAATACACCACCCATGCATGCATACAATCACACATCATACCCAGCATGCACACACACAGTGCCAAAAAAAGAAAGAAAATTTAATGTCACCATGAGTACTTCTGCATTAAATCCTTGTACATGTAACTTTATAGTACTTTGATTTTTTATAGTGTAGGTTATACTTAATTTTTACCTCTTAACAAATAGTGGAGTAAGGAATAGCACATTTATGTTACTGCATTTTCAAATGATAATACTTCTAAAGTAGTTCACAGAACCTATGTGCATATCAAAAATCAATAAAAATAACTCAAATCTATTTGATTGTTATAGGTTTAAAAAAGTGGAGATGACATCATATTCATATCTTACCCTTTTCAATGATCCATATATTCTGCCAACTTATTAAGATTAGGTATTGGCCTGTCAATTCTGTCACAAGTATTTGTTCACATTTATTTTCTTGTTATAGACTTTAAATAATTTTGAAATAAAAACCCATTAGTTTTCCTAGTCAATTATGACTGTATTTTATTGTATATCTTTTGGGTTTATAGACTTGATTAAGAATATTTTTGTCAAACCATAGGTTATATTAACACTCTCCATGACAGTTGTGGTAGGTTGAATGTATGTCCCCAATAGACTCAGGTGTTTGATTAAAATTGAGTTTGCAGTTTCAGCCCCTTTTAGGCAGACTCCTGCTGCACGGGATGTGTCACTGGGGATGGAACTGAATCCAGCCTGAAAGTATGCAGCGAAGTTTTGAGCTCTGGCTGTGCTTATTTGGGTTGCTAGCTGTTTGGTGGCACCCCTCTGATTGGAGTTAAGAATTGGAGCCATCCATTGGTACCTATTTCTCTTGTTTAGTGCAGTTCATACTTGCTACCCTGGGGTGACATGGTCTTTTGGCTCCAGAACTAGGCATCCTCCCAGGGCAAGAAGTTCAGCAATGCCTACAACCTTTACTCAAAAAAAAGCAATGTCCAGTGCTGCTCCCTGTGCTTCTGGAGATGATCATCATAGGGGCATAGGGACTGGAACAACTGCCACTGGGGTACAACATAGCCAGTTAACATGCCAAGTTAAGGAGGACCTCTCCTTAGTTCAACAAAGAGTAATAACCCTCCAAAACCAACTCAACTCCTTAGCCCACATGGTGCTCCAAAACAGGAAAGGGCTTGACCTCATAACTGCTGGAAAGGAGGGAATTTGTGCTTTTCTAGGAGAAGACTATTACACTAACCAATCAAATACAGTCAGAAAGAATGCTAAGCAACTCCTGGAAAAAATTAAAACTAAATATGGCCCTAACAAGCAATATCAATGGAAAGAAACCTGGGTATCCTAGAGCCTCTGGCTCACTCTGTTCCTGGGTCCCATTATTATGATAACACTCTCTTTTGGTCCCTACCTGTTCAGAAGCCTCACTGGATTTCTTCAGGAGAGAATACTGGCCTTCCTGACAGCTAGTCACCAAATTTTTCATGAACACAGGATATCAGCCCTTAAAGGATCTTGACATCTGTCCTTCACTGTACCAGTGACCCTCTCCAGCAGGGCGCAGGCTGACCTTTGATGTCACCTCACCCTACTTTTTTCATTCTTGCAGAGTCCGGATATGAAGGACTGATGGACTTCCTTGAATCTAGAGGGCCTTCAGGAGAAACAATCGGGGGAATTTCACCCCAGATAAACTCACTGAGGCAGACCACCTTGACTCATTCTGAGCAAAACCACAGTTACTGTTACTTATCTACTCCCCCAGACAGCACATGGCTCCTATCTGCTTCCTCAAACTACACCCTTATAAGCTTGGCCCCATCCCCACCTCAGGGCCTCAGCCCCCATCCCGTGTGAAAGTTGCAGTCCCTTGCGGTGTCACAGCATATAGTCTCTGTCTGTTGAGATTTAAAAAAAAAAAAAAAAAAGCATCTGAGCCAGCTTCTTACACCATTTGATGGAACTTCCCCTGGATCTGTGAGCTTGAAATAAATCCTCCCATAATCTGTGCCTGATTTGTATGTTCATCCCAGCAACATAAAGCTCACTACAATAGACTTGCAAATTTTTCATGCTTTTGTTTTCCATGTTAGGTATTAAATTCATCTGCTCTTTATTTTTGTGTAATAAATAAAGAAAATTACAATATTATTTCTTCCAGATAGGTAGTCAATAACACCCAAATCTTTTTTAAAAATAGTTCATTCTAGCCGGGTGTGGTGGCACATGCCTTTAATCCCAGCACTCAGGAGGCAGAGGTAGGAGGGTCGCCGAGAGTTCAAGGCCACCCTGAGACTACATAGTGAATTCCATCCAGGTCAGCCTAAGCTAAAGTGAGACCCTACCTCGAAAAAAAAAAAAAAAAGTTCATTCTTTCTTACTGAATGTATCACTACTTCATGTCAAATTCACATTTTAACTGATGTTTATTTGTGAAATATTTATTCTATTCTTACAATTTGTTTACTGTTTCTAAATGAATGTCATATAGAATTGTGTTCAGTGTTCTTTTTTTCAATTGTAATATTCTGGTACCTGGAATGTTAAATGTATTTTCTTGGTCCTTTTGATCACTCTCCTATCTATAAACATTAACCTGATTTTATAAATGTTTTCCTTTCCCAAGTAAATACTTGAAGATTCTGCCCCAAACTGTAATAAATTTCTAATTAATTTTGGAAGAATTGAATTACTAATGATTCAGATATCCAGATATATAGCAGATCTTTCCATTTGTTCAATTTTTGAATTTCATACATACAAAAAAGCAATAAAACCATTTACTAAATGCCTTATACAGAGGTTATACAAGGATCCACTCAATTCAAAAAACATTTTCTATGTAAGTTCTTCTACCTACTATAATGATTCTTTTATTTAAATCATTTCACTTTGTCCTGAAAAATATTCCCTATAATTTCATTTCATTTGACTTACTGAATAGTGACTAGATTTAACTAGCGTCTTTTAAAAACTATTTTCAACTAAAATGCTATTAAGGTTTTTACTCTGTTATTGCTCATTTCTAATCAATATATCTGCATTGATTGTTTCCTCTTTTGATATATTGTTCCCTAAAACAACAAATAAATAACAAACATTGTACAATCAAATAAGAATTTAAATCAATAAAGATTCCTATTGATCATTTTCATACTGCTTACTTCCTACTGACCCTTATATCCTTGTAGTCTTCCTTCTTCATTTAACTTTCTACCTTATGCTTCAGTTATTCTATTTGATGGCTTGTTTGGTCTTTGAGAGAAGGAAGTAGAATCAAAATTTAGTATTGTTATCCTAGGAGATACCTTTGTCCTAAGCCTATCTCTAGGTCTGAGTACTTACAATATAATATATAGAAATATAAATTTATTTACAGTTTGTGCCAAAAATGAGAGAAAAAGAACATTTTTTTCTTTATTAGTTAGTTTTGTATTCAGCAAATACAGTCAGTTTGGTACCATTATTAGGCTCATCCGCGACCTACCCCCTCCCCTTTGCCCCTCCTTGTTGAAGTATACGGGTCATGCATTGTGGAGTAGCAGATCTAAGAAAGATTAAAATGAGAAAAAGAACATTTTAATCTTTCTTAGATCTGCTCATAGCAATGTCTCCACTTAAAGAAAATGTTAAGGGCTGAAGAGATGGTTCAGTGATTAAGGAATTTGCTTTCAAAGCCTAATGACTGAAGTTCAATTCCCCAGTACCCACATAAAGTCAGATGCACAAAGTGGGGCACACATCTGCAGTTTGTTTACAGGTGGCTGTGTCGTGGCACAACCATTCTCTCCTCCCTATCTCTTTCACCCTCTCTCTTTTTCTTTTCTCTGTCTCTATCTCTGCTTGTAAATAAGTAAATAAATATTTTATGAAAAGAAAAATTTAAAATAAAATTCAATAAATATGACTATAGGGGAAGTCTTTTGATATCAAGCCTTCTTTAGGGGGGTGACCCATGTTCACTCCAGGCATGGAAGAATCCAAATTTCTATATCGTCATTATAGAATTTAATTCAGAACACAGGTATTGATTGCTTCTCTATAGAATATTCAGTGCTACACATTGTTAATAGGAGGGAAGTGAATATGCAAAGACAAACAATACAGGGTCCTTGAATCAAAAAGCTTAATATGCAGTAGATATTTCTAACTTTAAAACTTACTCAAGAGTAACTTAAGAGTAAATAATAAATAATACTTAATTACTGAATAATAAATAAATAAGAAAATTACTCAAGTTTAATTCCAACTTCCAGTAATGAAATCATAAAACTGAAGAAAATAGTACCAAAATGAAGAGAGTGGATAAACATATAAGGTGGGCTAAGGACTTTTTTTAAATGGGTAACACAGGGGAAATACAGGTTATATAACACATGGCAGGATTACAATTTTCCCAGTTACATTTTGAGAAAGAAATCCTTTGAAGAAGTTCTCCCTGTGTAGTATTTACACCTGCGACAGCAACAACAATAGGTACCCTTTTAGAAGTGCACATTCTGGGTCCCAGCTGAATTTATTGACTAAGAATCCCCCAGAAAGGCCCCTCAAATCATGTTTTCACAAGCACTATAAGTAACTGATGGACGGTGAAGCCTGAGGACCACGACTGAACTGTCATTTTTTTTTCCTGCTAAAGTTGCAGCAGGTAATTGCGGAAAGTGGATGGGGAGAATGGAGGTACATACTTGTAAACAAACGGCATGGAGCTTTCTCCAAATGGTTTTCAGATATTGGTGTCACATGGCCATTAAGAGATGTGAGGGACCACTAATGCAGACATTACAGCTGATTAGTAGACTTCAATCTTTAGATAAACTAGCTTAATTTTTATTTCTGAATAGCTAAAAAGAAAAAAATAAACACAGAAAGCATTTTATCTTCTTATATAAATGGATAACCTGAGAAAGAAAGAGAAACCACAGCCTTATTAGGCTAACATGATAAACACGGACACATGAAGGTGTTTGAAAGGATTTATTCCTGGTTAGGTTTACAGTTGCATTAAGTAAAATAACACAACCATTTTAACCTTAAGTTAAGCAAAGCCTAACATATAAATATGTAGGATGCTGTGGTTAGAATGTCTCCTCCAAAACTCATGCTGAAATATAATTGCTGTTGTGAGAATATTACAAGGCAGGACTTTTAGGAAATGATTAGGTCCTGTGGGTTCTAACCTCATTAATTATTAATACTGGATTAATTAATTAATGGGATTATAGATACTTGGTGCCACAGTGTCAGTCTTCATGTGGGTTCTGGGGACCTGAGGATCAGTAATTAATACTGGACTGATCCCAGTAGTGAATTAATACTGTTACTGAGGGAGATGCTGGCTCCATGTACTTTCACATCCAAGTTTCCAAGAGGATGAGCCAAATCCACCATTGTTTCTAGTTGACCCTGTGTGTGTGCACTGCAGTTGAAGAGAAAGCAAAGATGTAGCATTTCTAATCTATTGATACCACTCACTGACTATTAAAAACAAAAAGGTAGCAATGGTTCCATGACTACCAAAGAGATCCTCAGTTTCATCAAAGACAGCTGAAGAGCTCAAAACTTCTTTGTAAACTAACATTTACTGTCTGTTGGAGTCATAATTCATACCAAATTGAGAAAAATACCACTAATGCACAAAGCATTAGTGACAATAGTCAGTACAGCATAGTTCTAAAGGATGTTAAATCTAAAGCAGACATGTTGTGCCCACCAAATTGCCCTGGAAATATTCATGTTTATGCACATCTGTTAGTGTTGCCCTCACCTTTGGTCAGGGAAGCTTCTTCTGAAGATAGCAGGAACTACTGGAAGAGTCAAAGCTCATCACAGTGCTGAGAATAAGTGACTGTGGAGTGCTCAGAAGGAAATGAGACATCTCTACTACACCTTCCAAGTCTCAGGAAATGATGCAGAAGAGTAAGTGGAAATATGTAAGAACCAAAAAATGGGGATGAGTGCTTTGGAATGATATCTTTTGGATATGAAGTGGCTATTGCATTCCTGACCTCACGGTGAATGTCATTACCAGCACAAGACCTCCACAATGTTGGTACATCAGCATTCCATCATGGATGGTGGAAGAGGGCAAACAGGAAAGAAAGAAAAGAATAGAGAAGAAAAGAAACCATCAAAGTAAAAGTGGGACAAATTAGAAGAAATAGTTCAAGGAAGGGGAAGAGAACAGGAATGACCAGAGAAGGTGGTGGGAGGGGATTGTGATCCAATACATTTTATACATGTATGAAAATTGTCAATTACATAGTTTTTAAAAATTGGGCTGGACTGATGGCTTGGAAGTTAAGGTGCTAACCTGTGAAGCCTAAGGACCCATGTTTGACTCCAGGTCCCACATAAGCCAGACACACAAGATGATGCAAATGCACAAGGTTGCACATATACACAAGGTCTGGAGTTCAATTGCACTGGCTGGAGGTCCTGGTGTACCAATTCTCTCTCTCTCACTCTCTCTCTCTCTCTCTCTAAAAAGAAAAAGTTTAAAAAATTGAATGCATGTTCTGGAGCAAGCAAGGTGGCATTGGAAGAAGCATATAACAAACGTGGGCCTCACTTCTACATCCATAAAAATGGGATTTATAGAGCTAGGGAAATGGCTTCGTGGATAAATAGTTGGCCATGCAAACATGAGTACCTGAGTTCCTATGTCCAGAACCCACAAAGAGGCTGACACTGTAGCACAAGCATCTGTAATCCCAGCAGATAAGCATCTGCAAATTGCATGAAATTGGTAATGAATTAGCAGATATACCCAGTTCAACCTGAAATTCATGCAGATATGTGAAAAGTTAAATTATGTAGCCATAAAATTAGAGTGCGTTATCATGCTACAGTCAATAACAGTTCTGAATATCTGAAACCATGGTATCTATTTACATTTCTGATAGATTCTAAACAGAGTGTTAGTTCTGCTAAAAGGGGTATTTAAATACATGTGTGAACACAACATTTAGTATGAAAAACATAAAATATACTTAAGTAAATAAAAAGCTACTGTAGGGCACCACTATAGGCGTTAATGGGTGGTTTTGCAGATGTTATTTTGGTGCTTCATTTATTTTAAAGTGTAGTTGCTCTCAAAATAATTCAACCATGTATTATTTTCTGTGATGTTGTAGTGATGCATACAAGGTAATATAGGTATTATTCAGTTGTCATAAATTATTAATTTAATCATGAATTTTTTAAAAAAAATCAGTGAGTTTCCCAAACCCTTATTAACTGAAATAAATCAGTTGAGAAGTAAATGAGCATTATGTCAGAAATATATTCACACATTTTATGATTAACACTTCCTTTTTTCCTGTTGGCACAGCCATCTTTATTGTGCTAGGGAAGTTTCCATTTGTAAATTTGAAAATGTAATTTCTCTCCTTCCCCATTCATCTCATCTACCATCTATTTGAAGTGAAAATTATTTTCCTTTACCTCTTCATTCACTTCTATAGTCATCTTCATGGTACTAGGTTAAGCAATGAAAAGTTTGAGCTCTTACTATTTCCGTGCTTCTTATAACCTATTCAAACGCCCACGTTATTACACATAAGGAAGACATTGCAGTTCAGATGCTAATATCATTAAGTGGAAACAATGTTTAACTTCAGAGTGACTGTCTGAAGGAACACCATCCAAAGACAACAGACTGTTTTCCTCTAAGGCTATAGAATCATAACACAGGAGCACAAGGTGTACTCAATCTATAACCCATTTATTACAAATGAAAGATTTTGACTTAGGAAAAAAAAAAAACCCTCCCAACTGAATTTACCTTTACACCAAAAATAGATTCTATCAACACTGTAACACTTTCCTATTTTGAGTTGACCTTTACTCAATGAATCATGTTCGAGACCAGGCTGACATATTTGAAATAACGATTTTTGAAAGAATCGTGAAAGCAAGAGAAATACAAGGAAGGTAAAACAGAAAATAGAAGAAAAACTTAATTCTTGCCATTGTAAAAAAAATAATGTTTAAAATATGATAATAAAAATTTGAATAAAAATGGTACAATGGGCTGAGGAAATTGCTCAGTGGTTAAAGGCACTTGCTTGCAAGACCTACTGCCTGGGTTCAATTCCTCAGTACCACATGAAGCCAGTTACACAAAATGGCACATGAGTCTGGAAATTTTTGCAGCAGCCAGAGGCCCTGCCACACCCATATTCTCTCTTTGTCTCTCTCTTTCCTCATTCATATAAATAAAGAACTCAAAAAACTAAACAATAAAAGAGCAAGCAACTCATTCCAAAAGTGGGGCAGATAACTGAATAGGGAGATCTCAGAGGAAGAATTTCAAAGGATTAACACACACTTAAGAAAATGTTCAACATTCCTAACAATTAGTGAAATGCAAATTAAAACAACTATGAGATTCCACCTTTCCCCTGTAAGGATAGCAAACATTAAAAAAAAAAAAAAATCCAATGAAACCAAATGTTGGTGAGGATGTGGAGAAATAGGAACACTCATTCACTGTTGGTGGGAATATAAACTTGTAGAACCACTGTGAAAACCAATATGGAGACTCCTGAAAAGGATGAATAATTACCAACAGACCATGTTATTCCTTTACTGGGCATTTATCCTAAAAGCTCCACACCTCAGTTCAAGATATTTGCTCAATCACATTTATAGCTGCTCAATTCATAATACCTAAAAACTGGAATCAACCCAGGTGCCCATCATTGGATGAATGGATAACCAAGATGTGATATATCTACACGATGGAATTCTACTCAGCAGTAAGAACACTAACTCAATGAGATTTGTAGAAAAATGATCAAACTTGGAACAGATCATACTAAGCGAACTCACACAATCCAGAAAGACAATCATCACATGGTCTCACTCATTTGCAGTTCCTAATCTGGATCAGCTGGAGTTGCTGACATTCCTGAAAAGCATTGCAAGGTTTACACAATAGGGAGAGTAAGCCTTGGGGGAAAGTGAAGGGGGCTGGAAACAAAACTGAACCCAAATTAAACTGGTATCATAGAATCCTATATTCTGGAAATTAGATTAAAAGGTTGAACCTTCAACAGGACCTTAGGGGGAGTACCTGAATCGGAGGGCACTGGACAGGGTGAGATGAAGCCTAAACTTAAATTTCTCCTGTTTTGCTTTCTTTATTTTTCCTTTCTTTTTCTTTTCCCTTGGCACTGGCCTATAATTCCCTGTACAAGGACAGTTAACATCCACAATGAGCTGTTGATTGGAGAGAACTACAAGGTCTCCCAAAACAAATAAGACAGACTTCTGGGCACTTGGTTACACACCAGAGGTTGACAGTATGACGCTACAACTGAAGACACAATATTCTGTTGGCACTGATCATGGAGAGAACAGGTTGGAATCAAGAAGAGAGCCATTCCTCAGACAGCCCATCTAGTGCTAGAAGGCACTCCACAAGTTACTGGGGGAAAGTGGACAACTTCTGTCTGAGTAACTCAAAGTCTAAGCTACTCAGAAGCAAACAACTTGATGTGATGCTCACACAAGTGAAATAGTGGTACACCGCCATGGTGGGTAACCAACTGCCCTTGGATTGGCTAACGGATCTGCTTAGTGGAAAGGAAACCATATCTGGAACTGGGAAACAAATCAGAATCATACCCAGAAAGTAATTTTGCTTTCCAATGTCAAGCTCCCACGAATTATGGGCTGTAAGGGGGTCTACACCCTTTAAATTCTCTCTAATAATGGTTATCCCATTTAGCCAGTGCTGACATCACTCTATGTTGGCGATTATGCATCTCTTTTTCAGATGGGAATGGGAGCTGAGGAGATAAATGACTCAGTGGACTTCATCTTGGCTCCACCTGGAAAGCACAGAGGAATTGGGGAAATGAGCAAGAGTTCTGCTTTCTTGGTAAAACTGATATCAGTACACGGGTGAAGGAGATAGACACCTAGGATACTCAACACCTACCAAAGCAGAGATTCAGAGGCTCCTAAGAGCCCACTACTGAAGTCGACTTAAAATGCACTCAACATGGCTCAGGGAATTTTGTGGAAGAGTGGACAGAAAGACTGTTAGAGCCACAAGTTGGGACACTATGCACAGAGACATTCCTCACCCCAATAAATGACTGCTGTCCCCACAATGCATGATCCACAATCCCTATGGTGTTGACCTACATCCCCAATGAGGAAGACCTCTTCAGAAAACGGGCAGGGAGGAGAGAAACCATGGAACCAACATGTGTTGTTGACATACTAAATATGTCTATATTTAATAAAAATAAATTAAAAATATAAATAAATAAATAGTAAAAATACATGGCACAAAACTGAGAAAGTAAATCAGGAAAATTAAAGAACATTCCTGAATATGTGAGTATTATAAAACTCCCAAGTATCTACAACTTTTGGAACAAGCTACTATTTTGGATAGATTTTTTTTGTAAGCTGTGGTATTTTACTTCTAATCATTAAAAAACAAATTTTGGTATAAGAGTCTTTCTAAAATGCATTATATATTTTTCAGAGTCCTTAAATAAATGCTAAGAGTCTAGGATTGTACTCAGATGAAGGATGACGTTATGAATTCCTACTATGTCACTATCTATAAATCAGGGTAGATAATATTGTTTGCCCATATTCAATGCTTCTAGAATTTGTTCAATAATTATATGGTTTTCAATAATTTTAAGGTTCTCGCATTCTAGATAACTATTCTCTATTACATCTACATTTACCAATGTCCTGGTATGTAGTAGTGCCCTGAATTCATTTTTATAGCTTCTGTTCTGTACAAGACACTTCAAAGTCTGTGCACAATATGAAGATCCTCTTCTGCAAAGTAAAAAAGAAAACCTAACACCAATTGAAGCAAACTGTGCTTAAATTGAGCAATAGTTATTAAACTTTCTTTTGCTACTTTTCTACTTCCAAAAGTAAGTAGAAATTCTCTTTAAGATGGGTAATATTGTTTGATGATGTATTCTAAATGGGTGAAGAGCTGTCATTTGAAAAGAATGCAGTTAACATCAAAAATGATATATTTAGAATTTAGACTCAGACTCTTAATATAAACCAAAATATATAACAGGAAATATACTTTTTTTAAAAGTTAGAATATACTAACCAATGTAGTATCATACCTCTCACTCCCAGCAATCAGGAGTCGAAGGCAGGAAGATCCCTAAATTCAAGGCTAGACCGGACTACTCAATGAGTCTGTCGCCAATAAAATTAAGGTGGTTTTAAAGGCAAACATGAAGTATAAAAGGTAGCAATAATAAAATAATCTATAAATTGTAACAATTTGTACACTTTCTACTGAAAGATCAAAAACAAACAAAGAAGAATGCTGGTTCAGTAACTGATGCTTTTTAAACTACAGAAACTCAAAGATATAGATTATCTTGACTTGGAAACTTTAAAAATGATCTTCCTGACCTCTGTGCTTTGTCAATGATAGCCTGATGCATTGATAGGTATGTGAGTTCATGGCAAAGTAAAGAAAGCCTAGAGCCAAAAAACTATCTAGCTCTTTTTTTAATTCTCATTAATATGTGTGCTTAATTCTCAACAGAATCATTTAATGTATATCAGCTCACAAATCTTATATCAATTCCATCAGAAATTCCTATTGGTAAATCATTCAAGCTGAGTGCACTAAAATACCTAAGCGCAAGAAAATATTATCTTGACGACTACTCATAGTGAATATTGGGAAGAATATTCAGAGACCTTTTGAGACTGTGTTCAAAGGGTTTTAGACAAGCCTTTCAAGAGGGGAACTAGTTAGTGTTAGTTAATATCCTACTAGTTTAGTATTAGAAAGATGAACATCTTAAAGTAAGTCTTTATAAACCAATGAATGCTATGATAAGTGAATTATTTGTTCAGATGAGCAAATTGGCATCCTGATTAGTTATTTGCCCAGAGGAACAAACTATAATACCTGGAAAAAGGGTCATAATTTTTTTTTGAAGCAAACAGCCAAGATGTTTATTTGTTTGGGACCTGATTTCAAATGGTCTGGCTTCCAGTAATGTAGACATCGGTATTCTCAGATTGTCTTCAGAGGTTTCCTCTAGCGTCAATAAATCACTTAGCTGATGGCCTCATTTTTTTTCATAACAAAATGAAGCCAAATCTCTCACTAAACAATCATAACACCACGAACTCTTTATTAGTTAGCTATTGCTACAAAATAATGTAGTCTCATGGACTATTCTAATGTCAGGATAGACAGTAAGCATCTATTTTTGGTACCTGCACATGTGAGTCAGCTGAAATTGGCTGGCAGGTTACTTTAGCGGCCTTGATGCCAGTCTTTGACTGATTCCAAGTATTTTTGTGAGTTTTTTATCCTCCTTGGACAAGAAGCTAAAGAAAGCTTGCTTTTTGGCAACAGTGAGTGCAGGAGAGCAAATTCAACCATTCAAGCATATTTCAGGCTTTGTACTGGCCATGTGCACTAAAATCTCCACAGACCAAAGTGAAACTCAAAAGTCAAGTTTGAATAAACCCTAACATCAGGGCCCACCCACCACCAAAAACAATTACTACCTACCATGCATGAGACTGTAGGGAAGACTTAACAATTGGGCTCAGTAATTCAGAGACTATGGGGAAGACTGAAGAACTGGGATCAGTAATTAAATCTTCCAAATCTTTTCAAAGAAAAGCCTTTTAAGTTTTTGATTCATTTTGTTTTTGAAGTAGGGTATCACTCTAGTCCAGGTTGGCCTCAAGCTCATGGTAATCCTCCTGACTCAGCATCCCTATTACTGGGATTGAAAACATGACCACTGCTCTCAGATTAACTTTAGTTTTCAACCAGCCTTAGAGCTAGAAGGAAAGTATCTCATGCAATGTGGTTTGATAAACTAGAAGACCTCTGTGAGATTTAGTCTCTGGTTGTCAACTGACAGTGTTTAGAATCACCATGGAAATAAATCTTTAGTCATGTCTATGAGGAATTTTCTAAATTAGGTTAGTTGAGGTGGGAGGATGCACCCTCACTGTGGGCAACACCATCCTGGATTTCATATAAAGGAGAAAGCTAGCTGAGCACTCAGCATTCCTATCTCCCTTGAAGTCTCCCAGATGATATGATTATATGATTCTGTTTTCCCCATAATAAGGCACTTTACCCTCTTGAACTGTAAGCTGAAATAAACTCCTTCCCTAAGTTGCTTCTGGTCAGTTATTTTGTGCCAGCAATGAGAAAGTAAGTGATATAACCCTTATGCATGCATGGAAAACTACTCAAATATGAATAACAGGGAGTTTCTCCCCCATATCATCTATTATACCATTTCCATAAAGTCCTTTATGGCCTATTGAAATTAGAATCTAATTAAACACTGGCATTAGACCAAGCAAGGGAAACAGAAAATACTGAAATTTTGATTTCATATGAGATTGTTTCAATGTTAAATCAATTAAATGTACCCAATAAATCTATCAACTTGTAATGAATCTGTATGAGTACTACAGAGTTTTATAACTCCCTTTATGATATAAAGCAGCTCCAGTGCCCCTTGATTATTCATGTAGCCCCCAAAGAGCTATCACTGTTCAAGCTGTATCCTTCCTTCTTTATTTCCAAATTCCCCTTGCTGTTTCCAGAACTATAATGTCCTTCTGCTCCTGAGGGAATACACTACACTTTTGGTTTTACTACGATAACAAAATGAATGAGTAGATAGTGAATTATGAACTTTAAAATAACTATTTAAAATTTGAAAGAAAGCAATTAATAATCTGACAAATGACCAGTGCATAGTTAAAGTTTAATTGCTGTTTTTTAAAAGAGACAATACTGAAGTGATTTTGACCATAAAGTTAAATACCAGTTCAAAAAGAATGGATGTCCAATAGTCATACACGCATATGAGTAGACAAGATGCAAGACCAGATTAACTCATGGGCAGCGGGTTCAACTCTTTTCTTTACTACAGTGTCAGAAATTTCTTACCTTGTGTAGTACCTGGATGGTAAGAATAGACAGAAAAACCAACAATACCCCTGAGATTCACTATCACTTAAAATAATCACTCTGATATAATTGGTTGCTGCGTGTGTATGAATGTGTGAATAATGTGTGTGTACATGTGTATGTTCATGCATATGAATGCAGACACACTTGTGATAACACAGGTGGAGGTCAGAGGACAACTTTTGGATGTGATTCCTCTCCTTCCACCTTGTTTATAGAAGACCCTCTTATTTTTCACTGTGATGATACTCATTAGGATAGCTGGCTTCAATCATCTAAGCAATTCTCCTGTATCCATCTTCCTTTTCACACTAGGCATGCTGGGAATACACTTCAACTTCTGGTTTCATGTGGGCTATGGGTGTCCAAACTCAAGACCTCATTATTCTCTGAGCCATGTCCCCAGCCCTGATGCTAAATTTAAATTATAAAAACATTGATATCAGTCTTGAGCTCTACAGAGAACAATGATATACCAGAATCTTCTACTTTATTCTTATAAAAATTACCTTTTGAAATGTGAAAATAAAGAAATGCAGTATATCACAACCATCTTTGTCTTTACATGTCACCTGCTATTTTAACGTCACAAAATATTTCCATTAAGTTTTAATAACAACAATAATGGAAGTGTCCTAACATGTACTCAGATCACTGTTATTGAAAAATAAACAAATGATTGGGTAGATTGCTCAGTGGTTAAAGCACATACTTGCAAAGCCCACTGGCCCAGTTCAGTTCCCAAGATACTTACATAAGCCAAATGCAAAAAGTAATACACTATATAAGTGGACTAAAGAACAAAAATCACAGGATCATCTCAAAAGATGCAGAAAAGGCATTCAACAAAATCCAACATCCTTTCATGGTAAAAGTCCTACAGAAACTGGGAATAGAAGAAAAATATCTCATTATAATAAATGTTATTTATGACTAACCTACAGCCAACATAATACTAAATGGGGAAAAACTTGAAGCTTTTGCACTAAATGCAGGAACAAGACAAGGGTGTCCACTGTCCCAACTTTTATTTAATTTAGTACTGGAAGTCTTAGCCATAGCAATAAGGCAAGTGACACACATAAAAGGGATGCAAATTGGAAAGGAAGAGAAGAACCTTGGAATACACCTAACCAAGGAAGTGAAGGATCTCTATAATGAGAACTTTAAAACATTCAAGTGAGAAATTGCTGAAGATACTAGGAAATGGAAAGAGATCCCATGTTCTTGGATTGGAAGAATCAATATTGCGAAAATGTCAAACTTACAAAAACCAATCTACACATTGAATTCAATGCCCATTAAAATTCCAATGGCATTCTTCATGGAAATAAAAAAAATCAATTGTTACTTCATTTGGAAGCACAAAAAAAACCTTGAATAGCCAAAATAACTTTGAGCATAAAAAGTAAGGCTGTTGGTATCACCATACCCAATTTGAAGCTATATTACAAAACTATAGTAACAAAAACAGCATGTTATTGGCACAAGGACAGACACATAGATCAAGAGAACAGAATAGAGGAGCCAGATGCCAATCAAGGCAGCTACAGCCATCATATTTTTGACATTTTTGTCAAAAATATTCTTTGGAGAAAAGACAGCCTCTTCAACAACTGGTGCCTGGAAAACTGGATATCTATATGTGGAAGGATGAAAATAGATCCTTGTCTTTCTCCATGCACAAGAATCAAGTCACAGTGGATCAGAGACCTAAAGCTCTGAAATGGCAAGAAGAAAAAGAAGGGAAACCCTTCAACATATTGATATAGGCAATGACTTTCTGAATATAACCCCAGTTGCTCAGGAAATAAAACCACTAGTCAACCACTGGGATATCATAGAATTGCAAAGCTTTTGTACAGCAAAGGACACTGTGAATTGAGAAAAGAGATGATGTACAGAATGGGAGAAAATCTTTGCTAGCTATACATCTGACAGAGGATTAATATCCAGAATATAGAAAGAACTCAAAAAACAACACAATAAGAAATCAACCCAGTTTAAAAAAAAATTGGCTATGTAACTAAGTAGAGAGTTCTCATCAGAAGAAATACAGATGGCATATAAACATCTGAAAAGGTTTTCTATATCTTTAGCCATAAGGGAAATGCAAATTAAAACTACTTTGAGAGTCCATCTCATTCCTGTCAGAATGGCTATCATCAAGAAAACAACTGACAATAAATGTTGGTGAGGATGCAGAAAAAGGGGAACTCTTCTACACTGTCAGTGAGAACGTACTCTGGTACAGCCATTGTGGAAATCAGTGTGAAGGTTCTTGAGGCAGCTAAAAATAGATTTGCCATATGATCCAGCTATAGCTCTCCTATGCATATATCCTAAGGATTCTTCTCACTACCTTAGAGATACACAACCATGTTTATTGCTGCTCTGTTCACAACAGCTAGGAAATAAAACCAGCCTAGATGTCCCTCAACAAATTAATAGATAATAAAGATGTGGTACATTTACACAATGGAGTTCTATTCAGCAGTAAAGAAAAATGAAATTATGAAATTTGCAGGGAAGTGGATAGATCTGGAAAGGATTATACTAAGTGAGGTAACCTAGGCCCAGAAAGCCAAATGTTGCATGTTCTCTCTCATATGGGGATCCTAGCTACAAATGTTTAGACTTATGTGTGAGCTGGAACCAAAAATTGGTAGCAAAGACAGGTAAGCCAGAAAAAGGCTATAAGGGAGGGAGGAGAGATAAGAACTTAGGGTGTATTGTATATATGTAAGTACAAGAACAGCTTACAGGAGTACAATGGCCTAAGTGAGGCCATGGGGAAAAGATTGAATAAAAGAGGGGTGGGGAGGGTCAAATAAAATTCAAGATATTATTCCTAAGACATATGAAAGCCTACTTTTTTGGATAACGGCACATACAGAAGCCATAGATTGTTACTAGAAAAATTTTTTCAATGCCAAGTATGGGCTACCTTCCAGTGAGTTGTTTCCCAGGAATATCCCTGTTGCCTCCAAAACATTACAGGCTATTGCCAAGGCCCTTGGTTTCCCACCAGAAACATGGCCAGCCTCTACTGCTGAAGACTCCACAGGCTCGGGCAGCAAGATCACTGAGAAATCAAGCTGGGGCTGAGCTGAAAACTTTCTCCCTATAGACTAGCCAACTGAAATCTGGGAAAAGCTGCATTGCATGCTGCCCTATGGAAGACAGAAGTCATCAACAGTGAAAACAGTGGACACTGGAAGCCTCAAGTTTGGCTAGACAGACCAAATGACCAATTGTGTGCAATAGTGGCATGTCTGTTCTAGGGGAAATCAACTGCTCTCTAACTGGACTGGAGGCCCATTCTTTGGAAGCAAATACATTCCTGGCACTGAAAATCTAATCAAAAGCCTATGAGGGGCTGGAGAGATGGTATTGCAGTCAGGTTCACATTGATGGTAGAAATCACCCAACCAAGAGCAGCTGGTGGGAAAAAGAGGTTTATTTTGGCTTATAGGCTTGAGGGGAATCTCCAAGATGGCAGGGGGAAACGATGGCATGAGCAGAGGGTGGACATCACCCTCTGGCCAGCATAAGGTGGACCATAGCAACAGGAGAGTGTTCCCAACACTGGCTTGGGGAAACTGGCTATAACATCCATAAGCCTGCCCCCCCCCAACAATACACTGTCTCCAGGAAGCATTAATTTCCAATTGCTATCAGCTGGGAAACCTAGCATTCAGAACACCTAAATTTATGGGGGACACCTGATGCAAACCAACACAGATGGCTTAGCGATTAAGGCACATACCTCGGATATCTAAGGACTCAGGCTTGAGTCTACAGGTCCTACATAAGCCAGATGCACATAGTGGCATATGCATCTGGAGTTCATTTTCAGTGGCTAGAGTCCCTGGTACTCCCATTCTCACTCTCTCTATCTCTCTCCCTCTGTCTGTAATAAATAAATAAATAAATATAAATAAATCTTTTTTAAAAAAGCCTATGGGAAGGGAGGTCATGAGCCTTAGGGGTATAAAGCCTGCTCTTTTCTGGCTAAATGCATATACTATACTCACCAAACTGCCCTGCAAGCATTATACTTAATGTTCATATTCATATATTAATGCTACTCTCACTTTTGGTCAGAGAAGCTTCTCTTTTCAGATGGTGGTGACCACTGGGATGACTCAAAAGGCAACATAGTACTTAGAAGAAGTGACAGAGAAATGTTTAGCACTGAAACATCTCTATCACACCCTCCAAGACTCAAGGTCCATTGCAGAAGAGGTGGGGGAAAAGATGTAAGAGCCAAAGGAAGGGTAGGACCACTTACAATGCAACTGTCCACACAGAAATTGGCCTTGATAGCCATGACCTCACACTTCCTAGCAATACCTTCACAAGACCCTCATAATAGGCGGAAAAGATGATGACATCAAAATAAAAAAGAGACTAATGGAGAGAGGGAAAGGATATGATGGAGCATGGATTTGTGAAGGGGAAAGCTGGGAGGGGAGGGAATTATTATGATTTAATGTCAGTAAGTATAGAAGTTGTCAATAAAAAATTATACATTAAAAAAATAAAAACAAAAGATGCAAAAAGAATCTGGGCTGGAAAGCTGGCTTAGCCATTAAGGTACTTGCCTGCGAAGCCTAAGGACCCATGTTCAACTCTCCAGATCCCACATAAGCCAGATGCACAAGGTGACAGAAGCATGCAAGGTCTCACATGAACACAAGGTGGCACATGCATTGAGTTTGATTACAGTGACTGGAGACCATAGCACATCAGTTCTCTCTCTCTCTCTCTCACACACACACACACACACGCACACAACAAACAACAACAACAAAAAACCCCAAACAGTATTTTGGGCTTGCCTCAAAAAATAAAAAAAGTAGGTCTGGAGGGATGGCTTAGTGGTTAAGGTATTTGCCTGCAAAGCCAAAAGATCCAGGTTTGATTCCCCAGGACCCACATTAGCCAGATGCACAAGGGGGTGCACACATCTTTACTTTGCAGCAGCTGGAGGCCTTGGCACACCCATTCTCTCTCTTTCTCTCTCTCTCTCTCTTCTTCCTTCTTTCTCTGTCAAATAAATAAAAATAAAATATTTTTAAAAATAAAATAAGCGATTTTAATGACTAATGCATGTATATATGCATATATATTCACATATAAATGACATATAATTTAATCTTTAAGAAGGAAATGAAGCCCTTTGTGACAACATAAGTGAATTTAGGAAACATTATGTTTATTGAAATAAGCCCGGTATAAAATATAATTGTCAAAGGACATATCTTAAATTAAGAAACTAGCAAAAATCCATTTCATAGAAACAGACACTGAGGTACTCACTAGGCAAGAAGAAGTGAGAGAAATGGAAAGATGCAAGTCAAAGAACACATCCTTTCAGGAATAAGATGAAGAATTCTGGAACTGCAATGTAAAACATTGTAACTGTCGTCAATAGTAGTATACTTTGCATTGAACTTTCTAGAAAGAGTAGATCTTCAGTATTCTCACCACATAAAAGGTCAGTGGTATGTGAGCAAATGATACCTTAATTGCCTTGATTGTGATAAACTTTTTGCAATGTATATGTACAGCAAAACATTATACTATATACTGAATCGTATGCATTTTTGTTATTTATACCACAATAAAGTCTAAAAACAAATACTATAATATTACTTAGCATGTCACCAAAAACTAGTTTTAAAGCTGAGGAGATTGCTCAGTACTGAAAGGCAGTAGTCTGTAAAGCCTGGATGGCCGGGGTTCAATTCCCCAGTACTCACATAAAAACAGATAGACAAAGAGGCATAAGTGTCTGAAGTTTGTTTACTTCTCTCTCTCTCTCTCTCTCTCTCTCTCTCTCTCTCTCTTAGATAAAAAAGATAGCTTTAAAAAATTTTTAAAGTACATGGTAAAGAAGTTTTCAAAATCATAGCCATGTATTTATACATACATATTATTACAGTTAGAACATGTTATGAACTTAATATACTTGAAACTTTCCTTTATATACACATTTACAAATACATGTTGTGGCTAAAGTTAGACCCAACATCTTCTTCTTTTACCTAGGATAACAAAATAGTAGAAATATTCCAGCTCACAAAATAAGAATATTTTTGCTGACTTCCTGATCTCTGCAGCCTCCTGGGATTGACTCATGCAGTGTCTCTATTCTTACTAAGAGAAATATTTTTTTTGTGGGAACATAACACAGTTGCTCCTAGATTTCCCTGTCAATCCAATTCCTTTCAATATCATAACAACCTACATTCAAGTGGTGTCATTACCAGCTGAGGCAGAACCAGACCTGTGGGTATTTCATGATCTGCAGTAATACAGGCTTAAGAACTCTAGAGGCACCACAGCTCTTGACTATCCAATATCTGATGTGCCATCACAACTCCATATCCTCCCCAGCTGTCAGGACCTCACAACAAACTCCTAAATGACACAAGTCTTACAGAGTAGGTAAGAATGAAACCATAAACAATTTCTTTAAATATAAAAATAGTATGGAAATCATAACAATAATGGAGCTTCTAATAACTGCAAATCCTGTAAGATAGTCTCTCCATCTTAACATGAGAAAATTACACAGAGGGTAAAAACTTCCCCAAGGAATGATAGTTTTGGGCTTAGAGGAGGTTCACTGCATTCCAGAAGATGTCACGCCTATAGATGGCATTTAGATTAGAATTCTGACAGTTGACTATGGACAACTTGTTCTTTTGCATATAGGAAGTAGCCCCAACCTCAAAATGTAGTCTCAATCTTCATATACTCATAGATAATACTAATGCTCACCACCTCTGATGCTAAATGATAAATATATACCAGACATTTGAATGCTAAATACGTACCAGACACCTCTGGTACTGAATGCTAAATATATACTTGACATTTTGCTAAACCCATCAAGTGGAATAAACTGATTTTACCCTATACTTTCTACTTTTCCACCTAGGAAATGGAAGCGTTGAATCATTAAGTAAATTGCCTTTGTTATTCTTGTAAGTCAAACACTGACTCAAGCAAAACCAGAAGGTCTAGCCACATAAGAACACACTGAACGCCATCTTGAAGTGATGATGAAATCTCAGAGCATTTCTCTGGTGACTAAAGATGTTGAACATCTCCCTAAGTATATAATAGCCATTTTTTTTTCTTTTGAGAATTCTCTGTCCAATTTTTGATTGGGTTGTTGGATTTTTTTATTGTTCAGTTTTGTTAGTTCTTTCAGCATTATAAATATTAGGCCTCTGTCTGAAGCATAGCAGGCCAAGATTTTCTCCTATTCTATGTGACATCTTTTGACTCTGTTGATGGTTGATTTGTCCGTGCAGTAGCATTTTAGTTTTGTGAGGTCCCGTGGTTGACTGTTGATATAATTTCCTGTACTACTGGGATCTATGAGGAATGAGGAATACTTACCCACTGCTGGTGGAAGTGCAAATTTATAAAACCACTATGGAAATCAATATGGAGACTCCCGAAAAAGATGAAAATAGATCTATACCATTTGATCCAGCTAAGCCGCTCCTGGGCTTATACCCTAAAGTCTCCACTCTTTACTACAGAGATACTTGCTCATACATGTTTGTTGCTGTTCTGCTCACAAAGCTAGGAGTTGGAACCAGTCCAGAAGCCCAGCAACTGATGAATGGAAAATGAAGATGTGATGCATATACACAATGAAATTATACTCCATGGTAAGGAAAAAAATGAAATAATGAAAATTTGGGGAAAATGGATTGAGTTTAAAAAAAAAATCATTCTAAGTGAGGTCACACAGACACAGAAAGACAAAGGCCACATTGTACTCTTTCATTTGTGGTTCCTAACAGGGATCAACTAGAGATGAGTACAAACAGTACATCAAGAAAATGGGGATAAAACCAGAATGAGGCCAAGAGAGAAAAGAAACAGGGAGAGAGGAGAGGAGGAGTTACTTGACAGGCTAGGGGAAGTCCAGAATACAGGAGGTGGGATGGGCTTGGAAGGGAAATGGTCAGGGAGAGTAGGCAGGGAATTACTCAAAAGATAAGATAACATGAACCAGTTCCATGGATATCCTCCTTCTGGCTAGCATTCTACAAGTTATAGCCACCAATAAAGGGAGAGAGGGGACAGTCTGGACAAAAAATGCCCTGTAGAAAGTAAAAAAAAAAAAAAAAAAAAAAAAGCTTAACCCTAAAACCACAAGCTCAAACTGGGCAATCCCAGGCCAAGAGTTACACTGCACAGTGAGTCCTTGGCTAGAAAGATCCATGAGGTCCCCAAAACCATGTAGCCACTGCCAAAATACTTGATTACCAGATAGAGCTAAAAGGCAAGACACTATTGCTAAAGACCCCAAAGGCTATTGTCATAGGACATTAGAATACCATCCTGGAACTGAAAGGGAAACTAGCTCCCTCCTGGCTAGCCCTCATAGTGCTGGAGAGCCCTATGGGAGCTACTGAAGGGCAACGGTTACCAAAAACATGAATGAGCAGGGGACCCTGTAAACTATGAAACCAACCAGCCTGAAAAGAAGTACACACTTGTGCAACATTGGCACACAGCCTCTGTAGGCAACCAACTGTTTCCTGATTGGACACAAGGCCTGCTCGGTGGCAGAGAACTCATATCTTGTACTGGGAACTAAGTCAGAACACCATGGTCAGGAAATTAATAGACTTCAGAGAGAAGCCCCCACTTCTCTCTGGAGAATAAGAGTGGGCTTGCCCAACAAAAGTTTCTTAAGTCGCTTTGCATACCTTCTTTAACCCAAGCTATCATCATCACCCTTGGTTGGAGAATCTGTTTTATTTTACAGATGGCAGAAAAAATGGAGGAAAGCCAAGATTCATAGATAAGACAAGAAAAAAGATGACTGCCCACCTTAAAACGTGACAACTCTACCACATCTGCCAGGGATCAGGAGAAATTGCAGAGGAAGCTATGACATGAGTACTGCTCTCACTGCTAGCCTGACAACCAGCTCCATGGTGATTGTGACAGATAGAGTGATCAATCAAAACCCATCAAAGCAGAAACCCAAAAGCTATACAGAACTCAACACTAAATCAGACTGCCCACAAGCTCAGAAAACATTTCAGAAGTGGGGATAGGAAGATTGAAAGAGCCACAAAATGGGTAGAAATACCCTGAGGCACAGTTCCCCTGTTACCCCATAGGGACTGAGGCCTTTGTGACCCCAGAGTGAGTACCATTACCCCAGTGAGGATGGACCCCAGGGAAATCATAGCAGGGGTGAGAGGATAAAAGAGTATAACTTTTATATATTAAGTTAAATTTTAAAAATTATAAAAAGAACATGTTATGCTCATGGCAGTTCTGCTATAACACCGAATAATTGGAAATACCTCTGATGTTCATCCACAATCAAAGAGATCAACAGATCAACCTTCCATATTCACAGAAATGCTACTCAGCCATGAAGGAAAGAAATAATACAGAGAATAGACCTGTTTTTAACTACTTGTGAGCTAAATCATCTGCCTAATTCCACTCTAATGTCTTCCCTTTATATTTCCATCTGGTACAATGAGAAACTCAAGTTCCCCCACATACACACTGCACAGTTTTGGTGGACTCTATAATGTATCCCCTTGCTGGGTATTGAGACAGCAATGTGAAATAGTACAGGCTTCATTGCCATGTAAATAAATTCTATGATATTAAGAACTGAAAGAAAGTATGGTGTGGAAGGGGAAAAAGAAAAAAAAAAAAAAAAAAAAAAAAAAAAAAAAAAAAAAAAAAAAAAAACAAGAGCTGGAATGTGTGGGTCCAAAAGCTGGTCTGTGGATGATTTTCCAATAATCAAACTGATAAGCTGAACAAAAAAACCCATTCTGATAGTGGATCATTCAAAACTGCAATGCTCTCCACCCAGGGGGAAAAAAAATCAATAGTGAAACATGTGCTGTGATAAACATCTCTCCTTTTAAAAAAGGTAATCATATGTGGTGGTTTAAATGTAAAATGTCCCCATGGGCTATGTCTGAACATTTGAATCCAACTAGCAGTGCTATTTGGGAAGGTCCTTAGGAGGAAGACCTTTGTTGAAGGAAGTGTGTTGCTGGAGGTAGGCTTTAAGATTTTTATAATCCAGCCCTGCTTGTTGTTGTTGTTTTTTTTTCCTCTTTACTTCTCCCTGTGATGTGATGATGTGACACTAACTTCTTGCTTCTGCCATGCTTTCTCCTCTATGAGGTACTCTACTCTCTAGAACTGTGAGTCGAAATAAGCACTTTACTTCCCTACACTGCTTCAAGTTATGCATTTTGTCCCAGCAATGAGAAAGTGATGGACACATCACGTGAGGTAAAATCTACTGGAGTATCTATAGAGGACACCAATCTATAGAATCATGAAAAGCAGAACATTAGAAGAGTGTTGGTGCACATAACAATGTTTTATTCATAGCAACATTAAATAACAGCACAACCAGTGTGAGGATAAATAAATTGTTCTAAAGTAGTAGCAAATACATATCAATTTAGCCATGGTAAAGAAAACCTAAATTACCAGGACAAATAAAATTAATCAAAGGAAAAATTTTTAGACCACTAACATTTATCTTTATTACTATAAAATCATTGTTTTATATATCATTTGAAGGAAGGCTCATTAGCTATAAAGTATAAAGGTAGAATTTTGCAAGGAGTGGAGGTGCACACTTTTAATTCCAGTACTTGGGAGGCAGAGGTAGGAGGATCACTGTGAGTTCAAGGCCACTCCGAGACTACAAAGTGAATTTCAAGTCAGCTGGGCTAGGGTAAGACCCTACCTTGAAAAACAACAAAAAATAAAATAAAAAGATACCATAATAAAAAGTAGAATTTCTATGCATCTATACAAAGTAATGCTAAGAACTAATCTTAAAACAAAGTATGGATGAATGATCAACTAAAAATGTAAGCCAACACAGGGTTATGACAGCTACTTCAAAAATGGAGAATTTTTCTAGGTTTTATGATATTTGTGTTTATTAGCTTTTCAAAATTGGAAATTTCTTGTTATTTCATCATTCAATATAAGTTTTTACTATTAGGTGTAGTTTATTTTCCAAATTCTGTATTCTTTAATTCTTAAAGAATAAGTCCAAAACTCCTACAAAAAAATGATTCTCAAATAAAGAAGAGAAATGATACAAAACAGTAAAGTTTTATATAAAAAGCCTATATATCCATTCCAATGGAGGGGCACAATTTTGCCCTCCTGGGAATACTTGGCAAAATCTGGAAACATGCTTGCCTGGCATGACAGAAGCAAATACCACTTCCACCTTGGAGACAAAAGTTAAGGATGCTGCACTAATTCCCAGGGCAGCTCACCGTGAAAAAGAATGATCAAGTCCAACACAGCAACAGTGCCAAGGCTGAGATACCAGCATGCCAGGCAGAAAATATCATCATCATTGTATCTGCTGGTGCAAAGAAATACCATCCACACATGGACCAGCGAGAGTCACACTGAGATATGTATCATTCTAGATTGCAGAAGCTAGTAATATAGAACTCAGGGATGGTTAGAGACAGCCAGGCAAAAATCAAGTGATCTATTTCTCTAGCATTTGTGCCTGAAATGTTTATGAATTTCTTAGTGAGAGAAGATTGAATTTATACTGCCACAATACCACTCTATAATTTGTAACTGTTGCTTTTTTCCCTTTCTCCATCTCATTGCCTGCCTGCTTAAAAAAGCGAGAGATATCCTTTTTAGAACTATTGGCAAGTTTTTAAAAATGTTTCATGCCTTAGGGTGTTTGGTACACTGTTAGAAGTTAGCTGATACAAGAGACATTAGCCAACCTGTCTCCTTTGACTCTCATAAACACATAAACAAAGAAACACACACACCCATGAACGCTCGTGTGCACACACATACACACACTTGCTCCTTAAGCCAACCTTGCCAGAAGGAGAGATGTCAATAGAAAAGGCAAAAAAACTAGACTACATGAATAAGTTTCTAAACATCAGTCTTTGTGTGAAGTATTTGGAGAATGGCTGAGGACAGTGTTCATTTTGCTTTGCTTTCACCTTGCCTGTAGACTAGAAAGAGTTTCTCAGCTGGGGATAGGGTTAGTACTCAATGTGACAGCCAATGAAATGAATGACACTCTGGTCTAAGAATCTCTGGTTCTTGTTCTCCATCAGGTCCAGTAGGTAATAATGGAGCAAAGGGTAAAGAAAGAGACATATTTAGCTCAGTTTTGAAACTGAAAGTCCAAGATTAGGTGACCAGTACAATTCAGCCTCTAATGAAGATCCCATTGGCTGACCCACATAATAGCAGGCGGCATTATGGTAGGATTATTTTATTAGTCTTTACTTCTTAAATGTCTTACCATCTCAAACATCTCCAAGCTGCAGACCAAGTCCCCAACACTTTTAAGTCCCCTTACATGTTAAGTGAGGGAAAAAAAAAACATGAAAGAAATCAAAGAAATGATTAACATGCCCTGATATAAGTGAAACATATTTTTACATTTAATTATATAACTACATAATTATAGCTTATGTAATTCATATGCTATGCATACATTTTTCTATACTTCTCATGTTTGTATTTTCTTGAAATTTCAAGTTAAAAACAAACACCACCTTGTGACAAAAATCTTTAGGTATCTTTCAAGGAAAAGCACATGAACCAAATAGAACAGATTAAAATGTTTTTAGTGAACTTCTTGGTCCCTAGAGAGGGTCGAAGAGAGAATCAATACTTTGTTTCAAAGATATATTGATTGGGTATCCCTTGACAGATTAAACTTTGAGGAGAAAATTGTCAGGCTTATGAGATAATTATCTGTCCTGTTTAGAGCTTTAATAAATAGTTTTCTGAGCAGCACATGGGTCTATGTAAGACACTATGGGGCACAAAGAGAGATAAGGATGTCCCATAGCTCCAAGAAACCCATACGATGTCAAGTGACTTATAATATAGGAGTGAAAACATCTAGAGTTAAGAGGCCACGCTATATATGGATTCTTATGAAAACCAAAGTTAAATCCATGAATCTGATTGACTCAAATAAAAATTGAAGTAGAAATAGAGATAATGTCTCAATAGCAGTTAAAATAAGGCTGATTCATTCTGCTCCACCATAGGCTCTTTAGTCTATTTACCAATTGTAAACACAAAGAATAGCAGGGATTCTTTTTATTTTATTTTATTTTTTTTTATTTTTATTTTTCCTTTGAGGCAGGGTCTCAGTGCAGGCTGACCTGGAACTCACTCTGTAGCTCCAGGCTGGATTCAAACTCAAGGTGATCCTCCTTCCTCAGCCTCCCAAGTGCTGGGATTATAGGAATGCACAAGCATTACTAGTTCATCTTTAAAATTCTCTAAAAGTGGTCCTGGTTTGGTAACAGCTGTCAGTATAGTTACAGGATTGCTAGGCATCTAAACAAAACGCAATCCTGGATCTCTTTGAATCTTCTTGTGAATCCCATTTTGCCTCAGTTTCTACCATTTCTATACAAATATGCAAGGGTCATATCAAATATTTTCATCTTAACTTCTACCATAGCTTAATCAGCATATGAGAATATGAGGACTCATAATGAACTCTCATTACCTGGAATAAAAAGTTACAATGAAAGATATCCCAAATATACCAAAGCAAATCACATAGCCAGGATAGAAAGCAGTAGACAGCTGTCAATTTTCTATGTTAAAGGATAATATAACTGTAAATAAAACAAAAACAAATAATTTTTCTTGAGATATTTCCAAATTATTCTTTCATCAATGCATTGCTTAACACACTCAACTGACATCCTAGGAAGACAACTGGAGTCTAAGACTGAAGCAAAAAGAAAAGTCTAAAGATGGCAAAACCTGACTGGACCAGAACCAGATATTGCAAGAAAGGATTTATGTGTTTAAATGCCCCTGTGAGAGAACACAAGCAAGAACTTTCAGAGAAATGCTTAGAAATCCATTGGTATCTGTCAATATGATCCACATTTTCAACCTACTAATCCACTAGCAACTAATGGCTGGCTTGGTGTTAGGATAGACAATAGGAACTGCACAGTCATCGAAGACAAAAGTAATGAGCTAAGTTTTGATGTGTTGTTGCTATCATTGTTTTATTCGTTTTAGGGTCAAAAGTAGCAGCCGATGGGTCTGAGATTGACAAAACAGTGGTGGGAGATAATTTCAACGATGTGAAAGAAAATGTAAATACAGGTAATCTTCGCCGTGAAAACTGAATTGACTCCAACCCTCATGTTGGCAGTCATGTTACCCATGCAATGCTATTGGAGATGGATAATAAAGATCGAAGATGAATAAAGAGTATTATTACCCTGATCATGGAGAAATAGATTTTTTTTCCTCAACATCATTTTGGTAAGACTTTGTTCTTTATGCCAGCAAAAGCACTGAAATCATTCAAAAGAAAAATCATTACACATAAAAGGATTTATGCCATAAGAAGGGAGAAGTTTGTAGTAAAGGTGTGAAGGAAATTTTGTTCTTAGTGTAGCAAAAGAATAAAACCTTGACATCATTTTAAATTCATAATGTCTTCCAAGATTGATTCTTGGGTGAGAGTCCTCTGGCCTTAATTGGAAAGGAAGAAGAAAGAAGAAAGAAAGGAAGAAAAGAGAGAAAGAAAGAGAGGGTGAGAGAAAATGTCTGTATCAAAAAGCTCAGCCTACTGACTCAGCACATTATTGGAACATGACAATATTGCCATCTACTGTCTAAGTGCAGCAACAGTCATTTCAAGCATTCCTACCCATTCCCACCCACCGCTGTCTGAAATCTTAAAAATTATGTGATAAGAGTATATCTCTACAATATTCTAAAAGAGATGTGTCATAACATAAAGTTCACTCTATGTTTTTAGCAAATCGTTACTTTTGTATTCACATATATTATTTAAGGAGTTTAACAAACATTATTAAAAAATTAACTGAAACTACTTTATATAGTAATAGTAAAGACTTCCTGGATAGTTTGAAAGAATGGCCCCTTTTCCTGAATTTAATTTTCCATTAGCATCCAGACTGTTTTCTTAATCTAATTAGTAATGAAAATTTCCTTGTTAAATTTGGAGGATTTGATTTTGGAGACAATTGCACCAGACAAGATAGAAAAAGAAACATATCGACATGTTTATAACTTCACTATATCTGCTAAGCACTGTCAATAATGAGCTTTAAATGATAATTATGAACCCCTTAATGTAGCTTATATATTAGCTGTCCTATAGAAGAAAGGAAGTGTGAAGTCTCTGAGTAAACAGACCACAGGGTCTTCTAATTAAAAGACATATAGATGATTACATTCGTTGTGTAAATCACAAAATCCTCCTAAACTAGACATAGGCAAAATTAAATAGGCCAGAAAGAAAACAGGCTCAAGGCAAAGTACCTAGCATAGTACACATGCTCGCTGAGTCTGGTGATTGCATAAGTTTAAAACTGCTCAAATGGTAAGGAAATTGATCTGTTTCTTTAAGTTTATTTAAAAATATTTGCAGTTCATTACTCTGTCATGTTTCATCTTAAATGCAGAATATTTTTGAAGACACCGAGCTCCCAAGTGGTGGCACTACAACTAGAACCACTCTCTCATGGAAGCAGTCACCAACAACCCCGGTGAATGGAGCCTCTGGCCTTATGTGTCCTGGACAGGAATAACCTCAGGCTCGCTGCTTCCGGTGGTGAATGCTTACTCTGTTCCAGCCCTCACGCCGAGCCCTGCTTGCACTACACTCCATCATACCCAACCCTATCAATTAGATGTGACACTACCTTAATATGTGCTTGCTCTCTGACCCCATTTAGGACCTGATCCAAGTGAGGTGAGAAGGTAAAACCACATACACCGCACACCCTCAGCTAAGTTCCTTCTCCTAATCCTTGGTATCAGTTTTGTTACAATGCAAGCATCAGAAGAGCTCATTTTCCTGAGCATAAAGAAGCCATCTAGAGGGGTGAGGGATACGTGGGAACATTGCTGACATATAGACAAAGTCTTCTGTTTGCTGCCTGGAGATGCGTTCTACTTGGATAATCCAGCAGTGGTAAAATGTCTTCATTCATCTCATACCAGCTCTTCCCGTTTAGGGAGTCATCAAAGTCTGCTCTCTCCCCTTATTTCACTCTGATATCTCTAAACCCAAGCAATATATTATTCAGCAATACAGGAGTGTTAAAAATTAAAATGTATAATATTTGAGTCCTTTCAGAACTCTCCCCTGATCCGCCAGTCACAGATGCTAACTAAAAAAAAAAAAGTCTGCTTATAGCTGTTTCTTTTTCATCTCATTTCTCTGTTTACATGTTTGCTACTTCAAATTATCTCCTGTGGCCACACATCTGTCCTTCACTTCAGTTCTGTTTCTTATTCAATCGTTCTTCTACTGCACAGTTAACCAGAACTTATTCTTGGTCCACTGCTTGATTTTGAGCATCCACATAGCTGTCAACTCGTTGAGAACAAATCTCATTTCCATTAAACCAAACGCAGACAGCAGATTTAATTCACCTGACTCATAATTGGCTCCTGCCATGTTAGTAACTTGCATCCTAGATTGTCACTCAGGGAGACTTTCAGCTCGAACACGCAAGGAAATGAAAGAGCTGCCTTGAAGCAGGCCAGTGAACACATGCCCGAGGTAGGAAGCTTGCAGACAATAGGACAGGAGAAAATTCTGTGTTCACAGGACAATGATCCTAGGGCAAGTGGAAAGAGAAACAGTCCTCTGAGATTTTTCTCTTCAGTGGATAATGGAGTGAAAAGAGAGAATGTCACTGTGTGAGCACAGATGAGAGAATGGTCTCACGGTGTCAGGGGCACAGGAAAGCGTGCTAATGTACAATGGCCACACAGGGAGATGATGCTTGACAGATGGGGAGGTAGGTACTGGTGTCATGCAGATACTTTGCAAGCCACGTTTTTCAACAAGATTGGGAAATCCATGCTGGCCCAGCGGTGGTGTCTGGGAAGTGTATGCAGGCCAGGGATTGGTTTAATTTTAGATGAAGCAGATATTAGAATAGATAGCAAATTAGACAAGCAAAATCAGAAGCCAGCCCCAAACACTTCAGTAAGGGGAAGGATATGTAAACAAATGATCATAGATCATAGATGGCATAGGAACGTTGGTGGCAAGCGAGACCAGTCAGCTGGAATTTGGAGCCCAGCTTAAAGAGTCTGCATTTATCCAACTCTAAAATACCTCAGTGTTTCCTGGACTCATTGACCAGAGGCCTGACTGACAACCAACTTGACGATATCTCAGTGTCTCCTGGACTCTGAGACCAGAGGTCTGACTGAGGTTATCAGTCTTGTCACCTGCTGTTTTGGGAGGGTAATTAACAAGGAGAGAAACTGCGCTGAAGTGAAAAGGCATTTATTTTCAAACTGGGAGACAATTGGTGTAGAAACGCCTCGCTGTGCTGACGCCAGCTTCAGTGCTGTATAGAAGATGGACAGAGGAGAAAGCCAGGAGACGGATGTGCAGAGGCATGCAGCAGTTTCGTTCCTACATGGGGCTGGGTCAGGTCTGCTTCCATGAGCTCCAGCTAAAGCCCCCTGGTGCTCGGGCTTGGGTGGCTGGCTTCCATGAATCCACACATTTAGGCAGTTGCTTACAGGAAGCCAGCAAGGAGCAATCCTCGTTTAATTGCCCAATGTTAAGAGAGTCCTTGAGAGGACAGATCAGCAGCAGCAAGACAATTCCAGTTTAAACAGCCATGATGTTGATATTCAACCTCAACTCTTCAGACCTTTAACTGATGTTAACTTCCTATTATACCAGACCAATCTCAGAAACATCTAAGCTAGGTTTCCCAAATAAACATGCACTTTGCTGTGTGCAGGATCAATGAAAAGAAAGTGACATGAAATGTAATACAGAAAGGAGGGTCCTCTGGAGGGAAGGCTTTGAAATATCAGAGAGAAGATCCTCAAAGGTCTTCCATGGAGAAGCAGTGAGTGAGGAACTCAGTCTGATATTGGCCCTACTGCAGGACAGGAGGGCAGGGAAGTTATACCAGAGCCAGCCAAAACTGTTTTTGAGATGCTAAAACCACTGGCTTCATAGTTAACTCGGAGGTGTTTCTCTTCTTCCCTGTTTGCTTCGTGGAATTCTCTGCTGCCAAGGAAGGGTGCTCTGACCCTTGCTATATGCAAGCATGTTTACCCCTCCAGCATAACCAAAGGGCACTGGGACAGGAGAGGAGTAAAAAACAGATTTCTCAATCTACATCATAGCAATACTTTCAAATCTGAGCATACAGGGAGAATGCCTTTATTCATAAAGTCCCAGAATTTTTCAAAATGCAAGGTACTCATAAAGTTTCTTGATTAAATTTTCATGATGGTTTTTGTGCTTGCATTTTAGAATGTGTATTTATTACAAAGTTAAGTTTTGGAGAGTAATTACTCTCTGAAATTGAAATCAATGTTTTATCTCCTCAAATTCTGAAAACTGCCAAAAAAAATTCTAACAATTGTTTTCCTTGGGCATATTCTAATTCTTAATTTTTTAAGTTAGGGGGGAGGTGTCAAGAATTACACCTAGTCACTTGGGAGGCTAAGGCAGGGCGATTGTGAGTTCAAGAACAGTCCAGGTTACACAGTGAGTTTGGGGTCAGCTTGGAGTATATAGTGAGAATCCCTGTCTCAGAGGAAACCTAACCAAACAAACAAACAAAAAAGATTTAAGTATTCTGAATGTCACTCATGTATATAAGAGAAATAAACATTACATTACTCTGATAAAAATGTAAAATTTTTATAGAAAATAAATTGTGCATCACAAATACTTTTCAAATTATACATTGGAAATATTTTCATTTTTCCCATCAAAATTTAGTTATTGAATATTTTTTATAAGAATAGCAAGCACTTAAACTGGAAAAGTTAAATGCTTTTTTCTATAGGAAAATATTTTCCAAAGAGCATCTTATTATATTGTGGGCATGCAGAAATGACCTATGCAACATGGGGAAAATTTATGTGTTATTTCTAGTATAAATCATAACATTTATTTCTGAGAAAAAAAAGTGCTGATAGTAAATGATATATAATTGCCCTTTACTTGAGATCTGTAGGACACCATTTACGTTCACAAATCATCAGCGCCGCCTTGTGGCCATTTATGAATATTTCTTTTTCAAGGTGTTCGCTTACCTGAGAGAATACTTTCAAGATTTGAGGTACTTTTGTTTTGAACCGACTGTTTGAAATCTACTTAAATTAAAATGTTTTTTTCCTGTGTAAATGTGTATGTATATATAGGTACAAAAATATGTACAGATTTCACAAGATTGAGAATTACATGGAACTCGAAATGTTGTGTGATTCATAATCATGGTGGCCTCCAGCACATTTCCCAAGAATACCTCTTCATCTTATACCATTTGCAAAACTACACAGTGAATGTTTAGATCCCAAAATCCATGATCCAAGCGTGCTCTCAGACCTGACTGCATATTCAAACTACCAGAGTATTAAAAGCAACAAGAATGAGGCCATGCTGGTGTGTCTTCTTAGAGACAGGTTTGGGAACTGATTGCTTTGTAAATGATGTTTCAAAACTCGGATGCATAAGAATTCAACTTGGAAAGAACATATAAAGAGAGAAAGGCCAGACGTGGTGGTGCATACCTTTAATCCCAGCACTCAGGAGGCAGAGGTAGGAGGATCGCAGTGAGTTCAAGGCCACCCTAGGAGTACATAGTGAATTCCAGGTCAGCCTGGGCTAGAGTGAAACCCTACCTCGTGAAACAAAACAAAACAACAAGAACAAAAAAAGTGGAGAGGAGATGAGTCCACCTTACTTGGAAGTTTGAGGCTGGTGAAATGTTGAATCTTATTGTTCAACTACATGTGGTTCTGCATGGGGTTATTACTATGGAATGGCAAGAATGAGGACAGATGTTTCAGCTCCCAGAATCTTACAAACTATGCTACTGATATACGAGATTCACTCATGAAAATACAATGTGTCAAATCCACAGAGATTACATAGAAAGACATGTGTAGGGACTATTGATTTACACAGGATTAGGTGTCACATTTAATCAGTTCCTGAAAATACAGGCAGAAGCTTATTTTTAAGGTTTTTAAGGTAATTAGTCTGAAGTTACAAACATTTCAAAATAATTGGCATCAGAATTTTAGGTGTTTGAAGGTGTTATAGGAACTTGGTCCATGCGTGAAAGCCAAGCTTTTTAAATGAAAAGACCAGTTTTATTGCCAGTAGAGACACCTAACAGCACTCTGAAGCCCATATTAATAAGACTGAATGTAATTGAATGTCAGCAGAAATGGTGATTTATAAAGTACTTCATACCCTGTGTATAATGAAAACCCTTGGCACTGAGTCCTAATATTTGATGGAACATGATAGTGACTTTATTTCCAATAGCCAGTTTGACCTACAACCTTCTATCATTTTTATAGTGATCTGGTATCTCATTTCTACCTATGTCTCTGGTTTTCATCTTTGAATAAGGAGAAAACATATAAATTTGAATTTTGACTTTTCTCCTTCATTTGCTTGATAAATTTTCAATAAAACAAAATAAGTCTTAGAAAATATATCAGAATTATATATGTCCAAATCAACATAAAACTGCTTTATATTTGACTCATTTAGTTTTGCTTTTTTGTTGTTGTTGTTTTTGTGTTGTTTTGTTTTGTTTTGCTTGGAAATAGGGCCTCATGTAGCCTAGGCTGGCCTGAAACTTATTATGTAATTAAGGATAACCTTGAACTCCTGATCCTCCTGCATACATTGCCCAAGTAATGGGATTCTAAGGCACTGTGCCCAGCAACTGTAGAGTTCTTCAAAGCACTCACCTAGGAAGATTAATTTTTTTCAAGAAATATTGGTCTTCTCATTTAACCTGTGCTGACTTTACTCTCTATTGGAGAATGTTTTTTCTCTTTCAGAAGGTAGCGAGACCCAAGGAGATAAACTACCCCTAGCACTTCAGCCAAGCCCCAGCTGAAACCACAGAGGTATTGGGGACATGAGCAGGAATACAGTTTCCATGGTGAGCTTGACAATCAGTGCCAGGGTGAAGGAGACAGACCCTGAGGACACTCAACACTTACAAAAGCAAAGATCCAGTGCCTCCTAAGAGTTCATCACTGAAGTAGACTTAAAGCATACTTGACATAGCTCAGGGAACTTGGCAGAAGAGAGGGGAGAAATGATGGAAGAGCCACAGGTTGGGACATCATGCCCAGAGACATTGTCTTCCCTCAGTAACTGACTGCTGATCCCACAACACATAACTGACAATTGCTAGGGGAATACCTGTGTACCCACTTGGAGGGCCCCCAGCAGAAGGGAGGTAGGGATGAGGGAAAGGATGATACCAACTCATGATGTATCCATAATAAGTATGTCTGTAATTAATAAATAAAGAGCAAATGGGAAAAAAAAGAAAAATTTTTCTTGCCCAAAGTAATTTTGGGATCTCATATTTGGAAGCCGCTTTCTATGTCACTATGTATCCTTTGAGTATCTGCTTCTATGATGCAACTTTCCTTCTGGTCACAGAATTGATTCGTTTTGAACAGCATTAAAAGAGATCTACAGGGCTGGAGAGATGGCTCAGTGGTTAAGATACTTTCCTACAAAGACAAAAGACCCAAGTTCAAATCTCCAGGACCCATGTAAGCCAGATGCACAAGGTAGCGCATGCGTCTGGAGTGGCTTGAGGCCCTGGTGTGCCCATTGTCTCTCCATTGGCCTCTTTCTCTTGCTCTCTCTCAAATAAATAAATAAAAATGGATTTTTTTTTTAAAAAAGGAACTACAGCCATGGTTGTTGGGCAATTACATTAAGATAGGCAATGATTAATGTAAAAAAAAATTAAAAGGTGCATGGAGTTATAATTTATTAAGCATGATGAATGGTGTACAACAGATAAAAATTAACTCTAAATGCTCTTCTGAAATACTACTACTAATAATAATGATGATAATGCCTAAAGTTCCTGTGAGGGTCTGTGTACTGAAGTCAAGTCATAGTTTCAATGTTGTGGGGCCATGTGCTGGTTTGAATAGAATAGATGGCCCCCAATATATTCAGTTGTTTGTTTGTAGTTTGCATCTGCAGCCACCTGGCTGGAGGCAGTGTCACTGGGTGAATCTTAAAGGTGTGGTGGTGGGTTTCAGATTTCAATCTAAAGATATGCAAAGTGTGCCTAGCAGGAGTTCCTGAAGTGTGCTGTGGCTTTTGGCTTTAGGCTTGTGCTTCTCTCTCTCTGCTTGGGCCTGTGAAGGCAGGCCAGCTTCTGCCATTTATGGAACTTCCCCTGGATCTGTAGGCTTCAATAAATATACCTTCCTCCATAACTGTACCTGGTCTGGAAGTTTATCTCAGCGAACCTAAATCTGTCTGCTACAGGCCATAAATGTCAGAAAGTTCAATGATTTGTCAAATAAAAAATCAATAATGCTTAAAAACAGGCAAAACATAGAGATATCTAACAGCCATGCTCTAATACTGGAATTGATCAAATATCAATTTCTGATAAACCTGTGAAGCCTTGAGAAGCTCTGCATCTTTATGCTCTGGACAATTTTAAAAATCACTTCTTTTATATCTGTTGTGTCAAAATGAGGTGGAACATTTCAAGTGTAACAACAAAAGTCTACAAGTTTAAGTATGGAAAGAAGGCTCAAGCCAACATTGAAGGTTATGAAGCAACAATGGAATAATTACAAATGCACTTATTAGTAGATAAAGGGTAAATAGTTGAAGTTTCTAATAACATTTATCAATAAATTTATCTTGAGCCGGCCGTGGTGGCGCATGCCTTTAATCCCAGCACTCGGGAGGCAGAGGTAGGAGGATCTCCATGAGTTTGAGGCCACCCTGAGACTACATAGTGAATTCCAGGTCAGCCTGGGCTAGAGTGAGACCCTACCTCGAAAAACCAAAAAAATAAATAAATAAATAAAATAAAATAAAATAAAAAATAAATAAATAAATAAATAAATTTATCTTGTATAAGCTTTAGACACAATGACTTCATAAGTAAGATAACTTAAAAAAAATTGGAATGACAAAAAAATCCTTAGAATTTTCTTTAATGCCTAGTTTGGAGAATGAAAGAAAATAAAATTTTATTAGTATGATTTAGACATAGAATCATGTAATATTTAATAATTTGCTTATTACACAATTTTCCTGATCTGAAAATCCTATATGTGCCAGCAACTTATAGATATGTAAAAATAATCAAAAAATTAGTTAATTAATTGTGAGTTTTTCCAAGACAAAACCATGCATATTTCACTACATATACCTATGAATCAGTTCAATCCTTTTAGTAACCTGACCCTAATCATCAATCCTCTTGATAAAAAAGACACAACAGTAACAGTTGAACACGTCACAAACAACTAGACATGACCTGCAGTTCTGGTTCATTCAGAACATGTGTCCTAAAGAGTCCTGGGCTGAGAACTGGGCATGGTTTTAATCCTGATTCTGACCTTTGTCCCTATTTGTCATTAGCATATAATTTTGAACAATTGTGTGAATTCTGATTTCTAATATCTGATTCTGGGTCAAATCACCAGGGCCAGACAGAAGAGTTGAAGCAAGCCAGGAGCGAGCTCAGACTCAAGTATCATTTGGACCTTTAAACCAGCTCCTAAAAGCCAGGCTCCTTGCTTAGCCCGTAGGACCAGCCACCAGTGTCTCTGCTAAGGCCTTGCTGGTCCTGTCTCAGCCTCAGCGCTCATCTGGCATTGGAGTTGCTCTAAGACCAGAAACAGATTTATGCCCTCAACACTGCTGACACTTGGTTGTGCCTGAGTTCCCATTTTTATTTTAACTTCCAGACTGTGTAGACTTTTGGCTCTGCTTCCCACCAAAGCCCACCTGATTATAAGACTGGGGCACCTGTGTGGGTTCCAGCTACTACTGCTACTAAACCTCTCCTGATCATTTTGCCAGTTTGTATAGTTTGTGAGAATAATGAAATTTTCAAAATAACACTGACCGGAAATGTCAAGGTGTAAGCATAGGATGGCTGTCTGAGGGGACAAACTGACAACAAGTAAAAAGGTTGGTGGAAAAAAAGCAAGAGTATATGCCTTTTGAATAAATCATGTGTGTGTGTCTGTGTGTGTGTGACAGGGAGAGAAAGAGAGACAGACAGACAGAGAGAGAGGGTCTTGCTAGCTATATAGCCCAGGCTGGTTTCAAACACACACACAAACACACACACACACATCATACATATATATTATTTATATATAATTACATACATAATTTTATTTATTATTTATATAATTCCCAGGCTGGCCTTAAATTTGTAAACTACCTGCCTCTGCCTCCTAAATGCTGGGATTACAGGCATACAATTGTAGGTGTAAGCCACCATGATCTGCCATGAAAAACAGCAGATTAAAAGAGCAAATATAGAGCTAAAGAGATAGCTTAGCAGTTAAGGCACTTGCCTACAAAGCCTAAGGACCCAAGTTCAATTTCCTAGTACCCACATAAGCCAGAAACACAAGGTGGCACATGTATCTGGAGTTTGTTTATACTGACTTAGAGGCCTTGATGTTCCCATTCTCTCTCTCTCTCTCTGCCTCTGCCCCTCCAATAAATAAATAAATTTTTAAAAGAGCAAACATAGCATAAACTACCTGCTAATAACAATCCTGCAACCATGGTAGCTTGTTTTCCAGAGGTTATTCGATATACACTTCACTGTTAAGTGCATTTGTAGGAAGCCATCATTTAAATAAGTGAGAATACACAAAACTGAAGAATTCAAATCACATGACCACTCAGGAATTGTTTGCACTAATCCACCTCCTCAAATTATTGCCTTTCTTCCATCTGTCCCATATGTGGTGCCTGCCTATGTTTCATAGGAGCAGAAAACAACATTCAGCAAGTGGAATTGACAGTCCATATTAAGACATCAGACTCCTCTCGGTTCAGCAAACCCACTACTCCAGTCACTCATGACCCTTTAGTAATAACTGTTGATCTTTAAATAGCAATCTGATTTTGATCATTCACTTATGTTAATAGGTTCTTAAAAACATGATCTTGGGGGGCTGGAGAGACTGCTTAGAGGTTAAGGCATTTGCCTGTGAAGCCAAAGGACCTAGATTAAATTCCCCAGGACCCACATAAACCAGATGCACAAGGGGCACATGTGTCTGGAGTTCGTTTGCAGTGGCTAGAGGCCCGGGTGTGGCTAGAGGCCATTCTCTCATTGTCTGTCTCTCTTCTCTCTCTCTGCTTGCAAATAAATGAACAAATAAATAAATAACAGATTCATCCTCTTTACAAAAAAAAAAAAAATGATAATGTCTGAACACGAACACTGGAGCTCCCAAGATGATAGGTACAATTTCCAAGCGTGAACAAGGGTTTACATTAACCAACTCCTGGAGCTGCCTTTCCACTGAGCCCACTAGAAGACAACCACTCTGTTCTCACTTCAAGTTGGTGCCTAGGCCTAAGCTGAGCACAGGGAGTGACCTTGTTTGATGAACAAGCATGATGTTTTCAAAAATGAAGAAACTTTAGATATTTAAGCAGAAAAAGGTACCCCTTCATCTCAATTCTTACCCCAATTTGGCAACTCTCGAAGTTTACTTAACACATTTGAAACTAATCCCTGACATCTGAAAAGAAATGAAATCATTTTCAAACTCCAGGCATTGTTTTAAGGATGTGAAACAAGTGATTTTGAAAATACATTGAATGCTTACCGAACATCTATTTTTACATAGCCAACAAGTTAAAGTGAAAACTACATATCACTTCTACTAGCCTTTGAGAAATTATGTATGAGTGATAACCTACATATTTGTATATATACATATGTGTGCACATGTATTAGACAGATAATTTCATTTGTAAATGACTGCCTATTTTTACATAACAAAGATTTCTCTGTGAATACTTTATGGTATCTTGACACCATTTTCATATTCTATGCAGTAGATGTGAGCAGGAGGTTAACATGTAAAACATTCAAGAGCATGTAAAAGTAGAGACGCTCACAAACAATAAGCAATGAGTGTTAAACAGTTATACATAAAAGTAACATCTTAGCTCTTAATGTTCATTTACTTTTCAGGCTTAATTTTTTTAAGTTAGATGAGAACAATAAACCGTATGAAAATGAAACTACTCAACAATAGTTTTGAATTATCATTTTTCTTCTACTTTTAAAGATATAATTAAAATCAGAAGAGACCATCACTAACATCTTTGTATCTAAAAAAAACAAACCTTTCTTATGAGTCTCTGTATGTAAGTGCATAGTTTAAGAAATCCACCTTGTTTTTGTACCATCATGAAGGCTTGACATTTACAATTGTTCCATTCATGTATTCATGTATCAACCAAATTTATATTAGCAGCATGCTACCTATCTTCTTTACTGGATAATCCATTACAGTTTGAGCAATAAAAATAACAATTGCGTTTGTACTCATCCTATGATATTTTGAAATGAGCACCATCTTGTAGGAGTTATTTCTGCTTATTCTTGTGGTATCTTAGTTGTAGAAAACTGAAATTTCCAGTTCAAAGTTAGCTTGAGAAAAATAATCATTTCGTGTACTTTTGCTTTACAGCTCGTGGACACTGAGTGTGAATGGATCTGATATTGTCTTTAGTATGCTGACACTTAATCTTGACCTTACAACATGGCTGTGACAACTTCCCAAGCCCCAGTGCTCAGGGAGTTACACACTTGCCTTTGAATCCTAGGTTCAGCAACAAAACTGCTTTTGTTAAGAGAATAACTAACCGATGACTCATGAAGTCACTTACTCAACGCCAAATTCCGTTGTCAAAAAGAGACTCAGAGCGCACATTTTCAGGTAACGGCTATGCTGGAATTTAGCTGTTTTAGCAGATCTCAGAAAGTGACTGTACTTTCACCCAGGCCCTCCCCTTTGCAGCACACCTCAGATACCCCGCTGTGTTCTCAGAAGGGGCTCTCCTACGGAAATGGATGTTCCCATCCACCTCCCACCCCGTTTGTTATCAGCAGAGGGTGTGCTGTTGTCTTTGCTAGTCATTGAGAAATGGGGCTTCTCTGTACTTACTTTGCTTAGTTCACCTTCTAAATACCTGTGCTTATTGAACAAAGGGGTCAACATGAATGAGGAAGGCAAGTCTAAATGAAAGTTTGTCCAAACTGAAAATTCCTATGATTGCTACTCTAGTGTATTAAGGGTTTTAATCCGGTGGCATGATGCATGTGAATCTGGTGGATGCTCCATCGAGGTGCAAAAGTTCAGCCACCACGAGAAACGAACATCATGGTGTTTGTTGCTGAGGTCTTCCATATATCTACCTGCCTGCGGATCATCTAGCTATCTTTATATTACCTCCCTTTCTTTCTTCTACTTCTTTTTTTCTCCCTTCTCTTCTCCTCTCCCTCTCCCTCTCTCCCTCTCTCTCTCTCTCTCTCCCATCTTATAGTGAACATACCGAGTGCTGAATTCAAGTATACGGATACTAACTTTGGTGGAGCGCTCTTGAGAATTGCTCCCACTTCCGCAGATTAGATTTTCCTCCTAGATATACAAGTAAAGTTTTGACCGGTTCCAGATAATTTTTTAAAGAATTTTTATAATTTATTTATTTATTTGCAAGCAGAAAAACGGAGAGAGAAAGAATAGGCACACCAGAGCCTCTGGCCACTGCAAATGTATGCCAGATACATGTGCCACTTTGTGCATCTGGCTTTACGTGGGTACTGCCCTTAACGGCTGAGCCATCTCTCCAGGCCCCAGATACATTTTTACTAGATTCCATTTGTATATTCTTAGCTTGAGAATTAACAGTGTTCCAACCGCAAAATTACTTCCTTGCCTGGTCATCATAGTTTTGCAGTGCTTGAATAGATTTCTTTGCTTGATTTCATGCACATTTTCTATAGCCTGTCCTGTCACTTTTATTTGGTGCTAGAAGCCCTTCTTTCTGATAAATTTTGATTTTCATATGATTGTGTCAACTTTGGCATCATGTTTTTCTAAGGCCCCTTTGTTGGGAACCCCATGATCACTCTTCTCACCTGCAGACACTTGAACAGCCACTAGTCTTGACTTTTGATACACGAACCTGAGGCTTAAACTGCCCTTTATTTTATCTGTGCCATTTTTATCCTATTTCTTTAGAGTTCATATTCTAATATTATTATTTCTTAGATATTTTCCCCATTACACAGACTAAGCCCAACTAATTAATTCTAGTATCTGGTGATAAGAGAGTTATGCCCACTTATTTACGTGGCATCCAGAAATCAGGAAGTGTTTGAACACAGTTATTTCAGCACCAATAAGAAATTTAAAAAATAATCTTGCCTTAAACCTACTAACTTTCCCCAGACCAGCACAATAAAACAGTCACTGGTAAAATTTATGCTGAGCATCATAAATGGTGGATCAATGCATGAGTATGAACAGATGCCTTTCTTTCTCTTTCCCCTATAGCCACTGCATAGGTAATCAATAGATTTTCACTGCCCTTTGAACCCTCAGGTAATGATTATATCTAAGACAGGATATTAAGTCATCCCTGTTACCTGATTTACTGTTACATGTCCTACATGTTTACGTTTTCAGGATTTTCACTGTGACAGAAAGGGTAGACCTAGAAGAGGCTGTTATATAAAGTTTCTACACATTCATAAGATTTGTGGAAGGATTCTAACAGGTACTTGCCATGTGGTCTGTCCTAAATTTATTGAAATTCAAAGCAATAAATTGAAATAAAACCCTGAGTTTACCCTGTATTTGTGTATGCTTCCTGAGTAATTAGCAGAAGTGAAACACATGTCTTGGTAATCTTGCATCCTGCAATTAAACTAGAAATGAAGACATCCATCACACTAGATTACTTCTTCATTGGTGAGGCCCAGAAGTGTCTCTACAATTGCTTAGCTCATTTTTAATTACCTGAAAAGCTCTCATTTCACGGGTCTAAGTGAGGCACTACTGCATCCCTACTAAATAAGAGACTATTCAAATGTAAAAGTGTACTAATTGACATGGGAAAGGAATCACAACGTTTCTTCACTAGTAAAATTAGATCAACTAAAGAAATAAAGGACGTGTGTGTGTGTGTATGTGTGTGTGTATTTTCACACTTAAATATATAAGCACAGAACTGGGGGGACTGATTGGACCCTTGTATCCATTACAAAATGTGCTACAGGAGGCTCTCTGGCCCTTCAAACTTGTTTCAGAAAAGGAACAGAGATCAGTGCTACTTTCCCCAAGTAAAACTGAAATCCAGCTAACAGCCCAGTAAAAAATTATATCTTCTGCTTTTCCTTGAGTTAACATTTGTACTTCATGTAAGAACATAGCTTTTAAAGCAACTAATTGTTTCAAACAGAAAATACTCACTTACTCTAACAATTTTTTTGGTTAGTTGCTCAGAATTAGCCCTCGTGATAGAAACCTGGTGTTGGGTCACTCAGCAGGACAGAAGAATAGCAGAGTAAAATCAGAAGTTGTCTCAGAACAATGAATGATTTGACACAAAGTGATTTTTTAAAAGCCGAAGTTACCATTTCAGGAAATTCATTCTCTTGTGGTTCAGTGAGCCATAAGGGAGGTGAATCAGAATAAATCAAGTTTGGACATTTTATGGATCTAAAGGCCTTTCTTTGGAATCTCAAAATGGTTCAAGAAGCCAAGAGTTTTCACTTTTCTCATGTGATTAATCTACTGAGTTTATCTTAAAAAAATGATTAAGTGGAAAACAGTAACTTAGTGATTTAAGACATATATATATATATATATATATATATATATATATATATCATATATCATCATAATAGCTTAAGCTAGCAAAATACCCTCCTCTTTAATTATAATGACTTTAGCAATTAGCTATGAGAAAGAAAAAAATCTGTTTTAATTAACATTTAAGGGGTTTTTTCTATTCGTTTTTTCATATGCAAGGATTCATGTGATTTCTATTCATCTTGATAAATCTTTAAGGCGAACACTTGAAAAATAGGACTCTGGATTTCAGAATTTAAAACTCAATGTGGCTTATCTGAGAATATAGATGCATGGTGAATGGCTGAACCCCCCACACTTTCCATAAATTGGACTCACAAATATTTACCACTGTAAGCTAGATCAAATATTAAATTATAGTACTGAAAAGACCATGTGTGCATTAAATAGTATTTGTATATTAAAAAGAATGTTAATATTCATAATTACTGAATCAAATGGTAGTGTTAATGATTTATAAATTAAAGAAACAGTAAAAATTTGTGATGTCCTATAACAGCTGAAATCTTTTGTTAAAATGAATTTGACATAGATGATTATATAATGGTAAAAGTTAAAAGCAAGGAATAAATCAGCTTTTATATTCTCTATTTTATCATAGCATGTAAATAATATTTTTAATACTACCCATTATTCTATAAACTACAGACTCTAAAATAATGTAAATTAAAGTTTTAATTATAGCTATATAAAATGGCAATGAGTACATTACTATTTACGAATGCTACTTATCTCCAGGTTTTCTAATTTTTCTGTAATCAGGTTGTGTTAAGAAAGGTTGTTTTCAATTAATTCCAGAGACTTGAGTTCATTCTAACCATTAGTGACCCATATGTGGCTCAGTCTTCCCAAACTTTTGAATAAAATATCTCCTAAATAAATGTTCAAGGGGCTGGAGAGAGGGCTTAGCAGGTAAGGCATTTGCCTGCAAAGCAATGGACCCAGGTTTGATTCCCCACTATCCATATGAGCCAGATGCACAAGATGGCACATTCATCTGTAGTTTGTTTGCAATGGCTAGAGACCCTGGCATGCCCATTCTCACTCTCCCTCTCTCCCTCCCTCTCTCTCTCTCTCTCTCTCTCTCTCTCTCATATAAATAAGTAAAATATTTTTAAAGATTTAGTTTTACTTATTTATTTATTAAAGACAGAGGAGGAGGAGAGAGAGAGAGAGAGAATGGATGTGCCAGGGACTCTAACCACTGGAAATGTAATCCAGACACATGCTCCACCATGTGCATCTGGCTTATATGGGACCTGGAGAACTGAACCTGGGTCCTTAGGCTTCCTAGGCAAGCATCTTAACTACTAAGCCATCTCTTCAGGTAAAATATTTTTAAAGAAAGGAAACAAGGAATTGGAATGGCAGAAAGCCAGGCTAGGCCAATCAGGACAGACTCTTCTTATCAGCGACAGAAGCGAAAGTGGGAACAGAAGCTCCATCCGCTCTAGAAAGAGAATGAGCTCAAGGGGTTCTTCTGCCCAGAGCCTCCGTTATTCTGACAAAAATCAGTCAGATGGAAATAATTCTTTCTCTTTCAGAGGAAAACCAACAAAACTAAAGCAAGCATATTGAACCACTGAGCCATCTGCCTAGCCCTCCAACAAAGCTCAGGAATGAAAATATTTGGATCAAAGTCATGGAAATGAAGCTATGAAATTCTGATCTCTTATAATCAGCTTTACTAGCAGCTGTAAATCATGAAGTCAGTGTTTTTAGTTACAAATGACAAAGATAAAATTAATCAAATGGAAGCATCAATGAACAATAAATTGAAAAAAAATGTGCCTTCATTCAGTTTGTTTTCAAACTAATGGTTTATTTATTTAGTGGCTGTAGTATTTGGAACCAGTGAAGGTGATGAAATCACTATCATTATTACCGCCTTCTAATTTTAATAGCTTTTCAAGATGTGTGCTTTATAATACTATGGTTTACCAATGCAAAGAGAAATAAGAAAGCCAAGAGCCTACTGCAAGTACCTTGTGGCTGTGTTCCACCATGGATTTAGCTGTTGCTGATGACGCCTGGATTTGTCACTACCTTACTTATTAGCTACTTGAGAAGCATGCTAATTCCTACAATTACACACATTTCTCAATACTGTGTTATGCAAATTAGATGAATTTAAAGAATTTTAATAGAAAATGAATTAGTCCCAGCATGTTTAGGGGTAATGGTGATAGGATTACATCTTCATATATGAACTTTGCACTGCTCTTGAAATTTCTACTTGAAGTGGAATTTCCACCTAAATTCTACTGATAGAAAAATCAATGTTCCCAACCAAGAACAGCATCCCTACAATGGACAATTTGAGTACTTAAAGTCCACTGCCTTGAAGGTCGAGCATAGATAAACTGTCCACTAATAGATACCTTTTTTATTTTAAATATGATAGGTTTTACTGATTAACTAATATGTAAGGTTAGTCTATAATTTGTGCAACTATGTCACTATTAAGCTGAGTTTTCCATATCATATACAGACTAGTAATCAGGTACTTCTTCAACAATCAACAACCTCTAAGGATGATGAAATGCTTTTTCCATAAGAGAGGTAGAAAAGCCAATTAATCTAGCTTTCACATTGACTAGCCTTTAATTTGATACTTGATATTAATTGTTTTTAACTGTGTGAATGTTTTGTTATTTAGTATGTCTAAACCACAAATGGCTCCTGGCAAGACCTCATACCATTACTGTGAGATTAGCAGAGAAAACTCAAAAACACTCATGGGGATTGTTTGTACTGTTTCTTTGTTGGGTATGTTTTTTGCTCTGTGGGATAAAAGTCAGTTTAAAACAGCACTGGATGAGAAAAGAAGCTACTGACCGCAGGTTGTAAGTGAGCTTCGGTGAAGCATCAGTTTGTACAGCTCCTTCTCTGCAAAGGGAGTTTTCTAACGGTCCCCCACTGACTTCAAATATGTTCACAGCCTGCTCACAGCAGCCACAGTGGAAACTTGCCAGTGTGATAATAATCACTTAGAGTGAGACTGCGGTGCAGACCCTCTTCCCCCAAGGAGAAATCCCCTGAGTACAGGCGTCACCTCCTGGTGAGACACAGAGATGCAAAGACACAAAAACAGGTGTGCTGATGCCTGTCCCTTACATTCAGAACAACACTCTTCATATCCTCAGAGTCCAAAAACTAATACAAGCACAGTGTTAGATGAGATTTAGGCAGCCAACAAGAAGTGTCTTAAATCACTTGCTGAGACTATTTTGAGACTACTTTTTTCTTTAAAAGGAAAATAAGTTTCTAGTTAGAGACAGAGTTATGTAGAAGAAGATGTGTGTGTGCACACACGTGTGTGCATGTGCATGCATGTATACATATATGTATAAAATCCTATAATACTACAAAACTATATGTTCAGTTATTGCCTCTGAAACATGAAGTTTCAGGTAGAACAAATGCTATTCCTTTTATTTTAGTATTTTACATTATTTTCATTTATTGTTATATCTTAGAGTCCCATTGTAATTACTTTTAAAGTCTCTTTCTAAAGTTACCTTGGACATTTTCCTCTCATGACACTTAACTGTGTTCTCTAACTTAAGGAAAGATGTAGTAGAAGTTGACATATGTGACAAAATGTCCTCAAAGGTCAAAATGGCACAAGTAATCTTTAATTAGACTCAACACTTATGTCACTCTCTGGATTACAAAATGCTTTGTCCTTTCATGGCCACGTTTTGTGCAACATCAGCCCTCTGAAATCATTATCACACTGAAGATATATTTATATATATATACAGCAATTATGATATTACAATAAACTTGCATTTAAGATATATGATGAAAAGAAAACCTGAAAATAAAGATCCACAGTTTAGAAAACACTCCATATAATAAACATGTTTTTGCTACATTGAACTGAGGTGTCATGCACTATTGGTAACAATTCACTAACAAGAACCTGGTACTTTATAGCAGCAGAAACTCAGCAATTAGCGCAAGGGAATCTGTGCTTTGCACATATGTAGATGTGATTTTCCTCCTGGATCTAGATGTTGTATTCATTCTTTCACACACCCTTACTTTGTACTGTAGTCAAACTCACTGAAGATTTGCAAACAAAATTTCTGAGAAATCAATAGACTGTTTTGTCTACAACTATGACAGCCAGTGCCAGGAACAAGCTAATCTGACCCTCAGCTTTAAAAGGTCTTTGAATGCAGAGACAGGTAATGAAGGACATATATAGAATCACCTGCATGTCATTTTGATGTAGTTTAGTACCTCTGCCCCATTCAAAAAAAATAAGTAAAAGTGAAGAATGTTTGGGGGGCTGTTCAGGGAAAATCTGGGTCACTCCACTTGGCTAGAGGTCAGAAGTGTTAGAAGGGTCTGGTGTTCCCTTATCTCTGTTTCCTTAAAGGAGGTACCCTTTCCAGGGAGAGATAATCTCCCCGATCTGGGAAGGTCACAACCTTCCTGGAGGACGAACACTTCTGAGAAGATTGTTCGTTCCCAGAGATTATAATATCCCAATGATGATATGCTTGTATAGGAACCAAGGACAAAAGGAAATAATAAATAAACAAATAAATAAATGCTGGACTGTAGTTCAATCACAGAATGTTCACCTAGTATGCCCATGGCCCTGAGTTCCATCTTCAGCTTTGAAAATGTTTGTTTCTTTTTTAACTGTATGCCATTTCTCTAATGCTAAAATCAACAAGTAAGGTCACTTACATTTAATAATTGTATATAACAATTGATTTGTGCCCTTACAAAACATCAGTCTAACTTGGGGCAGTCCTAGCATTAGGACATCAACATGAAATAATGTGACTATTTGCTAAAGTGACTACTTTGCAATAATTTTTAATTTTATGGAAGTTAAATATCAGAAATTTGGGGTGGGAAAACTAAAAAAACTCATCAAGAAAGTAAATCATAGCTAAATGAAAGCTTTCATATTTATAAATATTTAAACCCCTCCCCCTCTCCCTTTTCTATCACTTACAGCATAGTTGAACTTTGCATATGCTTATTCATATTGCTTACTTGAAGAGAACTCAGGTCTATGGACACTCCATCTTCATCCCAAAATTCCTTTAAGTAGGAAGGAAAGAGTTAATTCTATATATACATTATAAAATGGAGGCATACACATATTAATAAGTTAACAGGAATCTGTAGCTAGGCCAGGAATAGAATCCAGGTTACATATTTTTAGACTCGTGCCTCTTTGATTTTCACACACAATATGATACTTACCCATATGCTTGAGAAGGACACAGCTTTCAGCAAGGAGAGTAGCAAGACAGAGAATTTGAATTACCCTAGAACAGAATAAAAATCTTCATGGCAGTGGGCATAAATGGGGGTGGACTCTTCTCTTTAAACCACTCGTGCATTCCTGAATCTTTTGTTTCTTCCCTTCAGCTCGGCTCTTCACCCTCCCTTTCTCTAAGGCAACGTGAACCTCTCAAGGATGTAACAACAAAGATAATAGCTGCTGCTACATTCTGGTCATCCTGTTAAGAACGTGTTGTGACTGTTCTCTGTAATGGCCACGGCAATTCTGTGTGGTAGGTTTGATTCCCAGTTTACAGATCAGGAAACAGAGGCTCCATGATTTACCAAATAAAAACTTGAGTTCTTTGAACACATTCCTCATGTAAATACAAAGCTCATATTTCAGCCCTTTTTTGTTTAAATTTGGGTTTATTCCGGGCTCCTTCACAAAAGGGCAGGATAACTCAATGGCAGCCTAGAGATCTTTGGTGTCATGCCTGGTGCACGTGTCAGAGAAGTGTTAAGGGGTTCGTCAAGAGGCGGTAGAGTACGAAGTTTGTGACCTTGGGGTTAGACTGCAAGGTTTAAAAACCAACTCTGTTGTGCTTACCTGGGACATATTACTTTAATCTCTTCTTATTAACACTTAGAAATGATATCAATTGTCCCTATCATGTGATCAACAGAGGATTATTGTGAGGCTAAAAAGAGATAATAATGCATGTAGATGTTTCATTTCTCACACGGCACATAGCCACTGCTTAACTACTACTACCCACTATCATTCTAGAAAACCTCACACTGCCTGAGACCTTGGTGAGCTCCCCAGCACTCCTGGGATCAAGTTCCTTCTCTATCATCCACAATAGCAGGCAGACAGCCGCAGAAGAGCCTCTGGTCAATCACATGTCCTCAAACAGTATATTAATACTTAACATGAGGTATTTTTTGCACATTTTAAATGTGCTTATAATTGTTCTACCTAACACATATTGGCACTATTATCTGTGCTGTAAAGGCATTTATTTATTCTCAAAAATAACACTGAAGAACGATAAGAAAGAGATACACAGAAAGATAAGTGTATCACTGAATGAATAACAGGTAAGAGGCAATGAGGCCAGGACCCAGCCCGGTTTCTGACTATAGGGTGTGCCCCCATATGCCCTTATGACACTGCTTCTCACCGTGCTCTGAGTTCTACTATTTTATCCCCTTAATTCTGCTTTACATAAGGCACCTTCATTTGCTCCCTATTCCCAAACTTTTAGAGGCTGTTTGTTTTTTCAGTGTTGGTTAGGCAACATCCAGGCTGAGTCATGGAAGAAAATACAATAAGAGCTAAATGAGGCCTTATTACCTGACAGGGCCTTAGCATTAGGATCACGGCACAACAGAGTTCTACACCTGATCACATCATTCGCTTCTGTATGCTCCTTATGTCAAGTCAGCACATTACTGATGTCCTTTGAGGATTAAAAATTGAAAAACAGTGACCATAAAATTTGATACCGCTCATTAAATTAAATGTAAAATGAAAATCTTGCATAAATAAAATTTATTGTTAACTCTTTTTAACATGAAGTGTAATATATTAAAGATAGTGTGCCTTAATATGAAGAATTTTAGCATTGCAAGTCAGGCTCATGGCTGGGTTGTAGTTCAGCATCCTGATGATATCATAGCCCAGATTCCTCATGAGAGAGGGCTCCCTACCTGCCGCTGATCCATGCTTCCAGCTTATTGTATTATGTGGAACAAGATTTGCTTTGTGTTTTCTGACCCTAACTGTAGATGATCAGAGCATAAGGCTTCCTGTGAATAAGAATTGTAATTAAGTGCATTTAAAAAATATTTTATTTGTTTATTTGAGATAGGGTGAGTGAGAGAAAGATGCAGATAGAAAGACAGAGGGAATGGACATGCCAGGGCCTCTAGTCACTGCAAACAAATTCCAGACACATGTGCCATTTTGTGCCTCTGGCTTTATATGGGTACTGAGGAATCAAACTCAGGTCCTTAGGCTTTGCAAGAAAGTGCCTTAACCACTGAGACAACTCTCCAGCCAAAAGTACACATGGACAAATATATATATATATATATATATATGTATATATATATATATATACATATATATATATATATGCTATATATATATATGTGTGTGTGTGTGTGTGTGTGTGTGCGTGTGTGTGTGTTCACAGTTTCTTTTATGAGACATAGTCTTACTTTGTAGTCCATACTAATCTTAAACTTGTTTTCCCTCCTGCCTCAGCTTCCCAAGAACTGTGATCCATGAGTGTACACTAGCTCCCCAGCCTTTAGTGTATTTTTTTATGAGTGCTGAGAGAACTGGCGCACCAAGCCTCCAGCCACTACAATCGAATTCCAGAAGCATGCGCCCCCTTGTGCACATGTGCAACATTGCACACTTGTGTCACTGTGCATCTGGCTTATGTGGGACCTGGAGAGTCAAATATGAGTCCTTGGGCTTTGTAGGCAAGCACTTCAACTGGTAAGCCACCTCTCCAGCCCTAGTGTATTCTTGATGTGACTAAATGGATGTGGTGGTTTGATTCATGTGTCCCCCATAAACTTATGATACTAGGTCCCCAACTGGTGGCAATTTGGAAATTGGAGTCTCCTGGAGATTGTATATTGTTGGAGGTGGGCTTATGTGTGTTATAGCCAGCTTCCCCTTGCCAATGTTTGGCACAATCTCCTGATGCTGTTGTCCTCCTAATGTTTGCCAGGAGGTGATGTCCAGCTTCTGTTCATGCCATACTTTCCACTGCCATCGTGGAGTTTCCTCTCAAGTCTATAAGCCAAAATAAACCCTTTCCTCCTATAAGCTGCCTTTGGTCTGGTGCTTTCTTCCAGCAATGTAAAGCTAACTACAGAAGTGGGTTTAGTCACATTTTTTTCTCAAGCTTTGAGATGTGCTGGGACAGCCAGCAGGAGACTATACTGGCCTTGATTCCATAGCAATGTTGAGTGGTATGATTTCTAGTACATGACATTTGTGTTGTGAAGTTGGAAGCACCAGCTAAGATATTACTCAGAGCTCTAGTTTGGTATGTTAGTAGTAGCTTTAGCAATCACCTGCAAACATGCTTTCAAGGAACTATCAGTGCAGTTTGTAGTGAAAACATTATGTTAAAGACATGTCAGGGGAGGTGGTTGTCATGGTTTAGTATCATCTTTGAAGTAATTCATGCTTACTATGTTGCAAAGCTATCTGTCCTAGATGGAGTTAGCAGAAATGTCCTTTCAACACAGAGAAGGAACTACTCTTGGTTGTATCTACTCTACTAAGTAGGAAGTAGAGTCTCTTGGTCTCTTCCAGTTCTCGATCCTCCTCACGTACATACTTATATTCAGAGTCAGACTTAATTAGATCCTCACAACACTCAAGAAAAACCTCGTGCCTGCCTCTTTAAACTTGGAGGAATAATACTTCTGAACGTCAACTGACTGCACTAGAGCTTTTCACCATGATCCTGACAGAGTCACCAACCAAGCCCAGCGGCCTGCTGTGTGTGAGATCTGGCTAGAACAAAGACACACTTCCGTGTGCTCCCATGTGGATCAGGCGGGAGCATCTTTTCCTAGCCTGCTGTAACCCGCCCAGGCTGTTCATGATACTTGCCAGTTTTGGTACATCGTGTGCTTTTCTGAAACCTTAATTGCTAAAACCCTTTACTGATTGTTACCTGAAATGCCAGGCTTTGAGTTTATTGGATGTTTCACATTCGTATGGTTGGCCCCAGGGATGATAGAAACAGCATGTGTTCTCTGTCCTTCAGGGATCCCATGTCCTGGTGGATTCAGATCACTACTGTAATTCACCAGCCTTACCTGGCAAAGGGATCATCCAATTCAGCAGCATCTGTTCTTCCTACTCTCATAGTATTTTGTTGTTTTAGAAATAGGTTATCTTTATCTGCTGCAAGATGTAAGTCAAGGTCAAAAACATACCAACCTACCCCCAGATTTCCAGCAACGTTGACTCTCTTGTGGAAGGAGTTCAAGGTTTTGATCCATTTCCTACTAAATAGCAACTAGGCTGAATTACCTCCTTCACCAGAGAGCTTCAAACTTTACCGGTTAAAAGCCTATGTCAAAGAATATACCTTACACAATTTAATTCTGCTTCTCCAGAACCCCTGTTATATCTTTCTATGTTTGTGTTAACCTTAACATTTTTCATATGTTGTGGTTCATTTTATGTTTCAGCTTCTGTCTCATGAGTCTGACAAACAGGATCATCATGATATTTGAGTATGTGGCCTTTCTTTTCATGTCTCCCCAATTTTCAAATCTGATCTTGTCAGTAATTTCCTGGGAAGTTACATTGGCTTCTTTCAGTACTTTGTTTCAAGTTTTTAAGTATCCAACCAATATGCAAATGTATGGGCCTATCATAGAAAGTTCTTTAATAACTCTTCATCTTTTGTTGAAACTCTTAGTTAGGTAAGGCAAGAACTTACCATGCTATGCTTTCAAAAAATGAGATTTTCAGCTGAATGAGTACTTCAAGTCCAACAATGTTTTTTTGTACCAGGTGAATATAATCTGTTCACTCTCGTTAGTCAGATCCTCTCTAACATACTCCTGTTGTGATAATAATATTGATTGAACACATATTTGGTGCTAGGAAATTTATATTTAAATGCAGTCCATTATACAACAACCCTATTGGGTAGATATTATCATTAGCCCCGTTCTTTAAATGAATAATTTGAAACACAGAGAGATAATCTACATTCTCCAGGGTCCCAGCTCTATATGGCATATTCACAATAGGAGTCCTGAAAATCAAACTTAACACTCAGCCCTGTAACCATTGTGATATACTGCTGGATCTTGCTTCTAATCTCCTTTAGAGTCAATAAAAATTCTTCACATTGCTATGGATTTTCATGAAGGAATATATCTTTTTAGCATAAAACTTGACCCTATCTTTCTTAGTAATAGCTTGGTTTCTTTTAAAACCAAGGATTATCATAGCGTTTCATTGTGTATTCTAGTTGCACATTCCTTCTCTCTCAGTCATTCATGCCAGTCTTACTCCCTTATGTCTCAATTTCCATTTTATTCTGTCAACTACTCTGGCCCACACCTAATGCAAGCAAAAAGAGATGATTTGATCAGATTAGCCAAATTTACCTCCTCAAAAAGTATATTAGGCTTTGCCAGGTGTGGTAGCACTCACCTTTAATCCCAGCACTTGGGAGGCACAGGTAGGAGGATTGCTATGAGTTTGAGGTCATCCTGGAAGTACAGTGAGTTCCAGGTCACCCGGGGCTAGAGTGAAACCCTACCTCAAAAAAAAAATAAAAATAAAAATAAAAAATAAAAAGGTATATTGGGTTTTGCCAGGTATAAAGAGGAGTATATTCCTTTATTCCACTTATGTATGGTAAATTTTAAAAAATGAAAGCACAAAGAATTGACATTTCTATGCCTGATATTTTAAAGAATTGGTCTAATCCAATGCCTCCTTTACCTCTCATAGAATGAAGATCTGGCTTCTGTAATGCCTTTGGTAAACAATCAATAGTTAAAATCATAGTTCTATAAACATCACTGAATTCAAGGCCAGCTTGAGACTACACAGTGAATTCCAGGTCAGCCTGGGCTAGAGTGAGATCCTTCATCAACCCTCCCCTTGAAAACACACACACACATGCATACACACATAGTTCTGAGTTCATTTACATTCACCTCATCATTTTGAATACCTTTTGCCTGAATTTAATGCATAGCAAATTATATATATGTGTGTACACACACACACACACACACACACACACACACACACACACACATATATATATATATATAGTGTTTTGAGGTTTGACTTTCTAAGGTGTAGCTGTTCCAAAATGGTTATAAACTTGGCATAAGACATGAAAACTTCTACTCTAATTAGGTAACATATTCTGGAGAACACATAGGATAGCCACATAAGCAAAAGTTTCTACAGAATTTCTGATGAATGAAACTCTCTAAACATGCCAAATATGAGCAGGATGATAATAAACATAATGGATAGGTTCTAAAAATAATCACAGTGATATTGTAAGATCTGCTCAGAGAAGAAGTACCAGCACCTCTCAGTTTTACTTCCTTCTGCCTACCCAATGTAATAGATTTCTCTTCTTACTAGCATTTGATGAAAGGAAAAAAAAATTATATATATAACTGCCTGGAGTCATTTAAGGCATTATTTTCTATAGTGTTATTATTGGTAAACAACTTTATAAAAAATGTTCTGCTAACACACCCAAGGCTCAGGGATTGTTGTAGAAGAGGAAGCAGGACGATTCTAAGAGCCACAAAGTGGGTAGAAATATCCTGAGGTACAGCGCCCTCCAGAAACTGATAGAGGCCCTAATTACCCCACAGTGAATACCAAGGACCCTGTTGAGGAGAACCTTCAAGGTAGTAGATACCAAGGATGAAGGGATACAAGACTATAACCTATGTAAAAAAAATATATGTATAATTTTATTTCAAGTGTTAGCTCAAAGGAAAAAAAAAAACACTGTGAAGAAAAAGTTTAGAATAACCTACAGTTTAATGATACAAATCTGCATGAATAAGTTAAGCTAGAAATCCAGAAAGTCAAAGAAGTTTAAAAATTTGGAAAAATCTCTGAAGTTTGAAATGTAGTAATGTGGTAATTACAACCAAACTCATATCCTGTCTTATATCTGATATTCATATTAAAATCTGAATTCAAAGATCATATCAAATCTAAATTAAATTGTATACTATGTATTCAAATAATATATAGTTCAATTAATATAATTCAATTATGAGATTAAGCATTTGCAAACAAGAGCCAGTGGGACAGTGTGGCCCTGATTTAATGGAAAAGTAAAGATGCCCTCCCTTCAAAACAGCCATCAGCCTTTCTACTGAGGGTCTCCTCTGTGGAATCTTCGTAACATGGTGGAGTTCACCTGGTTCCTCCTTCTCCATGTGGTGCTCATCCTCCAAAGAAGAAGGAAGATATCAAGGTGAGCCACCTACATGTAAGATCTATGATTACAAATGTGGATGGAGATATTTCAGAGCATGAGAATTTTGCTCTCTTTTTTTCCCAATGAAACCATAGTGTCTTGGTTATTTACCAATTTGGCTGTACAGCCATCCTCATAGAGGGGTGCAGGGAAAAATGGGATTTCACTTAAAGAATTCCTACGTTCTTCCCCTAGTCAGAGTGCCTGCTTTAGGTGGTAAATTGTATGTAAAGTCCCTGCCACATAAATTGAGGAGCATTATTTACTCCATCAGTTCTACAGCTTTCTTGCCTGTGACACAAAGATGATGCCAATTATTGTAGTTTTGATTTATCATGTTGTTTTATTTACACATGACTCAAACCTCAACTTCATTTCCAAATAGATTTCAGACAATTTTGAAAATAAGTTATATATATATATATATACATATATATATATATATATATATATTCTACTAAAAATTTGAAAAGGAATCAAAAATGAGAGTAAGCATAAAATAAAGTCAGGAGAGAGTGGGTGGTTGTCATAGTGTTATATTTGAATTTTCTGTGGCCTATGACCCTCGTGCTGACAGGAACCAATATCCATACCATCCGAGACAAGCCCTTAATAATGGGGAACAGTAAAAGACCACAAAACCCCCAATGCCTCAGGGACATCGGAGAAGCCAGCATCCTCCAACCATTGTACAGTTTGCCAACACTGGCATATTTCTGAAAGGATGGCGTAGATTTCTAAAACTAAATGTCAGTATTGTTTGGAGCTGGCTTTGTATCCAAATCAACGTATAATTTAAAAATAAAACTTTATGATTCTAAGTTAGAACTTTTCTCCAATATGAGGTAGAAAATAACCTCATACTATGTTTCCTTTTCTGACATTGTCACCATTGATATGCATAGATTTCATGTCTAACCAAGGCTAGCAAATATTTTCTTCTTTCACTTGCCTCACTCCAAACCATCCAAACAGCTTTAAATGTCTTTTGGATGCATTTCCTTCTAACCCAAAATGAGCCTTAATCATGTTGGAGCTGGAAACTAGTTCTATAGCAACTGTGACAGGAGCTTTTACATAGACACATTTCTAGAGAAATTACACTTGTTACTCACAATAGTACAAAAAAAAACTTGTAGTCAAATTATCCTTTGCTTCTGGTAGGAGAAACAGGAGCACTTCAATCTTACAGGGGTTGTTTCTTAAGAGCTCACCTGCCCTACAGTGATTAAGTTGTGTTCGTTTGCAGACAGGCTCATATCTGTTTAAGGCAAAGATTCAGAGCCTGAAGTGATACTAACCTCTTTTAGTAAAGCCATTTAAATGATTGTGTTTTTCAAATGATAAAAAAAGCTAAGATAATTTTTTCACTAAATTTTGTTATTTCCTTTCTCACATAGAAGGTAATTTTATTTCTCTGAGAAAGCCTGCTGAGTTAATATGGAAGACATTTCCACTACAGGTACGAGAAAATCAGTCACCCTTACAGTTCATAGAAAGAAAATCAAATTCTATTTTAGTGAAGTTTTCATAACAGCCTTTTGGTAATGATGTTGAAGAATCATGATATATTTAAGAGATATTAATTCCAGTAATAGTCATTTATCTTTGATGTCAGAGAGAGACAAAAGCTTGGGAAATAGAAGATTTACAATGACATATTATAGACTCACTTGGTAGATTTTAGATTTTTTTACTCTTCCTCTGAAACGACAGATAATGAAGCTTTATCAACTTCCTTTTATTAAGGCTAAAAATACATCCTATAATAGGATCATAAACATTTAATGAAATGCACAGCTGCACTGAATCTTAAAATTAGGTGAGAATGGGCAAGTAGTTCATAGAAAGTAAATCAGTATAATTCATACATGATAAGTTTACAACCCTGCTTGTTTTAATTGAATCTATCTCAGGATCTGACCCCTCTGCCGAGTTGATTTTCTTCTCAAGAACACCTGAGAAATGTCCACAGAGAAAGATCAAATTCCAGATGATAGAAGTGAATGCTTGACTTTTCTTTTATTCTGCCCACAGTTTTCTGGGAGGATGGAATTTTTTTTTAAAACTCTTTATCTTAAGTTGAGTTCTCCAGAAAGAGACTCTGTGATGGGAATCCATGTGAATGTGACTAATATCAAGTCCTTTCCAAGACAAGAAAGAGAAAGGATACTAAGTAGGAGGATGTTACCAAGAAAAGCTTCATGGAGTCTAGCTTTGGTTCTCTTCCAAAGGGGATATGTGAAGACAGATTTATCCTGCTCCAGCCAAGGAGACAGAAGTATTTAAGTACCTGCAACCTGCCAGATTGAGTAGCAATTGGCTGTAAGAGACTATTAGCCCTTTGTCCTTCTAGTAAAGTTTTAGCAGCTTAGACCAATCTTCCAGCAAAGAGACAGCCAGGCAAGGTAAATGTGACAACCTCTGGAGATGACAGAGGATGGGAGCAAGTACGACCACTTGCTGTGTGTCTGCTCCAACCTTTGGACAGGTCATGATTTAAACTTAAAACCTGCACAGGTATCTATCTATATTCCTTTTCTGTTTTTTTTTTTCACTCATATATTTTCTTCTTTATTCCTTAGTTATGAATTCTGGGGATGAGAATCAGGTAATCAGTTGCTGACAGCCATGCTACTATGGGTCAAGGTTATAGTTCCTTCTCTCACTGTGTTCCACTTCTGCATAAGGCCAGTCAGTGAAGATTGTTGGCCAGTTCAGATTTTTAACAACTTTAATATGACTATTTTCCATAATCTCTATCAGTTGGGAGTGACTTCTGATGTATACAAGAAGCAATCCAATGGAACAGTGGTTTGCATGGTATAGTTGGCCAGCTGGTGAGTAATGTTAGAACGGTTTGGGTATTTCTGCAGATGAACTAAATGAATTCTGCACTGTGAAATAGTCATAGCTTTTCAGGGCCCTAAGATAATGTTCTGGTTAAAGGACATGTGTTTGGGTGCCAAGTTGACAAGAGGTTGACTATAATGGTTCATGGTCATCGTTCAACAGGCTTTGGAATCACATTGGTGACTCACTTTTGGGCATGTCTGTGGCCAGATCAGCTGGCATTTGAGAGAAAGCACCATGTTTCTATTAGGTCATCAAAGAGCTGGTCTCCCCCAGGCTTTATATGATAGGAAGGCTGCTATAGCAACATCCATAACCTCTTCTTTCCAGCAACAGATATGCAGAAAGATGCTTAAGTGAAGTGTTTTAGTAAGTAGAGTGAAATGGCTTACATTTGATTAATAGACAAGAACCATTAGTGTTCTGTTGAATGCCTGACAGCCTCCCAATCTTCCTTGTGCAAAAAAGCCTGCTGTACTGCTTTCCATCATTGTTGTTGTTGCTGTGGCAAAATACCTGACCAAAACAACTTAAGGCAAGAAAGGCTTATTTTGTGTTTCAGTCTGAGAAGCTACAGTCCATCATGGTGGGAAGGCATGACGGTAGAATCGTGAAGAAGCCAGTCACACTGGGTGTGTAGTCAGGAAGCAGAGAGACAGAGATGAATCCTGGTGCTCAATTCACTTTCTCCTTTTTTCCTTTTCATTTAGGTTGGGATCCCCACCTGCAGGATGGTGCTACCCACATTAAAGGTAAGCCTTCCCTTGGCTAAACTCCTGGAAACTCCTTCACAGACACACCCAAAAGTGAGTCTCCAGGGTAAGTGGAATTAGTTTGCAGTGGCAAGAGGCCCTGGCATACCCCCTCTCTCTCTCTCTCTCTCTCTCTCTCTCTCCTTGCAAGTAAATAAATAAAACATTTTCAAAAACTATATTGTTTAAAATTTGTGAATATATGGGGCTGGAGAGGTGGCTTAGCGGTTAAGCACTTGCCTGTGAAGCCTAAGGACCCTGGTTCAAGGCTCGATTCCCCAAGACCCACGTTAGCCAGATTCACAAGGGGGCGCACACGTCTGGAGTTTGTTTGCAGTGGCTGGAGGCCCTGGCGTGCCCGTTCTCTCTTTATCTGCCTCTTTCTCTGTCTGTTGCTCTCAAATAAATAAATAAAAGTAAACAACAAATTAAAAAAATTGTGCATATAATTTTAAAATTATATCCTCATATGTAGGTGTGTGAATCCTAGCATTGTTCCAAGTGTTCCTCATGAGGATTTACACACATAGTCTATTTTACCACACAAATTACCCTTGCATTTGCTCTTGGTCTTTATTGTCAGAGTGTACAAAGTTATCAGACATAGAACCTGCCCTCATGAAAGTACATTTTATGCTTCTTTGTGTGCGGGGACACTAACGTTTCTCTTATATGAAATGTAAGTAGAGAAGATGACCTTGAAATAAATTTGTCAGGAAGTAGCACTTGCTTTGCTATCTGCATCAGCTGAAACTCTACTTGACTCTGGAACAAATCTTAATGGAAGTCAATCAGTTATTTAAAAGAAAAATCAAAGAAAAAGCGATTAACATTGTGGCTTCTAGTGACTCCAGCAGCAGTTGAACTTGCCCACACTGGTTCTGTTTGCTCCTTTCTTTGTATCAGGCAGCCACATCTGAAGTGGGTCTTGATTTCTAATGTGGCCTAAGCCTGTTAGTTTCTTTAGTTGTATAGATAGGTTATATTCTTTTATTTGCAATTTTTACTAAGCACGATTTTTAGTATTCGTAATTCATATGACCTAAACTGGGGTTAGTTATAAGCACTCCACCAGAGCTTTAGACAATCAAATGTGGGGCCATCCTCAAAGCAAACCAATTTTTTAATGTGTCTGAGAAAATCCATTTAAAATCTTTCATCTACCTCAGTGTTTGTTGCCTTTAATTTTGTTAAAATATCATCTATCTTACTTAAACTATTTACTTTCCTATGCAAATAATCATTGAAACATATATTTAGCTATGGAAAATTATGAACAATTTAGTTTGTAGTATTATTTCCAACTGTGCAGTTGAGTAAGACAAATCTTCGGTCAATGGAAAAGGAGATAACATGCAGAAGAAATCATCTGAGAATGAGAGGCAATGGAATGCTCTTTAGAGACTTGAAGAATTGCTTCATGAAAAGTTTCACAGACCCCCAAATGGAAATATATAACCTCATTTACAGGAAAAAAAAAATCACACTTAAACAACTGTCTTAGTCAATTTAGGCTGTTATACCAGACTATAAGAGAGCACATGACGTCCTGGAAACTTAATTCTCAGTCTGGAAGCTATAACATCTAAGATTAACATGCTACCATCTCCTGATGCAGTGCCTTTGCAGCTGGTCACTTCTCACTGTCCCCTCACATGGAGGACATTAGAACACAGACTCTCTTGTTTCTCCTTTAATGGCACTAAACCTATTCATAAGGTTTCTATTTCTCAAAGACCACATCTCCCACATCTTACCTCACATTGGAGTTTAGGAATATTTTTTATATTTTTGTTTTTTAGATAGAGCAAGAGCAAGAGCAAGACAGAGAGAGAGAGAATTGGTGTGCCAGGGCCTCAGCCACTGCAATAAAACTCCAGACACTTGTACCACCTAGTGCACTTGTGCAATCTTGCGCTTGCCTCACCTTTGTGCATCTGGCTTATGTGGGATCTGAAGACAGATCAAACATGGGTACTTAGGCTTTGCAGGCAAGTGCCTTAACTGCTAAGCCATCTCTCCAGCCTGAGGTTTTTAACATATGGATTTAGTGTAGAGCATGTAAACACTCAGTCCTACTTAGTATGCATTTATATTATTTATTCCTCTCAGTCAGAATCTCAGCTAAATCACATTGAAGTTCTAAAGAATATATAATATTTGAAAGTATATCAAGATACTGCAGCAATATGTATATGTACAAAGTATCTGGTACTTTGTTGGTTGTACTGAAGCAATGTTACTAACATTTCTCTTATATGAAATGTATATAGAGAAGATGACCTTGAAATAAATTTGTCATGAAAGAGCACTTGGGGGGACCTATAGTTCTTCATACGTCATTTATGCTTCAAAACAAGCACAAAAGCCTCACATGGTAGTGCACACCTTTAACCCCAGCAGGTAGGAGTATTGCTGTGAGTTTGAGGTCAGCCTGGAATAGAGTGAGACCTTGCCTCAAAAAACAAAAAAATAAAATAAAATAAAATAAAATGGGCACAAATCCATCATAAAGGAAAGTGGTGAATGCCTAAAATTATTAGTTTTTTTAACAAGTGTGTTTGTGTGTATGTGTGTGCAGGCCAGAGGTCTACTTTGGTTATTCTAAGGTGTCTTCCTTAATCTCTCTTCATCTTGTTCTTAGGGACACCCTAGTCCCTCTCTGAACCTAGAGCTCACTGATTCAGCTAGACTAGCCAGCCAGTGAGCAGCTGGGATTCTCCCGTCTTCCCCTCCCCAGCACTGGAATTACGGCCATGCACTGCATGTGATGTAAGTGCTGGGATCACCTGTCCCTAGGAACATTTTGTTTTTACCCTTACATGGGTAATAGCTATTCAACATTCATTTATTTGTCACTTTGTGCAGCCCTAGTAGTAGTAATCTAAGGCTTTTTTATTTAATCTTTTATTTTTGTTTGCAATAAATTTTGTCAATCTCAATAGTTTTGGGGTTTTTAGTTTGTCTTATCTTTGATCTTCATTTTTAATAATTTAGTTCATTAATTTGTGCATTTGTTCGCTGTGTTTTACTTGAAGTCATTTCCCACTACTTATTTTTTTTTCTTGGATATATAGGTATATAGAGTCAAAGATGTTTCATTAGGAACATAATATAATGGGATCCCATAATTTATAATGTAATAAATCCATTGAAATATAGTTTCTATTATGATTCATATTAATATTTTTATCCAAAATTATTTAGAAATCAGTTGTGTAGTTGGGTAAGACTGGAATATTTTCCACCATATTTATAAATTTATTGCATTTTCATCATAAAATTTATTGTACATGATATTATAGTAAAGATTCCTTCTAAGGGGCTGATGATTTTTTTTTTCTTTTTTTTTTTTTAAATATTTATTTTTATTTTATTTATTTGAGAGTGACAGACAGAGAGGAAGAGGCAGAGAGAGAGACATAGAGAGAGAATGGGTGCGCCAGGGCTTCCAGCCACTGCAAACGAACTCCAGACGCGTGCGCCCCCTTGTGCATCTGGCTAACGTGGGTCCTGGGGAACCGAGCCTCGAACCGGGGTCCTTAGGCTTCACAGGCAAGCGCTTAACCGCTACGCCATCTCTCCAGCCCAGCTGATGATTTTATATAAATAATCTACATGCATTTGAAAAAGTACGTATATATTTCACTTGTTTTGAAAGCCAGTATTGATCAAGTTTCAATGTTTTTAATTTTCTTTTAATGTTAAAAACTTAAAATTTTCTTTTTTATTACTTCTTTTGTTTAATTTCAAATTAATAACTTTCAAGGAAGGTGTTCCATTATTCAATTATGATGTCTTATAAATCTATTTTTACATTACATATTTTTGAGATCATACAATTTCATGCTTGTAGAATGAGAAATATTTTATCTGTCTGGTGAGCTAAAAGTTTTAGAGCCGGGCGTGGTGGCGCACGCCTTTAATCCCAGCACTCGGGAGGCAGAGGTAGGAGGATCGCCGTGAGTTCGAGGCCACCCTGAGACTCCATAGTGAATTCCAGGTCAGCCTGGGCTAGAGTGAGACCCTACCTCGAAAAACCAAAAAACAAAAAAAAAAAAAAAGTTTTAGTTGCATAAACTATTAAGTATAATATCTTTAATATCTATCTTCTCTGGTATTAATATTCCTATGCTACAGTGTTTTGATAAGTATTTTGTGATATCTCATTTTCTATCCCTATATATTCTACCATTTTTTAAATGTAACTCTTATAAACACCATGCTAATATATATGGGATCTAAAAGTATCCATAATTTGAGTAACATTGTTTTTAAAATAATACCAACATATTTTATGAAGATGATACACTGTTTTTTTTAATTTTTCCTACCATATTATTTGAACTTTGTTTATAATGCATTTACTTTGCATCTGCTTTCCACCTTTTTGTCTTCTAAGGTAATGGGTGATTTTTCTTTCCTACTTTTTCCCTTTTGCTGGTTTAGAAATTGATTTTATTTTGATGCCTTGACTGATTATCCTTAATATATAACACCTTTACTTGAATATCATAGTTTAAAGGTAATTATTTTACTTTCTGAAAGGGGTCTAACTAAATGATTTATATTCTTTCAAACCACAGATTATTGGGCAGTTCTATATGTACTAAAGTTAGACGGCTCTGTATGTACCAATACATAGCCATCTCCAATTATAATAAGAAAATGCGGATTGTTTTTGTACACATATACCCACATGCATGCAAACAAAAGAACATGTACAAAATATCTCTGCAAATATGCTTCAGACACTGGCTGCTGAAGGGAGGAAATATGGTTGTTTGAAATGAATATGTGGTGGAAAATAACTTTCTCTGACTACTCTTTACACACTTTGAATTTGTATAATGTACATATATTACATTTTCACATTTCACATAAGTCCAAAATAATTATTTTATTTTTTATTGTTATTTAGTCATTTATTTGAAAGAGAAGCAGATACATACATATATATATATATATATATATATATATATATACATATATATATATATATATATATATATATGGAGAGAGAGAGAGAGAGAGAGAGAGAGAGCGCCACATATAGAGAGAGAAAGAGAATTGACACACCAAGACCTCTAGCCACTGCAAACAAACTCCAGATGCATGTGCCACCTTGTGCATTTGGGTTACATGGGTCCTTGGGAATCGAACTGTGGTCCTTTGGCTTTGCAGGCAGCACCTTAACTACTAAGCCATTTCTCCAGCCCCCAAAATAATTTTTTTTAAAGTTAACCAATACCTCATCTCCAAAAATGTTCAAAATTTAGAATCATTTAAAGTCAATACAGTGGTGTAAATATAAAATGACCCTTATGCACTTAATCCCTAGTTGGTGGCACTGTTTGAGAGATTTTGTGGAACCATTTAGGCAGTAGAACCTTGCTGGAGGAAGTATATCACTGGGGGTGGGCCTTGCAGTATCTCCACCTGGTCCATGTTCTCTCTTACTGGCCTTGCTGGTGTGATGAGGTGAGGCCAGCTGTCTTCCTCTCTTGCTTTCTCTGTCATGAAGGACTCTTCCTCTTGAATCCACAGGCCAAAATAAACCCTTTCCTTCCCTAAGTTGCTTCTGCTTGGGTGGTTTGTGCCATCAACAAGAAAGTAACTGTTAATACCAAATTTCTTGCTTTTATATCCTTAAAATTTTTTAATTTATTTTTATTTATTTGCAAACACACACACACACACAGAGAGAGAGAGAGAGAGAGAGAGAGAAGAGAGACAGAGAGAATGGTTGTGCCAGGGCCTCCAGCCACTGCACACAGACTCCAGACACATGTACCACTTTGTGTATCTGGGTTTATATGAGTACTGGGGGATCAAACCTGAGTCATTAGGCTTTGCAGACAAACACCTTAAGCACTGAACAATCTCTCCAGCCCCTTTCTTTTCCGTCTTTGATAGAAAATGTATCAGTTATATTTTGCTACTTGACTGACAAAACAGCTGAGGAGCATTCAAAGATAAGCGATCATTTCCGATTTATGTGTTCTTGGTTCACCTGGATATACCTGGGTGAGGTGATACTTGGCTGGATTGACCACTGGGTCCAAACTCTGCCTCTGCCTCTGTTCCTGATATCTGTCATGTTTCTTAAGCCAAGGGCTACCTCTTGTCTGCAGAAGAGCAGAGAAAACTCAAAGATGAGCACATTTCTGGCACTTTCTCAATCCATCTGTCAACATGCCATCACCCAAGCCAGTCACCAGCCAAGTCCAACCTTGATGAAGTGGAGAAGCACATTTCCCTCTTAGTGTGGAGGGTGGAGACTGAATGAATATTTCCTAAATAATAATCAAATCTCTCACACCTACTATCTTCTATCTCCTTTTCTTTGAGATGTCCCCAGATTGGTCTCACTTTTACGTCAATATTTACTTGGATTTGTTCAGTCCCCACTGTTTTTTTTTTTTTTGCCAAGCATTGCTCTTTACATTCCATTCCTTTTAACTTAGTTCAATTTTCCTCTTAGTAAAATAAATATTTTAGTGCATAGTTCTTTCTATAAGAGTCCTTGGGCAGTGACCTCTCACTGTCTTTGCCTGGAAATGTGTCCTGAAGGACACCTAGGCTAGTTATAAAACAGAAGTGGCTGGAACTGAGACTTAATAACTAAGTGGGTAGTTGACAGTAGCAAAACATGAATTTGTACCCCTGCCAAGTCTTTTGTGAAACAACTAGAATTATGAAATAAATGGGTCCCCAAATAAGAAATAAGCACATTTGAGAGTCCTCAGACAAATCTGAGAGTTGGAACTATAAAATCTTTCTGACATCAGAAGCAGTCATTTGGCTTTCCAATGAAAGAAAACGACAATTTGTTTGCTCAATGGCAGCCTTACTAACACAGATACCTAGGAAAATAAAGCTCATTCTCATCACATAACCTTCAATGGCCTTTATCTTATAACCCATATCAATTCAAGCATACTTCAAAGAAAAGTATAAAGTCTCCCCACACTTGGTATACTGTGAGATGTTGCTACTTTATATAAAACAATTATAATGAATATGAATTCCAATTAGGTTGGATAATGGATTGGATACAACATCAGACCAAGCCAAAGAATATGAACACGTGTTAGAAGGTTTTTACTCCACTGAAACATGGACTCAGTGATGGACTATGGTTTAGGGTGAGATTCCAGAAGTTTTCATGATAATGTAGAAGAAATAAAGTTTAGGGAGATAGAGAGGAGTGATATATATATATATATATATATATATATATATATATAGAGAGAGAGAGAGAGAGAGAGAGAGAGAGAAAGGGATCATAAAGGTTTTGCACACTCACCATTGTATTTCAGGGGAGGGCTCCAAGTATTATCCTTTAACACAATGAGATATACAAGGGACAGGGCCACTAAAATCTTTGAATAGCTCTGTAAAATCTAATCTGTAAAGGCCAGGTAAAATGTGAGAAAAGCCATGACTAAGATGCACTTCCTCATTTCAAAGAGTATGATAGATAGGATCTTAAACTGCCAAAAACAAGTAGGTAGAATATCAAGATCAGAAATTGCTACCCAACTGTAGTCATTGACATCTTACATCTAAGATGCCTGAGAGGTTCTTAAATAAGATCTTGTCCCTCCTTGACTCCAACATGCATGCACACATGTACAAATATCTGCTATTTGCATGCAAGATAAGATTCTTGACACAATTCCAGATGTGAACAAAATAGTTTGAAGAAAATAGCAAAACTATTTGGTGACTTGCATTAGGGTCTTAAATGAGAGTCTCTCTTTTAGGTACCCAGAAATGGTAACTCAGTCCCAAAGTTCAGCAGAGAGAAGCATCAGGTAACTTCACCCTCTAAATATCGTGGGAAGTAATAGAGGGTCTGGAGATATGGCTCAGCGGTTAAAGGCGCTTGCTTGCAAGTAACTGAGTAAATCACAGAAGCTAGAGACTGCCACCTCAGCTGTACTCTCCCCGGCTGTTTCCATTGACAGAGAGCTGACAGGAATGAGCTAAGGTGGTTTTCATGCTCGTTTCTTTTCCTGGCTAGTTAAAAACAATGGGGTGTGGCGAGTGCTTCCCTTTCCCAAGACCGAAAAGGGAACAACTCAATCTCCAGCAAAAAAAAAAAAAAAAAAAAATTGGAAGCACCTGCCAGATGTAATGATCTCCAATTGGTTTGTTGGTTTTACCTGATTCTCCTAGAGCCAAGAAAAATGTAATTGAGAAGTGATAACCGGACAAAGGCAGAGAGGGCTGTGTTCACCAGCTCTATAGCTGTTTATCATGGCAGGGAGGTCTAGATGTCCTGTCAGTGATGGAACACAGAGGAAAAGGATCCCAGTTTGGAATATCTTGCTTGTCCATAAGAAAACTTACTAGGAGAAGAGAACATCAACAGAGAGGAGTCATGAAGGATAACAGCAGGAGCTGAACAACCTGAGCACAGGAAGACCTGGCCAATGTCAGTGCAGAACTCAGGTAAATGCAGTCTTCTCCACATAGTACTATGGCATGGCAAAGCTTAGGCTATGAGCTAAAAACAGTGATTCAAGGAAAAATGGCTTTATACTGTGCTATTCAAAAGGTACAGTAAGTCTGGAGAGATGGCATAGTCATTAAGGCACTTGCCTGTAATGCCAAAGGACCCAGGTTCAATTCCCCAGGACCCACATAGGCCAGATGCACAAAGTGGCACATGCATCTGGAGTTCATGTGCAGCAGCTGAAGGCCCTGGCACATCCATTCTTTCATTCTCTCTCTCTCTCTCTCTCAAACACACACACACACACACGCACACACGCACACACACACACACACACACACACACACATAAATGAATAAAAATAAGACTTTTTTAAAAATGTACAATAAATAAGTTAAAATAGGAGATAATTTAATGAACAACCTGCCACTGAAAATGTGACAAAGAAGAAATAAGGAAGACTTTCAGATGCCAATTTTGAATAGCTTGGAAAATAATTCTTCTGATTAAAGGAAATGTGGAGAGAGGACTAGAAAATGGTGAGTTGGATTTTCGGCTGAATTTTCATAAGACACTGGGATTTCCCATAGGAATATCCAGGAGGTAAAGGGAAACACATGAAAAAAAGTAAAACAGAGGTGAAGGATCTCAGGTATTGTAGTCTCTTAGGGGCATGATAATCACGTACAGTACACGAGAGTGAATGAATTCTCCAGAACAGCAGAGTACTCATTAAGGGCACTCACTGAAACATCTCACTAGGCCATATTATAGCATTCTTTTTTGTCTCTTTTAAGGCTCATTAGAAAATGGAAATGTTTATATTCTGCCTTAAAGTAATGGTAAAAATATGAAAAGAGTGTTCTTTCAGCCATTCCTACTACTTGTTAATGAAACAAACTCTTATATTTGATGATAGTGTTGTTTTTTAAATAAAGTCTCTTCTACTTTTAATGGAAAGGACATTTTTTCCCTTCAAGACAGTCATACTTTGTTGAAAGTTCCTTCCACTGGATAGCTCCAGCTTCACTACTTAACCAGCCTTGATTTGTTCTTAATGACCAGACAAGTTTTCTGTCACTGTGCAATTTAGGCAAGCTAAACTTTACTTTTAGAATGTTGAAGCTAACTTTTGGAGAGCTATGCTTCACAAGGATGAGGGAGAAAATGCAGAAGAGCCTAAACTCAACACACAATCTTTCTCAAAAATTAATGTAGCTTATTTTCTTCAATAAATTTGGCATATCGCTTGAATTTGATTCATGTAAACTTGAAAAAGTCAGGTTGTTCCAGCTGGGAAAGTACGTATATATGGATGTTCATGGTATTTAATAAAGCATACCCTAATGTGAATAAAGGATCAAAAAAAAACACCTTTAGTCTGAGAGCAAGGGTGTCCCCCCCCCACCCCCCGTGGCACTTTATGACATTTGGCAGCTCATTATCACACTTCACAGAATCTTGTGTCAGCATGTCAGATTTCTCTAAATTTTGACAGAATTAAAGTAGTGCCATTTGATATAATTGATATTGTACAGTTAATCAGGCAGTGGCTCCATCACAGAGTAACATTCTCAAAAGGCTTAATTACCGAACTGTGAAGATGTACTGCCATCTGGAAGTTCCTTCCCAAAGTTCTGTTCCTGAATTTTATGTAGGGTTCACAAAAATAACTTGGTCCATTTAGAAATCATGCCCTCGATTTGGAAATTAAAATTGTTATTTTTGGAATCTCATTTGGCCTGGAGATCATAGAAACCTTATGAAAAATAAAGGAGCAATGGCAAACGAGAAAAAAAGTGGAAGCTTGGGAACTGATTTTCTTTATATATAACATTTAAGAGTACAGACTATCATTCCAGATGGCTAGATTTCAGACCCCAGTTCTACTACTGACAAATCATGTGACCTTGGGCAAGCTATTGAAATGCCCTGTGCCTTGGTTTCTTCTTTGGCAAAATGAGGATATAAATAGCACTTTGTAGGATTAGAATAAAGTATAAATGTGCCAGTTATTGAAAAATACTTAGAGTTTGGCTGGACACATTGTAAGACCAGTATAAGCATTTGTTGCTATTATGATTATTATTATCAATGTTTTCAGAATACTTGACTCAGATTGTTCTCATGTCGGGACAGCATGCCATTCAAAAAGCTTCTTTTGGAGAACAGCTCATCAAGAAGATATAATTATTGTAAATATGCATGCACTGAATCTTGAGGCTCTTAATTTCATAGATCAAATACTCAAGGGTATGAAAGATCAGATAGGTCCTGATGTAATATTGTGCCATTTAAATATCCCACTCTCATCTTTGGGTAGGTCTTCTAAACAAAAATGCAATTTACAAAACCCTCAAAGGTCAAACAAGCCTACCAGTTACCTGCAAAATTCTTCACCCAACAGATACAAAATGTGCATTGTTCTCAGAAGGCCATGAAAACTTCTTTAAATTAGATGACATTATACACTACAAAGTAAGAATTAACAAATACAAAATAACTTAAACAGTTTTTGTATATCATCAAATAATAGTGGAATTAAGCTAGAAATCAACAGTGAAAGAAACCACAAAAAGTACACAAAACCTTGGAGACTGAGCAATATATTCCTGAATGGACAGCACATCATTGGAAAAATAGGAGGAGCCGGGTGTGGTGGCACACACCTTTAATCCTAGCACTGGGGAGGCAGAGGTAGGAGGATTGTTGTGGGTTCAAGGCCACCCTGAGAATACAGAGTGAATTCCAGGTCAGCCTAGACTAGAGTGATACCCTACCTCAGAAAACTAAAAACAGAAAAATAGGAGGAAATTGAAGAATTCCTATAATCAAATGAAAATGATAGCATAATTTATCAGAATTCTGGGATATAACTTATGAAACTCTACAAAAAAATTATAGCTATAAGTGCTTATATTAAACAAATCAGAAAGACCTCAAATAAATAACCTAATGACATAGCTCAACATCTTAGCAAAATGAAAACAAGACAAACACAACAGCAGTGAGAGATAAGAAATTTTAAAGATCTAGGAAAAATTAATGAAACAAAGGCTAAAATTCCAATACACAGAATAAATTGTGTTGGTTCTTTGAAAGGCATTTTTGATAAACCTAGTCAAATTAACTAAAAGAATGACAGGAAAATCCAAATGGAAAAAAATTAGAGATTAAAAAAGAAATGACACAATAGGTTCCAAAGAAATCTAGATGACCATTTGGTAATACTTTGAAAACATAAAAAGTGAATAATCTACAAGAAAGGGACAAAGTTTGAGACACACATGACCTACCAGAATTAAATCAAGAAAATGTAAATAGATCAAATAGATCCATAACTAACAATAAGATTGAATTTGTAGTAAAAACATCTCCCCACAAAGAAAATCCAGGACTAGATGTACAGCCTTCTGAATTTTACCAAACCTTTCAGGAAAAGCTAATGCCTACATTTTTGAAATCAGTCCAAAAACTAGAAACGGAAAAAATACTATCAAACTCATGCTTGAAATGGTCATAAACCAGTACCAAAAGCAGGTAAGGAGACAGTTAAAAAGCAAAACTAAGCCAGGTATGATGGTGCATGCCTTTAGTCCAAGCACTAGGGAGGCAGAGGTAGGAGGATCACCATGAGTTCAAGGCCACCCAGAGACACATAGTGAATTCCAGGTCAGCCTGCGTTAGAGCAAGACCCTACCTCGAAAAAACCAAAATCAAAGCAAAGCAACAACAAAACAAAAATAAAAATAAAAAGCAAAACTGTAGACAATTTCCCTGAAGAACAAAGATGTAAAAATTTTCAATAATATACTTATAAACCAAGGTCATATGTCAGGGCCATATTAGTTTCATCCAAGGGATTCAAGATTGGTTCAACATATATAAATCAATTAGCATAATTAAACACATAAATAAATTAAAGGACAAATCCACATGTTCAGTCAAATCCTGAAGAATCTAGGAATAGAAGAGCAGTAATAATAATAAAGACTATACATAACAAATCTATAGCCAACATTATACTAAATAAAAAAATCTCAAAGTATTTCTTTTTAAAAAAATTTTTTATTTATTTACTTATTTATTTGAGAGAACGAAAATGGGCACACTAGGGCTTCCAGCTATTGCAAACGAACTCCACATGCATGTGCCACCTTGTGTATCTGACTTATTTGTGTACTAGGGAATCAAACCTGGGTCCTTAGGCTTCCAGGCAAGCACCCTAACCACCAAGACATCTCTCCAGCCCTGAAAATATTTCTTTTATAGTTGAAATTGAGAAAAAGCTTATTTACAAACCTTATTCAATAAAATGTTTAAAGTCTTGGCTAAAGAAACAAGACAAGAGCTGGAGAAATTGCTCAGTGGATAAGGTACTTGCTTGCAATGTCTGACAGCCTAAGTTCAATTTTTGAGTACCCACGTAAAGCAAATTTAAAAAGTGGAACATATGTCTGTAGTTCATTTGCAGTGGCAGGAGACCCTGGTATACCCATTCTCTGTACATATCTGCCTTTCTCTCTCTCTCTTTCTCAAATAAATAAAATGTAAAAGAAGCAAGACAAGAAAAAGGAATTTAAAAAGAATATCAATAGAAAAGGAAAAAGCCAAAATATTTCTATTTGTAAATAATATGATCTATACTTAAAAGACCTTAAAAACCCCACCAGAGGACTAGAAAGATGGCTTAGCCTGCAAAGCAAAAGGACCTAGGTTTAACTCCCCAGGACCTCTATAAGCCAGATGCACAAGATGGCACATGCATCTGGAGTTCATTTGTAACAACTAGAGGCCATGGAGCCCCCATTCTCTCTCTTTCTCTCTCTCAAATAAATAAATATAAATATAAAAAACTAAATATGAATAAATATAAATTTTAAAACACCAGAAAACTCTTAGATTTGATTAATACCTTCAACAAAATATCAGGATACATCATCAAAATATAAAAATCAGACTTTCTATATTCCAATAATGAACTTGCCAAGAATGAAATCAGGGATAAAAATTCCATTCACACTAGCTTAAAGAAATCATCAAATACTTAGGGTAAATCTAACAACGGAGTTGAAAGGACTCTACAGTAAAAACTTTAAAATAATGACGAAAAAAGTTCAAAATTACTAGAAGATGATAAAACCTCCCATGCTCATGTATTGGTAAAACTAGTGTCATGAAAATGGCCACATCACTGAAGTGACCTACAGATTCAATGCATTCCCCGCCAAAATTCCAGTGACAGGGCTGGAGAGATGGCTTAGCAGTTAAGGTGCTTGCCTACAAAACCAAGTGACCTGAGTCCAATTCCCTGGCACCTATATAAAGCCAGACAAAAGATGACACATGCATCTGGAGTTCTTTTGCAGTGGTTGGTGGCCCTGATACACCTATTCTGTCCCTCCCCTCCCTCTCCCTCCCTCTCTCTTTTTCTCTGTGTATGTGTGTTTCGTCTTGCAAATAAAAAGTAAATAAATCTAAAAACAATCTCAGTGATATTTTTCACATATCTAGTTAAAAAACTCTCCTTCAATTCATACATAATTATGAAAGACCCCAAATAGCAAAATCATTATTAAGCAAAAGGACCGATGCTGGAGGCTTCACAATGCCTGCTTTCAAATTATACTGCAGAGGCATAATAACAAAAATTGTGTGGCACAGGCACACACGAAAATACTTATACACCAGTGAAAAACACCAGACAACACAGAAATAAACTCACATAGCTATAATCACCTAATTTTTAACAAAGGTTGAGAAAAGCTTCCTCAACAAATGATTCAGGTAACACTGCACTGGGTATCTCATGTAGAAGAATGAAACCAGATCTACATCTTTCATCCTACACAAAAGTCAGTTCAAAATGGATCAAAGACCTTACTGTAACAACTGAAGCTTTGAAGCTTCTAGAGGAAAGCACAGTTAAAACACTTCAAGATACAGACCTAGGCAATGACTTGCTGAAAACTACTCCAATAGTATAGGAAATAATTCTAAACATTGAAAAATGGTATTCATAAAATTAAAAAGCTTCTAACAACAAATAAAACAATCACCTCAGTGAAGACAGTCTATAGAGTAGACAAAAAAAAAAAAATGTAGGGGTGTGCTGGAGAGATGGCTTAGCAATTAAGGTGTTTGCCTGTGAAGCCTAAGGACTCACATTTGACTCTCCAGATCCCATGCAAGCCAGACACACAAAGTGATGCAAGTGCAAGGTTGCACATGCACACACGGTAACACATGTGTTGGGAGTTAGATTGCAGTGTCTAGAGGCCCTGACATGCCAGTTCTCTCTCTCTCTCTCTCTCTCTCTCTCTCTCTCTCTCTCTCTTTCTCGAAAAAAAAAAAAGGGTTTGTGGCTATACAACAGACAAGGGATCCATATCTGTAATAAATATATAAAGTAATGCCAAAATTAACTATCAAAAATCTTCTAATCAATAAGTGAACTGAATAGACACTTTTCAAAAGAAGAAACACAAATAGCCAAACAATTTTTGAAAAATTGTCAACATTCTTAGACAACAGGAAAATGTAACTTAAAACAGCTTTCAGATTCCATCTCATCCCAGTTAGAATGACTATCATAAAAAAAAAAACAACACGAGGGTTGGGGAGATGGCTCAGTGGTTAAAGGTGCATGCTTGCAAAGCTTGCTGGCATAAAACTAGACACAAAATATAACATGTGTCTTGCATTTTTAGCAGTGGTAAGAAGCTCAGATGCATGGATGCATATGTGCATACATACATGCATACATGCATGCATACATACATACTTACTGCAAGAATTGTTAGGTTAAGTTACTAGTTTATCTGCTATATTGATGCAGATGTCATCATATTAATTAGACCTGATGAGTGTAACAAATATGCTATATTCCTTGGAAAGACTATAGGTGTCAAAGGTTGTATGATAAAACCAAAAAATAAATAAATAAATAAAGTGCAGGGACTTGTTATGTTTCTAAAGTTGGTCTAGGCCTACTTGTATGGGAATGATCAGAGGAATTGTTTAAGTAAAGATGTAAACACATGACCCAGGCCCTCCATGTCAACCAGTATGCAGCAGCATTCCCTCTGTTCATTTCACACACACCTTCATGGGAAAGAAGGGCCTTTCTGCAGTCCAACCAGTGAGGAACGAAAGTAAGTGGCCCTGGTCCACAGGCAGTTCTGTGTGATATTTTGGTGTTAGTTAAAAATGGACCATTACTGCATCGTACACACAACTCAGGGGTGACCTAGATGACAGTGGTGGAGGGAAATTCTTCTACAGAGAAGACTGAGCACTATATTTTGGGATTCAATCCATATAAAGGGGAAAACGTGATCTAGGGTAAGTATATATACAGAGCCTTAGGCTGTGGCAAATGGTGAGGCTGTTTTCTCAGTGAACTAAAAAGAGTAACTAAGGAAAGTGACTACAAGGAGATCTGTAAAGGGAGTGTGAGCTGTGTTTATCACGCTAGGCATAAACTGTGAGGATGTGTGTGTCACACCTGTGCCTAGAGCACACCCACCACAAAGGACAGTACGGCATCCTGTGGACACTAGCATGACTCTGCTTTCAGCCACCCTAGTGCAAGAACACAGAGCTTAATATATGCGTTCGGCCAGACGAGAGCAGGCATTACACTCCTAATGCTCATGACCTCCCCAGCCATAGGCTTTTTGTTAGGTTTTCAGTACCGGCATTTATTCCCTCCCATAGAGTGTGTCACCAGTCCAATTAGAGAGCAGTTGGTTTCCCTTATAACAGACATGCCACGATTGCACCACTGCCTCATTTGGCCTGGGTGGCCAAACTTGAGGCTTGCAGTGTCCACTGTTTTCACCGCTGATGGCTAGAAGTCGGCCTTGATATCCACGACCTTGTAGTGCCTGGCACTATCTTCACAAGACCCTCATTATTGGAGGAAAAGATGATGACATCAAAATAAAAGAGAGAATAATGGAGAAAGGGAGATATGGGATATGATGGAGTGTAGATTTGTGAAGGGGAAAGTAGGGGAGGAGAGGGAATTATAATGGTTTATTGTCTGTAAGTATGGAAGCTGTCAATAAAAAGGAAAATAAATAAATAAATAAAAGGATACAGTGCTTCTAGAGGCATTGTGTAGATTATACTTCAACTCCACAGAATCACATCTGTATCAGTTACCTTCTCACTGCTGAAAGAAAATACCTGAACAGAATATCATTTTAAGAAAGGAAGAGTGGGCTCGACGTGGTGGCGTATGTCTTTAATCCCAGCACTTGGGAGGCAGAGGTAGGAGCATCACCGTGTTTTTGAGGCCACTGTGAGAGTAAATTGTGAACTTCAGGTCAGCCTGAGCTGGACTGAGACCCTACCTCAAAAAACAATAACAAGGGCTGGAGAGATGGCTTAGCACTTAAGGCGTTTGCCTGTAAAGCCAAAGGATCCCCATTTAATTCTCCAGGATGCACGTAAGCCAGATGCACAAGTGCATCTGGAATTTGTCTGCAGTGGATGGAGGCCCTGGCATGCCCATTCTCTCTCTCAAATAAATAAATATATTTTTAAAAAATAAGTCATCTTTGAGCATCTTTCACTTAAAAAAGGAAAAGGAAAGGAAGAATGGGTTTATTTCAGCTCACAACTACAGGTTACAGTCCATCATGCGGGGAAGGCAGAGTGGAGGGAGCTGGTCACATCCACTCCAGTAGCCAGGACATTGAACAGGGTGACGAATGCTGAATACTCAGCTAGTTTTCTCCTTTTTAGTTTTTTTTAAAGGATATCTTTGTTAATTTTTTTATTTATTTGCATGTGTGTGCCTTGTGCGGCGGGGCGGGGGGTGGGGGGGGAAGGGCACAGGTCAAGGCCTCTTATGGTGGCAAATGAACACCATACACTTATGCCACTTTTTTTTTTTTTTTTTTTGTATCTGGCTTAGATGGGTGGTTGTGGAACTGAACTTAACCAACCAGGTTTTGCAAACAAGCACGTTTAACCACTGAGACATCTGCTATGCCAAGCTTTCTCCTTTCTCCAGGAAGCCAAACCAGGGAATGGTATCACCTTCAATGGGGTGGGTTCTCTCACCTCTACTAATCTCATTTAGAAGATTCCCTAGCAGATATAACAGAACATTTGTTTCCATGGCAATTCTAAATCCTGTCAAGTTGACAACCAGAAGTTAATCATCACAGTCTCGCTCTCTCACCAAGGTTGACTGTGGAACTAAGCATCACAGACCCCTCTCATCAGGCTGGCCTAACCACTCCTGCCGCGGAGCTGCTGAATAGTCACACTGTCAACAGCAGCAACCAAGGTCTCGCAGCACCAGGGCTTGAGCGAGAGGTGCCAGCCAGTTTGGGTCAACAATTACACTGGACACCTCACTTCTCCCTGAAGAACCAGGTGATTTCTAAGAGTGAGGAAAATCTTGAATTGATATAAAAGAAAAAAAAAATGGGCTGGTGAGATGGCTCAGCAGTTAAAGGTGCTTTCTGGCAAAGCCTGACATCCTGGGTTTGATTCACTAGTACCCACATAAAGCCAGAAGTACATAGTGGCACGTACATTCGGAATTCATTTGCAGTGGCATGAAGGCCCTGGTGTGCCCATGCTCATTTTCTGTCTCTCTGCCTCTTTCTCCATCTCCCAAAATAAATAAATAAAGATTTTAAAAATATTTTTAAATTTTATTTTATTTATTTATTTATTGGGGGCGGGGGAAGAGAGAGAATGGGTGTGCCAGGGCCTCCAGCCACTGCAAACAAACTCCAGATGCATGCGCCCCCTTGTGCATCTGGCTAATGTGGGTCCTGGGAAATCAAACCTGGGTCCTTTGGGCAGGAAAACACCTTAACCGCTAAGCCATCCCTCCAGCCCAAGATTTTTTTTTTTTTAATGATTAGTAACTCTAATTTCAGGACCAGCTGTATCCATGGACTTTGTAAAGCTATTTATTTTATTTTCTGAGGCAGGGTCTCATGCTAGCCCAATCACTCTGTAGTCACAGGGTGTGCTCCTGCACGATCAGATCCATAACTCCATCCTTCCTGCCAAGATGGAGGCCAGAGACTGCATAAGGGTTTCCCAGAGATCCTGCAGCCACTAGCAATCTCTGTCCCTTAGTGATCCCCAAAGAGATAATGTGCCCTTTCATGGCTCTCCTTACTTCCTTCTCTGTTTTCTCCTCTCCTCATTTCCACGCCCTGGGATGACGCTCCAAGAAAGGCATATGGGACTCACCTATGTGCCTTGCTTTCAGGGTCACTTTTGGATGACACAGATAAAGACACTAAATATATTCTCAGATATATAATCCCATATAAATTCATGGATCTGGAAATGCTAAATCGAAAGAAAAGAAAGAAAGACAGAAGTGGCATGCCAGGGCCTGCTACCAGGGTAAATGAAGTCCAGATGCATGTACCACTTTTGTGCATCTAGCTTTACATGGGTACTGGAGAATTGAACTCACGCCATCAGGCTTTGCAAGCATGTGCCTTTAACTACTGAGAAATCTCTCTAGCCCATCAAAATACATTTTTGTTGATGTTTAGAGGCAGTATGTAGCCTAGGGATCCCAGTAACTAATGAATCTCTTGCCTCAGCTTCGTGGGTACTGGGATTACAAACCAAGGCTACCACGACCAGTTTAGGGCACATTTAAAGCATTAAGTGCGTATTGCTAAAATTGTTTCCCACAAAGACATTGCAGTTCATGGTTATGTGTTCTTTTCATGATGGGTATAAAAATTAGCCATCCCCTCCCACCTGCTCATTAGTGTTTGTCATTATTTTGTTATTATTTTATACTTCAGTAAATACAGTTATATTGTATTTAAATTTAAATTTTATTTTTTATACATAAGAATAAGAATGAACTTTATTCCATAAGCATGTGCTTGCTGGCCACTCATTTATATTTGGACAAGCTCATATGCTTTTTCATTGTTGTAACTGTTTTCATGCAATTTCAAGAGATCTTTTTCTATGACAGGTATGAATAAGCCCATTATCTATCTTGCACATTGAATACCTCCTTGCAATTTATTGTTTGCCTTTTAATTTTGATTATGAGGTTTCTGGACCTACAAAAGCTTAGTGTTACTGTTATCTTGGACCCCATGAAGCAGATTTTTTTTCTATGTCAGAATAGCATTGTTCTAGTATGACAGGTTTATGCCATTTTAATGCAATGCAAGCTTCCTGTTTTCTTTATTCAATGTTTAAAATATTCTTGGGTATGCTTATATAGTCATTCTTTCAAAAATTCTTTTTGATGTGGAAAGCTTATGCCTTTTTTTTTTTTTTTTTTACTTGGGCTTGTTTACATCGTGAATTTTAGCAAGCAGTTAATGAATTAAACACTTGTTAATCTCTTGAGTAAATCCTTAATCTGGACCTTTCCACTTTTTGTCTGATTTATTGCAGTAGCCTGGTTTAGCAGATTCTGGACATACTCTCCAAGCCATTCTACTAATAGAGTTTTACTCAAGTAACTAAAGCTGATGAGTGTCCCTGGTCCATATGCCAGGTGTGAAATCTATTCAACATAGAACACAAAGTCCTTCGTACTCTCCGCCTCCATCCTCTGCCATTTCCAACCGAATCCAAAGTAAGCCTCTATTGTCCAGTAGCTGTTCCCAGAATGAGCAAGTCACTCTGTCCTGCTGCCTTGTCCCAGGCTGCTGAGCAAAGTAAATAACTCATGAACCACATCATCTTTCCTTGGCTCACCTTTGTTATCTAAGGTCTACTTTCGAACTCAGGACATCATCTTAGCTCTTATGTTGGTGAGATGCCATTCTTGGCCCAATTTTGAAATCTGTTTTCTTTGCTATACACTACCAACATATCTGAAATGTATGCCATCTTTACACTGCCCATCCTTCATGATCATTGCTGACAAACCTTCTGCAATGAAGATGATGCCAACTTACTGTTGCCTACCCAGAGTCTAAGACAGTAAGTAGCTTATGAAAATCAATTAATATATGGTGCTACATGGAATGAGTAACTCTTAAAGTCTACACCTGAGAAATAAGAATCTATTTCAATTAAACAGCATAATATAATAGAAAAAGTAGATGAACATTTGAGAAGGCTTTGAACACTGAATTTATATAAAATATATGGCAATAATCAAAGATGTAAAGTCATATTCTCAAGTAATCAGAGTAATGGTGTTGTTCCTTCATAGAACAAAAAAAGAAAGGCATATTGAGTTCATTTTAACCCAAGGATTCTAAAAAAAAAATGATGTTTTAAAATTTCTTTCAGGATTTCTTTCATGAGCACTTAAAATGTGCTTATAGTACATAATCACAGTTATTTCTATCTAACCTTTACATTTGTGACATTCTCAAGTTTAGAAACTCTCCTTTGTTAAAAGGTTATATTTGGCCATTTTTATAAAGCAGTTTAATCAATTATCTCAAAAGTAGAAATCATAATTTTTACAATCCAAAATCTTTGGGTCTTTATATTCACTTGAGATACTTTTAAAGGGCAATTTTGCACCTTGAATAACATACTATGTTTGTTAAATGAGTATAGTAAGAGCTGGGGAAACTGATTGTAAATGTCTGAAACTTGCTGATGCTCTTTCCTCATTTAAAAATAAAAAAAAAACAAGCATTCATTGTGAAGTCTTTCTAAGCTATTCATTGAAATCCAGTTTATATATGCAATCATAATTTATATTCTACTAAATCTTTGTAAAAATTTAGATGATGTTTATGCTAATAAATGATCAAACTGATTTATAAAAGCCATTTCACTTTGATGAAATTTTTAAAGATTTTTTAAATATTTATTTTTATTTATTTATTTGAGAGAGAGCCACTGCACATGAACTCCAGATGCATGCGCCACCATGTGCATCTGGCTTCCATGGGACCCGAAGAATCAAACTCCTTAGGCTTCACAGGCATGTACCTTAACTGCTAAGCCATCTCTCCAGCCCTAAAGATTTTTTAAAATGTATTTACTTATGCTTATCTTAATATCATACAATTTTTAACTTGTAATTCTTTCTTAGCTATTTCAGTGCAACAAGGTTATGATAAACTTACTGAAGGGAAAACTGGTTTAAGCACATTATTCCAATTTAAGAAATAGGAGAAGCCAGGCATGGTGGTGCACACCTTTAATCCCAGCACTCGGGAGGCAGAGGTAGGAGGATCACTGCGAGTTTGAGGCCACGTTGAGACTCCATAGTGAATTCCAGGTCAGCCTCAGCTAGAGCGAGGCCCTACCTAAAAAAAAAAAAAAAAGAAAGAAAGAAAGAAAGAAAGAAAGAAAGAAAGAAAGGAAAGAAAGAAATAGGAGGAGGAGGCTGGAAATATAGTTTAGAGCATAGGAGGCTTGCTACAAGAGCATAAATCCTGAGACATGCAAGCCAAACTTTGATGCTTATCAGCCATGGAAAAAGCCAGGTGTGGTCATGCACACATGCAAGCCCAGTGCTATAGGGACAGGATACTCACTGGAGTTCACTGGTGTGGCCATGCACATATGCAATCCTAGTGCTGTGGGGACAGGATATTCATTAGGTTTCACTGGTGTGGACGTGCACACATGCAAGCCCAGTGCCATGGGAGACAGGACAGTCATTGGGGTTCACTGGTCAGCCAGTCTGATAAAAAAAAAAAAAAAAGAAAGAAAGCATGGCAGCTCTTGGCTCAAAGAGAGACTCAGTGGCATATAAAAAATATAAAATAGGATATAAAAGGCCTGACAGTGTTCTCCTCCAACCTCCACACACATGCTCACTGGGTACCCACACTTTTGCGTATACACACACACACCACACCAAAGCCAAAAAAAAAAAAAAAAAGTGAGGCATAATATGACTCCTGTGTCCGTTTAATTTACACTTATTTTTCTGAGAAAACATCCATCTAAAGCCTGGACAAAATCTTTATAAGAGCTCCATTCTATGGAGTGGAGAAGTGGCTCAGTGGGTGCCATGTTTGCCGGGTAAGCACTGAGACCTGAGTTTGATCCCCAGTACTAATGTAAAGTGTCAGGCACAGCAGCAAGCACCTGTAATTCCAGCACTGGGGAAGTGGACATGGATTCTGGAAGCTTGCTGGAGTTTAGCTGAATCAGTGGGGCTGTAGGTTCAGTGAAAGACCCTTTCTCAAAGAAAACAGTGGAGAATAACTGACAAAGATAACTGATTCCAACCTCTGGCCTCCATACGCATGTGTACACATACATGTGTGCCCACACACATACAAACATGCACACAGAGGCACATAGATACACACAGCACCACATACACATGCCAAAAATAAAATAAAATAAAATAAAGAGCTCACTTCTGAGTTTCTTTAGTTGTGATCTTCTAAAAATATATACTTCTCATATTAAATTTTATTTGTGAAGTACTGAAAGTGCTCTTATATTTTTGTTTCCTTTTTGATATCTAAAATTCATAAGTAACTGGCATTGATTGATTTCTCTTTTGAACATGTCTGCTAATTTTAGATCTATATAAATATATACTTGAAGGAACAACGTTTATCTTCCTTAAAAGTCATATACATGTAACAGCACTTTCATTACTGGGTTGGATTCAAATTATCATGAACTAAGATCATCTTTTCTTTAGGATAAGCACTTCTGTTGGGTATGTGTTGGCAGAATAGCCAGGCAGTGGTTGCTTCAAGAAGTTCCAGATACTGAATTTCTTTGCACCTATCCTAAGGCCTTTTGCAGTTACTGTTTTCATTTCTTCATCTAGGTCTCAGCTTGATGCCCACCTTCCCCAGGGCCGGTACTCCTTTTCCCACTTAATTCCGTGACCACCTGGTGCCGTTACCTTTGCATTGCCAGGACAAAACATTGGACCAAAAGCAGCTGGTAAGAGGGTTATGTTATTTCTGGCTGACAGTCCCAAGGGGAGGCTCCATGATGCCAAGGAAAGGATGACAGAGCAGAAGCTGGATGTCACTCCCTGCTGCAGCGGCTGGCAGAAAGTAGCAAGAGAATGAGCTGAACTCTGGCAAGGGGCACAGTGGGATGTGGCATCCCGGAGCCAGCCCTCAGCAGCATACCTCCTCAGGCAAGGCTCCACCTTCCCAGTTGCCACCAGCTGTGGACAAAGTACTGAAAACACATGAGTTTATGGGGAACATCTCATTCAAACTACCTACCACACCAGCCCTATGCCACACCAAACCACCTCACCCAGCAGATCCGAAATCAAACTTGAAGATGTGGCTGCATCTTGGCATATACCACTTTTGTAAAGAAAAATATAAAAGGTACGATTAAAGGAGATATAGTCAATCATCAAACCCACTCATCATTCCTGTCTTACTATTTCCTTTGCAACTCGGAATGGAGGAGTCAAGCCTGTGAGTACTTAAGTGGACTACTGATCAGTGAAAACATATTTTTTTGTCTGGCAGAGACTTGTTGAAAGTAGTTCACTGTGCTGCTTCACTCCCATCTCAGAGGCCAGCAAGGAAATTTTAGCATCATGGGTATGTTGTGGGATCATCACCAACAGACTGGGTATTGAGTCCATGAATAGCAAACTTTAAAATATAATTTTAACGTTAAAAAGTAAAAAGAAAAAAATGGATTAAAAATAAACTTGAAGCCGGGCATGGTGGTGCACGCCTTTAATCCCAGCACTCAGGAGGCAGAAGTAGGAGGATCACCATGGGCTCAAGGCCACCCTGAGACTACATAGTGAATTCCAGGTCAGCCTGAGCTACAGTGAGATCCTACCTTGAAAACCCAAAAATAAATAAATAAATAAATAAACTAAATAAATAAACTGGAAGCCAGGCATGGTGCTATACGCCTTTAATCCCAGCACATGAGAGACAGAGGTAGGAGGATTGCCATGAGTTCAAGGCCACCCTGAGACTACATAATGAATTTCAGGTCAGCCTGAGATAGAGTGAAACCCTACCTCAAAAAAACAGAAAAGAAAAAAAAGAATGAAAGAAAAGAAAAGAAAAACCAAAAATAAACTGGGCATGGGGCTGGAGAGGTGGCTTAGCAGTTAAGGAACTTGCCTGTGAAGCCTAAAGACTCAGGTTTGATTCCCCAGTACCCACATATGCTAGATGCATGAGGTGGCACATGCATTTGAAGTTCATTTGCAGTGGTCGGAGGCCTTGGCATGCTCATTCTGTCTTTCTCCCTCCCTCTCCCTCCGTCTCTCTCTTTCTCTTTCTTTCTTTGCTTCTCTCTCTCAAATAAGTAAATAAATGAAATATTTTTAAAAAATAAGTAAACTAGACAAAAATTTCATGATAGCAAGCATTACATAGTTTGCCAATGAAGAACTTATATATCAAATGGATACACAGGGACATATTTCATTTTTGTGAAATATGTCCGTTATAAATCATCTGTCCACTTGTAAAACACTAAGCAAGTCAAAAGCTACCCTACATGTGTAAAAAAAGAAAAACAAACTCCATGTTTTATGGAACAGAAAAATTACAATTTTTAAAAAATTTCACAGATTGTTATCAGTATTGCAAATCTTGTGAACAAGCTTGCACATTAGAAACAGGCATCCACCTGAGATATGCTTTGGAGACAGACTCTTGTTGGTAACAGGGTATGTCTCTTCTACTATGTAGCTGTGTTGCTCACACTGTTGCTCACTGAGGGTCAAGGGCCCCTTCTCACATACAGCATGTCGTTTTCAGCAGAAATGTTTCATAGCCAAACTCCTTCGTTTTAGGTGGGCATTGGAAGCTGAAGTAGGAGGATCACCATGAGTTCAAGGACAGTGTGTGCTGCAGAACAAATTCCAGGTCAGCTTGGGTTAGAGTGAGACTGTGCCTCAACGCAAAACAAAATCAAACAAAACACTACTAAGTCTATGTGCAACTATTTTAAGCTCATAGATATGATAAGGTGGTTTTTCTCCTCTGTATTGGCAACATCTAGATCAAGTTCAGTTATTTTATCTATTTTCATTTCTTGATTTTTCTAGTATTTATTTAGACAAGGTTGGCCACCAGTTCCCTATTTGTCTGTGGATAACTTTGCGTTTCTGATCCTCCTCCATCCACCTCCCAAGTGCTGATATTGTAGGTGTGTGCCACCTTGTCCAGTTTGTACATCAGGGGATCAAACTCAGGACCACTTGTGAAGCAAGCACTCTACCAACTAAGCTACATTCATTCTCAGTGCCTTTCTGTTATTTTTAAATATGGTTTTCTGTATATAGAATACGGGTTTTTTTTTTTTCATTTCTACAAATGGCTGTTTTTAAACAAAAACAGCTTGCTCTTCTAATTAGCAAAATATTGTATATTTAATGTAAATAATTCAGACCATATATAACATACATACTTCTATTTATACTTTGTACATAAGTAGGAATCTACTTTGTTCATTTAGTGTCTGTCTTAGAGATTCTATGTTGTATCCAGAAAGCTTATCTTCTATTTTGTGCATGACCAAAGAGTATTTTATTTGTAACTGATATCTAATTTGGCTTCTTGTTTATTTGTTTGCTTTTGGTTTTTTCAAGGTAGGGTCTCACTCTAGCCCAGACTGAACTGAAACTCACTCTGTAGTCCCAGGCTGACCTCAAATTTACGGACAGCCTTATATCTCTGCCTCCTAAGTGATGGGATTAAAGGTATGTGCCACCACTCCCAGCTTAATGTGGACTCTTTGGTCCTTATCTACCAGTACCAAATTTGCTTCCTGTTTTTATTATCTGATTCTGTTGTCATTATCTGAAACTATCTTAGATGAAAACCTGGAGAGCAGGAAATGAATTTGCTGTTAGTAAATAGGGATGGAAGGAGCCAAGTAAGATAGCATTTATGGGTTACAGAGATGACTCAGTGGATAAAATGCTTGCCACACAGTGTGAGGTCCTGAGTTCAGATCTCAGGGTAAATAGAAGGTCCGACTCTGTTAATGGTATCTAGAATTTCAGTATACGTCTATGGTGAGAGGAAAGGTGAAGAGAGTAGAATTTCACAGGTCAAACTAGTATGGCATACAGAGCAAGGAACAAGATGAGACCCGATCCCAAGCAAGGTGTAAAGGTTAGGACCAGCACAGTCTTGTCCTCTGACTCCTACACATGGGCCATAACATATGCATACCCACACACATACACATCACATGTGCACATACTCATATATACACACACAGACATACACACAAAGATGCCATGTATGCACCATTAAGAAACCACAGAAAAAATTTCATATTTTTAACTCACCTGTTGGACTATTTATTTATGATAAAAATTTTAAAAATATGTTATTTTAATATGCTAAGAAAAGCCAAGCTGCTCCATATAGCATTCTTATCTGTGTACTCTCTCCCACCAGCTGTGAAACTCATCAGGTTTTTGAAAAAGCAAATTATTAAAAAGTGATATTCTTTTTTCTTTCTGTTTTTTGTTTCCTGAAGTAGGATTTCACTCTAGCCCAGGCTGACCTGGAATTCACTATGCAGTCTCAGGGTGTCCTTGGACTCACAACGATAATCCTACCTCCCCGCCTCCCAAGTGCTGGGATTAAAGGCATGTGCCACCATGCCTAGTGAAAAATGATGTTTTTGATCATTATATTTAAATTTCTTTAATGTCTGTTGAAATTAAGAACATCTCTACCTTTGAAATAATGCTGAGAAAATGTTTCATGTTATGGATTAGATTATATACACCAAATGTTGAAGGCCTAGTCCTATTGTGGCTATATTTGGGCCTTTATTGGAGGTAATGAAAGTCAAATGCCTTAATCAAACATGACTGGCATCTTTAGAAGAGGACAAATAACCTCCAGGGAGGCTCAGACACAGTGAGAAGGTCACATGAGGACACAGCCCAAAGAGAAGCCACACACTGCTGGCATCTTGATCCTGAACTTCGAGACTTCAGAACTGGGAAAATAAATTTTTGTCATTTAAGCCATACAAATTTTGTGACCGCAGTTCTGGCACACTTTTTCAACTTCAAGATTATGATGCTATTAATCTAAATTGTCTTCTGTTACTTAATGATTTATTTTCTTTCCTCATTTAAATCCCTTATTTCAAAATAAAGTTCAGTGGGAAGTTAGATTTCAACATTATATTTTTGTAAATGCTAGCCATTTGATGTAAAATTGTTTTTTGGAAAATCCAGTCAATCCACTGATTTGGAATGTCACCTGTAGTGATGGATGAATTCCCATGGGTTTACACTTTGGTTTGATTCTGGACTATGACCTCTTCCACTCCTCTGTCTGTTTATTCCGAGACTGGGAGCACACAAGGTTCACACTGCATTGTCCCTCCTTTATGATAACATTTTAATACACCATAGATAAATTCCCACCTGTTACTCTTATTTCTCAGACTATGTCTGGATATTTCTAAATATTTATTCTACCAATTGAATAAAGGTTACATTGTCATGACAAAAACCATAGGGTATCTGTGTTATATTGCAGATGAGCTGAGTAGAAAACTCAGTCTTTACCATCTATTTGCCCTCCAAACAGACATCCGTCCACTCTCTCTTCTCATGCTCTTTTATGTCCCTAGTTTATTTAGTTGGTTTGTATTTTCTCTTCACACGGGCTTTTTATTTTTTTTAATATCTTGTATATTTTTCTTTGCATCCCTTGGAGTGGGCCTGGACTTTGCAGGGATAGATATGACGCCCTGCTGTGCAGGTTTGAGTCTGAAACTTAACTCTCCTCTTCTCAGACCTGGCTTGTTTGTAAAAACGCAATCTTGAAAGAACTTTAGTGGGCTTACTGTCCATTTTGTTCTTGAAAATTCTATGGCTTAAAAGACAGAACCAGAAATCTTGGAATGAGAGGATTCTCCTCGCTTTACAACATCCACCTTGCTTCTGATTCTCAGTAGCTGCAAACCAGACCAGGGTAAGCCTTAGTCGCTTAGCAACAAATGGGACTAGCTCCTCCCCTCCTCATTCTTCTAGAAATAAAGGCTTAAGCCTCAAGGCTCTGAAGGGAAACAACAGTTTGAACTCCCAGTAAAGAATCATTCTCCATAATCTGCCTTTGCATATTTCCCCTGCACCTGTGTACTGTGTTCCAAATTTTGGTCACAGCATGAATTTCTAGAGATGTCTTTCCATAAATGGGAGGCAGGTTGGGTACTTGTCCTAGAACTTGCCTCAGAGAAGACAGAGTTTCAAGAGTCCCCACCTCGCTGTGCTTGGGAACTTACTCCCTGTCAGAATCTCAACCTTCCTCGTAAAAATAGCACTTACTAGAAGCCCGTTGCTACCATTCAGTGTTCTCAGAGCAGGGACCACGATCAGGAACTGTTTCCCAGTGGAAAGATACAATTCCCTGGGCTGGGGAGATAGCTCAACAGATAGGAGCACTTACTGTGTGAGCATGAGGACCTGACAAGCACCCACAAAAGCAGAGTGTGGCTGTGCATGCCTGGCACCCCAGAGCTGGGGCACAAATACAGGAGGATCTGTGGGTCTCACCGGTGAGCCAATGTAACTGAAAAACGGTGTAATTGACCTTGATCAAGCAGTGACATGGAATTGCTCTTCCAACCTCCACTGGCCTCATGGTGCACATGGGGTGCATAACATCTACATACACACAGTACACACACCAAAAAAAAAAAAAAAGAAGAAGAAAAGGGGGGGGGGAGAAACATACAAGCAAAAAGATACAGCTCCCTTGTATTTCCCTGACCCTAACCCTACCCGCCCCCACCATCATGTGGCAGGCTGGGACCAGCCATGGCAACAGCAATGAGAACAGAGCTCCCTGCAGCCAATCTCAGCAGCCTGAGGCTCTCCCCTCACCTTTCAGAGACTTGAACTCAGGTAAAACCAGAGTCTTGCCTTTAATTGAGAAAAGAATTTCACAGTGTGAGCCAGTATGAGACAGAGTTGGGGTTTAAGAAAACATTTTTAATATAAATTTTAGACACAAAGGTTCAGAGCAAGAGAGAAGTGCTAGGGGAGAAATTTGGATTCACCTGAGAGCATCGGTGTTGCTTCTCTAAGAGAGAGTCACGTTTCCTTCTTTTGTTTATTGGAGGGGGGGAGGGGAGAAAGAGAGAGAGAGAAAGAGGCAGATAGAGAGAAAATAGGCATGTCAGAGCCTCTAGCCACCTTGTGCCTCTGGTTTACGTGGGTAATGGAGAATCAAATCTGGGTCCTTAGGCTTCACAGGCAAGCACCTTTACCGCTAAGCCATTTCTCTAGCCACATATTTCATTCTTTACAATACATATATACAATTTTGGTAGGTTTTAAAGGCATGTTCTCCAAAGGGTTTTCAAGGAACCCAAATAAGATCTCAAGGTGGTTCCTGAGAGGCACCTGACAGGATTGCAATTGTCAGCTAAAACCTAAGTCACAAAGAGGCAGGAAGCTTGGATAAAATTATTGTACATGAAGTTAATAGTCTCATTTGAAATTCCCAGAAAATGTCTGGGAAAAGGAAGGAGGTCCTACACAACATCGTATACACTTATCCCTTAAGCCTGGCTCATTGCTACTTTTAACATAAAATTTCCACATGTAAAAAGATTATCTCCATATAAGCATCCATCACAGAAAAAAAAGTTGTTAATTGTGCGGAAATTCTTGCTTCTCAGCTGGTGAGAGGCTCCAATCAGGCTCTAGGGTGAAGTGCTTTCCCATCCCGTGTCCCCATAATTTTTCCTATCTTTTTATCGTGCCTCAATTTCCCTCTCTGAGACATTGCTCCCTTAAACTTTAGGGGTTGAAAAAGACCAAAGATCTGCTTTCTATAACTTCTTCAGGCTGATTGGGGATGTGGGCCCTACCTATCCAGAGATCACATTTCAACCTGATGGATGTAAGAAGGGCATGAAAGGTCAGAGCTTAGACATTGAACAGCCATCATTTGAAGGAAATATGGACAACAAATCACATGATTGATAAAATGTACAGCAGATGGTTATACCTCAAATTGATATCAAACAGAGCAGTTTTGGAAGTCTGCCCTTATGATTCTTCCAATTTCATTGATGTCTCTCCTTTTTCATTTCTGATTTTGTTAATTTGAGGCTTTTTTTTTTCCTTTTTTTGGCTTGATCAAATTGGCCAGGGGTTTGTCAATCTTGTTTATTTTTTCAAAGAACCAGCTCTTCATTTCATCAATTTTTAAAAATTGTTTTCTTAGTTTCAATTTCATTAATTCCTGCTCTAATCTTGATTATTTCTTTCCATCTGGAGCTGTTAATATTGTATTCTTCTTGTTTTTCTAGTGTCTTTATGTGGACAGTTAGGTTATTTATTTGGGATCTCTCTGTCTTTGTAATGAAGACATTTAGTACTCTGAATTTTCCCCTTAGGACTGCTTTCATTGTGTCCCATAAGTTTGGTAGTTTTTGTTTTCATTATCATTCAATTCTAGGAACTTTACAATTTTATTTTTTTCATGACCCATTCATTATTTAAAAGGGTGTTATTTAGTCTCAGGAGCTGGTGGAGTTCTTGATGTGTCTCTTATTGTTAATTTCCAGCTTTACAGCATTGTGATCTGACATGATGCAGGAAGTTACTTCAATTTTCCTGACTTTATGGAGACACACTTTATGGCCTAATATATGGTCAATTTTGGAGAAGGTTCTGTGGGATGCTGAGAAGAATGTGTATTATGTAGAGTTGGGGTGGAAAGTTCTCTAGATGTCTGTTAGGTCTAGTTGATCTGTGATGTTGTTGAGTTCTATTATTTCCCTGTTGATTTTCTGCTTGGATGATCTGTCTATTGATGATAATGGAATATTGAAGTCTCCAACTATGATGATGTTAGTGTTTATTTCTGTTTTGTTGTCAAATAGATTTTGTAAACTGTAGTGCACCTGTGTTTGGTGCACATATTTTTATGATTGTGATGTGCCCATGTTGGATCATCCCTTTGATGACTAAGTAGTGGCCTTCTTTGTCCTTCTTGATTACTTTTGGTTTGAAGTTTATTTTATCAGATATTAATATAGCAACACCCACTTATTTTTTATTTCCATTTGCTTGGAATATCATTTTCCATCCTTTCACCCTGAGGAGGCATCTGTCTTTAATGATAACATGGATATCTTGAAGACTGCAGATAGAAAGGTCTATTTTTTTGATCCACCATGATAACTTGTGTCTTTTGATGGGTGAGTTAACACCATTAATATTTAAGGTTATTACTGTAAGGTTTGAATTAATCCCTGACATGACGAGGTGTTTTACTGAGTTTGGTGCTTTCTTATGCCTGGTCTATTTTTGGTTATTGTAATCTTCTTCTTGTTGGTTCTTGAGACCGGGTGTTCGACTGTTCTGTGTGGAGTATCCCCTCAAATATTCTCTGTAGGTTTGACTTTGTGTTCATATAATCACAGAGTTGATTTTTTTCATAGAAAGTTTTCCTTTCACCATCTATTACAAAAGACACTTTTGCTGGATACATGAGCTTAGGTTGGAAGCCATAGATTTTTAGACTTTGAAGTGTTCCATTCCAGGCCCTTCTCACTTTCAGGGTTTCCATTGATAAATCTGATATAATTCTGATGGAATTGCCTTTGTGTGTTGTGAGTTGTTTCTCTCTTGCTGCTTTTAACACTCTCTCTTTGTTTTCCTTCCTATAAGTTTTGACTATGATGTGCCTTGGAGGGTTTCTTCTTTGGTCCTGTCTGTTTGGTATTCTGTGGGCTTCTTGTATCTGGATAAGCCTCTCTTTTGAGAGATTTGGAAATTTTTCTTCAATAATTTTGTTGAATATAATCTCTATGCCTCTGGCCTGGATTCCCTCTCATTCTGGTATACCCATGATCCAGATGTTGGATCATTTTAGGGTATCCCACAGTTCTCTCATATTCTGTTCACTTGATTTTTTTTGAACTTAGTGAAGCTTTTGGCCTTCTGATCAGTTTCTTCTGTCTTGTCTTCCAGGTCACAGGTTCTGTCTTCCACATGAGCATTTCTGTTAGTGAGGGGTTCTAGAGAGGTTTTTATAAGTTCTATTTGATTTTTGTTTTCTGTTGTGCTATTTTGTATCATGTCCATCTTTTTGTGAGATATGATTTCAGTTCAAGTTTTGACTTTCTTGATACTTCCTGGAATTCATTCTTACATTTGATCAAGTCTTCATTAAGCTTAATCAATTGGTTGTGGGGATCTTCCATTTTTTGACTTACCTTCAATTCATTCATATCTCTTTGGAGGGTTCTAACATTTTCTTCAATCAAGTTAAACTTACTGTCAAAAGCTGAATGCTCTAAGAGACAATTCTGTTCAATTTCATTGATATGATTGTTGGTTCTTTGATGATTTGCTTACAGTTCAGCAATTCTTTTGATCAGGGTCTCATTGATTGTGGTGTTTTCATTTTGGGATTGAATTTCTATTGCTTGCTCTATGATTTCATTGGAGGCTTCCATTGTAGGACTAGGCATTCTTGGTGGAGATCTCTCAGTTTTCTCACTTTCATTGGCTGTTTTGCATTGTGGTCTACTCATTTCAGGGAGACTATTTCATTGAGAGGAGGCAAGCTTTTGTCCTTTGGCCCATGCACCCTCTGACTCAGGTGAACAGGGATGTTGGTACCCAGTGGCCAGTCAGGATACCAGAGCAAAAGGCCTGATTTTACTGCCTGCACTGGGACCAGGCCTCCAGGGAACTGGGAGGAGCCAGGAAGCAGGGATCTGGCCTACTCACTACACACCACACCCTGCCTGCACACCCTCTAGTGCAGGGATCCAAAACCAAGGAACAGGGAGGAGCTGGGAAGCAGAGATCTGGCTTCCTAACTCCACACCATGCCAACCAGCCTGCACACTGTCCAGTTCAGGGAACATGGACCAAAGAACTGGGCCAGAGGATTATTTTTATATCTTAAGTAGAATACTGATTGTTTCTTGTCCATATATAAGCTAGGCATCAAGTAGAAATGCACCTGTTGGTTAGTTTCAATGTGTATGGGGATCCTAATTAGATAAATGATCAGGTAAGAAGAGTGTAGACTCAGAAAAAGCACTTCAAAGAAAAAAATCCATCATAAGGTACCAAGGTGGAGGAAAAATCAGAAGTTAAAAAAAAAAAGTGGGGACTGGAGAGATGGCTTAGTGTTTAAGGCACTTGTCTGCGAAGCCTAAGAACTCCTGTTTGAATCTCCAGGTCCCACATAAGCCAGACTAACAGTAACACAAGCACGCAATGTTACACATGCACACAAGGGGGTGCACGCACCTGTAGTTAGTTTGCAGTGGCTGACAGCCATGGTATGACCATTCTCTCTCTTTCTCTCTCACTCTCTCTCTCCTCTCTCTCTCTCTCTCCTTATTTCTCTTTCTTTCTCAAAAAATAAAAATAAATAAATAAAAAGGAGACAAGGTAGTGGTCAGCAGACATCTTGATGAGTCAGGGCCTTTTTGGATTTCACCTCCCAAATGCTTTGTGATGTGGACCTATCACTGACTGTGCAGTCTTCATTATAAAATTTCTGTGTTTTAGAATTAACTGCCAGTTTTGTCAAGGAATGAAGATATTTTGTTGTTTTCGGTTTGTGACCCTGACCAGCAGCTTACAGAATGGGGGCGGCTGTGCTGTAAGTCCTATCATTGTCTAATGTCTCTTTTGCATGGAATATCTCTGGGAAAGCAAGGGCTTATCTCTTTGGGGAATGTATTGTTCCTCTGGGCCAATGTTATCACTGGGCTTATTCTCTTGCCTGTTATCTTTGCTCCTGGACCTTTTGGACTGCCTCTATCTTATCCTTGTTGTTGAAAATCCCAAAAAGCCAAATTTAAAAGTTAATCTGGGATTTAAGGAGATGGCTCAGTGGATAAAGAGCTATACATCATGAGTATCTAAGTTCAGAACCTCAGACCCCATGTAAAATTTGAGAAACTCTAACAAACTTCTGCAATCCCACCTATGATGAGACACATTCAGAAGTGGCCCAGGATAGCTAGTCTGGTGAAGGGAGCAGTGAACAATGAGAGACTCTGCTTCAAATGAAGTGGAAGGCAATGTCATCAAAAAGTTGCCCTCTGACTACCACACACATAGTATGGCATACATGTGCCTACATTCACACACATGAACATAGATGCACCTCTCTCTCTCTCTCATACACACACACACACACACACACACACACACACCAAAATTTTTAATAATAATAATAAATGTCATGACCCAACATGTGGCTCTGACATTCTTTCTGCCCCCTCTTCTGTAAAATTTCCCTGAGCCCCATAACTGTGGGCTAACTCCACAATGCATGACCCGTATACCTCAACAAGGAGGGGCCAAGGGGAAGGGGTAGGTCATGGATGAGCCTAATAATGGTACCAAACTGACTTTAAAAAAAATAAAATAAAAAATAAAAATGAAAAAAAATAACGATAATAATAATAAATAAACAGAAACTTGCAGTGCCATGGGTCTTACTACGTGTTTTTATAGTTTCTTCCTAGTGACTGGAGAAGACTGACTGATGAAATAAGTATCCAGATATAATCTGAACCTAGCAAAATCACCTTTAATTATAATAAAATTAACCATATACATGCCATTGTAGAGTGAACTGTGTTCTGGGGAGAAGTTGACAAATGTTTGCTCCTTCAGACAGTGGACCCCCAACAGAGTTCTTCTACCAAAGTTCACATTGGTCAACCATTGGACTTATTGAGCTTTCTGTTCAGGTGCCAGCTGTGGGTCCCTGGATCTTCAGGCCAGGCTAGAGTTCCCCCGAAAGCATCCAGGCTACTGTGGTGAGCATGGAAAAGAATCACTTTTGGGAGTCAGTCTCTGTGAACAGCTCGGTTTAATCAATAGGGAAATGGGTTTATAAGCAGTTTAGGGTCCTAAGGGGATAGGATGTTCAAGGTTGCTTGCAGATGCCTAATCAGCATATGAGGACATACATTCCAGCACCTAAGCACTGGTAGGATACAGGGGGATGGGCTGTGCAAAGGTTGCTGGCTGATACCATATAAGCAGTTTCCTAGGCAACTGGCTAAAGGTCACAGAGCAAATCCTAAGTTCAGGTGTGCAGGGCTTGGAGAGGAAGTGGCCTCCTGCAGCTGGGGGTCCTTATCCTTGCCTGGTGGCTCAGGCCCACCTACTGAAGGTTCAAGCCTGTGCCTGGCAGTGCCGGACAGGTAGGGGGCTAGTTACAGAAGCATGGAGACGCCAATGCAACCATAGCATCAGAAAGCCTCATCCCAGCACAGATAATAACCTTTACACAGTTGCTTATGAAAGAGGATAGGAGAAGGTTAGATGTTTTTAGGCAATTTTGGTTAGAAATTGAGGCTCAGAGAGAACCACCCCACATGCCACCTCACCCTGGTACAGGAATGAAACTCTAGGCAGAAATGGGAATTGAGTCTGATAAAGCCTGATCTACAGTGCTGCCTGGCTGCCCACAGTCTAGCACACTACCTGGATGGTCTGGCTCAGTTGGGTTGGCTCTGGGATCCACTCTCCAAACCTACAAACCAACTGGGTCTTCTTCTTGCTTATGAAGGCTGCTGTCTTCTTCCTGTTGCTAGCTCCAACCTGCTCCGCTCTGTTTTTCTGGCTCTGCTTCTCTTTGCTAGGTCACAGGGACACACATGAGTCTGGATTCCCCCTCACCTAGCCTGGCTGGAGTGAGGGACAGTATAACTCTGTCTCTTGGTCTGGGGGAACTTTTCTGCTTGCCTCTGCTTTACAGTTTGTGGTAAGGGTCTGCTACCAGTGTAATTTCTTTACACTCAGGGTAACCATGAGTGTAATTTTCCTCATTACTCATTTCTCCTATGGATTTCTTAGTCTCTGCTTTGGTATTTTCCCTCTTATTTTGTTCTGGAGCCTAACCACTTGCCTTCCACACATGGAAGATGTCATGTGTGTTCTTTCTAAGTCTCCCTATATATACACCTAAGTTCTATCTTCCATGTGCCTGCAGCTCTACTCCAGTTTTTTCCCCAAAAAACTAAATTTCCCTTAAATGAATCTTAGAATTTATGCAGTGTTTCCGCATGGGAGCATGTTTCCACATGAGAGCATATTTCCTACTTCCCACACATTTATGACTCAGATTTTGTTACCAATTTCCCTCAAATAAACCCCACAATTTGTGATTTCTCCCTTAAATAAATCCCCAAATTTGTGATTTCTCCCTAAATAAACTTACTAATTCATAATTTATCATCCTTGAGTCCATCTTTATCAAGTCTTTGTAAAAATAGGACAGAACCCAAACTTTGAATTCGTATATTTGGGGGATCCCTCCTGAACCCCCAAAATTCTGCATCACTTAGATGGAGCTCCCAGTCCCTTGATATTCTACCCTCTATACACTGTATCTTACTTTGATGCCATTGATAGGGAGTTAGGTAGGTCTGTTAGGTAGTTTAGAGTGACTGGACCCCAAAAATAAAGGCAGGAATCTCTTTGTAATCTCCACTTTGCTAGAGATCAAAGAATGATTATCTTACTTCTTATCTCTTGCCTATAGGAGTTCCCTAGACTTGTGTTTTTCCATAAACAACCTGAGCCCCTACTGGGAGGAAGATTCCCCTTTCCTAAAATTTAAATGTGATCCTGACATTGTGGTTGGTCAAGTTCAGGCTCCAGAACTTGGTGTCATGGTTAGCCTCTTCCTGAGCCAGCCTCTAGCCCAGACCAGTCAGCCCTCACTCTGATTCGTCTGAGCCTGGAGGTGAAACCCACCACAATAAGGTGATAAATAGACCCTTATCAGGGACAAGGGCTCTCTTAGCTGCCCATTCATCACTCCTGAAACTCCAAGTTCTGGTAAATCTCCCCTCATCTCGGCCCTGCTGGGCTAAGAGGTGGAAAGAACCCCCTTGACCCCTCTCTACCCCCCTACTACCCACAAAGCAGGAGTTCTCTGTACTTTATTTTCTTCTCTCACTAAATTTTTTTCACATTTTTGTCTCCATCTACCACATGAGCTCTCAGACCATGTGAGAATATCAATTTTCTATCGCTTGGTTGTATACTTCCTTAAATTAATATAATAATTTAATAATTATCCTTCTTGGGTTGGTTTGCATAATTCTTTGGTTAAATACAAAGACAAACTCAGGGTTTGGGGTTTGAGGACTCTGTTCGTAAACTCCAACAATACTCCATAACACCATGAGACCTAATGCATAAGTAAGGCAGATTAGGGGTGACAGGGCCCAAAAGTGAATAGCTTTCTCTTGGCTAAACACGGGAAGTGTCATTGGGCCTGTAGAGGAAAATCTGGGTCACTGGACTTTGATACAGGTTTAAAAAAAAAAATCAGAACTGTAAGAAGACCCTTCCTAAAGAATTTTAATTTCTGGAAAGATTTCCCTTTCCCAGACATCCTGACCCTACATGTGACTTTAGGACTAACTGGCTAGACCTGCCACCTATCTACAGGGTCCACATAAAAACCCCATCTTGAGTCTCCAGGTGGGCTTCTCAAATTCCCTCTTGCCTCTTCTCTAGATAAGAGCTCTATCTTCTTTCCTTCTCTTGAATTCTGGGCTTCTCAAACCCCTTCTTGCCTCCGTGGACAAGACTTATATCTTCCTGCCTTCCCTTAAGCTCCCCATTTCTTAGAGTTCTTCCCCCTAAAGCTCGAAGTTGTAATAAAAATTTCCACTCAGTGATTCCTATCTGTCTTATTTTTCATTTAAAAGTTTTCTAAACATTTTAGTCTGAAAAAAAATAAATGCATGCCATAGAAAACATAGGAAGTTGTATGAGAAAGACAGGTAAAACAGGTTAATAATCCTTTGTTGGGGGGATGTTTTTTTTCTTATCAACAAATTTAAATGAACCAAGCTTCAGAGTTGTTAGTTGTGTTATGACAGACACTTAGAACTGGTGTTTCATTTAAAAAAAAATCAAATTTTCTTTTGGGTCTGTAAGCAATATAAAGGTTGCAACTCTGTTTCATTTTCCATCTCTTTATTTTTCCTTGAGTTAATTATCTGCCTTTGTAAGTAAGCATACTAATTTACTCATAAAAATTTAGAAGCTCAGCAAAATGTTACTACCACAATTGTCAGATTCTAGGAACAGGAGAGCCTAGCAGGCCCACCTCCCAGATGAGGGCAGTGATCCATGAGGCCAGGGCTGCAGCCGGGAGCACAAGCTCCCATTCCTGAGCATCAGTTCATCCCCCAATGCAACAGGGACTTCTTGACACATCTGGTAGAGCCAGAACTAGATAACCCGCTGACCAAGATTAATTGCATATACCTTTGTAGCAGACAGTTTCAGGTTCGCTGAGATGAACTTCCAGACCAGGCACAGTTATGGAGGAAGGGATATTTATTGAAGCTTAAAGATCCAGGGGAAGTTCAACAATGGCAGAAGAAGCTGGCCTGCTTTCACAGGACCACGCAGAGACAGAGAGGAAACACCAGCCAAAAGCCAAAGCCACACAGAACAGCACACTTCAGGAACTCCAGCTAGGCACACTTTGCATATCTTTAGATTGAAATCTCAAACCCACCACCATGCCTTAAGATGTGCCCAGTAACACTGCCTCTAGCCAGGTGGCTGCAGATTCAAACTACAAGCTAGCAAAACACTGAATATATTGGGGGTCATCTATTCAAACCACCACAACCTTTCACCCTCTATTTTAATTTTTTTCTCTACTTAAATTTAAGTTGATCCTCTGGCTTTAGATCTATCTGTTTATTCCTTCCAACATGGCCACATTAATGAACATATTCTCTTCCTTTGTCCCTTACCATTACTTACCATCTCTCTAACTGACGTATTGGCACTGGTGGCAATGCTTAACCTGGAGGGTGGTCAGTGTCAGAATTTCTGTTCTAAAATTCCAGTTACAGTATGAGCTAAAGGGCTCATTTAACAACTTTAATTTACACAAGCATTCACTTATAAGCCATTTTAGAACCATGTAAACAATATAAAAATATAAGCACAGATATAAAATATACACATGCATATAGTCATACATAAAGATATATATATATTTTTTTTGAGGTAGGGTTTCGCTCTAGCTCAGGCTGACCTGGAACTCACTATGTAGTCTCAGGGTGGCCTCAAACTCATGGTGATCCTCCTGCCTCTGCCTCCCGAGTACTGGGATGAAAGGCGTGCACCACCATGTCCGGCTAAAGATATATTTTAAACAAAACCAAAATTCTAGTAGCCTTCATTTAGATTGATCTCTTATCAGCCTTAAGTTATTCTGTTGATTTGGTCATTTCCCTCATGTCACTTAGTACCCAATAGTACAAAATCTAATCTTCTAAAGACAGAACAGAAAATTTCCATCTTTTTTTCACACATTTGTGTGTGTGATATGTATGCATGTGTGTCCCTAATTGTGTGGGTCCATGTCTGTATGTGGGTGACAACCTCAGGTGTCATTTCTCAGGCATGCCATCTACCTCTTTTTTGACAGAGCATCTCATTAACATGGAACTCACCAATAAAGGCTACACTAACTGGCCAGTGAGCTCCAGGGACCTCCCCAGCACATGCTAGCTGGCACTGAACTTCTGAGGAGAAAGTCCGTAGAGGTCCCATAGCTGAAGCTGTAAGCTTCACATGAGCAACTAAAATAGGAGTAGCAGCAAGTGCCATAAAGAAGCAAGTAGGGAAAGCAGGGAGTGCTTTAAGACTTCAGAGGCAGGAAAGAATATAGAAGCATCCATTTGTAATACATTTTGGATAGAAAGCATGTTTCTTAATGAATAGCTCTTAGGGTGTTACCCAGAGTCTGTTCACCGCAACATGATCTTTGAGTGTGTTTCTTGGAGCAATGGCTTAGGACATCATGGATAAGGTCTTATGACATCATTCTCCTAGACAAACTCTTCCATCTGACCTAGGAATTGACTATGGATGGTACTAGGAATCAGCAAGAAATGGAGTGTAGAAGACCCTAGGGGATTTCTATCTTCAGGGCCAGTGGGACTCAGGGAACTTTAGCCAGGTGTCTGGCCAGAAAACCAAAGGGTAGAGAAATGAGAGAAGCATGAGTCAGAAGAGTAAGGCTACATAGAGAAACAGTAGTCAAGAAACATTTACCACTGATGCTTCGGCTGTATCCCAGATGAGCCCCAAAGATGTCAGTGGCAACAGGACCTGAGACACTATTCCATACTGTCACCTACAGTAGACTGATGAAGTCCCTTAGTCTTTTAGGGACTTTGATTCTGATAAAATTAGATCCTTGCCTTCACTGCAGAAAAAAAGAACTTCAAAACTAGTTAGTACAAAACATCTTTTTTTTTTTTTTTTTTTCTTTTTTTCTATCTCTCTGGTAGGGTCTCACTCTAGCCCAGCTGACCTGAAATCCACTCTGTAGTCCCAGACTGGTCACAAACTCACAGTGGTCCTCCTATCTCTGCTTCTGGAGTGCTGGGATTAAAGTCATACACCATGATGCCCCAGGACTAGACAGTATGAGGCAGAGTTGGGTCTACAAAAAGGCACTTTTAATATAATATAAATTTTAAATATAAAGGTTAAGAACAAAATGGAGGTATTTAGGAAGAAATTAAGACACACCTGAGAGCAAGAGTGTTCATTCTTGAAGGGGAAATCATACTTCATTGTCTTTATAATAGTCATGTATACCATTTTTTTAAAAAAAAATTTTGTTAATTTTATTTATTTATTTAAGAGTGACAAAGAGGCAGATAGATAGATAGATAGATAGATAGATAGATAGATAGAGTTAAAGAGAGAGAGAGAGAGAGAACGGGCATGCCAGGGCCTCCAGCCACCACAAACGAACTCCAGATGTGTACGCCCCCTTGTGCATCTGGCTAACATTGGTCCTGGGGAATCCAGCCTCGAACCAGGGTCCTTAGGCTTCACAGGCAAACACTAACTGCTAAGCCATCTCTCCAGCCCCATGTATACCATTTTGATGAGGTTTTTGTTGTTGTTGTTGGTTTGTAGAGGTAGGGTCTTGCTCTAGCCCAGGCTGACCTGGAATTCACTATGTATTCTCAGGGTGGCCTCAAACTCACAGCGATCTACCTACGTCTGCCTCCAAAGTGCTGGGACTACTATGCCTGGCTTGGTGGGGTTTGAAGGCATTATCTCCAAAGGGTTTTTGAGGATCCCAAATGAGATCATGGTGTGGTTCTTGAGGAGCACCTGACAAGATTATAATTGATAAGGTAAAAATCTAAGTCACAAGAATGCAGGGAATTAGGATAAAAATACTGAAAACAAAATTAATACTCTTCTTAAGTTACCCAAAAAATATCTGGTGAAAAGAATGAGGCCCTACCCAAGGTCATATGCATTCAGACAATAAGCCCAGTCCATTGCTACTTTACAATAAAATATCTACATGTGAAAGGAAGATCATGTCCATGTTGGCATCTTTCACGTAAAATGTGGCCATTGTGCTGAAATTTTAGCTTCTCAGCTGGCAAGAGGCTTCAACCAGAGTTTAGAGTGAATGACGATTCCCCTCCCATGTCCAGATAATTTTCTTTGTCTCTATAGCCTTCTTCAGATCTAGGTACTTATTCCTTTTCTGCTTGAGCTTCATTTAGGGCCACCAGCAATTACCAGTTTACTCCAGTGCTACTCCTCCATTCACCATTATTTATTTTATTTTATTTTATTTCCTAAGTAAAAAAGTTGAACCTGGGGCTGGAGAGATAACTTAGCAGTTAAGGTGCTTGTGTGAGAAGCCTAAGGATCCAGTTTCAGTTCCCCAGTACCCACGTGAGCCAGATGCACATGGTCTGGAGTTTGTTTGCAATGGCTAGAGGTCCTGGCATACCCATTCTCAATCTCTCTCTCTCTCTCTCTCTCTCATGAATAAATACAAAATAAATTAATTAAGAAAAGTTTAACCTGCTGGATGTGTTAGCCCAAGCCTTTAATTCCAGCACTCATCCAAGATGGCTGCAAGCAGCACTCCCCAGCAGGAACTTCCCGCTTCTTCCTCAGCTCAGCACATCTGAGTGGGCTGAGCCCCCCTGAGTCATTGAATCCATGATCCAGATCTCCTTACAAGCCTGATAACAAGGTTCACCCTAATTGGTTGTCTGATCCATATGAAGGTGCATGTGGTGGTTTGATTCAGGTGACCCCATTAACTTATTTGTTCTGGATGCTTAGGGCCCCAGCTGGTGGCAATTTGTCAACTGGATCCCCATGGAGATAATGTATTGTTGGGGACTGACATATGGTTGTTGTAGCCAGCTTTCTCTTGCCAGTGTTTGAAACACTCTCCTGCTGCCGTTGTCCACTGATGCTGGTCAGGAGGTGCTCTGCCCATGCCATCATTTTCCCTGCCACCATGGAGCTTCCCCATCCAGTTTGTAAGCCAAAATAAGCCCTTTCTTCCCACAAGATGTTCTTGGTTGGGTGTTTCTGCTAGCAACCCTGAAGCTGACGGCAACAGCATTTAACCACATACGCAATCTCTCTTCTTCCCGTGGTTTCAAAGGAACACCAGTGTGTAGGTCCCTCTCCCCTCCCCCGCTGGGAAGTTAGGGGGCCCTTCCTTCTGCCTAGGTATTTTCTTGCTTACCTCCTACATGTGTCTGGATTTGGGGTGCTTTCACACTTTGCTGCATGCATGATCTTTCTTTGATCTCTGAGTCCTTTGCTCTTCCTTAATCCTCTCTAGTCTTTTATGTGAAGGGAATCTTTTGGTTCTTCTGCTTTGCCTTCTGCATGTGGGTGTGTGTGCCTCCTACAGAGACTTTTTACCCCAAAAGATTTCTCTGTGATGGAGATTCACTCCATTGCCCCTCTTCCTTTCCAGAAGGGCAAGAAGGAAAATTCTTCTCTGGTTTGAGTCTTGCAGCTAGCCTCCTCTCCGGGTCTTAATTCCTGGCACAATACACATTGTAATTTACCCTGCTCAGAGTCTGGTTTATCAATTCTTTGCTAAAATCAAACAAAGACCAAAAAGTTAGGGTTCACAGACCCTGAACCCCAAAATCCTACATCAACTATACAGTAATGACCAGCTACTACACCATACTGTCTTTTACTTTGAATTTGCAAGCCACTTGTTCTATTTTACTTTTATGCACCTTACAGAGTCCTTTTCTATTTTTTAACATAATTTGAGGTTTCATTTTCTAGATAAGCTGTTAAATAAATTTTAGTCTTATTTTCATTAGATTTAATAATAGCAATATTTAATTTCATAATTAAGCTAAATACATTAAATCATTCTGTTAGGTTACTTTCTCATTGCTGTAAACATGACCAGAAGCAACTTAATGATGGGAAGGGGTTCTTTTGGTTTTTCTTTTTCAGGGTAAATTTCATGTGGAGAAGGCATGAAGGAGCATGAAGCAAAGGGGTTCACATTGTATTTACAGTCAGGAAGCAGAGAATGCATAGAAAGTAGGGCTGGGCTAGGGTGCCTCAAGGTCTGCCCCAGTGACTTACTGTCTCCAGCTCATGGCAAAGAGATACACTTGGCATGTAAAGGGATTAGTCCCTTCCAGACAACCTGATGCCACCCAGATACCTGGCATCAACAGCAAATATACCACTTCAGCCCCAACCTGAATGTTTGGGGTTGCCTCCCCATTTTCTAGGAATCTCCTCTGCCTTTCTTCTTGGGCAAGGGCTCTGTATTCATTCCTTCTCTTAACCTCTCTACCTCTTAGTCTGTAGGCCTTGCCTGTAATAAAATCTCTTTAAATTTTCCCCTTTGGTCTGTGGATATCACTCACTGGAATTCATAAGACACGCTGACTCAGTGAGAGGTTTGTGTGACCCCTTGGGCTTTCAGAAGCCTAGCTTTTGAGTTATTGCCCACCAAAGAGCACCAACACTCTCAAAGACAACCCAAAGTCCCATATCAGCTCCACCTCCTAAAGGTTCATCAATCTTCCCAAACAATGCGACAGGTTGGGACCAAGTGTCCAAATACGTGAGCTTATCACAGACAGTTTTAATTCAAATCATAATTACTTTGTAAAACAATCAACACTTATAGAATAGGGTATGAGTTAAGTGCTGTCTGTTAGGTCAAGATGGGCTTCCCAAAAAGGAGTCACCAAAGACAGCAGGATGGCAACAGACATACAAGGAAATGGGTCATCCACATTCCTGAAGGAATTGCCTAGCCATTATCCCTTCCCTATGTAACAGTGCCCCAGGTCTAGGTTTCCTGCCCCCTTATCTCCCACCAGGTCACTATGGCTAATGTAAAGAACAAAGAAATTCCTTCCCTTCCTCACCTCCCCCCACCTGAAGAGCTCTATATAGGGCACTATCTGTGATCTCAAAGCTGACTGCTCCCCTCTTGAGTCAGTCCTGGCAGCTGGTGGTTTTCCCTAATAAAAACTTGCATCTTTGCCTCAGAGTGCTCTCTGTAGTCTTGGTCACTCCTGAACCTTATGCTGTCATTATTCCTTTGTGTATAAAATAACACATTATCATTGAATCCTCATGTATAGGCTATCATCCCTATTTAGTAAAGGAGGCCACTGAGGCTCAACCAGATTTTGAAATTTGCCCAGCAGTACATCAGGTAATCTGTGAATTAGGATGGGAACCTAGGCTAACAGAAGGCAAAAAACTTTTAATTAATTAATTAATTTTCAATTTTATTTTATACATATATTATACCAGGTTATAATCTTCTATCACCTCACCATGCTCCTGTTTTCTGGGGGGCCCTCAGTGGGGTTATCACCAGCACTGTGGTATCGTGAAGGCCACAGCCTGACCCTATGAAGTGTGTATGGGGTGGGGGGGGGCACAGGAACTCTGCCCCAGGGTATTCTTTCCCATTCTATGGTTCTTTACAGTCTTTCTGCCCAGAGGGCAAGATGTTTTTGCCCTTCTTAATTGCAGTTCTCCAAGCTTTATGCTATTTCCAATCTTTAATTTTTTTTTTTTTTTTTGTCCTTGTCAATATCCTTTATCCTCCCTGGTAGCTTCATTCCTAACCCCCTCCTCTACAGACCCCACCCCCTCCATGTGAGGGGGGATTTCCTCCTACCCCTGGGGCAACTCAGACATTTTCAAACCGCCAGATCAGAGAAACAAAGTGAGCTGGGGCTGGGTGCTCTCTTTACATTCCAGAGATGCCAGCAAGGCCTTGGAATGCTCTGAACTGCAGGAGGAAAGCAGCTCAAAGGCTCCATCATTTCTGTTACCTGCCTGAAATTCCCAGTCTTCTCTCCCATGTTAGCAGGGTTGACCAGAATTTACTCCACGTCCCCTAAGACTACTTTACCATCTAAATGTGGCATCTCACTTTAATTTGGTTCTAAGTGCTGCAATATTTGGAAAAGAAATTCCTCGACATTGGTGGTCTGTGTTTGGTATAATTCCCAAAGTTGACATAACCTCCCCTTCCCCTACCCCCTACTCCCCGAAGCCCTGTATCCCCCTGTCCTACTCATCCTTGTTTTAGTTTGAGAAAACTGTTTCGGTTGGAGGTAGAACGTGTGTCCTTATCCTGCTATCATTCTAGAACTGTTAACTTTTTGTTGTCGTCGTCCTTGTTTTGAGGTAGAGTCTCACTCTAGCTCAGGCTAACCTGGAATTCACTATTTAATCTTAGGGTGGCCTGGAATTTACGGCTATCCTCCTACCTCTCTACCTTCTGAGTGCTGGGTTTAAAGGTGTGCACAACACAGCCAGTTTCTTTACCTTCCTTTTGATTCATTCTACTCAAAATAAATTTCTGCTTATTCCATCTACATGAGGAAACATTTTTTTCAGCTATCTATTATCACCTTTAAAATTATGAGAAATAAGTAGCCAGCAAAACTCTCGTTTCTACACCCAGATTCCATTTAACCAGGATGCCTAAAAAAGTAAATGTGAGTTTACTAAAAAAGTAAATTGTAAGTTAATACTTAACTACCAGGAATCTAAACGTCATCATAAATGGCATGTATTCATCAAAACATCCCATTGAGACCAGGAAAAAACATTAAAAGAACATTACCATGCTATAATGGCACGAAGTTCACCAGTTTCTCGTTTGTGGATTGTATTCTGGGATGTAGCAATGAATTAGATTCTGGATGTCTGACAAAATTTCAGACTCCAGTAACAGTCAATGGAAGTTTCACACAAGCCAGATTGTGTTCCTTAAGTTATTTAAACACTAAGTACAAATTTGGACTAATAGAGAGAAGAGAAATTGATTAAGGTCAAGCAGTTTATAATTAATGTATAGGCCAATAAGCACCCCAGAAAATTCAATTTCAGAAGTTATGCAAAATAACACAAAGTAATTTAAAACTTAACATAGAGAGTGTGGCCATTTGAATAGATGGCCCCCAATATATTTTATTTTTTTATTACATTATAGTTTGCATCTGCAGCCACCTGGGTGGAGGCTGTTTCATGGGCAGATCTTAAGGTGTGGTGGTGGGTTTCAGATTTCTATCTAAAGATATGCAAAGTGGTGACTAGCTGGAGTTCCTGAAGTGTGCTGTGCTGTGTGGCTTTTGGCTTTTGGCTGGTGCTTCCTCTCTCTCTCTGCTTGGTCCTGTGAAAGTAGGCCAGCTTCTTCTGCCATTATGGAACTTCCCCTGGATCTGTAGGCTTCAATAAATATCCCTTCCTCCATAATTGTGACTGGTCTGGAAGTTCATCTCAGTGAACCTGAAGCTGTCTGCTACTGATAGTATAAGCTTGTTGAATCGTACATTGTACTTAAAGAAAACTATAAAGGTGTGATGATGTCTTCCTTTAAAAATATATTGTGGGTGGGAGAGATGGCTTAGTAGTTAAGGTGCTTGCCAGCAAAGCCAAAGGACCCAGGTTTGATTCCCCAGGACCCACATGCCCCCATGTGGAATCATCAGCTAAACCATTCATGGGATTCCACTATTAAAAGTAGAAATACAGGGCTGGAGGGATGGCTTAGCAGTTAAGGCGTTTTGTTGCCTGCAAAGCCAAAGGACCCTGGTTCGATTCCCCAGGACCCATGTAAAGCCAGATGTACAAGGTGGTGCATGCGTCTGGAGTTTGTTTGCAGTGGCTGGAGCCCTGGCACACCCATTCTCCCTTTCTGACTCTCAAATAAATAAAACTTGAAAAAATTTTAAAAAATGTTTTAAGTAGAAATACATACATATATAGATACAGATGATAGAGCTAGATATATATAGATATAAATGTAGACATTTAAAGAAATAGATGATAGATTTTATTTTATTAATTTTATTAATGGTCTTAAATTAGCATAAGAAAAAAATCATCTTTCTGCTATAGGAAATATAGCAGTAAAAGACTGCATATTGTATGTACAACGTCTTATAAAATAGAGTCCTTTCTCTCCACTTGTGTCCTGTAAGAAGCAGGAGATGCAACATGTCAGAATTATTTCTGGTTTTGTTATATATTGTTATATATATAATATATTCTATATATATTCTATATTATTATATTCTGGTTTTGTAAACATCAGTTACACACACACACACACACAGAGAGAGAGAGAGAGAGATAAGGATTATGTTTTTACCAGCAATTGCTTACCACATATCTGGGAATTTAGTATAATTTTTATAAATGAGGCAGTTAATGCAGTTTTATGCCATAACTTTCCCCAAAATAGCACAGTGCCTTCTAGGAACGTCTTAGGCCGTGGTATATTGAGTGTTACACAGGAAATTCTATCTGCGCTCTTAGAGAAAAAGAAAAATATCACAAGATGTGTTAACCCATGAAAAGGGATTTAGGAAAGAAAGAATGAGTAAAAGAATAGAGTAGCAAAATTGTTTAAAAAGAAAATTATGATTGCTCCATGATTATACTTGAACCACTCTGGTTTTAAAGTGAAATATTTTAACTGTTTTTTATTTTATACTGCATACATCTTCCAGAGAAGAAAAATAATCATTTAAAAATGGCAACAGGGCTGGAGAGATGGCTTAGCGGTTAAGCACTTGCCTGTGAAGCCTAAGGACCCCCGTTCGAGGCTCGATTCCCCAGGACCCATGTTAGCCAGATGCACAAGGGGGCGCACGCGTCTGGAGTTAGTTTGCAGTGGCTGGAGGCCCTGGCATGCCCATTCTTTTCTCTCTCTGCCTCTTTCTCTCTATCTGTTGCTCTCAAATAAATAAATAAAAATAAACAAAAACTACTGTAAAAATGGCAACATATTATTTAAAGCTGTCCTTATATCCTTAGTGCTAGGGCAGTGGACTCAGTTCATATCCAACTGTGACTTCAAGATTCTAATGTTCACCTTCCCACAAAACGCTCCATGCCTATTTGATATATAATTTTTCTTTTTTTGAAAAAAAAAACATTTTATTTATGAGAGAGAAAAAAGAGAGTGTATGAGAGAGAGAATGGTTGTGCCATGGGCTCTAGCCACTGAACCACCTTGTGCATCTGGCTTATATGGGTTCTGGGGAATCAAACATGGGTCCTTAGGCTTAACAGGCAAGCATCTGAACTACTGAGGCATCTCTCCACTCCTTTACTTTTGCCTGTTATTTATTTATTTATTTTGTTTTTCAAAGTAGGATCTTTCAGATTGACCTAGAATTCACTATGTAGTTAGCCCCAGGCTGGCCTCGAACTCACAGTGATACTCCTACTTCTTCCTCCCAAGTGCTGGCATTAAAGACATGCACCACCATGCCCAGCTACTTGCTATATACTTTTTTTATGCTTAATAATAATGAATTATTTTTGTGGCTGCTTTTATTACAACTTAAATGATTTCAACACTTGAAGAATGAGATAGGCGCACACCTTTAATCCTAGCACTTGGGAGGCAGAGGTAGCAGGATCACCATGATTTCGAGGCCACCCTGAGACTACATAGTGAATTCCAGGTCAGCCTGGGCGAGAGTGAAACCCTACCTTGAAACCCCCCCCCCCAAAAAAAAGAGAGAGAGATAGAATGAGTCTTTACCATATTTTGGAAAAGAGTTTAAAAGTTCTATTTTGGCTTGTTAATCTCAATTTTGAGAATGCAATATATTGGTGCTCCTTTTTAACTTTTATATTGCCTTCTCCAGTATAATGTATTTTTTAAAAATGTGTATATTATGAGGCTAGGGTGAAGGATCAGCTGGTAAGAGCATTTGCCATTCAAGCACAAACCCAGAATCAGTCTTTGTTTGATTCCCCAGCATCCATGTAAAGAGCTGGGCATTGCCACACACATCTGCAAACCCTGCCCTGTGGGAAACAGGGACCAGAGGATTGCTGGGACTTGCTGGTCAGCCAGCCTAGATGATGGCAGCTTTAGGTTCAGTGAGAGACACCATCTCAAGGAAACATGTAGATGCAAAAAAAGAAAAAAAGAGGAATGCACTTGATATTCCCTCTTGGCCCCCACAATATGCTTATGGGCTATGCCTTGGGACACACATGTGCATACACCACATCTACATGCAAGAATGTATATATTTTATGCATTGCAACCTGGCAAATTCCCTTGGAAACACAACTTGTGAGATGCCTATGTCCCAACTATGTACCATGTGCCAGCTTCCTAGTTTAGAAGAAGAAATTCAAGGATTTCAAATTGATTAAGACTAATCTTCCTACACACTTTAAGAGGTAGAGTATTTCCACCTTGTCCTTGGGCTACCAAGACTGAGACTGGCCATGATCTAAGAAGAGGGGACTAATGACACATGATTTCACTAGCTAAGTGACATTTGAGACAAATAGCATGTAATAATATAGCATGGAGTGAGTAATGATGCAGGAAAAAGGACTACTGCTGGTTAACAAGCTCTGATGTCAAAAACACAAGGTAAGTAATGTAGGTAATGGAAAAGGGCCAATGTAATACAGCTACGCAGTTAAGTGAGTAAAGGGAACTGTGGCAAATTAGAGTAAGTCCTATCAGAAAGGGAAAGCTAATTGCTTCCCCCATTTTCAATAGAATCGTTTGTTAAATATTTCTTAAATAATTATTTGTTAAACACTTCTGAGTTATACTCATCCTAACTAGCCTCATTCCCTTCCATGATTTTAAAAGCATTGTATACAAATAACATAAATGTATGGCCCAGTCCCAACTACTCGTCTGAGGTCCACATAGCAATATCCAGTTTCCTATTTGGCATTTCTACTTGGATATTTCAAAATATCAGATTCTTGATTCTCCTCTTTGAAATTCAAGTAGGCTCTTATTTTTTTCCCCTATGGCAGTGAACAGATCATCATTTACACTGTCTTCCATGAAAACCTTAACATCATCCTTGACATTTCTCATTTTCCTGCCCTCAAATCCATGAGGAAGTCTTGTACGTATTTTATTAACATACACTCAGTGAAGTGATTCTGCAGAGCACCCATCTTTACAGCTTGGTTCCATCTCTGCCCTGCATGACGAAAGCCTCTAATTGTCTCTCTGCTTCCCTTTTGTGTTTTTCTTTCTTTCTTGTCTAGACACAACAGTATTAGATTCTTTTAGACAATAAAATTTGTAAGAAAAAGTGCCCCAGAAATTTTCAGCACCAAAATAATCCTAGTGAAAAGACTTCAGTATTCTTCTACAGTGAGATGCAGTGTCCTCCTCCATCTCTGAAATACCACTGACCACACACATCAATATCATCATGAGCTCTATCACACTTCATCGCCATCTAACATACTGTGCATATTCTCTTATCAATGGTTCCTTTGAGCCACTATGATGAAGGCACAGGCCTTGGTCTTCACCATTGTTTATGAATGGATTGGTGAGTGGATAGTTAAATCCTAAACCCAGGCATACAGTCTTGAAACTTAAGTTTTTACCATTCCATAGGTTGACTTCAGGAATGATGGTAGGGTACAAAGACCTCAGGAGTCACAACAGCGAGTTTAAATTCCATGTTCAGAGTAACAATCTACTGAAGGGTATTATAGGGAAGAGTGGCACAGATAGACTTACACTGAGAAAAGGTGTTTTGCTGACAAACTAAAGAATGTTTTGGATAAAGGCAAAGCATTTAGGGCGATTTACAGTAGCACAGTGAGAGATGCTGGTGTCCAGAAAAAAGACATGGAGAGAAAGGGACCATTAGAAAATTATTTATAGGATAGATTCATCAGGAATCATGACTGATTAACTGATAGAGGATAACTGGAATGAAAATTAAGGATAATTCATACATTCCACTGTCTACAATAAGATTAGTAGACTTGGAGAAATGAGTTCGGTGAGTTTAGATGTCAATAGAACTTATATGAGGAGCTATCATAAAGCTACTTATGGAAAGGAGCTTGGAAAGGAGAATAATAAGGAATGGCTGGTAATATAAGCAAAGTCCACTGTTGTTTGCCCACAAAGAACTAAGCAGCTTACCTAAGTGCCTAATACATTCTCAAGAAATACTATGTACCAGGAGACAGTGAATCAAATTACATCATCATTCAAAAGAGCTAATGTGTAAAGCCACCAGAAGAGTAGACAGACAAGCTGGAAAGACATAATGGGCTGATCAATACAATGTCATGCTTGGTATTAAATATGGTATATGATAAATAAGCAATAACAGATAGCAAGGTGCTGGGAAATGTCAAGGAAAAGAATGATGACAGAAGAAATAAAAGGGAAATGAAATATCAGATAAGGCTCGTAGTCTATATACCCATTTCTCTTCAATCTTTCCACCTTACTGAACATTTACCTAGAAAATTTGGAGCACTTTGACATCATTGGAAATTGTTCCTTGTCAACATATATGAAAGAACTCCATTTATGCACTTACCACACTTTTATATAGGATTTAGCAATAAGTTTATTGTACACAATCAGTCATGTTTCCGTTAGCACTTATGATAAAGAGATTAGTCTTAATGGAAAATCAGCTAATTTTCAGTAGTCATTTCAGACTATTATTGCAAGATAATCTTAAACTGTTATTCTGACAACTGTAAGTGTTATTTATTTTTTAACATAATTTTATATAGTAAGATACTCAAGATAAATGTTAAATTAACATTGAAAAATATCTTACATAGCCACAGTTCACATTCATTGAGTAACTATTATATGTGGGAATCTTTTAAGCATCATACACGTATCAAATAACCCCTATGATACCTGTAGGAACTCAACTCTATTATTCCGGTTGTTTTGCAGGTGGAGAAGCTGAGACTCAGTTTGAATGCTCCGAATGTTCAGTATCAGATCCAGAAATTCTTTCCATTTGACTCCAGCACCCAGCAATTTTCCTTTCAATTATTCTGCCTTCAAAATATCTCGTCATGCTGGTCAATCACTTACTAATATCCATTTTGTGGTTAGAACTAAGTCTTATACCAAAAGTCACCTCTAGCATTTTATAGAATACACTATTTTTTTTACATTTATAGTTAGAATAGATTCTATTGTGTTGTTTTCTGACCTGAACAATTGTACAGAAACTAAACTCAATCATGAAGCACTTACATATAGATTTTAATATGAAATAAATATAAAATTGTGATCAATATTTAATCTCTTACAAACAATGGGCTTATTTCCATTTCCTGGTGAGACAGCCTCCAGAGACCCAATAGCTGACAGGGCCGATGACTGGGAAGGGAACACAGCTCGGTTAAGTTTCTCCAAAGTAACTTCTGAATGCTGCTCTCTTTATGCTGACATTATTAAAAACACACATGGCACATCTTGTGAGTTCATCTTGCTCTATTTCCCTTTGGTTTTTATAAATTTCCTGTATTCTGTCATTTCATATTGATTGATCAGTGTACTTACTGGTTGGTATGTATCTCTGATTATAATACTGCTCTTAGAATATCTGAAGAATCTAGATCTGACTTTTATTTTATTTACTTATTTATTTATTTTCAGTTTTTCGAGGTAGGGTTTCACTCTAGCCCAGGCTGACCTGGAATTCACTATGGAGTCTTAGAGTAGCCTCATACTCACAGTAATCCTCCTACCTCTGCCTCCCCAGTGCTGGGATTAAAGGAGTGCGCCACCACTCCCGGCCTGACTTTTATTTTTTAACATGTATATTTTATTTTGCTTTGGCATTTTATATGGAAAGCAATACAGAAGTGTCTTAAATTTCAGCTTCAAATGAAATCTTTTTCACTTTAACATTTTTTGTAATAGGTTTTTAAAAAAATATTTTATTTATTTATTTAGTAGAGAGAGAGAGAGAGAGAAAACGGGCATGCCATGGCCTCTCGCCAGTGCAAACGAACTCCAGATGCATGCATGCATTTGTCACCTTGTGCATCTAGCTTTGCTTGGGTAATCAAAACTGGGTCCTTAGGCCTCACAGGCAAGTGCCTTAACCACTAAGTCATCTTCCCAGCCTTAGTGTGCTTATTTTTAAACTATTATTTGAATATAAAAGTATCCAAGGTAAGGTCACATCATCATCATCATCATTCTTCTTCCTATTATTATTATTACTTGAAGTAAGCTTTTACTCTAGACAATGCTGGGATTCTCGTCTAGACCTGGAACTTACTCTGTAACCCAGGCTGGCCTTGAACTTATAGCTTCCTACCTCAGTCTCACAAGTGCTGGGATTTAAGGTATGTGCCATCATGCCTGGCTGATATAAAGCCATATTATCTGACTTAAAGGTCAAACTACTTAGATTTGGCTAGGATTATATCCAGAGAACTAACAGGTTATTATAGTTGTGATCTTTAGCACTTTAGATGAATTGCCAGGATATCTTGGCAATTTCCATGATTTGTGATGTAAAGAAAATTGAAGCAGAAACAAGAGCTTCAGTATTTCTTATAAATAGAAAGAGAAGAAAGAAAACAAACCAAATAAAAAAATAATAAAATGATGTTTTTACATTTAGTATTTTCAAGAGCACTGTAATTATTAATGTGTTAACTATAGTGTTGTGCTAATGAGACCAAATGCACAAGTGACTTATTTACTCTACAAATAGTTATGAAGTATATCTTTATGAATAAAGAAAGAAGTACTTTCAAAGCTACATGAAACATGCATACAAAATGGACATAGGTAAATTCCTTGCCTTAAGGAGTTCAGAATTGATGAGGAAAGATAATAGCAACATATAATAATACTAAAATAAATGAGAAAAATAAAAGACTACTAGGTGAGTACAAACATAATTCAACAGAGTCTATGTTATTATACTTAAAGAATTTTAAGATCGGGCTGGAGAGATGGCTTAGCAGTTAAGATACTTGCCTGCAAAGCCAAAGGACCCAGGTTCAATTCCCCAGGACCCACATAAGCACAAGGCGGCACATGCCTCTGGAGTTCCTTTGCAGAGGCTGTAGGCCCTGATGCCCCCACGCTCTTTCTCTCCCTCACTGCCTATTTATCTCTTTCAAATAAATAAATAAAAATGAAATATTAAAAAAGAATTTTAAGTCAATAAAAGGCAATAAATAAACCCAAAGATCCCTAGTCATGGAAGTTTCATGTAAAGATTCCAACAGTTCTATGGTGCTCAGCAAAGGTGAGTTTTTTTTTTTTTTTTCTCCAATTTGCTTTCTGTTGTGGCAAATTTTTTCTGGAGCAGGTAAGCTTGTACTTATGAAATATTTAACAACTCAGGAGGCAGAGGTAGGATCACCATGAGTTCAAGGTCACCCTGAAACTACATAGTAAAGTCCAGGTCTGCCTGGGCTAGAGTGAGACCCGACCTTGGAAACCAAAATAAATAAATAAATAAAAATATTAAACAATAGCAGTGAAAAGAAAGTGGTGATGGAAGAGAGAGAGAGAGAGAGAGAGAGAGAGAGAGAGAGAGAGAGAAAATATGACTGTTTCATTTTCAAAAAATCAATAGAAGTCTTGTAAAATCTTGAGCTTCTTTCTACCTGGTTCTGGTATATTTGTGCTGAACCTAGGCTAATCTGATCAGAGGAATCCCATATACTCAATTGACTTAAGCCTTGGTTCACATACCCTACTCATGAAAAAACAAATATCCACTCACTATAAGGGAAACCTTGACAGTGTATTACAGAATGACAATGGTTAATAAGGGTTCAATCCTGGGAAATCTGGCCTGGCTTAATTTCCCTTCAAACATGTAGTTGTTGTCAATGAAGCTAATAAAAAAGAATTTGAGGGTTAGCCAAGTATATGCGTGTAGCCTACTTCATGCACTCATATGTACCTCTCCAATTTTAAAAGATCTTCTCAGTGAAAGAGGTAGCATTTAAGGTGGTCATTGAAGACCAGGGAACAAATACATAGCAATTCCTTCTTTTTCCACATATTTCAAGATGGACTTCAAGAATTTTTATAAGGTAATAACATCATCATATCCAGTTTATTGAAATGACGAAACTATTGCTAATTATTCAAAACCCCCAATCATTTAAGTGCAGACAAAGAAAGCTGCTCTAGAGGCAGAGTTGTTTTGTCCCTTTCATCCTATGAAGAAACTGCTATTCCTCTCTCCACTTTCCCACGTAACCACAAAGCTTCCAGAATTAACAGCTAATCAGTGTCTAGTTCCATTGAAGAGAGGTAGACACACAGAGAGATTATCATTTATTTATGTGTTTACTTAGGATTTATTTATTTAGTTAGTTAGTTAGTTTGGTTTTTTGGGGGTCAGGTCTCACTCTTGCCCAAGCTGACCTGTATCTCACTAATCTTTGACTAGCCTTGAATTTATGGTGATCCTCCCGCCTCTGCCTCGCAGGTACTGGAATTAGAGGTGTGTACCAGCATGCCTGGCTATTTAGTTGTTTTTGTTTGTTTGTTTGTTTTTTATTTATTTTTTTGAAACAGTCTCACTCTAGCACAGGCTGGCCTTGAATCATAATGACCCTCTTACTTTAGCATCCTGAGTATTGGGATTAAAGGTTGGTACCACCATCTCTGCTTGACAGAATGCTCTTCATGCACCACTAAGTACTCTAATTTAGTTATTGAACTTAGCCCTTGCATGCCCATGTTTGTGGAGGTGCAGTTAACTCTCTGCTGGAGTTACCTTTGAGACTCTTCAGAGGCTTCTAAGCCAATATCTTCCTCTAATTTCTATTACTCATTCTGGCTGTATGATGTCCAGTGGGTAGATTGCCCATGTGGGTGTAGGGGTCAGGGCTTTCTCCCAGCTGAGATGAGGGGGAGACTCTTCAGAACCTGGAGGTTGAAGAGTGATGAACAGGGCCACCGAGAGAGGTTGTCCTCCCTGGGTAAACATATTTATAACCTTATGGTGGTGGGCCCTACATTACAGCTCAGGTGAGCCAGAGAGACAACCAATTGGTCTGTGCTAGGGCCTGTCTCAGGAAGAGGCTAGCCATAACACCAAGTTCTGGGGGCTGAACTTGACCAGCCACAGTGTTAAGATTAAGTCCTAGGAAAGAAGATCTTCCTTCCCGGAGGGACACAAATTGTTTGTGGAAAAACAGATCTGGGAGAAAGAAAACAAGTCCGATCATACTTGGATCTCTAGCCAAGTGGAGAGTGCAGAGATACTTTCAGAGGCCCAGGCACCCCAACTGCCTAACAAAGATACCTGACTCCCTCTCACTTGCACATCTGTCCTTTGTGCTGGAACTTGGAGCGCGTTCTCTCTCTGAGACAGCAGAGCTCTGGAGATTTGGGCCTCTGAAGTTTGGGATATGTCCCCACTTCCCCCAGCTCTCCGTTTCCCAACTCAGACTGCATCACTGGCTTTCCTGGCTTCTTGCTTCTCCAGCTGGCAGACAGCAGATGGATAGAGGGGCTTCTTGGCTTCCATACTTATGTGAGCCAATTCCCATACTAAATAAATATATACACACATATGCGCACATACGTATATATTACACTTATGTATATATACATTTATATAACCTATTGGTTCTGTTTCTCTGGAGAACTCTGATGAACATACTGCTAGATTATGAATTTCTGACGTTGATCTGCCTAAATGTTCTCTCTTGTTGGTAGTTTAGTGACCTTTTAATACTCTTGACACAGAGTAGAAATTACCAAGAGCTTCAACAGAATATCTACCCAGTGATAATTATGCCTTAGGCACTATTTCTACATGGATAACCTCTGCTTCCAAGATATTTATGTTATAAAGGTGTGGATTTGAATGGTAAACAATCATACTCCCTCATTTGGGACATATACATTCTCCTTTGGACTATCAGGCAACACGCTTCTAAGCTACTGCAAACTCATCCAAAGTCTGGCAACTTACTTCTCTAGTCTATGCCTCCAGATATTCCCTTTCCTTTTCGCGGAAAGCTGAGGGACTTCAGTGGTTTCTGGGTTCAATCTCAAACACAAAAGAGAAGCTGTCAGGCAGTTGGATATATTAATAACAAACTATATCAGAAATAAAGCCTAATGTTCATCAGCCAGCTCTCAGAGAACACCATTAAACTCTTGCACATTCACTTAAGGAGCCCAGAGTCATGCTTGCTCTGAATTCTTACTCTAAGTAAGTAAAGGATTTGTATTATTCTAAATTCCTGGAAATGGCAGTAGTGTCTCTTTACACAAATCTTAGAATCATTTCCCTTACCTATTAAAGTACCATTGAATACATGTGATTTCAAAAAGAAAAAAAGTCAAAAACATATTTTTAGAAAGGCCAGCTTGTTGGCTTGCCTTAAAAAGAAAAGAAAGTAAATCAATACATTGAATAATATTTTTTAATGTTTCAAAGATATGTTTCAATTATACAGTCTACTTTTTGTAAGATAGCTGTATTTTTCTATAAATATAAAACTCTGCTAAGATGAAAATTTATTTCAAAAATAATTCCTGACAAGAAAGAAAGAAAGAGATCATAGATGCCATTTCACTCCCATTTTAGTCATTCTATTGCTTCATATTCTCTTCTTGTTATGAAGCTGTTGGATAGGAACTTAAATTCTACTCATTGTACAAACTGAATTTGAGATATGACTCCTTTTTATTTTTTAAAAATCTCCTGCTTGATTGGTTGAGTCAATCCAATTAAGATGTAGAAATCATTCTAACCTTTATATGAGATAAAGAAAAGACTCAAGTGCATTGAAATAATGTGTTGTTCTTCATAGATCATCATAAGGCTGATGCTCTGTCAATAGCATTCAGCTTTGAACTGAGCAGTGATGACAGGTGGATGCTGAGCTAATCACAAAGCGCCAGAGAACAGCTATATGGAACATGGCTCTGAAAGCTAGGTTGCAAATAGGACCCAAACTGAATTTGGCATACTTGAGTGGCAGTCAAAGTACTGCTAGCAGGCAAACTTTGTCCAGGCTATGAGATTCATGTTGTCTTTGACCGTGATGATTACTGAAAACTGAACATAGGCTACACAGGCCAGTGGTGTTCTTTCCTACAGTTGCTTCAAAAGTGCTCTGTGTGCACCCAAAGAAGACTGCAGAAAAATCTCTCAGGGTTAGAAGAAGAAAGGATTAGAGTTTGTACCTATATTCATTTTTTTATGTAAAAAGAAACACATTGTAATTTACTTAAAGTTAACATATGAGTTAATATATAAGAGCATGCCTTCAAAAGGGATAATGGGGAATTGGAGAGATAACTCAGATGTGAAAGACACTTTATTGCAAAGCCTAATGGCCTGGGTTCAATTCCCTAGTATCCACGTAAAGCTAGATGATCAAAATGGTGCATACCTCTGGAGCTGATTTGCAGTAGCAAGAGGCCCTCGCATAGCCACACTCAGTCTCTTTGTTGCTCTGTTTCTGTCTTTCTCTCCCTCTCTCAAATAAATAAAAAATATTAAATAAAAGGGATTATGGGTGTTGCAATCACTTTTGCATTACTGGGATGAAACACTCAACCAAGAGCAGCTTGTGGGAGGAAAGGGTTTATTTTGGCTTACAGAGGCAAGGGGAAGCTCCATGATGGCAGGGGAAATTGTAGTATTAGCAGAGGGTGGATAACACCTGTTGGCCAACATCAGATGGAAAACAGCAGCAGGGGAGTGTGCTAAATACTGGCAAGGTGAAGCTGCCTATAACACCTGTAAGCCCGTCCCAAAACACGCACCTTCTTCAGCAGGCTCCAATTCCCAAATTGCCACCACTTGAGGATCTAGCATTCAGAACACAGGAATTTATGAGGGATACCTCATTCAAACCTTCTCAAGGGGAGTCTGATCCATTTCTTTTCTTCTCTTTTGCTTCTTGGTCATGAGGTGAGCACATATTCTCACCATGCTGTACCACCTCACCCCAGGCTGAAAGCCATTTCCCCTGCCATCATGGAGCTTCCCCTTGCCTCTGTAAGCCAAAATAAACCCTTTCTTCCCACAAGCTGCTCTTGGTTGAGTGTTTCATCCCACTAATGCAAAAGTAATTGCCACACCCATAATCCCTTTTATTTAATTTTTTTATTTAGTTGAGAGAGAGAGAGAAACATAAGCTGCATTCTTTTAAAAATATTTTTATGTGTTTATATGACAGCGACAGAGAGAAAGTCAGACAGATTGAATGAGTATGGGTGTACCAGGGCCTCCTTTCACTACAAACAGATTGCAGATACATGCCCCACTTTTGTGCACCTGGTCTTACTTGGAGACTGGGGAATTGAACCCTGGCCATCAGGCTTTACAAACAAGTACCTGTAACCACTGAGCCATTGCACCAGTCTCTCTTTTTATTTTCTTCGTTCTCATCCTCTTCTTTTTCTTGTTTTTGAGAGTCTTGTTATATAGCCCTCCCTAGATGGTTAAGAACTCTCTATATAGACCAGTCTGGCTTTGAATTTGTTGTGTTGATCCTTCTGCTTTTGCCTCCTGAAAGCCACACTCTTTTAAAAAATAAATTTCTTAGTAATTAAAAATGAAAGTTTGTCTTCCTATGCCACGTGTTTCATTATCATATAATAATTTGAGATTTCTGGGTGAAAGGTTTGGCAGTGCTATCCTCATTCATTCATTCATCCAGTGTCTTGCAGTTCACATGTGAATAAGTGGTTTTTAGATCTGCTAGATAAAGTGTTATTGGCCCCTCAAGCACTGTTCTTCACCCTTTTCACCTTTCTTCTTCCCTGATGGAATGGCCGAAATGCCTTACATCCAGGTGCTCTCTTGACTGTCAGCTTCTGATTGGTGACATTTTCTGTGGTAATGGTGCCTAGAGCTACCTAACAGACACCTGCAAAAGAAAATAATACATCTCTTCATGATGCAGGTAATATTTTAACAATATGTGAAATAACAATTATTGTGTGTGTGTGTGTGTGTGTGTGTGTGTGTGTATGTGTGTGTGTGTTTATTTTTTTGAGGCAAGTCTCACTCTATCTAGCCCCGGCTGACCTAGAACTCACTTTCTAGCCCCAGGCTAGCTTCAAACTCAAACTGATCCTTTTACCTCAGCCTTCAGAGTCCTAGGGTTATAGGCATGAGCCACCAGACCTGTTGCCTTACTTTGTAAAATGTATCATGCTATGAAGGATATCTTAGAAAATGATTTTTTTGCAGTCCTTTCTACTCTCACATATTTTATTGTAGCTAAAACAATGTAAGTAAATGTGCCGTCTTTTATAATTTGTTTATTATTTTAAGGGAAAGACAAACAGAAAGAGTGAATATGTGTATTCCAGGGCTTCCTCCCACTGCAAATGAACTATAGACACAACACAAACCTCTTTGTTCATCTGGCGTGTGGGTACTGGGGAACTGAACCCAGGCCATTGGCATTGCAAGCATGTGCCTTTAACCTCTGAGCCATCTCTCCAGTCCACACATACCTTCTTTAAAAAGCACCTTTCATGGTTAAGGAGATGGTTCAGTGGCTCGCAAAGCCTCGCATCCATGGTTCAATTCCTCAGTACCCACATAAGTCTAGATGTATAGCATGGCACATGTGTCTGGGGTTTGTTTGCAGTGGCAAAAGACCCTGGCAAGCTCTCTTGCTCTGTCTCTGACACACAAATAAATAAATAAATAATTTAAAAAGTCACCTTTCATATCCATATACATAGAACATGTGAAACCAGGATTTTCTGATATGCTTAAAAGTATTTCAGTAGGTTTGAAAGGTATTTTCCAAAAAGAAAATGGAAACTCTTTCTTTTGATTACTTTATGAGAACTACTAATTGACATCAGAGAAGATATTTAAATTTATAAATAACATTTCAACAAAACTTGCCCATAATTTTGTAGAGAGTATTGAGAATCATAAGCTTTTTAATGCAATGAAATGTATGTATGTATGCATGCATGCATGTATGTATGGGAACATTTTCTTTTGGCTCTACCTCTGAGTGTTAGAGCTCTTTAACTATGAAGACCACTGAATGAAGGCATTACAATAAACTGAATTTCCAAAGATTTTTCATGGCTTCCAGGGAAAGTTTTGAACTCAGGTTTATTAAATATCTGTGGCAATGCAAAGTAAAATAAAATAATATAAACTAGAAGGCATCTGGCCCTCTCAATCACAGGGTGATATGCTAGTTATCATAAACCCATAGTATGATGTGAGCAGAAATAAACTTTTAGGATATTGAGGCACTGAGATTTTAGTGTTTAGTTACAGCAGCTATTCCATTTTGATCAATACAGAAATTGGTACTTTGATATACAGTACTATTATAACCCTAAAATAAGTGGCATTGGTGTAGTGCCTGACCAGCAGAAAGCTGTATGTCTGCAAAGTTCTACTGTGCCTCAACAAATTTCAGTAGAGCTATTGTATGAAAGTGACTGAGCTACAGTCTGTACTACAGGGGAAGTTTGTAGTTCACTATAACCTAGGTAAGAAAGAGGTACACTCAGGGGATTGTGGGCTCATTTCCAAGCAGAGAATGGAGAGAAAAAAGTTCAGGGATCAAGGACCTTACATGGTTGAAAAGTTGATAGCTTTTGGACCTAGAATAAAAATGGCCCCGAGTGACAAAGAACCAGTGAGATTTCTCAAACAACTCAGCCCTTCAGTAAACATCAGATTAAGAGAGATCCTTTCCCAGGCTGGCATATTGTTTCAGGTAGCCTCGAGGTACCTGCCACTAGGTTGAAGGCAAACATGGGGACTAGGAAACAGAGAGTAAGGCAGGTTTAATAATTATGTCTAATAAAAGCCTGGGCACTTGAAGATAAGTGAAGCAAACAGTCTAACATCCTAATAAGAAAATTTTAAAGGTATTATGGCGTCAAAGAAATTGTGAGCTAGGGCAAAAAAAGTGACCTTAACACAAGCCTTGGGAAAGAAGAGAAATATGAAAGCTACCCAATTCTTGAAGAGAGGACACTCCTCAACAGCTACGTCAGAGATTTCCATGGAAGATATTGATAAGAGAGAGCTCCCAGGGAGAGTAGCCCAGGGTCACAGAACCAGTGAGATTTCTCAAGAAAGTCAGGTACAATGAAAAACTGTCCCAAATTGGAGGTACTTAAAATACTAACTAAGAAAGATTTCATAAGTTTGTGGGGTTCATTCATGGCTACATATATCCTATTCTTCCCCTTTCTGAATGAAAATTTTTATTACAGTTGGACTGGGTAAACAATATACATCACCAGATCTAACACTGTTACACCCTTCCTGGAGGATTAAGAATCCTAAGAAGAATATATACGGAAAAAGAAGGGTGGTGGGAGGTGAATGTGATCATGGTATACTATTAGCATTTATAGATGTTGCCAATAACAGCACAAAAATATAATAATGTTATATGATACTTTGTATTTCTTAGAGCATACATTGAAAGCATGTTTTGGTTCTGTGGAAACTGTGGGCCATGAAGGCGAGGCCTTATGACTGTCTATCCATGCCATACACTTATGATCTCAGTATCAGTTAAGAAACCCATAAATCATATGACTTGGAGATCCTGGACTCTGAGATAGATTTAAGAACCAAATAATCTCTCTTTGGTTGAGGATGCCTGAACTCATTTCACGGGAAAAGACTGAAATAGACTTTTGGGTACATAAATAGACTATTAATTCACCAAATCTTTCTTGTTTCTCACAGGACACAGTCTATTCTGTAGCAACTTTTATAGTCAAGAATTTCTAGTCAATAGAATTTGGGCAAAAGTGATGCACCATAGGTCCCTGTCTGACCCATTGAAGCCTCTTCTATAATCTCTCTTCATTCTCTTGTCCAGTTGCCTTATCTCAGCAAGAAGATAACTACAACTGAAAATTGGTACTAGAGGAGTAGAGTTGTTGCTTCTAGAAACCTGACCATGTGGCATTTGGCCTTTTGAAACTGATTTGTGGGAGGAATGTGGAAGGATTTGAAAACTTGGTATAAGAGATTCCTTGCAGTGCGATAAGCAGAGTTTTGTGGACCATTACAGTCATAGTTTGAGAGACTGAAATGCAGAAAGAACTGTGGGATGTATAGGCTTGGCTTAGGAGGGGAAGAAAGAACTTAGTTCTGAATGGGATAAAAGCAGTTCCTGTGACAGGCTACTTGTATCATGAGAATTTGAGCAGGGTTGAGTTTTAGAAGAAACGGATCTATGTGATCAGGTAGATATGGCACAGAAAGAAATGAAAGTTTGAGATAAAGACTACAGCCACCTCAACTGCAATTATTTGAGATTACAACCATTGAGATTGGACCAGCTCTTCTGCATTGGGACAGCAAGAAGAATGCAGACTCTTCAAGAAGAATGCAGACTCTTCTGAAAGTAGGGGCCTGGATGCTGATGGAATGTCTTACTGATCAGAGTTGGCTTTAGTCTCTCCGTGGATTAACAAGTTTAGTAGCCACCTGATAATATAGGTGTGCAATAAATTCAGGAAAGAAAGGATCATGGGATTTGAAATGTGTGTGTGTGTGTGTGTGTGTGTGTGTGTGTGTGTGTGTGTATGTGTGTTTTGAAATGGCCACTGGTGATATGAGGCAGGGTTGTTGGATTCCCTTCATGGAGATCTGCTGGAGCTATGGCATGAATGACCCATGGGTTGCAGTGGTGACCCCTAGGTGTTTTGTTTCTTTGCTTTTGGACATGCTATGACTATGGAATGGCTGCATGAAGAGCTGCTGGCTAAGGATGAACACTTGTCTAGCAAGCTCAAGGCCCAGAGTTTGGTGCTTAGCACTAAAAATAACACATACCACACACACACACACCAAAGTCTTATAAGTCTCATATATTTTCTCTCTTAGTGAACTATACCAACCACACCACCACATGATGGGGCATTGAGATACAATAAAGTTGATTACCTGAGACTTTGTTTCCTCAAGCAAACATTTCATTTTCTTGTGTAACTAGAATTGACAATCTTTAAGGGAATTAAGTGCAACAGGTTAAAGTGTTAGTGCTTTGCAGGTATGGACCACATGCAGGGGGTTAAGGTCTCTTAGAAGTTATTATATATGTTTTGAGACAAACACTTTGGTGCTATAAATATTTGTAACTTTTAATTACATTTTTTAAAAGCTAAGCTGGTTGGCATAGAAATAATGAGGATGGCACTGGAGACATTGTTTAGTGGTTAAGGTGTTTGCCTGTAAAGCCTAAGGACCCAGGTTCAATTCCCCAGAATACATGTAAACCAGATGCACTAGGAGGCATATGCATCTGTAGTTTGTTTGAAGTGGTTAGAGGCCCTGGCTTGTCCATTCTCCCTCCCTCTCCCCCCCCTTTCTGCTTCTCTTTCTATCAAATAAATAAATTTTTTTTAAAAAAAGAAATGATGATGATGTCATAGAGGATGATGACTTCTCGTAATCTATAAGCATCAAGAGCAGATGTGCTTGTAAGAAACAAAGATCTTGTTTCCACACAAATGTTCTCAAAATAAAACACAATGGAAGAAAAAATACCCAGAGCACATAATGGAAAGAAGAAGAATTGCTTCTAAATAGAATGTTTTTACAAAGTTTTCCATAAAGCCTCAGCTGTTTCTCAACCAGCTTGAACATGGATAGCAGACGTAAAATTACCAGGTTCACAGAATTAGTATTCAGCTTGCAGAGCCTCTCCTTTCAAAGGCTTCATGTATACTTTATGCATGCACAATTAAAGAAGCAGGTAATGAGAACAATTCTGATTTCCCCTTTTGTTATTATTATACTTAGCTGGATGAGTCTTAATACAAATTGCTATGTTAAAAATAAATCTAAGCAATCATCTATTAATTCTATAGAAAATATCTGTTGACTCCTATTGAAAAATACATTGGATACTTTCACTAAAACCTGCATTCTATCTATAGACATATGTACAATCTACTTTTAGTAAAGAATCAGAGTTCAGTGCCGATTAATGATCTGCATGCTACCATAATTTTTTACAATTTTATTATTTCACATCATAGCTAATTTCACTTCAATTATTAGAGATTTTAAACATGATACTCAACATTTATGACAATGACCTTCTGAAATACATTAGATATGGTAAAAAATATATCAAATGAATGGATTGTGTCAAAATATATGGCAGTGTTTTCACTGCATCACTTTGGATTTAATCTTATATGCCTTAATGCTCATTGATATTCTCTTAAATTAATTCTTCTAATGTTCAAATCTCTTCTCAGTAACCTCAAATATTTCTTAGATTAATCAAAGTTTATATAATAAAGCAAGTTAATAATGTTCTCTTTTCCTGTAATAAAAAAATCTCTGCATTCAACTCAAAGCATGAATATGCCAATAAAAAAATTAAGTTCTTGAATAACTACATAGGAGATATGAACAGTGGAAAGGAGATGAATAAACTGTTTTGACAATTGCTAAGATGTTCTCCTGAATAAAACTCCCATGGAATCTCCTTTCAATAAAACATTGAAGTTTAAGGCTGAAGCATATTTGGTTAGAATTCTGCATTTCAATTAAGTACGCAAATGTTTTACTTTAACTTCATGTCCCAATTAATCCTTTTTATTGAGAAATATCAAATACTGAAATAATTATGTAAAAAAGAAAATAAGGAAAATAACAAAGAAGAACTAAGCTTATTATATCTTCTAGTCTAAGTTAAAGCAAATTGAGAATAAACTAACAGGTGTTTCTGAAAGCTTAACTTTAATCCGAGTATTAGTTCTGTGACCCTACTGAAGTCATATACTATTTTAAGACATAAGATCACTTTTTAAAAGTACCTAAAATTAACACAGTATTTTAAGTGGACACTAATGTTTAAGTGTATGTTGAGAACAACAAGATACTTAACAGACAGAATTTTCACAACACTGAGAAGATTTTGGCACAACCCAACAGATGTTTTTTTAAGAAGGGCAGAAGGTTGATTTAGGCAAAAAGCAAAGGACAAAGGAAGAAATAAAGTAGGTGTTTGAATATAAAAGAAAAAATAAATTGCACTAATGATGATTTGTGGGCTGGAGAGATGGCTTAGAGGGTAAAGTGCTTGCCTGCAAAGTCTAACAACCCAGGTTTGATTCCCCAGTACCCACGTAAGCCAGATGCACAAAGTGGTGCATGTATCTAGAGTTTGTTTGCAGTGGCTAGAGGCCCTGGTGTGCCCATTCTCTCTCTAGCTGCTTTTTTCTCTCTTAAATAAATAAATATTTTTAAAAAGTGATTTGTAATGACATACTAGGGAGCATTAGAACATGTTAGTATATTTATAAATTCTTCTGTCTGTATGAATATTTTTATTAATAATGATAGTACTAATTTCTTGTAAAGCACTTTGTTAAAAGAATGTTATCAAAAGGATGACCCAGTCGTCCTCTAAAATTGTCCTAACAGTAGAAAAGGCACACATTGCATGAAAAATACATTTTACTGATAATTAGCTGAGGACATTATTGATTGGAGTTTAGGTGCTCAATATGCTACTGAAATTATAATAGCTGGTATTTTCATAGTTCAGGGAAGAAATAAAAACATGATGCGACTCCAGAGAACGCAGATTCATACAAGTGGGGTGTGACAGACTAGGATGGCTTTTCACATTCAAGGTTTATGTCTGAAGTCTGTTTGTTTGTTTGTTTGTTTGTTTTGGTATATTTGTTTTGACATTATTACAATATGCCAAAATTTTTGATTTTAAAGATTCCCAACAAAAGCAAACAAACAAGTAACAACAGTGACTATTAGTTCTGAAGGTGGTAACTCTTTTTGGGAAACTTTCCTCAGGTGTGTGCTCTCTACAAGAACAGTTATAGCTGACAGATGCCATGAGAGGTTTTTCCAGACAGGGCTGACAGTGTGCTGAGGTCCGGATAGAAACATCTCAAAGTGACATATTCTATGAAAAATCTTCATCCATGTGGAAGGAGAGGTTTTTTTTTATTTTTCAATTTTTTCCTTTTAATTATGACATTAGATATTTGTGTAAAGATTAAAACAAGCACTGGGCAGAAATCAATGGACGAATAAGGTAAAAACTGTGCTCAGTTTTTTTTTTTTGTCACTGGCATAGTTAACTGTAATACCTTCAAATCACACTAATTTAAGAACGCTATTTGCAAAACTGCTGTTCAAAATATTTGCTCACTCGCTCTACTAAAAAAAATTAAGGAGCACTCTCAGCCTTGGTCAGTTACAAATATTAACTCACTGAATCCTTCAAAAATGCAAGGGAGCTGGGTGTGGTGGCACTCAGGAGGCTGGGGTAGGAGAATCACTCTGAGTTCAAGGCCAGCCTGGGGCAGCAGAGTGAGTTCTAGGTTAGCCAGTGCTAGTGTGGGTACCTGTCTTGAAAAATTAAAAAATAAAAACAATAAAAACATGAAATAGAGCTAGGAAAATGGCTCAGCAGTTAATACACTTGCCTGCAAAGCCTAAGGACCCTGGTTCAATTCTCCATTACCCATGTAAAGTCAGATGCACAGTGGTGCATGTGTCTAGTGTCTATTCTCTCTCTCTCAAATAAATAAATGAATAAATAAATAAAGCAAAACATGAAGAAGTAAATTCTATTATGTTTATCTACTTTTAACAGAGATTAAGACTTGTGTACAATTGTAAAGTGTAACACAATTAGGATTGTGATTTGATGCTAAGCTTTCCAAACTGAAAATTTTTGATTATTGTAACACCCATAATACTATCCCTTGCTTAGGCAAAATTTCTCTTGGGACACTAAGGTAGGGACACACACACACACACACACACACACACACACACACGCACACATAGCCCATAGTGTGTTTCTTTTTTTTCCCTAGTTGCTATGACTTTAGAAGTAAGCTTGGTATTCACTTGTGTTTTTGTTTCATAATAGAGTTTTTTGTCTTATTTCTTTTGTTTCATATATGTTCATATACATGAAAAAATATTTTTTTTCATTTTGGTCTTCCCTGAATAATTTACCTTGACTCAATTTTTTAATGAAATATTGGTGGATAAATCAGCAAACTTTAAAGAGCATCGTCGAACTTATTTTTTTTTTTTCATTTAAGATGAGCTGTGTGTAGTCTGGAGGTTCATCCTAGCAATGTGAAGCTGTCTGCTACTAAATTGATACTAGAAGTGGGGTGTTGATGCCTGATGAATCTGACCATGTGGAATTTAATCTTTTGGAACTTCTGTTTTGGAGGATGGTCATGGACTTGGTACTTACAAATGAAGATGACTTCCAGAGCAGTAAGCCAAGTTTTATGGGATATTCTGAGAGAGTTTGGAAATGATAAGTGCTGAGAGAATTGTATGTGGAGGTTTTGCTTATGAACTTTCTAAAGGGAAGGAAAGACTGCAGAGAATGTTGTTGGAACTGAGCTACTGGTATAAGGGTTGACTGCATTCTTCTACCCATGCCCAGAGAGTCTAATCAAGGTTAAAATTTGTAATGGATTGATATGCTTGGCTAAAGATACAGAACTGAGAATTTTAAGACCTAACATTGGAAAAATTCAAGCAAGTTTAAAATTACTGGCACAGAGACTGATACTGAAGCTTCTATTGTCAAATACATTAGTATTTAGAAAAAAGAAGGCCCAAGTGCTTTATATTGAAACAATGTAAAGGATGCCTGAGAAAAGACTGAATGGTAGAAATACAAATATTTTTAAAACAAATTTTAAATTTATGTTATTTATTTGAGAGAGAGAGAGAGAGAGAGAGAGAGAGAGGCAGATAGAGAGACAGAGAATAGGTGTGCCATGGCCTTCAGCAAACGAACTCCATATACATGTGCCATTTTGTGCATCTGGTTTACATGGGTCCTGAGGAATTGAACCTGGGTCCTTTGGCTTTGTAGGCAAGTGCCCTTACCACTGAGAAATCTCTCCAGCCCTACAAACTCTTTCGAAAGAAGCTGACTGAAAGGAAGGAACCTGCTCCTCAAGATCACAATTTATGCCATCGCTAAATTAAGAATATGGCTGAAGCTGGGCATGGTGGCGCATGCCTTTAATCCGAGCACTCAGGAGGCAGAGGTAGGAGGATCGCTGTGAGTTCAAGGCCACCTTGAGACTGCGTAGTGAATTCTAGGTCAGCCTGAACTACAGCGAGACCCCACCTTGAAAAACTAAAACTAAAAAAAACATAAATAAAAAAAGAATATAGCTGTTTCCCACACACCTGGTATTGGTTTTGGAAGCACGAAAAATGCATGACATGGGTCATGAAGTGCAAATGGTTTCAAAAGCAGCATGCACGTGTGAAAGGGGGCCAGCTTCTTCTGCCATTATGGAACTTCCGCTAGTTCTGTGAGCTTCAATAAATTCATTCCATTCCTCCTATAGACTGTGTATGGTCTGGAGGTTCATCCCAGCAACATGAAGCTATCTGCCACATCCTTCCCCAGACAAAGTCATACAATATGGCTACACATTAAATTGGTTTTGAAGTTGTATTGACTCAAGACAAAAGAATATTTTTGGTTCTAACAATGATGGTAATTTCTACTTTATTTTTTAAAATTTTCACCCAATTTAAGTATTATAATCTCTTTGTCATCAGTTCTCAGCATATACTATTTGGTAAATCAAATGACTTAGATGGATAGATCAGTCTTCTCTTGATTCAGGAACTTTAACTGCCATGTTTTCTTACCCTAGTTTTGAATGAAGTATTGAACTGGAAGTGTTAGTGGGCCCACTTTTTCTGCCTCTCTTTTGCATCCTGACACCTAGCTCTCTATCAGCAGTATCAAATTTTGGTTCAATCTTACATACTTTGCTGTTTTTCATTCATGATTCCCTCAGGTACACAAGTTCTATTTATTTTTGTCTTGAGACATATATATGTTAAGATATATTGTTTTATCCCAGTGCCCTGGCTCCCATTTCCCTGGGGCCCTCCTTAGTGGGATTATAGTATTCACTGTGGGATCAGGAAGGCCCAGCCAGTCCCTGTGTGGTAGCAGGGTGGGGGTCAATGACTCCAGATATTCTTATCCACTCTGTGGCACTTATAATTTTTCCATCCATTCTTCTGCAATGTTCCCTAAGCCATGGCAGGCTTGTTGGCAGTCTGATTTAATGTTGAGTTTTTTTTGTAGCCTCTGCGTTTGTACTCTGATAGATTTTGATTGATCACCATGTCTATCACTATCACCCTGGAGCTGGCTGTCAAGGCTAGCAGTAGTAGTATTCATGTTACCGCTTCTTCTGTAATTTTTCCTGGGCCCTGGCAGATGTGGTAGAGGTGGCTCATCTCGCAGTGAGCAGTCAGCTATCTTGTCTTATCGATGGAGTTTGGATCTCCTCCATTTTCTCTGCCATCTGTAAAATATAACAGATTCCCCAAGCAACAGTGAGAGCAGCTTGGGTTAAAGGGGGTATGCAAAGTTATTTGAGAGATTTTTGGTATGCAAACCCACTCTTCTTCTCCAGAGAGCAATGGGAGTTTCTCTCTGAAGTCTCGGTTTTCTGACCATGGGATCCTGAATCAGTTTCCAGAACCAGATACGAGTTCTTTCCCACCGAGGAGGCCTCATGTCCAATCAGAGAATAATTGGTTCCCAGTAGAGGCTATTGCACAAATGATACACAAGTTCTTAACCCCACTGGGACCTGTGGTCTCTATATCCTTCTACTTTTTCCTAGCTGTCAGTTCCAAATCTGTTGAGTTTCTTTATATAGCTCACTCTGGTATACAACTCCAATACATAAATTTTAATTTAACTGAATTTTCTTGATTTAATGTCTTCTAGCCCCACATTTTGCAAAACTATCATATGGCTTATGATAGGATGTACTCTCTTATCTCCTCGCTCAGGCTGTGAGCTCAGCTATCACTACAACACTGAGCATATTCATAACTCATTTGTGGTCACCACCATCAAGTGGGTCCTTTACACTGCACCATTTTTTCTACAACTTTTAGTTCACCTCCACCACATTCTTTAGGACATTGTCTTCAAACGTATTTTGGTGGCTTTTCCCTTTATCCTTAGTACAAAACATTGACACCTTCTAAACCCTTTCTCCATTTGCCATCATGAGAATTAGTAATTTGCATCTTTACCCATGTTTTCTTCTCAAATCTAAGAGGTATGTCCTGTCCTATCTGGGGCTCATCTTGCCAACTATACAATAGACCTTTCTTCTCCTTACTGACCCAACAGGGACTTCCCTTCATCAATTTCCAACAATCTTTAATCTCATTATTGCTATCGGTGCCTTCACATCACTATTGGGAATGCTGAGGACATATGTTAAAAGACAAAGTAGAGCTGGGGAAATGGCTTAGTGGTTAAGGTGTTTGCCTGCAAAGCCAAAGAACCCTGATTCAATTCCCCAGGACCCACATAAGCCAGATGCACAAAGGGGCGCATGTGTCTGGAGGCCCTGGCATACCCATTCTCTCTTTCTCTCTTAAATAAATAAATAAATAAATAAATAAAAAAATGTTTTTAAAAAGACAAAATAAACCAAAACAGAACCAACTAGGCCAAAAACAACTAACCAACCAACCAAAAACCAGGTAGGCAGACAGCCAACCACCTTCCTTCACTTCTGCATGATCCTAGCCAAGTGCTTACTTTTCCTATTAAAGATAACTTTTTTCTTGCCTATATGCAGAGTTTCCACTTCCTCAGTTCTCATTCTCTCCTTAGTACCTCTCCCCTGTCTCCTGCTATGATGTTCATAGGCTGTATTTAAGGCCATTCACTTCTTCCATCCCGAGTTGCCTGCCTTTCCTCTCACAACTCTGACAGGCTCCATTTCAGGGCCTGTTTCAGACATATGGTGGCTTTCCTATGAATATCCTTAAGTAGCCGGACTTGAATGAGGCTGAATGAGCCACTGAAACTCTCAAGCAGACAGAAGGAAGAGCCTGTTATGTCAAGGATCACTGTTGGATGGAATAGGCTTTGTGGGCTCTAAGATCACAGGCCTAGCCATGAGCTGTGAGGGGTTACAGTAACCCAAGTTCTTAGGTACCACAGTGTACCTGTATTCTTTGAAAGCACAATTATAAATTAATTTAATTTAATTTAATTTAATTTATTTATTTGAGAGAGAAAGAGGCAGGTATATAGAGAGAATAGGTGCATCAGGGTCTCTAGCTCCTATAAACAAACTCCAGATGTGTGCTCCACCTTGTGCATCCTGCTTACATGGGTCCTGGCAAGTTGAACCTGGGTCCTTTGGCCTTGCAGGCAAAGGCCTTAACTACTAATGCATCTATTCAGCCCCCAAGTATATATTTCTAAACATATAAGAAATTGATGTTAGAAAAAAGCAGAAGTATTATTCATTTATAAAGAAAAACATGACTGTCAAATGTTCCCAAAAGCCACTCATAAACTTCTTTCATAAATAGTATCTTTGTTATCAAATAATTTTTTTTCATTTTTAATTTAGAAAACCCTACTATAAGAAAGGCAATATGAAACTATTACACCTATACAAAGCAGATTGAAAAGCTTAAAAATACTTATTTCTCTATTCCTGTGTCAGCTCTACATGTAAATTAAATGAGACAAAAGTCCTAATCTCACAGGCTTCATTTATAAGTTTTAGCTAAATGTTCAAATTGACTTTTACTATAAGCTGACTTAGTCAAATGTTCAAATTGACTTTAATGCATTGTTGTTTTCTGCTAGGAGCATGAAAGTTGTGTTTCCTAAAAAATACCAAATAACAGTTAGTAACACAAGAGCCACTCAAAGTTTCAGTGTTCATTCTAGAAAGTCACCCATTCATTCTTTGCAAATGTAAGTGGAGTCTATAAAAAGAAGTGTGATCCACATGTTTCTGGGAGCAATGAATCAGTTAGGATCTTTAAAATAAAATGTTCAAATATGTTTGGTGATCCAGAATTTAAAGTTATGTTGTCTTTATTTTTGTATCATTATTTTAATTCCTTTTTGAACAGATAGAAGAGTACTTCTTTTAATTTTTATTTGAGAGACATACAAAGAGAGGTAGACAGAGAGTGAGTATGAGTGCACCAGGGCCTCTTTCCACTGCAGATAAACTCCAGACAGATGTGCCATTCTGTGCATCTAGCTTTAAGTAGGTATTAGAAACTTGAATCAGGGCTGTTAGGCTTTGCAAGCAAGCACCTTTAATCTTGGAGCCATCCCTTCAGCTCCAATTTAATTCTTATTTTGTTTGAGCTTTTTTTTTTTTTTTTTTTTTTGAGATATGGTCACTAGGCTGACCTGGAATTCACTACGTGGTCTCAAGCTGGCCTCATACTCACTGTGTTCCTCCCATTTCTGACTCTGAGTTCTGAGGTTAAAAGTGTGTTCCACTACTCCTGGCTCAATCTGGTTCTTTATAAGGTGTTATCTTCTAATTAATCTCCACTGGTCCTCTCATGTTTTACCTTTGTTTAGAAGAGGTTAAGTTAGGTATTACTGAGTACCTGGCAATCAAGCCTTAAATATCAAATAGGCCATATTTCATACATAGTCTGTCATAGTTTGACAGAGTTCTACATTGATTCCACATTTGACTGACCTTCCAGGAGCACTATGGACATTCTGTTTCCTTTAAGCGATTTAACATTGGATGGCTACCAAAGGGTAAGATTTAGACAGCAACAAGTTTGCATGATTGATGAAGATATTTGCCTATGTAGGAGACAACATCATATGATGGCCATGAATATGGGATTTTTAGGACTTACATGTTTGGCACTATTCTGATCTCCCATGTTTTAATTTCTTTGTGAGAAAAATAAGGATAAAATACCTTTATTATAAATGACAGTGGGTCTTAAATTAGATAATACATAAAACATGCTTACTTTATCCTGGTACCTGGCATAAAGTCGGCACCAATCACAATGACTTGTTGCTGTCTAAATATACACTGTTTTCTTGGTCGCATTGATACTCTATTAATATCATTAATCTTAAAAGCTAGCTAGGTATGGTGGTGTGCCCCTGTAATCCAAGCATTTGAAAGGCAAAGGCAAGAGGATCTCTCAGAGTTCAAGGCCAGCCTGGTTTACATAGTGAGATCCTGTCTCAGGAAACCAAAATAATGTAAATAAAATGCTATAGATTCTGCATATAGATTTATTTCTCAATAATATTTTGCTTCAAAACTGCAGTTTTCCATATGCAGCAGTTTCTTGAATATGGTCTTATAGGACTGTTAGTGATATTCTTGGTCTGCTGAGTGGGACTTTCCCACACGCCTGGTGCCTTACCATGACATCAAATTTTAAGTACCCCTTTGAAGGTTGAGCACAGCTGCTGGGGGAAAGATACTGACCATGTTATTTTTCCTTCCTATATCATGTCTTAAGACAGCTCAGAATGCCACACTTACTTCTATATTAAGCTAACCTTTCTCTAAACCACAAGTCTTGAGTATTGCTGTTGGAGGAGTGACATTTGACTTTGCTACCTGTAAAGGACATTTCCTTGATTCAATCTCTTTTCCACAGTATACACCGTCTTTCAGAGCTATCAAACAGCAAATGGCTCCCCAGCTCTTCCCCTGTAAGGCTGTTAACTACCTGGGTTACTATCATTGGACTATAACAAGAGGAAAGGTGGAAGACCTTTTGTTGTAGCTGGATTTGGATTGCTGTAGCTAATGTGCTTCTGTGTCTTCTCCAGTCTGAGTAGCAAGTTTAAGCAAGTAACCAGACTGTGCTACTGAGAGAAGTTAGTTTCCAAAGAGAGAAGCTCCCCACAAACACTGGGCTTGCACACCTACAAGCCTTTCATGGGAGTAACAAGACAGATTCATATTCCTATTGATATTGGCATAATGACCAAATGGTTCCCTTGAGATGCAACCTGTCAGTCACTCTGCTCCCATGTGTGGATCTGTGTAGCTGAATCCGACCTTTAGCACTACAAATCTTCAGTCTAGTCCTTCCCCTTCTTCCCCTCCTAGTTCTGAAATACGATGATCATTTTGGGTTTTCCTACTTATCCCTGGCAAAATTAAGTTCCTTACATCTTAATTTTGTAGCCTAAATTATTCTAGGTTATTGAGGGTGTTTTTTTTTTTGTCATATATCTAACAAAATTACTGCTTGTGAGTTGATTGTTTCAATTTATTGTTTTTCTCTATTTGTAAGCTGTTTGCACAGAATTGGATATTTCCCTTTTCTTGCACTAATGATTTACTGGGGATTCCAATCACTTCACTGCACTTTTGTGTGCTAAAATTTTGGTTTTCTTAGCTCTTCCTTCCAAGGCCTGTTTGATAGGTTTTGAGCCCCATCATTGGCTGGCATAAAGCTCCAGTGTGCATGAATGGAAGATATTTCCTCTTAGGCAGAACACATCTCCATTTAAAAATATTTAAATTTTTTTATTTCATTTGTTTATTTGAGAGAGGAATAGGGAGAGAGAGAGAAGGAAAGAGAGAGAGAGATTAGGCACACTAGGGCCTCTAGTCACTGAAAACGAGCTCCAGACACATGCACCACCTTTGGTATCTGCTTTATGTGGGTACTGGGGAATCAAGCCTAGGTTCTTTGGCTTCACAGGAGAGCACCTTCACCTCTAAGCCATCTTTCTAGCCCACATCTCCATTTTAAAAGCAAAATCTGACATTATTCTCTCAAAGTGTGAATTTAAGTCATGTTACCTTTCCTAGAGATGTAAGCATCTGCACAAAGAGCCTGATCTCTAATTTTAAAGTGACCCTTTTTATAAATGTTATGAGAACTATTTATTGTTCAAGGCAGATGGAATGAGAAAATTCTTCAATGTTGAACTCACATGCCAGCCAGCCAGACCCCAGACTACCAATGTACTCCGAGAAGCAAAGTGGGGGGGTCTAGTACGTTTACTCATGAAATGGATTTGGAATCTTATAATTTTCTGTGAAATCACGGTTCTCTTCCTGACTTCCTTGCTTCCCCAGTACAATCCAGGTAAACAGAAGCGAGATCATTGTTCCATATCCTTTTAAAGAAAATAACTACAGAAAAGAACAATTCCAGACAAAAGTGGAACAAATTTACAGTTTTACAACATATGCCTACACGTGCTTTTTCATCTCAACTTTTCTAGGATTCAAGTTATTTTTGAGCTCCTGCTTAGTGTTGTTGTTACATCAAGCACCACCAAGCCATCAAATTAATATATATGTACGCTTCAAACATTTCTTCTTTGATATTATAAAAGAATGCAATTCTTTAAATTGCCCTTGCTATACAGAAAATAAAGCTTAAACTTTAAAACATGGATTGAATTCCTTGATCAAATATGATAAAAATGAGACTTTTATCCAGGTTCCTTTAAAGGGAATTGCTTTTAAATCAAAAGCAGATAACACAAACCATCCAGAGAACAAAACAAATGCTTAATAATGTGCCTTTTAGCTTCACTGTCTTGTAAAATTTTACTTTTGCTAATTGTACTTGTGGTTATAAAATCACATCTGCTACATTCCTTGATAGTCACCATTTCCTGAATTGTCAGGTAGTGAGGTGAAATAATTTTGTTATGAAGCAGAGGAATCATATAAGCACATTTTAATCAAAACTGTATTTTATATAAAATTTAATTTTAGATGCAATTTTCATCACTTTAAGATTGATACCTCCATAATTTGTTTGATAATACCTTGGAAGAGGTTCACATCGTTCATGTGGACCATAAGCCAGAGCTGACATCTTAAGAATATATGTGACATGACTTATAAGTCATGATTTGATCAAATTCAGTATATAATCAGAATGCACCTCTGATATTTTTTTGTCCCTTGACAGTAATTTAATAACACACATTAGGCATGTGCTTTCCTCTGTATTCATTCATTCATTTTTTTTTTTTTTTTTTTGAGGTAGGGTCTCACTCTAGCCCAGGCTGACCTGGAATTCACTTTGTATTCTCAAGGTGGCCTTGAACTCACAGCGGACCTCCTCCCTCTGCCTCCCTAGTGCTGGTATTAAAGGTGGGTGCCACCATGCCTGGTTCCATTAAATGTTTATTGAGTATCAACTAGTGCCAAACACTGTGCCAGTTCTTAGAAAACAATGATTGACAGGACAAATGTAACTCGTGTCCTTAAAAGGGGCACATTCCAATAGGGGAACTTGGTTTTATTTAAAAAACTCAAGACATGAATACAATGTTTATAGCTGGGTTATAAAGGTGCTGAGATGGTGCCAGGACCGTATGATTCCCAAAAGGATGGGACAGAAAGGATGAGAAATTAACAATGTGAGAAAAGGTGGAGGAGGCGTACGCGATTGCTCTACCTTCTCACTTCCTCCTCAATGTGAACGAACATTTAATTTCACAACTGGATATAGTGGCAATGAGTAAGGTAATTCATTTGTTCTAGTTGTATCTTGTTTTGCACAGTATACCTACAAATGTACTTATATGTACATATGTACATAGTAAAATATGTACACTGTAGTTATGGCCGGGCACACTAATAAATCCATATTTTTTTTATCAATATCAACATGCTATGAAGAGACATTTTTGAACCAAGTACATTACTATAGCTTAAACAAGGGGACTTTTCCATGGGCGAATGTCATTGTGAATCTCAGTGCCAAGATAACAGATTACAGAGGCACGAAACAGAACTGCCAAATTTAGTATGTAAACACATTCATAACTTCTCTGGGTTGGATTTGGTCATGATTTGCAAATGAAATAGGAACATGGGATGTCGAAAAGAAGGAAACGTGTGCCAAGATGGCCTAATTCTCACTCTACAGAACTTTGCCACCCTCCAATCTGTGCTTTTTCTACTCCATGCTCAACTATCTCAAGGTTGGCAAAGATGGGCGACTGATGGAAGACTGTCTGAAGGCTTAACCACTAGAGGGAGAAGGTGTGCCTCTGGTGATAGGAGCCAATGAAAGGAACGCATTAAAAAGGTAGGCTTCCAGGGAGGTAAATGGAGCTGTCCTCAGCCTGGAGCACGGGCTATTACCAAGTGAACTAGCTTTGGAGAGTTTGAGGATGAATCCTGATGACTTCACATAGGATCTTCTACCAAAGGATTCCATTGTGTAAACTACCAAGAACTTCATCTTAACTTTGAATGTTTTAATTTTCTCTTAAAGCATATAAACTCACTTTTTAGGAGGGAAATACGACAACCATAGAGTGGTTATGTTACCGTTTATATACCTTAAATTTACGTATCACAAACGGAACAATATTCTGAGGTAATTTAAGATTAAAAATTGACATTGTTTATTGGGATGGTGAGAATGATTTGTGGGTTCTCTGCTTTAATATTTCCTAAATATGACCTCAGAAAATTTCATTTCTTTAGACAAATGGCGGGTAGGTTAAACTTTTTTGCTTTATAATATGTCACTCACAGCTATTGCAACGTTTCTTAAAATCCTCAGTAGTTGTAAGTCTGAGTCCAAACAATTTCTCTTCAATCAAAATTTGTTTATCTTGTTTGCTTTATGCCACCATCTTTTGACATAATTAAAAGAAGAACTGAACCTACTGGTATAACGAATAAATGCATTGCACGGGATCAACTTAGACATAAATAATGCATTATATATTTAAATATACCTCACAAGCTATATATTTATCATTGAGAATAAATTCTTTACCCATACCAAAATCTTAAAGACACAATCTCCCAGACATAGATTGGTGTTTAAGATATAGTTGATGATTTTATTTTCAGTGTCAGTTCTGTTGCCTCAGCAGAATGGGGGAGGGGGGAGGTCCTCAGCAACTATTTCTGGGATTCTTAAAAGGAGGAGGAGGAGCACTGTGCTTGCTCCTACATTCAGCATCGATTATCTTCACAATTTGCGATAGGGTTTCTCAGAAATGCTGTTTGGTACTCCTGACAATTTCATGTGTTTTCAAACTTCACCCACCCAGTTCAGTATTTTCAGCTCCTTTCATTTTCCTTTTCCCTTTAATTATAGAAGTCTCTATTCCCTTTCTGTGGTCTAAATGCTGCTATTTGTAGAAAGCATACACATTTGTTTTATTTTTTTTTCCCCCTCAGGGCGATTCATAGACTTTTTTTTTCTTTCTTCCTTCCCCCAAATGAAGCGGCTGTGATTGATGCTCAGGGCTGGGTACCCCTTGCAGGCGAGCAACTTTTTGGACCCTCGTGTGTTCCTTGGGATGGACGAGCACACGGCTGGGGGCGAAGCAAGTAAACGCTCTAATTTTAAACTTGCACGGGAAAGCACTTTCCGCAGAGTCGCGGTGGACTTCTCCTCGGCTTCCGCGCCCGCGCGCATTCCCACGGCCCGGCTCGGGGCGGCGGCTGGCCCGGTCCCGGGGCTCGCTGCGCGCGGCCTCCGCAGCCGGCCCGGCCCGGCGGGGAAGAAAACTTCTCGGCGCTCAGGCGACATGAACGTCCTCCTGGCAGCGCCCTCGCAACCCTTCCTTCCCAGGCGGCGGCCAACGTGAGCGGGCGGGGAGGATGGGGGGCTCGGGCCGGCGGGCGGCGGGCGGTGCGCGGGTACCTGGCCCTCCCCGCGCAGGCCCGGGGTTGGGGGCGGAGCCGTCCGCGCTCGGGGGCTTGACGGACGCTCGGCGGGGACGGAGGGCGGGGGGCGCGGGTGGGCGCGAAGGAGGGCGCGCGGCGCGAGGCGGCGCGGAGCCGGCGGGGCAGCACTTGTCCTGTAATCGATTGCCGAGCGGCCGAGCGCGCAGACACGCGCTCCCGCGCCGGCCCCCCTCCCCCCGACTCCCCACCACGCGCGCGCGCGCGCGCGCACCGCTCCGCTCCGCTCAGCCCGGCGGGGCGCTCGGGGCGCCCGCGCCCGCGCCCGCGCCCGCGCCCGCGCCCGCGCCCGCGCCCGCGCCCGCGCCCGCGCCCGCGCCCGCGCCCGCGCCCGCGCCCGCGCCCGCGCCCGCGCCCGCGCCCGCGCCCGCGCCCGCGCCCGCGCCCGCGCCCGCGCCCGCGCCCGCGCCCGCGCCCGCGCCCGCGCCCGCGCCCGCGCCCGCGCCCGCGCCCGCGCCCGCGCCCGCGCCCGCGCCCGCGCCCGCGCCCGCGCCCGCGCCCGCGCCCGCGCCCGCGCCCGCGCCCGCGCCCGCGCCCGCGCCCGCGCCCGCGCCCGCGCCCGCGCCCGCGCCCGCGCCCGCGCCCGCGCCCGCGCCCGCGCCCGCGCCCGCGCCCGCGCCCGCGCCCGCGCCCGCGCCCGCGCCCGCGCCCGCGCCCGCGCCCGCGCCCGCGCCCGCGCCCGCGCCCGCGCCCGCGCCCGCGCCCGCGCCCGCGCCCGCGCCCGCGCCCGCGCCCGCGCCCGCGCCCGCGCCGCGCCCGCGCCCGCGCCCGCGCCCGGGGCCCCGCCTGCTTCGCCGCCCGCCAGCCCGCCCGCCCGCCGCCGCCGCCGCCGCCGCCGCCGCCAGCCCGCCCTCCGCCCCGCGGGCGTCTGCGCGAGCCCGGCCGGCGGGGGAGATGTGCTCGGGCTCTGCCGCCGGATCGGTTTCTCGGGGTTTGACCAGCTGTCCCGGGCTAACCCTGCTCCTCGCTGAAGATGGAGGAAGTAAAAACAGGATTACCCTTAGCTACAGATCCACTGCCTTAGTTTCCACCACCCACTGCAGTGCACAAACACACGTTAGGCACAGGAAAGAAAGACAGAGAGAGGACACACTAACAGTAAACACAAACAAAAGGGTGATGGGATTATTTTACTGCATGCACTGCTGAGGTAAATCTCCGCTTGGCTTTTTTTTTTTTTTTTTGGCTTGGGGAAAGAACAGCTCTTGTTTTATTTGTCTTCTGATCTATAGATGGTGTATAAATTTGTGTGTGATTTGCAAAGGGGGGAGTGTTCTCAAAGTTAAGTGTAATTATATAGCATCTCGTTTTGCACTGTGATGTGATCAAATGACTTGTTGCTGTTAACCAGTAGTAGTAATAATAATAATAATGTAGGTGTTTTTCTTTGGGAGGGATGGGTTGTGGTTATGATTAGGGTAATGATTTCTGTAAAGGACGCTCAGGGAATCGGGTGGAAGATGATGTCTTCTGCCTTAATTTATCCGCCCCTCCTTGTAATCTGTTTCTGGGATGTTAATCGATTAATCAGTTCTCATTTCTGTAGCTGTCATGTATCTGGACTTGTTTTTTTTTTTTTTTTTTTTTTTTTTTTTTTTTTTGCTTTGTTTTAACTTGAATTCCAAGAAGAAAGATTGGGTAGCCTGGCATAAATTGCAGCTGTATAGATAGAAGGTAATATCCAGCTCTTGTTGGGAATTGAAAAAAGCAAACAAAAATCCAAAGAAAATTGCTATGGCACATGTAAGAAAGGCAGCAGTTAAATCACTTTGACAGGTTCTAGTATGGGCAAAAAGGATGGAATTAAGATTTAATTTTTCTTCTTCTTCCTTTCTTTTTCTCTTTCACTTTTTCTTTTTCTTTTTCTTTTTTGCCAGAGGCCAGAAACAGCCCTGTGAAGTTGGCCTAGGTTCCTTGTTGGGTTCTGCCTGACTGTCCTTCCCCTCTTGCCCCCCCTCCCCTTTTTTCTTTCAGTTTTCTTGTCTTAGCTTTTGGTCGATTCTTAAGGAACCGGTGGATCAAGTTTTTTCTCTTCTTGTTAATCGCATTGCTGAAGCACTGACTGACCTCTCTCTCCCTCTCTCTCTCTCTTTTTTCCTCTTTCCTGAAAGTACGTGGTGCCATTCCTGAGTGACTTTTCCTACCAGACCATCCCAAAGGGACGAGGGGGAGGGGTGGAAGGAGGAGGAGGAGAAGGGGGTGTTCCTTCTCTCTCATTTCTTGGTTTTGTTTATCAGCCGATGTTTGCTGGATTCGGGCTTGGAATGACCCACCTGTAAAGTGCTTTCCCTGCCTCCTCGCCTTGAACTCTGCAGGGGGCTTGGCGTGGAGGGGTCTGGCAGGGAAAGAGAGAAGGGGGGAACACAAAAACTTCTTTCTCTCTCTCTTCGTTTATCTTCAGCCCGACATTGTCACCTCCTCTTTGAGGGGTTAGAAGAAGCTGAGATCTCCCGACAGAGCTGGAAATGGTGATGAATCTTTTTTAATCAAAGGACAATTTCTTTTGTATGTACATTTCGTTTCTCTTTCTCGGTTTCCTTTCTTTCTTCTCTGAGAGTTAATAACCATTTCATTGATGGGGCAGACCTCCTTAGCTTCTACCTGACGTTTCTTTCTTTTTAATATATGTATGTTAAATGTGTACATTGTTAAAGAGATAAACTAATTTGTAAAATATCCGAAGAAACTGCTCTCCCTTTAAACTTTAAGGATCCCTTTCTTTAAAGCCTTATGCAATCATAATTGAAAGAATTTGATAACAGTGTAGCAGGTTGAAATTTAAGTGCTATGTAGCTACTGAGTTGGGAATTTGATGATTATTCCATGAAGAAAGAAAGAAAAGTTTTTTGGGGGTGGGGGGGGGTAGGGAGGGTGGTGGTGAAGAAAGGGAGGGGAGGGAGAAGGGAAGTGGTTTTGGAGATCAGAAGTGAGGCTGCCTGTTTTCCAGTAAGTAATGGAGAAATTCCAGGAGCCAAGGCTAAATATACTTGCCGATCAATACAGAAATGGCTCATTGTGAATAATTTAGCTGCTGGTGCTGTGAGAGTTTTGAAACTAAAGGCAAAAAGGACCAGGGCCAAAGGGAAAAAAAAAAATAAGTAAAAAAATCTCTTCAGGACCTGTCAATTCTTAAACTTTTTCCTTCAAAGAATACAGCTAGATTATCGATCTTTTCATGAAGTGAATCAAAGCTAGAGGGTGTCATCTCATAGGAATTATTTCTGTTTCTGAGAATTCAGCTGTGTTTTGTGTTCATAGTGCATGAAAATCATTCCCCATGCTTGAAGAAGTGGTTCCCTCCTGCACAGCTAAAAGTTTCTGAAATGTTCAAAATCCCAGTGTATTAAGTAGGCTTGGCATTTGTCTCCAACCATGGCCTGGCAGGAAATTAAGGATACATGGAACAGGTGCTTACACAGAACTTGGGGTAGGCTAAAATGTCAATACAAATCAGAGAGTTGGCCAACTCCTGCAGAAGTCTTCTGAGATACAGTTGGGCACTAAGTTTTTTTGTTTTGTTTTCTTATGTTTGTTTGTTCTCCCCCTCCCTATTAGAACATGATGAACCGACTTGCAACAATTGTGAATAGAGCTATCTGTGTACTAGGGAAGTCTTCAAACTGCAGTGCGATCGTGGGAAGTAGTGAATAGTAAAATACTTAAACACTGTGAGAGTTTGCAAATTTGAGATATACTCCCCCTATTTTTTTTTTTTTTTGCTAAGACAGTTAAATTTTGATTAAGATAGCCATTCCTTTCTTGCTACAGCCCATCTCACAGTACACTTATCTTCCCTATCCTATCTCCTGCAGGAATCAGATCATTTGCAGAAAGAGTTCAGTGACTTGCAAATGAGCACATGCAGTTCAGTGTAGCACGTTTCTTGGGGACAGGTTGCAGGAGCATGCATGGACCATTGCTTGGGGCTTGAAATAAGTTATGAATTGAATGGCAGATCCCGAAAGAAGTCCTTGTGTTAAGAGTATAATCTTTTGTTTTGTAGCACTGCACTTTGACTATGGAAACAGAGGCTATCGATGGCTATATAACATGTGAGTATTCATTTTCATTAATTTGCTGTGGGTAATCAAGTTAGGTTCCAATTACTTGTATTTTAATTCCTGAATAAGGTTTTATTATGAGATCTGTACCCTAATTTGCTATTTACAATTTTACCTTTAAGTGACTTTTCACAGAAACAAAATAAGGGAATATAGAAAAAAAAAACTAAATTAAGTACACTATTTTATCATTGTAGATTACCACATCAAAAATTTTTCTCCTTGATTGATTTCTTCCATTTACTTTAAATTTGGGATATGTCAGGTTACATGTATATCTACTAGTATAGTGAGTGCTAAATATTTTCGACTATGTAACCTGATTTTTCTGGACACATAATGTGAAATAATAATTGATTTCTTAAGTTGACTTATCTTTTCCTTTTTTTAAAACAAGCTATGTTCAAACATCTGTTTCCAAAAGCATTTTGGAAGGTGTTCATTATAAGTATTTCATATTGAAGAATTCATTTAGCTGATTAAAAAAAACTTATTTTTCTCATTAGAAATATTGTACAAGTCAACTCCTTTATACTCCCTCAGTTGACTTGTACTAGTTTTATGATAATAAAGTTTTGTTAATTTTTTTTATGGCATGATTGTGGCTTTTGTGACTTCATTCATCATGTATTTCTATTTCCTTATAGTTCCTCTTATAAGAAAAATATATTCCTTAAGAATTAAGCTATGCATGCTACTGTGTATAAAGCAGACTTAATAATTAGATTTTATGTGACAATGAATAGAGACCAAAGACTTTCTTTTGTGAAAGCAGGTGACACTGAGCTTTCACCTGAAAGGGAGCACTCCAACATGGCAATTGACCTCACCTCAAGCACACCCAATGGACAGCATGCTTCCCCAAGTCACATGACAAGCAGTAAGTCTTCATTTTATGATTTCTTGCTTTTTCATTGCTCTAGCGACAGATTTGAATTTGTGAGGTCTGTGAGGTCTGCTCACATGGTGCCATAGCTACCGCTGTAGCTTTTACTAAAGAAAGAGCAACACAGATTTCTTCCTGCTCATTCTAGTATCATAAAACATGAGCCTGCTCAGTAGTCTGAACTATCCCAAGGTGGCATTTGGGAGCTGGTGCTTACCTGGGTCAGGTAAGAAATGTGAGGATTTGCTGATGATTATTTTGACCTGCTCAGTTTCCTCCTGGACTTGTTGTTGTTGTGGTTGTTTGATTAAAAAAGGTGGAAACATGTCAGTAAAAATTATTAAATAATGTTATGTTGCCTTGAGACAACAGTGGTAGAATTGTAGTGTTATTTTCATTTTAAAAAGGAAAAAAAAATAAGCCTGGAAAAGTTTCTCCTCCAAAGCATTGGAAGTGAAGTGTCATTGAAAATTTGTGTAGCTCATTTACATCCATTTCTTTAACAAAGTTGAAAGCATTTTACTTTAGAATGTTCAGAGTAATACTGAGAAATTTGGAAGGATGTTTGGGGCTAGCAGGAAATGACAGTTTGGACTACTATTTTTGATAAAGAATGTAGTATACGATGTTGTGTGTAATAAAAAATCAGTTTACATGCTGTCAGTGCCAGAAAATAAAATTCTCTCATTGATTAAGACTACAGTTTGTCTTCTCTGAATCCAAATGTTTTATCAGGTTAGTTGTCATGGACAAGTGGTCTACAATTCCTACTCAGAAGTAGTTTCAAGTCTTGTACTTTAGACTTCTTATGTAACTATGTTCTTGCATAAAAAGGACACCAAATTTATACATAAATTTAATTTTAATTTACAAATTTCTACTTGGGTGATATGTGAAGGAGAGACTTTTTTTCCCTTTCATCTTTGAAGATCCAACAACTTAAAACTAAGTCAACTACTTAGTTACAAATATAATCTTCAGTTAGTTCTGATTACCCAGTTGAACTTTTCTTTTCCACCTCCCTCTTATACCCCAAAATAAGTTATTACAAAACTACAGGCTTTGTAATTAGTAAAACCTAAGGAATTATAAGAAAAATATATAAATTATTCTTGAATACATTTTTTAGTTCATTAACTTCAAATGAATATAGTTATAGACTTGAAATTCTGATTGAACTGTTTTGAATACAGTTCACTGAAAAGTTTTCTTTCTTTATACGAAGGGGAAAATTTCATTCCAGAGGCAGTCATTGAGGTTCACTTATCATATGGAAAGGAAAAACTGAAGAAGTTACTGAGTGAAATCATGCCAAGTTAGAGTGCTGATTTCTTATAATGGATCATGTAGCATAAATCAGTTATTTCTTTGCTTGTTGATTTGATAAAACTTAAACTACTATAACAGTATAAGTAGTAGGATTTTTACAGTTTAACATTGAATGCTACTAATTCTTAGGTAGAATGTGTTTTATTTTTCAGAAACAACTTTTTCATGTAATTACTTTATGAGTCTCTCTATATAGTTATTATGTGAATATTTAGATATTGGCTTTAAACACATTAAATATATGGAATATTAAATAGCTGTTAATCAGATCCTTAACTGTCACACCCTCTCCCACTCACCACCAGAAAATCAGCAAGAATTACTTAATTACTTAGTTGGCTTCTTTACTTGCGATTTAGTCCAATTGCTTCCTTCACCAATTGCTTCCTTCAAAAAGGCAGTTCACTCATCCTTTAAAGTAAGCATTGCAACGTATGGGAATGATTAAACGTACAAGAATTGTGTTCTTTTGATATTTGAGTTTTTCTCCCCTAACAGTAGTCAACTTATGTTTAGTAAAGAGGGGTGTGTGTGTGTGTGTCTGTGTGTGTGCACCGTGCATGCACTTTTCTTTCCTTTCCTTTTTTTTTTTTTTTTTTAATTTACTAGCCTGTGGCGATTCTATGTCACTGCAGTTTTGGCCCAGCTCTGTGTGTTGTCAGGTTCTTTCCCAAACAGTTGCAGGTTAAATATTTTGGCTCTCACTTCAGAGCTGTCTGTTGCATCCTTTATGTAGCCTCTATTTACAGTATCTAGGTTACCCACTTAGGTGTTAGATGGAGAAGATACCCATTTTTCCTCTCTCTTAGATCTAGGAGCATATCAGCATTTTCGATTGGCAAAGCGAATAGAGTTAAAGAGGGACTCTTGTCTACTCATTAGAACAGAGACCTAGATTCACTCGCTTGGCTTTTTTTTTTTTTTTTTTTTTTTGTAACTTGGAATAATTTTTGTGGACCTGAAAATTCACTTGTGTCTGAGATCACTGGTTTGCTTTATTCTTTTATATATTGTTGAATTTGCTAAATGAAAATACTTTCTTGTTTCATTTAAAAAAATAGCTTCAACTATATTTCCTTGTGGGCTGCTGCTTTCAAACCTGGGGTTGTAATTTCAATTGGAAGCATGAAAGCCAAAAGTAAATGTGAAATCCTTTAGGACAGAACAAGATAGTCTTTCTAGTAGCAGGAAGGAGATGTCTGTGTCTTCTCACAGGGGTAAGAAGAATTCTATTTAAGTCATTTAGGGAGACTAAAAGAGCTAAAACCAAACCTTTGACTTTCATAAACTACTGTTCTAGCTGTAGAGTAATAACCCACTTATTTTGCTTTTAGGTGCACAACATCAACCTCAGGTACTAATCATTTGTTTAGGGTACTTGGTAGCTGGTCTACAATAAAGGGTATCTGTGCACCTTGCCTGCCAGCTACTATATAAAAAATAATGATAGCAGCTATCATTATTTGACAGTGATGGTGTAGAGCACTGGCGACTTGGGAGAAAACTAAAAATGTTATAATGCCTGACAGTTTGGGGTTTTAAAATTCAGTGAATAAGATAACCTTCAAGGACGTAACAGATATTAGTGATCCTAACATTTTATAATGACTACTTCCTATATTTTAGAATGATTTCTCATAGAGAACTTTAGACTTTTTCTTCTGGAATAAGGATCTCTTTGATAAGAGGATGGGCATTGTTGCCTGGGATCATTAGTGTCCATGTTGAGTTTTCTGACAGTCTTGTGTGTCAGCGATGACAGTATATGCCTTGATGGCTACTGGAAATATACAGTGTTAAGGGATTTTAGAAATAGAATCTGGAAGTTACAAGTCTGAGATAGACAACTCAGATAGAACAATATAAAAATAATCCATATTCTAGTTTGGCCCATCAGATGAAGCTTACCTTGTGATTCTGTCTATTTCTGGGTTAGCTTACTTCCCATTCTCAGGTAGTTGCTTCGGTGTCAGTTTCAAACTATTCTACACCTGGACTTGACTACTAAAGTCTAAATGCATAATTGATTTCATTTTTCTAATATCTAGTTTTATAATGCCAATAAGTAAATTTCCTTTGTATGTGATTACTTAAGTACATCCTGACTTAAACTCTGCTTCTATCACTTTAAAACCCTTAGGTGGATCAGCTGTGCATTCACTACTACTTATCAGTCAGCTTGATGGCCAGGTAGCATGTATGGAATTGCAAGAAGTAGTCATTCTAGTTTTACAAGGCTCTGGCCAATAATCAGGTCAAGGAATCTAGTTTATTCTTTTCGTAGTCCTTAATGTTTGTTTTATTTTAGTTTTTCCTTAGCTAGTTTCCCTTTTTAGAACATAGAGAGGCCGAGGAATATTATGATTTCTGTTTCTCATGTGTTGAAATTGATGCTAAAAGAAATCAATCTTAGGTCACTTCAGCAAAAGTCAAAATTCTCAAAGGTTGGATGTTGTGTTGTGGGTTATTAGACAACTAGTGTTTCTGGAATGGGTGTCTGTGTGTCCAATACTGGTCTATAAAACATGACCAAAACAGTCTCACAGAAATAGTGGAGTCTTGGGCTGGAGAGATTGCTCAGTGGTTAAGGCACTTGACTATAAAGGCTAATGACCTGAGTTTGATTCCCCAGTGCCCACATTAACACAGATGCACAAAGTGGCATATGCATCTAGAGTTCATTTGCAGTGGCTGAAGGCCCTGGTGTGTCCATTCTCTCTGTCCTCTCTATTTCTGTCTGCTTGCAAATAAATAAAAATATTTAAAGAAAGGAAGAGAGGAGTCTAAGGATGGAATAATATCAGTTAAACTTGCCAAGCTGGTGTTCCACTGTGCTTTGTAGAATAGAGCTTATATTATGGGACTCCCTGGCTTTCTGAGTCACCTTCTGTAGCTTAGGTGGGAGTTACCTTTGGTTGGAGTTCCATAGGATACACCATAATATGACCCCAGATGAGCTTGATGTAAAACCTGGCTCTGTTTGGAATCATAATGAAGTTTTTAAATAATTAAAGTACTTGATGTTGAGTTTTTGTTTGTTAGAAAATTTAAAACAATTAACAAAAAGGTCTGATTTGATTTCTTCATGCCTATCAGAGTTAAGTGCCATGACTGTGTATCAAGAGGAAAAAAAAATAAAAATAAACGTCATGTAAGCATACGCTTGCTAGTAATTAATAGCAGAGCTACTGCATTGTTTTTCTTTGCACCTCATTCCACCCCAATCACTTCATTTTTTTAAGGCAGCTTAGAGGTGAGAATTAAAATCTGACTTTGAAAAACAAAGAACTTTTTACAAAGGTTACCAATCTATGTTAAAATCTGTCTTTACTACTGGATGTATTCTCTTTTTTTTTTTTTTATTATTGTAACATGATTGATTAGGTTCCCCTGGGAGTCTTCCAGTAAGCCATAATGAATTAAGATCTCTGGGTTCAATGCTTTTGTCTCCTTACTTTTGATACATTGATATATTCTGAGTATTTATGGATTTTGATCTTATGATATTCAGAAGATTAGAGTTACAGTTTAAAGAGGTAGAACATGTTACTTTACCTTTTTCTCTACATGTTTCTATCAGATTAGCAATATATATTTATTTATAATGGAAGTACTAAGGGAAGTCTACTGTGTATATGTATATATATATACATATACATATATATAGTAGCACTTCTATATATATGTATGTGTATATATATGTATATATATATGGAAGTATGTGCATATATACATGGTGTATGTGCACATATATATATATATGGTAGTACTTCGCTTTTGTGAATTGAAACTCAGAATATTTCCATTTTGAAATAGGCAAGGAGTATTTAAGGACTTTTTTTCCTTACAAATGTCATCACTGCTGGATTGGGAGGAGATAGGCATAATTTGTTAGGTGAACACAATATGCTCAGAATTATGCTAAGTGCTTTCCATTTGTTTCCTTTAGTCTCCACAACAACTCCTTGACTTAAATATATAATGTCACCATTGTATAATAGCCCAAGGATCAAAAGAACATGGGAGATACATTGACCTGTGTGAGAATTACTGTTTTAACTTGCTTTGTGAAGTTTGGCATTTTACTTCACATCTCTGACATCCAGTTTCCTCTGTAATGTGGGAGTCACTAATACCTACCCTAGTGGGCTGTTGTGATGTCTCAATGAGGTTATAGACAAAAAAGGTGAAGCATCATGAGATCTAATGTGCAATCACTGCTCCTCTTACTCACGATTGTCCTTACTATTATTTTTAATATTTTTATTTATATGACACTAAAAGAGAGAAAGAGGCAGATAGAGAGTGAGAGAGAATATGGTCATGCTGAGGCCTCTTGTCACTGTAGTGGAACTCCACTTTTGCGTCTGGCTTTAACTAGGATACTGGGTGAATCAAACCCAGGTGTCAGGCTTTGCAAGCAAACACCTTTAGATGCTGATCCATCTCTCCAGCCTTATTATTATTTTTAATGTGTAACTGACATGTAAGAAAAAAAAGTTTGTTTTTAGATCCAGATCTCTTGGAAAACTGGGCCTTTTGCCCTGGCTCTATTTACTGCATGGGTCCATAAGATTTCTAATAGTTTAGTCTAAAGATGGAAGACAGAATTTCCCATTATTTCCTGTATCTATGAAGATTTTGATTAGAAAGAAGTAGTTCGCCTATATAATGGATTTCTAAAAATGAATTTCAGTGTTCTGAATGAAGATTTTTGGTTTTGGCTGTATATAAAGGAAATCATTGCTTAGCATTTGTGCTCCAAAGACTCCAGTTATTGAGACTGGAAAAAGAAAGGATCCTCTTAATGAAATGACCTATCCATGTTCAGAATCAGTTCTTTCCTAGAAAGCTCACTCCTAATACTTAATTTCATTTGGTGCTTCTAAGAGTGCCATTTTCTATGTTATGATACCTTATGAAATTGTAGGCCATGTTGTTGGTACTATTGAATCTTGGGGGTAATAGTTTAGGTGTTTTAAATTTGATTTATATATAAAATATGATTGTTACTCAAGGGCATTTGGCATTTTGCTATATCATTCTACTTGATTAATTTATTAGGTATTTGTCAGGTGTCTCCTAAGTTCCAGAGACTGTAAAGTGAGTCCAGTGTACACCATCTAGTTCTCCAGGAGCTCACATTGTGGTGTACAGACAGAAATCTAAACATAGTATTGTATTGTAGTGAGCTCCATGTCTTAATTATAGGGAGTAAGAGGTCATACTAGTTCACAGGGATTTTTCTAGAGAGAAACTCTTTAAGCTGAGTTATATTCAATGTACGGAATTTAGAGGGGAAGTGGAAGACATTTTCAGTGAGTAGTGTGCCCACCCCACAGTAAGAGGTAAAAACATCATTCAGGGGCTGGAGAGATGGCTTAGCAGTGAAGGCACTTGCCTGCAAAACTAAAAGGACCTCGGTTCCATTCCCCAGGACCCACGTAAGCCAGATGCACAAGATGGTGCATGTGTCTGGAGTTTGTTTGCAGTGGCTGGAGACCCTGGTGCGCCCATTCTCTCTCCCTCTCTCTCTCTCTCTCTCTCTGTCTCTCTTGCTCTGCCTCTTTCCCTCTCTGAAATAAATAAATAAATAAATAAATAAATAAATAAATAAAATTCAGTACTCTGGGAGATATAAGCAGGCTGGTCTTTTTCTGGACTGTTAAGTTGGTCTGTAGGAATTTGAAGCCAGAGGATTCTGGAGAGTTAATCACGTCAAAACGCTGGAATATTTTGTATGACAAGAAACTTGATTTTCATTTTCAGGGAACCAACCCCAAGGTGCTGCCAAAGCAAGTGACTTTTGTGTTTTGATTGACGTGTATCATACTGTTCTAAAGTGGGGAGAGAGTTATGGATGGGGAAAATATCTACATGCAGGGGCATCTTTAATAGGCTGTTGTGATAAATGAGTGACACGTCATGAGAGCTAGTGGTAGTTGGGATAAAAAGGAAGATAAGGACTTTGGCCTCATTTTTAACGGGGCAGGACATAGAGAGTAGAAGCAAGGGATGTAATCATGATGATTATAAATGACTGGATAGAAGATGGAAGGTTCCATTCACCAAACTAGCAAATACTGGAGCAAATTTCCAGGAAAAGATTTGATTGAGCTTAGTTTTAAATACAGAGTCTGGTAAACCTGTAGGTAGGTAGAATTGTTTTAGAGGATAACAATCAGTAGGGGGAAAGGTGAGATTGAATTGTGAATTTCCACTAGTGAAAACTATGTAGCATATGGTCACATTATTTTACTCCTGTGTTAATTTAACAATATGTTCACTTTGGGGCTGGAGAGATGGCTTAGCAGTTAAGGCACTTGCCTGCAAAGCCTAACAACCCAGGTTTGATTCCCTAGAACCTACATAAGCGAGATGTACATGGTGGCACATGCATCTGGAGTTTGTTTGCAGTGGCTAGAGGCCCTGGCATGCCCATTCTCTCTTCTTCTCTCTTTCTCTCTCTGCCTCTTTCTCCCTCTGTCTAAAATAAATAAATAAATAAAGGTATTTAAAAATCTCATCCTGTAGTAATTCTCAGCATTTAATCAGTGGGCTTATTTCTCCATTTAGCCCATCAAATCAAAATTCTATGAAGAAATAGGTAAGCACATGTTTAATAAACCCTTTGTTTAGTAGAATCTTTTTGTGCAAGTTTCATAAGTTGGTTAATTTATGTGATGGACTCATTAGACTTTATGTAAAATATTTCTAGCTCTTCTCTTTGAAATTTATGTTTATATTTTTAGTAAACCATAAGCCACATATGGGCATGCATTCTAATGCTTACACTCTAAAGAATTTTCTTTATTCTGTAACCTTTTTTTAAAGCTTATTTTTATTTATTTATTTGAGAGCAACAGACAGAGAGAGAAAGAGGCAGAGAGGAAGAGAGAATGGGCACACCAGAGCCTCCAGCTGCTGCAAATGAGTTCTAGATGCATGTGCTACCTTGTGCATCTGGCTTACGTGGGTCCTGGGGAATTGAGCCTCAAACCAGGGTCCCTAGGCTTCACAAGTAAGCACTTAACCTCTAAGCCATCTCTCCAGCCCTGTTTTTTTTTTCTTAATAAGTATGTAATTTATAAATGATTAGTTTATTGGCTAAATACTAGTTAGGACTACCAAATTAATAGTAAAGGAAATCAATATTCCAGTCCAGAGTCTGTGTCAACATTTTGAAGTAAATATGGAGGTAATATATGTGTTATTTTAAAATGATTTGGAAAACACATTTAAAAATACATATATATTATTTGCCTTGGGGTAAAATTACCTACAGGGGATAGTGTGCTCTAGGTAACAGCTGATAACAATATACCAATTATCTTAAAATATCTATTATAGTATTTGATCTTAAAAATGTGAGCTCTGGGGCTGGAGAGATGGCTTTGTGGTTAAGGCGCTTGCCTGCAAAGCCAAAGGAACCAAGTTCGATTCCTCAGGATGCACAAAGCCAGATGCATGCATCTGGAGTGTGTTTGTAGCAGCTGGAGGTCCTGGCGTACCCATTCTCTCTCTCTCTCTCTCTCTCAAATTAATAAATACAAGTAAAAATTAAAAGAAATGTAAGCTCTGGTTACTTAAGACACCATCAAATTCCTTGTGAATGGTAATGATGAAAACTTACAAGGAGATAGAGAACCCTCTAGACAGATGTTTTTCATCTTTTAATTATCCAGGAAGTATTTATTGAACACTTGCTTTATGTGATCCATTTCTGGTGGTTGAATTAGAAAACTATGCGTGATGCATTTTGAAGAAAACAGTGCTGTCTTGAAGGGTTTCAATGAATTGACATTTCATTCATAGCATAGGATTGAGGTCTTTCTCCTTGATGTGATAAGAATATTTTGCTTTTTTGAACTAACCTACATGATTGATCTGTGAAGGTCATTTGGTGAGGGTCATGTGATGAAGTAGTGGCACAGTATATCCATCTTCAGAAGTAGCGTTGCGTTGGTGGTTGAACTCCTGTGATTGCTTCCTTTCTTTGCATGGTCATGTATTAGACTCTCTAGCTCTAGGTTCCCATAAAAACTTCTGAAATAACCTTCCTTTTTCTGCTCCTTCTTTTCTTCTCCTCTTGTTCCCTGCCTTCTTTCTCCTCTTCCGCCTTCTTCCCCTTTCTCAGCTAAATCAAACAAATTCAGTCTCTAACTTACATTAATACATATAATCAGGAACAATCAATTCTTGCTTGCTTGGGATCCATTCATTTTCTTTAATGTGATCTATATTTCTGTCTTAAATTTGTTAAATGTTGATTTTATAGCTTAACTCAATGAAGGCAATCTTAAAAATGCCATATAAAGGAGAGTTCAGCTACTGTTGCCATAAATCCAAATTTCCATTCACAGAAATGTTGGCAGGTGATGGAGTCAGCAGTTTAAGAGGTCTTAATGTCTACTTTACACCAAGATAGGAGACAGCCGTGCCATCTAGAAAGGCATCCTATGTGAGCTGAAGATTGAAGGAACTTCCATTTTATAGGGCAGAAGGGAAAAGAAATCACACTAATTTCCTGGGGTCATTGCTGTAATCTGACTATAGCAAATAAGATTGTTTAGCAAAGTTATATTTCATGTTAGTTACTAGAAGAGATGTCATAATAACAGTATAAAGAATTTTTTAAAGCATATGACTTTACTATGGGGCCACACACTTATTATAAATAAATGAATGTAAAATTTTTCTAGATGTCATTGAGGACCATGGATGTATCTTATTTGTCCCTTTAGTCCCAGCATATAATATGCCTTATGGAAGGCCAGAAAATATTTATTGAAAAAAATAACTATTTGTGATCACTATATTGTATGTCTAATTAAATAATGTACTTCTAATCTATTTGAAGAAATTTGTAAATTTGATTTCTTAGATATTGAAATAACCCGGAGATCCTAATTACTTATAGTTTTTCTCTTTGTGGGTATATGTTTATTTTTATAATGCATCATTCAAATATGTTCTATAATCCAAAAAGATGATCTGCAAGATCCTAAAAACTCTTAAGTTTTCTGATTTTATATAACATATTCATTAGAATCCAAGTTTATGTTACTATAAGTGCTTTCATGAAGCCAGCATCATCATTTATTACTATTATCACTGCTATCTTTACACACCGTATTCAGAGTTTACAGATTGATTTCCATATATAATTTCAAGGCAGTCTCTATCAGTTATTTAAAGCTGTTTTTAGTAGCATGTACAAGATGAAATGCTTCAATTAACTTTTCTCATGCACTCCAGATATTTTGGAGAGCATATAATTAATCAATGTAAAGTCATGTTCTAATAAATTAACAATCTTGGTGTCTACACCTTTGACATTTTTGTCATTGCTCTCTTATTATCATTGAAGCTGTAGTTCTCCTTACACCTGACTGTGTCAGCTCTACCTACTTCATACTAAGATGCAAATGTAGGATCTGGTAATGTTTTGAAGTGCCGAGTACTGCCTTGCAGTCTTTCAGTTGAATTAACACAGAATTTTTTAGTCGAGTTCCAAAAGTGGCATCATTTCTTCTACCATACAAAGCAATTTCTTTTACGGTCATTTTCATAGGGATTTTTGTTTTATTTTTGTTGTTTAAATATACACATTTTAGTAATATATATGTAGAGATATTTCTTTTATAAAAATGTCATATATGATCTTAATCAGACAGGCCAATATCTTTGTCTTTCAGATAGTCTAACTTTGAATAACTTATTTTCAAGTAAGTTATCATTGCAAGGCTATTTTTAAATAAGTTTTCATGAATTTGAGGTGGTCTTATAGTTTGGCTCTGATGGCTGCTAACAGTTTTGCAGTTCTGAAGAGCTTTCTTTTCCTCCCCACTTCTCTTCCCTCTCCTCCCGCTTCTTTCCTTCCCTCCTTCTCTTCTTCTTTTTAGCAAATTACAGAACCTATAGTTAAATATACAACTGATTATATATAACTTTTAATGAGATAATGCCATTTATGTTTTTACAAGCAATAATGTGTATCACTATATGCACGAGTTTGTATACATTCAACAAAGAAATCATGAAGCTTTGGGTATAGGAAAGTGCTTGCTTGGCATGAAGACCTGAATTCAGTCCCCAGAACCCATGTAAAATGTTGGGTGTGGTGGCACACATCTGTAATTCCAGCTCTGACGAGGCAGACTCACCCTAGCCTAAGTACTGAGCTCCAGGCCAGTGAGAGACCCTGTCTGAAGGGAGGTAGATGGTGTTCCTTAGGATGACACTGGGGCTTGTCTTTTGGCCTTCACCTACATACACATACCACATGCTCAAATACACCCAAAACAAAAAGAATCTTAATCTTTTTCATTTCCATTTATTTGAGGCCCCAATGACTGTTGATACATTTAAAAAGAAATTCAAGAGAAACTCTTTTCATGTAGGACACTGTTATTGTGGGGGTTGAGCCCGCAAAAATAAGGAGGCATTTGGACAGAGAGGCACATGTGTAAAGTAAGGAAGAAATCAGATCTAGTTGAAGAAGAAAGACTAAAAAAGAGCAAACCTAGAAATGAGAGAAAAACATACCACTAGAATTAGTAAACCTAGTCGATAGAGTAGAGTGAGAATAGACGAAATGAAAAGGAGAATCTTCCTCCTTCCTTCCTTCCTTCAAACACTGTAAAACAAGAGTAATCAGAATCTATAAGTCAGGTAAAGAACCTTCTTGCTTGAGCGATGTGGAATGTGATAATGAGAGTGGTTTTATGTAGAATGTGACTGAATGAGCATGGAGTTTCTGTGGAAAGAATCCACGTTTCTTGAGAGCGAAATCCAGGGAGCAGGGAGGTAGGTTAGTTGAGAGAACTGGGACCTTAAGTAAACCTAGACACAATGATCCTTTAAAGCTGGGTCAGAGTCAGTAGTGCCTAGAGTAGTAGATTGTTTTGATAAACCAGTGCTGTTACCTGTGGTTACTTTGGATTATTCTTGGCATTGTCTTTACGCAAGACGATGTTAGCATATACTTTTGTGTATGAGAGATCCTAACCATTGTATTCCAAAATAATCAAGGATTCCTTAAGCAGTGGTGTTCTCCTAAGCTGCAATTTTTTCCTACCTGTAGTAGAAACAGGGCTTGGTGAGACCCTAAGCCCAATAGACACAGTATCAACTTTCTCTGGGGGCTGGAGAGTTGGCTTAGTGGTTAAGGTGCTTGCCTGCGAAGCCTAAGAACCCAGGTTTGATTCCCCACTACCCACATATGCCAGATACACAGGGTGGCTAATGGTCTGGAGTTCATTTGCATTGCATGGAGGCCCTGGTTTGCCCATTTTTTTTCTCTCTCTCTCTCAAGTGAATAAATAAATAAATAAAATTTAAAAAATCGTTTTATTAGAGAGAGAGAGAGAGAGCGAGAGCGAGAGAAAGAGGCAGATAGAGAATGGGCATGCACCTTGTACATCTGGCTTATGTGTGTCCTGGGAAATTAAAGCTGGGTCTTTTGGCTTTGCAGACAAGCACCTTAACCTTTAAGCCATTTCTCCAGCCCTAAAATACTTATTTAAAGAGCTTTCTCTGTCCTCAGGCAAAGCCAGAACTTGATTCTGAACATGAGATGAGATGGGTTTTTTGCATTCAGTCTTTGTTTCTTATCTGTTGCTTTTCTATTTTCCCTATGAAGTGTTGACCACACAGATCCTAAGTGAAGAGGCTTAAACTCACAGTCCTGCAGGCGTTCAGAATCCTCATGTTGGCTTTTACCCATTAAAACACTTTTCTGAAATTAACCTTGTAATAACTCTTCAATAAAAATTTATGTGACATAGATCAAGTTTATATGTGTATTACTGTTAAAGGAAAGGTTTATTAAACCCATGAAAGTAAGATCAAGGTATATGTTTAATGTGCTTAAGAGAGCAAACTGCTTTTCAGACTATTAGGTAACATTTTATAAGGTTTCCTACTCACATGTCTTTACATCCTGCCTAAAATGCACAAGAACCTGAACCTAATATTTAGTTATAAAATGTGAACTATGCAGTTTCAGAAGAATCTATGATTTCTACTGGTACTTAACTAGTACTTTATTTGTTACTGGCAAATAGACAATATTTTAGTTGCAAAAATTACATATTTTATTGGGTTTTATTCTTCTTCTTCCTCTCATATAAAGTGAGCCTTGGTACTTACTAAATGTGTGTCTCCTAGACAGACATTTCATCTCCTAGAATCTCAGCTTCATTTGTCATATCAGGGCATTAACATTCTCCTTGTTGGAAGAATGATGAGCTTTAGAGACAGTGTCTATAAAATGTACTGGATGGTGACTGGCACATAGTAAGTTAGATAGAATGGTAGCTATTCTATTGCTAGATTTGTAAGTTGAAAAAAAAAGTTGAATTGAATAACAGAAACAGATCCCACAAACCTATGTTAAATCAAATTTATATTAAATAGTCCTCCATGGAAGGATGTGCTTTTTAGCTTTTCATCAACATCAACAATTTTTTTTTAAAGTAGTCTAAATGGTTATATAAGAACTTAATCTGATACCTGGGTCTTTTACTGGCTACTAGATAGTTTATTTTTTATCTGGATGGGTGCTGTCAGTTGGTTGGACTTATAATTCTTGTACCAAAAGAAATGTGTGTACAAATATAAGGCAACTATTAATGCTGTTGTATTCAAATCAATTACTGAAGAAATGAAAGTAAAATTACCTAATTAAAGCAAATCACAAATAAACCTGCTCTGTTTGTGAGGGGGATAATTGAAATGGTAATTATGCAGTAGGAATGCATTTCATTTAAAGCTGGAAATTTAGAAGACGTGTTTGGAGGCAGGTCATGACTGCAAGGCGCATATACCTTTCTGCTTATCTGATCTTGTCTGAATGATTTTTTTAGCATGATATTGTTTACTTATGTAAGCTGTGTTGAAGAGTTAATTCTTGATATGGCCCTGAAATGTCACAGATTTCCTTTCCTGATTGGCCTGCATGTTCTGCATCAAAACTCATCTCTCTGTTGAGTAGGGAATTCTCAGAACTTTGTATCAGATGAGTAGTGTCAAGGTTTTTCTCTTATCCTCAGCAAAATCAAGGAGAAAACAGAATGCCTTTTCAAAAGCTTTCGTAGCAGGACATGTGTAAGTAGACATTTTCATGTGTGAACTTTTAACTGTCCTTGGTTAGAGATACCAGAGGCTGAAACACATAACTGTTACCAATCCCAGTAACTAAACGACTCCGTTTTCTTTGGAGTAGTTTCTCTGAAAGATTGGACACTTTTATCACTTCCAATCTTGTTCTCTCTTTTCTTGGTCACTCTGGATCATTGTATCTCCCCTGGATAATTAGAAACTGCTTGAGGGCAGGGAAAATGACTGCAATCTCTGCAGCCTGAGGGTAGCAGCCAGGTGGGGTTTGACTCTTGTCTGTACACAGTGTTACTCTTCATTTACTCATTTGTAAGGGAGAAAAGTTGGTACTTATCAATAAAATGGCCTTAATGAAGCCTTTCTCACAGTACTCAATACATTTCAAGAAATTAAAAGAAAACACTAGTTTCTCATTTACATAGAAGATGGCAAATGCCCTATACATAGTTGTCTCTCAGTTAAGGTAGTTTTTTTTTAAACAATAATTTTGAAATACATTGTGAGTTACTATATGTTGATTGTGTGACTGAATGCATGAGAAACCAGTCTTGTTATAAGAGAGATTATTCCGTTGCTCACAGGCTGGGCCATTTTAGTTGTGCTATCAGTGTTGAGAATCCCAGAGACAAAATCACCGAGTTAGTCTTACTCATAAGGTTGTTTTACAACAGATGTTCTGAAGTAAGTTTTACTCTTGACTTTAACTTTCTTCTCAATACTCATTCAAGCATAATTCTCTTTTAGACAAAAAGCTCAGCATTCTTGGAAGCTTTGTTTAATTTCAAAACGTGTATCTGGTAGCCAGTATCACTCTAGAATTTATAGATAATGTTGCAAATAACTTTAAAGGATACATAGAATTGTAATGTACTATATAAAGATACATACTAATTAAAAGAAATAAAATTTCCCTGTAGACATGTCTGTTATTTTTGAGTGAGAAATATGAGTTAAGAGGCGGAATAGCTTTAAGTTTTACAATTTTAAGATATGTTTTTTATTATTCCTTTAATAATATTTGTAATCTCATTGATGCAAAGTCTTTCAGAACAAATTGGCCTTTTAGGAGACACACAAAAGTTTTATGTAATACTGTAACTTTTTGTGAACTTTTATCCAGTATTTAACGATGAAAAATTATTTGGAAACCTATGCATCAAATGGCTATTCTTTAAAATTATTACACAGTTCTGTTGATGCCTGACTGGGAGGCCAGACCTTAATTTCCATAGGGCAGTGGTGGTAATTATCACATTTGTCCATGATATAATTATTATAATAGTACCTGGGGTCAGATACCCAACCTTTACAAAAGTTTTATCACCCTTAGTTTAATCCTTTCTTGAAATATTTTTTAAATATGTCTAAACAATGTCCAAGTATTTTGTTAGATGAGCAGTCATTATCCAGTTTTTCAGACACTGGTTTATAATCATTCCTGTAGCTGCAACATAAGGCAGCACATGTAATAGTTCGGAGAAATATCAGTCGTCTCATTGTATTTTAACAGGCCATCTTCTTAACAAGTAATCTTTTCATCATTCTGCCACCCATGGTTTTGCTTTCTTTTCTTTCTTTTTTTTTAACGTTACAACAAAATTATATGTTGTTTGGAAGCTCATGAAATGTAATTTGCTTGGCACAGATTTGTGAATTGAGCCCATAATATTTTACTGGGACTATTACATAGGAAAGCAGTATATTTAATTCTAACTGAGCTGAAGGTGCAAACTTGAGTCCATATGTCTTCAGTAACAACTGGGTGCCAATGAGTCCTACACCTTTTATGCTGAAAAGAACCCATCTTGATCATTAGTGCATAACTTTTTTTTTTTTTTTTTTTTTTTTTTTTGGTTTTTAGAGGTAAGGTCTCACTCTATCTCAGGCTGACCTGGATTTCACTATATAGTCTCAGGGTGGCCTCGAACTCATGGTGATCCTCGTACCTCTACCTCCCAAGTGCTGGGATTAAAGGCGTGCACCACCACACCCTGCAGTGCATAATTTTTTATTTGATTTTCTTTTTCTTTGTTTTGTGAGTGCTTCCATCTCAATCATTATGAAATTCTTTGGGTTGCTGGCAAGGTTTGTTTTAAATTACAATTAAAGAGATTAGGTGGCCCAAGAGGTTAGCTGAAAACCACTCTCTGTGGCACTGCCTTTTCAAGAGTGAAATTGATGGATATTTTGTATGGGGATGGGGTGTTGCAATCATGTATCTGAATGTTCATAGCTCTGGAGGCTGTTGCTGTTGATCAGCTTATTGCTTTATCACAGCATTTATTATTTTAAAATGTCCCTGTGCTTGGAATGTGTTTTTGTACTTTACTGCTCATGAGGCTCTGACCTTACTACTGAGGACTGGGTTCTGAGGTCCTACTCCTATACTACTTGATTTTCTGGATAATTCACTATGGAGATAAAGGAAGTGACCCAGGTCGTTGACATCAGAAGAGAAGAAGCTTTTGGTAGAAACATGAGGCCTATTGCCCTTTTCTAAAGGAAAAAAATGGGGGCATTGCTTCATTAGAAATATGGTTGGTGGGGTTAGGACCGTAGCTCAGCTGGTACAGTGCTTCCCTAGAAATGGAGTCAGTGGTTGCCAGTTCCTGGAAATGGAAAACATCTGGTTCTCACCTTCAGCGGTGGCAGCTCTTACGTCACCATTTGCTGGTCCTCTTCTCTTCCAGTTGATTTCTTTAGAAACCTTAGTGTGTGGATTCAGTGACTTTAAACTGTATCTAGTCCTGTCCTATTCCCTTCCTCAAGTCCATATCCAGCCCAATATCAACCAGTGGTTCCATTTCTCTTAGAGCATCTGAACTTCAATAATTCTTAGTATGCTCATTCCAGTAACTTTATTCTATGATCATTTAGACCTAAAATGTCCTAACAGTCTGTCAGTGGTCTTCTTCCTGCATTCTTCTTCCTTTATTGCTCATGGTCCATACCACTCACAGAACTGGACTTTCTTTCCCAAAGCTGCAACAGATCGTATCTCTGGTACGGAAATTTTGGTGTGTCTTTGAGAGCATTGAAACCTTTCTTCATTCATGCGAGGGCAGTAACTCAGGCACTAAGGTGCCAGAAAGTCATGGTCACACAGGACTTCCACTGAGCCAGTGGCCTTCTTCATTTGTGTCACAAATTCAAATAATGATATCCACAGACCACAGAGGGTTAAGTTTAGAAAGATTTTTATTATAGAGAATATACATAGAATGTAAGAGAAGGAAGGAAGGAATGTAGAGCTCTTGCCTAAGAAGAGGCAAGTAGAGGTTCTAGAAAATGGGAAAGGCATGTTAGAGGCCCAGATTGGGGTCCCCCATGGACTGGATGGAGGCTGAACTAACCAGCTCTGATGCCAGATTGTAGGTGTGGGATCATGTTTTCTGGGAAAGGAGCACTCTTCCCAGACATCGTAATCTTCCATCCAGGAATGGTATAACAATAACTTCTAGGAAAGGGGAACTCCTTTAGGGAAAAAGAGGTAAGGGAAAGGCCAGATCCTTTGGACACTTCTGGCCTCCAGCCAACTAGAAGACTCCTTTAGGGGGAAGGAGAAAGGATGACCCAGATTTTCCCCTATAGGTTCAAGGTCATTCCTCGATTTTACTTTTGAGGCCCTGTCACCCTGAACTGTCTCATCTCTACTGTTTCAAAGGTCAATCTTTTTGAAACAGAATAAAGCTAAAGTTGCTTTCAAAATCTCTGAGATCCAAAATGATGCAACCTCTATCTCAGGCTTCCTCCTCTTCCATTCCTCTCCCTTTTCACTGAACTTGAGCACCGTTTCCTGCTTTCTTTTTCTCCACATGTTAAATTCATTCCCATCTCTGAGTTTTTGTATCTCCTGCTGCTTCTGTTTGCCACAGCTTTCCTTCATAACCTTGTTAGAAAACGACCTTCTTTTCCTAACTCAGTTCATTTGTTCTCTTAGGAGATAGAGTTGCTTTACCTGAGCACTTTAGATAAGTAAGCTCCTCTCCAGACATTCTGCGAGATTCACTGTTTTATTGGTCTGCATAATGTCTGAAATTTTTGAATTTATATGTCTCTTCATACATGAGGAATGTTACAAATCTACTGTGGTGTTTCATGCTCACTGATGTATCTCAACGCCTGAGATAGGAGCAGGGACATGGCAGACAATAAACGTGGGCTCATGGACTAACTGGCTTGCTATCTTTCCCCTTTTGTACAAAGAATTCTCTGTGTCTATAAAGCAAACACAGCGTTTTTCCCTGTGGTATTTATTTCAAAGCCTGTATTATAGAAATGTGTATACTGAGGACCAAGATCACATGGACAGAGTACACAGTGATTAAAAATCTTGCCTCCTGGCTTTGGGCCTGTATTTTTTCTTTCACATACATTGTTCATTTCTTTTATCTTTTTTTTTATTTATTGTGTATTTGTTCTGTTTATAAAATTTACTGGGTAATTATGCCCTTCAAACTTTGGACCACAGCAGTCCCTATACATGCAGCAGTTTTGAAATGAATCTCTGCAGTTGATAAGAATACTGATTTTCAGGTTACACAGAACTGGAGGCAAGTCTCTGCTTTTAGGTAGGTCACAGCATAAGGGATTGGCTGGTACTCCATTGCATTTTTCTTTTAAAAAACATTTGCAAGGAGAGAGAGAGAGACAGACAGACAGATAGACAGAATGGATGTGGCAGGGCCTCCAGTTGCTGCAAACAACCTCCAGATGCATTCACTACTTTATACATTTGGGTTTATGTGGGTACTAGGTTATCAAACCCAGGTCGTTAGGCTTTGCAAACAAGTGCCTTTACCGCTGAGCCATTTTTCCAGTCTCTCCATAGCATTTTTCAATGTAATGACTATATAACTTTGAGAAGGTTTCTTGAATTTTTTTAAATAGAAATTATTATTTTTTTAATTTTACTTTTGAGAGAGAGAGAGAATGGGCCTTTTAGCCTTTGTGAACAAACTCCAGACACGTGCACCCCCTTTTATTTAGCTCATGTGCAACATTGTACTCTTGTGTCACTGTTTCTGGCTTATGTGGGACCTGAAGATTCGAACACCCATTCTTAGGAATCCCAGGCAAATGCCTTAATGGTTAAACCATCTCTCCAGCCCTTTCTTGAATTTTTACAATTCAGTTCTATCACCTGTGGAATGGGTTTTAATACTAATGCTTATTATAATGTTTTAAGAAACAAATATACTGAGTTGCATAAAGCACCTACTTCATTTCTAGAAGATTTACAGACTATAAACATTTGTGTGTGTGTGTGTGGGGGGGGGTATAAGGCATGTGTGTACATATGACTGACCTTGTGTATCTCTTCTGACCCAGACTATAATTATTTACATATTTTCCCACACTTATTACATAGGGTTTCTAATGTTTAAAAAATTAAACAATACTAACTCAGTCCTGAAATAGCAGTTATATTCTAGAGAATATAATTATTTCTCTAATTTGATTGCTGTAATATTTAGAATATATTTATCTGTAAAACCAACAAAATAGTCAATTTTAGCAATTTCAGCTTTCACTCTTACAAATCTACTGTGGCATTGCAGAACCACATTTTATAATTTTATAATTATTACTTTATTTAGCCTTCCTATTTAAGTTTAGATTATGTTTAATAGTATTTTAATTATTATGGTTGATTATCATTATAATTTAATGATCTCTTAGTACTCAGATAAGGGAATACTTTGTAAAAACAATAAAATCTCATTTCTTTAGATTCTAAGATATTTTGGAAATACACATTTAAAAATAATTAATTAATTTATTTGTGTGTGAGAGAGAGAGAGAGGAGAGAGAGAGAGAGAGAATGAGAGAGTGAAAAGGGGAGGATAGTGTGTAAGTATGGTCATGTCAAGATCTCTTGCTGCTGCAAAAGAACTCCAGACACATGTGCCACTTTGTGTATCTGGCTTTATGTACGTACTAGGGAATCACATCTGGGCCATCAGGCTTTGCAAGCAAGTGCTTTTAACCACTAAGCCATCTCCTCAGCCCTGGAAATTCATAGAAAGGCACACTTCATAACACTTTAGAAAAGATATATCTAACCTGAACTTTTGATCAGAGTCTGGTGAGATTGCTCAGTGGTTAAAAACATTTGTTTCCAAAGTCTGTCTAGCTACGTTGAGTTTTCCAGTACCCACATAAACCTGTATGCACAAAGTGGTGCATGCATCTGGAGTTCTTGTGCAGTGACAAGAGGCCCTGACACACCCATTCATTCTCATTTTTTTCTCTCTCGCTTTCTCTCTCTCTCCTTGTTCTTCCTTTCTCTTCCTTTTCATCCCTCCATGTCTGTGCTTGCAAATATAAATAAAAAAATCATAGATTAGAACTTTAAAAATCAAATGAAAATGAGCATGCCACAGATTCCAAATTACCTTTATTTGGGTCAGATTAATTGTCTTTTTTTAATGACTAGTAGTCTGAAACATAGATCAAATAAGGTATTCAGAATGGGATTAACTATCTGGAAAGAGGTGGTGTTATCTAAACTCCACAGCTGGAATATATGAGCATTAAAAACTTAATTGATTAATATGTTTTCACATCATTATCCAGTGACTAAAGACTGCTAGGTGGAACTGACATAATATGATTTTTTTTTTGGAAAATAGTATACTAATTGTAATGTGTCCTACAGGATATTTAGTAAAAATCCTACTTTATATTTATAATTAAAAAGACCTACTCTATATCTTGGTAATTATAAAATCCATGCATATTTTTTGGGGGGAGGTTTGAAATTTCATGTGAAGCATGACTTTAGCCAATGTCCTGGTCACCCTTTCTCCATAGCCTACCAGTAATGAAAGGCCTTTGATAAGTGTTACTGTCTTCTACTCATTTTATTTACAGTTTTCATAGCTAATGAATTATAAGAAAAAGTCCACAAGGACCTGATTGTTTACCTCTCTAATAGCAATTTACAGATGATGCGAGCTGTGGCTGTTACAAACCATGTCCTATAATAGCATTTGATGTAAGTAGCTGTTCACTACTCTGTATTGTGGTTGGAGCTGAAGAAATAGAAAATTGGTCATTTCCCGGCAGATAGCAGTAAGTTTCAATTCAGTCAGAATGCTATATATACTGTGATAGGTTTATAATTATTACCCAAAGATTGATGGGTTTTTGGTGAGTGTAAATTTGTACAGCAGTAATCCATTAAGAAATCAATAATCATTCCATTCTGAGGTGTAGTTCCTATTCACTGTTATAAATGTGCACCAGAAGCTGAAACCAATGGTGTGTGTGTGTGTGTGTGTGTGTGTGTGTGTTTGAAATCATAGTTGACACCGAGAAATAATAAAATTGTTTTCTTCAATCAGAATCTTTTTTTCTTACCTGTACCCTCTTACCCCATATGGAGTATGAGTGTTAAAGGTTTGTGTATTTTTTCTAACTGTATAGAAAAATTATTTACCTGTTTTAAATGTTTCTGCCTTAACTTCTTGATTAATATTAAAAATATATGTTTATGTTAAATTAACTCACCATGTCCCTAATATGGAGATAATTTATTGCCAAATCTGTGTGGTCAGGAAAGTGATTTATCTTTTGTAAGTTAAATTTTTAACCTTCAGTCTATGATCTCACAAAACCCAAGTACAACATTTACTTGTCACCATTCCTTTCAAACTGCTATGCTAGATGACCTTGGATGAAGCCAGGCTTAAGCAACACTGACCCTGTTCTCAAAAGAATTTATTTTTGAGTAAGAAAGGGGCAGGCATCAACACAAATGAACTAGGGATGTGAAGAAAGGGGAAAGTAGGGAGGAGGGAATGTCAGCTCTGAAGCTGTCTATTAAGTAATTTCCCAAGCAGAATTTGGCTGCTATGTCATCATAGTGCTGGGGATAATGTAGTAGTCGTGAGCTTTGTACCTTAAGAATGCTACAGAATACTGCATGGCCTGAAGTCAAAGAACAATTGGTCTAAATATATATTCTGCATTAACATAAGAGTATAGTTGTAGAACTAAAACAGTGGAGACAAAAAGTCAAATCCTTTAGTTTCTTGTATTACCGATTTCTTTTGTATCCTTCCAGAATTATTAGTATATACAAACACATTTCAGTATCTACCTATATGTTTTTCTTTCCTGATCATAATTATAGTATGTGCATACTGACCAGTGACTTGGTTTTTCATTTAGGAATTTCTTTTTCATATCCACACTTTGCTCTTGGCTACATGTCTTTGCACTATCCATTAAGAATATCCAGTGTTTACTTAACCAGTAGACTTATTAGTGACTTAACTAGTCCTTCATTGGTGGAACATCTAGGTTGTTTCTGAGCTTTTGCTATTATAGAAACAGTCTAACAAGGCATTTCTTGCCCACTCAGTTACTTTTTGCCTGTGTCCATAGGACAATAGAGTATAGCTGTGTAAGGAAGATTTGTATTTCCCAAAGTCTTTCAATAGCCATTTTGTTAGATAAATCATGGTCAAATTGCCTTCTCAGAATGTTACCGGTTTACAGTACAACCATGATGGGTGTGGTCCTGTTTTTTTTTTCACCTAGAAAACAATACATTTTTATTAGTTTTGGTGTTATCTGATAGGGAGAAATGGTGTCTGGGTGTATTTAACATTTCTCAGTTATGGGTATTTAAACATCACTTCATGTTTGCTGACTGGAAAGTCTCTTTTAAATTTTTGTGCCTGACAAACATTTTTGCTTTATTGCCTAGAACAAACTATAGTTTAACACTTTGTTCACAACTAAGAGAAAGGAAATAAAACAAATTTTATTTGGGAATCATGTTTTGAGTGTATGTTTAAAAGGACAATGGAAGCACATGGCTTATTTCATATTAAGTGAAAACAGAAGATGTAGCTGGTCCTTCTGTATCTCTTATTTCTGTTTTCTTTATTTTTGCATATGTGTGTATGCTGTGCATGTGAATGTATATGTGTATGCATAAGTTTATGGGTGTGTGTGTGTATATGGAGAGGCCAGAAGTAGATGTTGATTGTCTTTCTTGATCGTTCTCTACTTTTATTCTTTAAGACAGGGTCACTCACTGACACTAGATCTACTGCTTTGGTTAGACTAGGCTAGGCAGTGAGCCAACAGTGATTACTTGTCACTGCATTCCCAGCACTGGGGTTACAAGTATGCACCATGATGCCTGCCATTTGCACATGGGTTCTGGGGATCTAACTCAGGTCATTAGGCTTGCACAGCAAGTACTTTACTACTGAGCCATCTCTCTATCCTTTGCATATTTCAGGAAGAGTTTATTTTATCTTACACTCCAGGTATAGTTCATCAAGGCCAGGAGCTTGAAGCAGCTAGACTTTTATTTTGTTGGTTTATTTCATTGGTTCATCTTGGTAAATCATAAAAGAAACCCTTTTAGCATATTGAACATAGTACTTCAATAAAGTTCAGAGGTAAATGAAATCCTCATTGTCATGCTAAGAAACATGGCCATCTGGTGTAACTGCTCTCATAGGACAAAAGTGTGTGTATCTAAAAAGTAGACATAGTCAGCAAAGCATTCAAAAAGAAAGATCAGCTTTTACTTAAAAAAATGTCATCAATTAACATGTAAGTTGCAAGGTGAGTTTTAAGGAGAGTGATGCCGTGTGTGTGTGTGTGTGTGTGTGTGTGTGTGTGTAGGAATGAATTAGGAGTTGATTTTATTTGCAACTATTTCAGCACCCCTGGAGATCTGCACCCATGATTTAAACTCATGGGCTTAGCCATTTACTGAGTATCGCTGAAGTCTGGTACTTTTCTTTCTTACACCCATGTTTGGGAGGCTACCAGGTTTGGGCTCATCTTGTGCTCTTCTCACACAAGAAACTGAAGTCTAGTTGAGAGCAAGCACAGTTCATTGCGTGACATGTTTTTACATGAGCAATTACGCATCTGAGTGTGTTGTGGAGTTTTGTAGGTCTAAGTGTATCCCAAGAGCTAGACTGTTGGCATACTGTTAAAGAATGTGCTAGAGGTCACCAGGGGCCCTGATTTGTTCTTTACCACAAAGAGATCCTGAGGTAGGAAAAACCTGTATGTCCTTCCCTTTCCCCAGAGTGGCAGTTCAAGGAAATAGCCATCAATCCTCCTTTGCTATTTGTCTATATAATCACATCTTAAGATACAGGGTTCTAAGTTCTCTTGTGGAGTACAACTCTCTCTCTCTCTCCCTCCCTCTTTCTCTCCCTCTTCCCCCTTCTTTCTTTGTGTGTGTATTTCACCCAACCACTGAAAATAACCCTTAAATGAAACAATTACTGAGAAATGCCCTTCAAGGCCATCGAGGCACCCTAATCAAAGTGAGGGAGAGTCTTTGACAGCGTATGTGAAGGTGGGCCCTGTGCTTTTGCTTGCTGGCTTCCAGTGGTGAGAAGGGATCACTGTACACTGTGATCTTAGACGGTGCTTGCTCTTCTGCCTTCCTGGAGCATCTGTGCTGTTTTCACTCTGCCACCAAGTACTTAAGGGGAGCTTGAGACACTGCTCCATGTGAGTACTTGTGGATTAGGTTTTCATGAAGACTTTTTAGAGGGTTTTGTCCTGGCCTGTATGTTTAAGACTCTTCTCATTTCTTCTGAGGAGTAGTGATGGGTGTAATGCTTATGAATATGCTCTCTCCCTTGCCACCAGCAGCTGTAGAAACCATGTCACTATGCTATCAACAGCAAGATAAAATCCGGAATATACTTTCTGCTATTTATGTCTTTTTAATGTTACTATTAAGCATCAAAGCTAAAAGTACTTTAAAGCATTTAATACTTCAGTTTAGATGACATAGTGATATTTTGCTTGAAACCTATTCATGTCTTGATGACAGTGATATCCACTGGTTATATTTCCACTTATAACACAACACAAAACTTTGCCCATGGAAGTTTGAATGGTTAGTATGTTGTTGTAAAACCTAACATGTTGAGACTTAAAAGTGGAACTTGAAAATGCAGAGAGATGTGGAGATATGTCAAACTCATGTAATGGAAATGGAGTCAACTCTGAAGGTTTCATCCAGCTTAGGATGTGGAAATTTACCAGTTTCCCAGCTGACATTTCTTTCTTTTCTATTTTTAATGGTTTTTGTTTATTTTTATTTATTTATTTGAGAGTGACAGGAGAGAGAGAGAGAGAATGGGTGCGCCAGGGCCTCTAGCCACTGCAAACGAACTCCAGATGCATGTGCCCCCTTGTGCATCTGGCTAACATGGGTCCTGGGGAATCGAGCCTTGAACCAGGGTCCTTAGGCTTCACAGGCAAGTGCTTAACCACTAAGCCATCTCTCCAGCCCTAAAATTTTTTTTTTATTTATTTATTGTGAGGAGACAGAGAGAGAGAGAGAGAGAAAGGAAGGAAGGAAGGAAGGAAGGAGGAAGGAAGGAAGGAAGGAAGAAAGGAAGAAAGAAGGCATGTTAAGGCTTCTTGACACTGCATACAAACACCAAATGCATGTGCCACTTTGTGCATCTGGTTTTATTTGGGTATTGGGGAATCAAACTTGGGCCGTTGGGCTTTGCAAGCAAGTGCCTTTAACCACTGAGCAATCCCTCCAGCCCTCTAGCTGATATTTCTTATGAAGGGTTCCTAGGTGAGAGAGAATACAAAGTCTCTGAAGGTGGTTCTAGGCATCCACACTTGTGCCTGTGAGGGCCTTAGTACCGTCTGACTTACGACCTCGTATTTCTCCCTGGTCCGAGTGGCAGTTTTATGGCGCCTTTATTGGATTTACTGTTGTAATTTGATATGGAATTATGCTGGGAAGCATATATTTCAATATATGCACCTTTGCAATCTGAATCATTAGGATGGTGACTCACTCGGATTTAACAGGGAAATTAGTTGGCTTTGTCTCTGTGGACATTTGGGGAGGAGTGAACTGGCTGCAGGGATACCACCCGTGTTCCAAGTCACTGGGGGCAGAGCCTTGCCATGTACAGTGCTGGAGGCTCTTTGGTTAGCCAGGATAGGCATTGCCAGGCACTCCATTTGTTTACTTAAGAGAGGTATCTTACTTGGAGATTCACTGGCTGAGAAATGATTGGATACAAGTTTAAGGTCTCTGTTAGTCCATTTAATTATGTCACTGGTTTGCAAGGACATAGAGTATCCTGGAAGCCTACTATCATGAAAAAATTAGGAAATTCTTTGGAAAGAATAATTTTTTTTTTTTTTTTTTTTTTTTGGTTTTTTGAGGTAGGGTCTCACTCTAGCCCAGGCTGACCTGGAATTCACTATGGAGTCTCAGGGTGGCCTCGAACTCACGGCGATCCTCCTACCTCTGCCTCCCGAGTGCTGGGATTAAAGGCGTGCGCCACCACGCCCGGCAGGAAAGAATAATTCTGATTACCATGTATTTTTAAAATAGTTATGTTGTAGAGCCCATTGTGCCAAATTTAATGGCTTTTAAAATTAAACATTATCAGAACTCACCCCTGGTATTCTGAATTTTCCTCAAAGAAGAGCTTGTGACTCTCGTCTTGATTATCAGGTGAATTTAAAAACTCAAACCAAAAAGAGAAAAAGAAAAATTCAGTAGTGTGCATATGGGAAAGGAGAAAGTTCTACACTGGGAAGAAAGACAGGGAGGGATTGCTCCCAGACCCAGGGAACACTGTGTGCCACCACCAAACACTACGAAGTCCCTTAGCCTTGCCATGGATGGTAGAAACAGATCATTGAACTCTGATCTTTAGGACATGGGGTAGAGCAGAGCTATACTCTTTTGTAAGAAAAATCTAAAAATGGTAAAAAGAATTACACATATACTTTTTAACGGTAGCATGCAAACAGTCTCTGTTTCTTTTCTCTGCTTTTTTTTCTGTACCTCCTTTGCCTACTCTTCCCCCTCCCCCCACTTTTTTTTGCAGTCCACTTTTTGCTTGGGATGAATTTTAAAAAATCATGTGTAATATTTTCCCACCACATTTTAAGGGACTGAGTGAGTACTTTTATCTTGGCTGTATGTTTTGGTCTGGTGACGCACAGTGGACCTGTATTTCTGTTGTGCCGGAGCATGACCCTGTGTTGCTCTTTCAGGAATAATCAGTTTGGATTTCAACAGTTGGTGAGTTCTCTTCTCTAACCAGACTGTGGAAGTGCTGCTAGAATGACAACAGGCATTATTCTGCTTAGTTTTCTGTTAAGAAAATATAATAATGACAATTTTAATCCTATTTTGTGGTTACGGAAGGCCTTTGCTAAGCTTATGTTTATATTTATTGGACCTTTCAGAAGCTTTCCAAACAATTGACAACCTGTATTCCACAAGTCATATTCCATGATCAGTTGTAACCATGTCACCGAGGCCTTTCATTAATAGCAGCTTTATGAGTATTAGAAAGAATATTGGTAGAACTCCATAAATATCCTACTTTATCTGCTGAGCAGACTCAGTGCCTCTAGGTTGCACATTGAGCTACTGCTGAATGTAAGAACTATAGCTGATGGTGTCAGTGTTGCACCTGTGTTCTGATTTGCCTAGGACAGGAAGCCATATCCCCATGGTCTGGAGCCAGAAGGAAAGAGGAGCTGCACATTTTAAGTACATTTGTGCCATTACTTACCAGGCTCAATTTATATCACTCCAGAAGTCTGGAGAGCTATACTAGAAATTCCATCAGGCAACTAAATCAATTTGATAGAATAGAAACGAATTTGTAAACATAAAAATTTAGAAAAAGATCCGATAGGATGATTATTATGCCTTTTAATTAGCAAGTACTTTGGAATGCTTTATGAAAAATACTGTATGCAGAATAGAGAACTATGAAAGAAATTTAGCAGAGTCAAATCATAGGTTAAAAATTTAAAAAAAGGGCTGGAGAGATGGCTTAGCAGTTAAGCGCTTGCCTGTGAAGCCTAAGGACCCCGGTTCGAGGCTCAACTCCCCAGGACCCATGTTAGCCAGATGCACAAGGGGCGTGCATGCGTCTGGAGTTCGTTTGCAGTGGCTGGAGGCCCTGGTGCACCCATTCTTTCTCCCTCTCTCTATCTGCCTCTTTCTCTCTCTTTCTGTCGCTCTCAAATAAATAAATAAAAGTAACAACAAAAAAATTTAAAAATTAAAAAAAAAATAACCTAGCATGGTGTCGCATGTCTTTAATCCCAGCACTAGGGAGGCAGAGGTTGGAGGGCTGCTGAGAGTTTGAAGCCACTCTGAGACTCCATAGTGAATTCCAGGTCAGCCTGAGCAAGAGCGAGAGCCTACCTTGAAAAAACAAAAATAAAATAAAAATAAAATAAATATTTTAATATTTAAGATGTGTATTTAAGACATTCAGGCAAATATAACAGCTTACCTGAACAGCATGCATGTGTATAATCAAAGCAAAGGACAGCACCGACTTTGGGGGAACTTCAGGGCACTCTACCTTCTAGTTAGATTCATAAAATTAATAATTTTCTTCCTATAATCTTTTCACCTTTTTGTAAAATAAAACCCGTTTGCTTTCTTCCTTCTTGAAAATTTTAATGATTCCCTTTACTTATGACAAGAAGTCTAATGAGCTCTTTCCTATTTTATACCGCACCCTTATCTTTTTATCTTTATCTCCTCAAATTGCATTACTTTGTGCTTGAGCTACGGATGCTTGCCTTGTCTTGGCATAATGTGTTTTTTTTTTTAATACTGTCTTATTGTTGCACAAACCTTCCCCTTGAACCCTTTCCTCATCCAGGTAAACTCCTGGTTGTTCTTTGAATCATGCTGTGTTGTCTCACAGCCCTGTGAATTATGTCTTTGCCTCCCATGTTAGACTTAGACATCGTCCAGGTTCTGGACCACATCTTGTTCATCTTTGTACTTGTCATCTTCTTGCCTCTATTCCTAGCACAGCAGAGGTGCAGACCTCCTCAGTGTAGTATGAACGAATGAGTAGGGTGAGCCAATGCACTGGGGTCCTAGGAAGAAAGAGATGGAATGATTTCTTTAGCTAAGAAAACCACCACCACCACCACCACCACAAGGCGAGACGCAGGCTCATGTAACATGTAGTCTATCATCAGTAGAAAGTCATTTCTTCAAACAGATGGCTTCCATCTCACTAAGGTCAAACAGGTGGGAATTCTTCCCTCTCTGTGTGCCTTCCTCTAAGTGCATGTCTGATGCCCCTTGGCCCAATGGGAAAAGGCTATAGCAAGGCTCCATGTGAGATGATGACCCCCAAACCCAGATCTGTAGAGTAGTCTACCACTCAGGGCTCAGAGCAAACCGAGCCTGGCTTCATGCTTATTCTTCTCATTTGAACCTGACTAAGATGGATTAGTCTGCAGCTGCACCTCATAGTGGGGTAGAGAATTAATAAGCCACATTCCTCCAGACTTCCGTATATGTGTCATCTGTACCTGGGGAACAGTGGTACACCCTTTTTCTTTGTCCTTCTCATGTTTCTTCTCCCACACTTTCATCTGCCCTGTTTGTGCTGGCTCATGGCTTTAGACTTCTCATGAAACTTCCTCTGGCTAAATTTAGGGAAATTTGCTTCAGCTTAGTCATTTGCCCTTTGTCAAGCTGACCTATTTCATTAAGAAACAAAGAAAAAAATCCTACCAAGGTTGTGGTGGGACAAGTACTTAGAAAGCAGGAAGGGGCTTGCCACCATTGCTCTAGCAAATGCTATAGCAATAGGGCTGGCTTTGGAGAAGGAGTTGAATTGTCATTGGTTCCCTTTTACCATCCTGTCTTCTTACTAGCACTGTCCTTGACACACCCCTGTCCCCTGGGGTCCCCTTTGCTACTTTACTGTCCTGCTTAGTCCTGCCTTCCTCTCAGGATTGCCCAATTCTGATAGGTGCCTCCACAATCCCTCCTGCAACCTCCAGCCAATCTGTAGGCACCAGGAACCCTTTTCTTCTTTCCATCTTCTCTTGAAGCAATTCAAGGCAACTAAACCAGGCTGAGGTTTTTGGAGGGAGGCATACTTTAATAGATTACTACTACCTTATGTAGTGTTTATGTTTCAGTGGAGGTAGCTCTGCAAGTTCTGACTCAAGTCAAGGAAATAAATCCCTACTAGTGGGAGTTTCAGGCATGGTATCATGTCAGAGACCTTGAAGGAGATGTTTGTGGCAATAATTATTACTCTTTCTTTTTTTTTTCTGTGAAATTACTAACATTAAAGTCCTTTCTTCCCAGTTCAAAAAGACAGTACCAGCTCAGCTGGTGGCAGAAGCCTTTAATCCCAGCATTTGGGAGGCTGAGGATTGTGGAGAGTTTGAGGCCAGCCTGGAGTAAGACTTTATATCATAAATAAATTAATAACAAAACAATAACAAAAAGACAGTACTAGACCTGAGTTCTAGCTGTTAGTGAGTATAAGTGTGCTCATGTGTGAATGACTAACTCTGGGTTAGAAAGATGTAAAGAATATTAGGATCTGAGGGTAACTTCCTTAGATGCTTGTTGACCCTATGCAAATAACTGGTGGAAAAACAAAACAAACAAAACAGGTCTACAACAAGAACTTTGAACTAATAATCAGTTTAGCAACAGCCTTTTCTGAATTTATTGTAGCTAGTGTTTGCTTTTTTTAACTTTGTTTTAAAAATAAGGACCTTCTAGCTATAGATTTATAAATACAGGGCATATATCAAGAAAATAAGTGTGTGTTTGAATGCTGTATAAATATGTACTTACCTCTGTCAGGAGGCCACCTTCAGCCTGCCTCTCCTGGTGAGCAGGACTCAGTCCTATGTGATGTCAAAGAGGTGTACTCACTAAGTCATTGCCATGATCTTTACTGTCCTGCCATGGGAAAGAATTTCAGCTATGTTGATAAAGCCCTCACAAAACCACAGCTTCTAAATGCCCTTAAAGTTGAAATATCCAGAGGTATAAAAAAATGGATTTTATAAAAGCATACTAGTGTATTTGTCCTAGAATGGTGGGAATTGAGTTGGCTGGAAAACAGAGTATAGTGTAGGCCTTAATGAAAAACAGATTGTCTTTAATATCTTTTTGTAAGCTACCTTCCTACTTTATTAGGGATGCATTTTTATTCTTTATCCTGATTATGATTGTGGATACACCAATCCATACATATTAAAGAACTGTTCTAATGGTGTCTACTGAAAGCTCTTGTGTTAGAAATTTAATCCCTAAATTCAGATCTTGATGGTATTTGAAGGTGGAGCCCTTCTACAAGGTGAGCAGGGTTAGGTGAGATCATGGTGGAGGGACCCCATGCCAGGATTAATGATGACAGGAACACAGAGATCTGAGTGTGAACACTGCTGTCCATTCCTAGCTATGCAGTGTCTTCCAGCATGCTGTGGTGCGGCAAGAGAACTCTCACCAGATGCTTCCACTTTTGGACTTCTCAGCCTCCAATGTGAGAAATAAACCTGTCTTCTTGCCAGATTACCGAGTCTTCTGTGTTCTCTTCAGTAGCACAGAATGACAGAATGGACTGAGACAAGCTGTACACCTACAGGAAAAACGTCAAAGGCCCCCTTTCTTCCTGTACTCTAAAATAACTGATGAAATGAAAGAATGCGTTCTTTATTTGTAATAACGTAAACACGGTGCTTCAATTCTCCAAATGACCAATGGAATGAATCAGTATTTATCTGATTGGTAGAATTAATAGAATGATGTGCACTAGTACCATTTATGTGGAAATATATTTAAAACCACAAATCAGAACTTGAGAAGTTCATTTTTCCCCATTTATGCTCTGTGGGTGGAACAGCTATGAGAAGTAGAATTTCGGTTATGAGGCAGCAGTAAATGAGAACTCAGAATCAGAACTAGAAGAGAGTAGATGGTGGGAGGGACAGTGAAAGATTAATAAAGTGGTACATAGTTGCAGTTAGAAGAAGTTGTTCTGGGGTACTATTGTAATAGTAGGGAGACTAGGGAATACAGTCACATACTGCATTTCACAAAGCTAGGAGAAAGAATTCTGAAAGTTTTTCTCCATAAAGAAATTATAAAATTTTGAGGGGATAGCTAACTTAAACTTGATTAATACATTACACAATGTATACATGTATTGAAACATCACCATTATCCCATTAATCTATATGGGTTTATTTATCCATTAAAATGTAAATTAAATCACAATACAAGTAACATAAAAAAACAAAATGATAAATGGTTCCTAGTTGTTAAGAGGTCATGACTGTTGTCATATGCATTAATCAGTTTTCTGTTGCTATAATGAAATGTATGAAACTGGTTAATGTTTAAAAAAGGGTTTGGTCACAGTGTTAGAGGTTCAAGCACATAAACTTGACATCACCTCTGTTCTAGCAATGGCCTCATCATACATTACATCTCATGGTGGATCATATGGAAGAAGGGTGTGTGAGTAGAAAAAAATCATTGCAAGAGAGTACATGGCCAGATAGCAAGCCAGAGAGATTAGGAAGAGGGAGATCTTGGTCTTTTATAATGACCCTCTCATGGAAGCACACCAGGATTCCATGATAACTACCTTAATTCTCCCTAGGAATAGTCCCCCTCCTCCATGATCTGATTTCTTCCCCTTAGATGCTATCTCTTAAAAGTTCAGTCACTTTTGCTATTGACACCCTGGGTCCAACATTTCTACACATGAAATCCTGGGAGTAAACCAATCCAATCCAGTTCATAGCAGTTATTATGAACACTTAATATGTCTAGCATTTTGTCCCTAGCAGGCAATGGTTAGTGACTAGAAGTAGAGCCCTTCATTCTGCCTGTGCTCAAATCCTGGCTTCAGTTACCATGTTACCTTGAACATGGTCTTTCACCTCTCTCCCTCATTTTTTTCAGCTCTCAAGAGTGTGTAAAGCACCTTTCTCATAATGATTAATTGGAATTAAGCACTCAATCTGATAGCAGAGTTTGGGGTTGCATAGTAGGTATTGCTGTAAAAGTCTGAGGTAGTTGTTGATAACTGTAACTCCATGGCTCATGGGTTGGAAAAGTCATTTGTGATAGTTGCTCATTTTTATCTATGCCTGTTGATTGCATTTGAGTCTTGATAAAGTTAATTTTTTTTTCATACTAAAGCACAGAATACACATTTGTCTAAAATTTCAATATTAATTCTTCCACATATACCTCTTCTGAGTGCTTTCCCATTTGATTTTTTTTTTTTCTGGTTTTTAAAGGTAGGATCTCATTCTAGCTCAGGCTGACCTGGAATTCACTATGTAGTCTCAGGCTGGCCTTGAGCTCATGTGGCAATCTGCTGACCTCTGCCTCCTAAATTCTAGAATTAAAGGTGTGTACCATGACTTCCAGTTCCCACTTGATATTTAAAAAAAATATTTTATTTTTTTATTTATGAGAGAGAAGGAGAGAGAGAGAGAGAGAGAGAGAGAGAGAGAGAGAGAGATAGAGAGAGAGAAATGGTATGCCAGGGCCTTTGGCCACTGTAAATGAACTCCAGATACATGTGCCACCTTGTGCATCTGGTTTATGTGAGTACTGGGGAATCAAACCTTGGTCCTTAGGCTTTTCAGGCAAGTGCCTTAACCACTGAGCCATGTCTCCAGCCTCTCATTTGATATTTTAACTTAGATGTGATTAAGTAAAAATTATTAGAAACTTCAATTACCTCAAGGATTTATAATTTGAGTAAATTTTGCTACATAGTGAAAATAGTGATATTTTTATAAATTGCATTTTAATGATAGCAAATTTATTATAAGCATTTTTTGTAGGATGATGTTGGTTAATTGAGGGGACAAGAATATCTTCAAAAAGTCTAGTATGCTCCTGGAGAGATGGCTTGGCGGTTATAGCGCTTGTTTAATAAGACTGATGATTCCTAGAGCCCATGTAAAGCCTGGTGTGTAATGTTAGTGCCTGTAACCCTACCATTTCCACGATGGGCTGAGAGGCTTGGACAGGAAATCTCCAAGCTTGTTGGCAAGCTAGCTGATGAACACAATGGTGTGCAAGGGACTATGCCTCAAAACCAGCTCGAAGGGGAGGAATGACACTGGAGGTAGTCCTGTGACTTCCACACATGCATTGTGGCATATGTGCACCTGCATTCACACACACAAAGGCAAGGGTATCAGGTGTGGTGGCTTACATCTGTAGTCCCATCCCAAGAGAGGTTGGCACAAGCTTGAGGCCAGCTTGGGTGCAGAGTGAGATCTGCAAGATGATAGCAAAGATTCACCTATAGCAACATGTAGTATTTACAGTGTCAGCATTAGTTTTTTTTTTTTTTTTTTTTTTTGAGACAGCATTTCAAGTATCCTAGTTGACCTTGAACTTGATATGCAGCTGAGGATGACTTTGAATTTCTGATCCTCCTGCCTCCACTTCGCCCAGTGCTGGGATTACAGGCATGCATGACCAGTGTTATGTGGTGCTAGGCATTACTTTGTCACTTTGTTCAGTGGTTACTGAACCACTCTAAGAATATCTGTTCAGGTTGTTTTTTACTCCTCTTTAAATGTAGGAACAGTTGTGAGTATGTAACAGAAATTGTTGATGATATCAGTGATTTTCCTTGATATTAGGTTACTAAGCACATCCATAGCATAGTTCTAACAGCTACAGTCTGTGTCATTCTGTGACACTCATCTCACTTGCACAGCTTTTTTTTTTTTGAAAAATGTTTATTTATTTTGAGGGAGATGGAAAGAAATAAAGGGGGGGGAGGGAGAAAGAGAGGAAGAAAGAGAATGGGCACACCAGGGCTTTCTGCCACTATAAACGAACTCCAGATGCATGCACCACTTTGTGCATCAGGCTTTATGTGGATCACTGGGGAATCGAACCTGGGTTGTCAGGATTTGCAAGCAAGTGCCTTTAATCACTGAGCAATCTCTCCAGCCTTGTACATCTTTTTTTTTTTGTACTACTAAAACCAAGTTTTTCAAAATTTAAGATGTTGATTCTCTATATTGTTTCTCTACATAGTATATTAGTAACTAGGAAGTTAATAAGTATAATTTATTATTCCTTCATGTTCAGTAGGGTTGAAACAACCATTGTTATTTCGAGTTTTACTTAGTTTGGTCACAATGTAAGAAAAGCTCTGATACATGACTTTATCTTTTGTCATAAATTCTTACTATGTAATAGTTAAAAATCCAATTCACTAAAATGTTTTAAAGTAAAATAGGATCTACATATTTATTTTGCCAGATAGGTAATTTTACTTTCTTGATTACAGACATTTGATTTGTAGCAGTCATATGTTCTTTTGGTTTTGATAGGAAAAAATTTGTCTCATCCCAATTATGACTGTTCCATGATAGTAAATGGGGCAGACTTATTGAGATCCACAGGGTTTGAGTCATTCAGTGCCCTCATCTATTCCTATAACTTATTTTTAAGGCAGGAGATCAGAGTGATGGATTGGTTTCAGGGTGTGAACACCAATCTCTGATTATGTTCCAGGAGATATGTGGATCTGCAGCTGATGGGCTGGCTGCCTGCTTAGCGAGGCTTCCATTATCTCAAGAGCTGCAGCTGATTAGTGTGCTATCATTTGGAGAGGCTTCAGTATGAAAACTGGTATTTTCCCAGGGTGACAGAGAAGAAAAGGAAAGAATCCCAGCTGAGGTTTGATTTTTTTCCATTGTTTCAAGCCTATGAAATTTTTTTGCGAGAGTTTAGCATATTTATTCAGCAGAGTACAAGGAGTTTTATTTTCCTCTCTAGTCACCATTGCCCTTCCTCCAATCTCAAAATAGGACAATTTTATACTCACAACATTAATATATATAATTTTACTTGTTGTTTAATTGCCTATTCGTTGGGTAAAAGTTAAGTAAGCATATTGAAGAGTCATTGAATGAAATTAGGCTAAGACCTTTATAGGAACATGAGATATGACTTGTCATGTATGGTTGTCTACTTGCTGGACAACTGCCAGACCCCCTACCTGACCTAACTTAGCTGCCTTCAAAGAACATTTGTAACATTTAAATTAATTTATTTTTGACTATTTCCTGCATGTATGTCATGTATTTTGATCATATTTAGCACCTATTGTCCTTTTTTCCATTCTTACTAAACCTCTTCACAGGTAATTCCTTTCTTCTACTTCCACTTCCTTTTCCTTTCCTTCTTTCCTCTTCTTTTCCCTTTCCTTCCCCTCCCCCTCTTCTTTTCTTCCCTTTTCTGACTCACTGAGTTAAATTAGGGTTACATGCAACCTTTAAGGATTACCATGCATTTGTCTTAATTTTAGAAATCCTTCTTCAGGTTAATTTCTACTTTTGTTTCTTTTGTTGTTGTACTTTTCAAGGTAGGGTCTCACTCTAGACCAGGATGACCTGGAACTCATTCTGTAGTCCCAAGCTGGCCTCAAACTCATAGTGTTACTACCTCTGCCCCCAAGTGCTGGGGTTAAAGTGGGAGCCACCACACCTGACTCTTAAGATGCTTTTGCATGATCAAGGTCAGAGTAAGTCAGAGGCTATAGTTGGTCATATCTTTGCACTTTTCAGGCCACTTGAAGGAGAATCTCTTGTTTAATATGTTTTACATTCTCATCAACTTTTTTTTGGGAAGGCACTTGCTTCATCCAGTGTCTTACAGTGAAGGTTATCACTATTAGAAGAAAAATCTTGTTTGTCTTAATATGTCATTTAATTCAGACTATACTTTTAGATTTTCTGTAACAACTTACACATAGAATCTGTCAAAGTAAAACTATCAGTGTACATCAAACTTAACAAACCAAACCAAAAAAATAAAAAAATAAAAAAAGCCAACACTAGCAACATGCTCCTCTTTAGTTTCTTAATTCCTCAAAATGTATTTTTTTAATTTTAGAGGAAATTTAGATTTTGCTAAAGAAGAAAGTAGTTTTTATTTTCAAGAAGCTATGCTGTTATCATTGACAGATACGAACACTGAAAGCACACTGAAGCATTTCTATTAGCCATTGAGTCCGAAGTTTGGAGTTAGGTGTCAGTGTTGAGGAATGCGGGACAACACTTAGGACAGAGGGTGCAGCTCACGTAGATGTCTGAGGCAGGACTGATTGCTGCGGGGGGATAAGGTGGAGGGGGCGTTCCAGTGGCAGTAGGAGATGGATATTTTGCCAGCTTGCTGGCACTCGGCGTCCTTGTGTAAGTACAGAAATATCCATTTACTTTTATTTCTGTCAAATTTGTGCATGTTTGTCCCCCCATGCTCAATACATGTCAACTGTAAGAATATAATCCCAGTCAGGTGTAGGGACATGCTAAAACAAAACAAAACTAAATAAACTCCTCCCTCCAACTCTGCTTCTACCACATTTAAGGATAGGATAGAAATGTGCCAAGTATCAATAGATAGAGTTGGAGGAAAGAAGTTGTGAAAAGCTCAACACTTCTAAAATACATTAACTATTGAACATGGCCTCTTTTAAAAGGAATATATGTTTGCATTATTTTTAAAATCATATCTGAATTGAAGGTATTAAGTGTACTTACAGAAGTTGGCCTATATATTAATATCACCTAATATGTTTTTAACATGTAAATGCCAGCAAGTTGATATAATAGTGAAATTATGTCTAAAAGAAACCCGTTTAATGTTACTAAATTTCACTTTTCCATAGACCTGGAATACTGGGAGTTAAGGAGGAAATAAGATTAGCCTTTCTCTAGGCTGGATTTAAGATGTTTATATCCTCATATGCCATAAAGATCAGGGTATTCTCCACCTACCATTTCAGCTGAGACCTAGAGAGAACTTCTGCCTGCAGTGGGGCCAGGGGCACGCATGAGTGTGCATTAATCTTGCTGTATATAGCAGAGGAGCTGATTTTTCTTTTGTTGTGAGAATGGCCATCAGGTACATGCACACTTTTATGGAATTTTCATCCTATGTTTGTCTCTTCTTCATTGTGAAGTCCCTAAGCATTGTAAATTTGGAGGAGGACAGCCCATTCTGCCTTCTAGGAGGACAGTTGACCAACTCGCTGAGTGTCACCAGCTTCAGCAGTATTAGTTTTGCTAAGGAACACTGAGCTCAGGGACTCCAGGAAAGGATATTCAGTTCCTTGGTCTGACAGTAACCATTGCCTCTCTCACTACTCCATGAAAAGCAGTGTCAGCTAAGTGTATCTTGTCTATAAAAAGGGAAAAGGGAGACAGTGTTATTAATAAAAAAATTAGTTACCTGCAAAGACTTTAGAAGGGAAGGCAGTCTAGGTATAGTTTTAAAACCAATTGGACACCTTGATTACATTGTCAGTGTAATCAAAGTGTCTGTATTTAATAATTCCAAATTTATGTTTTTGGCATTGTTAGTTTTCTTTTAGCAACTGTACCATCAAGAGAAATTTTTATAAATATTTTTATTTATTTATGAGAGAGAGAGAGAGAGTGAGAAAGATAGAGATAGGTAGAGAGAGAGAGAGAGAGAGAGAGAGAGAGAAAATGGGCATGCCAGGACCTCTAGCCACTGCAAATGAACTCAAGACACATATGACTTCTTATGCACATGACTTACTTGGGTACTGGGGAATAGAACCTGGATTGTTAGGCTTCAAAGTGCTTTAACCACTAAGCCATCGTTCCAGCCCAAAAATTGTTTGTTTTTTTTTTTAAATGAGAGAGAGAGAGAGAGAGAGGAGAGCCTCAGCCACTGCAATCAAACTTCAGATGCTTGCACCACCTGGTGGGCATGTGTGATTTTGTGCTTGCCTCACCTTTGTGTGTCTGGCTAATGCGGGATCTGGAGAATTGAACATGGGTCCTTGGACTTTGTAGGCAAGTGCCTTAACCACTAAGCCATCTTTCCAGTCCTATTTTTTAAAATATTATTTATGTATTTGCTTATTTGCAAGGAGATGACAAGGGAGAGAGACAGGAAGGAAGGGAGGGAGGGGAAAGATATATGAGAGATAGATAGATAGATGGGTAGATGATAGATAGATAGATAAGTAGATAGATAGATAAGTAGATAGATAGTGAATTTTAGTGGTCCAGGGCCTCTTGCCACTGCAAATAAGGTACAGATGTATATACCACTTTGTTCATTTGGCTTTATGTGGGTACTGGAGAATTGAAATTGAGCCCAACAGGAGTTGCAAGCAAGCACCTTTAACTGACTGCTAAGCCATGCCCCCAGCCCAAAGGGAAATGTATCAAAGTAGTGAAATCCATTTTCCCAAACATGTATTCATCTATATTAATTCAGTCACCATAAAAATTTATGAGGTACATGCTAGTTTTGTTTTTGTCTGTCTCTTTCTCTCTCTTCCTTTTAAGATGAGCCTCATTACATAGACCATGCTGGCCTCATGCTCAGTCCTTGTGCTGGGATTATTGGTGTGTGTACTTCTCTCAGCTTTGCTTCATCTTGCAAATGAAAAACTGGGGTATAGTTACAGAACATTAAGAGGAAAAGGCAGCTGGGTATGATGGCTTGTACCTGCAATCACAGCCCTCAAGGCTGAGAGGCTGAAGCAGGAGCATTAGGGGTTTTAGTCCAGCCTGAGATACGCTGTGAAACCCAACCTTAAAATGCCCCCCACCTCACGTAAGGAGAACTAGTAAACTGTGTGGTTGCAATAGATCTTGTTTGGCTCCAGAAAATTTGAATAAAGTAAAATTAAATTGACAGTTTTTATCTCCTTAAAGTGACAATACATTACCAACAGGGTGAGGTTTATTTTAGCAATGAGAGGACAGTTTGTTCATTTGAAGTTTGCTAATATTTATACTAGATGGAGGTGAATAATCATGATTATGCTTATAAGCAATGAAAAGACAAAGTACAAAATTAACAAAAACTCTCCATATTCTGTAAATTGGAATAAAGGTGGACTTCTTCAATATAATAAATGTGTAAATGCAATCCCAAACCTGCAATGACTTATGGGACAGCACATTAGCTTGCTCACAAACACAAGGAACAAGACCGATTTGAACTCTTCCTTTCCTTTTGAATATTGTACTGGGATGAAATTGGTAAGCAGTTACAAGAATGGAAATAGGGTATACAGATTTGAAAGACAGAATTAAAAAATTGTTTGTAGCTAATAAACCAAATAAACATGTGGGAAATATTTTCTAAACAATTAAGTAATTAAGTAACAGAGGAAGTCAAACATTTCTTCTCTATGTGTTGCATTTATAGTGAGGGGTATGTGAAAGAATGAGAAGGCATGCTGTCTCTTTTCACAGGCAGATGTGGCATTGTCCATACCACATGCTGAACCTCACAGTTAGCTCTCAATCAGAACAAAAATGTGCATGAAAACATGCAGCTTGTAGCTTGTACCATGACTAAAGAATTAATTTCCCTAATATGTGACGGCTCATAATAGCATTAATACTACCTGAGAATTTGTTCAAATTCTCCTAATACACTATTTAAAGGATTATAGATCTAGCTGTTATACATGTAAAGAGTTAAAAACTACACTCAGGGGACTGGGAAAATGGCTTAGCGGTTATGGCATTTGCCTGCAAAGCCTAAGGACCAGGGTTTGATTCCCCAGTACCCACATAAGCCAGCTGCACAAGGGGGCACATGAGTCTGGAGTTTGTATGCAGTGGCTAAAGGCCCTGGCGTGCCCATTCTCTCTTCCTCTCTATCTGTCTTTTTCTCTCTCATAAATAAATAAATTAAATATTTAAAAAACTACATTCAAACTAAGAGAACTATTTATGCTAACATAGCTGTTTTTAATTCAATTTATAGAAAGACTGTACTCTGATGGTACACTGTTGATAAAACTGCAAGAAACAGACTTTCCTATATAGTTGATAGGAATGTAAATTGTTATAAATGGGAACAAGTGTATCCAAGCTTAATATATTTGTTAAATGTTCATTGCACAGATTTATTCCTGGAAGGCTCTTTAACATGAAAAGATTGGGAATGTTTTGTAAACATTGCTTACCGTTTAATGTTCATTGCTTAAATATAAATTAATAATATAATTATGGGGCTGGAGAGATGGCTCAGTGGATAAAGGCCCTTGCTTACAAAGCCTGGGTTCAATTCTCCAGTACCCACATAAAGCCAGAGGCACTAAGTGGCACATATGTTTGGAGTTTGTTTGCAGTGGCAGGTGGCCCTGATGCATCCATACTCACTTTCTCTCTCAAATAAAATAATAAATAAAATATATAATTATGGATTATTATGCAGGAATATTCAAATGAAGTATCTTAGAGTATGGAAAGTTTTCTAAAATAAAATGTGCTACTGACTAAGAATTCAGAAAACAGGCAGAATAAATAAGTTACATTTGAACAAAAAGAATCAGGAAATATTTGCGGGTTTCTATATAAAATATTTAGAAGTATATACAAGAAAGTAATAAGCTATTCAAATATATACTTATTCCTCAATATCAAGAAAAGAAAAGAGAGAAAACCTATGAGTAACAAAATGATCCACACGTTGTTGAGAATGTGAAATTTGTATGGAGTGGGAATTGAAGTCATCCCTTCAGCTCTTGCCAGTGGAACTTTAAGAAAGTGTTGTTATAATTTGCTCTCCACACCCTGTTTACATGTAGGTTCCTCTCACCCAAGCCATTTATTGATAATTTTATTTCGTTTGTGCATTGAGTAATTCTAATTGTATTTTATGTCTTACACTTTCATATCATCAAACAATTGTTCTCTGTATAAGTAGTATTTTTAAAACACCATATGTAGGAGGTCTTGAGGTACAACTCAGTGGTATAGCAATTTCTCAGCACATTGGCAAGGTTTTGGGTTTAAATCCCAGTAAAACTGCCATTAAAAAGCATCTTACCCGACTTAGACTGAGCTTGATGGTTTGTACCTATAATTCTAGTCCTTGAAGGCTGATGAAAGAAGACTGCTGCAAGTTTGTGGACAGCCTAGGCAAATATCCATATAATAAAATAGAAGAAATAAGCCAGTGAGATGGCTCAGCAGTTAGACTGCTTGCAAAGCCTGCTGACCCAAGTTCAATTCCTCAGTATCCATGTAAAGCCAGATAGATGTACATAGTGGCATATGTGTCTGGAGTTTGTCTCTGCAAGATGCCCTGGTGCACCCGTTCTGTCTCTTCCGTGTCTTGTAAGTATTTTTGCAAAAAAGAATAATGAAACACACACACACACACACACACACACACACACACACACACACGAATGACTACTACCATTTGTACCAAAATAAAAACCAGTACTTATTTTAGAAATTACTAGACATTTCTATACCCCGTGCAGCTTTGGAATCTATAGTATTTAGAGTCTATATGCATTTACTTTGCTTATAGTTATCTCCTTGAATATAGTACTATCGAATTGTCATGAGGTACTGTGTTGGCAGTCCAGGGTGCTGGAATTTACCTTCCTTACAGCCACAGTATAGCTGATAATTGAAATATAAATGAGAACATTGCATACCTCTCATGATACAGCGTTCAAGAGCTACCTCTTATGCGTTGGTTGGATTATTGTACTAATTTGAGTTATTTAGCCTTTCCTAAAATACTCTTTTTAATATGTAAAAGAAGGTATAATGATTTGAGCATAATAGAAACTACATACAAGCATTTTTCATTTCATTGGTTGTGTTCATGGTAGATAGCTCTGACATTGCACAATGGGTATTAACAAGACAATATACAGTTTGCTACAGCGTGCATTTCATTGTCATAAATATAATAGAGGTTTGATTACAAAATATTCACTGCTATAACTTTGTGTTTACTTGCATTTATTTGCTTACTAAGCACTTGGAAAGCTCATATGTAAAAATCTCTTAAAATAATATACCCATAACATTTGATATGAATGGTTAGCTGTTGTTACTTCAAAATATTTTAATAAGTGTTTAGTTACCTAAGAAATACATATCCTTCAGTCAGAATAACATGCAACTATTAAATACCATATGCTATAAACAAAACTGTAGCATAGGAATTTTCCATACTATACAAATTTAAAAAGCTGTAGAAGTTTATATAGTTGGATCTCAAATATGTAACTAAAAGCCTGCCATATATGAATAGATGTGTATTTCATGGAGAAAATGTGGGAAGAGTGTGCACCACCATAGTAATAATAGTAGTCAGTTTTGGGTGTTGAGGTTCTTAATGATCTTGTCATTTTATCTAGAGTCTTCTTTAGATCCTACCTTTTTTCTTTTTCTCTTTTATTTTTTACCATGAACATATATTGCTTTTCTATGGGGGGGGGTAGGAGCAGTGTATTTGCATGTATTCTGAGATTGGATTTCAGTTAAAGTAGAGTCTAAACACATACGCTTCCTTTAAAGAAACAGTCCCATGCTATATTAACCCAGTGGAATCTTGTTCCAGAAGAGTAGAAGTTGGCTCGTGGATGCACTCTTGGAACACTTTGCTATTGAGGAGGGGTTTATTTTGGTAAAGTAACACTACCAGTGTGGCCCGATGGCCACCGCAGTGCAATCAGATCTCAGGTCACATCAGTTCAGTAGCTCAGCAAGTAGCTTAGCTCTGAAATTGTGGGCCACAAGCAGGGTTTTTCTAGAGCTGATCCCAATGCCTTTTTATATGCGTGAATCTGTGTATATTGCCCCCAGGACATTGAAGGTGGTCAGAGAAGCACATTAAGCTGATGTAAGGAAAGTTAGCCTGTGCAGGTACAAAAGAGGTTTTTAAGACTCTGAACTCTTAACATACTTCTGCTTAATAAAATCATCTACTTTCAAGTGAAGGTCTAGGTCTTATATAGCTGTCTTTGTTCCATTTCTTACCAGTTGCTAGTACCTAGTTGAAATCAGAGAAAGCACTCATTTTGAGCATTTACCATCTCAGTTAGTTTTCCACAATTCAGTTGTCTCTTGACTATTCAGTGTGGAGTCGCTGTTGCTTTTTGCCTCATTTAGCAACATGATTAGCACTTGATTATTTACATTTCATTTAATGCTGGATTTTGATATGTATCATTCTTCTCCGCCCAAACACACACACTCCTGGAGGTACAGAAACTAAGACACAGGAAAAGCTAATGATTGGCCAGAGTTCCATAGTGCATAGATACACTTTAAGTCTTCTGCTCCAATTAATTATGTGTTGTGCTCACCCACATTCCAATGTTCTTGTTACTTCTCTGAAATGTTATCAGTAAGCCTCTCAATTTTTGTGCTACCCTCTCAGGAGTTTAGAACTACCCATGTATGTTGTCTGCTTGTTTCAGGAATATCATGATTGTCACTAAAAACTCTTAATACAGGAAGGTTGGTATACACTTGCAGCAATGAGTGAACCTGAGCCGGATTTACTTGTGTCCTTACCTGTTATGGTTCTCAGTACAGAGGAGCACATCTATTCCTTTTTTAATTTTATTTTTGTATTTTGAGACAGGGATTTCACTCTAGCTCAGGCTAGACCTGAAATTCACTCTATAGCCTAGGCTGGCCTTGATCTCATAGTGAATCTCCTACTTCAGCCTCCTGAGTGCTGAATTAAAGCTGTGAGCCACCACACCTGGCTTACATCTACTCTTTTTGCAGTGAGAGCAACAGAAATAATTCCATAATTAGAATTCTAAAGTAGGAAAATTTGTGTAACACATGTACTTCAAATGTGCTATACAATTGTTGGGCTTCAGAGATGCCTTCCTTCAAAAAAACTACAAAGTGTCGAGAGAATTACTCTTTCTCGACAGAAGTGCAAGGAGTCTTGCAGTTCTTTGCTTTTCCCACTAACTTTAATGTGCTCATGGGCAAGTGATGACCAAGTGTCTTCTACTGACTGTTAAGAGATTGATCCAGTGATTTGTGGTGGCCCCTGCCACTGTGTGTCTGAGGGGACCCAGAATGTTGTTTCAGAACCAAGCAGGCTAATCTGGCTGTAACAGACAACTACAAACAGGCAGGGCACATTTTTGTCACCCGGCCTCCAACTGTGATAGAGTTAGTTTTTAAATCTGTGACTTTCCACTTTCTCTATTTTAAGTTGTTTGCCACACGATGATTTTCTTGATGAGTGAAAGATGAGATAATTTAACTGACAATTACATTAGTTGTGTTTGCTTATTAGCTATAAGTTTGAAAGATACTTTTCATTCTTGTGTCTGAGCATTGTGTATTAAATGCGTGTGTGTCTTAATGTGTGCATTTTAGTACTAAATGTGAGTGATGAGAGAGTGAAAGTTGAGATCATTTACTGCTAGCAAAGGGCTTTTACTTATTTGGTATCAGCAGTGGGAATGGGCTGAGGGTATATGCACAGGGGCAATGACTGTCCTGTGGGAGGCCCAGGAGTTCATGCCTGACACGTTTGTACTTCAAAAAGGAAAATCAACTAAAAGAAGAAATATTTTTCCTTAAAAGTAATTAAACTATTTCTTTTTCTTTAGAGAAAAGCAAGAATCTTTTGCATTCAAGAAAATATTTTTGTTTCTTCCTACAATTATTGTTTTTCAAATTTCAAAAGAAATAAGACCTATATGAATACTTTTTAGTATTTAAATGCCAATTCTTTGGTTAGCGTTAATCATGATAGCAGAATTCTTTTTAAAGATGAATAGCCATTTAGCTGGTTAGGTAAATTTATATATTACAAGAAAAAATGAAATCACTTAATTTTTATTATTTTATTTCCGTTTATTAAAATATATTGATTGGTGAAAACATTTCAGACACATTGTACACTTGTCTTTTGCCCCAGAGATCTTATTGTTGTATATGCAAAAAGTTAAAACAGAGCTGGAGAGATTGCTCAGTGGCTAAATGCACTTCCTTACATGCCTGCTGCCTTGGTTTTGATTCCCCAGCACCAATGTAAACCCAGCTTATGAAAATGGTGTGTGTCTGGAGTTTGTTCTGGTGTACCTGTCTCTCTTTCTCTCTTTGTCTATTCTTGCAAATAAATAAATAAAAGTTAAAAGCTGGGCTGGAGAGATGGCTTAGTGGTTAATGCACTTGCCTGCAAAGCCTAACAACCTGAGTTTTGATTCCCCAGTGCCCACATAAAGCCAGATGCACAAGGTAGCACATGCATCTGAAGTTTGTTTACAGTGGCTGGAAGCCCTGGTGTGCCCATTCTGCCTGTCTCTCTTCTTTCTATCTGTCTCTGCTTCCAAATAAACAAATAAACATTTTAAAAGAACCAAACAAGTTAAAAGTTGTTTGGAACTGAGTAAGAGCTTTACGAAGAGCTTGGAGGAGCACAGAACTGGATCCAGGCTGATTCTGAGAAAGTTGACCAAGATGCCCAGCTACCGATAATTGTCACTAAAGAAGTTTCCTTTCTCTAGTATTTCAGAATTCTGATTTCCAGTAAGAAAGGTTAAACTTTGCTCGGACGTCTAAAAGAATATTTGCACTTGCTTTTTGTTCTGTCCACCATTTTATAATAAGTTTTATAGTGTTGGTTAGAAAAAATGTACATGTATCTATATACACATATGCTCATATGCATGCATTTTTTTTACTAATTTAATAAATGCTTCAGATAAGTAAGTCATGTCAAGATATTTGGGTATGTTTGAATGTGATAGAGGTGATAGATTGTGTTGTGTATAGACAGAAGTAAAAGACCAGTTCATTCCTTCAGTGTGTGTGTGTGTGTGCATGCATGCTTCCATTGCTCCAGTAGCATCCACATCCCCTGCCCTCAAAGAAAATCAAAACCCCTCTGGTACATTTTTTTCATGGCAGTGTCAGATTAGGTTCTTGTGGGAGCAGTTGGAAAGGAGGATCTTGAGGGAATGACTGGGAGGGACAGCAGTCTAGGGAACTGGTTTCTATGGGTAGCTCATGGGAGAAGGCTTTGCAGTAGAAGTCAAATCTTTTGGGAGGTTCGGGGGAATAGAGGGTCAGGGACTGAACATTTCAGGAAACCCCGGGATTGGCACAAGCAGGAACAGTGAAGAAAGTCTTTTGGATGCTCTGAGAGAAGTCCAGTGAGGGCAAAACAATGAGCTGCTCGCTGACAATTCCAAGACAGGAGCAGCTGGAGGTTGTCCGGGCTACTTTGTTGTTGGCTCCATTTAGGTCCTAGGGTGTGAAAGATGTGCACACGTGTCATTATATGCGAGCCAGCTGTGTAGACCCGCTGGTGTGTGTGATTCTGGTTTCCTCTCTTTCCACAGTCTTATCTGAGTCTGGGAATGGCTGAAGGCTTTATTGCTATCTGAGTGTTGCACCTATGTGGATCTTCTAAGGTGTGACCTTATCAAAGCTGACATCTAAATGCAGAGGAAAATGCAGGGCAAGCTTGTTCTAGTTGGGGTTCCTGTCACCAGACCATAGCAGCGTAGGACAATGGATGAATTGCCTGAATTCACTAGGTGCAAACAGAGTCCCTGTTTCTATGCACACCCTATCACTGTTCAAAACTGTGCACCGTACTGGTACTGTGAGTACTGCCCACCCCAAACCCAGCCAGCCAAACAAACCAACCCCAAAACACCTCCTTCCCCTGTGCTGTCTTTCCTTTTCAACCTTTATGGATATTTTAGGGAAGGCTTTTGTTTGAACAGTTAGAAAATGTGGAAAAACAAGATTACAAGGTTGAGGTGAAAGTAGTAGATGATTGGAAGAATGAAACTTTTTCTTCAGTCAGTAAAATGATACTTTTGGCCCGAGGCCAGGGAAACAGGAGCGGTGAGGATGGTGCAGACAGAACTAGCAACAGGCTTGTTAAGGAACAGCCGAGAGTGCCTTGTTTTTGCTCTGTGGTTTGCTGATGGATTTGAGTTTTAACTCTTCTTTGCTGGGTGGAAGCAGCGGTAGAGAGATTGCAAAAAGCGCAAAAACCATAGCAAAACAAAAGTTTTACAACACTTGCTGGGTAGCCTAAGAACAAATGTGAAAAGGTTCTGTACTAATTGTACTGGTAATGTGTTTCTGAGGGTGTACAGTACCTTTAGCTGTGGGATACTTAACTATGTCTTTCCTTTTGCCATTTTATCTATATTGTAAACAGAATGTGAGACATGTAAGCATTGAAATAAATGAGATAACACAGTTCTATCAAGAAAATACATACCCTTGAGTATCTCCTGCAGATGCTCATATAATTAGCATCACTTTTTGTACATTTCAAACTACGCTATTGTTAGCAAATTCAACATGATTTTAACAATTCCTTATCATTCCTATCAGTATATAATGAAGACAGTTTTACAATGAGATTATTTGAACTTTGTGGATTTTTTCCAGTAACTCTTTCTAAGTTGTAACATCTTCAGCACATCTGTGTGCATCTTAAAATAGCTCATTCTTAATGTAAACTATTTTCAAATGTTGTACTACAATCATTCTAATTACACAAAGTTTACAAAATATTTACTGAAGTTCCAATGTACCATTTTATTTTAAGAAGATATTTTCTTTCAGAGAAAGGAGGTGTAAGAAAGATAAGAAATTTCCCATTGTTTTTAAAAGAACCTGTTGGGCTGAAGATATGGCTCAGTTGGTAGAGTGCTTGCCTGGCATGGAAGAAGCTCTGCACCACATAAAACTGGGCCTGTAGTGCCTGTACTTGAGAAGCAGAGACAGGAGGATAAGAAGTTCAAAGCCATCCTCAGTTACACAGCAAGTCTGACTCCAGCCTGGATGGACTACATGGGGCCCTATCTAAATAAGTCAACATATCACTAAGCCTAATTTATTGCTGGTCATATTATACTCATTCACTCTTACTTCGTATATACTCCCTAGGTGCCCCCTGAGTTTTCATCAGTTCTCTTTCAGTCTGTTGATTTGATTAAACAAGTTATTTTATAAGTATTAATAAAATATTTTAAATTATCCTTTTATATTTAACTGTCAGTCTAGGTTTTGGAGACAGTTGGCTTTGGGCTCAAATCTAAGTATTGACGTTTACTGTTGTATACAGGTATATATGTTTATCTGTCATTTTTCACAGTTCCCTTACTACTGTTTACACAAACGAATAATGAGCAACTGAGTGACCTTGTGTGTGAATAAAATGATATCTATGTGTCTTAGTTCATTTACATATGCAAGATAAGAATACTTAAATTTGTAAAGATGGTTAGAATTAAAATTTATATTTAAGTCCCTCTGTATAATATTAGGAACATTCTAGAAGCTCATGTACTTAGGATCATTTATGTTATCATTACCCTGACCACCCACCATATGGACTTGAGTTTCCCATTAGCTCCTTAACTCATGGTGCCTTACCTATATTATTTTTTTTCTATTAGTGCTTATCTGACAATATTGTATAGTTAAAAAGAACTGTTTTTTCCAGTTCCACTTCTTTCACTTTCTTCTGGTGCCTTTGGTGCCTCTGAACATGCTGGTTTTCCTTGCAGCTATGAACATCAGAGTGTGGCAGAGAGAGCTGTCTCATAGAGCTGGGAATGTGACAAGAGGGTACAATATTTGATTGCTACTCAAATCAGCAGTCTGTTCTATAGAGTCACTAGAATTTAGATCCCTTTCTTTAAGTATTAGATTCAGTTTTATAACTTATTTTCCTGAATGTAGATTTTTATGCATTTTAAAATTTCTGATGAAAAGCTATTGAAAACTTATGAGATTAGTATCTTAGTTCTTTTAAAAAAAATTGTATTTCTCTGTCTATTGGGAACAAACAAGGAAGTGCACACGTCCTGAACTTAGCTCCGTTACTGGAGAACTGTTTGGCCTGCTTATGATGGTCAAGGAGTATACTGAATGCATTTCAATCCAGTATGGACGAGTCTATCTGTAGGCTTTTACATTTCCTACTTTCTCTTTATGGTTCAAGAGCCCAATACCTTTGCTCCAGCTGGATACAAGTTGGGCAAACAGATACCTTGACAACTGCCAACAGCACCACGCCTTGGCCTTCCTGGGTACAGAAAGCAGTCAATATTTCTGGGAATACATATCTGTCCCATATGAAAATTGCAAGTCACAAACTCCAGGTAAAATATAATATGATTTAAAAATGAAAATCATCACAATTTTAACATATATGTATTATATGTACATTCCTGCTTTTTACAAAAAAAAAAGTGAAAAAAATCTAAGTAACAAATGTAGGTCTGTAGTCTGTAAATTGCTTCCTGTTGGCGTAGATGGTGACACTGTTGTGTGTGCCAGTTTTGAATACTAGTAACTCGTCATGGATCAGTTATCTGAAATGGCAGGCTTATTTGTTAAGGGAGGAATGCCATTATTTCCTGTCCTTTAGACAGAACTGAAGTGAGAATACAGTGGTAAGAAGGAGTGTTCCTTTGCACTTTAGGTGTGAGCGCACGGCCACTTGTACTGCTAATTTGATTGCCGCAGCTACTGTCATTAGCATCTTGGACCAAACACGGAACAAGATGTACTATATTTCGTGTATGATGGGCTGCAGAGTCTGATTAAAAACACTGTGTGAAAGGCAGAGGATTATTCATTCGATGAGCTTTACAACATCGGGGGACTTAAAGTTATGTTTGTTAAGCATTTTTAATTGTTGCACTTAAAAATAAAACAAATTTAATTTGGATCCTTACAAAGGATTTTCTCCATTTGAACCTATTTTGTTTTTATAATCTGAGAATCATCTTTTTTTTTTTTTTTGTCATTTAAAAGGCACGCCTTTAATCCCAGCACTTGGGAGACAGAGGTAGGAGGATCACCATAAATTCAAGAACAGTTTGAGACTTTATAGTGAATTCCAGGTCAGCTTAGGCTAGAGTGAGACCATACCTCAAAATACCAAAATAAATAAATAAGTAGATAACTAAATAAAATAAACAGAAAGAGCTGGCCTGAAATCCAGGCAGTTGCACTCTGAACCCTTACCCTGTGTGGACCTAGCAGTTACAAAGCCAAAGGACCCAGGTTCCATTCCCTCAGGGCCCATGTAAGCTAGGTGCACAAAGTGGCACATGCATTGGCAGTTTGCAGCCGCTAGGGGTTCTGGCATGCCCATTTTCTCTCTCTGCCTCTCTCTCTCTCTCTCTCTCTCTCTCTCTCTCTCTCCTTCTTTGTATCTCTCTAAATAAATAAATAATAAAAATCTTCAAAATCCTTTTTTTTATGAGTCATAACTTTTTTAAGATTTCATTTTTATTTATTTATTACACTCAGAGGGAGAGAGAGAGAGAGAGAGAGAATGAATGTGCATGCCAGGGCCTCTAGCCACTGTAAATGATCTCCAGACACATGTGCCACCGTGTGCATCTGTCTTATGTGGGTCCTGGAGAATTGAACCTGGGTCCCTAGGCTTCACAGGCATGCGCCTTACCCTCTAAGCCATCTCTGAGAATCATCTTAATAACCACTATGGAGCAAGTGTATAGAACATCATTGTTTTTCGTACTATATTCTTTATACAGGTTATGATTAAAGGGTATACATTCCACTGTCTCAGGTAAAGACTTTTTATTTGACATTTGAAAAAAGTGATTGTCTTCCACACTGGAGAAATACTAAGTACTGTTCTTTTAGAGACTGCCTCTTTCCTTTCTGTCCAATCTCAGTCACTACAGTGTGTTTTAATTAACCAAGAAAAATATACTTATAGTTTCTGAGATGTTTTTAAGGGAAGCTCGAAGGGAAGACATGACTTATTAATAAATCCAACTTAATTATAATAGAAGAATATTTTCTATCTATTGTAAGTATTTCTTTTGGTATAGATAATGTAGAGTTTGTTCTGCTGTTAAACTCTGTGTGTGGATACATACAGATGCACATGTGTGTATGTGTGTATTTTTTTATAGGTCAGCTCTAAAGAACTCAGTTATATTGGTATTGATAAATTGCATTAATATTAGAAATATTAATATTAGAAATATTAATAAGTTTTATTGAACCATTGTTCAACATGAAATACCGAGGGCTGGAGACATGGTTAGTGGTTAATACACCTGACTGCAAAGCCAAAAGTACCCCAGGTTTGATTCTCCAGGACCCATGTAAGCCAGATGCACAAAGTGGCACATGTGTCTGGAGTTTGTTTGCAGTGGCTGGAGGACCTGGTGCACCCATATTCATTTTCTTTCTCTGTCTATCTCTCTCTGCCTCTCTCTCTCTCTCACTAAAATAAATAATTTAAATTAAATTTTTTAAAAAAAAAGATAAATTATTTTTCATAATAAAATCTGAAATGTAAATATTAACATATTACTATTATTTTTATACCATTAGCATGTCTCTTTATGTAGTATTACCTGGTTTTCATGCTAGCTAAATTAGCAACAAGTTCTGTTAACATTTTTATGTGTTTCTAGAGTTTATTGTATTTCAAATACTATAAGGTATAGCACTTAATAATGGAAATCTAAACCCCAAGGTGACTTTTGTTATAAACCTGTGAGGTTACTTACATTGGTTGTATTTTATACTTTATTTGGTTTACTGTACAGTATGGAAGTTGCTTGGTATCTTTCTATATTAAGTTGTTTTACACTTGTTTTGTTATAGACTACCTTTTAAGACAGTACATTAATTATATGTTTTCCATGAAGGGGCCAATAGACTTGTCTTGCTTTTTAAATTTTTTCCTAAAAGTTTGAACTGAGATCTGTGTAAATTAAACATGGTCAGTAAGGAGTTTCATTTTATTTTAAGACCATTGGTAACCATCATTCCTAACCAGTTCTTTAGAAGAGTTCTGTTTACCATGCACACTATAGTACAGAGCGTTTCCTGACTGCATTAAGCTGAGTAAATGTTTAGATGTTCTGTAAAATTTGAATGAGTAATAAAAATTGAAAGCTTATAGTTTGTATTTGTCAAACATCTTTTTTATTGTATTATACAAATGTAGTTGTGATGAATTGGAGAGTTGAAAGAACATTGAAATTAGTCCTTTCCCACAGACCATTTGAAGAGGGTGGCTCTACAAGGTTACCTGTTGTGTGACTGATAACTTAAATGCTGCATATTAACTTGTATTGCAAACCTACTTGTGTAGATGCCAACATAATTGATAGAAAGAAAATTGAAGTGTTAATGAAAGCCAACTCTATAAGCTTGAGAAGCTCAGCTTATGGATTACTTCTTAAATGCTTACAATATGTATGTGTAACAGTTTGTTTTAAAATCTTGATTTACCCTATAAAAACCTGATGAGGTGGACCACATATTATCCGCACAGTAAAGATGTACTACTAAGGGTCACAGAAGTTACAATAATGTGCTGACGATATGACTTGCAAAGCTCATGATAACAGATGCTTTGTTCATGATATCATTAGGTCTCTGTACTTCACATTTTTGCTTTTCAAAAGGAAGTAATAGCAAATACTACATAAAACATGTTGTTTTGTGTATGGAGGCAAACTTTTCTTGTTTTAATGAAAAGAAAAATATATTTTTGTTTCTCAAATATCCTGTAATTCAACTGCCCTGCATAAATTTTAATATTTTGTGTTCTCAATTAGTTATTTTAAGTAGAAGACCTTTTAAAGCTATTTTACACAAGTTGAGTTACACTAGTACATTAAAATTTCAAACTTATCATGTAATCATTTACAAATCCTAATGGGTCAAAAGTTCCAAGTGGTCATTTAATTTTGTTAGGAAGTAACTTATGGTTTGTAAATAGAGTGTTACAGACATTTTTACTCTCTCTCTCTCTCTATGTGTGTGTGTGTATATATATATATATACACACACACATACATACATACATATAGATATATCTATATCTTATCTATATCTTTCTATGTCTATCGTATATATATATATATATATATATATATATATATATATATATACACACACACACATACATACATATATTTGCTGTCTATAAATGAACTCCTACCCAGTAGAAGAATACAGAAAGAATTAAAAACATCCATGTTTCTATCTCAGATTTAAGCACCATATGGATTTTGATCAAGATGGAATGAAACCTACCTACAATTAACATGTCATATGTTCTGTTTCAGGTTCATAGTGTTTTAGTGCATGTAGTTCTGTAGCCTTAATATAGCCAAACCACATGCTTTCTGTGGATTTAAATAATTTCTTCACTCATCTTCTGCGTGTTTTCATTAGTCTATGTTAATTACCATTGTCATCATTGTATTTTGTGATGAGACAAATTCTACATTCTTAACTACGTATGAGTTGTGTAACTTTCCAGTAACTGTCTGTCCTGTATTTTATTTAACATTTTTATTTTTTGATAAATATTTAAGTGATTTCCAGGTATTTTCCACTATAAGTATATTTTATTTTTAGATTTTAGTGTTCTAATCAAATTACTTACTTGTGATGAATTCAGCAAAGTAGAAGTGCTTACTATGAAATTTTGAAGATAAGGGTATTTTGAAATTGCTCTTCAAATTGTGTCAATTTAGTCTCTGAATATATGTGAGAATTCCTATTTCACACACTCCCAGTAATTGTATGTTTTTATTATTCTTTTTAATCACAATAAAAGAACATAGAAATTCTGTGGGTTTTAAATTTAAACATTCTGGGAGAGGCTTGTAGTTTTATGAAAACCTTTCTGTGAATGAAGACTGATAGGCTAGATTGTTTGCTTTCTAGTTTCTACAATGAAACCAACTGAGTGCCTAGTATATTTCAGCGCTATATAGGTGATCATATGTGATTCCATTTCATGTTTTGACAGTTATCCTAGGATAGGTTATGTAGGGATTTTCCAGATGGGAAGGCTGATGACTTAGGAGACATGTCACTTGTTCTAGTTAGATGGTCAAGCCAGGAATTGCAGGTCTCACAGAACTGCACAAGCTGCATGGGTTTGTATTTTTTATATTTCTTTGGTAGAGGAGGATATGGCTCTTCAGTTTGTATGTTAGGATAGTGGGTGGTGAGGAAGGAATTATGTAATGTTTTAGCATCTGTGTAGGTTTTTGTACTTTTTAGATTATTAAGCTGTAACCTTGGGAAGTAGAGGACAGCCTAAGTATTTACCAATCTTCAGTGTTCCATTGGTATGAGAGCAGGAAGAGGCTCCTTTACATATGTCATTCATGACCCCACAGTATCTAACATAAATTACTAGTAAGTGCAGTTTTTAACGTAACAGCTTATAAAGTGGAATCCGTTTTCCCCAATGGCAGATGAGATGCAGTTTTGGAATGGCATCTCTGCTCTTTCTGTGGCCATAGATGCTCCGAAAGTGTGCATGTAATATTTGCATCTAGTAGTGATACTTAAAATATTTTTCTCCTCCATCTCTGTCAATAGTCCTTACTAGTAGTATAGAGGGAAAGAAGGATGGAGGAAGGGAGGGAGGAAGGAAGGAAAGAAGACCCACTTTATGTATGGTCTAACTAATAAATAATCCTTCAGATCTTCATTGGTCTGTGGGTGAGCATAGTTTACAAGATAATTTCCTTTCGTACTTTTCTACATTTCAATTAATACTTCATTGGATTCATATTTTCTTTCATTTGGTTAACTCAACTGCTGTTATTAATTTCCATCTGGCTGATAAACTTTGGGCTGTGTTTAAGGATTGCGGCTAGATTGCTAAGGGCAAGACTGGAAGAGGTAACTGATTCCCTGGTTCTCTGCTGCCCTTGAAGGGACTGGATAATAGAGAAACAAGTGCCTGCATGTGTTGGATTTTGTTAGTTGGATCCAGCTCCAGCAAAGAGACAACTGAGGTCACGTCAGCACCTTGGAAGGCTGGGAAGCTGGAAGTAGAGCAGCTGAGCCAATCCCCAGACAAACAGGTTTTAACCAGGACAAGAGTGAGAGAATGCTTTGCTTTGGAAACTCTCTGCCCATCACCTAAGGCAGCAATTCTATTTGTATTTGTTTTTCTGATGTTTGCTCCTTTTAATGAAGACTTATTCTCCTTATTTATGATAAAAGATAAGACCTGTTTTTTTTTATGGCTTACTTTGAGGGGTTTTGTTTTCTACAGAGTAAGAACCCAGGGAAATGCTGGTTTTGAAATTAAGGTAAACTGTTGGAAGGATCATCCATGGCAATAGTCAGAATGTTCAGTGCAAATTCATTGTATTAGTTGCCTCACAACTGTTTAATTATTCCCAGGTTATAGACTCACAGGCACTCAAACCTTTTGTGTCACTTCAGTGAATGTTTCTTATGATTCTTAAAAAAACAGTGCCCTGGATTCTGGGCTCTGTTTCTTCCCAGGCTTCTTGCTTATAGTCACTTCGCCTTGCTACAAGTTATTTCTTTATAATATATAATGATTCTCACCTGTGACTGCATCTTGACAATTATCTGGGGATGCTTAAAAAATAGATACTTCCCTCTACCCTCATGCTAGTTTCATAAATGTATTCTGGCACATTTTGGATATTTGTTGTGACTTTATATATTTTTTTTAGGTAACTCTGATAGTACACTTTGAATCTCCAGAATCACAGATGTCAAATGATATAGCTGGCCTAATTTCTGTGATTTTTCTGAGGTTTATTAGTACTTCTTAACTATTTTAATGACCCTTACAAAAATAAGATAAAACTCCCAGTTTTTTTCTTTCAATATTTGGGTAGCAAAAGGTCCTTTGAAATTGTCATGAGTATTTGGCAGTGAATACTGTAAATTTCTGATTATATCACATGGTATCAAAAATCAAGTATAAGTAAATATTTGATCTGTTAGTGGGTATATGGTGTTAGAAGGGTTGAAAGTAAAGGACTGTCCAGCCATGTAATACACTAGCTTCTAGTAAAGGAACAATACATCCTGTCAGATATGGAGGAGTCAGGAGTTAGGAGTTTGTTAACAGTATTTTACTAAGCCATAGAATCTTAAGGGTCATCTGTATAACTTCTGCATGTAAATACCAAATGTGGGCATGTTGGAATATTTTAAAACTGTCATTTCAGGAATGATCCTTGGGATTTGAAATGATGTCTGTCAGCAAAAAAGTAAATACAGGGGGAAAATAATCCTGAGAAAGACATTTGCTCACATATTATAGAAGAGTTTATTTATTTTATTCACTGGATAACTATGGTAGACATGAAATTTTACTTCAGTTTTTTTATACATTATTCACTGATAAAATGGTTTAAAATATTACATAATTACACACACACACACACACACACACACACATATATATATATATATATATATATATATATATATATACTGTCATTATCCACAAAGGTGTATTCCAAGATCCTTAGTCAGTGCCTAAAACAACAGATAGTGCTGAACCCTTTTTATATGTTTTTTTCTTTATGCTTATTATCTGTGATAAATTTTAATTTATAAATTAGGCACAGTAAAAGATTAATGATAGCTAATAATAAAACAGAACCTCTATAACAATATTCTATAATAAAAATAATCCGAATGTGGTCATTCTTGAAATATCTTATTGCACTTCCACTTTTTTACGTAAGGAAGCACACCTGGCTTCTCTTTGGGATATGCAGATTACCAGCGTCACTACTCCTGTCCGTTCAGGAAGATAGGCATTAGAACACATGGCAGTCAATCCAGTAAAGAAATGGCTACCAAGTGATGAATAGGCAGGTTGTATATGTGGTGTGGATCCCTGGACAGAGAGTTCATGCCTTGGGTGAGATGGGACAGGATCATGTGAGATTTCCTCATGCTACTCTGAACTGTGAACAATGTAAAGCTTATGATTTTTCTATGTCTGGATTTTTCCAATTAAACTTTTATATTGTGATTAACTGATCAAAGGTCACTGAAAGCTTGAAAAGTAAAATCTGATTTGTAGAGGGGACACTGTTATATGCAAATTTTCACTATAGATGCTATTACTCCCAGCTGTTACATGTGTTTTAGAATCAGTTAACTTTAATACCTAGAGTGCTGTCCCAAGTATATCAATTCCACTATAAGCTAATTGCAACATATGTGTGTGTGTGTGTGTGTGTTTTGAATGTAAAATGACCCTCATAGCCTCATGTGTTTGAATGCTTAATCCCCAGCTGGTGGTGCTGTTTAGGAAGGTTGTGGAGCCTTCGGCAGGCAGAGCTTTGCTGGAGGAAGTGTGTACACTGGTGGTGGGTCTTGAGGTGTTATAGCTCAGCCCTGCTTGCCACACTCAGCTTACTCTATCCTAACTTTTTCCCTGCCCTTGTGAAAATGTGATGTCTGCCTATCAGAAAGAGCTAAGATGCCAGCATGGGAAAGGACAAAACCTTTCTGACGGTGAAAACCTCAGATCTTGAGAGATGATCAGTCCAGGAGCCAAAAAAGAGGAAAAAGCCCACCCAAAGCCTCGTGAGCAGCCAGGCTTTTTATTTTGGTCCTGGGCCTGAATCAGGAAGAAATCAACACATTTGGGTTCAGCGTCTGGTAGGGGCTGGTCTTGAACACACGCACCTCAGTATTTCTAGCTCTTCAGCAGCTGCTACAGATAGTAGGGTGAATGTGTGAAGTCATTTCCCTCTCAGGCTATTGTATTTCCATATATGCAGTTTTATATAATGGCACATATTACTTTGATAATCAGGAAAAAATAACCAAAGCTTATACATATGTAGCACCTTTCTTGGAGCTTGGCTTGATTTCTAGTAGACATTCCCAGGCTATTAAGTTTCTGTCATGAGAAATTTGTCTCCAGTTTAAATATCCTCAGTGAAGAAGTGCAACTTGTTTTCCTTTAAGATTTTCATAAACCTTGAGCAGTACCTCTTCTAGTCTGTTATGGGTATGCGCCCTGTAAGAATGTAATATTTATAGGAGACTATAACCAGAATATGCCTCAGTTATGAATACCAACTTCTTTCTAACGGGCACTTTTCCCAAATGGGGTGTTTTTTAATCCAAGCCATATCATTAAAATTATGTTTCAGCCATCAGTAATTATCTCTTTGGTAAGTAGAAATAGTATCCTAAGATGAGGGGGACATTTTACTTTTTTTTCACTACATTTTTCTTCTACTGAACAACACGCAGTAGCTTATTTTTCATTAGATCTAATGACATAATGAAGTGTGCTTTTTACATAAACTGAAATGTTAGTTTGCTTATCAACCTTTCATTAGGAAATATTTCTACAAAAAGAAACATCAGTAAAATTAGAAAACAGAAATTATGTCAAGGATGTTAATTTTGGGGAAATATTAAAGCTAAATTTTAAAATGTTTTCCCACGTGAGTCTAGTGTACACCCTGGATTAAAGTTCACTTTTTTTTTCCATGTGAGTGTATATGGTGTGCATGCACGTCTGTATGTGGCTGCATGTGTGTGCAGGTGGAATTCAGAGGTCAATAGTGGTGTCTTCCTTCGTTATTACTCACCTTATTTTTTTTGATACAGTCTTTAACTGAACCCAGATCTTGCCAATTTGGCTAGTCCAGCCAGTTAGCTGTGCAAGCATTGGACAAGTGACCCTCCTGTCTCACACTTGCATAGCAAGTGCTCTACCAACAGGCCATTGCTGCAGCCCCAAGGGTCACCTATTAACATGAGTCTTAGGGGATGGAGAGATGAGAGGTGGCTCAGTACTTAAAGGGGCTTTCTTGCAAAGCCTGAAGGCCTGGGTTCAGTTTCTCAGTACCCATATCAAGCCATATGCACAAAGTGGCACATGCATCTGTAATTTGTTTTCAATAGCAGAATGCCCTGTAATGCTCATTCTCATTCATGCACTTTCTCTTTCTCTCTCACCCTCTCTGCCTTTCTCCATCTCTCAAATAAATAATTAAAAATGAATTGTGTTTTTGAATGATTGTTCAATGAAATACTATGCAATATCCTAATTTTCAACTTGATGACATGTTTGGTCAATTTTAACTAATTTACCCAAAATAAACCAATATACCTGTCCATCTAACATTCATTTCTATAGTCGCTGATTGAAAGAGCTTACCTGTAGCTATCACATCTGTACTGGTATTTGCTTAGTTTTTCCTAAAGTCTGCAACATGAAGATTATACTGAACTTGAGATTTGTATTTCTGCCTGCATTTAAGATGTGTACAAATAACTATATGTGTGCAGCATTTGAGACTGAACCTAATATGTGACAGAGATAAAATATGTACATGATACTGGTAGAGTGGTCAAAAGGAGCCAAATAATACACACTTCCTTATTGATCGTGGGGGTGACAATGAAAAGTAATGAAAGACATTTACACAGTGAGGGGACAGAATGTAATTTATTTCGACAGTGTTGGGAGGAAAGAACAGGTTTTGAAATCTAGGCTAATTCTTTTTTTTTTTTTTTACATTACTGCAGTAACTTTCTCAGCAAGGCAGATGTGTGCAGCATGTATTTCTTTTTTTTAAACTAACTTTTTTTTATCAACAACTTCTATGATTTAAGCAATATCCCATGGTAATGCCCTCCCTCCCCCTACTTTCCCCTTTTAAACTCCATTTTCCATCTTATCTCCTCCCGATTTCAATCAGTCTATCTTTTATTTTGATGTCATGATCTTTTTCCTCCTATTATGATGGTCTTGTGTAGGTAGTGTCAGGCACTGTGAGGTCATAGCTATCCAGGTCATCCTGTGTCTGGAGGAGCACGTTGTAAGGAGTCCTACTCTTCCTTTGACTCTTACATTATCTTCACAACCTCTTCCGCAATGGACCCTGCGCCTTAGAAGGTGTGATAGAGATATTGCAGTGCTGGGCACTCCTCTGTCACTTCTTCCCAGCACCACGATGCTTTCTGAGTCATCCCAAGGTCCCTGCCATCTGAAAAGAGAAGGTTCTCTACCAAAACTGAGAGTAGCATTAATATATGGGTATGAACATTAAGAGGAGTGCTTACTGAGCAGTTTGATGAGTATTGTATATACCTTTAGCCAGACAGCAGTAGCCGTTACACCCCTAAGGCTCATGGCTACCCCTGTTGTAGGTTTTCAGTATCAGGGATGTATTCCCTCCCATGGAGTGGACCTCCAGTCCAATTAGAGGGCACTTGATTTCCACCATGACAGACGTGCCATTATTGCACACATTGGCTCATTTGGCTTGGCTGGCCAAATATAAGGCTTGTAGTGTCCACTGTTGAGTGTCTTTACTGGTGATTTCTCTTTCTTCCATTGAACTGCATGCAGAATGGTTTTTTCCAGCTTTCTGTCAGCTGGTCTGCATGGAAGAGGTTTTTAGCTTAGTTCCAGCAGGATTTCTCAGTGACCTTGCAGCCCAAGTATGTGGAGTATTCAGCAATAGGGTCTTCCCATTTGGGGGCATCAGGGACCTCCTTGGCCAACAACTCACTGGAAGGTATCCCATTCCTGGCACTGAAAATTTCCTAGTAACAATCTATGGCTCCTGACTGTTCCATTGTGCAAAAAAGTAGGTTTCCATATGACTTATTTATATCCTCTTAGATTTTGATTAGCCCTCCCTCCACTTTTCCTTTACTCAATCTCTTCCCCTTACCTCACTTAGGCCTTTTCACTCCCATTAATCTATTCTTCTACTTACATATATGCAATACCATCCTATTAAGTCCCCCCATCCCTTACTTTCTATTCCCTTTATTATCTCTTTTCTAGCTTACTGGCCTCTGCTACTGAGTTTTCTTCCTACTCACACAGAAGTCCAGTCATCTGTAGCTAGGATCCACATATGTGAGAGAACATACGATGTTTGGCTTTCTGGGTCTGGGTTACCTCACATAGCATAATCCTTTCCAGATCCATCCATTTTCCTGAAAATTTCATAACTTCATTTTTCTTTACCACTGAGTAGAACTCCATTGTATAAATGTGCCATCTCTTCATTATCCACTCAGCAGTTGAGGGACATCTAGGCTGGTTCCATTTCCTAGCTATTGTGAATAGAGCGGCAATAAACATGGTTGAGCAAGTATCTCTAAGGTAGTGATATATGCCTAGGAGTATTATAGCTGAGTCATATGGTAGATCTATTTTTTTGCTGTCTTAGGAACCTCCACACTGATTTCCACAATGGCTGGACCAGATTGCATTCCCACCAACAGTGTAGAAGGGTTCCTCTTTTTCTGCATCCTCGTCAGCATTTATGGTCATTTGTTTTCATGATGGTAGCCAATCTGACAGGAGTGAGATGGAATTTCAACATAGTTTTAATCTGCATTTCCCTCATGACTAGGGATATAGAACATTTTTTAGATGCTTATATGCCATCTGTATTTCTTCTTTTGAGAACTCTCTATTTATTGTTATTGTAGCATTTATTTCTTAGAAAAAACACTTCCTTACTTCATTAGTAAAATCAGTAGTCGCTGGGGAATGTAGTTATATTCTATAGTATGAGCCTGGTCCTATGAAAGAGGACAGCTTGCCTGAGACACTCATGGCCTCTTAGGAGAGGAACGATGGATAGCTGTGTTAGGACCGAGCTGTGTGGCATTAATTACATCTCAGTCTTAGGAAATGCCTATAAGAGATTCTTGAAAGAAAAGGATAGAAGGGATAGAAGAGAGGAAGACAAGCTGAAAACCAGTTTTAAGAGAAGAGCCTTTGAGCTTCTGGTACTGTTGTTTCAAAGTTGTGTAGATGTTGTCACCAGTGCACACTGTCCCCCAAGGAAGTGTTGCTGATCGTGGTCATATAAACACAGAGATAGAAGACCCTTGTCTGAGCAGAACATCTTGGGAAACTGTGTCATCAAACCACTGTGGCTTGAATAAGGAGCCAGGATGGCATCCCAAAGGGCACTACCATTGCTATGTTATAAAAGGAATATAGCCTTGGAACACTCACCAGTTTATGGCCCCTCCCTGTGGTATTGTATGTGGACTGTACTTTTGGGGTAAGTGAGATCACTAACCAGCTGTATTTAAAGTAAAAAATGAATTATGACCATAATTACCATTGGAATGTTAGAGGAGGTCATTATGGTTACAGTTTATAAAAGATAGCTTATGCTGGTTTCTAGAGAATGGATTGGAAAATTGAAGAAAAGCACACACTAGCAGATGTGAGGATGCCATCAAGAGTTAAGTAAAATATATTAGTGGTAGAGTAATAGTGATGGAGCAGAGAGATATTCCTTCTAAAAGACCTCTGATTTTATTTATTATTATTATTATTATTATTAAACTGCTTTCACCCTACATTTTCCATAAGCCCAACTTGGATATTTAATCTCTACCATTTCCCATTCTTTTTCTCCTATTTAAACATTCCCACTTCCAGCTGTGATTTGTCAGATAGGTGATTTCTGAAATCCAGACTCAGAAGACCAGGTATCCTTGTTGGCTGTGTACCACTCACAGGTTTAGTAAGCATATTTTGTGTGTGTGTGTGTGTGTGTGTGTGTGCCTGTGTATATTGTGTGTGTGTGTATATATATATATATATATATATATATATATATACATACACATATTATATATTTTATATTATACATATTATATAATATACATATTATATATATATATATATATATATATATATATATATATATATATATATAAAATCTTAAATCTTATTGGCATGTAACTGGAGACCTTTTCAAGTTACCAACTTTTGATTTATCAACACTTGATAGGTGTTTTTGTCCACCATGCTATGAATAAACCTCTCATTTTTCTATCCTGCTTACTTCTCTGTTTTGATCTCAAGAGTTTGTTCAAGTGTATAGTCAAGTTCTGGATGAACAAAGTGCACATAATTACACTACCAGTCTCATAATTACACAACGATAAAAATATCATTAGTGGGGCTGGAGGGATGGCTTAGCGTTTAAGAAGCTTGCCTGCAAAGCCAAGGGACCTATGTTTGATTCCCCAGTATGCACCAGTATGCACGTAAGCCAGATGCACAAGGTGGCACATGTGTCTGGATTTTGTTTGCAGTGGCTGGAGGCTATGGCATGTCTATTCTTTCTCATTTTCACACTCTCACACATACATATATAAATAAAATATATTAAAAATTCCATTAGTGGGACTCATATTGGTAGTTACTTTTATTTTTAAAGTTGTGACACATATGCTTGCCAACCAGTTTTAGTACATACATTGCAATACACTGATATCTACAGAGTGCACATCCTCAGCTTTGAAAACTTGTAAAATTCTCTCATCTTTGGTGTTTTGACATTTCTCTTCTGTGAAGCATTTTTTCAAACGGTTCTTACTGCAGTTTCCTGATCACTTCAGCATCTTCTTTGAAGTTCGTGTATTAATTTCCTGGGGCTGTTGTAACAAAGTCCTCCAAATGGGGTGATTAAGGCAGCAAAAATGTATTGTTTCACATATCTGGAGGTTAGAAGTGAAGATTAAAGGATCAAGCCCTTTTGCTTCCTCTGAGGAGTGTGTGGGAGACCTGCCCCATTCTCTGAAGACCCTAGCTTCTGATGGTGTGCTGGAACTCTTTGTAATCTTCGCCTTCATGTTCATACGGCATTCTCTGTGTCCTTCTCTGTGTCCAATCTTCCTCTTTTTAAAAAGACTATCAAAGCAAGATGTGGTGCTGCACACCTTTAATCCAGCACTTGGGAGGCAGAGGTAGGAGGATCACTATGAGTTCGATGCCAGCCTGGAACTACAGAGTAAGTTCTAAATCTGCCTGGGATAGAGTGAGACCCTACTTGGAAAAACTAAAATAAAATAATAAATAAATATCTGTAATTGTAAATTTTGGAACCATATTACTTCTACATGGCCTCATCCTACCTTAATTGTTATATCTGCATTGATTTTGAAAATGCTATTTTTAAGTTTGTGTATTATCTTGGTGAAAATGTATGGTTTTATAAAACATTTTATTATATAATTCTATATATGGCTAAAGTATCAAATAAAAATATGGATGCCAAATTGGATGTAAAAGAGCTTAGCAGCTAGTAACACACTCCCACACACATACACACAGCATGTTGGTTTAGTCTACATGAGAGACCTTAGAAGAAATAAAGGACCTAATACTTATATGCCAAACCTACATGTTACAAACCTTACCAGACATTGATTTTCATGTAATACACATGAACTTCAATGAGCAGAGTCTGCCAGCTGCTGTTCCCCATTGTTCTGGTTCATGGACATAAGGGCATTCACCTGCCTCACACTATTCCTGTTTGCTTTTGGGAACCCATTATCACCTCATAAATTTCAAGAAATGATTATCTCAACTATCACAAGTTCACATGGTCTCCATTTCTTTTATGGCTCCTCCACAGCCTCTGATGTCTATTGACCAAACCATGGTTGTCCCTACCCATTGGGTAATGCTAATGCTCCTGTATAGGGTGCCTTGTATGACTTCTGGGTTCCTCAGTAGTAGCATTTGTCTAGTTTCTCTCATACCTTGTCATGTAGGCTAATATCCAAAATATCAGGACCTGCCTCTTGATCAGTAGCAGACCAAAATCTGTGCTCTTAAAACTTCATTTCTTATGAAACATAGTACTATCAGTTTGTTGGTCCTCATTCTTCTGCAATATACATTTAATCTGAAGTATAAGTCCAATGAAGGACAGATGCTAGGCTGTATTTTCTTCTCTATGCTTGTCTGTCTAGCCCTGGGTTCAGTATCCTGCTTGTTCTTGACTTACAGTATAAGGACTATTATGCATGTGAATATTTACAGACAGAATTGGGACTAGAAAATGGAGATTAATTTTGAGGAACTAGTTCTGTCATTCAAAATGTTTTCTCATATTAAGCATTAGATTTACTAAGTAAAATTATGCCTGGTAAATGTACAACTTTGCATGTTTTTGGTCTATTAGAGGAATAGCAAGATCCGTGTAATTTTATCTGTGTGAATGAGGGAAGAGTAATACAGTAGAGGATAGGCCACAAGTGAATATTCTGGAAAGTGAACAAAGGAAAAAGTAAGACAAGTAATGTGATGTGTAAGGAGGCCTGAAGGAATGTGATCAGCATGATCCAGCTAGAGCAGAGCATAGGGGGTGGGGAGTAGATAGCCTAGAGGCCAGCTTCTTAAACTGTGGCTCACATCCCCACGTGAGGTCACAAACTTGAATGTGAGAATCTTCAATTTGGCAACACTAAAAAGATGTTTAAATGTGCAGTGACCCCAAATTAATTCAAAATCGTATGCATAATGAATGTGAGGTGTTTTGGCATCAGTTATCTGTGTTGCATCACGCGAGTGACTTCACTATGGCTTTGGTTCTGGATAGATAACGTGCGCTCTTTGCTCTGTACATGCCATCATGATGTGCATTGCCTGAAACACACTGGCTCAGGTTCAAAGTGTTAGGAATTGCAGTTGTTTTTTAATAAGCTGTGGTGGTTTGATTCAGGTGTCCCCCATAAACTTAGGTGTTCTGAATGCTAGGTTCCCAGCTGATGGAGATTTGGGAATTAATGCCTCCTGGAGGGAGTGTATTGTTGGGGGCAGGCTTATGGGTGTTATAGCCAGTTTCCCCTTACCAATGTTTGGCACACTCTCCTGTTACTTTTGTCCACCTTATATGGGCAAGGGGGTGATGTCTACCTTCTGCTCATGTTGTTGTTTTCTCCTGCCATCGTGGAGCTTCCCCTTGAGTCTGTAAGCCAAAATAAACCTCTTTTTCCCATAAGCTGCTCTTAGTTGGGTGATTTCTACCGGAAATGTGAACCTGACTGCAACAGTAAAGTGGTACCAGGAGTGGGCTGCTGCTGGACACCTGACTGTGTGGCTTTGGCCTTTTGGAGCTGATTTTTCAAGAGGAATGTGGGAGGATTTGAAACTTTGGCCTAAGAGACATCTTGCAAATATAGCTTGATGGACTATTCTGGTCAGAGTTGAAAGACCTGAATGCAGTAAGAACTATGGACTGTGAGGTTTGGTTTATGAAGGTGAGGAAGAGCTTTGCTTGGACTGGGCTAGAGGCAGTTTATGTAAAAACATTGCAGTTATGCCCGTGTCCTGAGAAGCTGTGCAGGGTTGCTTTGCGTAGAAATGAACTGGTGTGAGCAGAGGGATATGGCAGAGAAAAAATGAAATCTTTGGGCCTAAACTGCTGCCCATTCACCTCCAAATTGTTTGAGATTACAACCATTGGGATTGGGCCAGCTGACCTATACTGGGGCAGTAGGAAGAATGTACACTTTTGGAAGGGGTCTGTGTGCTCAAGGAGTGTCCTGTTCTTCAAAATCTGCTTTACTCCCTCCTGGATTAACAAATTAACACCCTACCCAGTATTATGGAGTATAAGAAGTGCAGGAAAGAAAGGGTCATTGAGTTTGCAACATGGTCTTATGTTTTGGAAATGGCCAAGGGCAGTGTGAAGCAGGATTGCCTGCATAGAGGCCTGATAGAGCCATGAGGATGAACCATGGATTGCAGTGGAGACCCAGTGGAGATGCTGGGACCACAAGATGGTTTCCAAGGAAAGCTGCCAGCCCCAATGAAGTTTTCCAGGACTGTGAGTAGCCGAGCTGGAGGGGCGAAATTGGAATACCAGAGACTTGTTGCTGGTTAGGATTATCAGACTTGGAGATTTGTCACTGGCTAGAGTTGTTGGACTTGGAGTTACAGAGTTTTGTGTTTGCCTGTTTTATTTTTATTTATTTATTTATTTATTTTTGGTTTTTCAAGGTAGGGTTTCACTCTAGCCCAGGCTGACCTGGAATTCACTATGGAGTCTCAGGGTGGCCTCGAACTCACGGCGATCCTCCTACCTCTGCCTCCCGAGTGCTGGGATTAAAGGCGTGCGCCACCACGCCCGGCTTATGTTTGCCTGTTTTAAATCTTGTATTGGCTGAATATTTCTTTGCTCTGCCCAATGCCATCTTTTGCAGTGTGAATGCTTATTCTGTGCCATTATGGGTTTTTCAGGTTATTTTTATTTTTATTTTTTTTTTGGTATTATGGCTCAGTTAAAAGATCTTGGACTATGGGGATATATGAACATCATTGGAATTGATAAAATCTATGGGGACTTTGAAAGTTGGACTGAATGCATTGTATTTTATATCATGTATGGATATCAGTTTATGGGGGCCAGGGATGAAATGTGGTGGTTTGATTCAGGTGTCCCCCATAAACTTAGATGTTCTGAATGCTAGGTTCCCAGCTGATGGAGATTTGGGAATTAATGCCTCCTGGAGGGAGTATAATTTTGGGGGTGGCCTTATGTGTGTTATTGTCAATTTCTCCATGCCAGTGTTTGGCACACTCTCCTGTTCCTGTTGTCCATCTTATGTGGGCCGGGGGTGATAGTCACCCTCTGTTCATACCATCCATCATTTGCCCGTGCCATTGTGGAGCTTCCCCTCGAGCCTGTAGGCCAAAATAAACCTCTTTTTCCCATAAGCTGCTCTTGGTTGGGTGATTTCTACCAGCAATGTGAACCTGACTACAACATAAATCATGAATACAAAGTTGTCCACTCTTAGAGAAACATGATTTGCTTATAGAAAACAAAGATTACTAATATGTTACCATCATTTCTTAGCATTTATCAAATTAATATGTTGTTTAATTGTATTGAGTTAGAATGCTTAATTTCAGGATTTGCTTTTTGAGTTGCTGACTTGAGTTTTATGAAAACAAGAAAACCATTAAATGAATTTTGGCTTGGAATTAGGACAGAATTTCCAACAATTTCTCCAGTGACCCTAAACATACTTTTGCTGTTTTATCCTATGTATTTATGTAAGGCAGCATCTTCAGCATTAGTGACTATAAAATCAAAATATTGATAAACTCTGAAAAATGTTGAAGATGCTCTATATTCATTAAATCTTCATGTAAAAATAAACAAATCTAACTCATTCATGTGCAAATTGACTTTACTTTTTAATAAATGGTAACATATATATACATATATATATATGAATTGTTTTAAAATATATTTATGACTTATTTTAAAAATTATTGATTTGTGTGCTTGTTTTATATACCTATATATTTGAGATCATGCAAACATTTCTCCTGAAAACAAGGGCTGTGAGTGGAACAAGTTTAAGAAGTCCTGGTCTTCAGCCTGTTAGATTAAGTACTGTATTAGAAGTGGCCTGTGGGCATAGTGATGTGAGGAGTGGTCCTGGAGGTTGACCAGAAGAGCTCTATTTTGAGCAAGTGAACTTGGGGATTCATTTCTAGAAGACACACAGGTGAATGAGTCTTAACCCAAGTGTCTGCATCAGGGGCTTAGACAGCCAGAATGCTTTTACTGGATAGTGCAGTTGTGAAACCCCTTAGCAGTACGGTAGAGGTCCACAGCTGCCAGGAGTTTTATGACTTGGCATCCTCATCTATCCATATATTATTAATATCACTGGATTGTTTTGAAGATTATATAGTAGATAATGTTTGTGAATCCCTGCACAGTGTCTGGCTTGCAATTAGCATCTAATAAATATCTTCAGTGGTTGGCAAATGAAATATTATCTTTAAAGAAGAGTTTGGGAATGTAGTTAGGATTTAAACAGACAGATGATAATGGACAGTCTTTTATGTGTATATGTACAAATGTATCCATGATATAACTTTTACTTGAGTTGCACTGTTGTACCTCATAGAAAAAACTACAAAATATTATAAACTGAAATTTGAATTTTATAAGCATGTTGCAGGACTTTCTTATGTATAAATATGATTAGTGATGTTAGTGTTAACTGCCACTTACATACGATTTGCCATTCTCCTTGCAAATCAAAATTCTCACAGAAATAACCATTATTTGGATTGCCATTTGCTTTTTCTCTATTTTCTTCTTGGGTTAACTTTATCATATATTGAATTCCATGACTTTGGATTTGCTCAGGTTTTCCTGTGATTAGATTTTATTCTGTCTTATATTCTAAATATCCTAAGATTGCTTCTTTTGATATGGGTATTTGGGGTACCTTTGAGAGCAACAAAATTTTTCTTAGCTCTTGGTTGGGGTGTAACTCGGGAGTTAGAATGCTGGGCATTCACAGCCACACAAAACTTTCACTGAGTCAGTGAATTCCAGGTTCTTGTCTTATCCATTTTAACAAATGAAATCTGTGGACCATAGAAGGTGAAGTTTAAAAAGATTTCATTATAGAGCTTAAGAGAAGGAAAGATGGCTGTGCTCCTGCCTGGTGATCCTGACTAGGGTCTCATACCAGGTGTCCAGGTACTAGCAGGCTTCCAGGAAAGGGAGCCATCCAGATTTACATTCCTCAGAAAAGGAATTAGTTGTCTTAAGAGGGGGTGATCTTCCAGGAATCTTCTGACATTTCTGGCCTCCAGTAAGGTGGAGGCTGTGAGGAAAAAATAGATAAGGAGGAACTAGATTCCCCCTTACAGCCCAAGAACATTTTTTCCGGTTACTTTTTGGGGCCCTGTTGCCCCTAAACTGTTTCACTTTCAGTAGACTGATACAGAAGTTTTTCTTTGTTTTTGAAGAACAGTTCACTGTATACTGCAGAATATCACATTGAGACTCTGCCTATTGCATTAACGGAGAGATCTTTAAGGAGCAAAGGCCAGATCACTTAGGAAAACCACTCTCTTCTTTGGCAATAGTGTTGAACTTGGAGACAAGCCAGACAGAGCCAGTATAAAGTTAGATTCCATTCCATCAGCATAATAGTTAATAATAGTTGACTGACGGGGATGTGTAGGGTGCCCTATTTTCCTCTCCATTCCACTCCCTTTCCATACTCTTTAGGGAATATGCCATTTCTTTCCCATTCCTAAAATTCTTTGCTTGAGTACAACCAGGAGCTGTTGGACTGATGCCCGAGGACAGAGGGGTCTTTCTGAAAGAGTTGCCAATCTGTGCTTCTGGGGAAAAAAAAAAGTTTTTTTTTTCTTTTCTTTTTGTTTTTAAATATCTTCAAAAATGTGGGAAATATGGGAGCTTCTCCAGCTAGTGTTCATACATGAACTAAACTCTTGTCACTCACCTAATCTAATTGAATAGCTGGTAATCAGGGTCACCTCTGGTCTCCTTTTGCCACAAGGGAAATTTAGTTATTTTAGTCGGATTTAGTGTGTCATATATTACTTTACAGATTGAAAATATTTTGGCAGGGAGCTTAGTACTGGTAAATTGGTAACATTTGTAGCTTGCAGCCTTTACTTATTTATTTATTTATTTTGGAGTACAGGTATTTCCAGGATTTGAACTATTCAGACAGTTCCAGCATTCCAGAGGTTCTTTCCCTGAATTCTGCATGCTTAGCTTTGAAGTCATATTTAAGTGCTAAGAAGTATTCCTGAGCATTGCTGAATGTAAGGTTCACTAGTGTAGTGTTTGGGTAAAATTTCAAAAATGTTTTTCTGTATCCAAGTGCTTCATATTCTTAATGGGGTAAGGATTTCAATACTAAGCAGACATGCATAATTTGGTGAAATTAACATTTGGTTTGGGTTAGCAATTATTCTTTACCCCATGTCTCTCCACTACAGAGCCACTTGCTAACTTTTAATCACTACCTTCTCAAGTTTAAGGACTTGGCCAGAGTGATCCCGGAAAGTCTCAACATTTTCCAGTGAGTAAAGTCCATCTCTTTTGGACATCTTGACACCTATCATTAACAAAGCTGAAGACTCCTTAAGGACAATGGAAGAAGGAGGAAACTTGCCCTTCTATATGTATAGCAAAACATAAGGAGGTTGTATGTCAGGTTAAGATAATTCTTAAATAGAGGGCATTGTATCTTCTGGCTGACTGACCCAACATCATATTGCCTCCTTCGTTCTACAGATTATGTTGTGGTTTCAGGTGTTTTTCTCAGGTCAGTTTCTCTATCATTAAAGCTGCAACACCTTTGCTGAGTAGATATCTACGCTTGCATTCTTTTATTACACCACTGTGTAACCGGCACTGGTGACTCTCGGATGCTGATGAATAAACTCCACTTTTAACGTTTTTGTAAATAAAACTAAGAATATGGTGCATAAAGTCCTAAATAATATGTTTAAAGAAAGTTTCACTTAATTAGAATCATATTGAAACACATTCATATTTAATGTAGATATTTTTAAAGATCTAACATGGAAACTGAGTGTAATGGAGCCTTTCTCGGCTCTTGGGTGGGCAATAACTCAGGAGCTAGTGTTCCAGACCCTTTCAGTCACATAGATCTTCCACTGAATTAGTGGCCTCCGGGTTCTTTACTTTTGAATTTTGCCAAATGAAACCCGTAGATCAGAGGATAAAGTTTTGAAAGATTTTCTTACACGGCTTATAGAGACAGAGCTTGTAGAGCTTAAGTGAAGGAAACAATAAAGAGCTCCAGCCCGAAGAGGAGGCCAGAGTAGGGCTCCTGGAAGTGGGAAAGTCTACCTCGAGACTTGGAGACTTTTATGGAGTTTACAGTCCAGTCCCGACACCTGGTTTTCTGGGAAAGGGACTGATAATCTTCCCAGGAATCTTAATTCTTCAGGAAGGGTGTAACATTATATCTTCTAGGAAAGGGAAACTCCTTTAAGGAAGAAGAGATAAGAAAAGGCCAAATCCTTTGGACACTTCTGACCTCTAGCAAAATGAAAGCTGTAAGAACTCCTTTAGGGGGAAGGAGATAAGGAGATAAAAAAGCAGATTCTCTCTTCCAGGCTCAAGGGCATTTTTCACCTTCAGATACTTTTAGTTTATTTTCAAGGGCTCTGTTAACCCTGTCTTACATACACCGTTCATACTCCAACATGCCACTTACCATATTGGTCAAAGTGCATGTGTCCTATCTATTTAATAACATGGTCTAACCAACACTTAGTTTCTCTCTGTACTCTGTAGCATCTTTTTCTAATAGGAGGTGCTTACCAAAGGAGGCTAAATGCTTAATCACAATTCCCTTTACCATTATGTTTCTAAATGTATTTGTGATAGATAAGAAAGATGACTTAGGAAAGCATTCAGCTTGACTCTGCTAACATTTTGTGAACATTACCTTGTGCCAGTCTTAGTCTCTGTGCAGACAGTAGAACCATCTCATGCCCCTTACAGTTGGGGGTGGTGGTGGTGGGGGTAGGGGAGTCACTGGTCTGTTAGAATCTGTTTGTTCTTTGTCAGAATTGTCTAGAAAAGCATGTTATCCTAGGAAATGACATTTGAACTGAATCTTGAAGAATGAAAGCTGGGAAATAAGGACAAATGAGGATACTGAAAGAAAAGGGGCTACAGGAACAGTTACTGCAGCATGTAGTGAGGAAACAGCATTGCTGCAAAGGTGGCAAAATATGACTTCAACATAGCTTAGGTTACCCTGTCACATAATATGATTACATGGATAAAAGACCTTCAAATAAGGCCCATTACTTCCAGATCTTGCGGCTTTGAAGTTTAAGTTGCTACAAGCAAGTTAGAAATTCTTATGAAAGATACAGAAGAGAGAATGTATTGTTTGGGAATGGGATAAGCAGCAGATGTCTTCAAGTGAAGATTTCCTGATACTAAAGCCCCTTACCCTTTGGTGGAAAGCATACTATTATATCACTTGTACATTCATCTGTCCGTATGATAATTAGTTGATCATCTTGACTTAGTGCTCCTAATTAGGAGGACATTAGGTGACTGAGATAGATTTGATATGTCAGTATACAGCTTTTTATAGCAAAGACATATTTTTTTCTCAAACTTACTGCCATTTTAGAGTGGCTCAGATTATTTTTAACACATATATTTTATCATTGTTTTCTATAAGATTGTATGTGTATTCATTTCCTCATCTCAACCTACAGTAAAATAATTACTAAGCAATTTTCTAGCACTGCCTATAGGAACTAAATTTCTGTGAACACACTGTAGTATCAGAGAATCATTTGGAAAGAATGAATAAAGTAGCTATTGTTATTACTCCTGTGGATAATGTCCTGCGTATGAGTCAGAGTTCTCTAGAGGAACAGAATCAGCAGAATGACCACATATGGCAAAGGGCATTGATTTGACTGGCTTACACCATGTAAGGTGGATAGCCCCACACTGGCTGTCTGAATGTTGGAGAGAACACAGTGCTTGCTTAGTCCTTGACACTGAACCCTTCTGCAGTCCTGGTATGGTGCTGAAGAGCCTCTTGTCTTCAGTCTACACTTGAAGGCCAAGGAAGCCCGACTTTGATGTTAGCAAAGATGGCGGCAGCAGGCACAACAGTGGAGAAGACACACTCACCATCAAGAACTAAGGCAAACAAGCAGGCAACGTGGTTTGTCTTTGACCTCTTTATATGTGAGCTGTCACTAGAAAGCAGGCCCACCCTGGGGAGGGAACTTTCCCATGCAGTTAATCCTTTCTGTAGATGCCCTCACAGATCTGCCTTTGTCTCTTAATTCCAGATTCAATCAAGTAGACAATTAAGATTGACCACCACATCCCGTATGAAGAGATTTCATGTTTGTTATACCATTTCCTTCTTAAAATACCCCTGCAAAGAAGTAGTTCTCATCTCATTTTTTTTAAATCAGGGAAATAATTCCTAAGAGGGAAACTGAGGCTGAATAACATGCCAGGCTATACACAGCTAATATGTGGAAGCTTTGTAATTTGAAATCAAGGTGTTTGGATTCCACCATGGGCACTCACATCACTATAGTTTAGATGGGTGTGCTTCAATAAATGGTGGGTACTAAGCATCAGTTTGAGTATTTAAAAGAAAAGCCTGACTTACTCCAACCTATGTGTTCCTCATACAGGTTAAAATTCCAACACTGAAAAAGTATATTTCCACTACTTAGTGTTTAGTTTTAGGGCGTCTTACTGTGTTACTTGTTTTAATAGATTTACTTATTTATTTGTTATTTGTTTCATTTTAACTGAAGTTTTTTTTAAATTAAGAACATACTTTGTATGGATACATCATGTGTTGTTGCCATCTTTCCCTCCTCCCTGCCCCCATTCCCGGGGGCCCAACTCAGTGGGGTTGCTGATATTCCCTATGGGGTTGTGGGTTATGCGTTGTGGGAGTTGCAGTCAGTTATTGGGGAAGGCAGTGCCTTTGGGCATGACGTCATAACCTGTGGCTCTTGCAATCTTTCTGTTCCCTCTTCTGCAAAATTCCCTGAGTCTTGTTGGGTGTGTTTTAAGTCTACTTCAGTGATGAGCTCTCAGGAGCCTCTGGGTCCCTGCTTTGGTAGGTGTTGAATATCCTCAGTCTCTGTCTCCTTCACCCTGGTGCTGCTTGTCAGGTTCACCATGGAAGTAGCACTCTCGCTCGTCTCTCCACTTCTCTGTGGTTTTGCCTGGGCCTTGACTGAGATGTGAGAGGTGGTTTATCTCATCGGGTCTCACTACATTTTGAAAAAGAAAAACATATTCTCCAATGGAGAGTGAAGTCAGCATAGGTTAAATTGGATAAGCATTATTAATTTAGGGAGGGTTTGATGGATGTAACCCTTTTTTTTAGCTAAAGACCAGTGGGTGTTTGACATTGGAGAGCATAATCTTTGTGTCCACAGGATTCACACCTGGTTCCCAGTTCCATCTATGGGCTCCTTTCCACTGAGCGGATCTCTTAGCCAATCAAAAAGCTATCGGTTACCCACCAAAGCTGTGTGTCACCATTGCACTAATATGTCCTTCTTGTCAGGCTAGTTGCTTCTGAGTAGCTTAGGCCCCTGCTTCCTCACTGTCTCCCAGTAGTTCATGTAGCACTTTCCAGCACTAGACGGACTGTCAGGGGCCTTGCTGTCTTCAAAACTCTGCTAGGTCTCTCAGTGTTTTGTTGGCAGCAGATGGTGTCTTCAGCAGTGGGGTCTTACCTTCTATCTTAGGCAGGTAATCAAGTGCTTTGACAGAAGCCTGTCTTGGTTTGGGGACCTCATAGGTCTCCAATCAATAGTTCATTGTGGGTAGCACCTTTTATTTATTCACGAGCGAGAGAGAAAGAGAGAAAATGGGCACAACAGGACCTTTAGCCACTGTAAACAAACTCCAGACTCATGTGCTACCTTGTGTATCTGCCTTTCCATGGGTACTGGCAAATCCAACCTGGGTCCTTTGGCTTTGTAGGCATGTACCTTAACTGATAATCTATCTCTTCATCCCTAAGTAAAGGTTTTGTGGAATCATTTTCTTACATCGGAGGTAGAAAATTACCATCATAGAAATAGACACAAGGAAAAAAATATAAAATCCTTTTTTGTGACTAAATATGTTGTTGGATGTTGCAAAAAAAAACAAAAAACAAAATCTTTCATTAGAAATTACATTTCACAAGCCTATTTTGGAATAAAAAAGGACATGTTCCTTGTTTTGTTTAGATGTAACAGGTTAATTAGCTGTAAACTCTGTGTGAAACAATTGTCACCAACTTTGTGAGCAAGTCCTTTTAGTGGTTGTAGAATTGAGAGCACTTACATGTTCATATACTCAGCAGTCTGTGAAGGAAGTATTTTTAACTTGTTTCATGAAATGTGATCTAATTTACTTCCTTCATGTCTCATAGACTGAGGGCTTTGAGTGATTGGAATGACACAAGGTGTACCCTGCACATGTGTTAAGATCCACACCCAATGGGAGAGAGCCAGTGTCCTCTTGGTCAAAGGGTTTGTTTTCTGTCACCAGTAGCCCAGATTCCACAGTGGAATTTTCTCCTTTGTCTCTGTTCTCTTCTTATTATAAATGTCATATTTTCTGTCATGATACAACATCACACACTAACCCAGTGAAAACTATATTGATAAATACATGGGAGCGCTTATCTGACATTTGCCATACTTTGTGTATATATGTTCATATTTTTAGGTAGTTTTATTTCATCATTTTGGCTGTAAACTCTGAGGGCAAAGCTCATTCTTTATCATTCTTTTCATTCTGCAGGGACATCATGATAATTTTATATAGCAAACTTTCAATATACTTTATTGCTCCTGGATTTTATGTTCAATCATTTCATCATACAGTAAATAACACTGAATAGAACAAAAGAGAGGGGAAAGTCCTAGAATTCCAATTTGAGTAACTGAGGTAACTTCTCTTTATAATGTTTTCCACTTGATTTTCATGGACCTTTGCTGGACTTACAACATTTTTATTGCAATACAGTGTATTTACTTCTTAGTAAATTTATATCTACTAGTCTTCCAGTCTAGCATGACCTCTAACCTTTACATCTAAATAGTCTTCATATATTCAGATCCAAGACATCAGCCAGGATGTATATTTGGAGCTGTGAGGTATTACATGTGATGTTAATCTGGTTTGACCTTGGTACCTCATATTCTTCTAGCCCAAGTTTATGGTTTACATCACAGCTTTTTGAGTTTCTTGCCTTTAAATTCTGCTTGCCCTATGACTAGTTCTGATGGTTCACTGTTGCATTCCATTTTTCATGCTTTTCTGCATTTGCACATCTTATTTGTTCTCTTTATAAATAATCCTGCCCACTTTTGAGTCAGATGTGCTAACATTGTTTGATGAGGTCACTCTTAAATGTCTCTTCATGTTTCAGGGTGGTTTTATTTTTCTTCTTTCTTGAGAAGTCTTCATCAACCTGCCCAAACTTCTGTAGCCATTCTCACCTGTGTCCCAGTCCACAATTCAATGTATGTACTCATCATGCTGTATTCTCATCACTTGTTGACTCTGTCTTATTGCAGTCAGGTTCACATTGCTGGCAGGAAACACCCAACCAAGAGCAGTTTGTGGGAAAAATGGGTTTATTTTGGCTTACAGACTTGAGGGGACTCTCCATGATGGCAGGGGAAAATAATGGCATGAGCAGAGGGTAGACATGGCCTCCTGGCCAATATCAGGTGGACAACAGCAATAGGAGAGTGTGCCAAACACTGGCAAGAGGAAGATGGTTATAACACCCATAAGCCCACCCCCAACAATACACTGCCTCCAGGAGGCTTTAATTCCCAAATTGGCATCAGCTGGGGACTGAGCATTCAGAACACCTAAGATTATGGGGGGCAACTGAATCAAACCATAACATGTCTCTACTGGATTTTGTGCTCTACGTAGTTCAATAAATGTTAGAATGTGAATGACCTGTGCTATTTCATTTTGGGTCATTGCCATTCACCTGCCCTGCATCTACTTTGAAGATATCGTGGATACTGCAATTTAATTAAAACTACTAATGGCATATTTATATAGCCTTCGGCTTCAGTACCATTCACGTTGCTGGTAGAAATCACCCAACCAAGAGCAGCTTCTGGGAAAAAGTGATTTATTTTGGCTTACAGGCTCGAGGGGAAGCTCCACGATGGCAGGGAAAAACAATGACATGAGCAGAGGGTGGACATCACCCCCTGGCCAACATAAGGTGGACAATAGCAACAGGAGAGTGTGCCAAACACTGGCATGGGGAAACTGGCTATAACACCCATAAGCCCGCCCCCAACAATACACTCCCCCCAGGAGGCATTAATTCCCAAATATCCATCAGCTGGGAACCTAGCATTCAGAACACCTAAGTTTATGGGGGACACCTGAATCAAACCACCACACCTTCCCTCCCTTCCTCCCTCCCTTCCTTCCCTCATTCTTGCTCCTTCCTTACTCTTTATCTGCTTCCCTCCCTCCCTCCTTTCCTTCCTTCTTTCCTTCCTTTCTTCCTTCCTTCCTTTCTTCCTTCCTTCCTTCCTTCCTTCCCTCCCTCCCCTCCCTCTGTTCTTCTCTCCCTTCTTTCCTTTTCTTTTTTCCTTCCTCCCTTTCTCCCCTCCTCCTTTCCCTTCTTTCTGTTTCTTTTCCTTACTTCTTTCCTTTTCACCTTTCCTCCATCCCACTCTCCTTTCCTCCCTCTTCTGGATGATATCCTGATTTCAGGGTTCCTTAGATCATGCTCCTATTTGTGGATTGCTTGGATGACTACCAGCCAGCTATGTATGTGATAAGTTTTTCTGAACAATATCATGGACTTTTCCCAGGTCTTTCTCATTCTTATAGTCAGTTATAACTTTCCTTGACTCAATACATGACAGATGAATAAGAGTTTTTAATTTTTAACAGTCAGTTTTATTCAAAAAAGAAGGTTGGAGAGATTGCTCAGTCTCAGTGTTTAATATGTTTGCCTACAAAAGCTAATGAGCTAAGTTCACTTCCCCAGTACCCATATAAAGCCAGATGCACAAAGGGGCACATGCATCTGGAGTACATATGCAGCGGCTGGAAGCCCTAACAGACCCATTCTCTTTGTCTTTCTTTCTCTCTCTGTTTGCAAATAACTAAATAAAAGAAGTTAAAAAAAAAAAAAGAGTACCAGAGCTAAGGATGTAGCTTGATTGGCACAATGCTGTCATAGCATGGATTGACTAACCCAGCATTGCATAAACTGAGTGTACTGGCATCAGCCTATAATCCCAGCACTTTGGAGATAGAGGCAGGAGGATCTGGAGTTCAAGGTCATCCTCACCTAACTAGGGAATTTAAGGCCAGCTAGGGATACATGAGACATTGTCTCAATAAAAACTAAAATTAAATAAATATAAAAAGAAGAAAATCAATATTGTTCCTCTAAAAATATTCATGAGGAAGAAATAAATAGCTTGAAAGTAAAGTAATTTGTTTATTTATTTATTTTTATCACTTAAATTTTACCTGGATTGTTTGTTGTCATTCATTATTTTATTTTCTTCTTATTGGTCATCTTCTTTTCCACCCATTTCTAAATTTCCTTCTGAATTGTAACTATTGTATTTCTTTAACGATTTGCTCATAGCTGGTTTGCTGTTCACTTTTCTCTTCACTCTTATTGTGGAAAATTTGAACATGTAGAGAAGATATGTAATGAACTTCCTTGTATAGATAATTTAGCTTCAATAGTTATCCTTTAAGAAGCTTTTCCTTGCATTTTTTGGCTATATTTGAAGCCACTTATTTATTTTTTATTTTTAGTTTTTATGAGGCAGGGTCTCACTCTAGTCTAGGCTGACTTTGAACAGTCCCCAGGCTGGCCTCAAACTCACAGCAACCTTCCTATTTCTGCTTCCCAAGTGCTAGGATTAAAGGCATGCATCACCACACCTGGCTTACTGCTTTTATTGTAAAGCAAATCCCCAACTTATTTGAAAGTCCAGTAATATAGTGTTTGTAAAATATTGGCTCAGCAAGATATTCTCCTCCTTCTATTATCAGACTATAACCAAACATCATTCTAAGATATATCTGTCTATCTATCTATCATCTGCCTATCATGTATCATCTATCTATCAATTGATCTATCTACCTACCTACCTATCATCATCTATCTTTGTATCTGATTTTATCACTACTGATATTCATCTTTTTTCATCAAAGTATTTTTAATTTTTTGTTCTGTCTCATTTTCTAGTTATGCTTTATGGAAAGTGGCCTTGGGATACTCATAATTTTAAGTAATAATCAAATTCTTTGGTAAAATTGCTTATCAGTTTATCAGATTAGGTAATTGGCTTCTTGAAAAGGTTTTGGCAGACTTCCAAGTAGTAGGAGACATGATAGGTGAATTTTGATTGAGGCAGCTGATATGAAAGCCTATACAAAGTATTACTCACTTAGGATACATCGTAGAAAGGATGGGATGGATGTCAAAATAGAGAGCTAGAAAATATAGATGCCACTTAAATGTCTTAAGGGGGACTGACACTTCAAAAAAATAGAGGTGGGGATGAGAGAGACAGACAGGCATACAGATACAGGTTGATAATATACTTTGCTTATTTTTATTTGGATTGGCAAATATTCTTCTCAGTTACAATAGGATAATACCAGCTACCACTAGTATTATCCCATCACAACTGGAATCTCATAGTGGTATGTAAGAAGTTTATAGTGGTCATTTATGGATAAAATCTGATCCTTCTCTCTCTTCTTAAATGAAAGAATATAATTACAGAAAACAAAAAGCAAAGCTTACTATACTTGTCTCTTTGTCTATGCTTTCGTTGACTGTCTTCAACAGAAAGAAATACAAAGATATTAAGTGAAAAATTGCAAATATAAGCAATTCATAAATTTAAAGTTAGGTACCATTCTGCATAATTTGATGAAATTTCTCAGAATCCACTGTATCCCATTCTGAGGTCCAAAGCATTCTTCTGTCCAGCATATTCTTACTGTATAACCACCAGCCCATTAGTCACTTAGTGGTGTCTAGGATTGCCAGGGGGACTGTCTCAGAATTGCAGGGTATATGTTCACGAAACCCTCATTTTACTGTACAGTAGCCACAAAGCACAAGAATGGTGATGCAGACAAGGCCCTGGGGCATAATCACAGCTGGGCAGATTAGCTGTGGTCCTATGAAGTAGTAATGCAGGGCATTTTAAACAAAGCAACATGCAGAGAGCTTGGTGTTGTTGAGGTTCAGACACGTGCTGGAGGTCTTGGAACACACACTCTGTAGGGGACTACTGTGTTTGAAATTTTGTTGATGTCATGATGATGTTTTAGTGTTATCACATCATCCTGATGTATCAGACACTAAGATCCATCAGACAGCTCTTATCCTCCAGAGATTTGGAAATGGAAAACTCAGACAGTAGCATCAGATTGTGAACAAAGTTGGTTAAAACTGAGGATAAGAAAGGCCAGAGTGTGGCAGTAAATATAACCAAGAGAATTCCATTCAGTATGATGTGTGGTCCTGTATCTGGGACCGAAAATCAGGGGCTGAGTGGTCAAACTTTATTTTATCAGAATCTTTTTTATCTCTTTCTTTCTTTTTTTTTTTTCTTTCTTTCATTTTTTTTTCTTTTTTTGAGGTAGGGTTTCACTGTGTTCCAGGCTGAGCTGGAACTTACCCTGTAGTTCCAAGCCCCCCTCAACCCCACAGTGCTGGGAATAAAGACATACATCACTACACCTGCTCCTGAATCTTAACGTATTCTTCTGGAGCTGTTTCAAAGGATTAAAATGACCTGGTGTTTGTGGTGAAAACAAAGTCTTTGGCTCTTCAACTATTAACCATGGGATTTTGGTCCAGTCAGCTGAGTTTTCTGGAACTCAGTTGCCTTACATGTGGATTGGGCACAGTAACACAACCTACCTCATATTGAGGTGTTAGTAACCAAGGAGATGGAAGCTTTGCAACACTCTGCTCTGTAGATAGAACTATCTAAGTGACATTCCAGTGTAAACTCATAAACAAATTTGTGTTCTTCATGACCTCCATAACACACAGACTTGGTTTCTGGAAAGAACATAAGAACTATTACTTTTCAATAAAGTATGTGAAGGGAGAAAAACATGATACTATCTATCCTTATTAGCACATATTAATTACCTGCTAGTAGAAATCACTGATATTTTCATGCATTCAAGCATCCTGCATTAATCGCCTCCATCTACCCTTCCCCTTCCAACATTGCCCCTTGCCCCCTTCAGAGTCCCCCTTTTAAAGAAAAGCATATTATTACTATTTCAACAGGTGGTTTATTTCTATCAATACTTTTATGTTTCCTTATAAGTTTCAGCCATTTTTCCTACTTTTCCAAAATATACTTAACAAAACATATATCTACATATTCATAATTTTTAAAATTTATTTGTGTGTGTGTGTGTATGTATGCCACATTCTCTTGCTGCTGTAAACAAACTCCACGTGCATGTGCCATATTTATGTCTAGTTTCACTTGGGTGCTGGGGAATAAAACCCAGACAGCAGGCTCTGGAAGCTAGGGCCCTTCATTGCTGAACTATTTTCCCAGCCCAGTCAGGTAGCATCAGTTACCTGTTTAAAGATTTTAGGACACAAGGGTATGCAGATTTATCAGTGGGATTCCTAGTGAGCTCATAAGCTCTAAAGCTCAAAATAAGTATAAGAAATTAGATTTTAAATGGAAATAACATTTAACTCAGGTAAATGGGAATCTCTATGAGTCACAAAAGCCAGTTTAAGAAAAAAACAGGTAAATTATATTTGCTACAATGTTGTTTCTTTCTTACCTCCCTCCTACCCTTCTTCCATTTCTCCTTTCCTTCGTCCCTCTTTATTTTTCTTTCTCCTTTCTTTCCTTCTTTCTTTCGTTCTTTCTTTCTTTCTTTCTTTCTTTCTTTCTTTCTTTCTTTCTTCTTTCCTTCTTTTGTTCTCTCTTTTTCTTTCATACTTTTTTCACTGTGAATACTCACTGGCCTCAAACTCCTGAATGTTGTGCCTCAGCCTCCCCAGTGCTGGGAATAGTGACATGTGCCTCTATGTTGTGAGGTTCATTAATTTTATTGTTGTTATTATTATTTGTATTCACTGTAGATAAGAGGTAATGGATGACATATAATATAATATATTTAATATTTATTTAATATTAATATATTTAATATAATATTTAATATAAATTCTTAGGGATAATTTAAGTTTAATATGCCAAAGAAATAATTATTTCAGTTGCAAGAAAAATACTGGCAGCAATTCAGCCAAAGCATGCCCTACACTTTAATGCATGGAAACGTGCACTTTTCAGGGATATAATTTAAGAAGTACTTATAAACAAATGAAAAGTTAGCACCATTGCTTTTTCTAATATATATTATTTACATCTGATTTTTGTCACGTTAGGAATTTTATTCTTTTAGAAAACAAGATTGTATAGTACAATCACTTAATGTTACCAATATTCCATTGAAACACTGTCAGTGTTTTGAAATAAATGAAATACCTATAAGTAGATTTTTTCCATAGAGGTGAAAAACTATATGACATGACAGCTTCAAACCTGGGAAAATAATAATTGCTCTAATGGAATTTTATGAGATTCAATTCAGTTTTTTCCTGATTGTTTAAAAAAATCTGTCTTAGGGTGAGTGGGGCAATGTCTCACCAGGTAAGAGCACTTGCTGCGCAAACATAAGGACCTGAGTTCAATCCCCAGCCTCCACGTAAAAGGTCAGGCATGGTCACACATGACTGTACCTGTAGTCCTGAGGTGGGGATGGGTGTTAGGGACAAGAATCGTTACTAGGGCTCCCTCCTCTGAGATTCTTAACTGAAAAATAGGGAGTTTCAGGTTCTGTCTCAGGACAGTAAGGCAGAACACCTAGCGTCTTCTTCAGGCTTCTCCAAAACATGCACATAGGGCATGCAGACTTACACGCATGCAGACTTACACATATGCAGACTTAGAAGCATGCAGACGTACATGCATGCAGACTTACACACATGCATATACCACACATGCACAACACTCCACATCTACACACATGCATACACAGCACATGCACACCATGCATATTACACATGCACATATACACACCCGAAAAATCGAGTGTAAATGATTTCTTTTGCAGAAGAGTTGTTAAAGCCACTTCTTTATAATCAGCAATTAAAAACGTGAATGCATCCATGTGTTCTGGAATGTGCCTATGGAGCTCTGTGGAGCCTCATTTTGCTTACAGTTCAGTGTGTGCCATTGACTTGAACTTGATCAAATCTTGTCCAGTGGTGGCATATTCTTACTGTTTGCTTGTGATTTTATGTTAGTACTTAAGTGCTACTAACATAGAAGTTGTATGAAACTGTCATATCAACATTTTCATCTTTCATCCCAAAACAGCAGATGAGTGTATATGGTTCAGGCTAGGGAGGGGGCTCAGTGGTGAAAGTCACTTGCTGTGTAAAGCCCAAAAACTAGCGTTCAGATGCAGAGGCAAATGTGCACGCATCTGTCATCCCAGCATGCCTATAGCAAGTTGGAAGGTGGAAGCAGGAAAATCCCAAAAGCTCACAGGGCAGCAATTCTGGCAAATACCACGGAGAACAGGAGAGACTGTCTCAAACAAGGTGGAAGGTGAGCACTGACTGACGTTGCCTTCTCGTTCCCCATGTGCACATGTCCCTCCAACCCATGATAAGTAATGCATAAGTATGATATGTTTAGTATCAATTCCTTAATGGTTATGTTGGTATATAAGCACTCTCTTTATGGATGTTTTCTGTCCTCCTTCTTCCAACTCCTCCATTTTCTTCTTCTCCTCTTCCTCCTTCTCTCTTCTTTGAACTTTTTATAAATATCATTTATTTATTCACTTTTTGCAAGCAAAGAGAGGGAGAGAATGAGTGTGCCACTGCAAACAAACTCCAGTAGCATGTGCCACTTTGTGCATTTGGCTTTATGTGGGTACTGGGGAATCAAACCTGGGTTGTTAGCCTTTGCAGACAAGTGTCTTAATCACTGAGCCATCTCTCAAGCTGCCCCCCTTTTTTGCATTTTTACGAAATATTTTATTTTTATTTCTTTATTTGACACAGAGAGAGAGAAAGAGAATGAGAGAGAGAGAATGAGAGAGAGAGAATGGGCACGCCAGGGCCTCCCGCCACTGTAGACAAGCTTCAGATGCATGTGCCCCCTTGTGCATCTGGCTAACGTGGGTCCTGGGAAATCGAACCTGGGTCCTTTGGTTTTGCAGGCAAATACCTTAATTGCTAAGCCATCACTCCAGCTACTTTTTTTTTTTTTTTTTGCATTTTTGAGGCAAGGTCTCACTTTGTCTAGCCCAGGCTGAGCTCTGAACTTAAGGCCATCCTCCTATTTTAGTGTTCCAAGTGCTGGGATTAAAGGTGAATACCACCACACCCAGTTTACAAGTTTTATTTTCAAAGGAGAGTTTTCTACTACACGAGAAAAGCAGTATTTGATAAATAGCAATCTGTATTTAATATTAGTAACAAACTGTTTGCCACTTTAAAAATCTTTGACATATAGCATCCACATTGAAACTCATTGTGACATTACATTAGTTGTATGTGTTTACCACAGAGTTTTTCCAAACTTACTTGTCATTTGAACTTAATTCCTGATTAATTTTAAATATATTCACCAATGCACTAATCTTATGTATTTGGATGATTGGCAAATTAACACATACAAGATGCCAATAGCTTGTTTTACTAATGCTTAAAGTAACTTTGATCAAACTTTCCCCAATATATGTTTAATGTCAATAAATGGGAGTGGAGCATGATTAAATGCTGGTTAGAACATATTTAGGCCAGCAGAACAAAATACTGGCAACGTATGACATCAGATACTTCATATGGCTGGGGACATTAGTATCTCCTTGGCAGAGTGCTCACCTAGCACATGCAAAATCCTGGACTAGATCCCCAGTGCTATGAAACTACAGCAGCCCTTACCTTGGGCATTGGTCCTCAATCTGAAACAATTTGTTTGTTTCTTCGTAGGATGGAGCAGTGGTGCACACCTGTAGTCCTAGTCCTCAGGAAGCTAAAACATGAGGATCACAAGCTTAAGTCCCACCTGGGTTTCATAGAAAATGTGAGGCTAGCCTGCATTATGTAAGAAGATCACATCTCCATAGAAAAAGCTCATTTATATTAAAAAAGAAACACTTTAAAAATATTTTTTTTTAATTTGAGAGAGGGGGAGGAAAGGAGAGAGAGAGAGAGAGAGAGAGAGAGAGAGAGAGAATAAAATGGACATGCCAGGGCCTTTGGCCACTGCAAATGAACTCCAGACACATGTGCCACCTTGTGAATCTGGCTTATATTGGTTCTGGGGAATAGAACCTGGGTCCTTTGGCTTTTCTGGGAAGGACCATGACGGCTAAGCCATCTCTCGAGCCCAACAATGTAACACTTTTTTTTTTTTTTTTTTTTTTGAGGTAGGGTCTCACTCTAGCCCAGGCTGACCTGGAATTCACTCTGTATTCTCAGGGTAGCCGCAAACTCACGGCGATCCTCCTACCTCTGCCTCCCAAATGCTGGGATTAAAGGCGTGCACCACCACTGCCGGCTCCAATGCAACACTTTTAAAAACATTCTTCAGCATTTCTACTTAGGCAGACTAATTCATGCTAATGACAGCTTATTAGCACAGTAGATAGTGAAGGAACAATTAATCTGTATGCCATTTCAAACCATGTTATGGCAATTTCACCCATGGTAGAAATTTGAAATACCTTGATGGTTTTTTTTTTTTTTTTTTTTATTTGAGAGAGGGAGAAAAAAAATGAGTGGGTACACTAGAGCTTCCTGCTACTGGAAGGGCACTTCAGAAGCATGCACCACTTTGTACATCTGGCTTTGCATGAATATGTGTGATTTGAACCCTGCCCTGTAGGCTTTGTAAGCAAGCATCTTTAACTTGAGCCTTCTCCCCACCTCCTTTTTATGTTAGTTTTAAGAAAACAAATTGATGCTATCATTAGGGTCTAGGCCCATCTTCTATACTGAATAGAAAAGGCTCACATTTAAGGAGCATTTAAAAATTGTAATAATTGGGGCTGAAGAGATGGCTTAGCAGTTAAGGTGTTTGCCTGCAAAACCAAAGGACCCAGGTTTGATGCCCTAGGACCCACATAAGCCAGATGCAGAGATGGTATGCATCTGGAATTCGTTTGCAGCGGCTGGAGGCCCTGGTTGTGCCCATACTCTCTCTCTTTTCTTCTCTCTCTGAAATACATAAAATTTAAAAAAATTGTAATACAGTTCTTTATCACCATATTAACAGAATATGTAATACTTAAAGGCTTAATGAGGGAAATTTAACAGAATGTGTAAGGGGATGTCTTTGTTTTCTTTTTCCCTATCAAATAGCTTTAAAAAGGTTGATATTCTGACACTTCAGCCAAATGTGGAAAATATTAAAGTAGAGGACAGAATCTAGAGTCTCCATGTCATTTAAATCTGTTAAAGTAATGCTGTCTCCATTTATATATACATGTGTACACATATGCATATATACAGGTATATACAAGCATAACCATTGTTCTGACTTAAGGGTTTGTTGATATTATATATGTCCTATAGCTAGTGCTGGATTTTAATCTCTGACATAATTATTTATATATAATTGTTATAAACATGTGTATATATATATATTTCATAGTAAGTTGCTATTTAAAGGTAAAATATAATGGGAAAATCCCAGGGTTTTATTCCAGTTTTTACTTGGAGATGGATACTTTTCTTTTAAAGTTCTTGTGTTCTTACGGTTTCTACTTTACTCTGCTGTCTGTTGGTGTGATCTTTTGATCAATGCCCTGAACTTTTGCAACAAAATAAAAAATAATGTGACTTTTATAAGTTTGAGTGTACTATGTAAATATATTCAAAGATCCAGGAAGTGTGCAACTCTGTGGACCTTGGAGATTGTGAAATTAAAATAGGTACTTTTCTTAATCTCCAGTTAGACAGTTTTTATCATATTCTGAATTCCTTTTAATTTGGGTTCTTCATAAACTTGGAAAATGTCTGCTTCTCTGGAAGTTGAATATGGCCTTCACTTTCTGGATTTACATCTTGTACATTTAATCCAAGTTTTATGTTTTAGAAACACACAGCATATATTGACATTCTGCTGCTTTTCTTAGGGTGTAAAAGGAAAATCCTTCAGTGATAAAATGCACAATCAATTACCCATTAAGCATTTTGAAAAATTCTGTGAGTGCAACATTTCCATGATGACAGGGAAATGGCTGATGTTAATAGTGAGGAGCCATCATTTGCCTCATACTTCCCTGAAGTAGTCTCTGTTTACACTTTGCATGTTCTTCTGGGGTAATTACAGAGTTAGTTTATTTCTATTTACTGAATGGGAAATTGAGATACTAATATATGCCCTCAATTTTATTCACCAAATCACATCCCCAGCAGCAAATAGATTTAGGAATATCACATGTAGTCCTCTGTCAGGTCACTGTTTGTCTCTAGTGCATATTGAGTGTGTCGTTTTCCTTTATTAGCTCTTACTGATGATGCTTCTCAAGCAGTGGGAGAAGAGTCCTCATTTCCACTCCCCCCAGTCAGGCAGAGTATAAACTTATGACATATGACATATTAAGTAGAAGATTTGAGGCTAAGTATTTACATCTATTTCTTTATATCTCTACCATCCTGTGCCCCAAATAGCACTGTTCTTTTGTTTGTTTGTTTGTTATTTTATTTATTTGAGAGCGACAGACAGAGAGAGAAAGAGGCAGAGATAGAGAGAGAGAATGGGCGCACCAGGGCCTCCAGCCACTGCAAACAAACTCCAGATGTGTGTGCCCCTTTGTGCATCTGGCTAACGTGGGTCCTGGGGAATCGAGCCTTGAACAGGGGTCCTTAGGCTTCACAGGCAAGCACTTAACCACTAAGCCATCTCTCCAGCCCCGAGCACTGTTCTTATGTTAGATGATAAGTATTCTATCTTAATACATACTGACTTAAACGCCACTAAATAAATTTTAAAATGAAAAGTTGATTAGGCATATTTTTGAGAATATAGTATAAAGTTAAACAGGAAAATTTATAGAACAGGGTGTGGAGGAGGTTTCTAATAGTTGTTTCAGTAGCTTCAATTTATTGTTCATGTGCAATTTAAATTGATTTTTCAAATCATATTCTAGTCTATACTTGATTTCTATTGTTTAAGTATTTGTTTGTGTGTTTCTTCAAGATAGGGCCTCACTGTAGCTCAGGCTGACCTGGAATTCATGATATAGTCTCAGGGTGTCCTTGAACTCATGGCTCTCTTCCTACTTCTGCCTCCCAAGTGTTCGGATTAAAGGTGTACACCACCAATTTAACAGTTTTCTCTAATAGCGTACAACAAGAACACTAGTAAATATTTAGTCTGGGCATAGGCTTGAAAAGGTGTCCTGTCACTAAGGAAATAAAGGTAAATAAATATGTTTCCTTCTCATATTGGGCTTACTTTCAGGAGTGCTGAAGTTCCCTAAGACTTCTAGAAGTTCATAATTAAAGGTGAGGTGTATAGACAGGTCTTTTGCCTTCTCTAATTAAGAATAAGGTGCTTGGTGATATATTCAACTACAAGACAGGCTTACACCCCATGAATGATAATGATAATAAAATCTGAGTTGTAGATTGTCTGTACCACATTATTCTCTACTATCTTATAGTACTACATATTTTTGCTAGTTCTACTCAATATACTTTCTAGTGACATTGGGAGTTTAAAAGAAAAGGAGTAGCTGACTGGTCACATTCAGGAAGATAACCAGTGGAAATAAGAGAGAGTAAGAAAATGAAGCTTTTCTTGACCAATTAGTGACAGAAATTTCTGAGTTACTTATTATTTTTCATCATTAGCTTATTTGATTTGGAAAAGGAAAGGTTTTAATTTTACCCTTGTCATATGGTACAAGAATTCACTGTTTCGAAATGGAACTGACAAGTGAATTTCATTAAGACAGTTAATAGGCAGCACAGTGAAAGCTTTCCACTATCATCAGCATGAAGAAATTTTAGCCAAGCTATTACTTTTTGACCAATGTTCTATTACTTGCCATGACAATCTTGTATTTAATGATGGTGAATAGAATGGGTTGAGGAGGTTTCATTTTAAATATTCATTCTAACTTTTTGCATTTCTTTTCAAGGTTTATTTTACATTTTAGTGCTATATTCCTGATGAAAAATATTAATAATTGTGTTTACATTTGTAATGGAGACAATCTAGGAGTTATTAGTGAGATCTGACAACCTATACTGACATGCCCATTTTCAACAGGAAGTATTGTGCTTCAATTGCTTATGTTATAAAAACAAAAATTCACATCAGTAAAGCAGTAATGAAATGAATAATTTTTTCTGATGTGTGGTAGGATTCCAAGCCCAAAGTTCTGTGAGTTTATTCTCATGGCTTTGAGCCCTTCTTGTTCTCCATTCTGTGCCTTTATTCTAATCTCTTCTGTTCATGCAGACAGAATCATGCAGAGTTGTGATCTGTCCTCATCTTCATGTGATGGAAGAATAGGATGGGAAAACTATCCCGTAACTGACATGGTCTTTTCAATATGTCCCATATAAAAATTGTGGACTACAAATATGTGTGGTTTGAACAAATGTTCACAGCTTGCCAGCTTGAAGCCAGGGACACGGCCAGATTTTAGATCCACTCACTGCACTCACTCCTCTTTCTCTGCAGATTGCTCACTCCGTTTGTTACGTAGTGTCTCACCCATTTGCGTCCTAGTGATGAGATGTGTCTTCTTCAGAGTTGCACATCTTAATGTATTCTCAAGTCCATTCTCAGTGACTAGTAAAAATATTCATAGAGTTCCTAGTTAAAACATGAGTGGCATCATCAATGGAGGAACTAATGTTGGATTCCCATATTGTAGTTTTTTTCCCCCTGTCATTTGGTTTCCCTTGTAGCAACAGTATGTATTATGAAGGCATTTGGCTGGTTCATAGACACTATTTTCAACTCAGCCATGTTGTTCTGATCCTCAGCTGAATTTTAATACTTACCAGAAAGATTGCTTGGGAGTTTAAAAGGGTGAATGGTGAAGGCTAGTAAACCAATGGACCTTTACCGGCTATTAGTAGGGTTTTTCTTATTCTTTTCACGTGCCCCTTCCCTTGCTAGTCATGTCCCACAGCTGGCCCATCTTGTGAATGAAATCCTATCCCCCCAATGACACGGTATCTGGCCTTAAAGACCTCTAAATCTTTCATTTCCAGGAGTACTATTTGGAAACTTTACTGGATCTTTTTTCCTCTTCTTAGAGTTTGCATGTTTTATTTAGAGACCTTTGCCCTCCTGGCACCCTATGCTGAGAACTACTTACTTTGTTGGGATTGTCTCTGTCCCTAACTTGACTATGAGCTGAGTCTGTCTCATTCACCTCTATATCTCTCACACCTAGTGGTGTCTTGAATATGTATTGCACCTGATAAATATTAATTAAATTGATGAATGGATTTATTAATTTATAATCTCTTATAGGAAAGGGTTGACAGGAAGGTAACATCATGGAAGCTAGTGAATTACCTGTTCCCAGGCTCCACCTTTTCCCTGCATACACTATGCATAGTTATGTCATATATAAAAAGATGATTTTTTTTTCTTTTGGAGACAGGGTCTCATGTATCACAGGTTGATCTCAAACTTGCCGCAGGGTTGAGGATGAGCTTGAACTTCTGAACCTTCTGCCTCTACCCCCGGAATGCTGGGATTATGGGCATGTGCTGCGTCACCCAGTATATAATAGTAGGAGTCCATGTAGCAAGACATTTTCTGTCTATGAAGGCCATTCTTCAGGACCACACCACCCTACAGCTTGGATAACGCCCATGTAAAGATTATCTGATGTCTTCTGATTGACACACCTCTCCTATCTAGTTTGAACTAGTTAAAAATGTAAGGCTAAGAATTACCATTTGAAAATCTGCTTCAGAATTTTCTTATATAATCATTAACATGGTTAATTTATAATTTAGATGGTCCTTGGAACTGTGACACTTGATGTAGTTAAAGTTCAAGTTTTGGAGAGTTGATTTTTTTTCTTTTTTCTTTTTCCAATTATAAAACTTGATCTGGACATTTAGAATGAATCTAATGCTGAAATGCATGAGAGTAGTCATTTACTGGGTATGTGTGTAAGATGCTATTGCTCTGTTAATGGGAGGCTGTTTCACTGTTAGATAAATCAGTCATGCGACAGGTTTATACTACTTAGAAATAGGAGGATGTGGAAGAAAATTAAATTAATTCAAATGATAGTGTCAGATCAAGGAAAGGAAAAAAAAAAGAAACAATAATAGGTTGTTCTTGTCGTGCACATAGTGTTCCCTTTGTTCTGTGGCAGCTTTAATGGGTTGTTCGGGTTCAGCTTGTCCCAAAAGGTATTTCTATACTGTGAAGGTGTTAGACAGTAGTGAAGGAGAAAGATAAAATGGAAAGCTCCTAAAATGTCTTATCATTTGGGCATGGCTGGGGAAACCTGGCTAGCATTTCTAAGTGGTCAGCTTGACATTTTGAAGCAATGAGAAGCTGTGTCATTATTTCTAGACTAGTGTAGTAGTCTGAGGAAAAAGATTTAAAGTTCATTGCAGTAATTGCTGACAGCTTCCACGGAATGAGAGGTGCTTTCAGGAAGCATATGGCGCCTTTAGAAAAGGCAGCCCACTAAGAGTGTGAGAGAGGACAGAGGACTTCCTAAGATGAGAGTGACAAAAATGTAGATTTAGTAGGTACTTTTGTGCACCTGAAATAATTACATTCATTTTGAAGTTGGAAAAGAAGTAAAATGATTTTTTTTTTTTTTGGTAATGGCTGTTCATGTGTTTATGATCTTTAAGGAAAGAAAGATTTTAGGCTTCTGAAACACCTTCTATATTTTCTGTAACTAAAAATATAAAAGTTGGTGGTCAGGTTGTCACAGAGGTGAGGTAGGTAGCGTTGCTGGGCTTGAGACAGTCCTGTGGAGTGCTGAGGCAGTGATCCCTACTGTAACAGCATTCCCCTCCCTGGAAACCTGCAATTTGCCTCTAGGTCCCAGATGGAGAGGCAGCTCACAAACAGCCTCGGGCCATACATAATGGCAGGGTTCACATCCCAACAGGACAAAGGAAAAGAAAAGAAAAATTCACAAAAAGTTGTCCTAACATTCTCGAGCCCAGGATTGTGTGCTGTCAGTGAAGATTGTAGCACTTCTTTCTTTTATTGACTTGAGTGTGTACTGTTTGTTTTGCTTTATTCCCCCTCCCTCTTCTGGATGCCAGCCAGCATTCAACTGAAGGAAGCACATGGGGATGATGCCTTAATCACATTGCAGCATCTTCTGATTAAGTAGCAAACATTTATTGCTTAATAAGAACTTCCCACACACATACCAGCTAGGTTTCCAGTATATATACACTTAAATGTATATTCATATTTAAACTTCAGACACACAGTAAAGCACAGATTTAGGAATGCTATTCTTAAGCCTTAGGTTTTAATATGTGATCTAAGAGTTAAATCTTTATTCCAACTCCTAACCTAGGAACATATTTTATGTGAATACATTTATTTGTATTGTAATACAAAATGATTATCGTAATTACTAATGTCACAATTGTTATTATATGAAATTTCATATACAGTCTGGTGTGACTTGGAATTGTGAATACCACAGAGTAGTGAGACACCAAGTGCCTTGGCCTCTGATAGGCTGGCTTTTAATTATTTTACCTGTACAGGTAAGTAGCTTTACCTCCATTTCACAGAGAAGAAAGCAAAGCCTCTTAGATGGTAACCTGTGCAACTGTAGGTGACAAGGATCAGACCCTCAGTGATAAATCACAAGTTAATGGAAGAAATTATTAATTTCAGTGGGTATAAGTTTTATTCTTCATATTATCCAACCAAAAAGCAACAAACATTAAAAAAGCAGTAATTTTTAAGTCCTTACATCTGCTAAGCTAATATCTCACCCGCAAGATGATACACACTGTATGTGCTTTAACTCTATGTGTTTCCCTTTAAGACACAGAACTATCATTGGCTTTAATGTTTGTATACTGCAGCCATGGAAAGAATGCTAAGGGGTGACTTTGAATTTTAGATATCTCAGTCACAAATAAAAGGATAGCATGCATGAAGTAACTACAGCCCAGAAGTTTTGTACTTATGGAAATTGTTCTTGAATATATTTGTACTGCTGTTTTATAATAGTTGAATCTCATGGGGCTCTTTTGAGCCTTGGCTCTTACAGTATTCTGAAGTACACAGAGGCTCTCACAAGAATAGAATGAGCTCCTGCATCTACATACATCTCACTAGGCCCAGAGCAGTCAACATATGTGTCTGTTTCCCTTCTGTATCACTGGACCTGCTGGTAGCTCATGCTCAGTGAATATTTTTGAACAAATGCTCATTAAGGATGTCTGGCCTTTTTACTTTGGTTGTTGACAGGTATATCTTCAAATAAGTTAACAGTTACTGCCATTCAAGCATGAAATTCTCTTATGCTTCACTCTACTTTAAACTTTGATCTTTAGCACAAATTTTATTTATATGTTCCCCATTGTTTGCATGCATTCAGAAAATAATTGTCTCTCAAAGCCAACACCTTTTCCTCTCTTCATGCTTGTTTCCTGTTCTGAGAAACACCTGTCTTCTCCTTTTACATAATTCTCCCATCAGTGTGTGCTACCTTTAAAATATTTTATGTGAAAACATAAAAAAATTGTACAAATTTATAGGGGTACCATGATGTTTCAAACACACACATTATGTAATGTTTAAATTGGGTTAAAAATGTCTTTGGGGGCTGGAGATATGGCCTACTGGTTAAGGCACTTCCCCGAGAAGCCTAAGGACCCAGGTTCAGGTCCCCAGAACTCCCATAAGCCAGATGCACAAGGTGCTACATGTGCCTGGAGTTCATCTGCAATGGCTGTAGGCTGTGTGCCCATTCTTTGTCTCTCTCTCTCTCTAATAAATAAATAAAAATAAAATGATATATTTTTAAAATATATTATTCTTTCATGATGAAAATGTTCAGAATCCATTTCTCTGAAATACGTACATTTCATACCCATAGTCACCTTCCTGCACAATAGTATAGCAGAGCTTTTTTCTATGTAACCATAAGTTTGTTATTGATCAATAACTCCCTATCCCTTCCTCCCATGCCATCTTGAATCCACTTTTGTGAGGTCATGCAGCACTTGTCTTTTTATGCCTGGTTTTCTTTATTTAATATTCTCCAGTTACATACATCCATGTTGCCCTAAAAGTCAGGATTGCATTCTTTTCATTGCTGGAGATATTTCATGGTATATATCCACCATATCTTCTTATCCATTCACCAGTTGATCACCACATCAATTGATTCTTTGTCATGGCTATCATGAATTATGCTGTAGTGAGTATGGGCATTTCTAAATATGTGCATACACTGGTGGGGGGGGTCTCTTCAACCACCTGATTCTATTTCCTTTGGATGTATACTGAGCAGAATGTGAGCTGGATCATAGGATAGTTATACTTTTAATTTATTTGACATTTCTCCATGCTGTTTTCCATAAGTGATATGCTAATTTACATTCCTTATGACACGTCTTTAAGGTCTCTTTTTCATATTGTCTTTAGCACTGTTTTCTTTTCCCTTTTGACAATAGCCTTTCTTTCTAAAGTGAGGTAATATTTCACTGTCCTTTACTTGCATTCACTGCGCTTTTTTATTTTTCTTTTCATATACCTTTTGGCCATTGGTGTGCTTACTTTGGATAAAAATCTAGGTCTACTGATGGTTTTAATTTCTTTGTGTTCCTTGTATGTTTTGGGAATTAAGTCCTTGTCAAATGTATAGTTTGCAAATATTGTCTCCCCTTCAGGGCTATCTCTGTTGATACATTTACTTTGCTGTGCATAAGTTTGACATGATCCCATTTGCCCACTCTTAGTTTTTGTACTTTTCTGGCACTGACCCCGAAGTCCTTGTCTGTGCTAATGCCTTGTATCATTTTCCTTAACTTTTCTACTACTACTTTCGTCTCTTAAACTTAAGTCTTTAATGCATTTTGCAATTTTGGTGGAGTAATTATTCTACTTGTGGATATCGAATTTTCCTAGCACCGTTTATTGAAAAGGCTGTCCTTTCTTCCCACATGTGTTTAGTCACTAACAATCAGGTAGCTGTAGGTATACGGATTTACTTCTGGACCCTGTTCTGCTCCACTGTCTTTGCATCTGTTTTATGCCAGTACTATGCAGTTTTGATAACTAAGACTTTGTAGTACACTTTGAAGTCGGGCAGAATCATGTGTCCTGCTTCATTCTGTTTGGCTCAAGGTTACTTTGGCTGCTCAGGGTCTTGTTTCAACCCTTTTTTTTTTCTTTGATGCCTTTTTAGTTTCTTTTAAAACAGTTTGTTGATTTCACTCTAGAGATCTTGTTAAATTTATTCCTAGGTATTTTCTTACCTTTTTACAGTTTATTTTTATTATTTATTTGTTTGAGAGATAGAGAGAGAAAGAGGCAGATAGAAAAAGAGAGAATGGGTCCACTAAGGCCTCCAGGTACTGGAAACGAACTTGAGACGCATGTACCACCTTGTACATCTGGCATTATGTGGTTACTGGGGAATCGAAATCTGGTTCTTACGCTTTGCAGGCAAGCACTTTAGCCACTGAGGCATCTCTCCAGCCCCAATTATTTTACTTTCTGTTGCTAATGCAAATGGGAGTGTTTCTTGATTTCCATCTCAGATAACTCTTGGTATATAGGACATTGCTGATTTTTGTATTTAATACATATGTTGTATATTCTCACATAAAGTGTTCCCTCATAAATGGTAGGAAACAAGGTATGCTCATGGCTGAAAACATTATGCTACTGCTCCCTGTGGAAAATAAATATCTGGCATAGATTTCTTAATATTTTCTTGGTAATTGTTCATAGTAATGTTTGTTTATCACCACAGGATTTTTTTCTTTCTTGGCATTTAATATGTTATATTGGCTGTGCATTTACATTTCTAATTTATCAGTCCTCTATCTTAGGGCCACATGTGGATGCTTTATGACTCAAATAATGAGTGTCTGTGGAAGAAGACCAGAGAAAGAACCTCTAACCTTTGTGTATAACGAAGAATATGCATTTGTAATTTTAGGTTTGTTTTCTCTAGTTCTATGAAGATTGTCATTGCTATTTTGGTAGCTATGGTAGTTTGATTCAGGTGTACCCCATAAACTTAGGTATTCTGAATGCTAGGTTCCCAGATGATGGCAATTAGAAATTAAAGCCTCCTCTAGGCCATGTATTGTTAGGGGTGGGCTTATGGGTATTATAGCCAGTTTCCCCATGCCAGTGTTTGGCACATTCTCCTATTGCTATGGTCCACCTTCCACCCTCTGTTCATGCCATTGTTCCTCCCTGTCATCATAGAGCTTCCCCTCAAGTATGTAAGCCAAAATACACCTTTTTTTTTCCCCAAAAGCTGCTCTTGGTTGGGTGATTTCTACCAGCAATGTGAACCTGACTGCAACAGTAAAGTGGTACCATAAGTGGGGTTGCTGCTAGACACCTGACTGTGTGGCTTTGGCCTTTTGGAGCTGATTTTAAAGAGAAATGTGGAAGGATTTGAAACCTTGGCCTGAGAGATGCATTGCAGTGCTGTAAGTACAGCTTGAAGGACTCTTCTGGTCAAAGTTGAAAGACCTGAATGCAGTAAGAACTATGGGCTGTGAGTTTTGGCTTATGGTGGTGAGAAACAGCTTTGCTTGGACTGGGCTAGTAGTTTATGTGAGAAGCTTGCTGTTATGCCCATGTCCTGAGAAGTTGTGCAGGATTACTTTGCATAGAAATGAACTGGTGTGAACAGAGGAATATGGCATAGAAAAAAAAAATCTTTGGGTGAACTGCTGCCCGTTCAGCTGCAAGAGAGAATACAACCTTTGAGACTGGGCTGGCTGACCTGCACTGGGGCAATAGGAAGAATGTAGACTCTTTTGAAGGGTTCTGAGTGCTCAAGGAGTGTCCTGTTCTTCAAAGTCTGTTTTATTCTCTCCTGGATTAACAAATTCGCACCATACCTGGTATTATGGACTATAAAAAATGCAGGAAAGCAAAGGTCATGGAGTTTGTAGTGTGGTCTTGTGTTTTGGAAATGGCCATGGGCAGTGTGAAGCAGGTTTGCTGATTGCGTACATGGAGACCCCATGGGGCCGTGAGGAAGAACTGTAGATTGCAGTGGAGACCCAGTGGTGCTGCTGGGACCACAAGATGGCTGCTAAGGAAAGCTTCTGGCCCCGATAAAGTTTTCCAGGTCTGTGAGTAGCCTAGCTGGAGGGGCAGAATTGTAACTCCAGAGATTTGTTGCTCTTTAGAATTATCAGACTTGGAAATTTGTTTTTGACTAGAGTTGTTGGACTTGATGCTACAGAGTTTGATGTTTGCCCTGGTTGTTTTAAATCTTGTACTGGCTGAGTGTTTCTTTGCTCTGCCTAATGCCATGTTTTGCAGTGTGAACATTTATTCTGTGCCATTATGGGTTTGGGTTTTTTTTTTTTTTTTTGGTATTATGGCTCAGTTAAAAGATCTTGGACTGTGGGGATATATGAACATCATTGGAATTGATAAAAAAAAAAAAACTATGGAGGCTCTTAAAGTAATACTGAATGCTTTGTATTTTATATCACATATGGATATCAGTTTATGGGGGCCAGAGTCAGAAATGTGGTGGTTTGATTCAGTTGTCCCCCATAAACTTTGGTATTCTGAATGTTAGATTCATAGCTGGTGGCAATTAGAAATTAAAGCCTCTTAGAAATAGTATATTGTTGAGGATGGGCTTATGGGTGTTATAGCCAGTTTCCCATGCCAGTTCTTGACATACTCTCCTGTTGCTATGGTCCCTCTTATGTTGGTCAGGGCATCATGGCCACCCTCTGCTCATGCCACCGTTTTTCCCTGCCATCGTGGAGCTTCCCCCATGAGTCTATAACCCAAAATACCCCCCACCCACCTTTTTCCCAAAAGCTTCTCTTGGTTGGGTGATTTCTACCAGCAATGTGAACCTGACTGCAACAGTAGGGTTTGTAAACTCAAGGTACTTTGGGCATTTTAATAGTCAGTTTTTCTAAGGGCTGTGAACAAGACTTCTTTCTATTTCGGGGTGTATGCGTGTGTGTATGGGGGGTCTCTATACTTTCTTTAATTAGTATTTTAAAGTTTTCTTCTTTCTTTTTTTAAAAATTATTTATTTATTAGAGAGAAAGTGATAGTGAAGTTCAAATAGTTCAAATGAGTTCTAGTCACATGCACCACTTTGTGCATGTGGCTTTATGTGTGTACTAGAGAATCAAACCAGGCCTGGCAGATTTTACAAACAAGATTTTAGCCGCTGAGTCATCTCCCCAGCCCCTATAGTTTTCACTAATAAAGTTTTTAATTTTTTAGTAAAATTTTAGCATCTCTGTAGCAATTTTGTATGGGGTTACTTTCTTGATTTATATGTCAGATATTTGGCTATTGCCATATTTAAGGGCTACTGAGTTTTGTATGTTAGTCTTTGTAGCCCATGCCTCTACTATATTTATATACTAGTAGTTTTTTAATGGAGTCCTTGGGGCTTTGTATATAAGGTTATGTCATCTACAAATCCTGACCCTTTGGCTTTTTCTTTTTCAACATGGATGTGCTTTCTCTGGCCTGGTAGCTCTGGTTACCACTTTCCAGTATTATGTTGAGCAAAAATGGTGAGAGTGGGCATCTTTATCTTGTTTCAGGACTTTCAAGAATAAACTTTAATAAACTTTCAGTTTTCCTCTATTCAGCATCCTAAGCTCAGGTGATTAGTAAGTGGACCATATCCCAGCTATAAGCTGGATCTAGAGACTGCACTCAAACACAGGACTGTCCTGCTTGCTCAAATTGACTCCGCTGTGTGCTGTGTTAGGATTTTTGTGCAGAGCATATTGTCCCTACTGTATATAGTAAGAAATGGGGAGATTTGCTGAGTTACTTAACACTCACACAGGTGAGGAGTTTAAAGAAAGATCGTCTAATCTACCATTTCTCTTATTTCCTACTATTTCTTCTTTGGCTTTGTAATTATTTTTCTTTTTTTTTTTGTGGGGGGTGGTTCAAGGTAGGGTCTTGCTCCAGCCCACACTGACCTGGAATTCACTATGTAGCCTCTGGCTGGCCTCAAACTCCCAGCAATCTTCTTACCTCTGCCTCCTGACTGCTGGGATTAAATGCATGTGTCACCACACACGGACGGCTATTTTTATCTTTTAATACGTGTGTTCTATATGCCTACTCAAAATGTACACTCATTAGGCTTGGAAACTAGGCATAAACATTGTAAAAAAAATGTTTTAACTTGCTTTTGCAACATTATGGAAAACAAAAGTCTGGCTCAGAAGTCTTAAACTTTGGTTGGCAGTTGTCCAGATTAATTTCCCTTAATAACCTGTTTCCTTTTGGATACTTCTTGGTTTTATTGGCTACACTTTTATAGTTGACTGATCCCAAATCTCTTAGGGCAAATGTGGATTCTGTTTCATGTAGACAAATAATGAAGTGTTTGTGGAGCACCATGGAAAGATCATCCTGTAGCCATGATCTCCACGTGTGACCCAGAGAGATTTAAGTCAGGATCTGTCCAGCTGTTGGAACCCCTGTCACTTCAGAGAGTCTGCCCCACTGCTGAAGGCCAGACTCTGCCTTGCATCCTCCCTCTGTTGCAGTTGCCCTGTAACAGAAACCTGCCTGCTCCTTATCGGTTTTTCTTCAGTACACAGCACTGCCTTCTGACCTGGTTAAACGTCCTTAGTGACCTCTGGCAATCCTGTGTTGTGGCTCACTTTGGGAACATGCCCACTCCACTGGATTTTGTAGTAATAATTTTGCTTCTTACAGAAGTTAGGTTAAGAATTTTGTGCTCCCCTTATTAAGGGAGATAGTTTCACAATGCAATTTGCTTCACAGGCCTCCCACAGTTATGTTAAACAGATGGTTGTCAAACACCAGTTCAAAGTCGATTGCTCTTCTATGAGATAAAATCCATGCTAAGAAAATTTGGCAGTGTGAGCTGGTCTTTTTCCAGAACAGACTCTTAGATGATTTTCTCTTTACCCAAAACTAATTATACCTGCATTAAACATGCAAGAAAATATATAAAATAGATGACATACATTGGTGTTAAGTGATTGTTCTTTAATGTATTGACATTCCTTTTTTTACTTTACTAGTAACTAGTCAGTATCTTACTTTTAATGACATAGGACATAGCAAGATTTGATCATTAGACACTGGCTGGCTTCCAGTCTCAGCTGATTCTAAATAGCTGTGTGACTTGGACATATTACTTCACCCATCCTGGGCCTAGTTTTCTTATCTATAAAATAGAGATGGATGAAATTACACTTGAGAGTAAGTGGCTATCATGATTAAATCAGTTCATCCATATAAACTGCATAAAATGTTTCCTGTCCTATACTGAGCCTGTAACTCACATTAGTCATTATTGATGTTTTATGGTTAAATTCTATCTCTGTATTGTTACCTGTAGTTAATTATGCAAAATCCCATTAATTTAAAAAGTGTACTAAAATATATAAGCCGATAGCCATAGTTCATCAAATGTATCCTGGGAGCCTGGGGTGCATGTAAAAGTATGCAAGGATGGTTTTACTGCAGAATACACACTGTATTTCCTTTCAAGACTTTAATATATAGGCATTGTGGATTTCAGGCAAATATATTTAATGCAAGCACTACAATGTAAGGCTAAATCAGTTTCACAGGAAGATAAATTTGTGGCCTGAAAACATTCCTGGAACATGGTAATGAATATATGTACCTTGAATGGTGTGCTTATTTTGATGTAAGTACAGGAAGAGTCTCAGAAAATAATGATAGTCACCAGGGTAAAACAATCTACAGAGATATACAGGACATGTATTGGGAAGCCTGAGGCACACAGTTTGACTAGAAACGGTATGAATAAGGTACTGTAGTACTAGTCGCACACATGGCTGAGGGATAGGGTGGGCTAGCCTTAAATTGCACTGCAATACCTTTGTGTTTAGTTTGTAGGCATTGGACCGTCATTGAGGATACTGAGAATACCAATATGAGCTCTGTGTTAAGAACACTGAGAGCGGGGTGTGGCCAAAGACAAGAAAACAGACTAGTAAGAAAGCCTTGGAGTTGTTCCAGGTGAGAGGTCATATGGACTTTGAAGTAGTGTTCTGCCAAAGAAAATGCAAACATCGAGTTGGATGTGAAAAACATGGCTGACATTGAGTCTGTAGGACTTGGCAAATGAAATCTTCACTTAAAATTAGATAAAGGGATAGGCCATCGTTTGCCTATCTAAACTAGGTTTATTTTATCCACACTCTACAGCTCTCATGAACTAGTGGTCCACCAGAAAAATGGAAGCTTTATTTTTGGGGTAAGGTGGTGTAGTTAGGATGTAGGATTTTTTAAGTGAGATATTCATCCCATTTTGATATATAGTAATAATTCAATAGTTGAGTATAAACTCACAGCTCATAAAAACCCATAAGGGATATTAACATATCTTTATTTTTTCTGACTATCTTGTACTTAAATTTCTGGTGTCTTTTTTAACTGAGAGCCACAGTTCTATAGCAACTGAAAATAATAAAAACTGATTTTGTTTTAAATGGAAGACTCATGTCAGTTATTGGTGCTTAACTAGAGAGCAGGTACCCTGTTGTGGAAAGATGGGTAGGTTAAGAGGCAGAAGATCTTGAGTTGATGTCAACCTGACATTTACCAATTTGGATGCTTTGGAAAGTCACTGAACAATCAAACTCCTGTGTGTTTACCAATAGTTTCTTTCCAAATTTTCAGCATTCTCATTACTTAATGAGGCAGAATATGTCTTATGAAACATTCAAATAATGCCATTTTTCTGTTGTTATCATTACTGTTGTTGAGAGGACCTTCATTTATAGTAGATCATCCTGCTTCCCCTTGTATTTCAGGGCATCAATGTCTTGTCCCCTAGGCAAGCGTCTGAATCAGTCTAGGATTACCAGCCTCACAACGAGTCAAGTAGCAGATAGAGAAAGAAAACCATAGTTTCTGCCAGGTTCAGGATAACTTGATTACTGTCCAACAATAGTGTTTTCCAATCAGTCATGCCATTGTGTCTAAGACATGCATAGTCTAGCTGTCTCATGGAGAGAAGAAAATGATTGGAGAAAGGCTCAGTGATTTGATGTGATGTGAATCGCAGACTCAGAATGCTACCTCCAAACGGCTCAGCTGCCTTTCGTTCAGTGACACCAATGACTGACTTACCCAACTCTTTATAAAAGACAGGGAGCTGTTTTACAATGTTTACCCAGAAGTAACAGGAATAAAATTTTTATACTATGTGAAATTTTTATGAGGAACCAAAAACAAGATTGTACATACGTTAAAATAATTTTGGATGCAATGATTTTGTTTCAGGTGTTGGTAGTTTTTTTAAATAATTTATTATAATTTACATCAGCGTATTAAAGACAGTTTATTTTCCTAACACTTTATTTAAACAGCTGCTGGACTGTTAACACAGATTTAATCACGTTTGGTGTTTCTATTTAAGTTTCAAAGAAAGCAATAGCAGTGTAGAAACAACTTCAACAGGTGATTAGATAGACGTGATGAGTCAGTAAGTGTGCATACCAGCACTTGAGGACTATGGCATGTTAGGAGAAACTAGTGGTTGTAACTTATAAACCCCCTAAATTGTCCACTTGAAACCAAGCACCTAAAAGTAGACTTACACTGGCTGGAAAGATTGCTCAGCTGTTAAGCTGCTTGCCTGGAAAACCTAATGACCTGGGTTTGATTCCCCAGTATCCACATAAGCCTGAAGCACAAAGTGGAGCATGCTTCTGGAGTTCGTTTACAGTGGCTAGAGGCCCTAGCATAACCCTTCTCTCTCTCTCTCTTGCTCTCTCTGTATCCTTATCTTTCTCTGTCTCTCTCTGTATATCTCTCTGCTTGCAAATAAATAAAATATTTTTTAAAGTAGACTTCTACATCAGACCCAAAAAATTTCTTTTGTAATTTAGTATAATAAGGATATTTTAACCTTTTATTCAACATTATGAAATAAATATTTTCTTTTTAAAAATATTTTATTTTTATTTATTTATTTCACAGAGAGAGAGAGGGAGAGAGAGAATAAGTACACCAGGGCCTCCAGACACTGCAAATGAACTCCAGATGCGTGTGCCCCCTTGTGCATCTGGCTAACGTGGGTCCTGGGGAATCTAACCTGGGTCCTTTGGCTTTGCAGGCAAATGCCTTAACTGCTAAGCCATCCCTCCAGCCTGAAATAAATGTTTTCTAAAGTACATTTACTTCTATTAAAAATTGAAAATTTAGGAGCCGGGAAGTTGGCCTGAGACTGCCTGATTTTGACTCCCCAGGACCTACATAAACAACTGGGCATGGCCATGCACATCTGTAAACTCATGTATTTGGGGAGTAGAAATGGCACTGTTGGGGTGCATGAAAACTGCAGTTCCACATTCATCAACAAACTGTCTCGGGGAAATATGTAATGAACAGTAGAGGAAGGACAGGCACTGTACTTCTTAGGCCCCCACGTGCCTGCAAGTCCATCTGTATGTGCAACTGCATGCACACATGCACACCACCACACATCACAGATGTGGGAAAAAATTGAAAGCTCAAAAATATATCATGGAAACTATTAAAGTACATCACTAATTTGGAAGAAAGTAATCTAGCAAGATTTTTTTAATGTTCTATCTCTCCAGTAAAATTCCCTTGTAAATAAAGAAAATAAATCCCAATCCCTTTGTGTTAATGTCTTGGCTCTTAACTTTCACTAATCTGTTTGTAGGTTAGGAAAATCAGGTCATACTAATAGTAAAGATGTTGAAGATAAAATTTATTCCTTCAGTTTCTGACAATTAAAAATTAACTGAATATATTTCACCAGGCATATAAAAATGATTTCTCAAAAATTTTAAATTTATATTTCTCATGATTTGAAGGAATCAATTGTAAGACATTGCAAAATTACATTTTTTTAAAAGTTGGGAACTTATGTAAAAGCTGGGTCAAAATAATAAAATGTAGAGAAAAAAATTAAATTAAACATTTCATATTCATTGAAGAAATCATTTTTCTACTATTGCAAACTTATATTGCTATCTTGCATTGATTAGTACCTAGGTAAAATTTGAGTGAAAAAGTCCAATTTGTAAGGAAAATCCTCTTAACATTTATGTACTATTCAATAAATTTATTGTATAACCAAATAATCTTAGTAAAATATTTACTGTACTCTTAGTCATGAATTCTTCATGACCTTTCTATGTGCCTATTACCTTGTTAATATATTTCTTATTTATTAAGTTAATATGCTTTTACTTTTTGGCTTAGCAACCAACAGGAATTTAGTAAGTTATTTTTTGGTGGATAGGGAAGGCTGGGATTGAACCTATGGTTTTCTATATTCTGGGCAAATGCTGTACTTAAATTACACTTCTGGCCATGCTTCTATGATTTTTAAGGAAAAAAAATCAGTGTGGACTTTTTTTCCTATTCATGTAGGAAGGTGAATTTTATGAGTGTGACATTCATGAGTGTATGTAACTTTGTACATTTTAATTTACATCTCATCCTTATATGGTATTCATTTTTATTTTAGAATAATAGTGCTAGCAAAGAAACTTACTATTTTATAAATAATTAATTTATTAACATCATATAATATAAATTTGACCTATTTGGTTTTAGATTCTACATTTAGATTTTATATTGTATATCTGCTTGTCTTTGTAAATATTTCCATTCAGTTTTCACCTTAATGCCACATTAATGAATGAAAGGCAGTTATAGTGTTAATAATAATTAAGCTTTTGGATATGGTTAATTCAGGATGGCTTCTGAAGAGGCTTTTATAATTGGAAGGCATTTTGGCTTGGAAATCATTCTAAAAGGAGTGTTTTTATGACTCTCTACTTCTTGCATTGTTGTGGTTATTTCTAAATAGACATGATTATGCATTTTTGTCTCTGTAAGTTTAAATTTAATATCCATTAATAGTGTTTTGTGATCATAAAGAAGAGAGAGAGAGATCTTGTATTTATAAACATGTTTGCATCATGATGCTATTTTTATAAAAAGCCATGTGGAACTTTTTATTTTGAAATTCATTCAGTCATAACAATCCTTTTGGCCTCACTACCTTTCACATGTGTCCACAAGCATCACTGTACTAAGAAAGGGTGACAATAGTTGTAAGTTGTCAGTATAACAGTTTGCATTGAAAGGTAAGAAATATCTTTAACCTTAAGTACTGATTGCTTACACAAAAATAATTATGAATGCCTTCAAATTTGACTTGTTTCAAAACATAGCACATACTTTAAGTAAAGAAAACAACATATATGTATATTAATTCCTGTTTTGAAAGTTGTTGGTTAGCTAGATAGTATATTGGTGGCTACAATATTGAATAACAAAAAAGATAAATTAACTAAAATATAGTTTCATGGCTCTTTTTATTGCTAATAGTTTGTTCTGACACTGTACTGTTTTTGTTAAGACATTAATTCTTGTCAGTCCACATAGGTATATGTAAAGCCCTATACCTAGACTTTAGTGTTACATTCCATATTTCATATTAGACACAGAAGCTTGAAAAATATTCTTAATCTTGAGATTTGTAAAAGCAGTATTTCAGTTCTGTAACTAGTTAGTCCATCTATGAGAAATCTTTCTCTGCCAGGTTGTAAGAATAATTCCATATAATGAATATTACAAATCTAATTTTAAAATTTGAAACTGAAGTACTATTATATAATGTCTAATAGTTATAACAGATTCCTATATTATGCTACAAGTAGAAATAATACAACTCTTACTAACTTTACTTTTTTTCAAGCACTTGAATTTATTCATTGAGAGTTAAATTTAACATGGGCTGTAGAGAGAGCTTAGCAGTTAAAGGCACTTGCTTGTAAAGCCTTCTGACCTGGTATATATTCCCCAGTACCAATATAACAGTAGATTCACAAAGTGGCACCTATATCTGCAGTTTGTTTCAGCAGCAGGAGGCCTAGACATGCCCATACTCAGTCCTCAATCTCTCTTTTTCTCCCTTGCAAATAAATAAATTAAAATACTTTTTAGAAGGTGTTAAAACATTAGGTGCTCAACTTTAATTAGGAACAACATAAATAGTAAAATCAGACATACAAAAAATATTTAAATATATTATCTATTTATTTGAGAGAGAGGGGAAGATAGAGAGAATGGGAGCACAGGTATGCCAAGGCATCTAGCCACTGCAGATGAACTCCAGACACATATACCACCTTGTGCATCTGGCTTACATTGGCACTGGGGAATTGAACCTGGGTCATTAGGCTTCGCAGGCAAATGCCTTAACTGCTAAGCCATCTCTCCAGCCCAAAAATTTTTGATTAGAGAAATCTATTCTATTTAGTAGCTGAGGCTTAAAGGCCAGTTTATTTAAGTCATTGTTTTTAGGCAATAGAATGTCAACCTAACTTTAATGAGATTATTAAGAATTACTTACTATGGGCCACATGCACAAGGTGGCGCATGTGTCTGGAGTTTGCAGGGGCTAGAGGCCCTGGTGTGCCCATTCTAATTCTGTCTCTTTCTCTCTCTTTCTCTCAAATAAATAAATAAATAAATAAATAACATATAAGTAAAAAACAAAAGAATTACTATGAAATTTTGTTTGCACATGTGCTACCATATTTTTGTAAAATTTAATCTACAACATGCATATTAAAATCCATTACACTATTGATTTACTTTATATAGATATTCATTAACACATGATAAACATAGCATCGACATACATTAACACATGATAAGTATATTATTTCTTTGAGTATAGTATGTGTAGAGAAACATTATTTTAGCTTTGTTGTTTCTTTACTCTTTTAATTCTAACCCAAACATTTTTTCCTTTGTTTGCCTCCAGTATACTCTTCTAGGAATAGAAGACTCAATAACCATAATTTAATGAGATATTTAAAAATATTAGTTTATTGAAAAGATTAATGACTATATTTTAATATGATTTTTTAAATGTTAATTTATTTGTAAGCAGATAGAGGAAGGGAAGGAGAGAGAAAGGGAGAGACAGGGAGAAAGAGAATGGGCATGCCAGGGCCTCTAGCCACTGCAAATAAATTCTAAATGCATGTGCTACTATGTGCATCTGGTTTTATGTGGGTACTGGTGAATTTAACCTGGGTTCTTAGGCTTTGCAGGCAAGCACCTTGACCACTAAGCCATCTCTCTAGCCCTAATGTGATATTTTTTTTATTAGTGTCATTTTGTCAATATCATGATCACTAACAATTTTATCAATATCATGTCTAATATTGTTTTTATATCTATATTGTAATATTCTTACTACAGCAAAAGATAATTCAATGTTGTGAGGTAAAACGAAATTCTTCATAATTTTGTGAAATTTTTCAATTTTGGAAGCCTATTGGTTTACATTTCAAAAACTACACTGGTAGGTATTGGGATTGCAGAGATGACTCAGTGGTAAAGAGCATTTGCTTGCAAAGCCTGATGGCTTGGATTTGATTCCTCAGTACCCATGCACAAAGTGGTGCATATGTCTGGAGTTCGTTTAAAGTGGAAGGTGGCCTTGGCATGCCCAGCACCCACCCCTCTCGCTATTTCAAACAAACAAATAGATAAATAACTACATTGGTAGATATATATGCTTTGAATTCTGAAGTGCAGTAAAGCAGGCTTCATGCTAGTTAAACATATGTTATCAAACAATGGCTCATTAAGGAGGGAAAAAAAAAAAAAGTGTTTCCCAAACTACATCACCAACATGGAGCTGAGTTCCTTCATCAGAGGTTGAGTATGTGTTATTGGCAATGTTTGGGACAAGATATGATCTTAGTATAAATTTGTTCTCAGTTTTAGAATATGTGTATAAATGTAAATATGTAGGGAGTAAAACTGAAGTCTGAACAAAGCTAATTTTGTACCATATTTTCAAGGTGCTTGTCTTTTGGCTATAACCTGTCACATGTGGTCAATTGTCACATATTCTACTGGTGGCATTACATCAATCTTCAAAAACATTTTTGGATTTTGGAGCATTTCGGAGTTTGCTTTTTCAGAAGACAGGACATTTAAACTTCAGGGAGAAAAGTCCGATAACCTAGTAGAAATTAATGGGCAAACAGTTTTGATAAATCATTTCCAGAAAAAAAATGAAAAATACTTCAATACAGAGAGCCAATTGCACTTATAAATTTTAAACGCATCTTAAAAAGTATAATAAAATACTAGCTTTCAAATTGACTGTTCTATGTGTTGTATCTATAGTTTTAACAGCAAGAAAGAAGAGATGGTCTTAAGTATCTACTGATAGTATAGAAGTATAAATTTTTTACGATTCTGTATGGAGTCAGAAAGACTTCTGAATATGAAAGTTATGATTGTGTGGATGGGGAGATAGTGCAGTCAGTAAAATGCTTGTCATATAATTGTGAACTCTGAGTTTAGATCCCAAGTGCCCACATAAAATCTGGGTGCAGGAGACAGGAAGAATCCCTGGGCTTCCTGGCCAAGGAGTCTAGCCATGTTTAGTGAGAGACCTGTCTCAAAAACATAAGGTAGAGAGTGATTAGGGAAAACATCTCATGTCGTCCTTTGGCCTCCTCAGCACCTGCACACATGTGTGCACACACCCCCTACACACACACGAGTGTGAACATGGTTTCTTTTGAGACAGGAACTAAGAGATTGTGAGCTTTTGCAAAAAATGACATACTTTTCTCATTTTATTTCACCCTTTATATTCTTTCATTTTTTTTCAACATGGAATATCTAAACATGTAAAACAACTTTAAAGGAGTCAAATTCATAACAAATGTAGTAAAACAAGTCAAGGAGTAGTGCTTGAATATCTTCCATATCCTATAAAGTCTGTGAGCATACTGTGGATGTAATTTTGGATCAAACATTGGCCCTACTGTTTTCAAAAACCATCAAGACCATATTAGTTATTAAATAAAATAAACTTCAATGTAGTAAATTGTCTATTAGAGTTGAATCAGCTATTCCTTTGTAGATTATAGTATAGTTATGTACTGTAGATTAATTGACATAAAAATTGTATGAAATAATTGTACCACTACATTTCCAGAAAAGATAGATGAGCATGTTTACTTTACTCATTTAATACTCATCTAAACCCTAAGAAATGTGTACCATTAATACCCTGTTCTTACATGAAGACATGGAGAGCTTCAAGTTCTTTAAGAAACTGAACTCTTTTTTAAGAATGTAAACACATCACTCTTATTAAACTATTCTGCTCAAACTTCACTTTGCAGTTTGAATTCAACCCTACCCTACTCTGTAGTGAAAGACATAGGTAAAATAATGAGTTTAAGTTTATCCTGTTACCACTTTGCAGCACACTGCTTCTGGTTATGAGAGAGGCTCTGGAGACAAGAACAGGGCAAGGGAAGGAACTGTTTTGATTCTGTACCCCCCCCACCCCGCAAGCTTCCTGATAAGAGAAATTGACAGAACTTACTTCCTTTTTATGAAAGTCTTTCCCAGTATCCAGGTAGTAAGCACAAAGTTTGTTTTGCTCAGTGGCTTTAATATGACTTCCTAAGAAATTTTCAATATCACTGGATAAAATCCTGATTATTAATTTAGAGCTTGCTTCAGCTTTTTGACAAAACTATCAGCACTCCAGCTTGAGTGTTGTGATAGCAAAACTCCAACTTTTCTGTGGGATGTTCCAAAAACAGCAAATAGAAGGCATTAGATTTCTTAACAATGGCAAGTGTATACATGCATGCTTTGCCATTCCTGCCATTCAGTGTGTTTTGCTATGTCTAGATCTAGTTAGAATACTTTGATTTGCAGACTAACATATTCCTTGAATTTTTTTTTTCATATAGGGAATAAGGGAGAGTAGGTTAGGACATGTGAGGTCTGTGTACTTTGCCCCATTTATAAAGCTCTCAAGTGAATATTTGTGTTTAGTCTGTTTCTAGCACATTTGCCTTGATGAGCTGCCTTTCCTATGTGACAGGCATTTGTGGGATTAATACCTTGAGTTGTTTCTCTTGCTCTCTTCAGAAGCAGGTCGACACAAGTACTCTGATGTGAAGCAAATATGATTGTTAAATTACGATGAGGCATGGCTCAGTGGGTTAAGAAATATTTAACCTTGTGTCTTCAATACATTATCTCAATCTTAGTAGCCTTAATGACAAACTCAAATGCCAGTCCTAGAATTATTTAATGACTTGCTTAAAAGCAGTCACTGAGTAAAAGAAATGATTGTGTGAAGCAGAGTCAGTCCATCTGTTTACCTAAAGCTTGGCTGAGCCATCCTCCCTCTCACCAGACCTCCCTTAAAACAGCATAGCCCTCCATGTGAACCCACATGATCTTTGGGGATGGATATTGATCTACTCGGTGTGTCATTTGCATCTGTGTCAGAGAGGGAAAATTGGTAGGGAAGAGACACAGGTTAAGAGCACCCAAGTATCTGCAATGTCTTCTTTTTCACTTACAGCAAATTCTGTAAAGCTAGAAATGCAGAGTGATGAGGAATGTGACAGGAAACCCCTGAGCCGTGAAGATGATATCAGGGGCCATGATGAGGGGAGCAGCCTAGAAGAACCCCTAATGGAGAGCAACGAGGTGGCTGACAACAGGAAAGTCCAGGAGCTTCAAGGCGAGGGAGGAATCCGGCTTCCGAATGGTAAACTGAAATGTGACGTCTGTGGCATGGTTTGCATTGGGCCCAATGTGCTTATGGTACATAAAAGGAGTCACACTGGTAAGCAGCTGAAAGAATGACCTGATGACTGCCTGTGACATCTGATGTTGATATTACCTGACATCTATTCTCTTTCCTTTTTATTCAGGGGTGGCGATGGTGACGCTACCTTTTCAGAATTCTGCTAGTATTGGATTGCTGGAAAGCAGAGAGTAGCCTGGGTCTTGACTTCCAGCCTTCAAATCTGAATAGCATGTCAGAAAAGAAGTTTGGGATTCAGTTTCCACAGTTCTTAATATAGCAATAATATGATAAGGGTTCAAGAGGTATAGGAGAATTTCATTGGGTAATTTAATCTTTTTGTATTTCTATACATATTTTACCATACCCATGGGCAAGTAATATAGTTTGCTGCCTACAATTTTATACTACAAAATGGCACTCACGCATTCATATCAGGGTGAACCATTTTTACTTTATCTAGTTAACTTCTTGAAATATGATTTCTAGTCAGTCTTGGCATAACCTTGGGTCTCTGTAACTACAGATAGTTTCTGTCTTTCAGGGATGTTACCACCCATCCATCTCCTTCTAATTTTTAGTTATAAGTATGGAAAAAAGATGGAGAGGGTCAGATATGACAAAGGGTGGCAGATATACAGGTAAAAATGTATAATCATTGAATTGTCTGAGGAAAAAGTCCTTAGATAATTTATGTTTTTATAGATACTGAGGAAAAAGATCTTGTGTAATTTATATGTTTTTATAGGTATTCTATAGATATTCGTGAAAATCATTCAATTCAGCCAAAAGAATTATGCAAATTTATTCAAATCTTTTGTGTCCCTTCCCCACCACATGGATTGTGGTATAACAGGAAGATAATTAACTCTCTAAGAAGATTTCAAGTTTAGCTGGGCATGGTGGTACATGCCTGAAATCCCAGTACTTGGGAAATAAGTAGAGGCAGGAAGATTAGGAGTTCAAGGTCATCCTCAGCTATACAGAGAGTTTGAAGCTAGCTTGGACTATGTGAGACCCTGCCTCAAAAGCTTTTCTACCCCTCCAATTTCAAGTTTATAAGAAACATTGCCTTTTCATTAGCACAGCTTTTTTCAAGGCAGTAGCAAGTGTTCTGTTGCCCAATATTAATAACTAGTGTTCTCAAAGTTGTAAAGTGTGATGTGCTTTTAGAAGAGTGATATATCACAACAAAGAAATTGATTTAAAAAATCCACATGGAGCTAACCAGTTTCATCATGTTATCTTTAAAACATGAGCTACATAAATATATCCAACTGCTTTTAGTTCAGACTTCTTGTTTTATACATAAAGTCAAATGACTTGCCCATTATCCTTCCTGACAGGGAAGCTAGAACCCTGGTGTCCTGATTCCCAGACTAGTTTTTGTTGAAGACATCACACTTGATATGTCAGTATACCAACAATTGAGTATGAGGTATAACTATGAACTCCAGGTGAAATTTAAAATTTTCAGTGAGATATTCCCATTACGATCAGTGTCACAATCAAAATCCTCACTTTCCAATGTATACACTTCTAGCCACAGCCAGTTTCTTTTCATCTGGGGTTTTGTTCTGAATTTTTGTTGTTGTTGTTGTTGTTAACAACGCTATGCCTGAAAAAAAATTCATGTTGCTAATGTGAATTTCCCTTTGCTTTTTTAAATATCTAGGGAAAATTAAAAATCAAGTTTTAGTATTTATTTCATAGGAAAAATAAAGAATATAAAAATTATAGTTCCCCTTTTTTCTGTGCTTGTGAAGTTATTCTAATTCATGGAATGAGTTTCCAGAGTTCCATGTGTTATGCTCAAGTGAGTGTAGCAGAGAACATGGCACCCATTTTGATGTGTGACATCCCCAAGAAGTACTGAACCATCCAGTTACATTTTAGTTGAATTACACATACTATTACTTTTAAGGCAGAGGTCTATACTAGAAAATTATTTTGGTACAGTAATAAGATAATACATAATCAAATTTAAAATGAAACTAATGTTCTTATTTAAACACAAAGAATAGACTTTCCTGAAAAATTAGATTAGCCAGTATTTCACTGTAGCTTATTGCTAGTTTGTAAATACAACAATTACATGCCTACTCTACTCTCTATTTGATATTTACTACAATAGCAGAATAGTAGTACATAAGTTCCAGGAATGATGTTCATAAATAGTTACATAGATTTATGCAAGTCCTAGAATATGAGACGCATTCCACTGGTATAGACAAGGAGAATGAAGTAGACAACCATTGAAGTACACTCATGACCCTGTACACCTTTTGAATTTTGGAGTATTTTGCAAATTACTATACCTTCTTTAGGTCTGGGAGATTTTTGTTAATGTTAATATCCTAGTCATTCAAAGAGGTACTCTTGGCACCTTACCATGTTTTGTTGACCTTGAAATTTTGCCTGTGGTGTCTTTAATTAGCCATTTAGATATGTTTTTATTCTGGCATAATTTATGTGAACTATATTTTAATACTATTTGAAAACAAGTCTGTTACTGTTTCCTTAAGCTAGATTTAGAAAGGTGTAATCAGAATCTAGTCATTAATCAAATGTTTTCTCTATTGTATTATGAACTATTGTCTTCAATTTAGAATTTCCCACTCTTAAAAATATGTATAGCTAATATGAAAGCACTGTTCCTTGTCTTTTATAAAGCCATTGGAGACATTTTTTTAGTATTTTTAGCTCATAGAATCTAACGTAAAATCGATAATAAAACAGGTTCATGAGCACCTAGTTTATTTCAGTTCCATGGAGTATCAGCTGTAATGCACTTTTCTTCTTTCTATTTCACATTCTACTCAGGTGTTAGTCTCAGTGTATGTTAATGGCTTGCTCTGACTTTTTTTAGTATTGCTGCTTTAGAGAGGAATCAGGTAATATTGTCATCGGATACTCCAGGCATTCTTCACTGGTAATGTAGGGGAAGGAAAACAAGTGAGGGCAGTCAGTCAGTTCATGTATGAACATGAATGGAGGAGAACACTGCAAATGTAGAAAACCCTTAATTTTGTTCCTGTATAAGGCACAGTGCTCCCATCTATGTGACTAAGCTCTCGGCATCCTGTTTTGTGCATTGCAATGACGCCCTCTCACATGTGCAGAGGGTTCTTCCACGGAACACAGGAATACTTTCCTGTTCTTGATTAAACAAAAGCAAATTGATCCATGCACATTTGAATTTTGATTTAATATGTAAACAGATTTAAGAATGTGTTTATAAAAGTATAAACACTATTGAAATTTATTGCATAATAAAAATGACATATAAACTTACCCAGTGACTGACTGAACATGGATAGATCAGTAGGCTAAGTTTAAAAAAAAAAAAAAGAAACACAAAGCTGCACATGGTGACACATCCTTATAATCTTAGCACATAGAAGACAAAAGGAAAAGGATCTGGAGTTCAAGGCCATCCTCTGCTACAGAGCAAGTTTGGGGCAGCCTGAGTTACATAAGACCCTGCTTAGAAATGCCATAAATCCCACTCCTTCCCCCTCAAAAAAAAAAATTGTTTGCTTAAGAATGGACATGAAGAGTAGCTAGCACATATAACTACATTATTCTGTAATATTGGTGATATAACTAGTAAATTGTTTTAAATTACATATGAAACACATAACTAATTTTTGTACAAAGTATAAACTGACTCATATAGAGTTGATTCATTCCATTTAAAGAAAAAATTATATTAACTGCATTGTACTGTCCAAAGCTAATAGACAATATACTGTATTCACCTGTATGCCTTTTACAAAGACAAAAGGTAGTTAACTTTTCATTAAATTGTCAAATAATTCTTTATAATAGCTACATAGTACCTAGGCCAAGGAATAGTCCACTATGTTGAATAATAAGATTCCTAATATTTTCAGAAGTTTTCTTTTCAGAAATTTAGTTAATTTACATTTTATCCATTCTTAAGCAGATATGAGCATGTGCACTGTGTTTGGAGTTCTCTTAAAATATGATTTATCTGTCTGGATAGATGGCTTAGAGGTTAAGGCATTTGCCTGCAAAGCCAAAGGATCCTGGTTCAATTCTCCAGGACCCATGTAAGCCAGATAGTTTTGAAATAATAATTATCATTTCATATCAAAAGGTTTGAGGATAGCTAAGGAGATTTCAATCTGAAATGAGGAAAACCATGTAATTAATTGATAGCCAAAAATAAAAAGCATCAATCAAGACTCATTATTTACATCTCAAAGCTTTATCTGGTTGAAATAAAAATATATCTGCAGTCATAAAAGTGGGCTGAGTGGTTACTATTCGTGTAACCCATCTGTAATATGATGGCTGTGAGAAGCACAAAGCCTTTCAAGCTAGACTTCCACTCCCAGCATTATAGCGGTGAGTACTCCAGTGTATTTAGACTGCCTTTTGTTTCACACTCTCATTGAGATTTTCTTAGTAAAGAGAATCAAAGTTATCTGGTGTATTCTCTAAATGTTAAATCTAAATCACTCCATTATTAGTCTCAAAATTTAATTAGGTTAGTTTAAAAATTATTTTTTAAGAAAGGTTCCCTTAGGCTGAGGAGATGGCTGAACAGTTAAAGGCATTTGCTTGCAAGCCTTCCAGCCTGAGTTCAGTTTTGCAGCACTCACAGAGAGGTGGAAACAACGTGGAACATGAACCTGTAATCCCAGTGCACCTAGGGAAATACAGATGCCGGGAGACAGAGCCGGAGGGAGAGGCGCTCGCAAGCCAGCTAGATTGACACATACACAAGAAAAGACCCTGGCTTAAGTAAGGTAGAAGAGGACAAACACCCCAAGGCTGTCCTCAGACTTCCACATATGTGTTGTGGCACGTGCATACCAATATACACACTTACATCTTATTAAATTGTTCCTTTATTGTTTTCCTTTGTACATTAGCCTTATTTTTAATAATGAATTAACTACTCTAAATTAGGGATTAAGATATCACAACTATACATGATTTAAAGAAAAGTCCAAGCAAGCATGCTACAATAACATTTTGAAAGGGCAAATATGATTTCTATATTCTTGTTCAGTGTACCTCCTAAATTGAAAAGTTGCTATATACAAATTTGTTACTCTCCTAGAATAGATCAAACCATTGAATCGAAAACTGTAATTTATAGTTGTTTTCTTCTTTTTGGAGTACCTCAGTCTGTCCTTTAATCACAAATTCCATGTCAGGGGTGGGGAGTAGGTAATTAAATTAAGGTTGCATTCTTGTTAATTCACTAGAGAAAAAAATAAAACAATTGAGCTAACTTATATCTATATATAAAATATTAATGATTTAAAAATTTAGGTCAGAGATGTTATGCACCTGTTATCCCAGTGTTTGAGTGGGCTAAATCAATGGGATTGTGAGTTCAAGGCTAGCTAATAAGGTTGCACAGTGAGACCTTAACTTAAAAAAAAAAAGATCAAAATTGTGTTTTAAAACTTTGTTATGTTATACAGCTTCATATGACAGGTTTCAAATGTTGCAATTGAATGAAAATAGTTAAATATAGTTTAGAGCAACTTTAGCATGGTGAATGTTCCTAATGTATTACTATAAGGGCTTTTATAAACTTAGCTCGATCAGTTCCAGATTTCTTAAAGAAAAATCTCCACCCTCACCATACACAAATTATGTTTTTAAGTGTGTATATTGTTAATTTACAATAAGAGTACATACTACAGAATTTGAGATTTTCAAGATCTCATTTTTTTAAAATTTCTTTAGGCTTTGTAACAAAACTTTCTGATATAATTTCCAGTGGCTCCTGTCAAATAAGGATCTCAGGTTTTCGTTTTTATACATCATAGCCTTCTTTAAGTAGAGAAAGACTAGGTTTATATTACATAATGGGCCAAAAATATATTAAGATTTGATCATTTATAATTAATATGAATATTCCAATTACATGTACAGAAAATATCCTAATTAAGTATAAATATTATGAAAAGTAATTGAAATTTCATTCCAATTATAATCCAGTTCATCTAAAAGGAATTGTTTAATTTTCTTTTTATTCTAAATTTTGAGCATTAGGATGAGATGTTTTCACTACTAATTTATATGTTAGTGTAAAGCTTATGTCTAGCCTTAGAGATAGGCAAATGTAATGTATTTTCTTTATGGATTTTGAGAATAGTATGAATTTGCCCTACTTGTCTATTTTATTAACTCATTACCTCCATAGTCCTATGTTTGATGACATTAGTAACAGTCATTTGATGGCATTAGATTAACTGATTGTTCAGACTTAAAATATTTTATATCAGTGTGAGCAGTAGGAGGAACATGAGAAAAGATTCCTGTCAAACAAGCTTCACACAAAATAGAGTGTACAGAAAATGTACAGGAGGATACTTTGCCTTGTTCTTGGTATATCAGCAGATCTTGTCCAAGAGAATCAAGACACTTTGGCTACATTTGGATAAATTGGTGATGAACATTGAAAGCTTGCTCATTATTTATGCTTATTTTGGGCTCCCTTGTCATCTGAATAAGAGAATTGGACTCTATAAATTTTAAATGCATCACTTGGTAATGTAAAGAGGATAAGATTTTACATTCAGATTGACCAGGTTCACTTCTTAGCATATTACCAGTCACTTTGACATAATGAACTTCTGTTTCCTCCTTCGTAAATTGAATTACTACCTAATTATTAATGTCATTGTGAAGATTAAAGCACTGTATGACAAGCAGTCATCAGTAAAGTGGTGGCCTCTTGCTGTTTAGCCACAGGTAAATTCTGTTGTTTTACTTTTCATTCAGAGACAGGAATCTTGGTCATGTTTATAGTCAATGAGAAATGACTACTTGACTTAGAGCTTGAAAATCTGGTATTAGTGAAGAGCATGCTAGGAGAAGTAAAGGTTTAATGACTTATGTGGGAGTTGAACATTGTGAGCATAGAGGGTTGGCTGTGGTTAAGGGTAGATGGCAAGCCAGTGATGTGCAATAACCTACTTTATCTTTCCCACCTCTGTCCACAGGTGAGCGCCCCTTCCACTGTAACCAGTGTGGTGCTTCTTTCACTCAGAAGGGCAACCTTCTGAGACATATCAAGTTACACTCTGGAGAGAAGCCGTTCAAATGTCCTTTCTGTAGTTATGCTTGTAGAAGAAGGGACGCTCTCACAGGACACCTCAGGACCCACTCTGGTAAGTGTCACCTGGTCTTTTCAGACGAAAACTAAAATATAAGAATTCCCTAAATTATACTAAGTAACATATGGCTTCGATGTTCCTGTTTGTGAACATTATTAACGGATAACTCCTGCAGGATGTAGATGGCTCTTTTTAGGTTGATAGATCTGGCAAAAAGGGACATTATCAACTGAAGAGTGTCTTATTTCAAAATTTTACTTAGAAAAATAGCTATTATATAAGATTTTATATAGTTTTTCATTTTTATAATTATCGATGCAGTAATTACAGCTAGTCCAAGATAACTGAAAATCTAGCGAAAGTTACTGGAAAATCTAGAGCTGTGTACTTTTTAGTTGCTTTAATACTCATGCTGAGAGTTCAGTGAGAAATCAAATATTATTTTTAAATGCAAATATATACTCATTAGAAAATTGGCTGTTGGAATTAATTTATCTTTCATTTTAACTCTCCTTGTTCTCTTTTTAGCTCTCAAAATATAGTCATTGGGTGCTATCTGAATATTTTCCCTGCTTCATGAATGATTGACTAATCTACAATGTTTGATGTTTTAAGAAAATACCAGAATATAAATACATAAAAGAGAAAGAATGATCAGAAATCTGAATGAATCTCATTTAACTTTCAGCATAAATTACCATTACTGAGGAGTTAAAAGTAGAAAATTAGAATAGAATCCTCCCAAGCCAGTTTTGTATGCTTTGTCTGTAATCACATATTAAATTTTAATTTTAATATGAAGATATGATGGAAGCAGTGTTTTCCTCTCCATTGACTAATTGTACTGCAGAGTGCCAAGGCTCATGAGATAATGCTTGTGTTATCTTCCTTAAATTTTTCTTACTATCCTTAAGGCCAAACTTAATTTTTTAACATAGATGTGAATTATGGAGAGCCATTTTAAACATAACTGTTGGAACATTTAAGCTTAAACTGTTAAAGTTGGGGCAGCTATAAAATAAACTTAATGTACACATTAAAACAAATATTCTAAGTATATATTTTAGTTTCCTTCCTCATACAAAAATAATTCACTTATTCCTATTTTGTGTTTTATTTTAAAATTACATGATGAAAATTATCACTTAAAGTGGTATCATTTATTTATGAAAAGTATCCTATGTTGAAAGAAATTTTTAAGAGATGGAAGGTATTTCCTTCAGTTAGCTATATGCTGGCTTATTAAAATATTGCTGAACTTGGCTGGAGAGATGGCTTAGCAGTTAAGGTGTGCTTGCCTGTGAAGCCTAAGGATTCAGGTCCCACGTAAGCCAGATGTTCAACTTTCCAGGTCCCACATAAGCCAGATGCACAGTAGCACAAGTATGCAAGATCGCACAGGCACACAAGATGGTGCATGCCTCTGGAGTTTAATTGCAGTGGCTGGAGGCCCTGGTGTATATATATATAATTAATACACACACACACATACACACACACACACACATATATATATCTGAGCTGACCAAAGACCACAACACATAGGCTTTCACGAATATATGCCTCAACATTTTTTAAAGATTTTTTTCTGTTTTTAAAAATATTTTGTTTATTTATTTATGTTTTTTACATCATGTATATTTCACATAATCAAAATATGTTTATTTAAAGTACTTTCTTTTTTATTATGTACATAGTGTGTATATACCCATGTTGGTACCATCATTAGCCTCCTTCCTGTCCTGCCCCCTCTGAAGGGGCCCTACTCTTTGGGGAATCTGGGTGGTGCATTGTGGGAGTAGCCATCAGTTATGGGGAAGAGACAATGTCTCTGTGCATAATGTCCCAACTTGTGGCTCTAACAATCTTTCCACCCCTCTTCTGCGAATTTCCCTGAGCCATGTTGGATTTGTTTTAGGTCTGCTTCAGTGATGAGGTCTTGGGGAAACTGTGTCTCTGGATCTCTGGTTTGGTAGGAGTTGAGTGTTCTCTGTTATCTATCTCCTTCACCCTTGTGCTGGTACCAGGTTCACCAAGAAAGCAGCACTCTTGCTCATTTCCCCAATTCCTCTATGGTTTCAGCTGGGGCCCTGGTGAGAAGTGATAGGCTGATTCTCTCCTCATGTTCTGCATTCATCTGAAAAAGAGGAGCAAATTCTCCAATGGAGCATGAAGTCAGCACCAGATAATGGGTTAGCCATTATTATTTTAGAGAGAATTCAATAGATGTAGGTCCTCTTGTAGACAAAGATTGGTGGGAGCTTGATATTGGAGAGCAGGCTCATTTTTTTGATATGGTTCTGACTTGTTTTGCTGTGGATTCTATTCCACTGAGCAGATCTGTTAGCCAAATCAAGAGCAGTTAGTTACCCACCATGGCTGTGTGCCACTATTACACTTGTGTGAACATCACGTCAGGTTGCTTGCTGCTGGGTAGCTTAGACCATGTGTTGCTTGGACAGATATTGGTCATTTTCCCCCAGTCGCTCATGTAGCACCTTCTGGCACTAGACAAGCTAACTGTAAAGATTTTATTTTTATTCATTTATTTATTAGAGAGAGGGAGAGAAAGAGAGAGTGAAAATGGGCACACCAGGGCCTCTAGCCATTGCAAACGAACTCCAGATACATGTGCCACCATGTGCTTCTGGCTTGTGTGGGACCTGGAGAATTGAACCAGGGTCCTTGGGCTTTGCAGGTATGTGCCTTATCTGCTAAGCCATCCCTCCAGCCTCCCCCCCCCCCCCATGTTCTTTAGGTAGGGTTTCATTGTAGCTCAGACTGACCTGAAATTCATGATGTAGTCTCTGGCTGGTCTCAAACTCACAATGGTACTCTTACCTCTGCCTCCAAAGTGCTGGGATTAAAGACATGCACCACCATGCCTGTCTGTAAATATCTGCTTCATTCTTTAGAAAATGTGTTTTTTAATACCATGTTTATACTGCACTTATTATCTTATTGATAAATAAAGACATGGTCTTTTTCATGGCTATATTCTGGCTGTGTGATTTTGCTACCAAGTTGTACTTTCTGCATTGTACTTTCTGCAGATAAACAGCATACTTCAAGTGGTATGATCAAAAGATTAGTGGGGTGACTATCAGACAGAAGCCACTCCCAATTCCTATATCATCAAGAAGTAATATGAGTTCAGTTCTATTTGCATCTGGAATGGAAAATGTTAGCCGTTCATAGTGTTCATTTTGAACAGAAGATAGATATAGCTGCTAACACCCAAGCTTCTCTCATTGATCAGAATGCTTACGAGTGACTATGTTGTTTTCCTCTTTCCACTCATATCTTCTCCCTGCTCCTGTTCTCCTTACCACTTGCGCTAGACAAGTCCCCTTATCTAATTGCCAACTCAAGTTGTAATTCCTTAATTTGTGAGCCTTTGGTTGCCCTGTATTTCTTGGTTTACTGTAGCTTTTCAATAACCAGAATTATCAACTAAGTTCCTTTGAAGACATGCCCCAGTGAGTCATGTGAATTTCCAAGCATAGTTCTCCTTACTCCCACTGTACAGAAACAAACTAAAACCAGTTCAGCAATCTGAAAATATTGCCAGCCACTCCCTTACTCCTTTCCCTAGCGTTAAGCATCTGGAGATGCTTATAATAACATGCCAATGGAACTTCCAGTAACATAGTACCAGCATTTTGATCCCTGATGAAAGCATGTTTTCCTTGAGAACTGAGATCTCTGGGTTCTGATCCCAAGATTTCAGGACAGAGAATAAAACATCCTTTAAAGAATTAATTGATGTGTTGGACTGACCACATCTACTTCTTTCTTCTCAGTTTCAAGCATTCTAGCTGTGGAAAAGATGGACCTGGGGCTATATGTCATCTCCATAGAACACACTCACACCACCCCTAGCTGGCAAGCGTACATACAGCACTCCTGTGACAGACCATTTCACCAGTCCCTTGACCACCTGATTCTGGATGATGGAGCTTGAGGGATGAGAGGTTTCTATAGGTTTGAGTGCATTGTATTTTCTTTGTCATTAAAAGAAAGCCCCTGGTTATAGACAATGTTGCAAGGAACACCATGATAATTGGTTAGGTATTCTATTAAATCTGTGCATAGTATTGAAGGAAAGGAAAATTCATAGCCAAACCATTTGTCAGTTCTTAAGAGGATGTTTATCCCTTCTGCATGTTGGAAGAAATCCAGCATAACCCCCTTCCCAGTGATGTCTTGGGGAATGGTATCATATCCGGGTCTCAGCACTGGAAAATTGTGAGCCCATCGGTGGTGGTAGCCTCATCAGTTATGAAGAGTAGAGAGTTCAGGTGGCCAACCCACATGGACTTTGTCCTTGTTCCTCTCATCCTCGTACATGGGCCGAATAAGCAGATGCTAACGTAGTAAAGTCAGCATTTTGACTGACCTCCATAAGAAACTTTTTTTAATTTACTAAGAGACTTTACAAAGTGCTTTTATGAAGTAATTCATATAAGATGCTATATTATATTCTGTACCAATTCTAAAAGATACAGCTATATAATTCTTCACTAAGCCTTCTATCACCAAGCTCCTACTTTTGTCTTTGAAGTCCTTGGCCATATTACCATGCCACATGCCATTCCTTTAGACTATCTCTTCTTATACATCTGATATGCAATCCAATGTGCTGAGTTCAATCCAGGCTACCAAGTGATCTCTTCACCACTATGTTGGGGCTCGCTCCTTACATGGGTCTGGAAGGACAGTAGTGATGGCTTGTACTAAGTGCCATGCAGTTCATTTACAGACAAACCTACCCTGTTTTCCTTCTCAATTAGCTGTTCATTGAGAACATCCTATAGGGTATTAGAGTGGGTTGAAGGGGACAAGCTGTACAGTAGCAGGAGCAGTTGTAATGGACGCTGGAATCTTTCTTGCAGCCTATTTGACTATCCCAAATTGCTTGGTTCCAGTTTCATTTAACAGTGAAATGTTGTTGCATACCTGTGATTTCCTAGCATGTTTGATCAGATAGTATCTAATTCACAAGTTGTAGTTTGGCCCACTTATTTTTTGGAGTCCTGTATTCTAAAACTTAATCTCAATGAGAACCTACTGACAAATTAAAGGCTGCTATTGGGCTGGAGGGATGGCTTAGTGGTTAAGGCGTTTTTCTGCAAAGCCAAAGGACCCAGGTTCGATTCCCCAGGACAGCCAGATGCACAAGAGGATGCACACATCTGGAGTTCGTTTGCAGTGGCTGGAGGCCCTGGTGCACCCATTCTCTCCCTCCCTCTTTCTCTGTCAAATAAATAGATAAATAAAAATAAAATATTTTTTTTAAAGAGCTGCTATTTAAATAGAGAATAATTAGTGGTTGAGAGCTAAGTTCTTTACTACAAAACCATTAGGGATTGACTCTCTGAGGCTTCCCCTGACAGAAATGCACACAGCACCACTGTGTGATGCACACATTTCCAAAAATAATTGCATATTCTGGATCTTAAGGCTTAGTATATAGGGTGGAATTCATCATGGCCAGGGTATATTGCAGGTCAGTTTTGCCTCAGACTCCTCTCAAATCTAGCAGCCTTGTGGTTTACTTGGGGCATGTACCTAAGTAGCATACTCAAATGTGGTTTCTGCTGCTTTGTCCTAGAGGCCACTTAGGTCTCTGGAATTGTTTTTCATGATGGAAGTTGTATGGTACAGATGTAGAAAAGATCTTTCAGCATGCCCAGACAACTGGGCTCAGAAGACTTCAACAATGCAGAGTGTGTGAACTCTCAGGGAACTTGTCCACTGTCTTCTAGCATTTATTTTATAAAAGCATCTGGGATGATGGTTACTACTTCCTGTTCATTAGGCTCAGTCAGTGGAATGCCATGAATGTATTAGTGCAGTGTGAGGTTTCATGCTCTGTTAAGATAGTGATGATTTCAGCACACTCTATTATTGTGAAGAGAACAGTTGATAAGGTAAGACAGTGAAGGCAAGCCATCCCTATACTGTGAAGGCAAGCAGCTTCTCAGTATTTTTGTTGACAGGAACTGCTTTAAAGAAATCAACTTCAGAGCTCTGTCCCCAAAGGAGGTGGCTATGTGAAGAGTTACTTCCAGAAAGACTTCAGTTTGAACAACATTTGAATCTGGTATTATGGTGTGATTAAGTCTGTACTCCTCCACAGATGCATCTATGTAGCTCATTAGTCAAATAGGCAGTTTAAATGGGGATATACTATGAATTTCCACCCCTGCTGTTTGATAGTCTCACTACCACCTTGTCTGATTGAGAGCTAGCATTTTGCTATTGCTCATTTTACCTGCAGTGCAATTCCAGATCCCTTACATCAGGTTTTGGAGTTAGTCTGCAGCCTTATTTGCCCCTAGGCTTAGGTAAGCAAAGGATTTTTTAAAGCAGACAGATAAACGTTCTCACATTTCACTTCTGTTCTGACTGGAGTGTTCAAGGCCTTCATTTTATCCTTTCACTTCTGAATGTCCCTTCGGGCCATTAGAACTAGCTGTGTCCTTCTATGCGCTGCTCTGCTGCTTTAGCCTGCAGATGCTACAGCTTCCAGGACGTTATGCAGTGTCCCGCTTCACCCCATGCCACCAGCAGTGATGCCTGCGCTTACCTGGTGTGGAAGCTAACGGCCCTCTTCACATATGAGAAACCCAGTCCAAGGATTCTGTGTTTGCTGTGTGGTGAGCCTCAGACCATTCCTGCAACCTGTATCTCTTCTTAGCCAGGGTCCTGACCATAGAGCAGTGAACCATGCAAAAGAACAGGGGATTTGAAAGCACCCCTAAAAGGAGAGAGATTTGCAAGAGAATGATTAGGCATAAGAAAGTGAACAAGAGTGAAGTACTTCACAGCTGACTATAGCAAGAAACTATTATTGGACTGATCTGAAAGGATGGGGAACCAGAGGTCACTGGCGTTGAGGAGATAGGTACTGAGCACCAGCTACGAGCAGAGGAGCACAGCCCTTGCCAGCCCGAGACTGGGTGTCAACACTGGCCTCACTCTTTCTATGCTCTCTCTCTCATGGCTCCTTACCTTGACTAAACTTAAACCAGATGGCAAAGGAGTCTATTGAAGAGGTAGAAATTAGCTTTCTATGAGGACGGAACAGAGCCGAGGGGAGAAACTGACCTCAGAAGCCACACAGGATCACCACGGTTAACTAAGATCTAAGAATTAACACATAAAATTAGTAATGCAGAGTTCTGAGAGTAATGAAATGATATTTGACTGAATTTCTGTTTTTATGAATATTGCTAGTAGAAAAATATTTTCCCTTTTTTGAGGGTAATGACTATCAACATACACTTTGATTAGCTACGATGTTGGATATTACTGTCACATTTCTGCTTTTATATTGTAGATTTGAAAGTTTTCTGTGTTGATTTCTTTTTTTAAATTTTTTTTGTTTATTTTTATTTATTTGAAAGTGACGGACAGAGAGAGAGAGAGGGAGGGAGGGAGGGAGAGAGAATGGGTGCGCCAGGGCTTCCAGCCACTGCAAACGAACTCCAGACGCGTGCGCCCCCTTGTGCATCTGGCTAACGTGGGTCCTGGAGAATCGAGCTTCGAACCAGGGTCCTTAGGCTTCACAGGCAAGCGTTTAACCACTAAGCCATCTCTCCAGCCCTCCATGTTGATTTCTGTTTAGTAGTTAGTAACAATAGAACCACCATTGATGAATATGTAGCTATTTCAGTTACACATGTCACAATTTAAGATACAGAAAAATATCTGGGATATAATATATATCCAATAGGTGGTAGTGGTGGTGGTGGTGGTGGTGGTGGTGCTGGTGGTAATGGGGTGTGTGTGGTGTGTGTGTGTGTAAAACTCTTACGTCATTCTTTCTGGAGAACTCTACTTTCATTTTATAGGAAACAACAGGTAGTAATGATTTTATTTGCACAGGCCCAGAAGTTTTTTTTTATCTAGCATTCACAAGTGGTCACTAAACAGTAGATACTATATTAAGCCCTTTCCATCATTATTGAATGAAAACTTCCTTTTTTCTGACATAAGTAAAGGTAGCTAGGAAAATATTTTTAACAAAAACATTCTTTGCATTAAAATATATATTGTGTACTTTTAGTTGTCTATTGTTTGGTATAAAGCCAGGTAGAAACCAGCATATCTTTTTCTATAAGCACTTTTGTTTCAATGAGGAATTTAGTGTTTAATATCACATATTTTTTCTTATGTAAACCACACCTATAATGTATAATCTTTAATTATATATTCAGTTTCTTTAAGAATTTAAAGACCTTTGTGAAGCAATCAAATCTCTATTGAATTTTTATTTTTCAATAATTTTATGATTATCTTTCCCTGCCATCTGATTTGTTAGCAATGTCTTTATCAACTCACCTTATTGGATCTTTCAAAAGTGGTAAAGCTGTTATAATATATATTTTATAATTATCTCATTAGAAATTGAATATGTGAATAATTTATATAATTATAATTACAGGTGTAGCTGACATCAGTGGGTTTGGCTACAGTTATAGACAAATCTTGGTGACTCAACAGTTCACCTCCTGAGAGTGAACTTGGGAATACTGAAGTGGGGTCTCTGAGTTTCAGTCCTTTGGAGAGTTAGGTTACTCATTGGTATGTCTACAGAGGGAGCCGAGAGACAGAGCAGCTGGGCTAAGAGAGCTTCTTGCTGTTATTATGCCTATTGTGCCAAGGAGGAAACTAAGGCACCGAGAGGGTTCAAACCAAGGCATTCAAACTCCAAAGCCTGTGCCTTTCATCTTGGTACTACCTTGCTATGTGATACCTAAATGAGCCTCAGGAAAACCAACTCTTCAAGTATGTCCTGGAGGTAAAGGTAGAAGAGGGTGGGGTGGGGAATGAGTGCTGCTTAGGAGGCAAGAGACCCAGACATCTAGGCTTAAGAATGAGCTTGCTGCAAATTGGCTATGGGACTTTGTTGATTTAATTGATTTGTTCTTTCTGTCTCCCTTCAGTGATAATAATCCTTTCTACCTGCCTGTCACTTTTGCTCTCTCACTGCCACAAAACTGGGTAGAATAGTCTCCATGCCTCCACTGTTCCTTTTTTTTGAAAGTTATATTTTATTTTATTTTTTTATTAATTAGTTTTATACTCAGCGAATACAGTCAATTTGGTACCATTGTTAGACTCATCCATGACCTACCCCTCCCCTTGGCCCCTCCTTGTTGAGGTATATGGGTCATGCATTCTGGAGTTAGCTCACAATTATGGGTAGGATAAATGTCTCTGCATATCATGACCCAACATGTGGCTCTGACATTCTTTTTGCCCCCTCTTCTGTGAAATTTCCCTGAGCCATGTTGGGTTCATTTTTGGTCTGCTTCAGTGATGAGGTGTTGGGGGCCACTGTTCCTTTTAAAAGTTTCCCCAGATTATTTTAACTTTTAAAATAAGTAATATAAAACAAACTTAAAATCTTTTTTCACTGGATCTTTGCAGTACCAAAGAAAGACCCATGTCTAAGAGAAATGCTTTCCCATAGAAATGTAAATAACATAGAGTGAGAAGGAGAAGAGGAAGGTGGAAGAAGTGAAGAAATGAAATGAATTATCCACAATGTATAAACTAGAGATCACAGTCAAGTTTCTACCCAGTGAGAAAATGTACTACACATTTAAAAATATGTCCCAGATTATATATATATATAATTTAAACTCTTATTTTTCAGCAATCTAGATGTATGTTGCCATTCATCTAACTTACTTTACCTAAATTTATAGCATAGTGTTTATGTCACTTAGTGATCAGTCAGTAAATCAATATTGCCACAAAAGTGATTTTTATTATATTTCTCCTTTGAATTTTCAGTTTGACAAGCACTTGTAATCCTTTCACTTGTAGATATTGATCAGTGTGTGTAAATTATATTTAACTCCTTTTAATTGTCTTTATTACAGCCATTACTCCAAGGGAATAATATTTCAGCTAAGCCCTAGATCACGGTTAACTTCAGTATTACTTAGCACACTTGTTAGTTTTCAAACTATCACAAAACTAGAATTGCACACTTTTTATTCTAGCTAATATTTCAGGTGCACTTCTCACATGCCCTAATATTTTTTGTGTACAAATTAAAGATTTAAAATGAAACGGCTGTGTTTTTGTTACATAGAAAATGTATACAATTTATAAAATGCTAAGAAAAAAGGAATAAGAGCTCATCTCACAGAGTCATGAATAATTATTTGCCATATCAAAAATTAAACTTTGGCCAAAAACTTTTCCTAGATACTAATTACTCTGAAAAATTAATGCTTAAAAATGTAGCTACTTAAAAACATTCAAGGAAGCTGGGCGTGGTGGCACAAGCCTTTAATCCCAGGACTCAGGAAGCAGAGGTAGGAGGATCACCATGAGTTCGAGGCCACCCTGAGACTACATAATGAAATCCAGATCAGCCTGAGCTAGAGTGAGACCGTACCTCAAAAAAAAAAAAAAAAAAAAAAAAAAAAAAAAAAATCACTCAAAGCATTGGGATATGGTTCAGTGGGTAAAGTGCTCACAGTGTAAGCATAAGGACTTGAGTTTGCATCCCCAGAGCCCACATGAAATGCCAGGCACCGTGATGTGTTTCTGTAACCAGCTCTGGGGAGGCTGACACGGAGGATCCCTGGGGCTTGCTGCCTAGCTTGTCTAGCTCAGTCAGTGTGCTGTCAGTTCAGTTCAGAGTGGGGCTCTGTCTCAGAAAGGTGGAAGAGCAGTTGAGGAAGATACCCAACACATCCAACATTGGCTTCTGGCCTGCACACACATTCACACAGATACATATATACCTGCACACTTGTCCACACATAATGAACATACATACACACAGTACACACATACATATGCGAAACAAACCATTTTAAAGAAAATGTTAATGCTAAAAGGAAGTTTGCTCAATGTGAATGCTAGTATATTCTTAAAAACCCAAATACTCCTTGAAAGTACTATATGTTCACAATGCTGTGATGTCTAGCATGTTGTCAAAGATATACATGAATAAAATAATAAGTAAGATCAGTGCAAGGATGGTTCTAAATGTTTTTTTTTTATCCCATTTTAAGAATGGAATTATTTTCTATCTTCAGGTAATACTTTCTATTAAAGCAAAATCTTGCTGTTCAATTAAATAATTATTTAGTATATAATTTAGTATATAATTCTCTATTTAGCATATGACTATCTATATCACTTAAAAGTAAGTGCTTTGTAAAATTAATTTTTGTGACATATGTTATTCAAGTAACTGTGGATTAAGAAATATTGGAGAAGGGCTTGAGAGATGGCTTACTGGTTAAGTGCTTGCCTGTGAAGCCTAAGGACTCCGGTTCAAGGCTTGATTCCCCAGGACCCACGTTAGCCAGATACCCAAGGGGCTCCATGCATCTGGAGTTCATTTGCAGTGGCTGGAGGCCCTGGTGCGCCCATTCTCTCTCTCTCTCTTCCCCTATCTGCCTCTTTCTCAGTTTATCACTCTCAAATAAATAAATAAAAATAAACAAAAAGAAAGAAACATTGGAGCAATCTTCCATTGTTAATATTATTTTTTTACTTGGTTTCAATTCCTGTTCAAAACCTGAACAGATATCTAGTTTATTTGTAATCATCCTCCAAATGTTGATTTTTTTAAATAACAATACATTGTAACCTAGCCATTGTTTAAAAGTTTTCTGCTCAAAAATGTGTTATTTAAGACTAATTGTCAGTTTAAAGCTTTATAGACATATAAAAAGAAACTTGACCAGATGTGTCACATAAGGACCCATCTGTTAAAACATCTTCCTCCCAATTGTACATTTTTAGTCATTTTTATTTTTATTAACAGCTGTCTTGATTACTCATAATTCCAAGGACTATATGTTATCCCCCAAATTAGCTCAGCATTATTGAATTCTTAACTGAGTTCTCAAATTGAGTTTTTTAAGAACATATCAATTAAGTACTACAATGATTGCTAAAAACTCACTTGTTTGCTTTTTAAAAAAGTCTATCTTATGCTTTTTGTTCATTTGTATTGTTACCTACCATGAGAAAAATCCCTATAAAATTAAATATTGTGTCCTACTCTTTTGCATATATTCTCACATTTGCCTACAGTAGAATGGTAAACTAGCCCACAGTCATTTTAAGGTATGAGATTATGTCCTCCAAGAATTTGATAAAGTAAGATAGTTTTTTTTTTCACTTTTTAAAATTTCTTAAAAATTCAAAAGAACTATTTGCTTGGAATTGAGATGGTTCTAACTGTTGTCTATATTATCTGTATACAATGCCTACTGTGCTAGTTTTTAATATCTTATGATATAATCTGGTAATTTGTCATGGTGATTTGTTTCTAAGGAGTTCATTGCTGTCAGTCTACAGGCTCTTCATATTATTCATAATTTCTATAAATGAAAAGATTCTGATGTGCATGGAGCATTCATAGTCACTTACTTTGTTTTCTTTTTATTTTTGCAACAGTTTATTTATTTATTTATTTAAAAAAGAAAGAAACATGGAGAAAGGGGCAGATATAGAGGAAAAGTGCGTATGGGTGCACCAGGGCCTCTTGCCACTGAAAATGAACTCCAGATACATGCACCACTTTGTGCATGTGGCTTTATGTGGGTACTGGGGATTAAAACCCAGTCCATCAGGCTTTGCAAGCAAATGCCTTTAACTGCTGAGGATCTTTCCAGACTCTTGACTTTGTTTGCTAATATGCCCAGTATACATAATTTTTTATTAAATTAATTGCCCTTATTCTCTCTTTTCATAGTTTATTCTTACTCTTTTTTCTCATAAATCCTACCTCCTAATTCTTTAACCTCTGTTTCACCAGCTCAAATAAAAATTCATGTTAACCCTGCCCTCCACATGGCAGGAGTTCTCTGCATTTTCTCCTGTTTTCTCTTTCTAAATTTCTTTTTATGTTTCTTCTAGGCCCACATGGGCTCTCAGACCACATGGGTGTATTCATTTTCCTTCCCTTGGTTTTATACTTTCTTAAACAAATACAATAATTTAGTAATTATCCTTCTCAAAATAATTATGGTAATTTTTTGGTCACAGAAAGGTATATAAATGACATCTTTTAACTTATATAACATGAAAAAATGTTATGCCTTTCATGAGATTGCTTCAAATTATGGACCTTTGTATATTATATTTTGTAAAATGAATGAGAATTTTCAAAAATTCTAAAACTTTCATATTTGGCCAAAATATTATGTATCAATTATTGTCATGTTTCTATTATTTTTATTTTATTTTATTTTATTTTATTTTATTTTATTTTATTTTATTTCGTTTTTCGAGATAGGGTCTCACTCTAGCCCAGGCTGACCTGGAATTCACTATGGAGTCTCAGGGTGGCCTCGAACTCATGGCGATCCTCCTACCTCTGCCTCCCGAGTGCTGGGATTAAAGGCATGTGCCACCACTCCCGGCTATGTTTTCTATTATTTTTAAATAGACCACCATGATTTTTTAAGGAACTCATTTTTTTAAGTATAAATACATGACTCAAAAACCAAATCAGGTACAACTCATCCATAATGTGCATGGTGTGTAAGTATAGAGTAATTTTTCCAGCATGGTTCCCATGAGAAGGAACTCTTTTAGTTTAAACTGATTTTAGAACTGGCAAATGCCCCATTTTCTGGGTGAGCTCACAAGTGTGAACTTTCTCCCACCCTCACCCCTCCTTTCCTTCCTGGAGGTGGTTGATAGAAGTTCCTTACACTGATAGTCACACAAGGGTCAGTTGCATTCATGAGTTGCATAACTGTGCTGTGCTGTGCTGATTTCACTCATCCATCCTTTCTGCATGCTTTGTCCTAAAGAGAGAAGATGGACTAAGTATGTTATTTCCAACTCTTACACACACTTAAGTCCTTACTCATTGACATTTGACTACAGGTAAAAGCCACTTCATTCAGGCAAGCTGATGAGATAATCCACGCTATTTCTATCCTGTAGAATGCTTCTTTTACTACCTAGAGGGGAAAAAGAGAGAGAGAGAGAGAGAAAGAGAGAGAGAGAGAGAGAGAGATTACCTATCCACTCTACCTTATATGTTCTTAACAAAAAAAACTAAAAGTTTAATAGCTTATGCAACCTCATCCTTTGAACATGGCAGCAGTCATGCTTCTTTAAAGTTCATGCACATTTCTAGAAAGAGTTCTTGATGAGAAGTCTTTTCTATAATGCATACGCATTGGATTTTACGTCGATTTAAAGACACTTAGGGCTGGAGAGATGGCTTAGCGGTTAATGTGCTTGCCTACAAAGCCAAAGGACCCAGGTTTGATTCCACAGGACCCATGTAAGCCAGATGCACAAGGTGGTGCATGCCTCTGGAGTTTGTTTGCAGCAGCTGGAGGCCCTGGCACACCCATTCCCTTTCTCTCTCTCTCTCTCTCTCTCTCTCTCTGCCTCTTTCTCTCTGTCAAATAAATAAAATAAAATATATTTTAAAAAGACATTTATTAGATTGACTTTAATCCTCTTTTCCCTGCCTCTCTCTATTCTGAAGAAATGGACATGACCATGGGCCATGTTTTCATCATTCTAAATATTCTTCACTTTCTTTTCTTTGAAAATTTTAGTAGCAGTTTTCATACATGTACATAGTACATTTGGATCATAATACTCTTCCATTTCCATTTCTTATCCCCTGTCCCCTTTCTGCCAAACTCCTTCTGTCCAACTAGTCCCCTTTTCTCTGATCTTTTTTTCCCCTCCTCCACTATCCTGACAGCATGTTGATGGGCCCAATACTGTGCAGGTCTTGTGTAGGTAACACCAATCACCATGAGTTCATCAGTGCAGTGGCCACTTCATGTCTGAAAGGACTCTTCCCCATCCTCTTGCTCTCACATTCCTTTTATTCCCACTTCCTCAATGTTCCCTGAGCATTTGGGACATGATAGAGACATGATAGAGATGTCTCATTTAGTGCTGAACACCCAACAGTCACATATTCTCCAGCCTAGGGATGGATTTAAGTAAAACCACAGCAAAATACTTTCTTCTGAAGTGAAGGAGTATAGGTTATTCTTAGACACAGCGGAGAAGTAGAGAGACCAAGATCCACCAGGAAGGAGGAAAACAGCCAGAATCCTGCTGAGGCGCTTGCGGCCCACTGATCCATATGATCCATGCACCTGCCCGGCACCAACCCGCCAGGCGCACCAAGCAGCGGTAGCAGCAAGACCACGCAAGGGGATTTTCTAACCTCATCAGCCTTCTTACAAAGTCAAAGACAGCTGAGATCAACTAAGGAGCTACTGAAAGTGATACAGGTGGTATTATGTGAGAAACTCCCAACCATCAGAACCACAAACGACTGGCATTCAGTCCCCAGTGGAAGCACATTCAGCAAAGCTGATCAGAACTCCAGCTCCAAAAGGTAATGAGGCCAGCTGCCAAAAAAAAAAAAAAAAAAAAAAAAAAACAGGTGCACAGGCCTGCATTGGAAGAGCTAATCTCTCTTTCCATGTCAGGACATGTTACAGGTTTGCATATTCTTGGTTGGCTTTACCATTTTCAATTAACCTGTATTTGGGACTTGAATATTGTTGCCTTTGATGCTTTCAGATTTATAGGGCCTATGTCTTTTGCTTCTGCCATTATTGGGGGCAGGGTCTGATCCATATCTAGGCTGACCTGGAACCCAATTCAGAACAGAAATCTCTACCTCCCAGCTAACAAGATTAAGGGTGTATATCAACACACACCCTTAGGGATTTTGGCTTTATAAAACTATGTGTTTGTTTTAGTCCCCACAGTTGCATACTCTGTGCTGGTTTTTATTGAATGTGTATATTGCTCAGTTGAAGTTTATAATTTGACAGCAAATTGTTCCACCTAGTCCACTAGAATACTTGCTTAGTAAGCAAACTCAACCCCTAGGATTACTTCTGTGGTTGGATTGGGGTACAAGAGCTACACCTGGCACCTTAAACTCATATCCTGAAAATATATAAAGGTGAATCACCACATCTAAGAACACTGCAGATAAGTTCAAAAACCAAGCATCAAATCAATTCAGGATGCAAAAGTTGCTACATTATAATACAAGAAACACAAAGAATCAAGACAATACAATCCCACCAAAAATTATACATCCATCAGAAATGATCACCAGTAAGACTGTTTTAGATGAAATGCCTGACAAAACTTTCAAAAAAATGGTTGTATCTATACTCAAAGAAATCAAAGAAGAAATGAAAGGAATCAAAGAAGAAAACAAACTCCTGAAAGAGAATACAGGAGACCAGCTTAATGAAATAAAGAGGTCATTACAAGACATGAGTAAGGAAATAGAAATACTGAGAAAAACCAGGCTGAAATTCTAGCTCTGAAGAACAGTCATTCAAATAAAACACTCTGGAAAGTCTCACCAGTAGAATGGATGAAGGAGAGAACAGAATATCTAAACTAGAAGACCAGGTGGCAGACCTAATACAGTCAAACAAAGAGAAAGACAAGCTAATAGGAAGGTATGAATGGGAATTTCAAGATATCTGGGACACTATGAAAAGATCAAACATAAGAATTCAGGGTATAGTAGAAGGAGAAGAGGTTCAATCCAGAGACTTAGTAGGCATTTTCAACAAAATAATAGAACAAAATTTTCCCCAAATTGGGAAAGACATGCCAGTGCAGATACAAGAAGCTTTTAGAACACCAAATAGCCAAAACCTGGAAAGAACCTCTTCTTACCATGTTATAATTAAACTATTAAACACACAAACTAAAGAAAATATATTGAAAGCAGTTACAGAGAAAAAGCAAGTCACCTACATTCCGCATGCCAGACATTGTCTCAAGTCCAGAGTTTGATAGCAGTTATGTTCCCTCTGTTGCCCTTGGTGTGGACCATCTTCCTTGTTGCCATTTCACATTTTCCTTATAACAGTGAGCCACAGGCCTGGGACATTGAGAACGCCATGGCAGGAGTGAAGAGGCTGCGCACCAACCTCAGCACCCATTCCCCACTTAGGATTCATGAGGGTACAGAGCTCTGGGGTTGGCATGGGGGAGGAGGGGTTGTTTAGGATTTATTTATTTTTGTGAACCAAACTATATTTTTTTAAAATTGATCCATGTAAGTGAAAGAAACCTGTTCATCTCAAGCCTGTCATTTTGCCAGTCCCTGTATGAGAATCATGCAAATAAAAGTACTACATATCAATCATTATCAGCACTCCAGTTTTTTAGAATATAATTAAAATTTTATTTAGGATATTAAATCATCTATTAGTATCCCTTTAAACTGTACAGCATGTATATAAGATTGAAATAGCATCTACAAAGGAGATATTTTATTAGATTGTGTTTTGTATTTCCATCCCTTAGCTATTGTATTGATTGATGAACTTCAAAAATGCCTAAGTGAAATATTCATTAGAAATGGATCTAAGAGTGACAAGCAGTGATATAGACAGAGACTGAACAGGATAATGGGAAAGATAGCATTAAGACATAATTGATAAGTAGGTGAATGTAATGAATACTTTGAAAGGATAGCATACAAATGACTCATAAATTTTTTTTCATGTTCACTTTCACTGATGCAAATTAAAAAAAATACAGTTTATATTGTATTGCCTAGCACAGAGGTTCCCAGGATTTCTTGATTCATTGTGTCTCCTTGTTGGAGTAACTTTTACACAGTTTTATACTTTTTACTTTTTAATTTTTGCAATGTTGCAAGGTAAAATAAATCCCTATAGTTTCATTATATGTATATATATATATAATTTAATTGGGCTCCAGAAAACTTAGCTAGTATTTACATTCTAACAAATCACTGCTGTTACTTAAAAGTGAGACCACATGTCTTCATGGTTACTATTCAGATTTCTATAGAAGTATGCATTTCATTGGACAATACCACTCCCATTTCTTATTCTCCATTGGTTTTTACATAGTACTCAATGTGTTTTAAAGCAATACCTAAAACCTAGCTATGCAACAATATCACATCATTGGATAAATGTAGTATGCCATCACGGTGAAACTCAGTATAGCAATCAGCTTTAGTTGCTGGGATGAACTTCCAAACTAGCTACAGTTATGGAGAAAGGAAATTTATTTGAAGCTTACAGATTCATGGGGAAGTTGCATAATGGCAGGAGAAGCTGGCCTGCTTTCACAAATCCAAGCACAGAGAGAAAAGCCACAAGCCACACCAGCACCACAAGCAAGCACACTTAGGAACTCCAGGCACAGCTCACGCTCTTTGCATATCTTTGCAATGGAATTCCAAATCCACCACCACACCTTAGAGCTGAATCCTAGGATCTGCCCACAGGTAGCTGGAAATCCAAGAAGCTTTAGTAAAACTGAATATATTGGGGGACATCCATTCAAGCTACCACATTCCACCCTTGGCCCCCAATAGATTCATAGCCATCTGACATTGTAAACTGTATTCAGTTCAAATTCAAAGATCCCAATAGTCTTTACCAACTTAAAATAGTTCTAAAGTACCAAGTCTCCTCTGAGATTTTAGATTGTTTCTTAACTTTGAGTACTATAAAATCAAAACAAGTTATATACTTTCAACATATAAAGGCAGAGTAAACATTTCCAACTGCTATAAGATATAACAGGGAGAGACTGGAACAATGCAAACTCAACAACCATCTAGCAAATATCAAACATCTGCAGTTCAAGTCTGACCTCATAACCAGTGACTGACAGTCTTTGGATTTTCCAAATCCATCCCTCCAGCTGGACTGAATAGCCATGGAAAATTTCCATCCCAGGCCGGGAACACTCAATGGTAGGTCTTGCACAGTCCTGGTATATTCAAAACATCTTTGAGCCTCCACTGCAAATCACTGTTCATCTTTCATGGCTTTTCCAGCCTCTTAATGAGGGTTGTCATTCCCTGCTTATATGCTATGTCCCAGCAGCAGCTCCTAGAACCATGTGCACTTCATGACAACTCCATGCATTTTTCATGCTTCCAAAATCAATACCCGGTATGCAGGACTCAGCCTTATTCTTAATTAAGGGACCAAATAAATCATAGCCTCGAAGAACAGTGTGTTAGTTTGAATATGTGCCCCCCCCCCCATATACTCAGTGAGTTATTAGTTTGTAGTTTGGATCTGTATCCACCTGGCTGGAGGAGGTATCACTGAGCAGATCTTAGGGACTATCCCTAAGGTGTGGTGGTGGATTTTCAATTCCAGTATAAAGAAATGCAAAGTTCCTTAAGTGTGTTTGTTTCTAGTGTGGTTTTGGGTGTTTTGCCTTGTGGATTTTCTCTCTCTGCCAGATCCTGTGAAAGTAGGCCAGCTTCTTATGCCATTATAGAACTTCCCCTGGATCTGTGAGCTTCAATAAATCCCTTCCTTCCATAAATGTGTCTGTTCTGGAAGTTCATCTCAGCACCCTGAAGCTGTCTACTATAAACTAGTTCCTTTTCCAAACTCTTTCCAAAAGATTTTGCATTTCTATCATAGTCTTTCCACAGGCATCCTCTCCATTGTTTTAATGTAAAGCAATTGGGCCATCTTCATTAAGACTGCAAATTTACTTGACAATAGCCACTTCAGTAACCTAAAATCAGTCTCTGTGCCAGTAAATTTTAAACTTGCTTGAATTTTTCCAACTTAAAATCTGAAAACTCTCAGTCCCATATGTTTAGCCAATCACATCAGCCTATTAAAATTTAACCTTGATTAAACTCTGTGGATCTGTGCAGCAGAATGCAGCCAGCACTTATGTCAGTAGCCCATATCAAAGAAGGTTTTCTATAGTCTTTCCTGCCCCTTAGAAAGTTCAAAAGCCAACCCTCTAAATACAATTCTGTCTGCACTTAGCATTTTCAAACTCTCATCAGAATAGTCTATAATACTTGGCTTACCACTCCAGAGGGCATCTTCTGTTGCAAACCCCAAGTTTCCCATTCCTTCAGCACGCAAGTTACAAAAGACCAAAATCCACATGGCCAGATTCATCTTATCACAGCCCACTCCTGGTACCAATTTTGTACCAGTCAGCTTCAGTTGCTGGGATGAACTTCAAATCAGGCACAGTTATGGAGGAAGGAAATTTATTTGAAGTTTAAAGATCCAGGGCAAGCTCCATAATGGCAGAAGAAGGTGGTCTGCTTTCACAGGTTCAAACAGAGAGAGAAAAGCCACAAGCTATACCAGCACAAGCAAGCACACTTAGGAATGCCAGGCACAGCTCAAGAACTTTGCATGTCTTTACACTGGAATTCCAAATCCACCCATACACCTTAGAGCTGGACCCTAAGATCCGCCCACAGGCAGCTGGAAATCCAAGAAGCTTTAGTAAAACTGAATATATGTGGAGTACATTCATTCAAGCTACCACACTCAGCAGTTAGTATGCATTGTCTCTGAGGGTTTTCTTTTTAATGTCCTTAGACATAAGAAGCTTTTTATAGTCTCCCTAGAGATTATTTTAGCACTCCAGTTTGCCTTATTATAGTTTAAGGACAAAGATTTAGCACCTTAGGAGACAACTTATTTTAATAACAAATCATATTTTTAGTGACAATATTAGAAAAATTGTCTCATAGAATATGAATTAGCAAAAACTTCTTTTAATCCTGAGTATAACAATAGTGTTAAAATTGTTCATATATGGAGTCCATACAATAAAACTGACCCAAATTCATCTGTAATATAATTTATGGATAAAGAAAGAAAAAAATTATTTCTATCATATGTTAGTGTTTATTTTTCTTCAGATAAATTTAATAATTCTATAAGTAATTGCCAAGTAATGCCAAATATTAATATCTCCTAATATCTCTAGCTTTAGGAGTATTTATAAGCAGATATGTTCAATTTTACTAAAGGAAGATAAATAACATATATATGTAATGTTCATGTCTTTTATGAATTGTCTTTTATGAAAAATGGTAAATATATTTTCTGTATATAGATGTATTTGATTGTGTGTTTCTATAGGTGCAAACATGCGTACATCTATATAAAGAATATGACATTTACCAATGTTTTAGTACTATTGTAATTTGTTTTATAGGTTCACTAGGAAAACTCTTGAAGTGACCTATTTCAAGAAAATATAAGTGAACAAGACTTGCTTGTGCTATATATCTTCATAATGAACTTATGGTAAACATTCCTGTTTCAAAATTCTTCATTACTATTCACTTGTTCTTGTATTTAGATAGGTTTAAGGAGTTTAGGGACACTCATTTCTTATTTCTAATTCCTTATTTAGACATATGGAAATATAATTAAGTGCTCATTTTTTTTCCAATCAAACTGTTAGGGTTATCAAGCATTTGGTTTAATTTCTTTTGTTTCTAAATATTTATTTATTTGTGAGACACATACACAGAATGAATATGAGTGCATCAGACTTAATCCAGATGCATGTGCTACTTTGTGTGTCTGGCCTTACATGGATACTGGGTAATCAGATTTTGGCTAGCCATCAGGCTTTGCAAGCCTCTTTAACTGCTGAGCTATCTCCCCAGCCCATGCTTTATAAATTTTCAATTTACAATTTTACCTTATAGCAAGAATTTATATCTGACACATTCTGATAATAATTCTTTCATTGTTGTTAGTGTATGATTTTTTTGAAAGATGATATGTTAAGGAAAAGGCTGTATACTAATTTTTGGAGTTGCTAGACACATTGGTCTTACTGTCTTCTCTGTCTTTGGCGTCATAACTTACCTTCTTGGAATTGTGTTCATAAGAAGACTTATTTCATTTATTTGAATTATATTGGTACTAAAACTTACAAAGTGCACATGACTTCTTGGTATTTGCTTTCAACCACAATGAGTATGGGAACCAGAGTTACTTTCCCATCGTTTTTTTTTTTTTAGGTTTTTTTTTTCTTTCTCTGTCAGAACATCTAACTTCTTTTATTTTTTTTCTTTATTAGTTAGTTTTGTTTTCAGCAAATACAGTCAGTTTGGTACCATTATTAGGCTCATCTGTGACCTACCCCCTCCCCTTGGTCCCTCCTTGTTGAGGTATATGGGTCATGCATTGTGGAGTTAGCCCACAGTTATGGGTAAGATAAATGTCTCTGCATATCATGACCCAACATGTGGCTCTGACATTCTTTCCGCCCCCTCTTTCGCAAAATTTCCCTGAGCCATGTTGGGTTCATTTTTGGTCTGCTTCAGTGATGAGGTGTTGGGGGCCTCTGAGGCTCTGGCTCTCTGATTTGGTAGGAGTTGATTTTTCTCTGTGTTGATCTCCTTCCCTCTTCTGCTGGTATCTGGTTCATCAGGAAAACAGCACCCTTGCTTGTTTAACCAAGTAGAATATTGAATGAGGTCTGTTAACTGAATTTTATCACAATAAGTAGTATAGAACTTTGACTCTGGAGAGAGAAAAAACAAAGATTGCAGGTTCCATGATCCTCCTAGCATACTTTCTGGAGTTAGTTTTCATAACCAAGGAGGCAGAAATCAGAGCCCAGGGAGACCATGAGCACAGAGTAAGCCGACTGTCAGATGGAAGGAAGCTGCACAGAAGAGGCATGAGATTTTTAGGTGATCCCTTTGAGCTTTTGACTAAAGAGTGATCTGCTTACCTGAAGCTTATGGAAAAATTGAAATCAGAAGGCCAGATACTTCCTAAAGCTAATGCAAGGCCACAGATAGTTAATTTTCACTAGTCAAAATGGAAAGACCTTGTGATGTCAAGCATTCAGTCAAGTTCACAGCAGCTAAAGTAGCCTTTATAAAAGTATGTTCAGGACCTGTGTTCAACCATAAAATGAAACTTCAGAAGAACCAACCTGACTTCAGTAATGTAACTGCTAACTGGAATATGCCAATCGCATTTAAAGAAATCCAACATAATCTAAAACTCACTAATGCAAAACTTATAATACTTAGCATCCCATTAAAAGTTACCAGACATGAAAGAGTAAAATATATACATAATTTGGATAATAATTGTGCCTTAGAAAAGTAGGCAAGTTGATGAAATGGCTATTATAAGCATACATTGTGTGTCAAAGAATGTGCAAGGAAAGATTGGCATGATGGGAATGGAGTCAGGAGGCTTAATGTGTAGCATTAAGTGGCTAAATGTGAAACCAAGAAGATTCTTAAATTAATCTCAGCTTCCTTCTTAAAAAAATATAAAAAGCAGAGTAAGCTAAAACCAAAACTATGTAAAGAAATGAAATGATGGTAAAATCATTTAGCTGATGTTAAACTAATAGTAAAATGAGGAAAATTCACCCTTATGGTCAGGAAATGTGGCAAGAGTGCCTCAACCTCTATTCAAGATCATCTTCAGAGTCTAATTATTGTAATAACACAAGAGAATGAAATAAAAAGACATTGAACTAGGAAAGAGATGAGCAAAATGATCTTAAATTTCAGTGATATGACCTATGTAGAAATACCAGTGAATCTACCAAATAATTTAAACTATAAGTGATTTCATTAATGCACCAAGGTTCAAGGTCAATATAAATAAATCAAGCACATTTTTCTCTTAAAAATATTTCAATGGAAAACATGGCCTGTACATATAATGTGATGTTTTGATATGTGTGCACATTATAGGATAGCTAACAAGCTAATTAAACCTTCATTACTGACATAGCTATCTTTTTTCTGGTTAGAGCACGTAAGATCTACTCTCCTAGAAATTTGCAAGAATATAACATATTATTATTAGCTAGTCACTACAGTGGTCTACAGTAGTCCTTGTTAGCTTACTCCTATCTAACTGAAAGATTGTACCCCTTCACAAGCATTCACGTACACATACAGTATACCAGCCCATGAAGCAGTGAACACTTTAATATACTGTGAAGAATCAAGTATGTTTGTATGTGATAGGGATAAACAATTTGAAATTGGAATTTTAAAAAATGTCATTTAGTATGGCATCCAAAAATTAATAAGAAAAACTTAAGTAAATACTTATTAGAACTGTTCAATCAAGATTCACAGACATTGCTGAAATTAAAGAAGTCCTAAAGAAAACCTGGTTATGGCTACTTTCAAATTTGTTTAGAAATGTTGTTCATTAAAACTTCATTTATTCTTTCCATGAGGAAGGCATCATGTTAAATTCTTTTGCAAAGGTAGAAAATGAAGTTCTAATTTCTTAAGAAAGTTGTTATCTTACATAGAAGTCAAATGAATTTATAAGTACTCTCAATCAAAGCCAGAAATGATGCAAGATAAGGTCTTAGCAGTGTCCTAAGCCTGAGGGCCGATAAGTAATAGCATTGTGAGCAAGATCACTTTTTGGAAAAGAGTTTAAAAAGTTGGAAATAGAAAAATGTTGAAAATTTTAAGAGGCAGAAATTGAATGAAGCCATTTCAGAAAATGAAAAAAATGTCAAATCATGTAAGTATATATGCTAGGTAATTTTGGTTGAAATATGGGGAAAAAGGGATGGAAAGAATTAAAAAAAATAAGGTGGAAAGCATGCTTTAAGACAGATTACCAAGGTTGCTGACAGCTAGATGTACATAGCAAGCTCCTCTTCTGTTTAATAACTACTGTAAGCATTATAAATTGGAAATTGTGTCAACTCTGTCTTTAAGAACTTCCTTGTATGTGCCAAGGAAGTAAATGGATGTCAGGAAGATAATTATGCAGAATGTGAATGAGTGCTATAAAGGCACAGGGAGAGATGTTGTTTCCACTATGGGGAAGGGATCCCCCAATCATTCAACAAAGGTTTTGATGCAAGCTTTAAACATGGAACACCAGTCCAAGCATGATGAGAATTTTTCATAGAAATGAACGCTTACCTAGAGAGTGAAGAGGAAGACTACTGTTCTGAGAACAGAATGTAGAGGAAATGACACATTTGCAAAGTGTAAACAAGCTGCAATGTCATGAGGGCAAACACAGACTGTGACCCCCAAAACTGAAATAGGAGACCCAAGACTTGGAAAGGTCTCCTAGTAAAATATAAACAGCATATTCATACACTGACTTTTAAGAAGCTTGTAGGAAGTTGTCTATGGCAATGGTAGAGGCATTGGATTTGGCAAGGATTGTAGGTGATATTTGGAAACAATTTTCAAAGGAGTAGTCATGGCAGAAAAGTGGATTTTGAAGGAACTAAAACATGAGAGAAAATTAACGTGCATAATTTATAAAACCCTGTTATACTGCCTTCAGTCCTATTTCTAATTTTCTGACTAGGAAATTACCTTCATTTATTGCTCTGTTACTACCCCATCCCCTCGTTCCTGTCCTGTCGCCTCACAGTTCTCTCATATATGCTAGTACACCACTCTTTGCTCTGTAGAACCACCAGTCTGTGGTGTCTTGCCTGAATATTGAGCAGCTGTCCTCGTCGTTCTGGTGCATAAGCATAGACACCATGATAATGCCTTCTCCACCTTTCATGTTAGTCTCGTCGCTGTGTTGGTACCTAGTATTATTTTTGATAGATATATATTGAATGATTGAGAGAGGTAGAGAGAAATGGTAGAGCATTTCCAAAGTACATTTCTTGGAGATGGATTAGTTCTAAGACATGTTGCAATCTAATGTGTCTTCAGTATGTGGGTTGACGAAGAAGGGGAACTGTGATTTTAATTTTAAATCCAGTACTCAAATCCTCATAGGCTCCTCTGAGAACAGAATGGGTGCTAGGGGAGGAGTTAGAACAAGCCAGTTACAACAATGGGAGAAGAAGAATTAAAGCACACAAAGTAAGGATTTACAAATGAGAACAGTTAAAAAATGAGTTTGGAGCAGTAAAAATTTTCTGTCTAATTCACCTTACTGGATGTGTTGAGAACTTACAGCAGTGCTGGGAGTGAAGGGCAGTAGAGAGAAAAGAACCATGTTTCAGTCAGGGTGAGATGGCATAAGGTGTTCACAGAAGAAGGGGAAGAGGGTGTGGCAGGTGTGCACAAACACCTTAGGATCCCATGCATCAGGCCTAACATGAGGAATTACTGGAGATAACTGAACTATTTCACAGTGGACTGTTATGCATGTAAAAGTGTAGTAAGTTTTAATGGGCTACTAGTCTTATTCAGTGTAAATTCACTACTGTTTCTAGAAAATGATGAATAATGCTTACAATGGACAAGAACATTTTGTTATGTAGTTCTGTGTCTTAGAGGTACATGTAAATATAGCTCATTTACACTGTTGTTGACTGAGCTTTAAGTTTGGTACAATACTCACTGCTACAACCCAGGAATTCTTGGTTTTGAAAAATAAGTTATTTCCTTAGTATTTTAAACAATGAATCTATGATTTATAAAAATTTTGATTATGAAATAACTGGTTTTAATTTGTATATATTTCAAATGCTTTACAAGGTGTTTTTGTTGTTGTTATTTGGTTGGCTGGTTTTAACCAGTCCAGTGAAACTGTTCAGCCAGCCTGCCCCCCAGTCTTTCTTGTTAGAATGTTTAAGTTCCTCTTGTGACCAGAGTCATCACCTGCTCTGTAAGGTGGTAGGAGGTAAGGATGCTATCTATAGTCATGAAAAAAGAGGCGTTTGTTCCCTGGGCAAGACGAAATGCTTCCTTTGGGAGTCAGATGAGAGACACCGTCCTGGTTCACACTGTCCTGCAGGGCTTTGACAGGACCCCTGCCATCATTTGTTGTTCGGTATCCATTTCACACCAAGAATTTAAGTGCTCTAGAAATTCTTATGAATCGTGGTATATTAAGGCATGTCTCAGTGGCTGAGACATAATGGCTGTTTTCTTTTTATATCAGGTTTTAAGAGTTGTCCATCATGAGCATCTCAGTACATATGGCAACACATGGTTGAGTCGTGGCTCCCTATTAGGGAAATTTCGTTTCCTGAGTGTGAGATGTTTTGGAAAGCACCACTGCCATTGTAACTGAATATATTAGGACTCTGGCAGTTCTTGTTAATGCTCCTGACTCAAAGTGCCTAGTCGGTTAATTCTTGGTATCATAGAAGCAGTACAGATGGGGGAAGAGCACACAGCTGCTCCGAAGTGTTGCTGTGTGGAAGAGAGGAGGGACCTTCTTTCTGCTTTCTCCTGTCACTTTTCTTTGTTTGAATTCTTCTTAATTTTCTTGATACTCATGAATAATCTCTTTTATTTTAAACAGTTACATTTGAAGTTATGTTTTTAGTTTTCCTTAAGAAAAGTTTTTATCTCTTAGCAACACACACACAACTCATTGTGTATCTAAGATAGACCTGGTTTGTCTGGTAAATAAGTGAAACCTGATGTAATTGTATAAAAGTTGATGTTGAAGAGTCATAGAATTTGAAAATTGATTATCACCTCTCCACGTTCAGGAATGCAGTCAGAGCATGAGTTGATTCAGCACTTCCCTGACTGCCGGAGTTATGATCTGCCTAGCTTCTAGCTGTCTTTTAGATTTAGTAGAACTTTGTTACCTTTTTGGCCTAAGTTGAAATGTGGAGGAGGAAAAGACATCAGTCTGAAGAAGAAAAAAAAAAAAAAAGAAAAAAAAAAACTTAAAAGTTTCTTCCAAACCATTACTTTGCCTTGGATGCAGCTGAGGGTGGCAGAGCCCGCTAACCCTGCGCTCTCTTCACAGTGGGAAAACCTCACAAGTGCAACTACTGTGGACGAAGCTACAAGCAGCGCAGCTCCCTGGAGGAGCACAAGGAGCGCTGCCACAACTATCTCCAGAACGTCAGCATGGAGGCTGCCGGCCAGGTCATGAGTCACCACGGTGGGTAGAAGCTGCCCTCATCCCTTGCGTTGCCCCTCTTCTGCTTGTGAACTTGGTGTGGGTAAACCGCTCCCTCCACCTGTCTACTGTCCGTAGTTCTAAATGCACACACTAGTTTTGGAGGAGATTATCTGCCTCGGTATTTGAAATCAGCTGAGTTTGGAGATACACTGCAAACAAGTGTGTTGCGTTTTGTGTGGTGCGCCCTGCGTATCTCTAATAGCATGCGTTTGAGTTAACACTACAGTGGTGTCCAACTTTAATGCATGTGCCAAAGGAGAATACTGTTGAGTCTGCTCTTGGGTTTTTTGTTTGTTTGTTTGTTTTTTTGTCTAACCAGATGGCAGAGATGGTGCCGTGTAAGCTGTAGGTTTTCCTTCTCTGCTAGGTGCATGGTCAGTAACACAGTGTGAAATTCCTCTAATCTCCCATATAACTCATTTGGGAAATTAGTAATTTCACTTTGTTCATTAGCAAGAAAATGTAGAAAAGTCAAATGCCACCCCTTTCCCCTTAATAAACATCAAAACATCTTTGTTTTCACAGTACGCTATGTCAGGTAGAGGGGTAGTCCTAATGTTCACCAATTGAAAGTCTTCAACTCCTACAAGTTAATTTCAGTAAATTGTCCATAAAATGGGAAATTTCTTCTGGTTTCTGTCTTTCTTGTCTTATCCATTATATTTTGTTCTGATTGATTTCATCCCTTCACATAGAAACAAAAGTCCTGACTTATTGATATTTTTTTATATTTTATTATTTGACCAGTATTATGATATAATTTGCTTTAGTCACTTTCAAAATAGGTGTCCACTGACTTAGACATGGACAGCTCAAGGATCCTTTTAAGGCATGCTGGGTTGTTTTATATAGTATATACTGTGGAACTGTGCTTATTGGGCAATTAGTGATTATTTGTGGGGGGTATTTTTTTTTGTTTGTTTGTTTGTTTTGAGGTAGGGTCTCACTCTAGCCCAGGCTGACCTGAAATTCACTATGTAGTCTCAGGGTGGCCTCGAACTCACAGCAGTCCTCCTACCTCTGCCTCCCGAGTGCTGGGATTAAAGGCGTGTACCACCATGCTCAGCTGATTATTTGTTTTCTATGTATAAATTTTAAAAAATTATCTTAAATAATTTAAGCATTTTCTTATGTAGGTAATAGGTCCTATAACTCTAAAGAATCTGGTTTACTTTGATTAAGCATTGTGAGTGTCCACTTTTTAAAATTTATTATCATGACTAAAATTTTCATAAAACCGTGTTTCAATCCTATATAAATTTGGTATTGTGAGCTTGCATTTCTTGGGTGAGTCCTCACTCACCCAAGATAGGGTAGGGCCCAAAGCGTGGTGGTTGTAAAGTTGGGGCTTGGAGTTTAGTAAACCCATTCTGGCTATATGTTGTCTGGTTGTGTCCTTCATGGGCTTGATCTGATAATTCAATGTGATTGGTGTATAATAAAAATCCTCTAAATAGTTATTTTTATTATTACATTTCAGCACAGTAATACTAACAAACAGTAAGGGGTTATTTTCTATAATGTCATTACTTACCAGTGTTCATGTAAGCATTGAAGATGTCATCTGTCTGCTCAGAGCATTGCTTGGCTTAAATTGTTGGTTTTCAAGGATAATCAGAGACATAAAACTACTTACTGGTTTGGAAGATGCCAAAGTTTCTCAGAGATACCTTGTGGAATCATTACTAGTCTCTGTGCATGTGTTTCTGCCTATGTGTGTGTATCTGTGTTCATGCTGTTTACATTCTGGGGATGTAAAAATAAAAGGGTACTTTTTATTTTATATACAAGTGCTAGGAGGAAATACACTCATCTTAAAAAAACAGCAAAATGAAGTGAAGCAAAAGCTGTAATAAAGATGTGTATACAGTTTTCTGTGAGCACAGGTATCAGGCTAACCTAATGGAAACATCAAGGCAAGCTGCCCACCTGCCATAGTACTGGACTTGAGCCTGAGGGATAAGTGCAAATTCTAGATACGGGGCAGCCCCAGCCTATATATCATGAAGACATATGTAGGCATCGAAGAATATTAACAGATAATCCAAACTGAGTGAGTAACAGGAAATGAGGCTCGAACAGTTGATCAGGATGCAAGGAAAGATCCTTCTATGCTAATTCAGTGTTTCAATCCCATGGTATCGTTGGTGGAGGACCCCAGAGTAATGATATTAGTGCCTTCTAGAGAAAAATACAACCAATGTAGAATATAGGGTTGATGTCTGCCTGGGACAGAGCTGTGTGAGAGCACACTGGACTTGGCAATGCTAAGGGAATTGCAGGACACGAGGAAACAGTAAAGACACACTCAGGAAGGAAAATAAACTGTTCTTGGAAATTGCAATTGAGGTTGAGGACAATGATAGAATTTTATTTATTTTAGTTATGAAAGGAATTGTTTTTTAATGGCAGATTATTTGTCTCATTTAACAATATCTTTATGCTCATTTTTCAAGTGTGCTCAGCTTGGCAAACAAGTTTCAAAGCCACACAATGTAATTATTTTGTTCTTCTTTGCCTGAAGACAGATTTAAAAGTGTGAAGCAGACAGTATGCCAGCCTTAGGTATTCTTAAGCCTGTGCGTGCAACTGTTTGAAAAAGGATCTTTCCTGTAAGCATGGAGGTCTACTTGGGACCTGTAGCCTTTCAAGTTTGCTATTTCTACCTATTTTCACTAGGCAGCATCATTTCTATCATTAATTCAAAAAGTGAGCATCGTTACATATACTGTTTGTCTCATGGCATGACAGATAGTAGGGCTACAAAGCCAAATAAAATACAGTCTCAAAGATTACCACATATTGGAAAACATAGCCTAGAAAATTAACAAGCATAACACCATGAGACAAATATGGCAGCAGAGAGGACAGATATCTAAATTAGATGTCTAAGAGCTGTTTCTAAGGAAAGTTATATTTGAACTGAGATTTGAAAGATTAAAAGCAGCAACCTATTAAATGGAACAGAGCAGTTATTCAGCTTATGTACAGAAATAGAAGTGTAAAAGATCTTGGTACATAAAGGCCCTACAAGTAACTTAGCACACTTGGACCTTAGTTTGGAAGGACAGGAGGAGTTGATAAGGCTAAGAAAAAAAAGTCTCTGGATAGAATATCAAGAGGCTGTTGTACTAGACAAAGAAATGTGTACTTTACCCCACACACACTGAAAAAAAAAGAAAATGGAATAAGATTTACTTTTTATTAGTAGAAATGTAAGTCATATCAGCAGAGTCATAGATAAGTGGACCAGTCAGTGAGGAGATGGGTTCAGTAGCCTATAGTATAGAGAAGGCTAGGTCATTGAAAAGAGCTACAGATGTCAAATCTAAAACACTTGGTATCTTCGTGTGTGTATAAAGAAATGTGTTAAGGAGTAGCAGAGATGGCAATTGGATGGGACAAAAACAAAATCCAGGGTTTGCCTCAGGCATCTAGCATGGGTGATAGGACAGAAGACAGTGCCACTCATTGGAACGTGTATTAGGAAAACAGAAATTTTGGAAAAGAAAGAGGAGAATTCAGTTTTCATACATGTCTTTGAATTGCCTATATGATGGCCAAGATAAAACTCTCAGAGAAAACTGATGAGAATTGTAATTACCTGAAGAACTTCCAGGGATGAAGTGAACGTTTCACCATAATAGCCAGAAGTAGGTTTTAACAAAATGTCTTAGTATATTTTGAGTTGTTATAACAAAATACTAGAAGACTGGATACCTTCTAAGGGGAAAAAATGTTTATTCTGGCTCATGGTTTTGGAAGCACATGACTACTGGGCTGGCATTGGCTGCTAGTGAGGGCCCCATGGCAGATAGCATCACACCATGGAGTCATGAAGGAGAAGCCACCTGGCAAGATAGGAAGCATGGGAGCAAGGCAGAGCCAGGCTTGCTGTTTTACATCAGCCTGCTGTTATGGGAATCAACACACTCCTGGGAGACCTAACTAGCTCTGTAAGGGCAGCAGCAAGCCCTTCACAAAAGCCATGTCCCACGTCCCCACCTCGTAAATACCGCTCTGCCCTTCCATACCAGTACATTGGGTACCAAACATTATGACATGAACATCTGTGAAAACAAATAATGTGTAAACCATAGCATAAGGTAATATGGGGAAATCTATAGTGAGATATTCTAGAAGGTCAAGAGCACAACAAAAAGAGAGAAAGAGCCCTGAAGATTAGTGACAGCAAAGGAGAAAGAAAATGGTAAGTGATTCATGGACAGCAAAGCCAGCATCCACACTTTCAAAAAACAAAAATTCTCAATAAAATCATCAGCATGCAGAAAAAAATGTGAAAATACAAAAGATAACTATTTTTGCTTCCTCCCTGACCTTGTCAACAAGATTTCTCTTTTCTGTTAGAGAGCTTTCTTGCCTGAATCCCATCGCATAGAATTGTCAGTCTAGGTCCTTTGCTTTGTTTCCTGGAACTTGAATTTTCAAGGGATTTGGTAAAAGAAGCTATGTTGAATATAGTCACATGGACCTGCATTTCTAGCTGATCAGTATGATGAAATTGAAATGATGTCACAGTAGAAGCATAAATACAGTTTATCTTGACTGTAACTTCAATATAATCAAAGAAGATGCATAGTTTTGGAGTTTTCTCAGATAAGTGAAGTTGTTACCACATTGGTATATACATTTAGCCTGGATAAAGTCTCACAGTGTCATGATGTGATTAATGCAAATGAGCTATCTAGATAATTTGGTTTGTGGATTAAGCAATAATATCCAGAAATATTATGAATTATATCCAGATTCATGAAAGCAAAAAGCAGATTATGTAATTAAGGGAAAATGCATCAGGACTTTTCTCCATGATAGAACTCACAAATATGTCAAACTAGAAGCCGGGCGTTGTGGTGCATGCCTTTAATCCCAGCACTCGGGAGGCATAGGTAGCAGGATCGCCGTGAGTTCAAGGCCATCCTGAGAATATAGAGTGAATTCCAGGTCAGCCTAGACTAGGGTGAGTCCCTACCTCAAAAAAAAAAAAACAAAATATATATATGTCAAACTAGCCTATAACATGTCAACATTCAAGATGCATTTACAAAATAACACAATAGCATAGCCCAGGCTCTGAAGCTAGACATTCTAGTAGTAACATTGAGTATTTAGTAGATGTTTACAGAGAAAAGGACTTAAAATTTCTGGGTCTTTGATCCCCCATGTGTAAAATGAAGATGGAAAAGGTCCCTCTTTCATGGGATACTTGGAAGGATTAAAAGGACTACTAAATTCAAAGCCTTAAAATAGTGCTTACTATCTAGTATTTGCAAGTTATTATTACTGCCAATATGGTCGCACGAAGACTGATTTTGACATGGGGCTTCTGTGAAGTAGAAGTTAGACCAAAACTGTGTTAAAGTCAGCTTTTTCAGCTCACATGGGCTTCACAGAACTTGGGACCATTCCTCTCCTTTGTGAGGTGGCTGTGGTGAGGGACGGTTCCCACACCCAGGTTTCATTTTGACTGTTAGATATGTACAAATATGAAAATTCAGGGTGAGACTCAGAGCAGAGCTGCTAAATTTTAGATGACTCATTTCAAAACCAATTAGCATATTCAATTTTATGGGCAAACCCCATCAGCTAGTTTTGCTGTGTTTTTAGCAAATTTTACATTTTTTTCCTGTCAGTTTTTTTTTTTTTGATTTTTATATTTTGGATCTAGGTCTTTAAAAAATTTCTCCTTCAATTCACACATGGACTACTGTGAAGTTGTGTAGTTGTTTCATTTGTTTATTTTGCTTTTGAAATTTATTTATTTTGAGACAGTTTTGTCCTGTGTAGCCTAGGCTAGCCTCAAACTTAAAGCAATTCTTTTGGCTCAGGCTTTCCAACGCTAGGATTAAACATGTGAGCTCCCATGCCCAGCTTTCAGTCAGTTTTTAAAAACTTTTTATCGATAACTTTCGTATATGTATATGGTATATTTTAATCATAGCCCCTGCTGTTAACTTCCCTTGTTCCCTGCCCCCACTGTCCTTTCCCTTTCACTGAATCCCCTCCTCTATCCAGCTAGTCCCGCTTCCACTTTGGTGTCTTTTTTTGTTTGCTTATTTGTTAGTATTTTTGTTTTGAGGCGGGGTCTTAATCAAGCTCAGGCTGATCTGGAACTCTGTAGCCCTGGTTGGCCTTGATCTCAGAACAGTCTCTTACCTCAGCCTCCAGAATGCTGGAAATAGAAGTGCCCCCCTCACACACTGATTTTGTCATATGTTTAATTTTTTTGTTTATTTTTATTTATTTGAGAGCAACAGACAGAGAGAGAAAGAGGCAGAGAGAGAGAGAGAGAGAGAGCATGGGCGCGCCAGGGCCTCCAGCCACTGCAAACGAACTCCAGACATGTGCGCCCCCTTGTGCATCTGGCTAATGTGGGTCCTGGGGAGTTGAGCTTTGAACCGGGTTCCTTAGGCTTCACAGGCAAGCGCTTAACCATTAAGCCATCTCTCCAGCCCATGATTTTATCATATTTTTAATAAGATAGTTAGTGCTTATAAATCAACTGCCAAAATCAAAAGGTAAGTTTTGATAATCTATATCTCATTACCTGGTCTCCACCAATATCATCAACACTACTTCTCAGTTCTTCTTGCCCTTATCTGAATTTTGTGGTCATTCTTGAATTTTTAAAAATTCCTTGCATTTCTGAAACCATAGACTTCTCTTTTAAGTATCTTTAATGAAAGATTATATAATGAATACCTTAGAGCATAATTTTTCTCTTGATAATATCATAAAAGATATCAGGATAGGCCAGGCGTGGTGGAGCATCCCTTTAATCCCAGCACTCAGGAGGCAGAGGTAGGAGGATCGCAGTGAGTTCAAGGCCACCCTGAGACTACATAGTGAATTCCAGGTCAGCCTGGGCTAAAGTGAGACCCTAACTCAAAAAAACAATATATATATATATGTGTGTGTGTGTGTGTGTGTGTGTGTGTGTGTGTGTAGATAGATAGATAGATGGATAGATAGATAGATGATTGATTGATAGATAGATAGATAGATAGATAGATAGATAGATAGATAGTAGATAGATAGATAGAATCAGGATAGAAAATGACCTTACTGCTAACTTGTTATGGAATCTCATCTTGGAATTTTTTTTTTCTGAACTCATCTCCAACAGTTGCAGAATCCCTAGCTATTCAGAACCAGCAGGATGTCTTATTAAAGATAAATTAACCTTTTTTTGATCAAGCCACTAGGTTATCCAAAACACAGATTGAATATTGATTTCTTTAAACTTTCTGAATTAAGAAAATGTTTTTGATATTACTTTCATCAACATCAGCAATATGTATTGGTCATTAAACAGGTCACCTGATTTCCACACTCAGTTTTCTTTACTTTCATCTTTGCTTTAACATTTCTCCCTTCCACCATCAGCATCCCCTATAAATGAGAATGCATTATCTTTCACCAAGTAGGCCTGCCCTGTACAGCGGGATCCAGGTTACTCACTTTACAGTGTACTGAACAAGTAGAGAATACCTAAGCTGTGCAAGCTTAGCTCTTTCATGTGAGCACTGATTTTAATCAACTGGTTTGATTTGAGGTGTTACCCTATCCTTAAACATCCTGGAGCAGCATTTCTACTTGAAAACAAGTTTTGGTTGTTCCTGTCTACACTATGATTTTAATAGCTAATGCTAGTATTGAAGGGCTGGCATGTTAGACATATTTGCCCTTAGCAACTGTGATGAATGCAGTAACTGGAGCACAGCACTGGGGCTGATGTGGAGGGCACTAGGGCAGTCATGTATGGAGCCCATATGCCAGCTTGGGGATGAACATCCAAAACAAATTAAACAGTCAGCTACGACAGTTCACTGTGTGCGGACAGGCCAGATCCAGATCACCTTCATGAGAACTGTGATGTCTGGGTAGATTCACTGCTGCCAATGAGAATGGAAGCTCATCAGGTAGAAAAGTCAACCTGTTGCAGGAACATATGTAGGCTCAGCGGGGAAGGCCATCAAATGCTGTGTGTTACTCTGAGTACCTGGGTAAATTTTTCTCCAAAACAAGCTCACACACATAAATTGTCTCAGAAAAATATAGTCCAAAAGCCTTGAAAACTGCAGTCTTAAAGTATTATTGATTTAGTCTATGTTAAAAAAAAATATGGTTCAGGGGAATAAGAAGAAAATCAGGTGATCATTCTGGCCACCAATATAGAGAAACTCAGATAAAAAAATAAACCCTGGGCTGGAGAGATAGCTTAGCAGTTAAGGCGCTTGCCTATGAGCCTAGGGACCCAGGTTCAAATTCCTGGAACCCATGTAAGCCAGGTGCACAAGGTGGCACACACATCTGGAGTTCAAGTGCAATGGCTGGAGGCCCTGATCTGCCAATCCTCATTCTCCTCCATCCCCCCCAAAAACTCCTGTGTGTGTGTGTGTGTTGTATGTATAAAACTAAAAGATATTCTTTCATAGTAGTGGTTCTTTTTACTTCCTTTTACTCAGGCAGACTGTTTTCTTATAACATATTGAGGTGGCATATCTATCTATCCTGTGTCTTTCAAACATGGAAGAAATTATCTGACTGCCTTTCTATATGATTTTATACAGTACCTCCTATGGAAGATTGTAAGGAACAAGAGCCTATTATGGACAACAATATTTCTCTGGTGCCTTTTGAGAGACCTGCTGTCATAGAGAAGCTCACGGCAAATATGGGAAAACGTAAAAGCTCCACTCCACAAAAGTTTGTGGGTAAGCAGTACAAAGGTGTTTGCTTCTTAACAAGGTATCTGAATTGGAAAAGGCAAGTTCTCATGTTTTAGAAATATGAATGCCATGTTTCATGTGGTGCAGAGGTACCCCTGCCTTTCTCATTGTTTCTTTGCACTCTCACCTTCTGTGTGCATCACATGTAAACATACCCACCATGAGGCATGGGGAAAGAGAATAAAAGGAGGACTAGTAATTGTATCTCACCATTTCAAATGTAATGATGCACGAAATAAACTATCATGTGAATAACAAAATAATATTTAAAAATAATCACACAGAGTAAAGGAAGGTGGTGTACCCTATTGGCTGCATTTTAAAATGTTTGTAAATGTCTGCTAGGACCATGTGTTTTGTTGTTTTATTTACTTGCCATTACTTCTTTTAGTATTTGGGCTAGAATTAAGAGACATTTTATTTACAAAATTCTGCATGAGAAAGTATATAGCAGCCTACATTCAAAACTGTTCATTTGTGGGTCTGTAATATATATATATATATATATATATATATATATATATATATATATATATTTGGTTTTTTGAGGTAGGGTCTCACTCTAGCCCAGGCTGACCTGGAATTCACTGTGGAGTCTCAGGGTGGCCTCGAACTCACGGCAATCCTCCTACCTCTGCCTCCTGAGTGCTGGGATTAAAGGCGTGCGCCACCATGCCCGGCTTGTATTTTGTATTTTGATCTTTATGTTTCATCCACTGTGTGATTTTTGACTGAAAAGATTAAATATCATGTATTTAAACATTCCATTTTCAGTTCCAAACCCTTAGATTTTCTTTTGATATACTCAGTGTTGACATCATCCTGATATCATGCTGTAAGTCTTATGGGATGTTTCTGAGGATACAGTCATGTGTTCTGTAAAGATGTATGAATTATAGGGATCTAGTAGAAGGAATTGTGAAAGTGCTATTTGTTGTATATGTCATCCTCTATGTCATATAAAGGTCGTATAGTACGCATTGTGGTCATATGGTACAAATAGAAAAGGCAAAAATATTAGAACACACTCCCACATCCTAATACCAGAGGGAGTATTGTAGGATATTTTATTAGAAAGCTTTTCCTTTGGTTATTCCAGGGATGAAAGAGGAATATGTCTGTTACCCCAATAATCATGTTGAGAAGGCTTCCTTGAATTTAGAAGTAAAGAATCAGCAAATCAGCCACACACCACATTAAGACCTGTTGGAGGGATTTAGTGAGAAGCCACTGAAGGGCAGACCAAGGGCAAATGTTTCTATCAGTTCAAGTCTCTGAGATCATAGTTGGTGACCTACACTGGCAACTTTTCTTTCTGTTCCTTTTTCTTCTTTTTGTTGGTATTTAAGAGTAAAGGGGAAGAAAAACAGTTCATTTATTTGTTTCTTGCTTTTTCACTACTTCTTGTTGTTTCTTGTTTTATTTATTTTAATGTTTATATATTATTTTGGGGGGCAGATAGAGAGAGAATGGGCACACCAGGTTCCCCAACCACTGCAAACAAACTCTAGACGCATGTGCCACCTTGTGTATCTGGGTCACATGGGTCCTGGGAAATTGGACCTGTGTCCTTTGGCTTTGCAGGCAAGTACATTAACCACTAAGCCATCTCTCCAGCCCTGTTTTCTATTATTATTAGGTTTTGATTTTTAGTTATTTGATTTGTTTTTGAGATAAGGTCTCATTCCATTCCTATGTGTTTCTATAGCCCAGGTTGGACTCCGTCATAAGAGTCTCCTGCCTCAGCCTTCGTTGTGCTAAGATTATAGGCATAAACAGTTTATTTTTAAAATTGATTTGTTTTGTGGAAATAATTAAATATATCCAACTAGATGCTAGTGCGGTTCAAAAATAGAAAGTTTATTATTTCTGTCTTCTGAATTTGTGGAGTCTGTTATTTGTACAATTTCCTATTTCCTGTGACTTAGAGATGCTATTCTCAATATGGTTTGATTACATGCCTTAAAGAGAGAGAGACTTTTTAGAAAATTACAATATGATTTGAAAAAACTTTAGAATTTTTTATTGAAAATCTGAGATCTCTTTTGATTATTTTGAAAATATGTAGCCACAATAGCTATAGTAACTATTTCTGTGGTTGCTCTTGGAAATGGACGTTTTTGTCATTCTGAGCCTTTTTCAGTGTCCCTCAGTTAAATACTGCTATTTGACCTGTTGGGCTGCCCAGCCCAACAACCCTTAACTTCCAGCATATCTCCTTGTGTCTTCCTCCCTTCCATGTGCTTCTTAGGCCACGTTGCTCACCTGCTCACCCCTGTCACCACTCTCCTGTCAGGATTCCTGACTTTCTCCCGTTGTCCTGTCACTGTCTCCTGGGGAAACATGGTCTATGCATCAGACTCTGTATCATCTCCATATTGATATCTCAGCCCCTAGTACTTTTGGAGAAAAATCACAGCCGGATGAGTTTCTGTCACTACAGAGGAATGGCACATATCAGTAGCATTCCATTATTTTTTCCCTGAGCAGTCTTCTCTTCTACACTCCATTATGGCCACTTTCTACATGTCTCTATTCTCAATGCATTTGCTATCTCACTCCTTGGTGATTTCTTATATCTACAATCACAGGGAATGAACTGAGTTAAAATGATTTAGGTATAATATCACCAATACTGCAGGACTGTGTGTATATACAAGTGCTTTATATTTTTTCTTTTTCTTTTTTTTTTTAACCTTGTTTCAATGAAAGAAGCATCCCTCTATTTTCATTTTGTGTCCTTGAATTCTCCTGTTCTGGCCCTCAAATACATCATTTAAAAAAATTATTCCTTTATTTGCAAGCAGTGGGAGACAGACAAAGGGAAAGAAAGGGGGAGGGGAGAGGAGGGGAAGTAGAGAGGACAGGAGAGGAGAAAGACGGGAAGGAAGGGGAAGGGAAGGAAAGAGAGGGAGGGAAGGAGAGAGGGAGGGCAGGCATGCCAGGGCCTCTGCCCACTGCAAACTGACTCCAGATGCATGTGCCTCTTTATGAATGTGGCTTTACATGGGTACTGGGAAATCAAACCAAATCTTTAGGCTTACCAGGCAAGTGCCTTAGCTGGTAAGCCATCTCTCCAACCCCCACCCCTAACCCCCCAATACTTCATATAATTATTTTTCTTCTTTCACACTTGCCTGTTAGCATCTAACATGACAAATTTCTCACAACTCCAACAAAAATCTTCCCTGATCCTAAGCCTCCATCTATCTATGCCATCTGCTTTCTCCTTTTCATTAAGGTTGAAAAAAAAATCTCTTTCTTTCTATTCATTTCCCAGTCCATGCAATACCACATTCTTCTTCAGGTCCACTGCTACCATTCTTAAGGAGGTTGTATCCCACTCCTGTGGTGCTGGAACCAATGGGATCTCTAGACTGTCTCTCCCACAAGGCTTAGAGAGCATTTGCCACTGTTGGGTAGTTTACTTACTTCTGAACCACTCTTTCCTTGGTTTCTATGACATTTATCTCATCTTTCCCCCCAGCTTCTCTGACTGTTCCTTCTCATTCAGCTATGCAGATGGCATAGAGTACTAATAATCCATATGCTTAAATATCTTAGCATTACACAGTCAGACTGGAAAATATGTTTTTCCCTCCTAATTTGGAAAACTAAGTTCAAAAAATACAGACTTCTCACTAATGGTGCTCCTTACTAGACCTTGAGAGCCACAACAAAATTATGCTGGACAACTTATTTCTGGTTCTGTCCATTACAAAAATGTACCTCACACATAGCTGCACAGACATATCCCCACATGCACATGTAAGCTCTTTTTCCATTGTACCCCACACATAGCCTTTGCCATGTTACCTGGGCTAGCACAATTGCTAAGGAGAAGGTACAGAGCCTGAGAGAACATTAGAACTATTTGCTGGAGGAATTCTTGATCTACATACAGAAAAAATAGGATGAACAATGAGTGAGAGACATTCTGTTGGCCCCACAATGTCTTTGTTCCATGAGGTGTATAGCTGAAGGCATTCCAATCATGATACCACGTACAAGAAACCAGCTGGCTTTGTCAGTGTGTTGGCGTGACAGTATTTCCCAGGTCTTGATCTTGACCTAATTTTCACAGCTCACCTATTCTAAGTGGTGTCATTCAAGTCTATGCTCCTGAGGTTGCCCTCTGTCAACTGATGACCTGTGTATTTGTATCAAGCTCAGGGCTATAAGTTTGACATTATGTCTAAGTACTTGGTTGGAACTGGTACTCTCATTGGTCCCCAAACTGAATCTATCATCTTTTCTACCGCACCATCGTCCAAGTTTTCCGAGTCAGGAAACAGCCCCACGCTTCTTTCTTCTACGTCCAGATAAAAACCGAATCATAAAACAGTTTTTTTTTTTTTTTTAATTGCTCTCCATTCTATTGGCATTTCTCCATTTGCACTTGAACTGCACAAGTTCAGGTCCTGTGTCATGACAGCAACTTTTCTATCCTCTTGTTAAATGAAGATCTGGCCTGCTTACTTTCTCTGTTTAACCATTGCAAACTGTAGTGCCCTCAGGTGAAGTTTATCCCTTTGCTATTGAGTAAGCCCTGTATTATCTACCTGTCTCCCTCATCTTTTTTCCACTCTCAGCCTCATTGAGATGTACGTAATTGCTGATCTACGTCATGCCCTCTTGTCTCTGAGCCTTCCTGCCAGCAGCTCCACCTCCACGTTTCTTCAGGTGGCTGATGCTTGCCAGCACGTTCTTCTTCCTAATGACTCTTCCTTCAAGAAGTCGTCTTTACTCCCGATATGTCAGCTGTTCCTCAGACTTGACCCTGTAGCCTGTGCCTTGCGGCATTATATGTGATCATTGAGCTGTTGACATCCTCTCCAAACTGCAAACCCTGAGGGTTAATAGAGCAGGTTACTCTGGCTGAACTTGGAAACTTCTAAAGCTGCACCATCATAAGTTGCATGCCAGGAGGTGATTTCTTATAATATTTTCTTCAGTTTTTATTACTCCAGTCATAGCTTTGATTGGTCCTAGAGCCATTTCTCCCAATCTGAATTAGTATTCACTAGTTAGATGTGCTTTTCCAGAATGCAGAAGTGAGCATCAACATTCTCTACCAGAAATAGAGTGGGTCTCACCCACAAAAGCATGCCACACCTCTGTCATGGTCTGCTCATGCTTTTGAGTAGTTTTTATCCATGAGCTCTGACTGACAAAGTGATCAAGTAAATACCACATTGTTTTAGTAGCAGAATTTTCTAAAAGATGAGCTATTCTGTCACCTGGGAATATTTCAAGAAAAATTTAAATTGCTTTCTTCTGTTTGCAAAACTCAGTTTGATAGTTAATGTTTTAGACACTGTGTTGAGGTTAAAACACTGGAGTAAAATAGCACTTATTGTGTAAATGCTAAAGGATAAATTATACAATTTAAGGAAAATGCATGGAAACTAACAAGTGGACAGAGGATTTTCATCACGCATGTCTCACTACAAAATTGATGGTGTCTTAGTGAGAAAATGTCAATTTCAAGGAAAAAATGGTGAATTATAAGACTTTTCAAGTTCATGAGCAAGTATTTTTGTAACTAATGCTGAGTTTATAATTAACTAGCCATCTTTTTCATTGATTTCATAGGTGGGACACTTTTTAGATTATCTTGATGCTGACTTTTTAAAAAGTCTACTAACTGATATGTAGCATTTTTCCCTAAACTGATTGTTAAATCAACCAGATTAATCCTGTTCAAGGCTGAAGTGACACAGGCTGTAACCAGATCACTTTTGCTGTCCTAGTCTATGAAGTGAAGCTTGATCACTGTGTCTGAAATACAGCATGGTGTCTTGTTTTCACACCTTTCAAGTTGGACCCATTCTTCTGATAGCATTAAAACAAGTCAAGTGACTTGTTACTGATTTTTTTTTCATGTTGAGTGTGTGTGTTAGTCTCAGTAGAATTAAAGGAGCCCAAAGTCTTTACATAAAAAAGAAAACATATTATTTTGTATAAAATGGAGATGATTTATTAACTTTGTACCTTTTTATGTTTTTAAACCAATGGCCAGTTTTGTTCATTTTCCCTTTTTTTATTTGCCATTCTTCTTTCAGGAGAAAAGCTCATGCGATTCAGCTACCCAGATATTCACTTTGATATGAACTTATCGTACGAGAAGGAGGCTGAGCTGATGCAGTCTCACATGATGGACCAAGCCATCAACAATGCAATCACCTACCTTGGAGCTGAGGCCCTTCACCCTCTGATGCAGCACACGCCAAGCACAATCGCTGAGGTGGCCCCAGTGATAAGCTCAGCTTATTCTCAGGTCTATCATCCAAATAGGATAGAAAGACCCATTAGCAGGGAAACCTCTGATAGTCATGAGAACAACATGGATGGCCCTATCTCTCTCATCAGACCAAAGAGTCGACCCCAGGAAAGAGAGGCCTCTCCCAGCAATAGCTGCCTGGATTCTACTGACTCAGAAAGCAGCCATGATGACCACCAGTCTTACCAAGGAAACCCTGCCTTAAATCCCAAGAGGAAGCAAAGCCCAGCTTACATGAAGGAGGATGTCAAAGCTCTGGATGCCACCAAGGCTCCTAAGGGCTCTCTGAAGGACATCTACAAGGTTTTCAATGGAGAAGGAGAACAGATAAGGGCCTTCAAATGTGAGCACTGCCGAGTCCTTTTTCTAGACCACGTCATGTACACCATTCACATGGGTTGCCATGGCTACCGGGACCCACTGGAATGCAACATCTGTGGCTATAGAAGCCAGGACCGTTACGAGTTTTCATCGCACATTGTTCGAGGGGAGCACACATTCCACTAGGCCTTTTCATTCCACAGGGGACTCCTATGAAGTAAAGAACTGCACATGAAGAAATACTGCACTTACAGTCCCACCTTCCCTCAGATGTTGACATACTTCTTTTAATACTATTCCTGTCAATAATTCTTACTTTGTGGATGCAGTGTCATTTGCTCTGCTTAATTACAATAAGGAAGAAGTGGAAGAGAGAAGGGACAGGGATGTTGTCTCCTGATAACTTGGCTTATTTTGTGGGAATTTAAAGCAGTTCATTTCTGCCATGCATAGATATTAAGGCATATCATGCTGTGGAAAAAAAAATCACTTGATTTATAGATTCACCTAAGATATTCTAATTTGCCACCTGGTGTTCAGGATTGATTAAAGGCAGGAAAGTAGAGTATTCTGGGTAGGACTTCGGCAATTTGAAATGGTACAAGTAATTTTACTCTTCAAAGAAGAACATGTTTCAAAATTAACCCAACTTTTTGTTCTTAGAGATTATGGAATACAAACATGTTGTTATTTTCAGTGATAACTCCTAGGATGAGTTGTTGTGGGTTCTATGTTTACCTCTCTATGGAATTTATAATTGAATATGTTTTACACTGTACCATATAATAGCAAAACTTTTAAACTACAGGTAGTTAAGGGCCATGACAATACATCTGAGGTCCTTTGATCTTATTTTTCTAAACTTAAGCACTGTTTTCCATAGTTTTGATGACTGGCATTTTATAGACACCCTGACAGCCTTACTTTTAACACCTGTAACAGATAGTATTTTTATGTCATTTTCAGAATAACATATGGTCTAAGAGTGGGCAAGAGGCAGTCAGTAATTTCCAGGAGGGAATTCCACTTTTAATAAATTTATTTGAGATTTTTGTTTCTTAAGTTGTAATATGATGGCAGCATAGTGTGCACAACCTCTCTAAAAGTATGCTTACAGTTGTCACTTTATCGGCATTTAATCAGTGTTAAACAGTCAGCAGAAAAATATGATTAGGTTAACAATAGAGGGAAATCCCACCCTGAGAATCCTTTTCTGGCATTTCTCTTTTCTCTCATTTTCCAAGCTGTGACCACTCAGTGTTCTATCTATAATCCATTCCTCTTTTCCTCTTGGAGTAGAAGGTCTTAAAAGTCTTGCTCTAGGCTGCTTCTTTCAAAATCACCTCAGAGCAACTGCTAATTGGACCTGAATGTGGTAACTTGAACCCTATAAGGTTATTGAACTAGGGCTATTTATTCTAGTATTTCTTCAGTAATAATATTTACTACTTTTGCTACAGAGAAAAGGGAATTTCTTTGTAACCTGTTCATAGGACTACAGGTCAAGCAAAGAAACAACAGAATTTTCTCTTAACCATCTTGGAGTCTAGAATGTGGCAGAATCTTTAGGTGAAGGTTCTGCACAGTCAACTCCTTCAATCCTCTTCAGAAATGAATCTTAGTACAGAATTTTCCTTCTTTTAGTTCCATACTTGATGTGTTTGCATGTGCAGATTTTAATTTCATGTCTGTGAGTGCCCTGCCTTTTCTTCACAGTCTTAACAGCATGAGGGGGGAATTGAGTGTGTGGTTCTCAAGTCATTTGGGGTACATAACTTGTGGCTGTGTTTGAAAAAAACAGGTTTGACCATGACTGGATTATTTGATAACCATTTGTCAATGCTAAAATTATGCTAAACAGTAGCAAAAAACTATTCAAAAACATCATTAAATAGGGTGCTGAAATTTCTTAACTACAGTGTGATGTGAGGAGTATCAAGACATAAGAACTTTGGGCAGATAAGTCTGGCCTCATTACTCCTCTTAACTCATTTTCAAGTTTGTTTGTTTTTTTTTTTTTTTGTCTATATATTTGAATAACTTCTAAGCCTTAATACAGCTAATAGAGCTAAGTAAAAATGGTTCTAATATGGCTTTCTTTTATTACTCTCTATTATTTACTTTATGAGAAGTTCTTCATACCTCAATACATTGTGAATATACAATTTATTCAAGAATAAAGCATCTTTCCAAGACTATCTTATCCCCATTTACCTTAAACACTCTCAAATCATAATGGAAATGACATTTCTTTATTTTTAGATGGGGTAGATAACATTAAGGTTCATGTTCTTGGGATTGGGGATTTAGCTCAGTGGATGAGCACTTACCTAGCAAGTACAAGGCCCTGGGTTCAGTCACACCAAAAAAAAAAAAAAAAAAAAAAAAAAAAAAAAAAATCACAAAAGAAAGACTCATGATATTGCTTTTAATGCAATTTAAGGAAGCCTGTCATGAACATGAGAATTTCTGCACCGACCCCTAAGACTTTTCTCCCTGCTCTCCTCTTGCCTCCCAGTGTATCAACGACTATATTCCTTACTACTGATGAAACAAAATTTAGGATCTAAAAAGTTATGTAGCTCCCCAAAGCAGGTGGCAATGCACTCTCCTTTTCTAACTCCATGTTATTAAGAAACCTTATTTATTCAGGGATATGAGTTGTGAGCATGCATTCGATATTAGTGCATGCCAGTGTTTTCCTAGCTGAGGGACAGGCAGAGAGGCTGAGGTGGCTTGGGTGTGGCAGGGACTAATGAGGACAAGGTCAATTTAGATTTGTAGGTTAGAAAGAACTTTTGTGGACATGGTTCTGTCAGAGAAACTCTAGATATCTACATTTGCTTTTGTTTCACGAAAGGAAATAGACAACATGGTATCACCTAAAAATAAAGATGAGGGTCAGATACCAAATAAATCAAATTTGCATAATAGTTGCAAGCCCAATTTATTTAGATGAGTTTTTTCAGTGGAGAAAGTATTTAAGGGGTGTGAAAATGGGTTATCCTCTGTGTTTTTGTTTGGCAAAAATTCAGAAAATCATCAGATTGCTTTGCCCTAATTTTGCCCAGATTATTTTTATCTGCACTCTTTTTGAAGAATCAGGCTGCTTCTCAGGAATGGTGACAAGTCACTGCTTCAGAGGCTATTTCAAATACTGAAAGTGACCAGTAGCTAGATTAGAATGAGATGTAATACACTGCCTTTGAAACATTCCATTAAGAATTTTCTGGAGGGGTAAAATGAGAGCCTGGAGTTCAGACTTAGGACAAAGTACAAAGTCTGTCCCACATACATACAGGCAGTTGTATGAGTGAATCATGGTGTGCATCACACATCCTCTTAGGGGAAAAAAAAAAAAAAAAACATGAAAAGTAGTAATTAGAGTTGTCAGGTGTGTTAGAAAAGCATAAAGAGTTAAAATTGCAGTTCATACTTGAGCAATTAGCTTTACTCTACCAGATTGTATTAAGAAATAAATACTAAAGAAGTTCTTAGTGTGTTTATAGGACTAGTGGTTACTTAAACCTCAAGTCTTCATGACCAACTTCCAGAACAAATTGAAACAATGAAAAAAAAAATTAAACTGATAGATTAAAAAATTTTAAAGATATATAAATTCTTTTTTGAGAGGAAGAAAATACAGGAAAAAACATCTATTACTTCTTGACAAATAGTGAAAGACATGACTATTTTTATGAGCTTTTTATCTGTAATTTTTGTGTCATGGTTGAAAATCTCACAAAGTCTTCATAGGTATACATTGTAAATGTTTGCCTAAATTTATATTTTCCAAATTTTAATTCTTTTTATCTCCAAAATGAGAAGTTAGGGTAGACAATGAAAAGATGAGGCTGCAAAGTACAAGAAAAACTATACCCCTGGTTTCAAGACAGAACATAAACTATATGCGGTACTGCCTACACTTTTTTAAAACTTTAGATTATTCATTTTATAATAAAATAGTAGAATTATGGGTCTTATCAGTAATATGTTCTATATCATTTTAACAAATGCTATCTGTATAATTATTCTACAGCAAAATAATTCCCAAATCAAAAAATAAAAATGACCACAAGGGATAAATTTAAAGTTTGTACATATAAAAATTATTTTATTAGTACTTTTCATCTTCCAGTTTCTGCAAATAATTAAAATATACAGTAACTGGTCTCTTCAAATCCTGAATTTAATGTGTTTAGTACTTATAAAAGTTTTATACCGGTGCCTTTTTAAAATGCATTGAGTGTTGCTTAGCTGTTTTAGCTCTACAACACTTTTATTGTGTATTTTTAAAAATCACATAAAATTTGTGTTGTTCTTAGGACAAAATTACTAAGGAGATTTCCAATATAGTCACTTTCAGCTCAGCTGGAAAAAGTAAATGTAAACTTTAAACTCAGATTTTAATCTTTTTTACCTTGCTGGTATTTCTGAATAATGTTATAAGGTTATGCAGGCAAAATATAACATAAAGCGAGATTTTAGCAGTGAACTGAATTATGGGTATGCATTTTTGTTTTGTTTTTAAGGAGGAATAAGTTTTGCATCACACAAAAGTTTATTTCTAGAATTTTTGGTCAATGAGATACAGTATTGTTTTTGGTTTCTGTCACCAGACTATTGTTGTTTTAGTCCTGCCTTCTAAACTGTGATGTTTTATGAAGTAAGGTTAAAAACAAAAAGCAGGTAATTGATTCTCCTTGAACAAACAAAACTGAACAGTCATATACCAATCGCTATTCTCCAAAGTATGACCACCAGTGGTTTTATACCATGATTGTGTGTTACCTTGTGTTAGAGTATGGCAGCTGTAAATGTGATCTGCTGTCTAGTAAAGCAAATGTCACATGACCAAGAAGCTGTGATAGGCTAGTATTTCTTTTTATCATACTGTACTGTCAGACAAAATAATACCTTGAATATTTTTACATTTATTACAGATATCTGAAATTTTGGAACATCCCTGAGATTTCTTTTTAATGTGACATTCTATTTCTAGCTTTTTAGTGTTGTCTTGCTATGCTGTGTGTGGATATATGTCCCATGCATCCTTAGAAATAAGTTCACAATTCTGTTTATGACATTTTTCCCATATCCTTGTATTTCTTTATGCTCTGTACAAATTTTTTTATGAATCAACTTTTACCCCATACAGAGAGTGTTATCCGAATGGCTAGTCCTTTTTATTATGAATGAAATTTAGAGGCCCTATGCTGAATCACATGAAACACAACATAACCATATAGGTACAAGTCAACCAGTTTGCAGTGTATGGGGCCTGCAGATTACCTCAAGTGGCACATGGTGAGACAAGCATCTTGAATGAATGAGGTCACTGACTCCTCTATTATGCACTTACTAGGATATTACTTCATATACATTACTAGAAATTGATTTTTAAAGGAATACACTGTAATAAGAGAAGGCATATAGGTTGTTTGTTGTTATTGTTGTTTTGTTGCTCACATTCTCAAACTGTGATCTAAAAAAAAAAAAAAAAAAAAACAGATGACTGTCAAGTACTCTTGGATTTGTATACTAGTCATTTCCCCTTTCTGGTTAACTTAAGTTCTCCTTTTGCCTCTTATATTCTGTCAACTCCCTCCACCTCTGTTCATCACCCTTCTACCTTTGTCGCTGGATGTCTTTCCCGCTCTCTTCTTGCTAGTTAGAAGGTGATATCAACTATGAACTTCCAGTCCATTGAACTCTTAAGTCTTAATTTTCATTTGTGAGTTTTGTTGGCTTTATAATCTGCTGGCATATTTTTATACTCAAGTGTAGATTTGTATTTAAAAAAAAAGGAAAAGTGGTTGGATTAACATAGTAAGCTATGTAACCCTTGTTTTACCTTCAGTTTCAAATATTGGGTACTTGAAATGTGGTTGCAGACATTATGTAGACTCAATTTTTGCCTAGCTTTTGTTAGGTTTTACATTCTTAGTTGGTTTTCCTTTGAAAATATAAATCATGCAAGACCAGACAGTGCTTTGGAAAACATTTAGAAGGATGATAAGTCCACAAAGCAAAGAGTCTTAATTTTCTCTCAATTAGGAGAAAAATGCTTTAATTTTTCTATAATAATATTCCAGGTTTGCAAGGGGTTTCTTGGCCCCATACTCGCTCTTAATAGTTGAAACTTTTAGACCATGTGTTATTTGCAATCTCAGAATGGTTGCTTCTGCTCTTTGGTTGGAAAGATACACTTCCTTTCTGTACAAGTGCAATACTCCCCTTGTAGTCTTAAGAACTATGGTGATTTTTTTTCCCCTTTTCTCATTTCTTTTTTCTTTGGCTAATAACAGGAGTAAACCTTTGGAAATCATAGTATGTCAAAGGACACAAGCAAAGAGAAAACCACTCCATAATCAAAAGATTGGAAAATGTAGAAGTCACTGTACTGATTTCATGGTGTCTTTATTTAGGTTAAATTTTCATTGGAATGACTCATCTTTTACCTGGGAAGTGTGTCCTAATAATGAATTTCTTATGATGAAATTCTTACAGACTGAAATTTCTTTCTACACCCTTGCCTAATACTCTTAAGGAACTAATATTTAATATTTCTTGATGTCAGAAACAAACTTAAATAACAAAGCACTTAGGTCAATTTTAAATACATATCACCTATTGGAGAATTTTTTTTAATAGTTGGAGCAGCCCAGTTTTTATCAAACTTAATGAGTGTTTTTTGTATCATGCATATTTATATGTAGTGTGCTGATTTTCATTTTTAAATACCTGTGTTTCTGTAGTAAAACTGCTGTAATGTAAATACATATTTTGTTTTTAAAAAGTAACATTTCTTTGGCATTTCTTTTGAAGGCAGTTACTGCATTTGTACAGTATGTGTCTTAGTTACTTTTTTTTCTTTAACAATACCAAAGGTAATTAGACTACTTTAAGGACTAATTGCTTGGCAGTTTCTAGGAGATTTTGATTTTATAAAAGGAAAAAGAAAAAAAAATGGTCAAACCAGTAAACCTCATTTTTTTTCAAACTAATAATTTGGGGAAATAAAAACTATTGTTTAAAAAGAAATATATATAAATATATGTAAAGTTAAAATTCCAGACCGTGTATGTCGGGTTTGCTCAGTGTAATATAGGTTTTTTTTTTTTTAAGGCTCAAATACTATACCTCAGAAAATGGGGTTTACTATGGAAATACTGAAACAGTCTTTGCAGCTGTGTGACAAGTCACCCTGCTATGTACTGATTTGGAGACCTCCACTAAACAGTTTTATCACTGCAGACTAAAATGTGGGACTTGTATTTTCTTTGTTTTTACTGCACACACATACGTGCTGGGTGCATGTATGTGAGTACTATGTATACGTGTGTGAGTGTTGTATATGCATGTGTGAGTGTGTGTATGTGTGTACAACAAAAGAAGCTGCAGAAACTTTGTAATACTTTGTGAAAAGGATTCTATTCTAAAGGTTTGTACTGTCTGAGTGCACAGCTACTGGAAAAAAAAACTTAGGGAATCTCAGGAACAAACGTATAATTTGTCCAAGATTTATTTCTTCTCAGAAGTGTAAGTGCAGTTTTTAATTCTGTATATTATTTAATATTTTACCAATAAAATAAACTTCTGACAGATATGTTTGCTATAAAAAACTTTCTGGTGAAAATTCTGTGTACAAACACATCTTCCAAACTGAAAAGACTAAACTCAAATAGTACCAGGTGGGCTTGTCATTGCCGTTGTGAGTGTGCTGCAGCCCCTGCCCCAGAGATTTGATGCTAGTAGTCCTAATCTAAGTCATTAGCTGACACTGTTCCCTGTGCAGAGAACACAAGAGCCCCTGGTTGGTTAAGATGACTTCTCTTTCCTTCCATCTATTTTCATGTACATCTTGTTTTTTAACTTTTAAATCAAATCTGAGAAGTCTCTATGTCAGAGCCTAACCCATTTTTTTCCCCACAAGATAGGGTTTCACTTTAGTCCAGGCTGACCTGGAATTCACTGTGTAGTCTCAGGGTGGCCTCAAACTCACAGAGATCCTCTTACCTCTGCCTCCCGAGTGCTGGGATTAAAGGCATGCACCATCACGCCCGGCTCTAAGACAACGGGTTTGCTCCAAAGTTCACGTTGAATTTCACAAGTGGTCCAAGCAGTGACCTATAATCATATGAGAAATCAGAGCAGGACAAAATTAAGGATGAAGTCAGAGACTGTTAGGCACACTGACATAAATTCACTTGTCAGCTCTACTCCATGCTGCCTTCTCACCTCAAGGGCAAACTGCCTATCCTTAGATCTCACATGAATTTCTTCTTGTTGTCTTGTTTTGTTTTATTTTTAGGTTTTTGAGGTAGGTTCTCACTCTAGGGGCTGACCTAGAACACACACTGTAGCCTTGACCTTGAACTTCTGGCAACCCTACATTAGCCTCCCAGGTGCTGGAATTAAAGGCATGCATCACCACAGCTGCCTTCAGGACTTCATCTTTTGTCATGAGAAATTTGCTCTTTTACAAAAATCTTCAAATGAAAAAGGTCAAAGGGGGCACATAAGCTTGTAAATTTCTGTTACTTGGATTATTAGCTATTCACTTATCTCATGCCAATTTATAAAATCTACCACACATTGGAGAAAGCTGTTATTTTATTGGTGCTCATTACACACTGTGCAGATATTTATAACCTTCCCGAACCACTTCACTTGCACATGACACACACAATGAGAAAGTCAACAAATTCAAAATTTACATTGTTGAATGACACTGGACTTCAAAATGTAAACCTAATAGGGTGGGTGTGCAAACAGAAGAAACAGTAAACACCATGAACTTGACAAATTACTCTCTTATTAGTACATTCAAGAAGGTCCTCCTTGGTCATCAAGAAATGCCAAACTCTGCTATCAACTAGAGCCATGTGGAAAACTGAAAAAGCAAGTGCAGATTTCTCTTGACCTAAGCCAGAAATGAAATGACCTGACTGTTAAGACTTTTAATCTTGAGAGTATAGCCACCATGCAGGGGGAACTTCATTTATCATTTTAGCACCTCCACTTCCAAACGCTGGAGTTCTAAATTCCAACAAAACTCCCATGTTTTCTTAATAGTCCTATTGGAAGTTCCCTATGTGATTTTATTTCTTTTTTGTTTTTAATTTTCTTGGTATGGACTCGAACAAGAACAACTGCTGGATTTGAATTTTGTCACTTTTCTCCTGTTTGGCACAATACCCAAGGGAGATGCTTTCATACATTGCATAATTGGGCAAATGAAAGAAACTGGCAAAAAAAAAAAAATAGAAAGTAATTCCTACATAAAATTGGACAAAAGTAGGGGTGAGTCTGAAAAATTGCTCAGTCTGAGAAAATAAACATGTGAGCCTCATGTCTTTCCTGCAACTTTACAGTCTGGGTCCATGACATCAGACTAGCTGCATCTAGCCTAAACTTTTGTCAGGCAATCTGTAAGTCCCTCAAAATAAGAATAGTTGTGAGCCATCCTGTTGAGTTGATCCATCCTGTTGAGTTGTTCATTCTAGAATCCTTTAGAAGAGCAGTATGAGCCTGCCTTTCAGACCAGCTGGATGTTTGTGAAGAAGCAGAACTGCTGCAGGAAAACCTGAAGGTAAAAGAAAATAAGGGAAGGGTGCCTGGGCGGAGCACCCTTAAGTAAGCCATGACTAAGAGGGAGGAGTTGTCATTGGATTTGAACGTGGAGTGTTGGGATCAGAATGAAACTCCACCAGGAACGTTTAGTGAAATCCCTAACTTGGAAGTATGAGAATTTAAAAGGGATTAACTAACAACAGAATCCATATAATATCAATGACCTGGGACCAGAACTAGGTACTCTAAAGCCATAAAAGCTTAAAGTACTCTGACTGAGGTAGATTTTAATATCCTTTCTGAAAATTTTCAAAGAAATAAAAGTACACACATATCTTGCAACTGGAATACCCAACTCCAGGGAATGAGTGCTTTTCTTTCTCGTTTTCTTTCTTGTTGTTCCCTTCTTTCCCTAGTTTTTCTCATATTGTGCAATTTTCTATATTTTACCTTTCTCTTCATCTTTGTTTCTCTGTATCAAACCCCCTTTTGACATCTTTTCTCTATAGAACCTTTTTTCTATATACTATCTGTTCTCCATGACCTTCTCATAATTTCGATTATATACTCTAAAATTCTATTTCTTTAAGTGTTGGTAAATTAATGTAACTGAAATATATATGAGTTGTCACCATATACTTTCTTACAAGTACTTTACAAACTAGCACAATTGCTACTAACTTTATCTGATTCCCTTTATAGAATATCTGGAACATTATCTCAATTTTATTGGCAAGGAAACAAATTTGGGTTGGTCATGATTTACTATGTAAATATCCAAATTGGTGAAAAAGCTAAAATTATATTCATAATTACACTTACACTGAACCCATTATTTTATTTCTGCAGCCATTTTGTTCAACATTGAATTAATATGTCCATTAATACAAGAAAGGAACAAGTATCACAGAGTAGTGGATAACAAGAAATAATTCAGCAGGTAGACTTTAGTGTTTTGCTCTTATAATTCTTTTTTTTAATTGATATTTAGATTTTTATTCTTCACATGTTTATTTATGTATTTATTTATTTGAAAGAAACAGATAAAAAAAAAAAAAGAATGGGCATGCCAGGGCCTCTAGCAACTGCAAATGAACTCCAGATGCATGTGTCACCATGTGCCTTATGTAGATTCTGGGGAATCAAACCTGGGTCCTTAAAGCTTTGCAGGCAAGTGTCTTAAACCACTAAGCCATCTCTCCAGCCCTGCTTTTCTAATTATTAAGCAGAATGATCCCATAAAAGTTCACTGGCATAGCCAAGGAGGAGGGAAAGGGGCTGCAAAGTGCAGTATTTAGTTATAGGGTAAAAATGATCGGAAATTAATATTTTATTTAAAAAAGTTGTTAAAGCCTTTTTAATTTTTTTTCATTATTGATTTTGAGAGAGAGGAAGAGAATGGGCATGCCAGGACCTTCATCTGCTGTGAACAAACTCCAGATGCATGTGCCTCCTTGTGCGCATGTGCGTCATTGTGTTCTTGCGACACTGTACATCTGGCTACATGGGAACTGGTGATTCAAACATGAGTTCTTAGGTTTCGCAGGCAAGCACCTTAACCACTAAGCCATTTCTCCAGCCCTATATTTAATTTCAATGAGTGTGGATTTTTTGACTTTTTTTTTTAGTATTCCTTCATAGTTGATAAAAGATTCTTTACCCTTTTCTAAATCACTCTATTCCTATCCCCTTGCTCATTTTATTTACTTCTGTTATGGCAGAACATAGTGTTCAGTGTTTGTTTGTTTTTCTTACTCTTTTCCATTTAACACTTTGAACTGACTCATCAAGAATTTATGAAGCTATCATTCCTAGAAGCTGTGGCCATGATTACCTGATGTTTTCAGTGACACAGTTGTCATTTTCTTATATCTTCCAAAGTTAACAATTAGCCTGGACATTGTACTTCATTCTCACAAGTGATAAAATTCGTAAGTTTTATCTGTTCTGTTAGTTTTAAAATATAAAGCAATACCAAGATTCATATCAGCATCAACTGTTAGTACTGTGAAATGAGTGATACATTAGCCATAAATTCCAAACTATCCAACCTCATGTTGTCTGTCCTTAGGAATGAGACATGTACTACCACTTCAACAGTTGGCTGTGATCCGCAAATTTCCCAGGTCTTCAAGGATAGTCGCTGTACTTACGCCTACCATCATGTTGTCCTTGTCTTGCTTTTACAATCTTAAGTAAGTAACCTCATTTTTGGCCTTCAAACAGTCTATTCTTTGTTTCTTCACCCTGCCCCACCTCCCTTCACTGTTTATTTATTTATTTATGTCAGATTATGATCTGCATACATATTACTATCATTTGATAATGCTCAAAGGGAAGGGAAAAAAACTGGGACTGATTATGACTCATGTTTTTTCCATAATCTCAGCCAAATTACTTTTTACTCATCCCAACAAATGGAGCTTTGGTTCTATACCATAACACTGGTATATTTTCCAAACTACAAGTAAGAGCCCAGAGTCTTCTGCTATGGTTAGTGTTTTAACAAGTCTGTTGACAGCTAAGAAGCTGATTGCTTGATCACAAAGCAAGCATGAAAGCAAAAATTCTGCTGCAGGCATACACAGTAAGGAGCACTTTTTTTTTCTGCCTAGAATAATTAAGGTACCTTCCTGGATCTGTAAGATAGAAAGCAGTTCATTACCTAATTCTTAAGAAGGAAAGATAAGCTATGCAGAAATATATCCATTTTGTTATTTTTTAAATTTAGCTGAAATTCTAAAAATATATACAATATCACTTTAAAGAGAACATACTCTTTCGGCCTTAATTATAATAATATAACTTTGTCTTTGAAAAAATATTAAATATCTTCTTGAACAATCACTGCAATATGACATATCTTTAATAAATGATCATTTTGCTAACATGTTTTGAATTTTTCTTAACTTTTCCCATCACAGTTTTGAATTTATAGAAAAACACTAGAGACACTGATAAAATGTAGTAACTTTGGGGCTATACTGAAATTTACTGACATGTTTTTCCATTATCTGGATTATCTCAATTATGTGCCTTAGTTTTTTGTTTAAATGAGCAATCTGTCAGCAGTAAGTTGGGATATTCTATGTGGATGGGCTATGTCTGACTCAGAGGAAACGTGGCAGTTAGCCCATTCAAAAAAGATGGGTCTGGAGAGATGACTTAGCAGTTAAGCGCTTGCCTGCAAAGCCTGAGGACCCCGGTTCGAGGCTCAATTCCCCAGGACCCACATTTGCCAGATGCACAAGGGGGTGCATGCATCTGGAGTTCCTTTGCAGTGGCTGGAGGCCCTGGCACGCCCATTCTCTCTCTCTCTCTCTCGCTCTCTCTCTCTCTCTTTCTCTGTTGCTCTCAAATAAATAAAATAAAAATAAAAATAAAAAAAAGATGGGTCTGGGGCTATAGCTCATTGGTTAAAGGCACTTCCTCACAAGTCTATGAGTCCAAGTTTGACTCCCCAGCACCACATAAAGCTAGATAACAGAATGGCGAATGTGTCCATTCTCTCATTGTTCCTATTATAAGGGAAGATAGAACTGAGAGAATCTCCAAGCTTGTGGGACAGTTAGACCAGGACACCACACACAAAGAAAAGCAGCAGAAAGAAAACAACAAAGGAGACCTTTTGTGAAGCAGGGTGGAGGGAGAGAACAAACACCTTGATGTTCAGACCTCCACACATGCCTTGAGGCACATACCCTTCACACACAAACACACATCACACATCCAAATGTACATGCAGGTCCCCAAGCATGGAGTAATTAGAGTGATAAGTACTTAAGAACCTCCTGAAGTAAATAAAATGATGAATGATACATATTTTCCTTTTATATTATTGGTTCATAATGTCAATATACCTTTCCAGCCACATTGCCAATGTGTATAGAACCCAAGTGCAATAACTGGTCATCACATAGAAGTTTCTAGGTAGCCTTGGGCACTAGTGTTTCATAATGACATGGATATGTCCAGCATCACATACCAACAATGGCGGACTGTCAAGCCTGCTTGTGAACAGTGTTACCCATAATAATACACCAGCACATTATTAAGATAAATCTGCTATTATTTGTGTACATTTACTTGATTTTAAAGCTGTAAACTCTCTGGTTTTCACTTACCTTTAGTTTGTTCTTTATTCCCCTGTGGCCTGAATTATGAATTATTTGTGCATTTTTCAGAAGCAAATATTTTTTTCTGTTTTTCTTATTTTTAAATAAGACTTGTTTTTACTATTTTGGGATTGTGTAAATCACAAATGCAGTTGTCTGGGAGAATTAGCCTAGTACCTTTTTCCCTCTTCTAAAATTGTTTTGGTCTATGGGTCGGAATTCATTCCATTTATCCAGACTATTATGGCAGAAGTCTATAATGAAGCTCACTTATAGAAACAAGGACAGGTCCATCACGGCTGTTTAAATGACAACAAGAATGAAGGACTTCACCCTCCTCATTTATCAGAATGAACAAAGCAAGCCTGGTTTATATGCAGCAACACCTACTTCATGATGCTGCAAGAGCTCTTTGACAGGCCTAAATGTGAAAATTTTCTTTTTCATTAGAGAGTATCAAGAAATTACAAAAGTGTATTCTACTTGAAAATTATAAAAATGCACTTAAAACCCAAATTAAAGCTTAAATACAACCTAACTTTAATTCTTACCTAAATTTAAACCTTATTCAAGGTACAGGGAATGATATGCTGTCCTTTGAAAATAGCAGAATTTTGTGTTTTGAGAACACTGAACAAGTTCTATGGTGGGTAAAGAACCAATAAGGAACCATGTACTTACATCGCCATTCTAGGTTTCTGACCCTGTAGATGTCATTTGTTCTGGAAGTTGGGTAAAAGGTCACTTTATGTTCTTGGAGAAACTTAAGGAAATGGATACAGAATTTGCCTATAGGCTAAAACTTTCAGATGATTTAATTGCCCAAAATTAAATTTTAGTTCACTTAGAAAGTTGAGGTTTGGAAACTCTTGTCTCTTCCTTCTGTACTGTCTCTTCCAACCAGCGAGACCAACTTCTGTTCTGTCCACCAGAAATCTGTCTAGATGTACGTGATTGGGCCACCCACTGAAAGCAAGCCCCTTGGCTAAGCACTGTGGGGAATTCTATCCTTTATTCAGTTTCTCAATATGTCAGTCTAGGTACTAAAGACATTCTATTGAATAAGACACAATTCCAGCATTCAAGGAAATTGAAGTCTTATGGTGAGGAAACAAACAAATAATTTGGCATAATAGAAAGATAGTTATTTCTATATGTGAAAAAGTCATATGCAATAAAAACAAATGGAATGGTAACCTGAAGAAACATGTCTTGATAGAAGTGATACCTAATCTGGGTTCAAAACATAAATGAAGCTGCATGTGGTGGTGCATGCCTTTAATCCTACCACTTGGGAGACAGAGGTAGAGGTATCACTCATAGAGTGAGTTCTAGGTCAGCCTGGGCTACATTATGACCTTACCCCAAAAATACTAAATAAATAAATACAAGTTGGGCAAAGAGAGAAAGTTGAGGGAAGGAAATGGAGAGTGGAGAAAATGCCTTCACCAAGTTCTGGAGTTTGGCATAGAAGTGGCAAGGAGATTCAGAGAGAGAGAGAGAGAGAGAGAAAGACAATATGTGAACAGAAAAATGAGGGATTATATTTAGGGAACTGTATGTTTAATATAGCCTGAGAACAGGGAGCAAGGACAAAGCAAGAGAAGAAACTGGAGAGATGAGTTGAGCTAGGTAGTAGGGCTTTAATAATTTGATTTGTATCAGTGAAAACAAGGACCCAAGAAGGTTGTTTGAGAGTGACTGAGTAGACTGGCAAACTGGCCCGAGCTTCCCTGTGAGATCAGATGGAAGGGGATGCCAGACTGGAAGTCACAGCTACTGTAGTAAGTCCTGGATAAGGTAATGGCTTCTGCTATGGGAGTGTGTAGAAATGCAGAGGCAGGTTAGATTTAGAAGATATTTAGGATGCAGAATGTGCTGGACTGGTTTGTGCAAGATTGCATGTGGGTAGTGAGGGAATGGGGTTAACTGGGGATAACACCCTAGTTTCTCACTGGGAAGGTTAGGTGACTGGTGGTGCTATTTACTGACATCAGAAACAAGAAAGAAAGGCAGATTAAAAGTGAACAAAGATGATGAACTCATCAAACATGTTGAGAATAAAATGCCAGTGAAATTGGAGATACTAAAGATTTCTGGGCATAAGTGGTGTGTGTGTGTGTGACCTGATATAATAAGCCACAGATTCCATGAGGTTAGAGAGAGTCTACAACAAAACCAAAAAGGTTAAATTCATATTCACTCACTTAAAATATAAGAAGAGTTGTACCAAAGAGTACATGATACAATAGAAATAATATTTGAATTTTCAAACATTATTATCAAGGCTAGCCATCACCAAGGCTCCAATCAAGGATACAAATTACCTGAAGGCTCACAGTGGGTGAGAGTTTGTGTGGCTTTATGAATATGATGGCCTTCAAGAAAGTTTTTGATCCAGACGTGGTTGTGCACGCATTTAATCTCAGCACCTGGAAGGCAGAGGTAGGAGGGTTGCTGTGAGTTCAAGGCCATCCTGAGACTACATAGTGAATTCTAGATCATCCTGGGCTAGAGTGAGACCTTACCTCGAAAAAGCAAGAAAACAAACACAAAAGAAAGAAAGTTTTTCAAATCCTATTGGCAAGTTTTAAAAAAAAAAAAAAAAGAAAGAAAACAAGTTATATAGAAATCATGTCAGGCATGAATTTCAGGTGAAATACACATGCATATTTTCTGTTTTTGAAAATGAGTGTGTCTACAAAACAGAATGAAGAGTAGAGGAAGAGAGCCCAAGCTTCCACAAATATAGAGCACTGTCTGGTCCTGAATGGCTTATGTATCTCAGTAGAGGCCCGCGTCTAGTCGCATGTGTCTCTGCCATCATGAATAAGCAGTTTCTTGTTTGTCTTTGTGATGTGGGATGGATGAGCAGTTAACACAGTTGTCCTTCTAAGAGTGACATATGTGGATGTAAAATGAAGTATATGTTTAGTTTTTTTTGAACACACGATACAACATCATCTTCCTTGAAGCTAGAGATTATCAGACACCAACATGATTTACAGAAATGGAAACTGTGGTCTTCATCCTGAGGTTATTGATGGATTTATTTATGCAGATGTTTTTTTCTTCACAGATGGTTATTCACATGACTGGACACTGGAGTTTCATTGTAGTCAGATGATGTTCAAGGTCACACTAAGAAGCAGAATATAAATATTTCCACATGTTAAAGATATTAAAAACAAGTGAAATCAATTTTAACACATTTTTATTATTCCAATACATCCTAATTGTTTAAACCTATAAATACCAGATATCTGAATATAGAATTTAGTTTCCATGTATAGCACATCTCCATTTGGACTGGTCACATTTCAAGGGTTCAATAGCAGAGCTATGGCCAACCCCAGTAATTACGCTGAATTATATAAGCATTCTTGTGTTACAGTAATGATAATAGCTGTGTACTGAATGCTTGTGTATGTGGTGATCACTTTAGTGATTCTATGTTTTCCTTAGTTCATCTGCAAAGCAATCCAAGATGCCACCATCAGTCCCATTTTCTACATGGAATAACCAGAGACTTCAAGAGATTTCTCACAGCAGCTGTGGTTTCCAGAACAGGATTGAGTCTGCCAGTGCTTTACCATCTGTGGGAAAAGGATACATGAGAGCCCAGACCTCTTGAGTACCTGATGACAAGTAATGTTTGCTTGGAGAGAAAGTCAAGTTCACCCATGGTGGAGCCACTGGTAAGTTTCCCAGTCCACGGTAAATAACCTTCCAGCCATGGTCATTCGAGCCGCATTCATTTACATCTATGACTTAGGGGTGGGGCATGAAAGTACGATAGGGATGAATGGTAAAGAAGAGTGTTGATGAGATGGAGAGGGGGTTAGAGAAGAAAATTGAGGGAATACAATCAAACATATCATACATCTGTATGAAAATTTCAAAAATGGAAAAGAATAAGAAAAAATACAAAGATTTATAGAAGGCTTACTTAAAGCTACAAAACTAACAAGAAATACAAACATGAAGTTACATATGTATTCAAATGTCATTTTTAATCATGTTGTGGTTTTATATGATCTTTGAACTTGTGATTTTCAGTAAAGATAGCTTCATTTGAGGGGAGAGTAAGTTTGTGATACTGACTGAAGTGGTTTGAAAGTGGAAAAACTGAGGCCATTGCCTTATCTACCTTGTAAGAAAGTAAGGTAATTGAAATAACAAAAGGAGAGGGGAGGGAGGGAGGGGAAGGAATGGGAGGGGATGGGAGGGGGAGGAGGGAGGAAGGAAGATAGGGAGGGAGGAAAGGAAAGGGGGGAAATAATGAGGGCTGGTGGAAAGACAGTGTTACAGAAATGATGGTGTTGAAGGATATCGCTGTGGGCCTTACATCGTTACCAGTGAAATTAATCGACCTAAAAATGATAATTTATTTCATGCATGTATTTTAATGAGATTGAATAATAGATAATTAATTTGTGGAAAAATGCAAAAAGGTTTTGAATTTGTGTTATTGAATACACTGAACAAAGGTCAGTAACAGAAAAGTTTAGGAAATGGAAGAACTGATTTTGGTCTGAATTTTCTAAAACTTGAAGTTACGCTAACTTGAGCACTAAGAGACTTAGCACAAGACGCTGTCTACGGAACTAAGGTGAGTATCAGGTAAGATGGATTTGGATGAAATCAGTGATGTGTGAGGTTCAGTGGAATGGAGTTAGAAGTTCAGGGAAAAAAATCACTACTAAAGACATCCCGTCCTTCTAGTGGTTCTGTGGAGTGTAGGTACTGCCCGCTGTAACATTGCAGGACTTCTTTCTACCCTCTGTGAAACACTGATTTTGGTCATTTTTTCTTTTTCATAAAAACACTTTGTTGAGTATTTCAATTCATGAGCATACTAAAATTAGATCATACTCCTATCTGTCCCCCACCAGTACTCAACTGAACACCCTCCTCCTTCCAAGGGGTCCTTCTTCTGTTTGAGTTCTCATTATTTCTGTCCTCCTCCATCTTCTAGGCCAACATGTTGATGATCTCAGAATTGTGCAGGTCTTGTGGGGGTAACAAACACTACTGTATGGTTATGAATACACCTACCAGTTCACGCCCAGAGGACAGTGCCCCAAAGTACTCCGTCCTAATCTCTCTACCCTTCCCTTCTCACCAAGCCTCATTCTAGCTTCCTGACCTCTACTGATAATTCTTTTTTTCCAGATCCATTCATCTTTCTTCAAATTTAATAATTTCAATTTTCTTTATAGCTGAATAAAACATCATTGTTTATAAGTACCACATTATTATCCATTCATCAGTTGTTGGGTATCTAGGCTGATTCCATTACTAAGTCACTCATTTTTCATAATTTTGCTGTCTTTCTAGCCAGCAGTTTAGAAACAATAATTGTTTTTTCAAGTTCAATTGTTTTTCCAAACAATAAACTGCATTTTCTCTACTACTCGAGATACTACTTGGAATCTGTCCCCAGGAAGTCTTCCCAAGCCACAAGCGGGAAATACAGTATCCTCTGTGGAAGGGAGAAATGGCATGGGTGATTTATACAAATGTGCTCATTCCATGGGCTAAGTAATGCCATAGGCTGAATCTATACCTATAGTCTGATTTATTTTCTAACCTCTTTCCCACCTCAACCTCTCTGTGACTGTTTCAAGCCATTCAATCTTCCTTATTGCTAAGGTTTTTGTATCCTGTTCAATAAGGATATTTCCTTGTCTTCCTTGGCCTTTTTGCTTGCAGTCTACCCATGAGTCTGATAAGGTAAACAATCTAAGCAAAGAGAACATTAAAAGACACAACAGGAAAAAAAAATTAAAAACTGAAAAAAAAAATGGACTGGAGGGATGGCTTGCTGTTAAGGCATTTGCCTGAAGCCAAAGGACCCGGGTTCAATTCCCCAGTACCCACGTCAGCCAGGTGCACAAGGGGGTGCACACCTCTGGAGTTCGTTTGCAGTGGCTGGAGGCCCTGGTGCACCCATTCTCTCTCCCTCTGTCTCTCTCCCCCTCCCTCTTTCTCTATCAAATAAATAAATATATAAAAATTAAAAAAAAATTTAAGAAAAAAAACTGAAAAAAATTCCTAATTCCACAACAGCTGGTGGCAGACAGAATTCACTGGAGCCAACAAGCCCTTCATTCACTTCTTTTTCTAGCAGAGTTTTTGTCTTCCCAGCTGAGGGAAGAAGACATCACAGTAGAAAGAGAACATGGGCTTTAAACTTTTTTGTTTTTTAGCATGTTTTACTTATATTTATTTATAAACATAGAGAGATAATGGACGTGCCCTGACCTGTTGCCACTGCAAATGTATTTCAGCCACATGTGCCACTTTGTGCATCTGAAGCACAGATTTTGAAAGACACATACCAAGGAGATTTTATGGGCTATTTGCTTTGTTACTATTACTTATGATAACCCAGGGCAGTGTGGATCAAATCTATAATCAATCCCAACACTAAGGTAGCTGAGGCAAGAGGATAGCTGTGAGTTTGAGACCAGCCTGGGCTACTGAGAGTGAATCTCAGGTCAGCCAGGGTGGAGTAAAAAAAAAAAAAAAAAAAACCAAAAACTGGAGCTGAGAGATAGTTCAGCAATTAAGAGTGCCCATAGCTTAAGTATGAGGGCCTCTCAGGCTGCAGATCACCATGTTTAACTACCCAGAACCCATACAATCCCACCACTTGGGAGGCAGAGGTACGAGTTTTAGGGCATCCTGAGACTACATAGTGATTCCAGGTCAGTCTGGGATAGAGTGAAACATTACCTGCAAAAAACAAAACAAAACAAAACAAAAACAGCTGAGCTTAGCCATGGACATCTATAACTCCAGGCTGTGAGTGGTGTGGAGCAGGGAAGGGGGCACTGGAGAATCGCTGGGGCTCACTGATAGGCAGCAGCTGTGGGCTGGAGCAATCGAGTCTCAACAAAATACATGTACGAGTCTTCTCTGGTCTCCGCATACAGGTGCACAGGGTATGTTCAAATGCATGTACACATTCATATGTCACACTCAATATACTCCACACCCCACACACTCTACACACATGCAAAACATATATTACTTATGGCATGTAATCTTTACGACCCTGTTTCCTCATCTCAAGTAGTGACAAGAATACTTATGGAACAAAGATAGTTCATGTATTAATTAATTTATCAGTTAACTTTGTGAAAAGAAAATAATATGTAATCTATATATTAAATACAAAATTTCAAGATATAAAAGTAATTCCCTTCAATTCATTACATTATCTTCAAGAGATATATAATGAATTGAAGGGGAAAAAATCAAGGATTATTTTATTTATTTATTTATTTATTTATTTATTTATTTATTTATTTATAGGTAGGATCTTGCTCTAGCCTAGGCTGACTTGCAATTCACTATGTAGTCTCAAGCTGGCCTTTAAGTCATAGCAATCCTCCTACCCCACCTCCCAAGTGCTGAGAATAAAGGCATGAGCCACCACACCTGGCCAAGCGTTGCCATTTTAAATAGGTGTGTGGTGGATAGAGCTGTGAAAGTAAAAAGGGAGTTATTCATTTTACTTTGCAGGGTGGTAAAGTTACTTAGAAATGCCAGATTATACTAAGCTGTTGGCACCTGAGCTAAAATGGAAGGAATACATAGTATAAGAGATAGATATCCTAGCTTTTCATCCTTCATTCCTAAGGCATGCATATTTTTCCATCTTTATAGTGCCTACAGTCCATGTGGAAAAGAGTCAACCACATTAATAGAAGCACTCTAACGGAACTCTACTTAGCTGACTTGGCAAATTAGTCAATACTATTAATTTCCTTTGCAAAACAAACCAGTGGGCATTCAAAGCTCAGAGAAAACTCATAGCCAGTAGACTGTGCTCCAGGAAGCCTACTTGCTACTCATTGGTTCAGCTGCATGCCTGCCAAGGATTAGTTGTGTTTATTCCTAAACTATTTATGCTAGTTGACTTATTATTGTAACCACGTAATATAATTAAACACTCCTTACATAATTTTAAAAAATAGAGTGTAAAATAAACAAGTTGTTTCTTTGAAGATTAAGTTGACTATTTTGGAAAGACTCAAGAGAAGACAATCGCTAAAAAGTGCTGCCACCCCACCACCCACCGTCAAAACTTTTTCTACGTTCTGATCACTTTGAAAATATCCAGGTTTTCACTCCACCTCAGAGAAAGGGAAGCTAGCACTTACATGCGATGCCTGTAAGGAAGAAAGACTACACAGGTCATTAATAGGTCTGTATCCAAATTAAAGGTCACTGACCCACATTTTAAAAATTGGTGAGTAACTATGCATTTAAATGTGTTATGTAAAAATAAATGTTTAAGGAATGTGGATGTTTTATGATTCTCTGATTTGGAGCTCCACTAATGACAGACAATCATTTAGAGTGATAGAGTTTCTGGTATTGTGATAGATGATACATAAAGTAATGAGAAAGCAGAAATGTCCAGTGTAAAGACATGGTCACTCCTGAAGATTAGAGACAGAAGTATAAAAGAGCCAGGCCAAGTGTGCAGGGAGAAGGGAGCATTGACTTCAGGCAAAAGTGGGACAGAAAGACAGATGCAAAGAACTGTAAACAGTTCAGTGTCACTGGACCATATGAACAGAGAGTGCACATGAAGGGTCTCTGGAGCTGATAGGATGGGGTCAGGCTCAGATACTGAGCAGCCTGATGAATCAAGATACATCACTGAAAAAGAGAAGCAGATTCTCCAACGGAGAGTAAGTTAGCACCAGACAAATGAGATAACCCTTACTTTTTTATAGAGAATTTAATAGGTGTAGGCCCTCTTGTAGCCCACGATCAGTGGTAGCTTGATAAGGGAGAGTGGACTTATGTTTGGATATGGTTCTGACTTATTTCCCAGCTCCAGCTATGGGTTCTGTACCACTGAGGTGATTGGTTAGCCGAATCAAGAGCAGTCGGTTTCCTACCATGGCTGTATGCCACTATTGCACTTGTGTGAGCATCATGATAGGTTATTTGCTGCTAAGTAGGTTAGACCATGAGTTGCTTGGACAGATATTGGTCATTTATCTCCATTCGCCCATTTAGCACCTTCTGGCACTAGAGGCGCTGACTGTCTGGGGACTGACTCTCTTTCAGCTTCCAGCCATGCCATTCCATTTTACATGTCAACCACATAAGGTGTCTTAAGCAGTAGGGTCTTACCACTAACCTTTGGTGGGTCATCAAGTACTCTGACAGAAATCTGTCTTTCTTTTAGGAAAGATCCTAACTGTGGGCTAACTTCAGAATGAATGACCCATATACCTCAACAAGGAGGGGCCAGGGGGAGGGGGTAGGTCATGGATGAGCCTAACAATGGTACCAAATTGACTGTATTCATTGAGTACAAAACTAATTAATAAAAAAAAAGATACATCACTGAGTTGTATCTGGAAGAGATTTACGTTAGAGGGGTCATAGTGTAAGATTGGAAGTAAGATAACTTTTTGAATATAGAGAAGATGGGCTGATGAGGAGCAAAAGGAGGCAAGAGGTAATTAATCTAGAAGAAAAGATGTTGGCAGCCTGCATTAAGGTAATAGCAACAAAATCAGAGAGATCAGATGAGTATTAGAAACAAGTATAAGCCAACAACATGCACTTAGATTTGGAATGTGAGGGGCTAAACATAGTGGGAAAAATTCAATTATGTTTCCCAGTTTCTAGCTGAAGAAAGAAGATATGTGGTTCCACTTGTCCAAGTGTTCATTCAATATTATTGAAAAAGAAGAAAAAGTCAAAAAAGAACAAGAAAAAGTCAAATTGGAAGCATGGGGAGGATTATGAACTCTTTACTGTAAACACTGTCTATGTTCCAAGACCAATAAATAAAAAGTCCTGTGAGCAATTTTGCATGAAGAGTTTATAAATGAGGGAAGGAAAGGAAGGGAGGACTTTTTGGCATCTGGACACACACACACACACACACACACACACACACACGTCAGTTGAAACCATGAAGAATAGAGCAACTCTCTCAAGGAGAGTTAATAGAATATAGAAAGAAGAAAGATAACTACTTAAGAAGGAGCCCTGAAGGCAGTATTGGAGAGTGGGTGGAAAGAAACCAAAGCCACAAATGCAACTAACAAAGGAACAACCAAAGAATTAGAGGGGTGTGGCAGTTTGGGTGTGGGATGTCCCCGTGTGTTTAAATGTTACCATGTGTGGAAAGCGTATGGAACTTTTGGGAGGTGGAGCGTTGCTGGTGGAAGCACGTCCCTGGCGGCAGGCCTTGAGGTGTTACAGCTCAGCCCTGTTGGGACTTTCTGCAGGTTCTCTGCTAATATGTAGGTGTGATGCCAGCCTGCTGCTCCGGCCATGCTTTCCCTGCCATGTTAGACATCCCTTCAAAACCGTAAGCTGAAATAAGTGCTTTTCTTCCATAGTTGGCTTTGGGTCAGGCATTTTTCCCCAGCAATGAGAATGTGACCAATTCAAAAGGGATGTCCAAAGTATATCTTGATGTGGATTTTGTGTAGTCGTCCGTAGTTGATGTCATGCTCAGTGGAGCGTCTACTAGAGATGAATGAACATGATAGTGGGATGAGGAGGGAGGGGAAGGTAAGAACACAGAGGTGGGAAATATCATTATTTTGTTTGTTTGAAGAATCTTCTTCATGGTAGGTAGAGTCCAAAAATCCAGAAAGAGTGAAATGGGTGAGTCTAGAAACTAGCTCACCTTGGCAACAGTGTGGAGAATGAAATTGGTGTATGGATTAGAATGGGACATAGTTAACATAAAGCTTCTCAACCTTCATGGTTTGTCACACAGGTATGTTTGTCAAACAACCAATTTGCTATCAAAAGCATGAGACTCCAATTTGCCCAAGATGTAAAACACTGGAGGAGATTCTAGTTTGCCGCTTGAATAGTGCCACTCCTACCTTTTGAAAGTATGTTTTCAAGCAGAATGGGAATATAGAAGGTGGAGTTGTAGCCTAAAGTTCTAGAATTGATCCTAATGCCAAATATGACTGAGGAACTGAGTTATGCACGTGCACATTGTCTATCGTATCGACGGACATCCGAGGACCAGTGAGTTAGATAGTATGGCCGTCACTGGAGCAGGGTGAGGCTCTATCAACAGGGATGCTGAGTGAAGAGTGGATTGTTAGAGAGAAGTTCAAGTTTAGAAAGATCTTGCTTCAAAAACAAATTGGCTCTGAGATGTCAGATGTCATACACAAAGTGTTAGTACTCTATTCAATGCTTTTGGTATGTCGAACTCTCCAAGGAGAACAAATAGCACTGTGGATATTTTTGAATCCATCTTATAGATAATAATACTAGAGTCTCAAGAGTGTTAAGCCAATTTTCTAAATTAATCCAAATTTTAAGTTATATGCTAGATTTTTTTTTAAAAAAGTCATCCCTCATTGCTTACATCTTCAGTGACTCTCCAATTGGTACTTGCTTGTCTCATGCTCACACCAAATGCAGCTAATCAACAAAAGAGAGAGCTCGGTTGTACAAAAGAAATATTGAATTCAATTTTAAATATATTCTGTTTTCAACAGAAGCTTGTGGAATATCTCTGAATGCTTAGTAGATAATTACATATATAAGTCCAGAATTTAGGAGAGGTGTTTTGGAGAAAATAAAGATTTATGAAGCATCAGAATTTTAATTGTGCCTGAAGTCATGGGAATGGATGAAATTTCCTAGATAGATTGCAACATGAGAAGAGAACCAAGTTGTAAGCTAAGAAGTGTCAAAACACAGAAAGCGGTCAGAGAGACATATCATGAGGGGCAAAAGGAGATGCATGCCAGAGGGAAGTAGAAAGAAGACAAGGGAGGGATGGATCTCATCAGCTGCTATGGAATAGTCAGGGAAGATAAAGACCTGAAACAAAGTCCAGTAGATAAGAATAGCCGAGGAAGTATAAATTTTAGCATCTAGTATTGTGGAAGGTCTTTGGTTGCACAGTGTGGGAAAGAAAAGATCAACATTAAGACAAAAGATGCATTTATAGGGCCAAATTTTAAGTTCCCAGTTTTATTCTGTGGAAACAGTAAGGAATTTGAACTTTTGTGGTGGCATTGTTATGACATCACTCATACATAGGAACACAGACTCTAAAGCCAGGTGGCTTGAATCTCAGATTTATTACTTCCAAGCTCTGTGGATAAGAACAATTTGCTTAAAATCTCTGTGCCTTGGTTTTTTCGTCTTGATACCAGGGACAGCAGAAGTATCACTAATATCATTAGTTTTTATAGGCTTATTGAGTTTTACTAGATTTAATAGAAGAAATAAACTGTTTGTATTAGTTTTTACATCATCCTAAGAGCAAATCAAGTGTTTGTTAAATACAGACACATACAATCAAAGTAGTCAATGGTAAGATTGAGTAAAAGAACTGTGTATTCACAAAATTACACATAACTAAGAGATTTTATAGTTAGCTACTTAGCAATATGGAAAGACATTTATGGATTAAATTAGAAAGCTATAACCCATATAAATAGCATGGTTTCACAGATGAGTAAGTATTATAGATATTGGGTGTGTAAGACAACATGCATACATATGGACGCTAGTGGAGAACTCCCAGTGTCCTCCTGTATTGCTGTTCTGCCTTGTTTCCTTGAGATGGTCTCTCACTGAACCCGGAGCTAGGGCTATCTTTTGGATAGACTGGCTGTCCAATACACCCCAGTAATCTCTGCTTAGCAGTGGGATTGCAAATTTGTGTGGCCGTGCCCAGCTTTTTATGTGGATACTCAGGTCCTTGTGTTTGTAAAACAAGTGCTTTTACCCCCTGAGCCATCATGCCAACCCTGATGTATGACATTTTTTAGAAAGATACACCAATCTGGTTATATTGGGTTGTCTTTATTTTTACAAATTCCTAAACTACATCTATTGAAAACATTATTTTTATGATTAAAAAATGTCAGACCTCCTGGAGGTCATGGATTGGAATAGCAAGTTATTATTCTTTTTGGCAAAACTTGTCATGACAGAAGTGGAATCAGGGCTAGATTACATTTCAACTACTGGAGCATGTGCAAAAGCGCATGTGCTTCCTGGAGGCTTCCAGTCAGTGCGGGCTGCTAGTATCATTAAAATCTACTCAAGCCTCTTAAACATTCAACACCAGGACAACTCTGCAGGGTAGCCAAGAGCAGGAGGTAAGAGAAGGAAAATGAACATGAAGATGCATTTTAAAAAGAGAGCTCTCCTAGCAGAGGCTTCTAGATATTGCTCCAAGGAGTGAGGGCTGCATCCAGAACTGGTTGCCTATAGGGATTGCCTCAGGATCTCAAAGAAGATAGACTCAGGTGCCAGACAATATAAAGTAGCCAAGATAAGATAGAACATATTGCTTTAAGAGGCTTCTCCCCACCTGTCATTTCTGCAGACGTGTCTTTGTATCTGAAATCTGTAGCACTCTTGTTTTCTCTCTTGTAGTATAACTCCAGCCCTTTATGAAGTACCTCCATCCTGCAATGCTTGTCTCTGTGCTAATCATCTTTAATATCCAACAAACTGCTTCAGCACCTAACAGCATAAGCAACATACATGCAGCACAAAGAAATAATCATTTTAACTATCCACAAATAATTTTAAGGGCTCATTTAAAAGAATAAAAAACTTTCCCTTTTAAAGCGACCGTTTCATGTTTCTAGTATGGACTGAAATTCTGAAAATAATTATAAATAAAATCCCAGAGAAATAAGCTATCTTTATAACCATGGTCTTTATTAGAAAAGAATGGTAATGTTAGAACTTTGCCAATTTAAAAAATTATATGAAAAAATAATCATTTGAAAATAAGTTATAACACCAAATCAGAGTTTGAAAGCAGAAATTCCTACAACCCATTTTTTAAAATAATGTCTTAAAAAATGTAACCTTAAGGACAAAGAGAATAAATATATTGGGCATATGCCTCACAATAAAGATAAACAATGTTTTTAAAGGACCTTAACTTCAGATGGCATTTCCTTCCAGTTCAGAGTCAATCCCAGGCAGTTTGTCTAAAATTTTATACTGGCGTAACAAGCCCATTCAGGGCAACAAAACTTTCCAGATATGTAAGTCTCCTCATGTGATTGAAACACAGCCATTCGGTCTAAATAGACAGGTCTACAAATTTTCAAAGTTCAAGTAGACATGGAACACAAAAGAGGGAATTAGAGCTACATTAGTGGTTTGCCGCAGTCTATAACTAAGCCCCCCACTTCCCTGCCCTCTTTCTTCAGCCCTGCCTCCTCGCCTCCCCATCCTGGTCTATAAACAAACTCTCCAGTCTAATTCTTATCAAGATGGAAACAAGGCCAGACCTGCTCTTCTAGATAAAATGCTCTGGCTTCTAACTGCCTGGCTGCTTATCTTTCATCTTGCAGTGTTAACCATAACCTCTTTCCTGACCTGCTCTACTTCTTGTTTTCAGATGAGCAGCAAGGACTGGGGGAAAAACATGCTTAAATGGACAAGTTCACTTTCTCACACCCGTCTCTCCATTCCTTTTGAAACCTGTTCAAACTTCTTCATGTTTAAAATGTCATTCTAAAATTATCAGCATCCACATTGCTTGCACTACATGTAATTAGATACACTTTTCATTTTCTATTTGCCAATGTTTATTCTTCCTACTGTATAAATCTGTATATGTCCTTTCTTAAATATTAAATTCTTTATGTTGACCCCACCCCAGGAACAGTTTCATAAGGAATAATAGATTCCACATGACTAGTCTTTTTCTCTCCCCAGCCAGCCCCATTTTCTGCTTAGATCTTAATAGGCTGAATCATCGTCTCATGTAAGCTGTTGGGCTTGGTTTGCCTGAATTCTCCTGTCTTCATACAGACAAGCATTGCACTTCCTGCCCTTTCCTCATAGTGAAATCAAATGCCACATAGATGTGAGCAGTTGGGGAGTGTACCTGCTAAGTGGGGGCTGCTTGTTCTATGAGGCTAGTCTTCTTCAGACATAAGGTGGGAAATAAACAGTGAGTTAGTCTCCTTTTGTTCTCAAGAATCTTGGGAAACTAATTCTCCAGTATTTTGAAACAATGATTAAAGTGGGCTGTGTAGAAATGTCCAGAATCCTGGTGTTGTCAATGTGTTCTAGATTATGACACCTTTCCCCCACACAGTCATGTACCTGAACCTGCACGTCCTTGAACATATGGGAGTCTTTCCAAAAGCATGTGAACTCCTCAGAAGAGAATCATTCTACTAATGCATGGAGTTTGTTTTAATATTTTTTTTACCCCATTGCATTTAAAACTTAGCGTATGATACAACAACAAATTACCACATAAACTCTGTGCTCTGACTCAAGTCTTCCATTTTCTTGGATTTTTCTTGGGATTATACAGTTTTTCTTTTTGTATTTTTTCATTCAAATTGGGAATCGGATTAACCCTTTGAAGTCAAGTTTTTAGCTGTGACAGTATTGTCCCTATTGGGGAAATAGTATCGCTGAGCTCAGTTTGCAACTATTTATTATTTGCTTGCCATTCATAAAGTATTTTCTTTGGCACTAATGTAGATAATAGAGAAATACATGCCTTTAAAGAATATCCTATTCTGGAACAAAAAAGTGTGAGATTTGCCCTATGAACCATCCTCGTAGTACTAATTATTCCATGCCTAGAATCACATATTCCTGAAAATTAGAAGGCAATATATTTCTTAAGTCATGCCTCCTTGTGCCCATAAGCAAGCAAGTTTTTCTGAAGGTTGGTATGTCGTAATCCAATTCATAGATCTTCAATTACTATGTTTCCTGTTGTGTTTTCTCTGTCTTAGACAATGTAGGCTCCTTATAGGATAACAGATGAAAGGACAGATTTAAGGAAATTTATTTACTGTCTATTAATTAAGTTTTCAAGTTCACTGACACTCTGAAAATGTTGGCCCCAGAGTTTGACTTGTATATAACTTTGCTTTAGGAAGATAAATCTGGACAGTGGTTAATCAAGGAGGAGCCTTGAAGTTGAATGGCCAGGCAGGCTTCTAGTAAGTATTTAGGCATTAGAAATGGTCATGTGAGCTTTGTAACAGTGTGAATGAGATGCTAGAGAATGCTGCAGAATATATATGTTGAATGAAAAGGAAAGTGACTATCATGTGATTATTTATTGGAACCAAAGAAGGACAGAGCGAAATCCAAAAAGCTGCTTCAAGTCTGGGCAGCAGAGACGAGAATGGTAGAGGGACAGCTATCCTGCATGTCACAAAGGACATGTAAAGCAGTTCACAACTTGAAGAAAAGAGATGGGCATGTGCTGATTCCTGCAGAGTAGCAGAGCTACAGGCCTGGGACTCAAGGCCAGGCTGGTGGTTCTGCTGTTTTAGAGCAATTAGCATGAAAAAGCTGATAGATGTTGAGAACATTTCCAGAATGTTGAGAGGTTGGTCATGTTAAGAGAAAAAATGCAAGTTGGCAGCTGTGTGTACAGGAACAAGTAGTTAGAGGGGTGCTAAAGAAAGAGGGCGAACAGTGAACTAGCAGTGCTACAGTCATGAAGACAATGTGACGTTAGTGTAATGACCAACAAGCCAGTGGAAAAAAGCAGAAGCAAATCTCACACACACACACACTTTTCTATAACTACAGGCCCAATAGGTGGAAAAATTATGCAGCAAATCCTGTGAAAACATACCACTAAATGAATGTTGATTCATACCTCATACCATATATAAAAATTACTACTAAGGGCTGGAGGGATAGCTTAGCCGTTAAGGCGTTTGCCTGCAAAGCCAAAGGGCCCTGGTTCAATTCTCCAGGACCCACTTTAGCCAGATGCACAAGGGGGTGCACACATCTGGAGTTTTATGCAGTGGCTAAAGGCCCTGGTGCATCCATTCTCTCTCTCTCTCCCCTCCTCTTTCTCTGACAAATAAATAAACAAGTAAATAAAATATTTAAAAAATTACTACTAAAACAAAGATTTCAGAAAGGAAACTTTAAAAATGTTTTATTTATTTATGTATAAGCAAAGAGAGAGAATGATAGAAAAGGAATGGATGTGCCAGGGCCTATTGCCATTGAAAACAAATGCTAGAAGCATTTGCTACTTTGTGCATCCAGTTTTACATGGGAACTGTGGAATCGAACAAACTGAGGCTGTCCGGCTTTGAAAGCAACTGAAACTACTGAGCCATCTTTACAGCCCAGAAACAAATTTTAAGTCTTGAATTACACTAACATTTCTTAGCTACAGAAACATGATCCATAGGGGGGAATCAATAATTCAGATTTCATGAAAGTTAAGGACAAAAAAAAATCTTTGTGGAAGATACTATCAATAAGAAAGTCACAAGACAGGGAGAAAATATTTGAAAATCATGCTTTAAACAATGGATTTGTATCCAGAATAAATAAATCTCAAAATATAATAAACCATCTTTAGTTCTAGCACTTGAGAGGCAAAAGTAGGAGGATTGCTGTGAGTTTGAGGTCAGCCTGAGACTACATAGTAAATTCCAGGTCATTAAAAAATAATAATAATAATAATCCTCGCACTCCCCCACAGAAATAGCAAAAGATTTGAAGATACTTCTCACAGGTCAGTTCGGTACAGGACATGGTGTTCACCATTATTAGTCAATAGAGAAATGCAAAATAAAGCCACAGGAGATGCCACTTTGCATCTTGTTGACTAAGTAATATCAACATATAGTGACAATCGTGAGCATTAGAAAAAGGTTTGGAAGAACTACTCATAAATTTGTTGGTGGGAATATAAAATATATACCTCTTTGGAAATCAATTTGTCAGTATGCTAACATGAGATTTATATATTCTAATCAACAGAAATGAAAGTATATCTTCTTAGGAAAACTCAAATACAAACGTTCATAGAGACCTATACATGTAATAACCTAAGCCTGCAAGTAACACACATGTACAAAAGTAGATAAAATATAAAGCCTGGGTGAATGGTAGTGTATTTTGTCCAATGAATTCATATGCAACTTGAAAAGGAATGAACTGTATATCCATGCAATAGTGTGATGAATCTCAGAATCATTATGCTGAATGAAAAAGACACCAAAAATAATAACCATTATTCCATTTTTAAAGTCTGAGGAAATGAAAGCTAATCAATAGTGACAGAAATAAATCAGTGATTGCTTAGGGACAAACACTAGGAGTCATGAAGAGGTAAGAGAACGTCATCACAAAGGGTTTTGGGGAAATTTTGGAGGGTGATTGATATGTTCATGATTGTAGCATGAGTATATAGATACATCAAAAACTTAAATATTGCATTTTAAACATGTTCATTTTTATTGTGTGCCAGTGAGACCTCAGGAAAGCTGTTGAAAAAGATAAATGAGATCATCACTGCCCCCTTAGAAGTCCTAAAGTGAAAAATTAAAAACAGGAAAAAAGGAAGAGAATCTACTTGAAGGTCAGAGACAAAAAAAAATAAAATAAAATAACTAAGAAAGAAGCCATGGTTACAAGGAAGGTACAATTAAAGAAAAAAAGGAAAGAAAAGAAAAGAAAAAAAAAAAAAACCAAGACTGAGGAACGAAAGAGGTCTGGTATACTCAGAGACAAGAGCACCAGGGAGCACCCAGGACAGGATAGTGAGGTCGGAGCTGAAGTGGCGCTCCAAAGGCTGAAGCAAAGCTGAAGGAGACCCAAGCTGATGCAGTGGCTTTAAACCACTGTGAAATGAAAACCAGGCAGATGAAGTACTTAGCTAGAGGTGACAGTGAAGTGAGCTAAAGGGTTTTTGGTGAAATTTGAAAGCAGAAAAAAATTAAAGGAATGAAAAACAAAAGGATTCTAAAGATGAAGGTAAAACATGTGGGAACAAGATTCTTAAGGAATTTGGAAGGGATGGGATCTCAGGCACAGGGGCCCATGCCTCAGAGTGGAGAAATCCAGAATTATTAACTTGTGACCTCCTTCAGAAAGGGATTAGGGGCAGTTATGTGTAAACTCTGAAAAAAGCAAAACAATAATTCTTTTGCCTTTGACTTAGAAAACACGGATCACCGGACATTCTAACATTTCACTCTCCCCTCACCATCATGGTGTGTCCTTTGTCACCGATCTTCACCACATCTTCTCAAAAGGCTTTCAGGAGTAATTGATGCCAAGAAGCAGAAGCAAATTTGCCTGTTCCCAGAAGGGTTGAGCAAAAAATGGGATGTAATCTAGTAAGACTGCAAAAGGAGACACAGGAAAAGAAACAGACTGTGTCGATAAGGAATTCCCACCTATTTTCTCTGTATGAGGCTCAGTATCATCTTACCATATTAAGTTTGAAGTACCACAGCTGTTTAGATAGGTAGACATGTTTTATTGGGAATCCACTTTTTCTTTTTGTTTCTATGCTATACTCTAGTAGGTTGGTTTAGTAATAATTAAATGAAACTTTACTTGGGGGGAAAAAAATGTGATCACTGATAAAAGAAGATATACTAGCCATTATCTCTAACCCCTGAGATGTAACTCTTCCATGCTGTGATCTGACCACAACCCACAGATCTTTGTCACAAACTCCAATACACAGAAGTTCCTCTGTTTTGTTGATCTGCATTGCTTGCTGCTTCAGGAAGACTGCCCCGCTCTGATGTTTCAGAAAGTAGAGGACAGGGGAAGATTGATATGGACCAGGATATGGAAGGAACCTCTGAATAAAAAAACAGGGTACTGTTGGAGGGTACTGGGTGGCTAACAGAATAGTGTGAGCCTTTGAATGAAATGAGACTTTGTCTCTAGTAATCCAGTCTCCTCAACCTATATGTATGTTGTGACCCATTCATCTTGTTGGGATTTCCATGTAGTCATTACACTCATTACCTTAATAGTGTTTGTTCAAAGAATTGAGTACTGTGATATACTTAAATATGTGTAGTCAAGAGACAAGTAATACAGAGAAGATATGCATATGGAGTTAATATTGTATAGTGGGTATTTTTAATGAAATATGTTCAATGTACATTGCTTACCATAGATGTTCAGTTAATGCCTACTAATGTTTCTGTGATTAGTTAATAGTCCCCTTTATCAAACAGAGACAAACTGACTAAAGATTAGGTAATGTATCATCATGCAAACATGAGGTGAAAGATAGATAGCCCTTCTTTGTGTTGAAAATTTCCCTTCTATTTTGAGGTGGTGGGACTCAGGCCATCATCCTCCCTACTTATTACAATGAAGACCATGAGGAATCAGTAACAGACAGCTCTCCTCTGACCACAGAGGAATAACTACCAAATCAGGAATCCTCAATGGAGCCTCTGCACTGATAGATATCTTGTAAGGCCATCAACTTGGGCCTGTATTCTACCATATCCTTATGTTTTAAATTTCTGGATATAGACCCTTATCTGGAAGCAAGACAAAACAATTATCTTCAAGGATCAAAAGGAAGCATTGTGTTAAAGTAGATAATGGTGTAAATGCATAACACATAAGGCCCACTGATGAGTTATAGTATTTTGATACAATTATACTGAGCTTTATAAACAACTTCTATATTTCAGTCATTCTCTGGCAGCTAAATGAACCCAGAATTTGTGTGTTACATCTATTGTCCATTCATCAAGGCAAAAGGAAATGCTTATGATAAATTATCAAAGTAAATACATATACCCAATTATAAAATAACTTATCATGTCTGGGAATTCATAAATGTAGCATAGCATTCTGATCATCTTAATCATTGGCAGTGCGATGGAAGGTCAGCTTGTCTCAAGTTTTACACTGCCACCAAGAATTACTTCAAGTGCAAAATGGAATGTGTTCATAGTGATCAGGATACATGTGCTAAAGATAGCACACCTCTCACCCAGCTGATCCTCCTGGTGACAGTTCACCGCATACTGAGTCTTATGACTTAAGAGCTATAAAGGGTCTGGCATAAGCTTTCCCCTGCTTTCTGTCATGGCTAGAATTAGTTGATAACTAAATCTTGGGCTTTCCTTTGACTATAAGCACTGTGAAATTAGTCATATATTGCTTTGGGTAAATCTGCCAGCACTTTTTTTGTTTTACCATTTTCTGGTCTTTGGAAAGTATATGGTTGAGCAGAATATCACTGAAGCCATTGCCTTTGTCAAGTGACAAGGAGATGAGCATGCCTGATGACTCAAACCCTACAAGAACTTTCCTGAATTGAAATGAGCTAATAGTGCACAGTTGACACTGCTAAGCTTGTATTGTAAAGTTAATTTGGCACACATTTGGTGAAACACATTATTGTATTGCATGGCAATTAAGCATAAATGGCAAGCAATTAATATATATATATATGGCTGAAATTAGAAGCTTCACACAGACAAACCTATTTGAATTGATCTTTTTTTCTTCTTGCTTCATTAATTTTCCATTTTTTAAAAAATAAACTGCATCAACATTGGCAGCTTCAGAGACACCGTACCTGAAGAACCTAAGTGGGAAAGCGTAGTACTCCTTTAAAATGATCCAATGTTTGAGGAATGTGCTAACCTTGATTTCAACACTCTACATTCTACACCTGTATTGAAGCATCACATGGTGTCACAGTTTTTATGTGTCCACTAACAATAACTTTAAAATGTGCTCAAAATCGGTCCCTCACTATGGGCTTGGACTGTTTAATCAACCCATGCTGATGACATCAGTACTTGTTACAAAGTTTTAAAAGGTTGTTGAATGCACTCATTAGGGTAACTGAATCTCAGCTGCTTTATTCCCCACCCTGCTTGGCAGCCTGTAGACCCCAGAGGAACAGTCCTTTGCCTGCTGACTTGCAGAGAAGACAGCAACGCATGAGGCGAATGGGAATTCCTCAAGCCCTAACCCCCGGAGCATTCAAAGGTTTGGGCTCTGTTCCGGTACCTTTCTGTGCCTGGGTTCTAGTACCACTCTTCTCCATTTCCTCTTCAAGACCTAAGGGTTGTGCAGAGCTCTGCTCTTGCACTGGTGCATTGAGCTGGCCCAAAATATCCTTCTCAACACCTCCTAACAGGGGTTACTAAGATCTTCTCAAACTTCTGAATTTGAATATATAGTTTCCAGCTTGGACCCTGACTAACTCAAAAGGTGACTTCACCTGTAAGTGTGGTTGACAAAAAGCTATGTTATCACAACACCCAGTTTTTCTTGTTTTTCTTGTGTTATATTTTATCAATCTTGGTATGTGGAATGCAGTAGGCTCTGAGTATCTACTTGTTGAATTAATGAAGGAATCTGTGACCATAATATTTCCTGAGTTATAGGTCTTAATAGCAGTAGTAATACAAGGCGATAGTAGATGCTCAGATCATGAATTGTCTACAGGTGGTAAACTGCCATGCTCCACTGCTGATGAAATAGCAGACAAGGAACGTACACTTGTGTGTTCCCATTTTCACTCACCACTGTGAACTCAGAAACCTCCTGAGTATAGTTCACCAAAACATCATTTTCTTACCCACTTATTCTTGAGTTGCCAGCACTTTGTATATTCCCTCACAACCTGATATTATTGTTTAAATCTTCAAAGTGATTGCTTTTCCTTGTACAACATATATGTTGAGTCAATTCAGTTAATCTGAATTAGAGTGTCTATGATGGTCACATCATTTGATTGCCCATGAAGAACATGGATCAGACAGGAGAGACTGGAAGTAAGGAGATTAGTTAAGAACCCATTGCAGCAGTTCAAGACAAACTAGGTATTTGAGATTTGCTGAGGTACCACACTAGCTGTGTTTCTACTGCTTGGTTTTGGGGTGGGTTTAGGATTAATGCTGGCATTTGTACTGTTCTAGAAAGTTCATCTGAATTACAGTGCATTCTTTCTTTTTCTGAATTACCTTTTTTGCCTCTTTCCTTGATCACTTAATGGAAGGAAGGAAGGAAAAATGAAGGAAGGGAGAGAGGGAAGAAGGGAGGGAGAAAGGGAGAAAAAAAAATCTTTCCAAGAACTTTAAATGACTTTAAATTGCTGGCAATCTAAGTGGGAAGCAGAATGCTACACACAGGAAATGTACTAACAACACAGTAGCTGAGTTAAGGTATGGCATGGGATTATAACCAAATGAATGGGACAAACAATAGGTTCTGGAAGGTTCTAAAAGGTTCTGTGACCTGGGAACACTAAGAAACTTCCATGACAAACTTGGCTACAAAGAGCTAGCAAGAAGAACAAAGACATTTGTAATAAGAGAGAATCTAAGAGAGACCAAGCTGTAAGAAAGCTTTGTATTTTTCATCCTTTCCTTAAAATCCCCAGTGTGCTTCCCTTCAAGGGGCACAGCCATCGGGATTATGAGAGAATAAGAGGGGGAATCTCTGAGTGAAGGAGGCTATTACACTGCTTTTGTCCCATTCCTTAAGGTTTAGTGAGACCTGAAATGCCTGTCTAACATGTTGAGGAACTACATGTTTTCAAGTCTGACCTTAAACTCACTCTGAGGACCCACTAAACTGATAGACAAAAATGAAAATTGAGTGTGTGGGTGTGTATATATATATATATATATATTTTGGGAGGGGGTCAAGGTAGGGTATTGCTGCAGCTCAGGCTGACCTGGAATTCACTATGTAGTCTCAGGGTGGCCTCGAATTCTCAGCAATCCTTCTACCTTTGACTCCAGCGTGATGGGATTAAGGGCATGTACCACCACGCCTGGCTAAAATTGAGTATATTGGAATTCTAAAATTTGTACCGATGCTATTTCTTCCCAGAAGAGTATGTAAATCAAAAATATATCCTCTTTAGCCTGGTGTGGTTAGTACTAGCACTCAGGAGGCAGAGGTAGAAGGATCGCTGTGAGTTCGAGTCCAGCCTAAGACTACGTGGTGAATTCCAGGTCAGCCTAGGCTAGAGTGAGATCCTACCTTTGAAAAACTATGTAAAATCTCCTCTAAATTTTTCTGAAAGTCATAAGGAAACATTTAATGTCCAGAGTAGATAATTTTGAAAGAAGTTTATTGCTGACTGAGTGTATAGGAGCTGTCAATGCTGATTTGAGTGATGTGTATGTGTGCTTAGGTCTGTTTTCCTATCCCTTACACATCAGGCTGTCCTACAGAATCCTCACAATTTCACAGATGAGAACAGGAAAATACTTAATGCTTCATAGCTGGCAAATGCTAGACCAGTGACCAAACTAAAGTAATTGACTTGGACAGTGGACACAGCACTCAGTGGACACAGGAGCCATAGATTATTACTAGAAAATTTCCAGTGCCAGGGATGGGATACCTTCCAATGAGTTGTTGGCCAGGGAGGTCTCTGATGCCCCCAAAATATTACAGGCCATTGCCAATGCCCTTGGTTTCCTACCAGGAATAGATGGTAAGACTCTATTGCTGAAAACTCCACATACTTGGGCTGCAAGGCCACTGAGAAATCCTGCTGGAGCTGAGCTGATAACCTCCTCCATGTAGACCAGCTGACAGAAAGCTGGAAAAAGCCACACTGAATGCATGCAGTTCAACGGGTGAGAGAGAAATCACCAGTGAAGATACTCAACAGTGGATACAGCAAGCCTTATATTTGGCCACCCGGGCCAAATGAGCCAATGGGTACAATAGTGGCATGTTTATTATGGGGGAAACCAACTGCCCTCTAATTTGACTGGAGGCCCATTTTATGGGAGGGAATACATCCCTGATACTGAAAACCTACAACAGGGGTAGTCATGAGCCCTAGGGGTGTAACATCTGCTGCTATCTAGCTAAATGTATATACTATCCTTACCAAACTGTCCAGTAAACACTTCTCTTAATGTTCATACCCATATATTAATGCTGCTATCACTTTTGGTTAGAAAACCTTCTCTTCAGATAGATGGCAGTGACCTTGGGATGACTCAGAAGGCATCATGGTGCTGAGAAGAAGTGACAGAGGAGTGCTCAGCCCTGAAATATCCCAATCACACCTTCCATGGATCAGGGTACATTGTAGAAGAGGTGGCAGAAAAAATGTAAGCACCAAAGGAAGGGTAGGACTCCTTAACCACGTGCTCTCCCAAGACACAAAATGTCCTGGATATCCATGACCTCACAGTGCCTGACACTACCTACACAAGTCCATCATAATAGGAGGAAAAGATCATGACATCAAAATAAAAAGAGACTGATCGAGAGAGGGAGGAGATATGATGGAGAGTGGAGTTTCAAAGGGGAAAGTGGGGAGAGGGATGGAATTACCATGTGATATTGTTTACAATCATGGAAGTTGCCAATAAAAAAAAACAAAAGAATTTACGAGCAGTCCAGGCCTTTGGAAGGCTGAGGAGGTAATCACTCAGGCTTCCATGCAGCTCTCATAGCCCCAGTTTTGTCATGTGCCCACCTCTTTCACATATGTACCTTGACGCGCCCATGTGTTAAAGATTAAGTGGTATGTTCATATCCACACTTCCTATTCCACTTAGATGGCTCAGGTTTGAAGCTCTATCCTCGCTCCCACAATGTTCACTTCACAGAAACTGACACCAAGTATTCTGGGCTTTGAATAACTTAAGGAGGATAAGATTCCCAGTCAGTGATGGGCACCCTCTGTCTCAAATTTGCAATGCTCTTAAATGTTCCATGTGAAAAGGGGCCTAGTCTCAGGGTGCAGTCAGAAAAAGTACCTTGTATTATGACAAACCTTGATATGTTAGTGACAAAAAATGTGGCTCCATTTTTTTTTATCTGACATTAAGCTGAGCATCTAGTTTAAAAAGATATATCTACTCACAAAAGGACAAAAGAAGCTTTTGCATGTTGAATTTTGTTCAAGTGGCCTATGAACCATTTTATTTTTCTAAATTACTTTACGTGAAAAAAGAAAATCGCTCTCCCTTTCTCTAACTCATGACCCTGTGGGCCATCAGCATTGTAGGGCACATTCATATTTCAGGTCTTTTTGAGCAGCTGTGGCAAGGGACAAAGCACACCAGGACAGATATAAGAGAGGGAAGACCTGAATTACAGATGCAGTAAACCCCACTTGAACTTTGTGTCTCAAAATTTTGAGTGAGAATTTTAAACAAGTTCCAGGGTCCATTGTGATCCTCGCTTTCTGGACAGGGTGTGTATCAGCCCATGGGAAGCATCCTGAACTACCCCCCCACACACACAGAAAAGAGCTGGGACACAGGATGGATGCCACAGTTACCCACCACTGCCACTTCTTCCATCTTTTTTTTTTAATTTTTATTTTATTTATTCATTTGAGAGAGAGAGAAAGAAAGAGAGAGAGAATGGGTGTGCCAGGATCTCCAGCCACTGTAAACAAAGTCGAGGGGCATGTGCATCTGGTTAAGTGGGTACTGGGGAATTGAACCTGGGTCTTTATGCTTCATAGGTAAGTGGCTTAACCACTAAGCCATCTTTCCAGACCTCCATCTTACACTTAACAAAGGGTGTTTCCTTTCAGACCTGTCCCACAAATAAACATGGTGTAACAGCTGGAATGTTTTAAGGACAGAGTATTGTATTCCAGGAGTAGATGCAGAGTTAATGTGAAAGCTTCAACCAGTGGGCAGGACACTGATAGAAAAGCACAAATGAGAGAAGATGGTACAGAAAGTTTTCAGGTTAAAGGTATCAGAAGGCGGATAGACTTGGGGTTGAGATCAAAAGGCAAATTTTGTGCACTTAGGTATTTTCTTTACTAAGCCAAAAAGATTCTCTGCTTTGTTTTCTATCATGAATAGCAATGAAGAGCCAGCAAAAGGAAGCAATCAAATCTATAAAATGGCTAGAGATTATTACTTACTTCATTGTCCAAGTTAAGTTACACACAATAAATGTGAAACATTTAAGTTTAGACTGTCACCCCCACTGTGCAATCTTTTTTTTTCTAATGAATTATTGTGATTCATAAAATCTTTAGGCTAGAAAGAAAGACTAGGAGGTAGACATCAGGAAATGGGAGTGGTCTCTTTTCAGGATTTAACCCCTAATTCTGTTTAAGAAACAGCACTGTGAGCACAAAAGATGAGCATCCTGGGCACTGAGGGACAGGCTTCTGAGAGGTACAAAAAGGAAAGGTACCACGAAAGACAGTATGTCTTCTCTTCAAGTGTGACCTGATGAAATGCTGATAGAGCTCTCTAATGAAAAGCTTCAGAGTGTCTAGATATTTCCCATCCTTTTTCTTTTACATTTTTGCCTCTAGCAACCTATAAGGATTCTAAGTGATTTCTAACACATTTATACATTTGTTTCTCATTTCTATGTGCATGTGGCAGTATAGGGGTGGCAGACGTGTACCACAGTACATGTGTGGATGTCAGGGGACAATTTTGGGATGCCAGTTCTCACCTTCCTCCTTGTTTGAGACAGGATTTCTCTTATAGTTTGCCTCTGCAAACACCAGAATAGCTGGCCCACAAGCTTTGGGATTCTCTTGACCCCATGTCCCATTCCATAGGCACTTTGGGATTATGGATGTGTGTGCTACATTTCTATTTTTTACCACTTCCAGGGAGCCTCCAAAAGGAGAACATATTATTGGATATTTCTTCCAATTTGTTTTATATTTATTTTAAATTTTATTGTACACACACACACACACACATATAAAGAGAGAGAGAGAGGTTATATACTATTATTCCCTCACCCAGCTCCCTGTACTCTGGAGGCACTCCTTGGCTGGTTCATGGTAATCACTGTGGGCTCATGAAAGCCTCAGTAAGTCCCTATGGGGTAGTGAGGATTCTACTTCATGGCATTCCTACATGCTGTGTAGCTCTTACAGTCGTTCTGCCCCTCTTCCACAATATTCCCTGAGCCATGGCAGGTCTGTTGAAAGTTTGATTTAGTGTCGAGTTATTTGTAGTTTCTGGGTTTCTGCTTGCATAGGTTTTGATTATTCTAACCTGGTGCTGGTTATCAGGCTAGCAGTAAGAGCAGTATTCATGATGTCACTTCCGCTGCACCAGGAATATGGGCGTAAAACTAGAATGGGACCAGGAAAGAGAAAAAAATGGGGAGGGAAAAGAGGAGAGGTTTCTGGATGATTGGGGGAGAGACAGAATGGTGGGGGTGAGAGGAGATTGGAGGGGTAGGGTATGAGGAGGATGGATAGGGAATTACACAAAAGTTAAGACAATGCTACGAATCAGGTCCATGGGAATCATCACTTTGACTAGCATTCTACAAGTTATAACCACCAATTAAGAGGGAGTAGGAACAGTCTGGACAGAAGGTGGAAAAAGCTTAAGCTTATAACCATAGACTCTGGCTTGTAAATCCAAGGCTCAGAACTGGGTTACTTTCACAGTAAAGTGTTGGCCAGGAAACCCCATGAGGTCCCCAAAACAATGTAGGCCATTGCCAAAACACTTGATTATCTTCCAGAGCTAAAAGGTACGACCATATTGCTGAAGATACCGTAGGCTACTGTCATAGGACATGGGAATATCATGCTGTAATATAAAGGGAAACTAGCTCCCTCCCAGATACCCCTCATAGTGCTGGAGAGCCCTATTGGAGCTCCAAGGACAAGGGTCACCAGCAGCATGAATAAGCAAGGGACCCTACGGAGTATGAAATCAACCTGCCAGACAAGATGTACACACTTGTGCAATAGCAGCATGTAGCCTCTACAGGTAATCAACTGTTCTCTGATTGGACACAAGGCCCACTCAGTGAAAGGGAACTCATATCTGGTACTGAAAGCCAAGTCAGAATCCCATGGTCAGGAAAGAGTGAGCTTACACACCAAAAATCTCCTAAGCAGCTTGGCATACCCCCTTTAGCCAAGATTGCTCTCACACTTGGTTGGAGAATATGTTTTATTTTAAAGGTAGTAGAGAAAACACAGAAGAGGTAAGATGCATCAATAAGACAAGAAGAAAGCTGACTTCCCACCATAAGAGTTTCCAGAAGAAATTGTGTGCTAATTTGGTTCAACTTTTACATGGGGTCCGAGGATCCAAACTCAGGTACTCACACATGTGTGGCAAGTGCTTTTTCCACTCATCCATCTCCCCAGAACATATTTTTCCTCTCTCCTATGTATTATTTAATTTTCAGTTTTTAAATCCACATGAAGGAAATTTGTCTCATATATCGTATTAGCTCTGGGAAACATCTCAGCATGTATTATACTTGGCCCTCCACACCACTTTGGTTAAAAGTCAGTCTAGATTCGCATTTGTTCCCATAGATGGTGCCTGTGGGTCTGCTTAGAGCTGTGTTTGGGAAAATGACAGACTGCATCAGTCATAGTTTGAAAAACTTATAGTTATTAGGGAGTGTCTCTGGGAGACTTCTTATAGTAGATGAACATATGTCTTATATTTTACATGCTTTTTGGCTTCACTGAAGGCAAGAAGCAAAGTATAAATATGTTAGCAAAATGTACATTAGTGCTGAATACAAGAAGAATCTATAGGATAGTGGTTACATATGTTTTAAAACTAAACTAAACAAACTAAAGGAAAGATAAAAGTGTTGGGAAATATTTAAATTGAGCCTTTTAAAGCTGCACTAAGAGCTGAGTTTACAACATGAATTATTAGCAATAATTATTTTATTTACATAAATAGATCTATGATTTTAACTATTTTGAATTGCATTCAACCCCTGAAGATGTTTCTGTTTTGTTTTGTTTCTATTTATTCATTTATTTATTTTGAGCTAGGGTCTTCTTATGTAGCCTGGCTGCCATCTCCTGGGTCTCCTGAGTCTCCTTCGAACACATTACAGGTGTGAAGACTTCTAAAGAGTTAAGTCCATTTACAATAACTATATAGTAATTGAAAAATATTTTTAAAAATAATTAAATCCCAAACAAGTGTCCATTTACATTGATGACATTTATTTGGTATCTTCCCACTAGAACCACTCCACTGAAGTATTTTCTCTACCTTCTGAGGATTAAATTCAGATAATAGATATCATGTTTGATCTATTTAGCTTTATTTGTTGTTGTTTTTGTATTTTTATATAGGGTACACTTCCAGTTCTTATTTCTTAAACTTCTTAAGTTCATTTCAGCTACAGTTCTTCATTTTAAACTCCCCAAATAATCGAACAAAAACTTTCTGCTTGATGGTAACAACTTCACTGGAATAAATAGTTCACCAGACATCCACCTCCCAACCTTGTCTCCTCCACCAAGACTAGGGTCTCAACATACCTTATACCTTTTTTTAAAAAAAAAAATATTTAGGACCTCAACATACCACTTTTTGAGAAAGAACAGACATACTCCTACTAGTGATACAAACTCCAAAGAAATCTAGTTCTGTTCGCTTAAATCTCACATGTTTCAGGAACAGAGTTGAAGGGTATTTCTAAGGCTCTTCTGTAGAAAGGACACCTCTAATCTAATCTTGAAGTAACTTTCTGTTCAACCTATGTGGTGTGGTACTGATGTGAATCGAGGGAAAATGAGTGAGTTGGGTGGAGCTCAGAAGTAAACAGAAAACACACAACATGTCGGGGCCTGTTTGGCTGCTTTTGGTTCCTATGCATTTGAAGGGAGATGGGTGTCTTGGTACAAGTGGGCAAGCAGAAGAGGCCGACTAAAAAGTAAACTGCCTAGAACTCGGGTTCTTCCTGATGCTGTTTCCAATGGAAAGGAAGGGGAGCTGTTTGACTTTTCCTGGATTTGAAGTTCTCTTTATTATTGTTAGTATTTTATAATTATATTGTTTTTGAGACTGATAGAAAAAAAGAGGCAGAGAGAGAGAGAGAGAGAGAGAGAGAGAGAGAATAGGTGTGCCAGGGCCTTTCAGCTGCTGTGAACGAACTTCAGATGTGTGCGTCCCTTCTGCACTTGCGTCACGGCATCTGGCTACGTGGGACCTGGAGAGTCGAACACTAAAGACTCTCGAATGGCTGATGGGATCTGTCCACTCCAAGTTCTCCATCCGAAGCATGGAGCATGGGCTTTGCATGTCACAGAGTCCTCTTCTGGGCATTCTTCTCCCCGTGGTATTTTGACTGAGCTATGTGAATTCTGACTAATTGTACCTCTAGGCCCTCAGTTTCCCCAACAGTACTGCAAATGTTTCCTTGCCAAAAAAAAGTCCATATATGAAAATTTGTAATGCTAGACCTACCTATCTTGTGTTAAGTTAATGACAGTTTGTAAACATAACTTTTTTTAGAATTATAAATATTTTTTATATTATATTAAGACATTCTTTAAACATTTTCACCTGTCCTGTGAAAGTCTGTTCATGCCCCTCCCCCTTTCTTTTCTCATCTTCCTTGTTGCTGGATTTGTAGTAATTACCCAGAGTCACATTCACTCTCTTGTTTATAGTACTGTGGTGTTTCCCCTGATCTGTTTGCTGATTCCAGATTTATTACCTTAATTATGAGCTAATGAGCACAGAGCTTTGCAAGGAAATTTACATTATTGCTTAAGTAGGACAAATTATAAGCTTAAACAAGATAAAACGTCCCTCATTTTTGAGAACCTTTATCTCACCCCAAGAGATACTTTTTATCCAACCAAGTTAAATTGGCTTTTAGAGAAGAAACAAACCCTGCTGTCACTTTAAGGTGTTGGCTTGGCGTGGTCCAAGCATCTTTGCCATCCCTTGCACTTGTGTTCTCATAGAGCCGCTCATCACACTCATCCACTATTTTTAAATCAGAAGAATGTGAAGGAAACTATTGACAAGCCTGCTTACAACCAAAACAGGAACTTAGGAATAATTTAACATAATGAAAACATAGCAAGAGTACAGGCTTTTAAGATTTCAAGTAAGGAAGCTTTCTTGCCTTAAAGTACAAATGACCCTGCTGCCACTTCTGGCAGACAGGAAGGAGAAAAAAAAATATTGGTATACAGTTTGCTTTCATTTTTCTTCCTTCACTTTTTTATCACTGAGGGAAACAACTTTGAGTTTTGTTTTGGATTTAGAAGACTATTCTTTTATTAAATAAGTGAATGATCTCATTTTTAATACATCTCAGCATATCCTTTATGAAGTATAGTTTTGGAGATTCTCAGAAGTGATGGATAGTATAAGAAGACCACCAAGGGCTCTGTAAGTGATTAAGAAAAGGTGGGTAAGCAAATTAGTCAGCTAAATTAACTAGTTGCTTTAGAAGACATGACTCTGTAGTGCCATCATGCTATGCCTCATTAGCTCCATTAGTTGCTTGACATTCTCGTTACACTACCCACTTCTTTCTGTGCGGTTTCACTACGTCAGCTTTGATTTCCCGCTGTACTTAGTTTTTTTTTTTTTTTTCCAGCTTAGCGCTATTATATCACCTTCCAAGAGCATTGATTTTAAGTCAAGTGTCACAAATTTCCCACTCATCATTTCCTTGCAAGCGTGAAAGTGACTATTGCATTCTTTCATTATTTCAGAATTAATCACTTCTTCCTATTGGACAGCCCCAGCAGCCTCCTTCCCTGCTCAACTCAATGTTTAATTGTTAACTGTTTTAATTGACAGACATTAAAATAACTTCCATGTGTTTTGGCAAAAATAACTCATTAAGAAGGCAAGAGAGAGGTCAACTTCACAAAGAATTTTTGTTAAAATGATCAAGCATTTGTAGAATATCTATTCTTTGTCTGAAATTGTAGTAGATAATGTTGGAGGGATGACAGAAATGCATATATCACCCATCCTAGTTCTTGAAGTACTTAGAGTCTTCTTATTTGAAGCCATTTCAGTAGAAAGTTTTGAACCCATGATATAAAATTTAGGTTAATTTTACTTTGCCTTATGTTACATTGACATTAGATGGAAAATTCAATGTCAATAACTAGTGAAGGAAGTTTTTTAAAAATAATTTCAAATTTCTGGAACTTTAAATACTGCATTGACAGTTTTTTAAAACAGAAATGAGTGTTTGCAGTTGAAATTTTAGTTTAACTGTCCTTAAAGGAGCATAGGTACTGAATAATAATAATAATAATAAATGAAGCACATCTCTTAAAGTTGTCAAGATATACCATTGCCTCATCTTCCTAAAGAAATTTTCAGATGCTGGGGAGATGACCTAGAAGTTGAGGTGCTTGCTTGCACAGTCTGGTGGTCCAGATTCAATTCCCCAGTACCCACATAAAGCCAGATGCACAAAGTGGAGCATTAATCTGGAGTTCATTTCCAGTGACAAGAGGCCCTGGCATGCCCATACACTCACACACTCCCTCCCTTTTCCAAGTAATTTTTTTTAAAAAAGACATTTTGATATGCAAGCTCTTTTTTCTTTACAGGAATAAAACTTTGAAGGACCTTTGGCAAAAATTCCTATGGATTTTTGACAATGTAGTATCTATTGTTACTAACTTAAAGATCAACAATTTTAAAGAGAGAATGATACAAGTTCACCTGTATGGCCACATTGAAATAATCTCTTATTGTTAATATATCATATTATTATGGTGGACATAGGAGATATTTCAAGTATAATTATTTCATTTGTCAGATGTTATTCAGCACCAAGTGGGAAGTGATTAATAAAGAAAGAAAGAAACACAGAGAGAGATGTGGTTTCAGAGAAACAGTGAGGATAGGGGTCGAGTGGGATTTGTACCCTAATTGAGGCAATGTAGATATTGTTGAAGTTTATTTTAAGATATATGACATAGAATGACTTAGGAAAAAATAAGGACTTAATAATAACTCTAGGTGAAAAATGCTGTATGTCCAAATTTTTAGCTCAAAATTAAGTCATTTGCCAAGCCCCCTGCTCCTTGTTTTCTCATCCACCCAATTCAACTTCTTCTCAGAGTTATTTTCAACTTTTTGTTGTTGCTGAGGTCTTTCCTGTTTCTTCTTTGGAAAAACAGCAAATTTCTGTCTATTCTTGTGAATATTATTGAACTAAAACAAGGGAGCAATGGGTTTGAGTGAACAGTATGGCCAACATTTCATCCAAGTGCCAAGTGATATTTTATTCACCCAAAATTGGTGAACTTCTGTACATTTTTTCAAATCAAGAATGAAATGCTTGCATATTGCCTATTGCTCAATTAACTTGAAGCCATGATGGGAAAGAGTATTGAAAAGTTAATGGGATGTGGCATAGTCAAGACAAGCTTAAAAGATTTTGCATCTAGTTGTCAAGCTTTTTATTTTCATTACTGAACTGTATTGCATGTAAATATGCCCATAAATTGTACTATTTTAAACATGTCTCCTCATCCTCAACATAATACATCATTTGATGGTATAATAGATAGCTTCAAAAATCATTACAGTTCCGTTTGGTTCCATTTCATGTTTGGTCCTAGTAACAAATGTCTATCCTTCTTTAAGTTTCCCTTAAAGGAATTTCTTGCTTATATACATATTACTACATTACTTATTCTGATATGGGGAATGAGCAGAATATAAAACCAGATTCTCAAATAGTACAACACATATTTTTATTCATCTAGAATTTTTTTTAAAATTGTACTTAACATTGTTAGAAATTCCAATCAGTGTGCCCCATTGCTTATGTCAATGTTAAATATTATATTGGACTAGCATTGGTATATTTGATATTTTGTTCAGTGTTTGGTAGCTTAGTAACTATGGTTCTGTTATCTAGTTTGAAAGACAGAAAATATATCTACCTGTGTCTGATGTGAAATTACTGCCTTATCTATTCCATGTACTATATACAGACTCACCAAATGGGCTAACAACACAAAGTATTCAATACTTTGATAAGTCTCTTCTGGAGCAACTGTCTTCAAGCCTAATTATAAAGCACTGAGGAAGTGCATCCTCTGGCTTTCAATCTTATGTTCCTTTAAGAATATATGCAGCGTCCCCTGAAGTGGTAAACAGTACTGGTACACTCAAAGTAAAATTCATTATAGCTAGTGAATCTTTAAAAACATTTTCAAAGTAGAGGCCTAGTTTTACCAGTGATGTTCAGAAATATGAGTCTTGCCTAAGATTATCTTGCATCTACACTAATGTTACTCAAGATTCTTCATCTTTTACAAAATTTGCTCATGATTGCCTGGAAACAGGAGTAGATTAAACTCATTGCAACATCTCAGAGCCACATCAATTACTCAAAATATTCACATTTCTGCCCTAATATTTCACCTAAAATATAGTTGTACATATCCATAGAACTTTCTAGTTCCTTTATAGTTTTATAGGTATCTTTTCTTTGACATAAATAAATCACTATTTGTTATCTACCTATGTACATTAAAGTTATACTTATTTCTGAGCCCTAAATCTTTTATTCCTTCTTTTGAACAGTTAAGCTGATGAAACACTTTATATACATTATGTAGAAAAATTTATTTTTTAATCATGAAGAGGTTACATGGAATATATGCATAGGCACAAAAATATGAACACAAATATAATCCTGTGGCACAGTACCCTGCCTAGAAGATGGTCAGTGAACAGTAGATATTCATTTTCTATGCTCTAGCCTATTCATCCCCATAAGTGCTTTAAATTAAAAAAAAAACCTTAAGGAATAAGAAATTGAAATTCTTTTTTATAAGAACAAAAAGATGGTATCATGTTCCATTCCCTTTCATTGTGGTGACTCTATGTATATAAAATCATTTTAAAATCCATTTTCAGATATTGGAGTTAAGAGGGAACGGGAAAGAACACATCCTGCAGTTTACTGTAGACTAGAGGTGCATTTCACTTCCTTCTTATCAGGCTCTTCTACCCAGAAAATTAAAGATAAGCTCCAGCATCCTATTCCCCAGCAATATCAGGATTTATTGTGAGAAGCACATTTTGTTCTCCTATTTTGCTAATAGTCCAAATATGGGTTCTTGTTGACTTTGGCATTAGCTACTAGAGAGTGCTTCAACATGCATATTCAAGATCCACTTCTCTACAGGTAAGTTTATCTGAATATGATTTCCTAATGGTGAGATCATGCAATTCTTTGCTGAAAAGTCCATACATATCTAAATTGGGTTTTGAGACACCTATTATCTTCCCATGTTGTACTAAATCTTTTTCTATTTCTTTCTCCCTGCCTTACCATGACTGAGCTATCAGGCACACTCTCATCTGCATTCATTTCTGAACTTTCCCCAGGATTCAGCTGTAAAGACAACATATTCATAGTGCCTTCTCCATCCTAGTAAGGGCAAATGGAGCTCTTTGGCCATTTTCAGAGATTTATGTCACATTTTTGGTTTTAATGTTGCCATTGTGTCATTTTCCTACTAGCTGTGTGTTTAGATGTTGTATATAATCATGTAAATATGATCGAATGCTTTAAATTGGCTATTGTCATCATATTACCTTAGATGTAGAGCCTGACCAATACTACCCATTTCTAAATTTCTCCTTCCAGCTCAAACAAATGCATACAAGCAACACTTTTGCATATTTTGGGTGACTCACAATAAAACATCTTGATCTGTGACCAGGTGGGTAGATCTGTAGCCGAAATGTCATTATTAACTCTCCCCTATTGTCTACAGCTCTCGAATCATCATAATGTGCCTTAGTGCTGATACTTTTTTTTCTAAAAGACTGGAAAAGATTATTTGGTATGTAGGAATGCCACAGTTTACACTGGCAAATGGTACAGTCAAAAGTTGGTCTTTGGGAACACTCTTACATTCCTTTGGTTTTTATTGCTATTCTTGATGGGGGTATTGTAGCTTATAGTATTTGGTTTATTTTTTCCTTTGTCCTCCTAATCTTCAGCAACAAAGTCATATATGTTTGCTAGCATCTTACTAGAGTAGCCAAAGGCATCCTGGTGTCAAGTCATAGCTTGGAATAAATACAATCTATAGTCTTATTAAAAATTATCATTTGAGCCGGGCGTGGTGGTGCACGCCTTTAATACCAGCACTTGGGAGGCAGAGGTAGGAGGATTGCCGTGAGTTTGAGGCCACCCTGAGACTCCATAGTGAATTCCAGGTCAGCCTGAGCTTGAGTGAGACCCTACCTCGAAAAACCAAATATATATATCATTTGAGGCCAGGCATGGTGGCTAATGCCATTAATCCTAGCCCTCAGGAGCCTTAAGTAAGAGGATCGCTGTGAGTTTGAGGCCAGCCTGGGTGAGTTCCAGGTCAGTATAGGCTAGAGTGAGACCTTGTCTCAAAACAAAAGAAGTTATCTATCAGTAGATACTGTCATGCTACATGCTAGCCATGCACTGCTGGTAGAGAAGCCAACATCATATCCCTAGTTTGTCTTTAATCACAAGGAAATTTCTGCATCATTCACACAACACATGATGCTTACATCTATATTTAAATATTTTATGAAGAAAATAATTTCAAGTGCAGTGAACTCAAGTGTTCAGATAAATGAATAACCAAGATATTTGTGGGATTTAGAAACAGAAAACCAAAATGGAGTAATTTAAAATAACCCAAAGCCCCTGGATAAGATCAAAGACAGTTCTCTTTTCCGTTTATGCCACTTCTGGAGTGGGAACTGACACCTTGCTGTGGTCAATATTTATTGTCTATGCAAGCCTAGGACACTTCTTATCTGTGTTCCCACAGTATGAAAGCCTTTAAAACAAACTTATATTACTCAAGAGAATGATAGAGCAGGGCAGATAGCTGAAGATGGTGGGAGCAGGCCCCACTGATGGCTCAACATAGGGCTATTTCAGGGTTGTGTAGGGGACATTAATCTAGAGTAGGAACATTGGATTGGGCTCATATCTCTGAACTGGAAAATTACTTCTAACATTCTCTTTCAAATTATATATCCAGGAAAAGTCTTATTTATTTAAAACTTGGGATTTGATTACCCAGAGATTAAAGTCCCATCATCAGATAGAATTCAGAATTTCGTTTATACAAGTTTTTATTAATTCATTTAGTTGGATACTATTATTAGTAGTAGTAGTAGTCGTATTAGTATGTGTTTATGTGTCTGGGCAAACATGTGCCCCAGCATGTTTGGAGGTCAGAGAACAATGTTAGGGTGTTGGTCCTCTCCTTCTACCTCGTTTGAGATGGGATCTCAAATGTTACTGATTGCCACTGGAAAGGTCAGCCCAGCAGGCCTGAGAGTTTCAGAATTATCACAGTTCAAATTTCTCCATTGCCACAGGCTTGTTGAGATTATAGATGTGTGCGCCACTTTGTATCAGGGCTTTTTTATGTTGGTGCTATAATCCAGATTCCAATAGGCAGGTTTATGGAGCAAATGCTTTTGGCCACTGAGCCATCTCCCAGGCCCCAGGTGTAATTCTTAAAAGCCTACTTACCTTACCTTGCAGATTGTATATGGAGCATCCTAGTGGGGATAACATCTTCCTTGTCTCTAATGAAGGTTTGTTTTGTGCTTTAAATTTTTTTCCATGTAGCGCATCTATAATGTTTTTAATGACATGATTCCTGAAAATTTGACTAAGAAAACATTGAGAAAGAAAAATACTTCTTAACCTAATGAAGTTAGAAATAGCAGTCAAGGAACAGGGGGCATAAACCTTGATATCTACGGAGAGAGGTGATAAGGGCTTCCTATAAAAAGACTCGTGCAATGTTCCTTAAAATGCACAGGTGTGGGTAATGTCTATCTTACAGGTTTGCATTTCAAAAGAACCCAAAGTCTTGGATTTTAGAGCTGGAAGGTTTTTTAGTATTAAATAGATGAATCTCTCCATTTTACAAATGAGAAATTTAGGATCAAAAAATGGTAAAGAAACTATCCCCAGGCTACATAGCCAGTGAAATATGCCAAAATCACCACCTTGCAAGGCATTGATACATGTAAACTAATTGTAAATAAAAAGGGAGAAGGCTAAAAATAGAAAAGAACATAAAGGTGTGGGGACTTATTTAATAATCAAACCAAATTCTTGTTATCTCAACCATAAGACTTTTAAAAAGAATTTATAGACTGTTTTAAAATAAGTAAAACAGATCTTTTGTTCTAGTTCATCACAATTGTATATAATCAGTTAAAAATCTCTAAAACATTAGATATGAGAAATGACTAAGCCAGCACTTGAGTGTACTCTTTTTCTCATCTATATCTCCAAATTATTTTTTCAGTCTTATAAATGTGTTTTCCTTTAGCCCATTTAAAATACAAGGCTTCCTTCCTCTTTTTGAAATGATAAATCCAGTGTTATCTGTCCTGGGAATCAAGACAGGATACTTGGGAAACTAATGTGTCCCACAGAAAGCATTTTGCATGGCATCTGATAAGAAAAATACCAGTTGCAATCTTCAGATGTGAAATCGCCTGGGAATCTCCTAACATCATTTAACAAGTGACAACCAGGGCAAGGAACACGATTGCATTCCTCATTAACCAATCAGGGCCATTTGGTAACTGGGATAGCACCTGGGAGGAAAAGATATCCAAGGTGCCTAAAATATAGAGTACTCTTGGGTTTTCTTGCCTGGACAAATCCCCAAGAGAATAAAATGTATAGTGCAACGACTTGTATGCCATGGAAGGAGTTATTATCCAGCTGGGCAGAGTGAGTGACATTTGGTTGAGGCGGGTGTGGGCACAGTTCTCCAGGCAATCTGGCTTGCAGCTTCCCTAGTATTTGGCAAACTCAGACATCGTTCCTTTCTACTCCCCCTCATATCTGAAGCAGTCATCTCGCGGTGAGATGATTTATTATATATCTCATATAATGTTACTTAAAGAGCTTTCTAAGGGAAATCGACCTCCTGGAAAAGATGCCCAGCTAAAAAGCAATTTGGCATGACAATTCCAACCCGGACCTGTCCTCACTGACCTAACCATTTCTGGTTTCTTTGTGTTCGTGAGATCTTCCTTTGTATGTCTAGGTGAGACCAAATCAAATTGCAACCTCTTTAGAGAGGGGAGAGGGAGAACATGAACTACGAGCTCCATTTTCCTCAGTGAGCAGAGGAACCTTGAAGCCTTCAGTCACCATCTTTGTCTACTGTTTCTATTTAAGGGAAGGTCAGGGTTTCCTCATCCTGATAATGGGTGATGAGGCAGTGCCTGTTCCCAGATGAGTCTAGGGTTTTTAGCTTTCTTTGTTCCTCCCTGGCCTGACCTGTTTTCTTCAGTCTACAGTTCGTGAATCAGCTGTAAGGAGTTGTCCAGTACATCAGAGACCAAGGAGGAGAGCTGTGCGTTCACACTGGCACACAGATCATTGGGGGCTGTTTTGTGGAAATGGAATGGTTACATGTGTTCATTTCCTATGTTCTTTACGTGCATGAGATCAGTATCATGAAAAGAGGTTTGTGCTGTGCCATTTCCTGTTCTTGCTACAACTTTTTATCACCAGGCTTTAACTCTAGTGTTAAACTGTTTTCAACAACTGGGATGTGGGGTGACTTGTCTTCCCACAGTGCTGTGTAGTCTGCACGAAAAGTAAAAGCAGGGCTGTCCAGGAATTTGAATGATGCTGTGTTACGTGGCTCAAGGCTTGATACTAGCAGGGTAGGGACAAGCAGCTGCTTCCTTCAGCATCCCAACCTAGCCACCAGAACTTTCACAAGAGGCTCTCTCAGGCTACTGCAGACTCCACATAGACTTTGCATGCACACTTTTCAGTACAGCCTAAATGACACTCCAAGTGACAGACTGTTATCAGAGAGGGGCAAGGCAGTACAGTTTCCAATTATCATCAAAGAATTTCCCCCTCCATTCCTATGCTGAGACTCCAGGCTGTTGATACAGATGAGATCAAAAATAGAACATGGTATAATAAGAACCTTTGCTTCCTGGCATGGACTAGAATCAGAATAGCTGATAGTACAACCCTTTCAAGCTCCCCTTCTTTATAGATGGGTTTAGTTCTTGTGAAAGCTGCTGAGTTGACAGCTCAGGGTCCTATGGAAAGAAAAGAGCTAAGCTTTCGCTCCTGCTTCTCCCAATATACCTTTGGCCTGCCCTGGAGGGAATGTTCAGGAGGAGAGATGTTAATTCTTTCTCCAAGTACTATCAGTCTTTGAATTGAGGAATAGTCATATTATCTAAGCTGATTATGAGGAACTGTTTCCCCGCAGATCAAAGCTGCAACTGACAGATCATTTCATAGAGGTAACTATCTGCAAAAGCAGTCAGCTAGAGCCAGTTTTGAAGCCACGTGGGCCTTCTCTTAACTGAACTAACTCCACAGCTTTGTGAGTGAGCCTTGGTCTGCACTGTGTGGGGTTGATGTGTTAAGAACTTTGTCTTTAGCAGAAGGTGTGGTAAAACTTTTACCTCATAAGTGCCAGCCATCACTAATGCTGACTAACCAACATCTCATGACAGCAGCAGAACTCAGAGATATAGGGCTGACTAGTAAGAACTAAAGACTTCAGTCATGAGTTGGGGGCGGGAAGGCAGCCAGTGTCTTTTAATACAGGCTTTACCTGAACTAAGTGGTGGGTGTGTATATTGGAGCATTTAAGGGGGGGGGGCGGTTCTGAAGTTTTGTGGAAATCTGGTTATGAGCCTATGAAGTTGTTTTCTTGGGGTATGCCTTTTAGCTTGTCTCTATTTTTAATTTTTTTAATTTATTTGCAAGCAGAGGAACACAGAGAGAAGAGAAATGGAGAGAAGCTCCAGCAACTGCAAATGAACTCCAGGTGCAGGAGCTACTTTGTGCATCTGGCTTTTTTATGTAGGTACTGGGGAATCAAACCTGGGTTGTTACAATTTGCAGGCAGGTGCCTTAACTGCTGAGCCATCTCTCCATCCCTTTTATGTAATCTTTCAGATCTGCAATTGCTCACATTTTAAGAGACTCTGCTCTAGGTCATCAAGTCTCTGTCTCACTGTTCAGTTCGGGGACCATATCTAGTCACCAACCCCACTCAGAAGACAAAGGAAATGGTTAACACAGGCTGAAACTTTTGAGATTTTTAACTCCTTTCATATGGGGATATGTTTTAAAATTTGTAAATGTGTTTTAGTATTTGAGTTTGGGGGCTTTTTTTTTCTTATTTTGAGGTGGTATGTATAGAATATACCTGATAGACTCAAAGCTCATAAAGTAAGCGATTAGAATACAAACACAATCAAGGATGACGCATGCACCAGCAGTGCCACCTACCATCAGGCTAGGAAGGAGACCTGCATGAGATGCAGTTTCTCTTTTCCTGTGGTTTCTCTTTCCTTGGGAAACAGGAAGAGAGATGGCTCCCCTAGTTCATAAGGAAAGACAAATGAGGGACATAACAGCCAACTTTCAAAGGATAGAAATTTATCAAATGCAGCCACTCCCTGTCAGAGGCAATCATGAATGCCGGTATGAGCACATTGCTTGCTCTTATTTTAAAAATAATGAGAAAAGAAGCTAGAGCAAGGTTGTTCCTCTTCCACTGAATGTTGTTCGGCGGAGTTCATAAGGTCAGGAACTTGACACTGGTTTCGAGTGGAAGCCAGTCAAGCAGGATTTGTTTGCCCTGTGGACAAATGGTTAGCCTACTTCAGGAATTTTGAATAATTATTCCTGTTCTCTGCAGCCAGGAGAAATTTACCTTTCACAAAGAAAAGCGCTTGTGGCATTAGCTTAATCCCATTGCCTGAGTGCACAAAATTAGTTCTGCTCTGCAGCCATTGTTCCTAATTTATGAGTATGAGAATGTTTTATCTCATTCCTTGGGCTTTCATGGAAAGGCTTTCATGGAAATAAAGTACCCTGGGCATTGCCTGTAGCATGGCACCGTGCAGCCTCTGTACTTCCCAGAAGGAAATCCCTTCACAGAGTCAAGGTGGTAAGAGTTCGGCTCTGATGCTTGTCTGAAGAGGCACTGACTGCAGCTTTGTACGCAGACTCATGGCACAGAAGTGCCTTTTAAAGACTGCCCCCCCTGCCCCCCGCCCAATAAAACTACGCTTACTTTCTACCCAGTTAGCCTTCCAGTAGCTGAATTCTTGGTAGCAAAGTCAGACATCTGCACTGAGAACATTATTGTGTTGTTATGAAACAAATAGTTGAATACACTGAATTCTTCCATAGTTGGGTTTTTGAACAAAATTAGCATCTAAGTTGATTTGGTATTGGCAATCACTGGCCATAATTGCCAGCAGCTGTATTTTCATCAGGAAAGCAACGTTCTCTTATTTTTAACTCCCTCTTACTATTCCTTGGTGATTTCTATTGTTTTGGAATCAGTCTCTACCATACATAACAAGTACTATTAACCATGTGGGATTACCGCTCCAAATTCCCAGGGAACACAGTAGCTGTGAATATTTTTGAATGCCTCAATATGATTGTCTTAATGACGCCTCAGATTACTAGAGTAATGTTCACCAAGAATCCCCCAAGCAATTCACATCTCAGGAATCATTCCACTTATTATGGGAAGCCCATTAATTCTAAGAAAAATTTTATTATGATTTCACAATTACTATAAATATGTGGACCATTGCCCTAGTACAGATAAGTCTTGTCTGTGTTCTTTTGAGAATCTATGAGGATATTTTATTTTTATTTTTATTTATTTATTTGAGAGAGAGGGAGGAGAGAATGAACATTCCAGGGCCGTCAGCCCCTTCTCAATTAGTCTCTCTTTACTTTTGATGTCATCCAAAGCATTTAGTTGGGTGCTTTAACCGAAGTGAAAGATAAACATGAATTTCTAAACATTTATATAACCTCTGAAAATGACCTTGTAAAATGACCTTAAATTCAGCAGGCATCAAGCCTAGTGTCTTTGTTGTTGTTGTCGTTGTTTTTTGTTTTTTGAGGTAGGGTCTCACTCTGGCCCAGGCTTACCTGGAATTCACTAAGTAGTCTCAGGCTGGCCTTGAACTCATGGTGATCCACCTACCTCTGCCTCCTAAATTCTGGGATTAAAGGCGTGCGCCACCATGCCTGGCCTAAACCTAGTGTCTCATTGGCCTGTTGTTTTATAGAGTATATGTTCAATGGTTTGATTCTTCTTTGTTGGTTGCTTTAATATAATTTTGATATTGAAAGGATTTCCAGAGTTTTTAAAAAGCTAATTTTATAATCTTGTATAATTTGCCTTGGTGTCTATCACTCAGACTTCTCAGTTGCATTTTTTTTTATGTCACCATCTCAGGGACACAGTCACTAAAAAGAAAAAAAAAAAAAACAGATTTAGTGACACTAATTCCTGAAGTCTTTTGTAATTGAGGATACAACACTAAGTAAAATGAAAGTTCATCCATATTGCTAAATATAGCATCGTTTCCTCCTTCTTTTCAAAATATTTTTATTTATTTGAATAAATATTTATTTATTTGAGTAAATTATTTATTTGAATAAATATTTGAAGAGAGGGGGGTGGGATACAATGGGTACACCAGGGCTGCTAGCTGCTGCAAACAAACTCCAGATGCATGTACTACTTTGTGCCTCTGGCTTTACGTGAGTACTGGGGAATTGAATCCAGGTCTTTAGGCTGTGTAGGCAAGCACCTTAACCAATTAGTTATCTCTCCAGCCCCCAATCTTTCTTCTTAAAAGATGGTAATATTTTTTTGTATATGTAGACCCCCATACCTTATCCTTTTAGCAACTGTCTACACTTTCATTACCATTGGTAATGCGATGATGAGCAAGATAAACCATCTTTTTAAAATACTGATTTTATTTCTTTTGTTTGATTTATTTTGCTTTTAATTAATTAATATTTTTATTAATTAGTTTTGTACTCAGTGAATATAGTCAAGTTAGTACCATTGTTAGGCTCCTCCATGTTCTACCTCCTCCCCCTGGCCCCTCTTTGTTGAGGTATATGTGTCATGCATTGTGCGGTTAGCACACAGTTATGGGTAGGAGGAAATGTCTCTGCATAACATGACCCAGTGTGTGGTTCTGACATTCTTTCCACACCCTCTTCTGCAAAATTTCCCTGAGCCATGTTGGGTTCATTTTGGGTCTGCTTCAGTGATGAGATGTTGAGAGCCTCTGTGTCTCTGGATATCTGATTTGATAGGAGTTGATTGTTCTCTGTGTTTATTTCCTTCACCCTTGTGCTGTTACCAGGTTCACCAAGAAAACAGCACCCTTGCTTGTTTTGCCAATTATTCTTAGTTTCATCTGGGGCACTTTTGAGGTATGATGGGGTGGTTCTCTCCTTAGGATCTATGTGTATCTGAAAAAGAGAAGCAGATTCTCCAGTGGAGAATAAAGTTAGCACCTGATAAATGGGATAAGCCTTATTTTTTTATACAGAATTTAATAGGCTTAGCCCTCTTGTAGCTCGTGATTGGTGGTAGCTTGATAATGGAGAGCGGGCTTATGTTTGGATATGGTTCTGACTTGTTTCCCAGCTCCAGCTATGGGTCCTGTTCCACTGAGGGCATCAGTTAGCCAAATCAAGAGCAGTTGGTTTCCCACCATGGCTGTGCACCACTATTGCACTCATGTGAGCATCACAATAGATTTTTTGCTGTTAAGTAGGTTAGACCATGATTGCTTGGACAGATATTGGTCATTTTCCCCCAGTCACCCATGTAGCACCTTCTGGCACTGGACACGCTGTCTGGGGACTGACTCTCTTCCAGCTTCCAGCCATGTCACTCCATGTTATGTGTCAACCACATATGGTGTCTTCAGCAGTAGGGTCTTACCATTAGCCTTTGGTGGGTCATCAAGTACTCTGAAAGAAATCTGTCATTCTTTTGGGAAACCTTGTAAGTCTCTCTGATCAAAAGCTCATTGTAGATGATAGCCATCTGCTGGTATTGGGAGTTCCAGGTCAGTGCCCACTAAGAAAATGAGGAAAAAGATAACTAATATAAAAGAGTTAGAGAGAAGAGAGAAAGAAGAGAGAGAAGCTGTAGAAGATTAAGGTCAGTCTTCATCATACCCTCTCCAGTGCCTTGTGACTCAGGTGTTCCCTCTAAGGGCCTGGTAAAGGTTCAACCATTTGATCTGCCTTTTACAATGTAGAATTGTATGGTACCATTGCCATTTGGGTCTAGATTTGTGTCTCCCTTGCCCACCCCTTCCTCCCCACACACCCTATTGTCTAGTCCTCAAGATGCTTGCTGTGTATGTTGGCATCTTGGGTAGATTCAGGTTAGGTGCTGTAGATGAGTGAGACTATGCGGCGATTATCTTTCTGCGATTGGGTAAGTTCACTGAGAATGATCTGTTCCAGGTTCAACCATTTTTCTTCAAATTTCATTGTGTCATTTTTTCTTACTGCTGTGTAGAATTCCATTGTATAGATATACCACATCTTAGTTATCCATTCTTCTAATGATGGACATCTGGGTTGGTTCCAGCTCTTACCTATTACAAATTGAGCTGCTATAAACATGGTTGAGCAAATCTCTCTGGATGGAGGCTTGAGGGTTTTAGGGTACATGCCCAGTAAGGGAATGACTGGGTCTGTTGGTAACTCTATAGTCAGCTTTTTGAGGAGTCTCCATATTGCTTTCCAAAGTGGTTGCACCATCTTACATTCCCACCAACAGTGGATGAGGGTTCCTAGTTCTCCACATCCTCACCAGCATTTATTTTCATTTGATTTTTTGATGCTTGCTGTCCTTACTGGGGTAAGGTGGAATCTCATAGTTGTTTTAATTTGCATTTCCCTGATGATTGGGGATGATGAACATTTTCTTAAGTGTGTGTTTGCCATTTGTATTTCTTCCTCTGTGAACTGCCTGTCCAGCTCTTTGCCCCATTTTGTGAGTGGGTTGTTTGACTTTTTATTGTTTAGGCTTTTGAGTTCTTTGTAGATTCCAGAGATTAGGCCTCTGTCAGTTGGATATTCAGCAAATATTTTCTCCCATTCTGTGGGTAATCTATTGGCTTTGCTTAATGTATGCTTGTCTGTGAAGAAACTCTTCAGCTTCATGTGATCCCATTGGTTGAGTGACTGATTAAGATCCTGTGCTACTGGGGTTTTGTTCAGGAAGTCTTTTTCCATTCCTTTATCATGGAGAGTTCCTCCTATATTTTCTTCCAGTAGTAGCTGAGTTTCTGGTCTTATATTGAGGTCTTTGATCCATTTGGACTTGAGTGTTGTGCGTGGTGAGATGTGTGGATCAAGTTTCAATTTCCTGCATATGGTTATCCAGTTTGTCCAGCACCATTTGTTGAAGATACTGTCTTTTTTCCAGCCTATATTGTTAGAGCCTTTGTCAAATATCAAGTAGCTGTAGTTTCTTGACCCAATGCCTGGGTCCTCAATTCTATTCCATTGGTCTATACTCCTGTTTTTATGCCAGTACAATATTGTTTTTATTACTATGGCTTTGTAATATAGCTTTATATCAGGTATGGGGATGCCTCCAGAGGTATTTCTTTTGCTGAGGATATTCTTGGATATCCAAGGCCTTCTTCCCTTCCATATGAACTTTGAGATCATTTTTCTATCTCTGTGAAGAACAATGTTGGATTTTAACTGGAATTGCATTAAACCTGTATATTGCCTTTGGCAGGACTGCCATCTTCACAATGTTAATTCTGCCTATCCAGGAGCATGGGAGTTCTTTACATTTTCTCAAGTCCTCCTCAATTTCTTGTTTGAGTATTTTTATGTTTTCCTTGTATAGATCTTACACTTCCTGGGTTAATGTTATCACAAGGTATTTTATATTTTTTTGTTGCTATTGAAAATGAGACCATGTCCCTTATTTCTTTCTCTGTATCTTTGTCATTTGCATATAGAAAGACTACAGATCTTTGTGCATTGATTTTGTATCCTGCTACTTTGCTATAGGAGTTAATCATCCCCAAGAGCTTTGGGATGGAGTCTCTCAGGTCTCTTACATATACAATCATGTCATCAGCAAATAGAGCTAACTTAACTTCTTCCTTTCCAAATTGTATCCCTCTTATTTCTTTCTCCTGTCTTATTGCTTGAGCTAGGACTTCCAGTACTATATTGAAAAGCAGAGGTGAGAGTGGATAATCCTGTCTTGTTCCTGATCTCAATAAGAATTCCTCCAGTCTCTCTCCATTAAGTATTATTTGGGCCTTAGGAGCTTTGTATATTGCCCTTATTGTGTTAAGATATGAACCAACCATGCCAATTCTCTCCAATGTTTTGATCATGAAGTGATGTTGTATTTTGTCAAAGGCCTTTTCTGCATCTATTGAAATGATCATGTGGTTTTTGTGTTTAACCTTGTTTATGTGGTATATTCCTTTGACAGATTTCCATATGTTGAACCACCCCTGTGTTCCTGAGATGAATCCCACTTGATCAAAGTGGATAATGCTTTTGATGTGTTGTTGGATTCGGTTTGCGAGGATTTTGTTCAGGATCTTTGCATTTAAGTTCATCAGGGAAATAGGCTGGTAGTTTTCTTTTCTTGTGGCATCTCTGCCTTGTTTTGGAATTACGGTGATACTAGCTTCATAGAAGGAGTTGGGTAGCTTTCCCTGTTTTCCAATTGTGTGGCACAGTTTGAGGAAGATTGGTTTGAGTTCTTCCATGAAGCTTTGATAGAATTCAGCTGAGAAGCCATCTGGTCCTGGACTCTTATTTTTGGGGAGGTTTTTTATTACTTTTTCAATCTCAATGAGTGTGATAAGTTTGTTTAGGAGATTAATCTGTTCTGAGTTTAGCTTTGATAGATGGTATGTGTCCAGGAATTTATCCATCTCCTCCACATTATCCAGTTTTGTAGAGTAGAGGTTTTTGAAATAAGTCCTGATGATTCTCCCAATTTCACTTATGTCTGTTGTGATCTCTCCTTTTTCATTTCAAATTTTGTTAATTTGACGAGTCTCTTTTATTGCTTGATCAAATTGGCCAGGGGTTTGTCAATCTTGTTTATTTTTTCAAAGAACCAGCTCTTTGTCTTGTCAATTTTCTTGTTTTCTTAGTTTCCAATTCATTAATTTCTGCTCTGATCTTAATTATTTCTTTCCTTCTGGAGCTTTTTGTTTTGTATTTTCCTTGCTTTTCCAGTGCCTTTGGTTGGATGGTTAGGTTATTGATTTGGGATCTCTCTATCTTTGTTATGAAGGCATTTAGTGCTATGAATTTTCCCCTGAGGACCACCTTCATTGTGTCCCATAAGTTTTGGTACGATGTGTTCTCATCATCATTCATTTCTAGAAATTTTGCAATTTCATTTTTTATTTCATCCACTATCCATTTGTTGTTGAAAAGTGTGCTGTTCAGTTTCTATGTATAGTTTCCATCCCTCCGCCAAGTTCCCTTTTCACTTCATTTTCTGATTTATTGATGCTTCTTGGAATTCATCCTTACATTTCTTTATGTCTTCATTTAGCATCGCCAGCTAATTTTGAGGTTCTCTTTTTTTTCACTCTCCTTCATATCCATTAACTGTCTTTGAACTCCATTTTCTTATCTATTAGGTCTACTCTAGTGATGGCAGCATCCACACAATTATTGGTCCTTTGTTGCTTTTCTGCAAGTTCTACCAATAGCTTGGTCAGGGTTGTGTTGCTCATAGCTTCATTTTTGTGTTCTGATCCTAATGTCTCTTTTATGTTTTGATTAGAGATGTTCTTTGTAGGACTGGGTGATCTTACTGGATTTACTTGCATTTGATTTTTCATGTTATTTCTTTTGCTCTGTGGTCTGTCATCACAGTGTATGGGCAGGGAGAGTAGGACTGTGGTCTTGATGAGCAGGGGAGTGGTGCCTCTTGGGGGATCTAGCCTGAGCTAGTATGCAGGCAAGCAGATGGGCAGAGTGGTCCTGAGCTAACATGTGGGTTAGTGGAACAGCCTGAGCTCATGCGCAGTGGGAAGCTGAAGCAGCCTGAGGCGCTCTCACTATGCAGAATGCCAAAGCAGCCTGAGCTCGCACAGAGGGACGCAGAAGCACCAAGCACCAAGCAGCCTATACTCACGTGTGGCAGGACTCTGGGACACCAAATCAGCCTGAGCTCATGCGCAGCGGGACACTGGCGGGCAGGCGGCGTGGAAGATGGGGGATTGGGCCTGAGCTAGCGCAACTAGCATGGGCAGACAGGCAGAGTGAGCTCCCATGGGCAGGTGGAATGGGCCTGAGTTGGTGCATGGATGGGCGGCAGCTGGAGCAGTAAGCAGGCAAATGGGCAGAGCAGGCTAAGCTTGCACGAGTGGATGCAGGGCACGTGTATGGCGGGCAGATGGACCGATGGAGCCTGAGCTTGAGTGGGCCAGCAGCCTGAGCCTGACCAAGGTCACGCATGGGCGGGGATAGCAGGGCAATAGCCCCTGTGCAGTGAGGCAAGTAGAACGATGCTGGCCTGGGTCCCCTTTCCTACAGTAAGTGCGGGAGTTTCCTGAAGCTGGGACTGTGGGTACAGTGGCTGTTTGTGTAGGTTGGGGGACTGGTGGGCTATCCGCTAGTGAGGGAATCAGCCATTCCCTTGTTTCCCCCCTCTGTGCCCTCCCACTTGTGATCTGTTAGAGATTGCTCTCCCCAAAAGACCCAGTGAAACCTTAATGCCTTGCCTTTCTTTCCCTGGAAGGTGCTGCGCAGTTAGGCGGTCGCCATCTTGACCGGAAGTCCTTTTAAAAATATGTTTATTGATTTGAGCCAGAGAGAATAGGTACACCTGGTCTTCTTGCTACTACATAGAAACTCCAAATGCATGTGATAGCACTTCTGGCTGGTTTTACATGGATACTAGGAACTTGAACACAGACTGGCAAGCTTTGCAAACAATTACCTTTAGCTAGTGAGCCAAATATCTAGCCCTGATTTTATTTCTTATGGACAAATACCCAGAGTAGGATTTCTGGTCCACATGTTTTATCGCTTTACGTTTTTTTTTTTTTTTTTTTTTTTTTTTTGAGGTATCCTGTTTTCTGTAGTTCCTGTACCATTTTCTGTAGGTGTCAACTGTATACATGGGTTCTAATTTCTTGAAAGTCCTGCCATATATATGTATGTATGTACGTATGTATGTATGTATGTATGTATGTATGTATAGCATAGCCATCCTAACAGGTGTGAGGTGATATCTCATTGTGGTTTGAATTTATAGGTGAGTATTATTTCATGTGCCTTTTGGCTCTTTGTGTGTCACTTTAGCGAACTATCTATTCAAGTCCATGGACAATATTTTAACCAGATTCACTTTTTCTCTCTCCCTTTTAAATTGTAGAAGTTGAGTGCCTAGTATGATCACCAATGATATTTCTTTTTCAAGATAATGTTTTTTACATTTAAAATATTTTTGTTGCCAACATGGAAATAAGCATTAAAAATTATTTTTTCTCCTTTGGTCAACACAAAAAATGTTTGCCTTAAAGACACCAAAAAATTAGAGATTTGTTCTAAGTAATTGTTCCATAATTGTTTTACCTGTTATATCACGATTCTCATAGGGCCAGTCCTACTGGGTAAGCAGAGCCATGTGGCACTGAGGTTTCCTTTAGACAAAGGCCTTGGTGCTTAGTTTCAGTGAGGCTGTAGCACCATTGAGTCCACCATAACATTTGAGTGAAGACTTGGCTTTCCCCAGAGAACTCCTCATCAGCGAGGCATTGCACCCAGGAGGGTTCCTGTTGAAGCTTTCTGCCTCATGAAAGACTTTACCTTCAGGGCATTTCTGTGACAGCATTCTCTGGTTTGGCTGCTGAGACCTCCTCAGGACTGCCTATTAGTCAGAATCTCTTATAGTCCTCTTCAACCACTCCAGGTGTCAGGATGTGTAATGATCTAAAGGTTTTTCCTGCCTGTTCCTACCTCTTCCCTCCATTATCTTTCAAAGCACCTTTCTAATGAATTTTTGTGCTTCTGCCTCCGCTTCATGGTCTGCTTCCCAGAAGAAGAAACCAACCATCCCTGAGTTCCAGCTCCCTTTCCTTTTCTGCTCTGTGGTTGCATGATCTACTGACAGCTCTCTTACTAACTGTCGTCCGTCCATTTTGTACTGTTATCAGGGCTGCGTTCGAAACACTCTTAAGCAATGTTACCAGTGGCTCAGTAGCACGTTAATTCAGTGGATTCTTTTCTGGGCAATTTTGCTTCCCACATTTTGCTTGTTTTTAAAGGGGATGGAATAGTTAATAAAAGACCCTCACTCACAAACCAGAGTGATAGGACCAGGTCCTAGTTAGGAAAACAGTCTCTGGATTAAGAGATTAAGAGAGTTTTGATTTCAATCCTTTATCTTCCACTTATGACCTGCATGAAATTGGGGACACTTTTGAGCCTTACCATGTTTCAGCTTTCCTGTCCGTGGAATGGAGATAATAAAAACATCTGCCTGTTAAAAATGAATGGATTGAGTTTGGGTTGTCAGAACTGGTGGTCTGCACCCCTGTTGTCTAGGTGTCCCATCTTAACCTTACCATTTTTACTCTTTCTTTCTTACAAGTGAGACCTCTAAAAGCTTTTTTTCTCACCTCAGTGACTCTAAGCCACCCCAGTACCTTGTAGATTGCTAATGCCACCCCCAGCCTGAGCCCCTAGCTTTCCTTTTGTTTCCCTGTGTAGTGGACTTGATCATCCAATCACCAAACTTATGTTCTTAATAGATAGTGAGATGATGTTCATTCTCCTTAAAAATCCCTTGGCATATGATTGATATCAGAACAAAATCTAAACTCTCCTCTTCAGATCTGGTCCCTACCTACTTCACGCACTACTCCTAGGTTACTCTTTCATCCCCTATCCTTGTTACTAATCTGCCAGTAAGTAGTCTGTGAATCCCTGAGCTCTTCTCTGTCCCTAGGTTCTTGGGTCTGCTCGCCATCTAACTGTAATGTCTTTGTCATCTGGTTCTTCTGCTATAACTTCTTGTCTCTGCCCAGTTGATGCTCCCTCTGGGAGGCTTCCTATGACTATTGAGGGAACATATCCTATCTTTGTCCATGCTTCTTCAGTCTTTCTTACCACCTATGACAACCTGAAACTGCCTTGCTTGTTTGCTTATTGTCATTTTTCCATACTAGAATTTAACCTCCTTTGAGAGGAGACATTATGTCTCTTAATCACTTTGACATGCGTCCGTGATCTTCAGCAGTAACTGGTGCTCAGTAGGCACTCTGAGTGTTGGCTGAGTGACAAATGAGTGACTAAATCTTAGCAGACAATGAACACGCAACAGAAAGGAGACATGATAATGATGAGCAGCGTAAAGCGAACCCCTTTCAATGGTAGAACATGAGCACTCACAGCTATTTTTTTCTGTACTGAAACTCATAGATGTCAGAAAGATGAACAAAATGATAATGTTTAAGATGTTAATAGAAAGTATTTTACTACATTTATTCTTAATTTATTAACTTAATATTAATATTACATCCTCACATATTTATAAAATAATACATGGTAAGTCTAAGTGAGTGAGTCTACATAAGATAATTTAAGAACCCACAAGGCTGCTTTCCATGGAACACAATGCATTTTACATTTTAATACACCATAAATCAGGAACAAAAATTATGATAGATTTCACTAAATGAAGTCTTCCTTGAATATTTGTAGTGATTCAACAAAGCAAAGGAAAGCTTTTGCAGATGAAATGAAATGACAGCTACTGCCTAAGTTGGGTGATTAACTAAATGGGATTTCAGTGAAGTAGCCAAGTATCCATTTTACAGATTTAAAACTGAATCTCAGAACAGTGGAATAATTTGCACAAATTTACTCAGCTAACATTTCTTATCTATGAATATTTGAACCCAGGGCACTGATTTTAAGTTCCTGCCACTTCAGAGCTACGCAGTCTTTTTATTGACAGGACCAGGTAAGTCATTCACTGAGAAAAAGATAACATCCTCACTACTCCAGCCACAACAAGTAACTCACATGGGAGTTTTCCTCTGGTCCAAATAATATTCTGTTAGAAATTAAGTCATGAAAGTGTATGATACTCTCCGCCACCTGATAGACAAGGGTCTCTTCTCTGAAAAGCTGGGGTTTCTGCTCCACAGGAACACTTCCATGGATTAGACAAGCATTCCTGGCACCTCACTTTCCTGGGCACTGAAAATGCACATGGAAACTGAAGGGAAGACTTGAAGACCCTTTGAGCTGACCAGAGCTAAGGTGCTCCTGGCATGTGCTTCTTCAAAGGGCTTGATCATTCCCAGGTTTTGGTCACAGACGACAGCAACGCTACATTCCAAGCAAGCTGCTCTTCAAGCTCCTGTTGGGATGAGAGGCTTCGTGATTCAGCAGCCACTTTGGCAGCCTGTAGGGTGACATTGATGAGCTGCACCAGTGAGGAGCAGTATCCACGTCTCTGGAATCAAATACAATTGAAGAGTCAGGAGGAGGAGAAAAGCTTCTTATGCTGACTTTAGCAAAAAAGAAAAAAAAAAAACTCCTTTTTAATCCATGTTAAAAAAGTGCACACATCAGGCTGGAGAGATTACTCAGTGGTTAAGGTACTTTCCTGCAAAGCCTAACTACCTGGCCTGGTTTCGGTTCCCCAGGACCCACATAAAGCCAGGTGCACAGTACTGCATGCATCTGGAGTTTGTTTGCAGTGGCTGGAGGCCCTGGCATGCCATTTTTTCTCTCTTACTTTCTCTATCACTCTCTGCTTGCATATAAATAAATAAATAAAAATATTTGTACTGGGAAATTCAGACATTCAAATAAGGACCTCCATAGTGCAAGGGCATCCTTAGTTAAATATCAGTTATTATCTTCATGTATTCTATATTTACTGATTCCTCTACTAATGGTAGCCACTATTCTAAACACCAGGTTTATAACATGAATAAAAATGTGTCTTCCTTTTCAAGATCAGAGGCTGGGTAGATCATGCAGCAGGTGGTAATAGAGTGAGAAAGAAGAGCGAAGTGACAGGAAGTAGAGTGTACTATGAGAAGGAAGGTGGATGGCGTTTTCGCAGGTTCACCAGAGAAGGAAGCCCTACTTATGAAGAGAGCTCAAGGAAACACAAGACACGCCATGAGATATCTGTGTGGAGGACACCACGAGCCAACAGAAACCCAGGCAGCTGGAGTAGACCACGGACGGGAAGGACAGCAAGAGGCCACAGTGTCATGTCTGTTGCCACTTTGAATCTAGGGCTTTGGCTGTTACTCAGAGAGAAGGAAAATGACTTGATGGTCTTAAGCAAAAGATTAGCATGGTGATGTTCACATTTGCAGGGAGCAATCCAGGTCCAAGAATCTAGGAGGTAAATTAGAAGCTGAGAAATCAATAGAAACCGTTCCAGTTGTTTAGGAAGAGTAAGGGGTTTGGATCCCCAATACTCACTGAAAAGCTAGGCATAACTTGTAATCCCAGCACTGGGGAAGCAGAGACACAAGGATCCCTGCAGCTTTACTTTCCAGCTAGTTTAGCTGAACCAGTGAGCTTCAGGTTTAGTGAGAGACCCTGTCTCAAAACATAAGGTGGACAGCAATTGAGGCAGATACTCCATTTCAACCACTGGTCTTCACACATGCATGCATGCACTCACACACACACACACACACACACTCACACTCCTGCACATATACTCACATAAAGACCTATACACAAACATGTACATACACACAAAATAGAATTCAGTTGAAGACTTCTTAATTTTTTTAATTTTTATTTATTTATTTGAGAGCAACAGAGAAAGAGGCGAGAGAGGGAGAGAGGGAGAAAATGGGCACGCCAGGGCCTCCAGCCACTGCAAATGAACTCCAGACATGTGCGTCCCCTTGTGCATCTGGCTAACGTGGATCCTGGGGAATCGAGCCTTGAACTGGGGTCCTTAGGCTTCAAAGGCAAGCGCTTAACCGCTAAGCTATCTCCAGTTGGAGACTTCTTAATGTTGAGCAACCTTTGGATAACAATCAGAATGCACATCTCGAGATTGAAGGAAAAACCCAAACCAAAGATGTAATTTCAGGATTTGTCCCAAATGGGGGAATAACATTAAAGACATGGGCTTAAGGGGGTCACCAGAGATGCGAGACACAATGGTATCAGCTAACAGTTCTGAATGTCTAGTGTGTGCCAGGCATTATTTTAAGTGCTTTGCTTACATTAAATTCAATCATCACAGCCAAACTGTGAGGTAGATACTATTAGCCATCATATGGAGAAAAAAGAAAAAGCATAGAGAAGTGAAAGTGTTCTCTTTGTGATCTAAGTCACAAAAATAGGTGGGAAAGGTAAGATTCAAACACAGGCCGACAGGCGCTAGAGTCCGTCATAGAGCAGACACAGCACTGCTCCACTCTTCCAGACCTTTCTGCTCCAGTGCTGTATACTCACTCCACCATAATGGTTGAATAAATAAATAAATAAATAAAATAGAGAGCTTTTTGACATTTAAATTCTAGGCTCATACCATCATTAACAATGGAAAAAAAAAAAACATCTATGACCAAGTCGTTAAAAACAAAAAACAAGATCAAACAAGCCTTTCCTTAAAAGAAAGGCAAGCATCCCAAGGAAAGAAAGGAGTCTTGTTCTATTTTTCTGATTTCATCTATAGAGTGCAAGATGCCTTTCAATTTGTGAGGTATAAAAAGAATAGGAAAATACGTGTCTCAGAATTGATAAAATATAACATTTTAACTTTGTTCATATCCTGGCTTGTTTTGTTGACTGCATTCTAAATATTATTTCACTAAGAATTGCCTTGTTCTTAATAGATTCTCCATTATATTAGACCACAACAGTTCTCTATAACAGGAATGAATTTCTTTTCTAGGAAAAATATTCATTGCTAGTACCAGTAAAGCCTTCATTTTTAACTCTTTTGTATCCTTACTATACATCGCAGCTCATAGAGACGCTTATAATGATGGCAAATGAGGGGTGTAGGCAACACCAAGAACACAGCCGCATCTTTGTCAGTGCATAAGGTGATCTTTTACGACCTACTTGTGCCTGGCGGCAGAAGTACCATGTGTCCTCAGTCCTTTTCCAAAGGTGTCCATGAACTGCTTTGAACCCAATGAGTACATCCACAATGACCTTTTAGAGAAAAACATGAACATTATTTTCAATTAGCTTCTTGCCCTCTGGAAAAGACTCTGTGTGGATTCCTGGACCAAGCCAACCAGAACAATGATTAGGGCAAAGTGTGCTTGCAGCCATGTCCTAACCGTATGGCCATATGGGATGTCACCCTCCAGATAGTCATGCCAGGATTTGCTAGTAGTAGGCTGTGCAAGGTGGTGGCCATGCTTCCATCATCCATCCTGACCATCTAAGGAAGGCCCAGCTTGGGACTTACAAAGGCCTATTCATGGACATAAATTGTGAAATGTGTAGTTTCTTGGCACAGGTGCTGTTGTATGTTTTTCCTCCCTCTGGACATAGCATGATGCCGTCTTGAAATAAATAATGCTTGTCCCAGTAGCTTTGGAGAGGAATACTATGATACCAGGTCTCTAGTAATGGTAATAGAGCTACAGTAGCTGGAGGAGGGGAAGGTCATAAGACCCTTAACTGCAATCTCAGCAGTTATTCCCTCCTGGCCTCTCACCAGCTGCAAGTGATATTGAAAGATGCCAGATAATATAAGATAAAAAATTAATATATATATATATATATATATATATATATATACTTTAGTACACACACATATATATATATACACACACACACATATATATGTATGTATATATATATATATATATATATATATATATATGTATGTATGTATATTCCATTAATGAATCTTCCATGAGGTTTCTCCCATTGTCTACATTGGATTTTGGTGTAATTACACTTTGCTCTATCATCTAAGCCTGATCTGTAGTGAATCAACACATGCTTGCATCTCCCCAGGGGAAGTTTCAAGTGATAGCTGTGTGTTACAGTCAGAATCGCATAACTGGTAGAAGTCACCTGACCAAGAGCAGCTTTTGAGAAAGAAGGTTTATTTTGGCCTACAGACTCGAGTGGAAACTCCACAATGGTAGGGGAAAATGACAGCATGAGCAGAGGGTGGACATCACCTCCTGGTCAACATCAGGTGGACAAAAACAACACAAGAGTATGCCAAATACTGGCATAGTAAAACTGGCTGTAATACCCCATAAGCCCACCCCCAACAATACACTGCCTCCAGGAGGTGTTAGTTCCCAAATCTCCATCAGCTGGGAACGTAGTATTCAGAACATCTAAGTTTGTGTGGGACACCTGAATCAAACTACCACACTGTGCATACCAAGTGTGGTGCTGAGTTTTGAAGATCTGGATCTAGAATCACCCACCAGACCATTCTGGAAATTTCTGTACACTCTATGCATATATCCCCACGTGAGCAGTGAGTAGATGACTGGCTCCTTCTTTGGTGGATCTCACTCAAAGGTATGATCAGAGAAATGGCAGTGTCCCCACAGTGCAAGATGACGGCTCAGGTCTACTGTGGAATACCCTGGGCCTGTTGTATGTAGACGTCTCTCCTGTTCCATCATGACAACAATCTACAATACAGGCAGAAAAGCCCAGGCTACCACTTCAGTATTCCCATACAGTCCATGGGATACATGAATACCCAAGCAAGAGACAGGCTGACACTGCCAGCCTAGCTAATGAATTCAGAGATCACTCACAGTGAGACTCTGGCTCCTGCTCTCACTAGCTGATTTAACCTAAGAGAGGTCAGGCTGCACATCAATGGGCTCTTCCCTGCCACCTTCCTTACCCTGGGGCAGTAATCAGTGCTATGGAGAAGAATAATGGATGCCCTCTGGATATTCACGTGAGTCGAATTTTGACTGATGAGGACATGTGGCACTCAGATGCTGTGGCTACAAAGGCACCACCTCACAGGCTTAAGTGCAAGCCCTAGTCCACTTATAGCAGGCTCTGAACAGATGGGGGCTACCATGGAGCAGGATGGCTGTGGTGGCTTGAATCAGATATCTCCCATAAACTCATGTGTTCTGAATGCTAGGTCCCCAGCTGGTGGCAGTTTGGGAGATGGAGCCTTGCTAGAAAGGTATGTCGGTGGGGGCTGACCTTGAGGTTTATTAGCCACCACTTGGCCAGTGCTAGTCCATTCACTGTCCTGCTGCTCTGGCAAGGAGTAATGGCCAGCCTCTGCTCATGCCACGCTTTTCCCTGCCACCATAAAGCTTCCCCTCAAGACTGTAAGCCAAAAGTTTCCTCCTGTCAGCTGCTTTTGGTCCGGTGCTTTGTTCCAGTCATGGGAGGGTAACAACAACAATGGCTGTGCATAGCTCCTGAGTGAGGTAGGCAGCAGTAACCTCATCCTAAACAAAGTCCTTGACCTTTGTACTGGCCAGTGGACTGAGAACCCAGAGAACATCAGTGTTACAGCTTGCAACAGGAACTTCATGGACTGCAATGATATGAATTCCAACTCTGTGCCTTCATGATGTTCCCAGCGATTGTTCTGCCCTTGGGATCAGCCAAGAAATCTGCTTCCTGACAGGCAAGGACAGAAAGAGGTTTAAGCTGATAGAAGCAAATGAGTTTCCGCATGTGGAGACTGACCAAGAGCAGAGCACCTACTAACACCTCTTGGAGAACAACCGTTGGCCAGCCCGTAGACGTGAGCTTTATCAGCCAGCTCCTGGAGCACCTGGGCCTTTCAGCAAGAGGAGCCTCAATAACCTAGCAGTCCTGCAGATGCTCCCGGGAAAAGGGAATGTATTGCTGACTGCTCCTTGGCAGCAGGCTCCTGGGTCAAGTTTGCTAGGTACCTGCACAATTCAACCTGCTCCTGGTGAACCTCCACATCAAAAATGACAATGCCAACTCTGTGCACAGTGCCATCACCCAGGTATATGGCCTTGTCCCTGACACTGGTCACTAGTACAAGAAGCATGACATCAGGTGGGAGGTGACTGAAGATGATCAATGATGAGGGCTCCAACTCGAGTAAGCAGCACTGGAGTTAGGGGCTTAGTACCCAGGCTGTGGCTACCACAAGCTTAACCAGGGTCTATGAAACCAGCTTCAAGCAGAACCTGCTGCCCTCACCTACTTGGACCCTGGTGACTAACAAGATCTGTGCTGTGGACAGGCTGAGGCTGGCCATTCAGGGTCTGAAGGATATCACCGCCCTGTAAGTTCTGGACATGTATGATCTGTGAAGCACCACAACATGGCCGTCTTCCTGAGCCACAGCTCCAGTGAGATCTAGGCTGGGTGGCTATACACAGGCAACAGTCTGAAGAGGAAGACCGAGCTGGAGAAGTGTGGAAGCGCCACTCTGTGCCCTACCCCCCACCCTGGTCCCCACACTGGTGTCACTCACAGGTGCAGTTACATGCTACTGGGGCTGGACCTGGTCCATTCAGCTATGGCTTCTGCTCCAATACTGTATGACCAGACACACTTCCTGATGTCTCTCGCCTCCACTCACCAAGTGGTTCATGGTTAGTTAATATTTCATCCCTTGCCTTCCCATTTTTAGCTTGGTTCAGACCTTCAACAGCTCCATGCAACTGTATTTGTTTTTATGATAACACTTCCCTCCACAGAAATTTCACCCATCATTTCTCTGGCAGCTGAAGGATTTTAGAAAACATTTGTTATTGCAAGAAAAATTAAGCTTCCAAATCAGAGAGAGAAGAGATGGCTAATTTTCACCTCTTTATTGACAATACAATCTTTCTCTCATTCTCTTGACTTTTTAAAATATAATGTGGGCTTGGTACATTTCTACTAAATCAAGACATTTAAAGTAATCATTGCCAACATCAAAATGTGACTGTTTTTATGTACAGTTTGCCTGCGTAGTACTCACTTTTTGTCACCTTGAAGTTTGCTGTTGTGCTTAAGTGGCACTATTTGTGTATATTTATGAAAACAGATTATGTCATCCTTGTTTTATTTCTGTGCATATTTTACAAGTTTCTCCATCTCAAGTATCTATAGATATGGCCCAACCGAATGTGCCTCCTTAGACAAGTTGCCATTACCCAAACAAAACAAGAGGCACAAGGAGGTGAACATTTGACCCTGAGCACGGCCTAAACCTTGCAAACATTTTAATGAGTGAAATAAGTCTAGCACCAAAGGACAAATATGGCACGATTGCATGTAGAGAATGGGCAGACTCATAGAGACAGAGGGCAGACTGGTGGTTGGCAGGGCCTGGGAAGGAATGGGGAGTCGTTTCATGCTGAGGGATGGGTTGGAGAAAGCTCTGGGGATGGGTGGCAGTGAGGCTTGTACAGCAATGTGAATACAACAGATGCCACCGAATGGCTTGATTTGATATGTATTTTACCACAGTCAACAAAAATAAACACAAACCTCTAGGCAGCCACAAAGCTTCATTCCTCCATTGTTGCTTAAGTGGCTTCCTAAAGCGAGTCACAAAGGCAGAGATATCTGTATCCGCTTACACGCAGAAGCGTGTGCACACATGTCTGCCTGCAGGTCACACCTGTTCTTCACACAAACAATTCTTCTACCTCTTTCAAACCTGTCATCAATCAGAAACTCAGGTCTGCATCCTTCAAGCATCCAATTTACTGGCTGATTTTAGGGTATCTTTGAACCCAGAACTTACACATCCCTGAAATGAAGTCCTGAGATTGCACTTGATTGACAAGGAGAAAGCTTCCTTGCACATGCATCAGGCTATCTCACTCAGGGAAAAACACTCATCCGCTGCTGGGAGAGTAGACAGGCTGTGAGCAAATTCAGGTACAGCAAAACACAGGTACTTCACAGTATACTTTGCGTAAAGGAAGAAGACCTTCATTTTTCTTTGTTTTTTTTTTAATTTTTTAATTTTTTTATTAATTAGTTTTGCACTCAGCAAATACAGTCAGTTTGGTACCATTATTAGGCTCATCCGTGACCTACCCCCTCCCCTTGGCCCCTCCTTGTTGAGGTATATGGGTCATGCATTCTGGAGTTAGCCCACAGTTATGGGTAGGATAAATGTCTCTGCATATCATGACCCAACATGTGGCTCTGACATTCTTTCTGCCCGCTCTTCTTCTATGGGTTTTTATGTGCTTATACAGAAAGCATGCATCTAGTTTCTTAAAGGGAACTGACGTCACAAAAGACAATTTGTCAAATGTTCTGGGGTTAGTCAGCCGCAGAGTCTTGCTACACTCTAGCTCCAATGTGGATAGGAGCAGAGATTCATCCCTTCAATAAAGGCCCCATGTTATTCCTGCATGACAGAGAAAAAGTGTGTAAGAAGAAAAGATGTGTACCTCACACTTGAACTAGTATGGATAGGAACAGAGATGCATGCTTCCTTAAAAGCCCCGCCTTGTACCTTCATGACAGAAAAACGTTGTGCAAGGAGACAAGCTTCCTTTTGAAACCAGAGACATGTGGATGGAGATGTTACCTTTATTCACTGCATTCAATTTGCTTTGTACAAGTGTGTCAGGGATTGTTTGTATGCCACAATTTTGTCATTGTGAAAACAGGTAGACCCGTGACACAGATGTGTATCTGTAATTAGGATAGTATTCTTGTTTTACTTCTCAGTGGTTTTTTTTTTTTTCCTCTTTGAAAGAAAAAAATAACTTTTTCTTGATGCTGTAGAAGCAAACTCAGATATATTGGAGCCTTTTTTTTTTTTTTTGCTGGAGTGTTCCAGTAATTCACTCACAACTTGCTAGTTAGCTCTTCTGATCAGAGAATAACTATGTGAAGGTAAAAGCTTGTGATATTATAGGTTCTTTGTAAACAGCTTAAGAGAAGAAGTCAACATTCCATAAACTAAGGAATAAACTAGTGAGTGACTGGCTAATGAGAGTTGGCCATTTTTCAGAGGAATTAGTCCAATGCTCTCAGATTACACAGGTAACAGCTCCCCTTCCTGCATACCCGTTTTGCCAACCCAAGCAACTGTCCCAGAAGAAGTGCACCCACTGGCAACAGCGTGCTTGTGTAAATGTTGGTCTAGAGAAGTGGGCAAATAAGGATTTTGGAGTTCAGGTGATGGAAAAACTGAAGTCAAGGGACGGAAAAATAGCTGTCTCTCAGGTACCTCCTTCTTATTCTAGGAAGTTCTGGTGCTCAACTCTCTTGACTACCCCAAAGGACTTTTATAAATAGTCTAAAACAGATATGGATTTTTAAAATAAGTCATGTTTAATTACATTGCTTTTGCACAGAAATGAGATTGAATATTATATTTATACAACTTAGTTCAAGAATAAGTGGAGGTTCTCTCTATCTCCTTCCCTTTCTTTCAACAAACTGTTTCTTCATAAGTATGTGTTTGTGATTAAACAATCACAGGACTGCATCCAAACTTGGAATTCACATTGTACTGTGAATTTCTAATGTCTTTTCTTATGATTAAGAAGAGACACTATGTATAGCACTAATGGAATTATAATGGGTACCATTCATCACATTACCTGAGTGAAAGGTTAAGGATATTAATACCTAGCAATTAGCAAAATTTCTGTTACAGTTCATGCTGTCGTTCTTAAGTAATGTTGCCTTTGTCTTCTACTGCCTGTACTTAGACCACTTGCCACTGAGCAGGACTGGGAAGTGACCACCAAGGAACCTGAGCTCTGCCTGATGGACACAGAGGAGCTTGTTGGTATAGATGTTGTCTAACAGACTGTGGAATATGTACAGTGCTAGAACGCATTCAGAAACATAGGTTGGAAGTTCATTATTCTATTGATCAAATTAAACAAAATATCTGCAATATTCTCATGTTATTTTATTTTTGCAAACAATCAGTTTATGATCAAACAAATAGTGCCTAGTAATACAAAGTGTAACAAAAGGAGAAAAAATGAGAAGAAAAGATTTGGGTATTGAAGGTGGCTTGAGTGAGCTCCAAGCACAGTGACTGAAAGTGACGGACTCTTCTCTGCCTTCCCTGTGTTGTCTGGAATTAGGACTGGTTCAGTGTCCTCAGTGTGAAGGCCTTCTCAGAAGGGAATGACAGTGTGTTAACCCTTACGACAATGCAGCTGGAAACCTGCTGAGGAACTTTGCCAGGGCAGTGTCTTGGAAGTGATATGTAGTCACCCTGCATGGAACTTTATTAGTTTATTCTAAATTCTGGCCCATGAATTCAACATGTCCTTGGTCATTGGCTATGGCCTTCTAAGTTTAAGACATAAAACCCCATCCATCTCATATCCACTGTTAACATTTTTTAACACTGCCATACCCTTTCCCCTTTCTCAATGCTTCCTATTTCAAATGCTACAAAATGCAGAAGTACTAAAATATGTGTGGTACAATACACTCCGCTCATGGTGCTTTGCTTTGAAAAAATATTCTTGAAATTTTGAGATCAAAAATGAAGATTCCATTCACATTTCTGTATATTCTATCCCTTTAGAAGTTAATATTTGGGATGAACTTTTTTTTTTTTGTTGTTTTTTTAGATTGTCAAACCAATGAGTTTATTGGGAACCTGGGTGGCTCAAAGGCAGCTGTATTACTGAAAAGCCCGCCCTAGCATGAATGACAACTCATGCAAGCTGTATGGGATGAACTTTTATTCAATGGGCTTTGGTAATTAACAACAGGATAAATTATATTGTTATAATACCTAACATTTATTATATTCCTCTTCATTTTCAAAACACATTGATGGTCAAGGCTTTCATGTGCTAGCACTAGCTTATTTTCAACTTGTTTTGTTTTCATTTTAGAAATACCTAGATGTTCTCCTAAAATTAAAAGGATTGTCTGTCTTTTAAAAAGAAAATTATCTACTGAGAAATGACTCAGTGGTTAAATGGACCTGCTTGCAAAGCCTGCCAGTCCAGGTTCAAATCCCAAGTGCCCACATTAAGCCAGGAACACAAAGTGGTGCATGTGTTTGGAGTTTGCTTGCAGTGGACAGAGGACCTGCCATGTTCTCTCTCTCTCTCATACTCTCTCTCTCTCTCTCAAATAAATAAAAATATTTTTAAATAATAAAAAATAGGGGTTAGGGAGATGGCTCACTGGTTAATAATACTTGCTAGCAAAGCCTGATGGCTTAGGTTCAATTCCCTACTACCCATAAAGCCAATTGCAAAAAGCGGCTCACGTGTCTGGAGTTTATTCGCTGTGGCAAAAGAAAAGTTCTTGTGTGCCCATTCACTCTCCCCCCCACCATCAAAAAAGTAAAAATGTTTTTATAAAGAAAAAAGCAAAAAAAGAAAATTATATTAATTGATGGGACTGGGTTCACACCTTGCCCATGTTCCTTTGGACTCAGCACAGTGCTTACATTTCAGGCTCCAGTGAATTTTGTTATGGTATTACGTCATCACAGTAGATGGCCAGAGGGACAGTGTGTTCTAACCCAAGGCTATGGAAAATCAATGGTACATAAGCAACAGTTGAAGAAAACACAACAATAATAAACTAATATTTTGCTTCCTTTTAGCTTTTCCTGAGGTGATCCTTATTTTCTAAAAGTGATTCTTAACCATTCTATCTGTGTCCACTAGCAATAATAGTTGTGAAGCTATTTTACTACCACCAATTTCAAGACAATGACATCAAAATGAATTTTACATGTACAGAACAGTGGCATTTTGACTATCCCAGAAATGTCCATTTTTACTGATTCATTGATCAGTGGCAAAGGCCAATAGGTGATGCTCCTTCTGAAACAAGCAGGAAAATTTCAAGAAATCCTTTATGTTGGTGTAGTAAACAACAATGATCTGGAAAAGGTTCATTTGTGTGTGTGTGTGTGTGTGTAATAAAGTCAATGTGACCTTGCTTCTTTTAACTACAGGTTTTAAGCCTTCAATTCCTTAGAAAAATTTCAGAAGGCTATTAGCACATAATAATACTTTTCAGCTTGAAATTTGTTCACAATCTATGGCTAGAAATAAACAGATGTCTTCCTTTCTTCAAATCACTAAACATGTATACCAGTAGTTGAGCAACATTTCTAAATAATGAGCAACATTAACTTTCCATTAAAATTAGAGGAAGGTTTTAGATAGATAATGCCATTTTCTTGACATTAGTAGTAGTAAAATCCCTTTGCTCTTGCCTAGTGTTTGTTTTCTGTAGGCATGACTACAGAGTGACTAGGGTGTACTTTTTAAAAATTTATTTATTTGAGAGAGAAAGAGGCAGAGGGAGAGAAGAAACAGAATGAGAGAGAGAGAAAATGGGCATGCCAGGGTCTCCAACCATTGCAAATGAACTCCAGACACATGTGCCACCTTATGCATTTGGCTTATGTGGTTCCTGGGAAATTGGAATGGGGTCCTTTGGCTTTTCAGGCAGTTGCCTTAACCACTAAGCCATCTCTCCAGCCCTAGTGTGTACTTTTAAAACATAAAATAAGGGCTCTTACTTGAGGGAAAGTTACAAAGAACCATGGGGAAAAGGAACCACAGAAGTTAGTTCTCCATCATATTAAGACCAGATTTCAATTTGTGACCTTTCCACTAATATATAATTTCTTTCGTTATTTTTCATCTACCAGTGATTTTTCCATTACAGTATCTCATGTACCCATTTCACTATTTTCAGGTCCCTAAACTAGTGCTTGGAGACTCTTAAGCCTATGAAGTTTGCCACCAACCATAGTACATCTCTGGGATTCTCGGTGTCCTCATCTATGAAATGCAAGAATGAGAACAATGAAGTCACATCCAATATGCCTTTGTACCCTCAGTTTCATCTTATAGTTCCAATTCAGCCTCTTCTTATAGCAGATCCCTCCCTTTGCTGATCTGCCAGCTTCCTGTGACTTTCTGTCATTTCAGGTTTGTTCTAACAATTTGCAATCAATTTTTAATTTATATTTAAATATTTTTACATAGGTTATACTCTTTTATTATAGACTTATAACCCCAATCACTTTTGACATTAGGTAACCCATGACATTCTTCTGCCCATCAAAATTCAAGCTCTCACTTGACTTTTTTCAGATATTCCTACCAGTTTCTAAACTTGAATGACACCTCCAAAATGTTAAAATTATTTTTATATTCCTGACAGAATTGTATGCAGTCAACTTGGCTTGTTGGCCATAGGTCTCTTAGTCACAGCCACAAGTAATCTTATTTCCTTCTTGGCTGTTAGGGAAGGGCCTAATTAGCCAATCCAACAAATTGCACTCCCCACCCCTTGCTTCCATGGGATAGTTCTCTACTTCTGCAGGCGCCCAGCCAGGTGGCTCTGAAAGCGATTAAATTACCTTTACAACGCAGCAGGCAACAGTACAATGCTGTTTATCTGCCCTCCACCCAACCATTGTCCTTTTCTTCACTTTGCTCTCTCTCCTTCTTGTTTCCTTCTCAAGAAAAAACCACCCCTTCTCCCATTTTCTCAAGATCAGTCCATGATTTGTTATCATTTTTAGTACAATAAGAACCTTTATCTCCTTCAGCAAGACATCCCTGAATCACACTTGATGTGGTGAGTGAACATTTCAGGATTAAACCATGAAACAAGAAACAGTTCCCCAAAGAAAAGACATTTTGCCTCCTAAGAAAAAAAGTCATGTACATGTGCTGCACATACTTAGAGAAAAGCAAACCAGGATGGCCTAGAAAAGTTAGGCATCTACGATTTTAATAAGTGGTGAGTTGTAATTTCAGAAGCAAAACAAAGAACAAGAATATAGCTCCCCAAAGAAAAGATGTTTTGTGTCCTAAAAAATTATGTACATACATAGAGAAAGGCAAACCAAAATGATCTAGAAAAGTTAGGCATCTATGGTTTTAATATATATGTAAACTTAGTTATCTTATTTTAATCCTAGACCTCTATTTAAAATTGATGTCTTCTTACAATGGTATTGCTAAGATTAATTTATAAAAAGATAGAATGAAGCAAGTAAATTTAATATGGCAAGGTACATCTGGCAAAAAGAAAAAGAAAAAGAATGACTCATCTTCATGAATTCTGGGTGTATTCATGAGAGTTCAGTGAGCAGCCAGGTGATCTGGAGAAATGGGTGATTTACCTGGGAGGACCTGGAAAGCTTTCCACCCAGTGTCAACAGGATTGCTGTTAAGCAGCGAGCTGGCAAACATGAGAAGGTTGTCATTAAACAATGTTAGGACTCAGAACTGTTGACATTTATTTACTTTACAACTCTTCAGCAGCTCATGCAGAGATCCAAGCTATCTTTGACAAAAAAAAAAAAAAAGAAAGAAAGAAAGAAAGCATATGCATTGTTGCACTCCACTTTTCTTAAATCTCTTGGCAACCTCAAGCAAGGTGAGACAATCCTTAAAAAAAAAAAAAAAAGCTTTAAAAAAACGATGTAGATTTCCTTAAAGGGTCTTTGGGGGGTGGGTTCCTGCACTGCAAATATATATGTTGTATTGAGTATGGAATCATCTGCATGCATGCAGTGTCCTATTTGGAAGAAAAGGATGTGCACATCTTTCGTTAAATTGTCTGTGGAGACACCTGTGAAACAACAGTAGGGTTTACAAATTACATAGTACTTCTGGGTCTAAATGGATAAATTTTCATAAGGTATACCTATAACCACACCTACTCAAGAAGCAGAGGCCAACCTGGGTAATACAGAGATCCTGGCTCAAAAAAAATTAAAAAATAAAAACTAAGGTTGACTGACAGAGAAGGGAAGGGAGGATCCTGGTCCTACATACAGGTAATATGGAAGGAAGAGAGGGGAAGGTTCACGATGGCCACAGAGGTAAGCCTAGCAGGCAGTGAGGAGCTGAGTGGAGATCAGGTTAGTCTACTGTGCTAAGGACACGAGCACCCCTTCATCCTACTCCTGCAGGTAGACGTTTCTAGTTCTTAGTACCTTTGAAAGTTTAGCAGCAAGTTCTGCTTTTTGGTAAGCCCCGCCATCCTTTCTCCATCTCATTGATACAGGGGAGGACTCAGCTCTTCCAGTAGGAGACGTACATTCACGGCCTCCCACTTCATTCTCTGTTTGCTAAATAAAGGAAAATCAATGATGAAATGTGTGATGTTCCAGCTCCAAATCCAGATACTTTCACCAAATGTCATCTGGGTAGCAGATAGAAACTACCATCTCATAGCTGCCATTCTATTGCTTCATATCTGTATACGCAGCACATGAGCATTCGAGGTGCTTTTTCTCCCAAATGGGCTGCAACCTTTCAGTGCTCCTTCCACAGTGAGCTCAGTGTGTGCACACCCATCTTCCACCAGAAGTGCCCCATTCACTCCAGCTTCCCTAGGAGAGAGGTGTCCTCCTTATACACATGGTATTTTGCGTCCAAGGCAAGTTGGCTAAAACTGAGCTTAGTTTTGGATTACAGTTCATTTGTATGATTGTTCTTCACTTACCTACTACTTCTAAAGAAGTTACCTTGCTGGTGCCATGACTGTGTAATTCATTGTGGTGTGTAGGCCATTGACTGTTGGCCAAGCCCTCTTCCTTGCATACTTCCTTGGTTATAGGTATAGCTCCTTGGTACTCTTTTTTGTTTGTTTCCATGTGGGTGGGGGTAGGGGAGAGTTCAGATTTCCCTTACAATTTTAGGAAATATTTCCTACAGCTATTCTGCTTAAGTGTACATGATTATACAAACTCCATTTCCACAGATTTTAAGATTGTATTCATCAACAAATCAAAGAATCAGAATTCATTGGCAGACTATCTGCTGGGACAGTGCTGAATCTATGCCCATTTTAAACTACTTTAAATGTTGACAGCTACTGATGGTATCATCTGTTTTTAAAGCCTAAAAAAAAATCACCCTTTAATATTAAACAAAACACCATTGTTGAACCGCAAATACTTTTGGCATAAAATCATTTGAATATAATAGTGTGTGGTGAAATGTCATAGTAGGGTCTCCAGTATGGTAAATGTTTGATACAATTCCTCATCCCAGTAGTACTTTTGCATTATAAATGCACTTGTGTGCTATTGTTTTTATAATATGTTAACCATGGATGTATTCCCTAACAGGTCAGAAGTCTGAAATGAGTTTGAGCAAATTTCTAAATCTTCTAATTCTCTAATTCCAATGTCCCCAGTTCCTCTTGTAAGGATCCTTATGAGTATGCTGGGCATACCTGTGTAATCTAGTCTACTCCTTCATGTCATCAGCCTTCTCTAGTCACTTTTGTAAGCCCCCCCCCCCACCCACTTAGCAATGGGATATATCCTATTTGCAAGTTCTGGAGATTAGGACATTGATCTTGGGGAGGAGGCATTCTTCTTAAGTGTACCACAGTAAATAAATGTGTGTCTATGTTATAATGCTTCCTCTAAAAAGATAGTGCTTTGATTAGAAACCAGTGCATTTGCTTTACATTAGGCAAATTAGCCCTAGCTTGGTCATAACTTTCCAAGTACATTGCAAAGAGAATTTTCCAATGTAACTCCACAACTGGAACAAGTCTTGACTAGAACACTGAAAAAATACAACTCTTTGGGGAAAAGAAGTTGTCAAGCTAATTTCTTTCTAGTCTGAGGATTTCTCCACAGATGCTACAAATAAATCAACTAGAATCGAGTAACAGCACATGTGCTTAGGATTCTCCAAACTGTACTGAAAGCTGATGGTCCCTAAAAGCTGTCTTCTAGCCTTACTCTCATCCAAGGAGTTATACGGCTAATTTGCCCTAAATTTCTCACATTTTGTAACTCTTCCATCTATGAAGAAAATACCCACCATGCCCAGGTGACCAGGTTACTGCTGAGTGTCCCTTTGCAGTCCCCTCCCAAGGGCCTTCCTTTCCCCTGATGAGCGATGTGTGTGGACAGTGAGGCAGGTGTGCGCCGACTGCCTTCAGCATGTTTGAGCACGACTTGAAGGAGGAAATTTGAATTTTTTCTGTTTCTTATTGGAGAGGGGAACCAAAGGGATGACAGATTCCCATAGGAAATGCACACACACCTGTTTTTCTTTTTTCTTTAATTTTGGTGCCCTAGGCAGTTTCAGAAAACAATCCCCAGAGCAAAACCATCCGCAGGAGAAGGTTTTTGTTCCATTCAAAATTATTCACAAAAGCTAAGTAGACTTTCTGACCAGGTGCAGAAGTTTTTCATAGTATTTCCTAAACATATAACTAATTTTTATTACCTTCCTGAATTATGAAAATTATCTGGGAGATAACAATAAAAAATTTTAACATTGAAACTTTGGTTCATAAACTTTGGAAATATATTTTTGGAAAGATTCATATATGAAAATAAGACAGACATCTTACAATCATATACATCTCTGACACTCACTCTCTGACCTCACAGGGCCTGGAGTCTTCTTTGTTGGGTCTGGTAACGCTCTCTATGTCCTATCCTGTTTGCTCTGAGAGTCTGCATCTTGCTTTGGTGGCTTCGAGAAAAATCACAAGAAGAGGGGATGTGGAGATGATTCAGTAGAGAAAGTATTTGCCTCTAAAGCTTGAATGTCCAAGTTCAAATCCACAGACCCCATATAAAAGCCAGAAGACATAGTAAGCTTCTGTAATCATATAGCACATTGACAGTGAGTTGGGAGGCAGAAAGAAGAGACTGAGACAGGAGAATTTCCCAGAAGTTTGGATGGTCACGGACCAGCTAGCCTGGCAAAGACAGCAGCAAACAACACAAGAAGGAGAGACGGAGACTCTGCCTCATGAGACTCAACACCGGACACGTCATCTGACCTGTACGTATGAGCATATACACATCATGCGCATGCATGCGTACGCACGTGTGCAGACATACACCCACACAGGAGCTTGATCCTTATCAACCATGTAAATGCTGGGCGGGAGAGGTTTCGCACCTACAATCCTGATGTGGAGAAAGGATCTCTGAGGCGAGTAAGCCACCCTGCCTTAGTGGAGAGTGACCAAGAAAGACACTCATTGTCAACCTATGACCTTCTCCGGCTATGAATGTTCCTACACATGCACATACACACATACATAAATCTTCATGAGGCATTCTGAAGTCTTATTTGTACATTTGGTACCAGGTCTTGCTCTGTGTAAAGAAGTTTGAAAGTACAAACTGTGTATTTCTGAGGAAAAAATCCCAAGACTGCAGCTTTTAACTCTCTGACCTGATGTTTTCTATATTTTCACTACTCTCCAGTGTAAAAAGTTCTGAACTAAATTACAAGAGCTGCTATTAGGTGTTCGCTAGCCTCAGTACCACCTTGGGGGAAGGTTGAAAGCCCTGTCCTTGGCTCCTGACCCGATATGACTCTTCATACCAGCTGGCTGGGGCCCTTTTATTCAGTCTACACATTTCCCATCTACGACCACTGTCTGGGTTTCAGAGCCGTAGAATTTCCCACCTGAAAGCTTGTTGGACTGGCACTAGCCTGTTTGCTCTATCTGTTCTCCAGAGGGTGGGCCATGTTATGTGTCAAGCTGGGAAATAGGTTCATATTTCATGGAAGTGATTCTTCTGGGGGGAGGGGTGGTGGCAGGACATATAAAACTTAATTTAAAGGCTATGTTACCATGGAAGCTCATGTAATGTGTAAGCTGGTTCCATGGGACAATAAGGGCCAAGTAGCACGAGCATTAATGAATTAGTTGCTTTCTCGTTGCTGGACAAGAGGAAAGGGTTGGTTTTTTGGCTTATGTGTTTGAGGGAAGTCCATCAAGGCAGGGGAAAGCAGGGGAGGAGCAAAAGAGCGCCATTGCTTTGTCGCATCAACAGTGAAGAAGTGGAGAGAGTGGCGGATGCTCCTGTTCAGCGAGATGTACCTTCAGATACAGCCCAGGACCCTCAGCTCATGGAATTATGCCACCCAGAGTTAGGGTGGTTTCCCACCTCAATTAATGTAATCTAGAAAATCCCTAACAGATGTGCCAAGAGATTTGTTTCCATGGTGATTCTAAATCCTGTCAAGTTGATCAACCATCACAACTGAGGAACTCAACACAAGCAGAAGGCCTGAGGCTGAGGAATGATTCTCCTCCGCTGCTATCTGGTAGCGTGGACCTCTGAAGGCTACGGCACCACAGATTTGATCTTTGCTTTCTAGTCAAGAACGCAGGATGGAACCCACTTCATTTAGAAGCTTGCTAGCTTAGCTTAAACATGTAAATAACACAATGGTTTCCTTTTTTTAAAACAAAATTCCTTTGTTCCATACCCTGCAAATAATAGTTCAAGTCCCCAAGCTACAAGTTATAAAAATTCATGTGCTAGCCATGGTGGTGCATGCTGTTAATCCCAGCACTTGGGGGGGGTGGGCAGAGAAAGGAGGAATGCCTTGAGTTTGAGGCCACCATGAGACTACATAGGGAATTCCAAGTCAGCTTGGGCTAGAGTAAAACCTTACCTCAAAAAAACAAAAACAAAAATGCAAAATAAAAAATAAAATAAAGTAAAAAAAAAATTCTTGTTTTCTTCTTCAGGTACAGGGACTTTAAAGAGGAAGTTTTGAAAAGGGAAACATTTCAGAAGATGAGAGAAGGGAATATGATGACCAAAAACTAGAAAGCTAATGACCTAATGCCATTGTTATAGAAAACATAGTTGGTCTGACTGTAGGAGTTGTTATGAGGACAGCCATTAATATCCAGACCACCAGACTAGCATCAGAGCTGGTCAATGGCAGCCATCTGCTTCCATGGACAGGAACCTGTATTGACTGGACTGAACACTGTGTGGCTCCTTCCCAGTCATCTTGGATTTATGTAGTTATGGAGTGCTGTGAAGTTTGCAGTAAAGATAGGTGAGGGGTTACTTATAGGAATGTGGATAAGGGGTCACTTACAGAAGCATGTATGACTCAAAGGCAACTGCATCACTAGAAAGCCCACCCCAGCCTGGGTGACTGACTGCCAAGGGTAGCCACATCTCCAGTGCTCACCTTACAGGCAGCTCAGTGGAAGAGTCTCTTCTGCCAAACAGTCCTTATTTCTTACATAACTTTGTAGGAAGACCTTGTGAATATTGTAAGGCCCAGGAACTTTCTAAGACTTCTGAGGTGTTTCAATCTTCTTATTTCCTGAGCCCAAATGAACTTCCTGAGTCTTAAATTTGCTATACAACAGAGGTGGTTATAGCATATTACATGCAGCATCTGCAATTGCATGCACGTTCAATTATTCTACTCTGGTATATATTTTTTCTCTTTGTGTTTTTTTTTTTCCCTTTCTTTTTCTTCTTTCCTTTCCCTTGGAGCTGGCTTGTAACTCCCAGTCCCTGGATGAAGTTAACACCCACAATGAGCTGTTGATCAGAGAGACCTACAAAGTTTCCCAAAACAAGACAGACTTCTGTCAGAGCATTTGATTACCCACCAGATGTTAATGGTAAGATCCTACTGCTAAGGACACCATATGCTGTCCACACAGAATATGGAGAGACCTGGCTGGAATCTGGAAGAGAGCCAGTGCCCAGACAGTCAGTCCATCTAGTGGTAGAAGATGCTACATGAGCGACTGGGGGAAAGTGGCCAACACATGTCCAAGCAACACGAGGTCTAAGCTACTCAGAAGCAAACAACCTGACGTGATACTCACACAAGTGCAATAGTGGCACACAGCCACAGTGGGTAATCAACTGCCCTTTGCTTGGCTAACAGATCTGCTCAGTAGAAAGGAACACATCAGGAATTGGGAAACAAGTCAGAATCATATCCAGATAATGACTTTACTTTCCAATATCAAACTCCTACTAATCTTGGGATACAAGAAGGCCTATGAAGTTCTCTATAAACTAATAATGGTTATCCCATTTAACCTGTGCTGACTTCACTCTCTGTTGGAGAATCTGCTTCTCTTTTTCAAATAGAAGTGGGACCTGAGGAGATTAACAACCCATCACACTTCACCATAGCCCCAGCTGAAACCACAGAGGAATTGGGGAAACAAGCAAGAGTGCTGCTTTCTCAGTGAACCTGATATCAGCACAAGGGTGAAGGAGATCAACACTGAGGACGCTCAACACCTACCAAACCAGAGATCTAGAGGCTCCTAAGAGCCCGTCACTGATGAAGACTTAAAATGAACCCAACATAGCTCAGGGAATTTGTGGAAGAGGGGGCAGAAAGATTGTTAGAGCCACAAGTTGGGAAATCATACACAGAGACATTGCCTTTTCCTCATAACTGATGGCTGCTCCTACAATGCACGATCCACAGTCCCCATGGGGGTGACCTACATCCCCAATGAGGAGGATATCTTTGGAGGAGGGGCAGGGATGAGGGAGATGATGGTACCAACATGTGCTGTTTACATATTGAGTATGCCCATAACTAATAATAAAGTAAAATAAAACTGGCATACCTAATACTCATCTGGAGGCCTGGACAATAAGGAGGGTAGGTCTTGAAGGGAGGGTAAGGGTGAGGCACACAAAACTGAACCCAAATGGAATTGGTACCATAGTATCCTATATCCTAGAAGACAGACTAAAAGGTTGAACTCTCATCAGGACATTAAGGGAGCACCTGAACTGAAGGGCCCTGGAGAGGGTGAGATGAAGCCTAACCTTAAATTTCTCCTGTTTCTTTCTTTCTTTTTTTTTTTAAACTCTGGCATATTATATCTAAAGATATATTACCAGGTATACTGATGCACATTCTTGTATTCTTTTATAGATACATATATTGGTTTATATAGAACCAAATAAAGCATGCTTTGAGGTAAGAAATTTTGTCTTTGATTTTCTGAGTCATTCCACTGCTGAACCCAGTGTATAAGGTATATAGCAGAGGTTAAGTACTTGAGTTTAAGTTAACTAACACTAATACCTTTGTGTGACAGTTTTCTTTTCTTTCTTTCTTTTTTTTTTTTTTTTTTTTTTTTTTGGTTTTTCGAGGTAGGGTCTCATTCTACCCTAGGCTGACCTGGAATTCACTATGGAGTCTCAGGGTGGCCTCGAACTCATGGCGATCCTCCTACCTCGGCCTCCCGAGTGCTGGGATTAAAGGCGTGCGCCACCACGCCCGGCTCTGACAGTTTTCTTTTTATCTTAGTATATGCATTATAACTTTTGAGCAACTTGCTTTGAGGATTAAGATAGTAAATATGAAACCACTTGAGAATAAGCCATATGCAAATTCAAGATAATTTGTTATGATGGAATTTTCAAAAATTAGCATTTAAGAATAGCTTATATATTTTATTTTCTCAATATTTGGCTCCTCATCTACTTGTAACTTGTAAGAAAACAACAGGATTCAGAATCGTATGCTGAATCCTGACATATTGAAATCAATAGTTAGCAAATGTGTGCCTTGAATGTTTTCAATCAAGTTAAGTGAAAATAGTGTTTCTGTGGTGGACAAATGGAAAAATTGATCAGCAGGGAAATCTCTTCTGAGATCTGAGTGCTGTGTTCTCCAGTGACGCTGAAGCTTTGAGGACCACACTTTGAACACGGAGCACCCTTTGCTTAGACATACGAGGACTGACTTGGGCGCCTGTTTGTTCTTTCCTCTATAAGCCTAGCCATGCCTTTGCTTCCAACCCTGCAAAAACTTCAGGATTTTCAAAATGCTAATGGACAACTTTCCAAATTGAAGAAGTTTATAGGTCCTTTCTCAGAACAGTATGTTTAAATATTTATAACAGAATTACAAATGCAATCATGTAGGGAGAAGTAGACATTTAAACATTAAAACTAAAAACTTAAGTATATGTACTTATCTATACATCTATACCTTTATTTTTAAAAATATTTATTTATTTATTTGAGAGAGAGACAGAGAAAATTGGCAAAGTAGGGCCTGTAGCCACTGCAAATGAACTCCATATGAATGTGCCCCTTGTGCATCTGGCTTACTTGGGTTCTGGGGAATTGAACCTGGGTCCTTAGGTTTTGCTGGCAAGGGCCTTAACTATTGAGCCATTTCTCCAACCCTATACATTTATTTTTAAAATCAAGCCCAGTTACTGCTATCAAATGGTTGATGAGTACAAACCATGTTTCATGATATTTGTATAATTTTCTGACATTTTTCTTCATGACAAAGTCATGTATCACTAATAGTTCCCATCTAAATTCATGAATATTAAGTTTATTCACAGACTTCTTCAGGATCTGCAGGGGCCACATTAAGAAACCCTAATATAAATAGTGGCACAGTTTTGTTGTTTGTTTTAGTGTTGTGTATGTGTTCATGTGTGCGAGCATGGACAAGCATGTGCATACTGTAATGTAGAAGTCAGAGGTCAGTCTTTGGGTGTTGGTCCTCATCTTCTACTTCCTTTGAGGCAGTTCAATTACTTTTCATCAGGCTAACAGGCCTCAGAGCTTCTCGTGGATTCTCTTCCATTTTTGGCCATAGGGGTGGCTTGGATTACAAATCCCTGCCACAATGTTGGGTGTTTACATGGGAGCAAGGATTGTGCATTCAGGTACTCACGCATATTCATACTCATGTGGCAAGTGCTTTAGCCACTGAACCATCTCTCCAGTGCCATGTAGTTTAAGTTTATTTTAATTTTTTTATTTATCTGTGACTGTGTGAGAGAGATAGACAGATTATGGGTGTGCCAGAGCCTTTTGCCACTGTAAATGAACTCCAGGCTTACGAACCACTTTGTGCATCTGGCTTTATGTGGGCAGTGGAGAACTTAATTCAGGCTGGGAGCTTTTGTAAGAAAGTATCTTTAATCCCTGGAACATATCTCCAGCCCTAATTTAGGTGTTGTTTTTTTTTTGGGGGGGGGGTCGTTGAGGTAGGGTCTCATTCTAGCCCAGGCTGACCTGGAATTCATATGGTAGTCTCAGGGTGGAATCAAACTCACAGTGATCCTCCTACCTCTGCCTCCCAAGTGCTGGGATTAAAGGCATGAACCACCACATCCGGCTTCCTAATTTGGGGTTTGAACATCAACTCAAATTATCAGAACTTTTGCTCCTCTGAGGTTTATTCATTGTTAATCTAGTGGCACCTCTTCCACTGAGGTCCAGTAGGTCCTGTAAAGATGTGGTGAGGAAGCTGCCAGCGCTCTGAATCTCATGCTCCACTAGGTTCTCTTTATGGGAACATTTACCAGATGGTTTCACTAGGCCCCTCCATGAACTCTCCTTGGAGCTACCTCTTCTCTGGGGAAGGTAGGTTGAGAGAGGGAGTTGTGTAGCCCAGGCTGACCATGGATTTACTATGTAGCTGAAGCTGAGTTGCCCTTGAATTCCTGACCCTTTTGCCTCTACCTCCCAGGTGCTGGGATTACAGGTATGTCACCATGCTTAGGTCTCCTTAGAGATTCCTGAAGACAGTTATGGGAGAGCTAGTTGTGTCCATCCATTCACTCAGTCATTCAGTATCTGTTATTGAGTTTTCTCTTGCTCAAGACTGTGGGGGCACATGAGAAACAAGGAAAGGTGGGTGTCCTTAACAAACCTTATGGTACAAACATGAGGAGGCAGAATGACAAATGGGAGAAAGAGTAGCAAGTATTTTGAGAAGGGTAAGGTCAAGGATTAAAGGTCAGTACATGAGGGGCATGGAACCTTGACCTTATAAGTCTTCAAGAGCTTTTAGTAGACATATATAAATCAGTGGGTGTAAAGATAGTTTTGAATGTATACACTTTAAAATCGTTCTTAGAAATGTATTTGTATTTTTCTCTATGGGCATTGCATAGAACAGGCAAAAGGGGATTTCAACAAGCTGTCATTGGCACCAATATCACATCAGAAGGCAGACTTGGGAAAAGTTCAAATAGAAAAGAGTTAAACTGGCTGCTTTCCTTTTGTCTTCCAGTGTTGCTGACTCAGAGTTTAGAAGACATGAATGAACAATGAAAGAGACTTGTCTTTTTCTTCTTTTCTTTTATGTAAATACTGTATCTATTATGACACAGAGTTTAGATTCTGGTAATTGATTCTTTCAAGCAAGAAGCATTAATCTCATACAGAAATGTATTTATAAAACTAAACACTTTCAGGAAAGGTTTGAGCTCACTTATATTATTAAGCTAAAAGCATTTAAGATTCAGTAACATCAAACCAGGCATGGAAGCACACACCTTTAGGTTTCAGGCTGAGGTAGGATTCCTGTGAGTCTGAGAGGCCAACCTGGGGCTCAGATTAAGTTCCAGGTCAATCTGGGCTAGAGCAAGACCTTGTCACAAAACAACCATTAGAGAAAAAAATTCAGTAGCAAGAAAGGACGTTGTATTATGACAGTTAATGCTGTATGCAGGTAGCAAAACTGATTAGCTTAAAGAAAAGAGGAATTTAACAAAAGATTTTGTCACTGTCCTAACATATGAGAAATTTAAGAATGACCAGACTTTCAGAGAGGTAAAAGCAGGGCAATAACAAGGATCTGAGTACACAGGGGCCATCTCTTTGGGAAGTTGTAATCCAAAGGTGGCACCAATCATGCCTGTCCTTGGGCCACATTCCTGGGGCATCCATCTGATGGGTCTTGGCAAATGAGAGCAAGAATAGGGAGGACGTGCCAACTCACTTGTTGGCATTTTGATCCTTAATTTAACATACCAATAAAGATAGCTAATGAAAATGATAGATGCCCAAAGGGCTATTCTCTCCCTAAGGGAGAGTGATACTGGACTGGGAAAGCAGGATGCATTACTCACAGTCAATTTTATCAATTGGAAAACAAAAGGTTCTTCTCTACAGTGGTCGATGAGATCTAGTGCAGCTGGACATCTTTTTCAATATCACTACAACAGGTACTCACTCCCACTTCAATTAAAGGCCAGGGCACACTTTATTATACCAACATTCGTAACAATTTTTGCAATAATGATTATGAAAGGTAGCTAATTTTAATTACATGCCTTCTTGACAATTTCACTTCTTAGAATAATCACATTAATATCATTTTTATATAAATGATATAATATACATTGTACAACCTGTAGTTAACATCACACATCAAGAAAAAGTACTTATTATTTTTTTATCATATGAAATATAAAAACCTTTTCTTTGTACTTCATGGTATATTGAACTTATTCAATTCTCACTGTAATTCACTTATACTCATATCTGGTTTTGGCTTGTCTTATTCTTCTCCTAGGATTCAGTGATGTGGAGAAAGGGAGAAGTTGTTAGGTGTTAAATACAAATTAATGTTAAAGCATAGCTGATGAGTCAGGGTGGTATTTCTGAGGAGGATGACTCAACAAAGGCTTTTGGACACAATGGCTAAAAATTAGTCAGTCTGTGAGATCTATTTACTGTCACTAATAGACTAAATGTCTTTGAGGGAAATCCCTTTGAAAGTGCTGCAGTATGACCTCTGTGAAACATGCCTTTCCAGACACTGCACTGCCATCAATTCAGCCAACAGGATGCGAGTAGTTTTCTTAGAATTTAAGTATTATCAAAAAGTATATTTGTGAATTGACTTACTTGCCAGATTGTGAATAGGTGACTTTTACTCTGTACTTGATTGTCTATAAAGTTACTTAGGGGCTGGAGAGATTGCTTAGTGGTTAAGGCACTTGCATGCAAAGCCTGAGGACCCAGGTTCGAATCCATAAGCCAGATGCACAAGGTGGCACATGCATCTGGAGTTTGTTTGCAGTGAAGGCCCTGGTGTGCCCATTCTCCCCACTCCCCCATGCCTCTTTCTTTAAAAAAGAAAAAAAAAGAGAGAATAAAGTTTCTTAGTACAAAAGACTTAACTTCTGTAATTTCTGCTCTCTGATTGGATAGTAAGGACAATATTAGTGCCTATTTAACAGAGTGTCATCAAGTACAACAAACATTTCCAGTACGGAGAATAGTACTGTAACCATAAGTGTACGCTTAACAAATAATAGCAGGTATCATTTCTATGAAGCAACTTTCCAAAACGTTGACGGCTTCATGAAATTTTCTCAGCCTATTTGGGAAGAGTCTTTAATTTTATCACACCACTGAATTTTACCTGCTTCCCAATTCGTGTTGCAATTCTTATTCCCTAAACCCATCAAGTTCATTCTCCAAGTTATCTTTAATGTGTAATCAGCTGTATGCTTCCCACTCATTTTTTCATAAGGCAATGACCTGGCACATTCCCTTCATGGTCAGGCAACAGGGTGCCAAAAAGATCAACCAATTCCCTTGACATTTCTCCCTGTTCCTCAGGGGCATCTGCCTGCCTTTTCTGCCTCATCACCTTTAGAGAAATCTTCTTTTGTTCTCATGATTGCCAATGAGTACTGCTCTCAGAGATTGCCAGGTAATGCCCTGGCATGCCCAGTGCTGACAGACAGATTCCATGGAAGGACTAGAAATGAGATTCATTCTTATCTGGACACAGTCATGATGGGAAAGATGGCTAGTTTGGGAAATAATAAGTACATTATACAGAATCATGAATTCTTACCCTATTACTATCTCAGAAGATGTCAAGATATCTTTCTGAAATTTTTTTCAGATTATTTGAGTGGCATCAGTTTTTATGGTATTCATTTTCTTAAGATCTTAGGAATATACTTTGGCTTATGGGTGCATTGTGTCTGTCAAAAAATATTCCTTAGTTGACATCACTTTGCTAGATGCATCAGTTGTTATGACTTGCCTCTTACTACTAAATAGAACCTAAAGGATTATGGGAGAGAGATCTGATTGACTGACTGATCAAATAGTTGCTTGAGAGAAGGAATAATCATATAAAGGACAGTTGTTACACTCAAAGAGAAAAAAATGAGAAAGTCTATGATTTGAAATTTTATAACTAGTTTTTTATTGTAGTCCTATTTAATACCTTTTAAAATACATTTATTTAAACCTGCTTTCATTCATATCTTTAAAATAACTATGAATTGCGCTTCTGTTTAAACTCCCATGTGAGCGACAATAAAACTGAGATAATAGACTACTAATTGACAGGACAGAAATTGAACCTGACTCTGATTCAGTCTAGGTTTGTGTACTTAATTCCTCTTCGATGCTACAGCACCTTCTCTAAATAAAGGCTGATTGCTTTTCTCCACAAGAATTTTTAGAATGATACTACTAATAGTCCTTACAAAGTTTTGCTTTGCTCTCCCTTCACAGTTAGCCATAGATCAGCAATCTCATGTGTGATTTAGTTTCAGACGACTCTTGTGCAAATGGAGAGTGTAGATACAGCCCAAGCTAAAGACAGAGTTGGAAAAGAAAGTTCTCTTTTCCCTGGGGGTCCAAGAAACTCCCTGCAGAGTATGCCCTGGGCTCTGGGCATCTTTCCAGGCTAAGCTGCCCACAGTCCTTGCTCCATCCATCCTGCTGGCTCTCAATGGCAAACTCAGTATTTTGGACCCTACTCTTGTACTTTGCTCAGTGGACTTGAAAATTGGAGATTTCCTTGCTTCCTGGTTCTTCTTGGGCCTGGAAAGCAGAGTTGGGATTCTTCTTTTCTTTCCCGTTCAGCAAAAGGACAACCCACCAGTTACCATGCCTTGTTCAGCTCTTGGAATGCAGCCTGGGTCAACAGGCCCTGGAAAGGGTTTAACATCCTTGGCTTATTTCTTCCCTCAATTGATTGAAGAAACAAAGAGAGGGAAAACTTGACATATATTATTCTAACTCTAAAATTTGTTTTAAAAAGGCTTGACTCTTCCATCACCACTGACAGATTTGACAACAACTAATAAGTATACAGGAAAAATGTGTCCCTCCTGCTAAAGAGTGAGCCCACATAGCAGTTACTAGGTAGAATGTTACTGTTCGATAGTTTGAATACTACACATACTCAGAAAGCCCATGGCTGCTACTTAGATAATCATGCTTAATTGTGCTAATACAGAAATAGTGCATGGCACGTTTTAATCAGCATCTCTTCTCTTATTCCTGAGTGCATAGCTAGACTATTTACCAGTCTCCCTTGTAATTCTTTGTGGCAAGGACATGAACTCTTCCACTCAGGTCTTCTTAAATACCTTTCTTACTTCTGGCTTCCTAAGATGGAGCAGGGCACAGCCACTCTGAAAGGACAACAGAGACTTGGTCATCCTCTGACACTGAATAGCTCCATAGATTGAGCTGCTATTGCTGTGAGCACCTCACCCTGATCTTCAGCCAAAAGAGAACTAAACTATTATTCCTTGAGATTTTGACTGTAGCAGTTACTGGAAAAAGCCTATCCTATCTGAAAGAGCATGCATGGAGAAGGCCTGGCAGGAAGTGCCAACCCTTCCCCATGGCTTTCTGTTACCTTCAACCCAGCTTGACATGATCAATAACTTGCCAAATACTAAATCTTCTGGCCATTAGTAGAATAGAACAACACAATGCAGATGGATACCTATAGGTTACAGGCAAAATTAAAATAAACTTGAGTATATCTATGAAGGCAATAGTCCTTAACTAGAAGTGGGGCATTTTCTCTAATTTAACAGAAAAAAAATGACAAATTCATCTCAGTGATATGAATAACTATACCATATGCTGTATATGAATAACAGAGAGAACAAAGAATGTGTTTGTGTGTGTGTGTGTGTGTGTGTGTGTGTGTGTGTGTGTGTGTGTGTGTGATATGTGTATTCTTACGCATGTGTTGCTGGAGTCAGAGGAAAAAGCTTGGGGTGTCCGTCCTCATTTTCAACCTTGTTTGAGGTAGGATCTCATTGTCTACTCTGGCATCTACCAGTCTAGCTAGTCCACAAGCTTCCTGGGTTCTTCTGGCTCTGCTTCCCATTTTGCCCATAGGCACACAAGTATTACATCAGATAGTACTACTGTGTCTAGTTTAAATGGGTTCTGAGGATCTGAATTCCAGTCCATAGTCCTAAAGTTAATAAGATCATTAATGATATATGAAAAACAATTTTTTCATATTATAATTCACTTTATTTCAGGTGGAAAATAGTATGATACATATGTGAAGCTTTGATGACTTTCCTACACACAGAAGGTGACAGCTGTGTTACATATTCCTTCTGAGTATTATTTAATTGCTCTGCTTTGTTGAGAATTTACCTCTTGATCCTGTAAGACCATGCTGTTAGACAATGAATATTTATATCTTAAATTATAAAGTTTATGACATAGGGAAAAGACATAAATGAAACTTATTTGTGACTATGAACTTCAAGTAGTAGGGTGAACTAACGTCTCCAAAGATATCAGGTCCTAATTCTCAAAATGCATAAATCATACTTTATGTAAAAAAATCATCTTTGTAGATATGGCTGAATTAAATATCTTGAATCTTATGCTGGATTGTCAGAGTGAGCCCTACACACAGGCATATATTTACTTCTACAATGGAGGCACATGAAGGTTTGACACCCAAAGAAGATGATGAGGTGGTATGAGCACAGTAGAAATTGGTGTGATGCAGCCCCAAGTCAAAGGACATGAGAAGTCATAAGAAACTGGAAAAGACAAGGTCCACATTGTCCCTTAGATGCATCTGAGAGAACATGATAATGTTGATTTGGGAGGGTTGGCTTACAGAACCTCAGATTTATAGAGACTTGCTTATTTTCTTTTTAACATGGGACAACCTAGTCTTTAAAAGTTAAGACCTCTACAAACACAAAAAAAAGGTAGGATGATGGCACATGCCTTTAATCCTAGCACTTGGGAGGCATAGGTAGAAGGATCACTGTGAGTTCAAGGCTACCCTGTGACTACAAGTGAATTCAAGGTCAGCCTGGGCTAGCATGAGACCTTACCTTGAAAAAAAAAAAAAAAAAACAACCTTAAAACCTCAAAGAGCAGAGTAGAATGTATACTTCAGAGAGAGAATAGGGAGATTAAGAGACTTAATCCAATAAAATCATTCCCTCTTCCCCTTAGGGTCAGAGATAGTGGGAACAGTGTGCTATCAGAAGTCTCTCCACGTGGAAGGAAATATGAGAAGGTGTGGAAATGAAACATTACTGAGGCTGCAACTCAATATGGACCCAGATTTAATAGCTAACTGTGTACAGGGACAGTGACAAACTGAGTGGAAGACTGCTTGAAAAGCCAATGATCACCGTCACAGCTAATCAAATCTGAATTTGAGATTTTGGACAGTTTCCAAATTCCAAATGAGCCTAATTAAGTACCTAAGTACTGCATTATTGTCTGAGTTCTCACAAGTACCTTCCTTTCCCTCTTCTATCCCCATATCCCTTAAAATAAAAATAAAAAAAACTCTGCTCAAGGAGACTCTGCTTTAAATAATCCTGCACATGAAATTACTTTTATAAATATTTTTGTTATTATAGAACTAAAAATGTGAGTCTTAACTCCTTCATAAACAGACATTGCTAGATTGCCTACTTTTATTCCCCAGATAGTTCTCATTTGAAAATCAACAGCTCATTATAGTGTTAAAAGCCTGTGACCTCAACATGAGGTTGCAATAGCTCAGTTGCTATCTATTTGTCTTGGTAGATTTATTTACCCTGTCTTTCCTAAGGTTATTTTAGCAACATTGTGTTATTTGTAATAAAAGTTGTTCTTGTTTCCACATTAGGGCCAAAATGGATTGAGAAATAACATGAACAAATACCTTGAGCTTGTATAGCTCCTTTCACCCAAAATTCTTTACAAATGCTAACCTGTTATCTCCTTAGCATTTCAGATGGCTTTGTGACAATGAGAATTATTGCCATGTTTTGGAGGGAAAGGGGAAAGCATGAAATCTGCCTCTAGAAAGTAGAGCCTTGTCATTAATATTATATATTATTTCCTCAGTGAGCTTGTGGGCTACATCTCTCTCTGTTTATTCTAGGTGCAAATGAAGGTAACTGGGAGCATTGATTGGATTCCTGGGCTCCTGCTCACTGATTCACATGTGACATAAACAGACATTGAAGTACCTACTGTGTGCAGGTCCTAGTGCATTATACTCTATTTTGGGGATTCCCAAAACTTTGAAGTTTGAGTGAAGGTCACAGTTGAGGTGTTACTTCTGCTGTCTTTGCAAGTATGCTCTATTAAAGGGGCATTAAAAAAATCTCAGAAAAATGATTATGTCCTCCCTAAGCAAAGGAATGCCAACATTTCCAAAGGTTATGGAAGAATCTCATTGACCATTTCACTTCTCCGTGTGAGGCTTCCTGTCTTCCCATGTGGCTTCCTAAAACTGAAAAATTATCTTCTAGGCAATTTCAAAATATTAGAGATCATTCGTTTCAAGACCTCTTGTTGGAAACCACAGAAACTATGAGCCAATAATGCCAGCCACAAAGACAAGCTGTTTTGGTGACGTGAAATACTTGAAGCTATACAAAAATCTCAACATACTTAGCCTTTAAACAATGCCAGAACTTCTAAGTATCTTTTTCTTTGCTTATTGTTTGTTTCAGTACATACCCTGGCTGATGATCTTTCTTGACTTAGCCTTCAAAATGCTGGGATGACAGGTAGTATACCCAGCAGTTCCAACTATCTTCACTTCAAATTTCTAATAAATTGGTGTTCCCTGAAATTTTTTTTTACTAATTTCTCATTTTTAAAACTTTAATTTTGTATCATTAAGTAGGGAACTTACAATTTATTTTAAGTTGGCTATGCATTCTTTTAAATTTTATGTTACAAACTAGAAGGATCCATTGATGACCTGGAAGCATATTTATTAAAAATATTGATTCATTTGAGAGAGACAGAGATAGAGAGAGACAGACACACACACAGATTTTGGGCATGCTGAGAACTCTATCCACTGCAAACAAATTCCAGATGCATGAGCCACTTTGTGCATCTAGCGTTATGTGGGTACTAGGGAATCAAACCCAGGCTGTTAGGCTTTGTGACCAAGCACCTTTAACCTTTGAGCCATCATCCTGCCCCCTATTATTTTATGACTGTCCTTTGCCTTTTAATTCAAAATACTTTACAAGCACTACTTTCATGACTTCCAAATGAAAATGAGTTTTTTAAGAGAAAAACAAAATTTTGTTTTCTTCATTTAGAATTTGTTATTCATTGCACTGGTTGAGTTCTGAACCTCATAACAGCCTAGATAGACAACAACTTATGACCTACATCTTCTCAACAACATTCTTAGTTTCTCATATAAATCAGAATTAACTTTGGGAGAAACATTTCTATGCCCAGTGCCATATAGAATATGAAATCTGAAAAGTAGTGGCCTGACGTTAGGGTGCAAAAGTTACAGTTGAGAGACTAAGAAATAAAAATTTTAAAAAAGGAACAGGAGAGGAATAAAGTAAACAGACCTCATACTGTGTGTGCTAAAATATTTCACTGGACTGCAAAGGCCCTTTTCATTACAGGAGTATCCTGTTTGGGAAGACTTAATGAGAAACCTAAACCTGAAAGACAGTCACGGTGAGTGTGCCAGAGCAAGTTTAGGCAGAGGAATGCTTGAAAAGTCTTGGAAGGTAACATTTTTGAGAATTACTAATACAAACCATCGACAGATACAACTTAAAAAAAAATCAGTAGTTGCCCATAATTCCCTTTCTGGGTCTGGCACACATAGAAACTTGAGTCTATTTTAAAAGGTTTTATTCTGACTATTTAAAAAAAGTCATTTCATTAAATTGGATGTCATGGCACATGTTTGTAGTCTCAGCACTTGAGAGACTGAGGCAGGGGGATTGTCAAAAGTTCAATGCCAGTTTTTTCTTTCACCATCTATTATGAGTAGTTTGGGTTGGAAGCCATAGGTTCTTAGACTTTGCAGTGTTTCATTCCAGGCCCTTCTGGCTTTCAGGGTTTCCACTGAGAAGTCTGAAGTAATTCTGATGGGGTTACCTTTAAAAATGATGTGCTGTTTTTCCCTAGCTGCTTTTAGGATTTTCTCTTTGGTGTCAGTGTTTAGAGTCTTAATGACCATACGTCTTGGAGAGTTTCTCCTTTGGTCTAGTCTGTTTTGAGTTCTGTTAGCTTCTTGTATCTTGATGGGCCTTTCTTTTGAGAGGCTGCATTGTGAGTATTGGTCAAGCCAGAGCTACATGGCAATACTCTGTCTCACCTCTCACCCTGGTGACAAATGTCTTAGTTTTAATAGGCATTGTAGCACACTTAACTCACAGTTTAAAAAAGTTTAAAAAAATCACTTAGAGATGAACAATAAAAATTCCCATTTATTTTGGGTATTTTCCAGTGTATAATTAATATGCCCATCTGTTCATGTGATCAAAATCACAATGTACATACACTGGTTGAAAGTAATTAAATTTATAAAATGATAATTAAATTTATGAAAATAACCCACTGATCAAGCTTTCTTTTTTAAGATTGACCTCTAGGGAGGATCAATCTGTGGAATTACACTCAACAATTACGTATTCTGCCTAGCACAATGCTCTGCTTTCTTATTGGAGTAGGGAATGGGACAGAAGCAGGAAGCTCATATCTTCCTCATGGCTGTATGGTCATGAAATTGACCACATGGAGAAACAGAGACTGGAGACTGCACGTTCATGTTTCTCCGTTGGTGAGTTCTTTAGTAGTTGCCCAGTATGTACCGGGGACAGTAAGAGAATGTGACACCAATCCAGCTCTCCAGCAACTCACGGCGTGAGGGCTGTGAAACCCAAAGTCCTGGAACAGTGTGCTAAGGACCACAGCAGAGTACATACAAGACATTATGGTAACCCATAATCCAGGCTGGCTCAGGAAGTCTTTGGAAGACATTGAGTACAAGAGTGATTCAACAAAGCTGAGAGGTGACTAAGAGTTGGATAGCCACCAAGGAAGGAATGCATCAGCTCAGGAAGGCAGAATAGCATGGGCAAAGTGGCTCAGCCAGGTGCAAGCACAGCCAAGAGGAAGCCCTCATGGAGAGCAGTGAGGGGCCAGCACACACAGAGGAGACTTGAGAGGTCACAACCAGTGCTTGAAGGACCTTGTAAACTATGGAAGAAAACAGGCGTTTTAATAGCAATGGGATCTCTAAAACTGAAACTGGAACAGATTATAATTTTACTGGAACTCTTATCAAAGAGAGTTGCTTTCTTAATGCTACCTGTGATTAATTGATTTGCTTCTCAGATTCCATTATGATGTCAAATTCCTCACTCACATTAAACTGACTATTCATAGTAACCTTTCAAGTTGGTATTATCTTTCCCAACTGAACAAAGGGAGGTTAAATCATTTACCCAGTCACCTAGCTGGTAGGTGCACTCAGAGGAAGAACTATTTTTCTACAAGGCCCACGTTCTTTCCAGTGGACCAAGTTGCCCTCCAATCATACTCAAAACTAGCTGTTGGATGAGCATGCCAGAATTTATTTGAAACCTAACTAGACTGGAGGAGCTTCAGAAAAGGGGGAAGGCGTGACAAGCATAGGCGGTAAACTGGGTGGGGGGAGGGGTCAGAGTTGAGTGAATCGATTCCTTTTAGCCTGAGCTTGTATTGTGTTTAGGGGTGCTTAAGTGGGTTCTTATGCTCAAGGATTTGTAACCAACTGATGTAATAATACTTTTAGAATGTGTGTGTGTGTGTGTGTGTGTGTGTGTGTGTGTTTACAAAGGGGAGTTTGATTATTTTGGCAACTCCAAGTAGTATCTACTCCTTACATTGTTTGAGTTTCTAGGTTCCCTGTGCTTTTCCAAATGCCAGTTGTGATCTTTCTAACCAGTAGTCTTTGATTTAGATGAGACCATCTAAAGGAAAATTGTCACTAAGTTTTAATAAAGTGGTAAAGGCAGAGAGGTAGCTTATGAGAGCTCTGTCAAGATTTAGGTTCCCGTGTTCATGTGCAAGAGCATGTGGAGACCGTAGGTAGATGCATCTTCCTCTGTCGCTCTCACCTTATTCTTTGAGACAGGGTCTCTGGCTGAACCTAGAGCCCACAAATTTGGCTCGACTAGCTTAGTGTTTGAAGTCCCTGATTCCTGTACAAGGATAGATAGGTACTCATAGAAGCTTTCAGTGAAGTAATAACTGTTTAATAACATTTGTTCCAGGTGACTAAATGGGGCTGGGGAGATGGTACCATCAGTAAGGTGCTTACTGTGCAAGCATGAGGGTACGAGTTCAGACCCACAGTGCCCACATAAAAAATCTGAGCACGGTAGTGTGTGCCTCCAAACCCAGCACTGGGGAGATGGAAACCAGTAATCCCTGTGTTCACCGGTTAGCTAACCTAGCCAAAATGCTGAGCTCGAGGTCTAGCCAGAGATTCGGTCTCAAAGACTGAGGTGGAAGGGGCTGGGGAGATGGCTCAGTGGTGAGAAAATGTTTGCTTACAAAGGTTAAGGTGGAGAGGAGCTGAAGAAGACATGGTGTCAACCTCTTGCTGTCAATCATCATGCATGCACACACATACATACAATAAAGGGAAAAAAGTGTCCATTCTATGCTTATGAGATAAGGTGTATCCATTTACAATTAAAAAGTTTTCAGATAAGAATTCTTTTCAGGGAACATCTAGTCAAATCTTTCTATTGTTGTTTTAAATGTTTTTTGTGGCATGTTTACATATATGTATTTATATGTGTGTAGCTGTACATGTGTGTACCCTGAAAGTATGTGTGTGGAGGCCAAACTGAGGTTATTTATCTTTTGCAGTTTCTTTTCCAACATATGTGTTTTTCAATTAATTATCTGGTGGGTGTGTGTGTGTGTGAGAGAGAGAGAGAGAGAGAGAGAGAGACAGGGACACAGAGAGAGAGAGAGTGAGAGAGAGAGAGAGAGAGAGAGATTGAGAAATGAACCAGGGCCTCCTGTCACTGCAAAGATACTCCAGATGCCTGAGCTTATTGGTGCATCTGGCTTTATGTGAGTACTGGGAATCAAACCTAGGCCATCAGGCTTTGCAAGCAAGCTTATTTAACCGCTGATTAATCTCTCCAGATCCCTCCGTATGTTTTTGAGTCAGGGTCTGTCACTGAACGAAGACCTAATCCAGTTGGCTAGAACAGCTACCAGCAAGCCCTAGGGATTCATCTGTCTCTACCTTCTTAGCTCTGGGATTATAACAGTAGACTTGGCAATTTTACTAGCGTTCAGGGGTTCAGGGGTCCTCATGCTTGCCTAGCAAGTATTTACCCACTCAGCTATCTCTCACATCTCAATCCTTTGTTTTGTAAATTAGGGGCACTGAGATTTAGATAAGCATGGGGACATATTTAATGTAATTCTCTGATTCTTTGGCCAGTTGTTTTACCCTAAGTGTATCTGTCTTATAATTAATTATAACAATGATTAGGCTAATCAAGTTAGTAACTCAATTTGATTTGAGAAAAAAATCTAAAAAGCTTATGTATGTTATTCTTTCCCTTCCCTTCTCTTCCCTTCCCCTTTTCTTCTCCTCTCTTCCCTTCCTTTTCTTTCCTTTTTCTCTTTTCTTGGTTTATTTTTTATTTATTTATTTGAAAGTGACAGACAGAGAGAGAAAGAGGCAGATAGAGAGACAGAGAGAGAGAGAATGGGCACTCCAGGGCCTCCAGCCACTGCAAACGAACTCCAGATGCATGCACCCCCTTGTGCATCTGGCTAACGTGGGTCCTGGGGAATCGAGCCTCGAACCAGGGTCCTTAGGCTTCACAGGCAAGCGCTTAACCGCTAAGCCATCTCTCCAGCCCTCCTTTCCTTTTCCTCTCTCCTCCTCCTCTCCCCTCCTGTCCCCTTTCCTTTCTCTTCCCTTTGACTTTTTCTCTTTCTTTCATTTCTTTCTTTTTTATACTAAATATTAAACTTTCAGTATGCCAGTCAAGTACTTTACCATTGAGCTATGTTTCAAGCCCCAGCTCTTTTTTTTATTTTTTATTTTGAAACAAGGTCTCGCCAAGTAGCTCAGGTTAGTCTTGAGCTTTCAAACCTCCCATCTCAACCTCCCAAGTAGCTGCAGTTACAGGCCTGTGCCAACGGTCCCGACATTGTTTCTCTATGAAATTAAACTGCAAAACTCTAACTCATGGCAGCATAAATAATTGATCAAATAGAATAAAGTGCAGCCTCTTTAATAGACAACATAAAATGTAATATTTTGATATTTTCTTTTTTGGGAGTGCCTGCCCAGCTCTGTCTTCTTGGACTCAGCAGCAGTGAGGAATGATCCAATGTGGGAATAAGACTTGTTGAGGAAGTGCTTGGTAAAAAAAAAATCGTGTTTGCTTCATGGAGAAGCATATCCAGTTATTTCGGCTCACCTGGTTTGACTGCAGAGTTACTTCACTGTGAGGAAGCAGAGCGTTTGACATCTTGCTCACCTTCTGTGTGACCCCTTCCTGCCACACCTCTGTTAGGAGACAAAAACAAAACCCAGAGCGGAGAATTCCCAAGGGCTGAGGGCCAGGTAATCCTTTCAGAACTACTCTCACCTGATACTCCCTGACTAAGGTGGGACTCAGAGTCTGAGGAAACTAAAATCCCTCTTTCTTTTCTTATTTTCTTTATTCCTCCTTGCCTCCGAATAACCATCACACAATTTCAAATACTTTATATGTTCTCATGATAGCTTCCTCTCCTACTTCGTTTTGTGAACTACTCTCTTCATAGAAAAATGAATGACAACCCACGATTGTGGAAGGCTCAGAGTTGGTGACCCAGGACTGTTTAAAAAACTTTTAAAAACTTTAAACTTAAAAAAAAACGTTTGTCTTACACTTGCCAGGAAGCAGCTAACTGAAATCTTAAAACTCTTCACAATCATGGTAAATTTTTCCAATCGTGCTGCACAAAAAAGACATGAGAGATGAGATGTGAAGGCTGGTGCCTTCACATCCAGTGTGAGAGAGGTTTTCTGACAGGGAAACCCTGTGGCCCTCCTACCTGGAGAGGACATCAGACTTTGGATCACTTTCTTTCCTTGTGCTGGGAACAAGAGGCAGTCCAGTCTTGAAGAGAATCCCTAACTCTTTGGACTTAAACGGAAAGACTTTACAACTCTCATTGAACTTTATGTCTATGGTTTCCCAGAACTCCCAGTTGGATGTTGACATTTAACACTTTTCCCCCTGCCCCAAAATTTATTTAGTGAATAGTTTTCTGGAAGTCTCTGTGATAGTCTGGCATTCCTATAGCCTTTGTGGAGAGAACTCTTTATTCTCCCAAAATTCTAATAAAAATAAAAACGTTGTGGTCATTTTGATCAGTGAGGACATGGTGCTGTGTCCCTGGAACCCTGGCTGCGCAGGGTCTGATAAAGCTGGCATGGTTATAGAACCTAAGATGCTGGAATCTGGCCGTGTGCCTTTGAACTCTTGCTCCATTAGTTACTAGCTGTACAACCCATGGATATCTGCTTTTCCGTCTTTATTTTTCTCATCCTTACAAGGGGCATAAGAGTTATAATGGTAGTTTTATTAAAAACAAGTGAATGCGCGCACACACACACACACACACACACACACACACACACACACCAGGCACATGGTACTCAAAAAACTTGCTTTTCATCATTTTAAATATAGCTCCATAGCTCCATATGAGTATGGAAAAAGATGAATGAACAAACACATACTGATCATAAAGAACATTAGGCCAATTTTTGGATGTCAAAGGTGTTCAGGCTGCCTTTAGGAAGGCTCCAGGGCATATTGCACATGACCTGTGAAACTAGACCCATGCCACTTGATGGTGCTGCCATGTACTGACCTCTCAGTGGCTCCCAGCAGTATGTTTTCTCTTTTGCCTTTTCTCTTCTTTTGTACATATGTGTAGGTTTCTTCTTGTTGTTTCTCTTTCATGAAAATGAATGTTTTCATTGCTAGAGTCTAAAGTGATTTCTTCTACTACTAGTGAGGCAAGTTCAATTTATGCTCAGATATTTGCAAATGAGAACAAGTATATTCTTTCCTCACAGGTGACTTCTACACCTAAGACTCTTGTGTGGTTAGATATGTGGAAAGTTAATGTAAGAATCCAAGTGATTAAGTCCCTCCAGAAATAGTTGGAAAACTTAGTCAAAACTGCTGTTGTTGCTGCTGCAGTTCAACTAGTATGGAAGTTTTGCAGTATTTTAAAACAGGCCTCCCAGTGTTTCTGTTTAGAGGATTTAAACAATACATATTGAGTGTGTGGCATAAGCAAAGCACTTATATAGATATGAGATTCCAAGGTCATATTCTTCAGAGAGAAACTGAGTTAGGGTAGGCATAGGTTTTCTTAAATTTGCTTTGTTTCAAGAGATTTCTGTATTCTCAGAAAAGAAAGAATATTTGTTCAGAGAAACAAAAATCCAGTTAGTTGAAATTGGAGTCAAATTTTGTAAAAAAAAAAAAAAAAAAAAAAAAAAAAAACTGTCACAGATGAGAACCTTATCTGTACTCCAATGGGGTTATAGTATTCATTCACATCTCTTTAAGATTTCAACCTACAAAAGTGTAAAGCCAAAAAGTATCTGCCTAAAAGACTAAATCCTGAGCAGAGTTTTCCAAGCTCTCACACAGCAACATCAGCCACATGATCTGCCTCCCTTGGGGGAAATCTTCTGCCAAGAGTCCTGCTTGCTGCTCATCTGGGTTCTACATAGCCCTTCCCTCACCTTTTGTCATCTGGCCAGGTTAAAACCAAGCCAACCAACACTCTCAAGTGCCAAACAGTTTTAAAAAGATTGCATGCATATTACTCATTTTATCCATATAACACCTTTTAAGTCAGGCTCTTCTCTGCTTAGGTGGGGAAACTGAGGCCCCATGGGGCTGCAAGGCTGGCAGGACTGAGTCAGGCCATTGCTATTCTGCCCCTTTGGCCTTCCTTGCTACACTGCTCCACGAAGCAAGTGGCCTGAAACATTCATCTACAGGACATGTTTTCCTTCTCTTGTTTTCACATTAATTCTGTAAAGTCTTAAAATTTTGGGAGTATAGAGAAAGATCCACTCTGTCTGAATGATCTGAATTTGATGAATGCCTTTACACAGAGTTGGTCTCTAAGTGGCATTGCCTGAAAGAGAGAAGCTGTATTACTTAGCTGTGAACAAACTATCAGAGGGAAAAAATCCCATTTGTAAAGTAGCTCCTGAGCCCCACTACTGAGGAAAAATGCATGAGCAGCTGCTTCCGGTAGAAAGTGAGAGCCTGGCAGTATAGGACATTGGGCAGGAGGCCCCACCATGTGGGACAGGAGATGTCGGTACGCAAATGGGTAAAGTTCGAGTGCTTAAGAGTAGGGTTTCAGGGCTGGAGAGATGGCTTAGCGGTTAAGCGCTTGCCTGTGAAGCCCAAGGACCCCGGTTCGAGGCTTGATTCCCCAGGACCCACGTTAGCCAGATGCACAAGGGGGCGCACGCGTCTGGAGTTCGTTTGCAGTGGCTGAAGGCCCTGGCGCGCCCATTCTCTCTCTCTCTCTCTGCCTCTTCCTCTCTCTCTGTCACTGTCAAATAAATAAAACAAACCAAAAATTATTAAAAAAGAAAAAAAAAAGAAAAAAAGAATAGGGTTTCATAGTTTCACCTGAAGGTGCCTACATTGCTTTAGTGAGAATCACATTAAACTAGCGGGTGTGGCTGTGACAAGAGGAGGTGCCAGAGAGGATTGGCGAAGGGCTTGTGTCCCCTTTGGAATCCTCAGAGGGAGCTGGAAGCCAGGGAGAGCACAGAAGCAGGATTGCTCCCCGAAGCTGCTCATAGGAAGCTCCCAGAACTGGTCTGGATGCACACCCATCGTGGAATTAGAGGAATTTGCACAGACACCTAAATTCAAGTGTCCAAGGGTCTGGGGTGGTCTCTTTTGTCATGGAGATGGACAGCTCAGTCTAGGTATATAACCTCTCCTAAGAACCGAGTTTTCCTAAAGTCCCTTATTAAGTGCAATACAACTTTAGGTTTAAAATGAGAATTGAATCATTCTCTATTTTTAATATATTTCCCCTGGGGAAACAGTCACTTTCATTGGTTAAGGCCTTCCTCAGAATCACCTCTCTCTCTCCCTCTCCCTCTCTCTCCCTCTCTTTCTCTCTCTCTCTCTCACTTTCTCTTGCTCTCTCCTCTCTCTCCTGGAAATGACCTGGGGCTCCTTACACACAAACATCGAAACCAAATAGTCATATTATCACTGTGTTCCTAACCCTAGAGACACTTAGCATGGGTGTGGGTTTGCATAACAGGGAAACTAGTATTGACCTGGTACAAATGCTAATTAAATGTTGAAAAAAATTCAGGGATAATGCTGCAATAATGCAAAGATAGGTGTGTGTGTGTGTAAATGTGGGCATGTGTGTGCACACACATGTTCACATGCATGTGTGTCTATAAGTCATCTCATTGTGTTTGATGGGTTAAAGAAAATTCAGGACAAAAACAATAAGGAAAAAACTGTTTGCCTGAATGGATAGAGGAAGTGGGTCCCTGTTCTAGGGAAGGATGTACTCAAGGTGCAACAATGTATAAGCTATCTAATTTTCAGGTGCTAACTTCCACCTTTAAAGAGTGGACTGAACACTTAAGAATGTCCCTACTCAAATAAAGGATGTCCCCAAAGTACATGAACTGTTGTAGTAAAGTCTATGCATTTGTAGAAGCAAAGAGTAGAATTGGAGTGAGCACTTGTGTTAAAAACGAAAGCTGTCGGGCGTGGTGGCGCACGCCTTTAATCCCAGCACTGGGGAGGCAGAGATAGGAGGATCGCTGTGAGTTCAAAGCCACCCTGAGACTACATAGTGAATTCCAGGTCAGCCTGGACCAGAGTGAGACCCTACCGCGAAACACACACACACACACACACACAAAAAAAAAAAAAAAAAAAAAAAAAAAGAGAGAGAAAGAAAAACGAGAACCCCATTCAGGACTTTCTGGTTCCTATGATACTATGATGCTGTGTGGAAAACTGAAAGCAAAATTAGACTCCACAGTAAAACTAACACGAGATGCAACTTCATAAATGTGGAAGTCATAAAATGCTTGGAGAGGGGTAGAGAAAAGAAAAAAAATACACAAAACTTCCTGTTCTTCAAGATAACTACTGTGAACTTTAAATACCTTTATATATCTTTTTCAAGAGAACTGTTGGACTCACATTCCAGTGTCTGCTGTCTAAAATTCCCTTCTAATGTACATCTTCACACACCTGTGTGGTATATGGTTCAGCATTCAAAAGACACAGGTGCACAGTTAAAATGCGATAAACACACATGAAACACCTCATCATCTATCGTTTTATCTTTGGCAGATGCTCTTTAACAGGATATATAAAAGCAAAGAAAAATATTCTTTTTAGTCCTTATGAATAACTTTGACTGTAGGAAATAGAAGTGCCTGGTGCCAGTGTACTCTGGTCAAATTAAACAAATAGTTTTTGCTTGCTCACTGTCAAAATGAGGAAGCTGCTTACCCACAAATTCTCTAAAGGAAGATTCAGAAGAAAAAGGAATTGCAGCTAATCCTTTCCCAGGTCACACCTAAAACAGGACTCTGCTAATAGGGAAGTTGGTTTTATTTAAAACATAAATGTTCATTTTACAATGTGTTCGAAGAATCACTAAGGAAGAACAGAGTCAGAAGTCCCATCCCACAATAAAAAGGTAAAATAGACAGTAGTAGTTTTCATAACATAAGTGGGGGTCTGGGGACTTCTATTGTCTAGTCCTGGAAACATAAAGGTATAGAAAATATTCCTTGGTGATTCTGTGGGAGGATGAATTAAAGGAATGCTTTGACTTCTATAGAATTTTGAAACATTTATAGGTAGCTGTACAGAATGAATTTCTGAGAGACAGATATGTGTAGTAAGCAGCAATTCTCAAACCTGAAACCGTTTTGGTAGTGCAAAGTAATAGACATTAAGGAAAACAAGCTGGAAAATCTGGTCTAAAAGATCCAAGCAGAGTTTTCCAGTAGAGAGAAGTAGATGAACGTCACATCGCAGCTTGATGTAATGTTAGACAATTGGTGCTTTGGTGCTTCTGCCAGGCACATGGAGTTTGAGAAATGCCGTATTATATTTTCCCCATCAAAGTGGAAAGCTGATTCATTTTCTTGATGAACAATTTTAGTTATTTTCAAATAGTGCCACTTTCCCCCAGGACTTCTCAGTTTGGATTTCTGGTTATTTTTCGCCAGTCCCAAGTGTCAATCCCATTGTTTTTTTGGCATTAAGCCTCAAGAAATGTGGTTTGATTTTGGTACAAAGAGTACCTTAGCCAGAGAGCTTGATACTGTCTGCTTGCTATATATTTGTTGTGATAACTTCTGTCCCTACTTGTCTAAAGTACATTGGAATTTACCATGTAAAAGAAAGACTCCAGGTCAGAAACAGAAGGTTTTAGAAGAAAGCCATGTGATCTAGTCTGGAAGCTTTAATTCAATAACTGTAGTCATTGCCAACTATGGGAATATTGGGAAAAGGTATTGATATATTAAGGTAAGTAATGGGATCCTAAGTCAATCATTTTAAATAACTAGACTTGAAAATATAAGCCAACAAAACTTTTAAGATAGTAAGCAAATCATTAAGAGAGGGGATCGTACACACTTTCTTTACATTTTGGACTCTAAAATCTGATAGAAACAGAAGAGTTGCATCGTAAAACGGGAAGACTGTAAATTAAATTGGCTCTTTCATAAGTTTAGTCACATACTCCAGGATCAAAATTCAAGAACATTTCTTCCTACCGTATGCATCTTTTTCCTTCTGTTGACTTCTGTCTTCCTTGACAACCATGCAGAAAGCACTCTGGCATAGGCGGGTGATACGGGCTGCATGATGCAGCCTATCAGTCATGTTGAACACACCCCATGGCAACCACTATTCTGATTCAAGGCAGGATAAAGAGAGTTCAGTGCACAATGTGCTGTTTAGGGAGGTGATCTGGAAGCATTAACTATACAACGTTGGCAGAAACTGTTGTGTGAATGTGTCAGTGATATCTCAAGTGCTTAAAAAACCAGCTTTACTGCCCCTGGATACAAGATTAATTTTTTTTTTGTATTCCTAAGGCATTTACCATTGTATGGTGGACAAATATTATCCCTGTTTTTCAGCTGTAGAAACTGGAATGCTGAAAGGTTAAGCAACGTTCACAAAGTTACACAGTGAGTCACTTTCTGAATCAGGAAATAAATTGGAGGTTGTGATTCCCTTTTCCCTGATTCTACTAGCTGGTAAGTCACTCTGCACTTCATTGTTTGCAAAAATGGTTTCATTTATTGCCTTATGAGGGGCATTGAGCAGACTTTTCTGAGACTTAAAAATCCTAAAATGTGGCATGGTTTGTATAGCAACAGAATTTAGTTCAGAACACTAATTCATGCAACTTCTGGTTATATGAAACATAGGAGCCAAAAATATTCGGTCTTCAGTGAAACACTACATATAGCTTGAGTCTACATAGTCCCTTTGCCTCCAGAAATATGTGAATACTTATCCCTACCACAGATTTCAGGATAAAGTTATATGATTATGTTACATGGTGGGCTTTGAATTGAATGGATGGAATTACTGAATATAATTTTTGGAAGTGATCATACTATACTCTCTTTTCTAGTACAACTTTAGTTGCTTATAAAAAAGCAGTGTTTACAGGGCTGGAGAGATGGCTTAGTGGTTAAGGGACTTGTCTATGAAGCCTAAAATCTAAGGTTAGACCCTCTAGTACCCGCATAAGCCAAGTGCATAAGGTGGTGCATTCATCTGGAGTTAATTTGCAGTGGCTGGAAGGCCTGCCATGCCCATTCTCTCTCCCTGTCCCATAAATAAATAAATAAATGATAAATAAATAAATAAATAATTTTTAAAAATGTTTACAAAATAGTTACCAAATTTTAACAGGTGTTCATACTCATCAAAATATTTCAGAAAGATGTGCCATAGTTTTGTGTTAAGTATTTATAAATGTAGTGTTATATCCAGTGCTTATGACAATCAATGTGGTACTCTTTTGAGTGTATAAGTAAGTATACACTCACCCCAAATGTTTATTTATTTATTTATTTATTTATTTATTTTGGTTTTTTGAGGTAGGGTTTCACTCTAGCCCAGGCTGACCTGGAATTCACTCTGTATTCTCAGGGTGGCCTCGAACTCACGACAAGCCTCCTACCTCTGCTTTGCAAGTGCTGGGATTAAAGGTGTGTGCCACCACTCCCGGCTCCAAATGTTTTTTGGATATCACTCATTAATTTTTCTGGCATCATCAATGCTGTAATTTCTGCCCCACTATATCACTTTTACTATATTGCTTTTAAAGTCAGGGCTAAAGAATGGTCAGAAATCCCAAACTGGGTGTATTAATATGATTGGAACTTTGTTTAATTTAGACTGCTATTTTTATAGGGAGTTTGTTAGCTATTAAGAAACTATTAACAAAGACACAGATGTAGTAAAAAAAAAAAAATGTTAGGAGCTGGAGAGATGGCTTAGCGGCTAAAGCATTTGCCTGCAAAGCAAAAGGATCCCAGTTCAATTCTGTAGGACCCATTTAAGCCAGATGAACATGGGGGCACATGTGTCTGGAGTTTGTTTGCAGTAGCTGGAGGCCCTGATGTGCCCGTTCTCTTTCTCTCTCTCTCTCTCTCCATCTTTCTCATTTTTAAATAAATAAATAAATAAATAAAACAGAAGCCTGGTTCACATACTGCACATGTCTGATTACATTATGGCTAACTAGAGCTCAGCCACAAGAAGACATGTCTGTCTTGTTCCAAATGCCATTTGAAGACTCAATACTGTAGGCCTCATATGGTTAACCTATCTCTTTACCCTTCCTATATTCCAACTCCTATCTTGTTCTACATGGGGTCACTATCAAATAAAATACCCCAGAGAGCCTCTTATATGTTCTCTACATATCCAGGCACTTGGTTCCCCTTAATAGTGAAGCTGATAAAATTATTTCTCTCTGCTTGTTTTGCTAGAGAGAAACAGGAGCTGTGATCATGGTGAGTGAGTTGAAGAGAATAGAAAACCCAAGAGGACCACTTGTGATGCTATTATATTATTGTATAACTAATTTCATATATTAACAAAGACATTGCCAGGGCTAGAGAGATTGTTTAACACTTAAGGCACTTGCCTGCAAAGCCTAAGGACCCAGGTTCTATTCTCCAGGTCCCACGTAAGCCAGGTGCAGATGCTGGCACATGCGTCTGGAGTTTGTAGTGGCTGGAGGCCCTGGCATGCCCATTTTCTCCCTCCATCCCCCTTCCTCTCTCTGTCTCTAATAAATAAATAAAAATAAATCAGAATTTTCTTTTTAGAAAAGATATTTCCAGAAAGATGATACAAGAGGATATGCCAAGGTCTCAGTCCATGTCACCACTAAGCTATTTCTTTCATGGCTGAATCGTGGGTTTCCCGATTTGATTTTAATGAAAAATTACCTTTCTTGTTGTAGATACTTTCTCATTGTTGGGACAAACACACAGCCCAAAGCAAGCCATGGGAAGAAGGGATTTATCTCGGCTTTAAGTTGTGAGAGGAAGCTTCATGATGGCAGGAGAAAACATGGAGTGAGCAGAGACTGTATATCACCTCTTCCCCTGCAGGTGGAAAACAGCAGCAGAAGAGTGAGCCAAAATCTGGCAAGGGGGAGCTGTCTATAAGACTCCACCCCCAAAATTGCCATCAGCTGTGAACCAAGTATTCAAAACACATGAGCTTGTGGGGGATATCTAATTCAAATCACCACAGTCTATCTTGACTTGCATAAACTGATGCCTATCCATGGTGTAAAAGACAATGCATTCAGAGCAACTTGGATATTCCCTATAATTTTTCCATCCCAATGCATCAAACATCCCCAGAATACAAGATATCTTAAATGTTACAAACTGTAAAACCCAAAACACATATGACACACAGTGAACATTCATACTGCAAAAGATGACATTGCAAGGAAAGATTGAACAAATGTAAGATCTGAAACAAACAGAGCAAATATCAGATCCTGCAGTTCCAAGTCCCACATCCCTAACCAGTGACCAACTCTCCAGAGTTCCAATTCTGCCCCAAAATCTGGCCTACTTACAGCTTGGGGAATAATCCATCACAAGCCAGCAGGTCTCCTTCGCAACTGTCCCATGCTCCTGACATCTTCTGAGGTCCCCACTGCAACCCATGGTTTATCCTCATGGCTCCATTGGGTCTCCATACTGCCTCACATTGCCCAGTAGCCACCTCCAAAAATCAAACTGTGTTGTAAAACCAATGACCCTCTTTGCCTTGCATTTGTTATACTCTGTATTATTAGGCAGTCTACCAAATTGTTAATCTGGTGGGGATTCAAGCCAACTTCAGGATTCAGGGCCCCTATTTTCGAATGAGTCTACATTCTTTCTTCTGGCCCAATTTGGAATGGCTGGCCCAATCTCAAAGATGATGACCTCTACAAAATTGCAGCTGAAGCAAGGCTGCTGCCTCTTGCCCAGTTTCATTTTGTTCTGTGCTATGTCTTTCTGTTCATAATGGTTAACTTCCACATACCACAACCCTGCACAAGTTTTCAGGACATGGGCAGAGTGCAGTAATCCTCTTACACAAACTGCTTCTAGCCCAGCCCAGACAAAGTTTATTTTCTTCCTTTCATAAGCCAAGCCTCATACTCCACAGCTCTTACTGCATTTAGATCTTTCATCTCTGACAAGAATGGTCTATCATATTTTGCTTGCAGCACTGCAAGATGTCCCTTATGCCAAGGTTTCAAATCCTTTTTTGTTCCTTCCACAAAAGGCCAATCCCTTCAATCAGGTTCTAGCAATGATGAGTCCACTCCTGGTACCAGTTTTCTAGTGCGGTTGTCTTCTCATTGCTGGGACAAGCACCTAATCAGAAGCAGCTGATTTGAAGAAAGGGCTTATTTTGCTTACAGTCTTGAAGGGAAGCTTCATGATGGCAGGGGAAAATATGGTATGAGCAGGGGCTGGACATCACCTTTGCCACAGCAGCAGGAAAATGAGCAAGAGGTGCTGGCTATAACAGTCCATAGCTCCTTCCCAACAACACACCTCCTCCAGCAAGGTTCCACCTCCCAAGTGCCATTACCAGGGAGCTAAGCATTCAAAACACATGCACCTAATTCAAACCACCACAGTTGTTACTATTATTTTCACTGTATAGATGAAGAGATAAAGGGAAAAGTCTAGAAAGAAAAATAACTCATTCTAGACTATATAGCCACAAGTGTTTGAATTTTGAGCCCCTTTGTCTTTGAAAGAGAGATGCATTCTTATTTATATGTTATACAGTTGTGCTCCAATCACAAGTGACATGACCCACATGACACAAAGCAGAACATTGCTGTGTGGTCAGGCATAAACAATTCCCAACTCACTTCCCAGTAACTCTATCAAGTCATTCTCCTCTGAGCTTTAGGTTAAATAACCTCGACATTCTATCAGTTATAAAGAAAAAGAAAAAGAAAAAAAAAAACTAATTCAGGCATGGTGGCACAAGCCTTTAATCCCAGCATTTGGGAGGCAGAGTTAAGAGGATCACTGTGAGTTCAAGACCACTCAGAGACTACATAGTGAATTCCAGGTCAGTCAGGGTTAGTGTGAAACCCTACCTCAAAAAAACAAAAAGAAATTAACTGAGTACTGGCTCTTTAAAAAATTTATTAGAGATGCTGGAGGAATGACTTAGCAGTTAGGACACTTGCCTGCAAAGCCAAAGGACCCGGGTTCAATTCCCTCAGAGCCACATAAGCCAGATGCACAAGGTGGTACGTGCATATGGAGTTTGTTTACAGTTGCTGGAAGCCCTATCATGTCTATTTCTCTCTCTCTCTCTCTCTCTCTCTGCCTCTTTCTCTCTTTCAAATAAATAAAAATAAAATATTTAAAAATGTATTAGAGATTATAATAAAGATAAAAGTATACATAATGTGTATTTTAAAACAGAACTTCATCGAGAAAGTAAACCCTACTTATTGATGTCATATTGTAATATTTCCAAATATGAAGAAATATTTATGGTCAGCCAAATCTGCTTCTCACAGAACTGCTGTCAATTCTAATCCATTGTTCCTAAGTGAAATACAAAGCTAGGTTCCTATGAGCTTTGTCATATATTTATCCACTGATTGTATAGTCTTGTTTCTCAGTGTGTTCCTGTTTAAAGAAATCCTACTTAATATTGTTGACTCATTAACCTTGAACTTATAGCCAACAGCACTGCCGTTCGTGTGCACACCAAGCCTATCTAAAGCTTATGTGCATCTTCTCTGAGAGGCACATCTCAATCATCTTGCTCTTAGGAAGCCTTCACAGTCTGCTCAGGGTTCATTCTAAGCAGTGACTTACAAAAAGCATAAAGAAGCCAGGTGTAGTGGCGCACACCTTTAATCCCAGCACTCGGGAGGCAGAGGTAGGAGGATTGCCATGAGTTCAAGGCCACCTGAGACTCCATAGTGAATTCCAGGTCAGCCTGGGCTAGAGTGAAACCCTTACCTTGAGAAACCAAAAAACAAACAAACAAAAAACATAAAGATACTAAAAAGAAAAAGGCGCTCAGTGAACTGTGATGAGAATGAACCTAAGAAGAAAAAGTGTAGTCTTGTTCTACCTTAATCATCACCTCAAATTTGCTGTCACTAGGCACATGCCCATGAATGAATGCAAAACGTTCTGAGCACTGATTTTGAGGTGACTGATAAATTTTAGATGAGTTCAGAAATAAGGAGTCCAACGATGAGAATCAATACATCATGGGTGGATACAAAAAGAAAAAAAAAAGAGTTTTAATCCTGCGGCTACTTATATTCCTAGCCAGAGTCAGAAGTCCATGGACGTCAGTTGACCAGTTCTTAGTACAATGACCACCTTGCTTCCCTTTGCGCCACTTCCAATCTGATGAATGGTCTTCAGCTACAGTTCTAAGGCTAAACCAACTCAAGCATAATGAATTTACAATTACTATGTCACAAAATTAAATCAGTCAAGGGGGGATAACAACTTAAAACAAATGTTAGTAATAACATATGATAGTAGGGCCAAAATTGGAAAAGGGAAAGAATTGGAAGATGGTTTTGCACATTCGCCAGGCTTTTCGTTCCAGCATAACTGTTTCTGTAATATCCTCCCACTAACTTTTTTATACCAAGTGCTATAATCCCACGCAGTCCACATGATGCTTTGTGCTATTAAGTGAAGTGACAGAAAAATAAGTGAGAGAACAGCAGGGTTATATCTCCCAATGACTTGGAATTCATACTTAGAAAACACGTAGTGCAAGTCAGAGTACAGAAGTTTGGAGCTCAGTCAGCACTGAGCAATGCATAAGTGGTGGACTTCACAAAATGATTTTATTTATCCATGGCTTGATTTTTCATCAAATGTCCGTGCAGAAATGAATATTATAGCCAATCATACATTTGAGATGTCTGTGATGTTTTATGATTGTAGCATGCTTGATTTATCTGCAAGGATCTAGATTTAAGCTGTCTAGGATGCTAACAGGAGTATGTCTTATGGAGGTTAGGAATATGGCTGAGAATGTTAGGTATATTGTCTAGACAACAGCAGATGGTCATGCATGCATGTAGGTCGTGACTACTCCTGATTCACTTGAGGATCATGGTCCTTCTAAAATTTAAGATCTAATAGAAATCTGGCTGTCCCCAAGCCTGTGAAGTGTGAAGCTCAAGAAAATGAATTCCATGAGGAGCAAAGCCATTTCTCTCACATTTTTCTAACCAATGAACATTGATTGTGTGGGAAATTGGTTCCATATGTTTTGAAGTCATTTATGCAACAAGAATAATTAAAATATTCATTGGTAAGAGCTGCCTGATGTCTTTAAAGTCAGGAAATTATCTTATGCCAAAAGTAGACAAACTCAAAAAACCCAAAGGTCATGCTGAGTTTGAAATTTCACATTCCAAAAATGTAATTATTCTTAAAAAATTAAATTTTTTTGCTATTCTCTACTGTTTCTTATCATACCATAGAGAAATGAATAACTCCTTTATTCATGTATAGCATTAGTTGTTCCTTTTTAATATCTAAAATTCTTATATTCTTCCTTTTGTTGAAGCTGCCTCTGCATATTGTCAGAGAGGAGTCTAGAGTCATAGTGAAAACTGTAATAAAATACTCTCACCTGTTTTTAGAACAATGCATGCATTTTGCTTTGTTACTATCTTCATAGTTCTGGCAAAAGTTGTAATTGTGAAGTTCATTTTGTAGACTTGTAAATCAAGGTTGCACTAGATTAAGTAGCTGAGAAATCACATGCGGACCGAAGTTGGCCTGTAGTGCTTTAGAAATTCTTACTGAGAAGTGGGTATAAGGGAGACAGCTAATACAATGTTGGTCCTAGTAAAACTTACTTTTAAAACTCAGGGTTAATCTATAGATATCTGAAAGCTTGAGGAAGATGGAAAATCTCAAAAATTGGGCAGTGTTTTGTGCATAAAGATGAAAGAATTTGTATTTAAGACTTGCATTCATGTGCTGACTTTTCCACTTAAAGCTCTGTGACCTTGGACAAATCATTTGATCTCTCATCATTCCTTCACCGCTTCGATGTCATGCTTATGAAGATAAAGCTAGATGTAAGGGTGCTTTATAAATTTAAAAGTTCTATGTATGTAGCTTAATGATAACAATAATAGAATAATATAGAAAAATAGGTTATCCTGATGGTGGGGTTGGAAATAAATAAACCTAAGTAATTTGTTAATTTGTTTAGTATCATAGATTTACTTCTTCCTTATTATGAAATACAGTTTTACTAGAATGTCATATCTAAACTATTTCAAGGAATTGGTTTGGAAAACATTTAAAAATCTCTTTTGCCCCATCTTTGCAACATTTTAATAAAAAGAGCCCTGGGTTTATTTATTCACTTTAAATTTAAAGCAGGTTTAATTTCTTGAAAAAAAAATAAGAAAATGGATAATGGTCTTTCATGGAAGGGGCTCCTTCAGGGAAAAAGCAGGGTTAGGGAGAGAGAGAGGGAAAAAAATCAAATAGTTGGAAACAAGTTGATACCACGGGAATCACAAATCGGTGTGCATATGTGTCTATGCTATAATTACAAACGGATTAAAAAGAACTAGCACATAGCACCGCTGCTCACTATTTGTTTTCTCCTGGAAGGACAAGAAAGTCATGGTAATAATTTTAGCCAGTGGCACTCAGCTAAGCCCGAGCAGCCTAGCTTGGCCTGTGGGCTACGAATTCTGTAACAGTGGATAGGCAGTTCGTTTCACCCTTTTGGAGATTTTTCTAATAAAATAGAATGGGAAAATGAAGTGTTTTTAAGCCAGACATGCTCTGGGCAGGTAAAGAACTCAAGACCTTCTTCCTCCTCTAAATGCAATGCCTGAGGCTTTAGAAGCACTGATGTTGAATATATTGAGTCGTTTTATGTATAGCTTTACATAGGTTTTAGATAAGACATCCTTATTCTCTCAAGGGACATATGGCACTGTACAGGGGTGCCTCTAAATCTTAGATCTCTAAAAATGTAAAGCCTTGTTTCTCAGCTTTGGAATCGCTGTAACCCACCTTTTCCTAGGTAAGAAGGCTGTTTCTCTGTTCTTTGCTCTTTGCCCCTCCTCCTTTCAAAAATGTGTTTACCCAGAAACGGGGCTTTGTGGCAATTAAAAGATTCCAAAGTGGCAGAGGCTAATGTACCAGTAGAGCTGGATTCCAGCTTTCCATGGTAACACCCCACTTCCCTTCTTTAACCACCTCCTTCTAGTTACCCAGACAATTCTAATCCTACCTCTGTGGTTACTCTGAAAAGGCATCCAGTATGGTTATCAGAGAGGATCTGTCTTAAGCAAATATTTGCCAGAGTCTGTTTCACTCTTTTGGGGAGTGAGCAAAGGAAGGGCTTGATTTTCTTAATCCTTTTTCATCTCACAATGTGCGGATGATGGTAAAGTGTAGTCAGGGCTACTAGTCCCAGGACCCAACCTGCAAGGAGTCTGACACTTCATTGCCTCAGTGATGGATGATGACAGCCCTCAAGGGGCTTGATGGGCTACTCATCACCTGGGTGACTATTATGCCTATGGCCATCCACTACAAGTCTCTTCCTCTGCGTGGCAGGAATCCAGGAACATTCCATGAGGGTGACAACATTTTCCTTTTACAATAGTGGGCCTTACCTTTTTCTTAGTTCCATGAACTCTTTAAATGTCAGAGTGATTCACACGGGAAGAACTGATCCTACCCTCCTCATTGAAAAGCTCAAAGATGCAAGATCTCTCCTAAAAAAATAGAGTGATGCTATCTTCTTGATAATAAGGAAATGAGTGTTTGTCTGCAGCATATACCAGCCTGCACATAGCCAGCCCATGTGCCAGAGTAAAAGACAGAAGGAATGTATAATGTTTGCAGATTTTTTTTTCTTTTCTCAATTTTTATTAACATTTTCCATGATTATAAAAAATATCCCATAGTACTACCCTCCCTCCCCCCACTTTCCCCTTTGAAATTCCATTCTCCATCTTATCCCCTCCCCATCTCAATCAGTCTCTCTTTGAGAAAAGATCATGACATCAAAATAAAAGAGAGACTGATGGAGATTTTTAAATAACTTTTATATTTCCTACCCACTTCAGGTACCCAGAATTACTGTGAAGAAAATCTGAAGAAAAGATAGGTCCTCTGTGTCCTTATGTTGTTGCCATGTTCATGATCCATGTATTACTTTGAAGATAGTTTGTATCACCAGAACCAACTCACCTTTTATAAAACCTAACTATATCTCCAAAAAATGCCAGTGAATGCCAGTCCATCCCTTCATCTGCCTCACATCAAAGTCTGAACTAAACTACTCCTAAAAAGACATAGTCAAAAGGGCTGAAGAGACGGCTCAGTGACTAAGGGCTGTGCAAGTATGAGGACCTAGAGAAACTTGAGATGACTCACGTTCAATCCCCAGGACCCACATACAGAGCTATGCATGGCCATGCACTCCTGCTCACTGTCAGCCCCATCCTGTGGGGAGAAGAGACTCTGCAATCAACTGAGCTGTTATGGGTGTGGGAACTCAGGGCAGATGGGAAACCAAGCTCCAAGATAGCAGAATCAGTAAAATAATGATAATAATAATAATAATAATAATAATAAATAACAACAACAACAAAGTTTCTTCTACAATAAGAACAGGGGAAGAGCAAGGGAGCACACACCGGTAGTTGCACACAGCCTGCTGTTGCAGGGCAGCATGCACAGGCCATGGGCCACTGGAAGGGCCCACGTGCATGCCTGCAGCACAGAGACCACACCTTGGACAAACACAAGCAGAAAAGGAGAAGACCTAGTCAGAATGGGGCCATACATACATAATTTTTTCATGAAAAAGAATTGTGGGGAAATCCTGGGAATAAGAAAGAACATACCACATATTTTTAAATTAATTTTCAACTATTTGTTGGGCTTCTCTGTTAAGAGAGGCAAGTCCTTCACTTTGGACCCATAACCTACCCACATCCACCCGTTCAGGGATATTACCTCTCTTGTTTTCCTCTATTCCTGATTGAGTCAACACCCTTCTTCTTACAGATCCTATACACATGAACACACACACACACACACACACACACACACACACACAGTCATTGTAAAAAGTGCTCCACTTAGTCTGTTTCTCTGCTTTCTTTACACAGCACTTGAGGTGTTGAGTAGAATAAAGGTCGACAACCTTTCTCTCTCCTATTTGAACTTATTCTGACCAGATTTTTGTCCCTTGTCCCTATGACATTAATCAGTTAACCACTCTCATCAGTCATGAATGAGCCCTGTGTGGCTAATCACAGAGATTGGGCGTCAATCTTCATTTTACTCAACATATTAGTAGCATTTAAGACTATTGATCTAAAATGTGTGCCATATACCAGCACAAGGGGGAAGGAGATCAGCATAGAGAAAAATCAACCTCTACCAAATCAGAGAGCCAGAACCTCAGAGCCCCCCAACACCTCATCACTGAAGCAGACCAAAAATGAACCCAACATGGCTCAGGGAAATTTTGCGGAAGGGGGGGCGGAAAGAATGTCAGAGCCACATGTTGGGTCATGATATGCAGAGACATGTAGCTTACCCATAACTGTGGGCTAACTCCACAATGCATGACCCGTATACCTCAACAAAGAGGGGCCAAGGGGAGGGGGTAGGTCATGGATGAGCCGAATAATGGTACCAAACTGACTGTAAAAAAATAAAATAAAATAAAATAAAAATGAAAAAATAAATAAATAAAATGTGTGCCATGATCGTGGGACACTGAATCTAGAACCCCAATCTTTAATCTCTTACAGGAAGAAGATCTTCAAGTTTACTTCTCCAATTCAGATTTTATATTTGTTGAAAGGAATGATCTGATGAATCAGTTTTCTTTGCTACACTCAATCTTAGTTGTTCTAACAATAACATTTTTAAATGTGAGGAGAAAGAACAGCAGATGGCTATGACTGCTTATTTAACAACTTCTAGTAATGTCTCCTTGTTACAACTTTACTAATAAGGTTCTAAAACCTGGTTTACTTTTTCCCACTAAAGATAGTTCCTTGAAAATAATGAAAATGGGAGCTTTATTTTTGTGCCTTAGAGCTGACAGAGTTGTACCTTTATAGACAGTCTGCTATGGCAATTCTGAGGTTTTTAATTTTTTTTGTTTATTTTTATTTGTTTGACAGACAGAGAGAAAGAGGCAGATAGAGAGAGAGAGAGAATGGGCACGCCAGGGCCTCCAGCCACTGCAAACGAACTCCAGATGTGTGCGCCCCCTTGTGCATCTGGCTAACATGGGTCCTGGGGAATACAGCCTTGAACCGGGGTCCTTAGGCTTCACAGGCAAGCCCTTAACCACTAAGCCATCTCTCCAGCCCTCTGAGGTTTTTAATCTATGAAAGGAATTGTTTCCTTGAGTAAAGGTCTACTCTGTAGCTCAGGTTGGCCTAGAAATTACCATGAAGCCAAGTCTAGCCTCAATCTTATGATAATCTTCCTGCCTCAGTTTCCTAAATATTGTGACTATTGCTATATAGCCACTATACTTAGCTCATGAAAAGAATTTTTGATACAATCATTGCCAATATTTAATCTGAGTCTGTGGCCTCACATAAGGACAAAAAATAGGACTTTTTCTCATGCACTTGTCTCCCAGCTTGGCCCCTGTCTCTCGTGCTTATTCAGCCTGCTCTGGACTCAGCTCTGAGTCCTATTATTGGCCTGTGTTCTCATGACCAGGAAGCACGATGCGCAGCAGGTTCCTAGCCTGTCTGATCCTGTCCCGTGCTTGGTAACCAAGTCCCACTTTACCGACTGTGGTCTATTTAACTCCATACTTCCTGGTTCTTGACCTCAGCCACCAACTGGATTATGAAATATTCCTAATAATCTTTGCCTAGGAAGTCGGTTTCCTGTAATAAGAGAACCCTGACAGTAAGATTTTAGTATTCTTATGATTACAGAAATACGTCTATCAGCTAGATTTACACTGAGAATTCTTCCTATGGCTGTGATATGCATACTGGAATAACACAAAGCTTCTTATGCTGTATTTCAGCAATTCATCCCTCCCTCTGCCATGTCACATTTAAACTGGACTAAAGTGCCTTAGACTGTATTGTTAATCTCTTTATTCAGGAAAAGTACTTATGTTAAAATACAATTATTTTCCTGTGAAGACTGTGAGTAGAGATGTGAGGCATTATTCTGCATGGGACAATTTAAAATAATGTGGTAGATTGCTATGACAAATACTCTTAAAAATGTAATGAGATTTTCTATCTCACCAAACAGTAGAAGCAAAAGAAGAAACTGAAGGGAAGGAAAGGGGAGGGGAGAAAGCAGCGAAGGCAGTATTCTCACATCAGACCTATTAATCAAATATTTCTAATGGTTTGGGAATTTTCTGTAGAGAATTTAGTATTCTCCGTGTAGAGACAGTTTAATTTCAGGAGTTTCTAATGTAATGTTACTCAATTAAAAATTAGCTTGTGTTTGTTGCATAAAGCATAGAGAAGCTGAAAGATGCAAGAACAATTGATTAGACTTCCAACGACTTTTAAAATGATAAAGAAATCACACCAGGACTTGAGTTCAAGTCTGTTTTTTAGAGTGTGATTTTGTGATAAGTTTAAAATAATAAAGTAGGCATTGTTTTTTTTTTTTTTTAAATTGGTTCTGCATGCCAGTAAACTGTACGAACTTTAAGCTATCTGTGTTCTCATTTCCACTTGGGAAAAACAGGAGTCCTGTCATTTATTTTATAAAACCTTAGGGGACTTTAGGAGTACTACATTTATGCTAATTTATAAATATCAATGGCAAAAAGACCAGAAAAGTTGCTGATTTAAAGAAAAAATATTTGTACTAGTGTCTACTGTCAAGATACACACATAACAAAATCTACCACTGTGCGTAGCCCTCGATGATGCCCATGTGTTGGAATCCTCAGAAGAGAAGCCAGCGCCTGACTCAGCAGAAAGACAGATCCTTGTTGCTGGATCCTCCCACCTGGAATAACGCTCCAGACAGTTTGTACTACCACTCCCTGCTTGCACTGAATAAATACATGAGCTCTGCTTTAATGATGTGCCAATCTTTCCTTGACGTGAAATTCCCAGAAATGTACAAGGTCTTTGACAGTCATTTTACAAAAGCCAAAAGTTAGTCCTTATAGTTTATTTCTTGTAGAAATTAACACTCACACACAACTCAACATGAGCCCTATTGTGGACACCAAGATTGCTAAGAAAATTGGGCCAAAAAATACCAAAAATAAGTGCTAATGCCACTTATTTTAGGCTGTCATAGTCTGCTTAGGAAGACTGGATGAACTTCTGGATCAGGAGGAAGTTTTGGCATGGTAAGGGTTAAGGAACGTCTCCATGTCTAATGCTGTCCACAAATTTCCCATCAGGGCCTCTATAGCAATTGTAAAATGTAAAAGCATCAAAGATAAAACAAACTATTTTGTTACTGTGTGTGTGTGTATACATGCACACACACGTGCAGTGCATGCGTACGTGCAAAGCCAGAGGTGGTGTTGATAACATTTGAATCACAGCATCAGACCATACCAATAAATCATTTAACTGGTACTTGTAGAGTTCCATTCATATCATTTCTCCTCCCTCAACTTAGAATAATTCTGCGTATTTTACATCCAATTAAGAGAAGAATGTTATGGTTCTTTGTGGTATAGTATTAGCTCCCTGATTCCTCAGGAATGTGGTGACCCTTGTTTTAACAGACTGAAATGTGCGCTACATGGATTTTCGTGTCACTTCTGCCTTTCACAATATCTTTGGATTCCCTACTGAAAAAAAAAATATGCTTCTCACAGAGTCTCATGTGCCTGGATTAATCTGTCATCAGAGCATTGACACTCCACAGCAAAAAGGTCAGAAACTCAATTTTCCTGGCTCCTGAACAACCCTTTGGCTAAGGAAAAGAAGACAGGGAAGGTTGGGCCCCTTAGGTCACATATTTCAGAGAAAAGATATAAAAGTATCAGATAAATGTACACAAGAGAAAGTTCCATGTATTTTAAAGGAAACACACATTGGAGAGTTTCTGTAAGAAGAACACTGAGCTCTGTCATCAGAGAGGTGTAAGTCATTCACAATTAGGATTCTCAGCGATGACTCATGTCTCTTGGATAAATGAACATAAAAGCAATTAGTAGGGTGTGAAGTATTTGGTTTCTAAATGGCCTGACAGTTACAACAACCAAATTTAGATTTTTATCTGTCCCATGCTGTTTCAATTAACTTTTTTTTCTTAAAGTCAATGAGAAACATAAAAAAAGAACTAAAATATTTTCGTTTAAATTTCCTATTTAATGAAAAGTAGCATGACACAAAGTTGTGCCTCCAATAAGAAGCCACCAAATTGGATGTGTGTTTCCAGCAAGCATGTGAGGCCTGACACTGAGCTTCAGAGCCCATGACAGACGGCAAAGCACCTGCTGGCTTGCGCTTCGCCCATGACGAGCAGAGGGCTGTGAATTGTCATGGCTCTGTATTCTGTGGAGGACACTGCACATGCTCAAGGCTGTCTCATTTCCTCTCTCGGGTGAAATTTATAACTCAGATACTCACACTGACATAGGAAAAGAGAACTGAAGACCATAAAGAGATTAAGACATTAATCATACCCCAATGATTTATCCCCTTTGGTTTATGTAACAACATGGCTAACAGACAGAATTCTGCTTAAAAGTAAAGCATTGGGAATACCAATGAGCTGGGTCTAGAGACAGACCGTATACGTTTGCAGTTAGGTGCCTTGTACTGTTTAATCCTCTCTCCATGCCTCAGTTTGCTAGTTCATGATGATCTTGGAGGATTCAAGGTTTAACAGATTATCTAGTTCTTGAAAATTTTCCATGTCTTTCATCTTTACTATTCAATCTCTGGTGTCCAACAAACTGACTGATGTATCACAGGTGCTTAATAAATGTTAGGGGAATGATTCCATAAAATCTTTGTCATGGTCCTCACTATAGATATCATTACCACATATGGGATCTTTGAGAATCCTTATGCTTTTGCCAATGCATTTAGAATAATTCAAATTGCCACAAGGCCCTTCATGATCTGAAGTATTGATACTTCTATTTTTATGTTGATTTAATATGCATTTTTTTAAATGCTTTTCCCCTCTGACTACCTCTTCTCTTCTCCATGGTCTCAAATAAATTGAGCTATTTCTTACCATAGGACTTTTTCCCATTCCCTTTTCATTATGCTATTGCCTTGGCCAATTCTACATCCAGTTCCATTTCAGCCTCCTGGACCTTCTGCCAAGAGCTCTTTCAAACAAGCTATTTGGTGTGGTATTACAGAAGAAATAACAAAGAAGGCCTCCAAGACTCCCATGGGTCACACAGCAGCAAACTTCCTGGTATACTGCAGGGCCCAGTCTTAGCTCCTCAGACCTTGACTTCCTCATTGCCTACCATCCTTGTGCATTTATAATTCCTATTATAGATACTTGTTTTATAATATCATATTATTCTTGCTTCCCTGATTAAACAATAATTGATGAAATTACTGGAAATGGATTTAAGGTCCCAGAGCAACAGAACCACAAACATGAGTACATGGAATTCATTTTCTTCTTGTTGGACTTAAAGACCATCATTGTTTCTGCGTCCAGGGACACTGAAACTTCATTAACAAAAGTTACTGAAGTGATCAGTTGGGGTATTTGTAATTCAAGGCCTACCAGAGGGAAGGCTTTGAAATGATCACTGGACATGTCTCAAAGACTCTTAGTGAAAATCAAGTGCATGATGCAATTGGTTGGTTGCTTTTACTACTAGAAAACTTGTAAAATGACATGGTTAAGGTTTTAAATTCCCAGCTAAGTACATGGAATCAAGGTAAAATTAACTAACGTTAAAAGCAAGCTGAAGTTTCTTGATAAGAGTACACTGTGCAGTGATACTGGGTCTGTGGTGTCACTGTGACCAGCAAAGAGACTCTCTACACCAAATCAAGCCAGAGTGCCAGAGATCTTGGTGTACTGTCAAGAAATGTATCTACAGGCTTAGAGAGATTAGAACGCCACAGGGGATTTATGACGTAAGGTCATTTTACTCAACTCTTTCATATGAGAAAATCAGAGAAGACTCCCTGTACCCAGGCTATGCAAGGCTGAAAGCAACACATTCATAAATAGCTGTGAAGAGTCCTGAAGTGGTGGACACTTTTAGGGGCCAGTGCTGAGAAGTGCAAGTGATTCAGATGTGTCCCCAAAGGTTCATGTGTTGGGAACTTAGTCCATCTTTTCCTGCCGCCATGAAGCCTCCCCTTGAGAATGTAAAGCAAAATAAACACTTTCCTACCTTTCCTCCCATCAGCTGCTCCTGATTGCTTGTTTGGTTTCAGAGTTTCAGAGATGCAAAGATAATTACAACAGAACAACAGTCGAGTGGGGTCCTTTTTGATACAGACCTGACTGTGGCTTTTTTTTTTTTTTTTTTTTGAGCTGATTTGCAAGAGGAATGTGTGGAAGGATTTGAAACTTTCACTAAGTGGTGACTTGAGGTGCTGTAAGCAGAGTTTAATAGGCCATTCTGGTGAGAACTGGAAAACCTGAACACTGAAAGATCTCTGGACTATAAAGCTTGGCTTAGGAGGGGAAGGAGAGCTTTGTCCACACTGGGATAGAAGCAGTTCGTGTAAAAACCTGGCTGCATTCTGCCCATGTACTAAGAACTTGATCAAGGTTGAGTTTAGCAGAAGCAGGCTGGTATGGCCAGAAGGATATGGCACAGAAAAATATGAAATTTTGGGGCCAGAAACCGTAGCCCGGTTCAGCTGAAACTGTTTGAGAGGTTACCACCATTGAGATGTAAGCAGCTGTTAACTGCATTAGTAGGTGTTGAGCTACATGTGATGTTCATTGCTGGGGTAACTGAGCAACACCTCCTGACTCCTCGACACACAGCTACTGATGTAGTAAATGCTTTATCCTCATGCTGTGTAGAATTATTCTGCCCTCAGAGCAGTTTGCACTCTACAGGCAAGGCCAAGGTCACATCATCATTATGCTATCTCAGGCTCTAGAATTTTTGTTTATAATTTCACAGTCAGGGACTTTGGTCACTTTTTATAGTAGGTGACACCATGTTATTTGTCCATTGCATTGATTATATCACTTTGTTTGAATCTGGAGTACTTGAAAAGGAGCAACTTAAAACTTCTATATGTGGGTCAGAAGACAAGAAACCTCACAAAATTCCATAGCCCAGAAATGTCTAAGAAATTTCTAGCAATATACAGGGTGAAGTTTAGCAAATTTTGGTTGTGTCAGGGGTGGTTGCATTGTGGCAGGTGGAATCATGGTTTTCTTATCACCTTTAGTTACCTGTTTGTCATTGGTCAGTCAGTTAAGCAATTATATAGAAATGGAAGCTAATTGTACAAGGTTAATGATGGTCCAGAGGTCTCATGTCCATAGTGAAGCAAATGAGTTCTAGCTATTGCTGAACAAATGAACTTTGTTCAGTGGAGAATATAAATTTCATTCTAAAACACAGGCTGTAGGACAGCAGTGCCTCCAACCATGAAATAGAAAATAAAAATTATACAAATGAAATCAGGCTTTTCTCTTAAAATATGTGGGATGGATGTTGGATGGCCAGGAGTATCCAAGCAAAAACAAGTAAGCAATGTAATGAAGCAATGTAAGTGAAATTAAAACACAACAGGTTGAAAGGAAATATTCCAAAAACACATCATATGTACATAAGCACATGCATATTTATATTTTATAAAAAAGTTCTTCAAATTAATTAAAATCATGTACAATACTGAAGACTAGAAAGTGGGAAAAGAGATGAACAGGGAAAATACTGATTATAAGTTCATGTGGGGGCTGAAGAGATTGCTCAGTGGTTAAGGCACTTGCCTGCAAAGTGTAAAGGCCCAGGTTTGATTCCCCAGTGCCTACATAAAGCCAGATGCACAAAGTGGCACATGCATCTAGAGTTCATTTGCAGTGGCTAAAGGTCCTGGCATACCTATTCTTTCTCTATCTGTCTCTCTTCCCTCTGTCTCTCTCTCTCTCTCTCTCTCTCTCTCTGTGTAAATAAATAAATAAATAAATAATTTTTAAAAGTTCATATGGTAGGATACTTAATGTCACTACTCATCAGGTGTCTGTAAGGCAAATGACAATGAAGAGACTCATTTTTGCCCTCAAATTACCAATTTTGAAAATGGTAATGGTGACATGCTCATGCTCCTCTAGCATAAAGCCTTTCAATCTTTATGGATGGCAATTTCAGTTCTCAAAAACTGATATGTAGGGCTAAACAGACAGCTTAGTAGTTAAGGTGTTTGTCTGTGAAGCCTAAGGTCCCAGGTTCAATTCCCAAGTACCCAGGTAGGCCAGATGCACAAAAAAAGTGGTGTATGCTTATGCTTCTGGAGTTCCATTGCAGTGGCTAGAGGCCCTGGCATGTCCATTCTCTCTCTCTTAGCAAATAAATAAATAACTGTACATATTTCAAATGTAATGTATTAAGATATTAATCTGCACCTCTACCTGGATATCTATTGTACAGTTGTAATATTTATAATTATGCATGAAAATATGAGCAAAGATATTTGTCATGACGATGTAAGACCAAGAAATTATAGCTAGGATTGATGGCACCAGCCTGTAATACTAGCTACTCAGGAGAATGAGGAAGGATGATTCCCAGTTCAAGGCCTGTCTGGGCAGTAGAATGAGTTCAAGGCCATTTTCAACAACTTAGTGTGATTCTGTGGTGGTTTGAATGTAAAATGCTGCCCAATGGCTGATGTGTTTAGACATTGATGCCTATCCAAGTTGGTGCTGTTTAAGAAGCTCATGGAATCTTAAGGAAGCGGAGCCTTGCTGAAAAAATCCAGTCACAAGGGGTGGGCCTTGAGGTTCTATAGTCCCGCTCCATGTTCTGTTCTCTCTCTGCTTCTTGACTATGCTGACATGTGACTTGGACCTCCTACTCTGGCCTGCTATGCCTTCTTTGACATGATAAAACTTCACCTTGAAACTGTAAGCCAAGTTAAAAACTTTTAAAATTTTTTTGTTTATTTTTATTTATTTATTTGAGAGCAACAGACAGAGAGGGGGGTGGGGAGAGAGAGAGAGAGAGAGAGAGAGATTGAGAGAGAGAGAGAGAATGGGCGTGCCAGGGCCACCAGCCACTGCAAACGAACTCCAGATGCGTGCGCCCCCTTGTGCATCTGGCTAACGTGGGTCCTGGGGAATTGAGCCCCAAACTGGGGTCCTTAGGCTTCTCTGGCAAGCACTTAGCCACTAAGCCACCTCTCCAGTCCTTAAACCCTTTTTTTTTTCCTATAAGCTTCTTCTGGTTAGGTATTTTGCCCCAGCAATAAGAAAGTAGTTGATTCAGATGTTGTTAGAAAATTTTTAAATGGTAACAATAAATAAATATATAAAAAGGGTTGGGGTACAGAGCTCAGCAGTTGAACTCTTGCTTGACATGCATGAGGCCCTAAATGCTATCTCCAGTACTACAAAAAGTAAATAAAATAAAATTATATAAATGGAAATGGTTAATCAAAATTAAAATATATGAGTATTATAAGACACAATTTCAGAATGTGGACAATTGATACATTACCATAAAATATGTTCACATGTGCTATTGGGTAAAAATAGAAAGGTTGGTTTCTAACATATAGAGTCATCTTCGCTATTGACTGTAAAGCACAACACATAAAATAAATTTCAGAAATAATCTGTACTCCTAGTGCTTTTGGCAGTATTAATAGTTCATACCCCTGCGAAGTAAGTCAGGAATCAGGACCAAGGATATTTTTCTTACATCTTTTTCCATTATATGAGTTTCTGTATGTTTATGTGTGTACACGTATGTATGGGGTGTATATGGTGTGTATGAATGAGCTCAAGTGTGCCACAACATGCATGAGAAGACCAAACAACAAAGATGTTGGTCCTCATCTTCCATCTTGTTTAAAACAGGGTCTCTTGTTTTGCTCTTGTGAATGCCAGATTACCTGGTTGGCTTTGAAATTCTCTGAACTTTATCTCCTATTTGCAGGCATGTGGGGAACACAGATGTGGACACTCCTTGTGTCCAGCTTTATGTGGGATGATCTGAGGGACCAAACTCCAGTAATCAGGCTTATTCAGCAAGTGCTCTTAACCACTGAACTAACTTCTCAGTCCTCAATTTAATTTATTACCCCGAAAGTCACCTGATATTGATCACATCTATCATAGAAGAAATAGAATGCCTAAATTTAAGGCAAACAAAGTTTCTACAGTTCTAGTCATTTTTAAAAATTTTTTGAAGGGTTGATGGAAGGAACAAGGTCTTATTCTGTAATCCAGGATGGCCTCAAACTCACAAACTCACAGAAACACTCCTGCCTCAGTCTATCAAGCGCTGGGATTATAGTCATATGCCATCAGCATCAGCCGAGCTCTTCCAGTTCTACTCTTAATGATTATTAAGGTGATTATTTCTATGTGTTTCATTTTAGGGAAAGAAAACAGCAGAAAGACTCAGGAGTAATTTCTTCCTAAAGTGTTACTTATGGAGTTATTTTTAAAAATTATTTAATTTTTATTTATTTGAGAGAGAGAAAGAGGGAGAGAGACAGAAAGAGAGAGAGAGAGAGAGAGAGAGGGAGAATGGGCACATCAAGGCCTCTAGCCACTGCAAACAAACTCCAGACACATGCACCACCTTGTGTGTATCTGGCTTACGTGGGTACTGAGGAATCAAACCTGGGTCCTTAGGCTTCACAGGCAAGCACCTTAACTGCTAAGTACATCTCTTCAGATCACTTATGGAATTCTTTGAAAAGAAGACATTTTATACCTTACTTACTTTACCTTTAAGTTGAAGAGGGCTGAGTAACTCTGTGAAAGAGACTTAAGTAAAGAAACTCCATAGTAATAAAGTACCAGTCCCCTGCTGATGTAGCAGAAACCAACAAAACAGATAAGAGAGAGAACTTCCTCATGCTTCAATTTTTAACAAATAGCTGCATAGAAATGACAAGCAGGGTACCATGAGGGAAAGATCATGGAAAGAGAGCAGAGCCCTCTTTATGACACTTTTCCTGCCTGTATCTGGCCTTATAGTGTCACAGTCTTTGGCCCTTCACCTGCAGGTGACATTAATAACCACCTCTTTCCTCAGACAGTCAGCCTTTCAGCTTGATGAACTTTCACACAAGGAGGCACTTAATAAACTAGATCAAAAGCAAAGCTCAGTTTGTATATGTTTTCTTCTCATCCTGATCATTTCCTCTGTAGGCCTTAAAGCAATGTAGAAACAACAAAAGTTGAAAATACCTGATTAATGTTTAATGTCTGCCTCCTCCACCTTTTGCTTATAGACTCCAAGGCAGCAGAGCACGTGTGTACTTTTTTTTCTTATCGGTTTTCAGTTACAAAGCAAAGCACCTAGCCTATAGAATTTGTGTGATGTACAACCGAGTGGCCTAATGAAATCTGCTTACAGGTAACCTATCAGTTAACTGAAACAGGTAAGTTTGTTTAAGACACTGAAAATCACCAATCCCCACCAGACGTGGAATAGTAATTGGGCAGTTGGGAGTCCTTCTGCCTCCTGGGCGCTCAGGGGACATCCCTGAGGGCAGAGGGCAGAATCCACCAGTCACCACCCCTCTGCCGGGCAGTAAAACACTCCCAGGATTAACTCTGCAGACTAATGGGTTTCTACAACCAGGATCATGCCTTTCAGAATTCCTCAGTTGGGATCCGCCAGACAATTTAGGAAAGCTATTGACTTTAAAGGGACAGGTCAGGCAAAAAGCCTCTTTTGAAGCCTAAACAAACACACATATACCAATAAGTTTCATTAACATATCAAATCAAACTATTCCTACACCATATGGAAATGATTCACACTGGAGAATGCCCTTGGCATCTTAGAAAAGTAGTCTGATCCCCAGTTAACCTGTCAGGGAATTTCTTTAGTCTAAGTCGCATTGCTTCATTTCTTTGACATCTTTGGCATGTTTCTCCATACTTACATTCAGTGAGTAAGCGGGCCATGCTAGAGTTAAGTAAGAAACCTCTACATCAGTTTCTTGCTTCGCGTGGCCAAACCTTACACGTACTAAATTTTCTTTCCTTTGTTTGATGAAAAGGAAGTCATGACTTCTTGAGTCTGAAGAATTAGTAAAAACATCTTGGCATATGTCTTAATTCTAAGACACCCTCAGAATGCCCCTATTTCTTTTGCAAACAGATAAACAAACCTGATTTTTTTTTTTGTTTGTTTCCACTGGATAGTCTAAAATTCTGTTCATAAGAGGAAAACTAATTTGGAAAAGCTATTAGAATTAAGCGCAAGTGACAGACAGAGACACAAGAGGTAATACACTGCCTTTCCCCTCCCCCGTCCTTTGAGTGTGGAATTCATGCAGATTGAATCAGCTCCGTTTGTGGTTTTTATTCATTCTGTCAGCAGATGGTGCTGCTCTGTGAGATGTGCGGTGTACAGCTCTCTCCTGGCAATCAAGACTTGTGGTCTTTTTAGAACTCCCAGTTAAGAGCATGACAGTTACTAAGTAGAAGATTGGTTTTTATTTCCCATCAGCCTGTCTATATTTATGCCTCTCTTTCTAGTGTACTGTGCTTTTTTAAAATTTTCATCTTATAACCCAGTTTCCTTTATTGTCTTCCAATGTATTATTAAACATTACTTCATGATAACAAACTGAAAAAAAACAACAACAACCACTTAAGTAGTGTTGAACATTTTATTTTCAAATTGTAATGGGACCCTTTTAATTTCTGTACACTTCTGAGATATGGTACAGCAGGCCAAGCCAAACCAAAACTTAATGTGGTTTCATATATCACTGAAATTCTGCTGATATTTTGTAGCTCTTGTAGGTAAAGAAAGTAGGAGAAATGGACTATAAATAAAACAAAACAAAATGCATTTTGTTTACAACTTATTAAAAAAACAAAATTCAAAGAGAGTATTCCAAACCAGATATATTATCCAAGATTGATGTAGGGAACTCTTTTTTATTTTTTTAAAATTTTTATTTATTTTAAGAGAGAGATAAAGAGAAGAGAAGAGACAGAGAGAGAGAGAGAGGGAGAGAATGTGTGTGCCAGGAACTCTAGTCACTGCAAATGAACTCCAGATGCATGCGCCCCTTTGTGCATCTGGCTTACATGGGTTCTGGGGAATCGAACCTGACTCCTTTGGCTTTGCAGGCAGGCACCTTAACCACTAAGCTCTCTCTACTGCCATATTTTTATTTTTAAAAATAATATTTTATTATTTATTTGAGAAAGAAAGAGAAAGAATGAGCACACCAGGACCTTCAGCCACTGCAAATGAACTCCAGACACATGCACCACCTTGTGCATCTGTGCTTACGTGGGTCCTGGGGAATTGAACCTGGGTCCTCAGGCATTATAGGCCATCTGTCCAGCCCTTACATAGGGAATTCTTACAGCACATTAACAAACATTAAACAACAACAACAGCAAATAAAAACACTTTTGTCTTTGATAGAAGCTGATTCTATTTTCAATGCTATATATTTACAAGTCATAATCATAGATCCCAAATGTTTTAGATTTTTTTATATATTTTTTTATTTTTTTATTTTTTTTTTATTTTACAGTCAGTTTGGTACCATTATTAGGCTCATCCATGACCCACCCCCTCCCCTTGGCCCCTCCTTGTTGAGATATACGGGTCATGCATTGTGGAGTTAGCCCACAGTTATGGGTAAGCTAAATGTCTCTGCATATCATGACCCAACATGTGGCTCTGACATTCTTTCCACCCCCTCTTCCGCAAAATTTCCCTGAGCCATGTTGGGTCTGCTTCAGTGATGAGGTGTTGGGGGCCTCTGAGGCTCTGGCTCTCTGATTTGGTAGGAGTTGATTTTTCTCTGTGCTGATCTCCTTCCCCCTTGTGCTGGTATCCGGTTCATCAGGAAAACAGCCCCCTTGCTTGTTTCTCCAATTTTTCTTAGTTTCAGCCGGGGCCCTTTTGAGGTATGATGGGGTGGCTTTCTCCTTAGGATCTACATCTATCTGAAAAAGAGAAGCAGATTCTCCAACGGAGAGTGAGTTAGCATCAGGACAAATGAGATAACCCTGTTTTTTTTTATAGAGAATTTAATAGGTGTAGGCCCTCTTGTAGCCCACAATTGACGGTAGCTTGATATTGGAGAGTGGATTTATGTTTGGATATGGTTCTGACTTGTTTCCCAGCTCCAGCTATGGGTCTCATACCAGTGAGGGGATCAGTTAGCTGAATTGAGAGCAGTTGGTTCCCCACCATGGCTGTGTGCCACCACTGCACTTCTGTGGGCATCACAAGTTACTTGCTGCTAAGCAGGTTAGACCATGCGTTGCTTCGACAGATATTGGTCATTTTCCCCCAGTCGCCCATGTAGCACCTTCTGGCACTAGACGCGCTGACTGTCTAGGGACTGACTCTCTTCCAACTTCCAGCCATGCCATTCTAATTTGCATGTCAATCACATAGGGTGTCTTCAGCAGTAGGGTCTTATCACTAGCCTTTGGTGGGTCATCAAGTACTCTGACAGAAATCTGTCTGTCTTTTAGGAAACCTTGTAGGTCTCTCTGATCAAAAGCTCATTGTGGATGATAGCCCCATGCTAGTTCTGGGAGTTACATGTCAGTGCCCACTAAGAAAATGAGGAAAAAGATAACTAATATACAAGAGTTAGAGATAAAAGAGAGAGAGAGAGAGAGAGAGAGGGAGGGAGAGGGGAAGTGAGGGAGGGAAGATGTAGAAGATTAAGGTTAGTCTTTTTTTTTTTTTTGTTTTTCGAGGTAGGGTCTCACTCTAGTCCAGGCTGACCTGGAATTCACAATGGAGTCTCAGGGTGGCCTCGAACTCACGGTGATCCTCCTACCTCTGCCTCCTGAGTGCTGGGATTAAAGGTGTGCGCCACCACGCCCGGCAAGGTTAGTCTTGATCATACTCTCTCCAGTGTCTTGTGGTTCAGGTGTTCTCTGTAAGGGCCTGGTGAAGGATCAGCCATTTGGTCTGTCTTTTAGTAAGTAGAAAATTATGGTACCATTGCCATTTGGGTCTAGATTTGTGTTTCCCACCCCTTTGATGCCCTCTCCTCCCTCCCCTTCCATCCTAGTGGCTAGTCTAGGAGGTGCTTGCTGGGTATGTAAGGTATCTTGGGTAGATTCAGTTTAGGTGCTGTAGATGAGTGAGACTATGTGGCGATTTTTTTTCTGTGATTGGGTAAGTTCACTGAGAATGATCTGTTCTAGGTTCAACCATTTTTCCTCAAATTTCATTGTGTCATTTTTCCTTACTGCTGTATAGAATTCCATTGTGTAGATATACCACATCTTAGTTATCCATTCTTCTAGTGATGGACATCTGGGTTGATTCCAGCACTTAGCTATTACAAATTGAGCCACTATAAACATGGTTGAACAAATCTCTCTAGCCTGTGGTTTGAAGGTTTTAGGGTAGATGCCCAGTAAGGGAATAACTGGGTCTGTTGGTATCTCTATACTCAGCTTTTTCAGAAGTCTCCATATTGCTTTCCAAAGTGGTTGTACTATCCTACATTCCCACCAACAGTGGATAAGTGTTCCTACTTCTCCACATCCTTGCCAGCATTTATTTTTATTTGATTTTTTGATATTTGCTATCCTTATTGGGGTAAGGTGGAATCTCATAGTTATTTCAATTTGCATTTCTCTGATTAGAGATGATGAACATTTTCTTAAGTGTATGTTTGCCATTTCTATTTCTTCCTCTGTAAACTGTCTGTTCAGCTCCTTGCCCCATTTTGTGAGTGGGGTGTTTGACTTCTTACTATTTAGATTTTTGAGTTCTTTGTAGATTCTAGAGATTAGGCCTCTATCAGTTGGATAACCCGCAAATTTTTTCTCCCATTCTGTGGGTGATCTATTTGCTTTGCTTATTGTTTGCTTGTCTGTAAAGAAACTCTTCAGCTTCATGTGATCCCATTGGTTGAGTGATGGTTTAAGTTCATGAGCTACTGGGGTTTTGTTCAGGAAGTCTTTTTCCATTCCTATATCATGGAAAGTACTTCCTAAATTTTCTTCCAGTAGTATACGAGTTTCTTGTCTTGTATTGAGATCTTTGATCCATTTGGACTTGAGTGTAGTAGCGTTTCGCTGTAGCTCAGACTGACCTGGAATTTACTATGTAATCTCAGGGTGGCCTTGAACTCATGGTGATCCTCCTACCTCTGCCTCCCAAGTGCTGGGATTAAAGGCATGCGCCACCACGCCCGGATTAGATCAATTCTTTTTTATTGGGATTTTGAGGTAGGGTTTTACTCTAGCCAAGTCTGAACTGGAACTATGTAGTCTCAGTGTGGCCTCAAACTTACGGTGATTCTTCTACTTCTGCTTCCTGAGTGCTGGGATTAAAAGCGTGGCCACCACACCAGCTATTTTAGGTCAATTCTTATATCAGACATTCTGGCTCATGGTGCCTTACACATGTACACTGTAACCAGTAAGCCAACTGTTCCAAGATTGCTTTTCATTCCAAAGCCTCATAACCAGCCATTTTCCTTGCTTAGTGTATACATTCTCTTCTTTCCCCTTCCTCTTCTCAACAGGGACCCCCTTGTGCCTGCCAAGTACAATTCCTGCATTTCTTTGTACCATAACTGACATTTAAAAGAATTATCTTTATTTATTTATTTGAGAAAGAGAGGGAGAGAAAGAGAGGTAGAGAGAGAGAATGGATGTGTCAGAGCCTTCAGCTGCTAGAAACGAACTTCGGACACATGTGCGACTTTGTGCACTTGGCTTATATGGTTCCTGGGGGGTTGAACCTGGGTCCTTTGGCTTTGCAGGCAAGTGTCTTAGCCACTAAGCCATCCCTCCAGCTCTGACATTTTGACTATGTAGTTTTCCTTTCTTTTTTTTCTCTCATGGACATAAAGAATCCTTTAAGGGGTGGTAGTAGAGCTTATATGACTGGCATAGGTTGTATAAGAATTTTCTGTTCTTTTATTTTACATTTCTAACTTTTTAAAATTGTTTTTAAAGAGAGAGAGAGAATTGGTGCAGCAGGGCCTCATCAACTGCAATCAAACTTCAGACACTTGCATCACCTAGTGGGCATGTGCAACCTTATGCTTGCCTCACCTTTGTGTGTCTGGCTTACATAGGATCTGGACAGTCAAACATGCATCCTTAGGCTTCACAGGCAAACACCTTAACTGCTAAGCCATCTCTCTAGCTCTGAATTTTGTGTTCTTCAAAAATATTTTTATTTATTTATTTATTTATTTGTGTGTGTGTGTGTGTGTGTGTGTGTGTGTGTGTGTACATGCTAGGGCATACCAGGGTTCCTTGCAACTGCAAACAAACACCTTCTGGTTTTACATGGGTGGCTGGGGGAATTTAACCCCAGTTGCCAGGGCATGCAGGCACATTTAACCACTGATGTTCTGAACTTAATGTGGATTATTATGTATGGTTAGCTAGTAAAGAAATAAACATGATTTCAGCATGTTTGATGGTCCACAATCATTTTCTGTCTGTCCTGGATGGATATCCATTAGTTGGGAACTCAATTGTCAATTTAATCTCTTTGTTAGACACTCTGCCCTAATGGCTGCATTTTGATATAATTTTTGTTTGTAGTAATCTAAATTTCAATGCATTCTGAATTTGCAGTAGAAAGAATTAGTTTGTCCAATTCTTTTTAAAACTTATTAAAATATCAATTGTATCGATTAAGGGGATTCACTGTGTTATGTCCCTGGACATATACATTACACATTTATCATGTCTGTCCATCTTTGTTCTGCTCCCAATTGGCCGGCCTCCTCTTCCTTCTCTATCTCAGTCCCTTAAAGTCCCTTTTAATTCCTTTTGTCTACCTTACTCCTACCCTCCCCCATCTCCAGTGACTACTTTCCCATCCCATCCATCTACAAGGTTGGCTTGCTGTTTTTTACAAGTAAATGAAAACTACTGTATTTGTCTATGTCCAGCTTGTTTCTCACAACATAGTATCTCCAACTTTCACTAAGAACTTTTTTCACAATGTGTTTTAGTACTGATAGGTACTCAATGAAACAAACAGTAACTTCTTTTTCTGTCTTGTTTTGTTCTATCATTTTATGTCATATGAACTTTTCCTGGGGAGATGAACAAATGTCTATATACTCTGGATAAGCCTCCAACAACAGATCAAGGAAATGATTCTACCCAAGTCCATGTTGGTGAACCAATGAGTTAATTGATATTAATTACAGGACCATGTGTCGAAGATTATTTGTAGGAGCATGGCAATTTATGCATGGCTAAACCACCAAAGAAAAGCTTCTCTTGCTTTCCCAACAACTATCAAATGCATATGTGTCCTTAAGGAGAGGTGGCACCTCATGATCCCCTTGTTCCTATCTATGACATAACATAACTGGGACAAATCTTATATAAGTCTTGTATGAGTAATCTCATCTGTTGAGAGTTCAAGACGGTACAATATTCCACAGCACCCCACTCCTTCCTTAGTCTCTTATACTCTTTCTTTCCCCCTTTTGTGATGTTTCCTGGGACTTGGAGAGGGTGATACCAACATTTTACTTAAGGCTAAGCATTTAAGGCTGTGCATTTTGGCATGGATTGACTGACACACACACACACACACAAACATATATACATATTATACATACACATACTTGTACACACCAAAATATTGGAATATTTTATGGGAATGCAGTGGCCTTAGCTATTTTATAATCTATGTTTCCTACCCAGTGGACAGACTAAATGATCCCAGTGAGCAGTCTCCAAGGGTAGCTGATGGTAGGTGACCTATATTTCATAAAGGCATCTGTTCTTGGTTTCCAGAGGACCCAGTGAGCCATAGACCACAGCATTGGAAACGAACAGTTCTGATCCTTGTTGAACTCTGTTATTAATTTCCTTCCATATCTGTTATTTTCAAAGTGGCTGTCATAGTCAGCTTTACATTTCTGGGATGAACTTCCAAACCAGTCACAAGTTATGGGAGGAAGGGATTTATTGAAGCTTACAAATCCAGCAGAAGTTGCATAATGGCAGAAGAAGCTGGCTTCCTTTCACAGGTCCACACAGAGAGGCAGAGAGAAATACTACCACCAGCACCATAAGGGAGCCCACTGCAGCAACTCCAGGCAGAGCTCAAGCACTCTGCATCCCTTTACAGGCTAGGATTCAGATCCATCCCCAAACACACTTTAGGGCTATCCCTAGGATCTGCCCACAGTGACACTGCCTACAGCCAGGCACCTGGAAATCTAATAAGTAACAAACTTCAATAAGTTCCTGAATCTTTTAGGGGACATCCATTCAAACTACCACAATGACTAACTTTCTTTTTCCCATTGGTTTATGTATAAAGTCAAGCCTCTAAATATAGCCAAACTGTCAGTACAAATTATTACAGGCCAAAGCTGAGAAACTTTACTATCATACTGCTTTTAGCTTAGCCCACTGGCTACTGTTTTCTTCTTCTCTCTAGAGTCACATAGTGCTTGTATTTGTTTGCATTCCTGTAGTCACCATTCCTGTCTGATGCTCTTTTTTAAAAAAATTACCTATTTATTTATTTACTTATTTACTTGAGAGAGAGGAAGAAACAGAGAATGGGCATGCCAGGATCTCTAGACACTGCAAACGAACTCCAGATGCATGTGCTACCTTGTGCTTCTGGCTTTTGTGAGTGCTGGGGAGTCAAATCTGGGTACTTATGCTTTGCAGGCCTTAACCACTATGCAATCTCCCCAACCCCCTGGAACTCTTCCATGTGCCATCACTGTACCAGGCATCTGCAGCAGTGAGCAGCATCAATTCCAATACCTTGTCTCATTTGGCTTGTGGTTCCTTTACTTAGGAAGGCCAATGATTTGTAGGTACACTGTTCCCCTCACAACCTGCATGGCATTAGTGACAGGGCAGGTAGATACCACATCTTGTTGCTATAACTATGAATGCTACTTTTGCAAAGTTTGATTACATATCACCCCAGAAAGAGGCTTGGCCAGAAAGCCCTAAATGCAACCCTTAACTGGAGATGCTATTTCCCCCTGTTACTGAGGTGGAACCACTGAGGGGTTCCACTTGTGGTAATGCTTCCTGAACAGTCTACAGTTGCTGTTTTAGTGCTGTGTATGGAGCCTTTGCCTTTACCCATGACTGAGACCAATACTTGAGTTGTTTTTGCCATGACCCCCAGCTATAGTTCTCTGAAGTTCTGGTAAGTTCTAATAATTAAGGGGCTTTGGAGTATTGGAGCATACAGCCATTTGCTTGTTCTTCAAGGATCACAGTATGATCTTAAGCTTCTGGAGGCTTTTTATACCAATCACCCGGTGTACTTTTTTTTTTTTCTTTTTACCAAGTCTCACAGAGGACAAATGTAGCACTCACCGTCTCATTACTGTGACAAAACACCTGACCGGAGTAGCTTAGGGAAGGAAAGGGCTTACTTTCAGCTTACAGTGTCAAAGGGATGTTTCATCGTGGCAGGGAAAGAGTGCACAATCTGGCATCATATCTCCACATACCAGCAGGGAGGAAGGAGACAGAGTGAGTTCTCTAGCACTGGCAAGTGGGGCTGGTCTATATAATCCCAAGGCCCATTCCCATTAATACACCTCCTCCAGCAAGGCTCCACCTCCCAAAGGTTTCACCACCTGGGGACTAAGTAGAAAGCATAATCACAAACATACAAAGCCATGGAGAACATTCCACATTCAAACCAACCACCTCCTTAGGTAACTCTGGTTAGGTCGTTTGAATGTGGAATGTTCCCCATAGCTTCTGCCTTATTTCCTTGAAACAGGGTATCTCATGCTCATGAGTGCAGAGGCTAGAAGACATTGAGTGTCTTTCTCTATCACTCTTTTCCTTGTTTCCTTCACACAGGGTCTCACTGAAGGTACAGCTTGTATTGTTTATATTAAGTTAGAAGGAATGACCAGTGAGTCCCAGTAATCTTCCTGTCTCAGCTCTGGAGTTATAGGCATGTGTGGTCATGTCTGGCTCTCCATGTGAGTGCTGGGCATCAAATTTAGGGCCTCATGTTTGTACATCAAGTGCTTTCACTCACTGAAGCGTATTTCTAGCCCTTCTTCCAAACTTTTGCAGGCTTGAGTGGGCTTGCCCAAGCTGTTTACCCTGGCCCAGGGCTAAGGGGGAGCAGGACTGTTCTCCTGCTTATTGCTTGTGCTGGTTGCCCAAACCTTACAGGCTGTGGGCTTGTTCCATATCTGACTGTTGAGAGGGTCCTTGGCTGGGTGAACACTTCCAACTCCAATATACTTTCTTTCAAGGGAGAAATGAATGCAGATCACTCTGGGGGAATAACTAGTCATCCCTGAGGGAAGCTTGGTCTTTTATCTGCACTGCCTTATCGTTTTTACTTTCATTGACCTTTGGTTCAGGCTCTAAAGCCTTCCAGAGGCTTATAATCACTGAATTTGGCTTCCTGTCAATATTTTCCGTAGTAAATCTAGCTTGACACATTTGCTTTCAAGTGATTCATAAAAAAAAACAAACACTTTTTGCTTTTTTCTTTTTCTATTGCTTTAGCCTTTTGCAAACTCAGTTTTTGTGCCAGTCTGAACCATCCCAATCTGCGAGAGCATCCTCTACCTCATAAAGACCATGCTCCCCCATGGTATACTTAGCAAAGCCACTAAAGCCCACGTCAGTCCCAGGGTCCCTCCTGAGTCAAATTCTTTTCTAAGCTCTCCTGTGAACACAGTCCTTTCCATCCCAGTGAGCTTGGCATCAGCACTGCCTCTCATGTCTAGTCTCCTCAACGATGCTGTCCTTCCACTATTGTCTTCCAGTCCCCAGTATTCATGGATATCGGCCAATGATAACCAGGTAATCCAAATGGCTCACGGGAGCTAGCACATCTAGCTATCTAGACTGATTTTGCTCATATTGTCTGGAGCAATTTTTCAGCCTTTGCTTAAGGAGACACAGCACTCAGAATTCTGCCTGGGCAAGGAGTAGATGCCTGTAAGCCCTGAACTTGGGAGGTGTAGGCAGGAGGATCAAAAGTTCAAAGTCATCCTTGCCATAGCATTTGAGGTCAGCTGAGCTCCATGAGACCCTTTCTCAGAAAGAAGGAAGGAAGAAGGAAGGAAAGAAAGAAGGAAGAATGAAGGAAAGAAGGAAGGCCTTTCTCAGCAGCCATTAACTGGCTTTATATTATGAGGAAGGGGTGGGACCTTCATGACTCCTCTCCCCCTCCATGACAGACTGATAATGGGCTGTGGTAGTTTGAATGCAGTCACCCAATAGACTGAGGAGTTTTATTAAAAGCTTGTAATTTGAATTTCCAGCCACCTGGCTGACAAAGATGTCACTGGGGGCGAATCCTGTGTCCAGCCCAAAGGAGTGGTTGGGGTCTTATTTGATTTCCAGCCTGAAAGTATTCAGAGTGCACGGGCTCTGCCTGGGTTCCGGCCATTTTGCTGTCGGTTTTGCTCTTGCTAGTGGTGCTAGTGCTTGGTAGTGGTTTCTCTCTCTGCTTTGATCTGTGAAAGGGGACCAGCTTCTTCTGCCATCCATGGAACTTCACTGGATTTTTAAGCTTCCAATAAATGCCATAAACTGTGTCTGGTTTGGAAGTTCACCTCAGCACTGTAGAGCTTTCTACAACATGGACCCAATCTTGTGCTAGTCTCTGGCAGGTGGTCACTGATGCTGAGAGTTCAAGAAGGTCAGGATAATGTCAAGCCAGGAGGACAGCACTCTACAACATCAAAACATTATTTCCATGAACTTTTCATTTATGCTATCATAGTTTTCATTTTTAATGTCTATCCAGTCATCTTTGCTTGCTGCATTAAAAAGGTTAAGATCACAGCTAGGGATATGTCTCAGTAATTAAAGGTACTTGCTTGCAAAGCCTGACAGTCTAGGTGCAAGTTCCCAGTACTCAGATAAAGCCAGACACAGAAAGTGGCGTATGCATCTAGAGTTCATGTTTTCAATAGCAGGAGGTCCTGGTTTACCCATTCTCCCTTTCTCAAATACATCAGTATACATTTTTTTTAATGCTTAGCCCTTGTCCTCATTTCATGAATACAATACCTGACAATTTTCTTTGTGAAATTTCTTTGAATTGTATTTCCACTGTTCATTTTTCCTTCCTTGTGTAGGACTCTGCTTTTCACATTTGAGACTATCAAGTGCTCACTGCTCTTTGCATACTTGTTTTTGCTACAGGGATCACTGGAGACTGCTAGTTCTATAGGCTGAAATGGAAGAATAATGGCAATTGAAGATGGCTTGGTTCAGTAATGTCTTAAAAAGCTGACTGCATGTACATGGGTGTTGAAAACATGATAACTTATAACAGAGACCCTCCATTAAGCCCATTGTTATATAACCTTTACCGTCAGTTGCTCCTGGTCACTTAATTAAGCATCTTTCCTGTTCAGCTTCAGAAAGCAAATGTGCAACCTCGTCCTGGGGTAAACCACGGCTGGAGCAAAGGAAGAAGAGAACTTCATCCAGGGGACAAGTTCCTTAAAATTTAAACCCACTTGTACTTCTCACCATCTACCTACATTTGAAAAGCATTGCAGTTCTCAAGTCTTTACAATGCTCTGCTTCTCTTCCCCTTTACCTTCTCCTCATTGTGTGTTCATTCCACTCTCTAAGTTTAGATTTCTGTTGTTTTCTGTTATTAATTTTTATTGTGCTATCCTCCGAGAGACTTATGCCTATTTATTTCATGTTTGTGTATGCATTCATATGTGGAGGCCAGCAAACCACCTTGACTATTATACCTTAGGAAGCCCCTCACACCTCTTTATAAAACTGGAGCCTTCATTGAACTGGACCTTACCAATTAGGCTAGACTGGCTTGTCTGTGAGCTCCTGGGATCCATCTGTCTCTACATCCATCCCCTGGCTTTCCCTTGTTTGTTTGTATGTTTTACATGAGCTCTGGAGAACACAGGTCCTCATGCTCATATGGCAGGCATTTGACTGACTGAACCATCTCCCCAGCCCTGAATTTTTAATTTTTTTTTTAATGTCTGTTAAGCACTTTGGAGAAGTAGAAATAAATGTACAATGTTCAATCAATGCACTATTAGTTTTATCATTTATTTGGGGGGAATACAAAATCCTAGAGCAATGGCTTGGCTGAGCTATTCAGAAAGTGGCAGAACCAGGACTAAACTCTATGTTTTTGTTTCTAACTATACGTGCATGATGTGTGCGTTTGTGTGAGGGGGGATGGTGTTGTGGAGGTCAAAGGACAAGCTCAGGTGTCAGTCCTCACCTTCACCTGTTTCAGGCAGCATCTCTCCTGTTCACTGCTGCAAGTTCCAGGTTAGCTGGATTGCTGCAAGTTTCTAGGGAATTCTTTTATCTCCAACTTGCATCTTGCTATCACACAATGGATCCAGCTTCGCGTGGGCTCTGGGGATCCAAACTCAAGTTGTCAGGCTTGTGCAACAAGCACTTTATTCATTAAGCCGTCCTCCCCAGCCACCCAACTGCATGTTCTCAAGTCCTAGCACAATGTCTACTACACTACTAGTTCTCAAGTTAAACTATTAATTATACAAATGACTGACTTTTTATTCAGAATTTACCTCTATCTCTTTAAATAATTCAACATCCACAAGACTATAATAAGTTAACTCCTTGGAATACTGTTCATATGAGGTACTTTTTCATTGTGTAGAAAACAGATTATTTTTTCTAAATCAGAGAAGACAAGTGATTTTCCTTTTAGATACCTGTAAGGTGAAAAAAAAAAGGAGCTCACCTCACCCAGCTCCCCTCACCATTTGCTCTTTTATCATGATAACTTCATCCTGATTGTATTGTTGTAGTAATACAAATTCCATAAATAAATGTGGAAAACTATAAAGAAAACAGGAAAAACAGGGCTGAAGTGATGGCTCAGTAGTTAAATAAAATAGAAAAAAAATCAATCAATATGAAAATAGAAATGTGATCATGGTACCATACTTCCAGGTATCCCTTATGCTTATCTAGAAAATGGAGATATACAGAGAGGAATGGAAATTTGTCAAAATAATTTTATAACAATAGAACATTTGAATAAAGTGGGTTTTATTTAATTATACTTGAAAGGAATTTAATAGAAAAAAGATAAATCAGATTAAACCTGCATCAGTTATTGAACTTCGGATAAATGTGGCCTTACCACATAAAGGAAGCATTAAGAAGCAGCCTTTGAAACTCATGCTTCAATTTCACTCAGTAAAAATTGACTCTGTGATATACCATTTCCCATCTTCTTCAAAGACTAGTCCTCAGAATAATTACCAAAAGTTGTAAACTCTAAAACTAAACTGCTATATTAAACTCTTCACTTTATCACTCAACAGTTGTATGAAATGAGGCACATAATTACAACTCCATCCCTTAGTTTGATTACCTTTATTATGAGACTAATAATAGCATATGACTCAAATGTACTTTTTGAGAATCAAAGGGGTTCTTAGAACACTTCGAAAAAATAAACTTGAGTCTACTGCAAGTGTTAGATATTATCCATGTGCTTTTCTTTAAACCTAATTTAATTCATGTAAGTTATGTTATTTTTATCTATTCCATTGTATGATTATATCCTGTTTTGAAACCTTAATTTTACCAGTTGGGTTGTCTGTACAGCTATGTGTAAATTAATTATGCATAACCAGTTCTTTTACCACAGCTTTCCCATTTGTGAATTCCTTTATTTTATAAACCGTAGGTTTCTTTAGCCCCTACATGGCTCAGAATCTCTCTGTGGCCTAAAGATTCAAGTCTAGTCTCTTTAACCTAGCTCCTGGCAAGTTTGACAGCTTCACCTGTCAGCCTGCTCTATCTTTACCCAATGCACTCTATAGCCTCCATTATATCTCTTTTTCTTCCATGGACATGCCAGGCTCTTCAAAACCTTTAGCTCTGGCTTGTAGTTGTTGCCTTTGGAATACAATTTTTTTTTTCTAGACAACTTAGCCAATGTTTCCGTTGACTTGCAGCATACACTCTTTCATTTCAATAAGTGACTCCACATTCCTTCTAATCACTTTGAATCCAAGCCTAGGATTTCCTTTCTGCTTCTTTGTCTGCATAACACCCTGTATGTAGCTCATCAGTGAGTGCTATCACCCTGCCTACAAGCTATTTCTTGAATAGAGCCACTTCCATTTCTTATTGCTACCATCCTGATCTAAGTCACTATGTCTTCTTGGATTACCCCCTAACATTTCCATGATGTTCTTTCCTATCTAATTTTGTCCCATTCTAGTCTGTTCTTTACATAATCAGAAGAATTTTCTCCTTTGATGTAGATGCATTTTGGCTTCATGAGAATCTTGAAGGTTTTTCTTTTTTAGGGTTGTACTGGATGATGTTGTGAACTGATTTTAGAATTACTATGTTAAGTATGAAATGAAATTTGAAGATGATCTGTTGATACTGGCTTTCTTCCTCAACCAAAAATCATTTTCTTCTCAGGAAATAGTAATGTGATATACCATTTCCATTTTACTCCAGGAAACAATATTTCTACTCTTATTTTCAAAATGCAAAGTTTTAGAAACACTTTATACTTGCTTATAAAGGTTTGAAAAATTTGCATTCTATAAATCAGTGACTTTAAGTTGTAACTTTATTTTCGATTCTTAGATATGTATGTTTTTAAAAAACTACATTGCTAGAAAAACCTTTGGTTCTTTTGAGAAAAAAAAATCATTTATTTCTTTCTACACCACTTAATGTTTCCCTTAGAGTAGTTCAACTCTTAGCATATTCAACTGACAAAAAAGAGTAGGAGGACAGGATAAGAAAGAGAAATGAGGGAAGAAAGAAAGGGAAAAAACAATGAATGGAGAAAAAGAGGAAGAAAAGAAGGAAAAGTATAATGTATGCAAAAATCCTTCAACCTTGAAAACAGAGTGAAGAGTTAACATTGTACTTCAACAATCATACTAATAGCAACAACAGTTATTAATTGAAGGCTTTCTATGTACCTGGCTCAGAAGAAAATACTTCACAAGTATCACCTCACTTTATATCTGTGCTACAGTTCAATAGAGTTAAGTAACTTGCCCTAGTCACTAAGCTAGTAGACAACAACACCAAAACTTGAACCCAAGTCTCACAGGCAGATGATCTGGAACTATCCAACAAACAGTCCTTTACATATGTCTCCTCATTAAATAATGAACAGAAATGCAAAAATACCCTTCAAGGTTGAGTTGGGAAACTGGAAGTATTTGTGGTTATCGTTCTTATTTCCTCCATTGAAAAATAGATTGTATTTCACAGTTTTAAATCACAATGACTCCATTAGCATTCAAGTTTTGCTGTGAGAGGGTTTGGATCTTTGCCACAAAATGCCCTTTAAAGTAAAATTTGGCCAAGTTGTAGCCTAGGAGAAATAGTGGGGCACAATTGATCCATGGAAATGAGATTGCCAGACTTGAGTGGTCTAGGAACCATCACGTAGAGTGCTGACTACTACAAATTCTTTTTAATGCCAACAGAGCACTATTGTTTCATATTTAGAAGTGTTCACAAATAGTCTACCTAATTTCTTTCACTTGTTTTGGAAGTGGGCAGTTACACCATCCTAAAAAAAAAAAAAAAAGAAAAGAAAAAAAAAACACAGCTAGAAGAAATGCTTCTTTTATATCCCCTCATTTTTCTACCCAAATCAAACGTTCAGGAACTCAGGGTAGAGAAGATGGCACCTGTCCAGCAGCTTACCAATTACTATAGTATTGGGCATATATTATTGGTTGTAAGAGACAGAAACTCTGAAGAACTTCAGCACAAAATGGCTTTATCTATCCCTGTGAATGTAATGTCTGAAGCACTGGTCCTTAGATATATATGTATCCAGATGATCCAAGGATATAATCAGCTGAACATTGTTTGCTTTTCTCTCTGTTCCCTTAAGTCCCAGGAAGGCAATGTTGGTAACAATAATGGCACCTCAGTCCCTGTCACTCTAGCTGAACTTCCTTTGTGTCAGACACTGACACTTTAGTACACAAGCTTCAGTTCACTGGAGTGTCCTACATGCCGAGGACTGATCAGTGCCACTCAAATCTCATGATATGTAAAATGAGGAGGAATTGCTTATTTTACTAAGAATAAATAGATGTTGCTTAAACAAACTAGTCTACTATACCATGATTCTTTTTCAAGTGACAGAGTAATAGTAATTGCTCATCAATATCTCATTTTATTGTGCATTTTTTTTGGCTTATATAGTTAATATGTGAGGTATGGAGTGTGTAGAGTGGGTATCTATCTGTATAGTGTATGCGCATGTGTGTACAGAGGTACATACACCATTTGTATGTGTGCAGAGGCTAGAGGAGAGTGTTGTGAGTCCTCGATCACTCTTGCACTCTTGTTTTCTAGTGACAGTCTCTCACTGAACTGGGAGCTGCTGATTTTAGGCAACTGACTGACCAGTGAGCCTCAGTTGATTCTGTAGTCTCCATTCCCCACAAGACTGTCCTTTCAAGTGTGTGTGTCCCTGCCCCAGACTTTTACGTGAGTGCTAGAGGTAAAACTCAGATGATCTCAGGCCTTCGTGCTTGAATGACAAGCACTCTTACCTGCCGAGCCATCTCCTCACCCCGCCATTTTACTTTTGATTAATTTATTTCAGCTTACTTTACCTTTTTCATGTCTTATCATTATTAAGTCCTAACAGCTTATTACTTCCAATCATTTTTCTTGGCAATAATTGAAAACAGGATTTAAAATAAGCATAGACAATGGAAGTAAAGTGGGATTTAGAGAGTGGAATAAGACAGTTTGGGATGAACTTAGGAAACATAAACATTAACTCAAACTTCAGATATCTTCCAACTTCAATTAAAAGTATGTAGTATGTTGAAGGAACTGATGATATCTGCTTTGAGTTGACTTGACTTTGGATATAACCAACATTTTGTGACTCCTTTGTATTAATAAGGAATTAAAAAAATAGCAACTCAGCTATGCTCTTTCTATGGCTAGCACCAAAGCTACTCTATCTTTGATACTGTACTAAATTATAGACAGTGAGAATAAATGAATATAAATCAGAAAATCAGAAAGATATCATTTAGTTAAAAAGTAAGATATAAAAGTAATTTTGGCATTCATATAATATGCAGCCAAGGAAACCTTATTGACCAAACTGTAGAGAAGGAAATTTTCCAGTGCTTATAATGAACAATAAAATGCAAATGCAAATTAATTATGCAGTGCTTATTATTATTGTTATTAACCAAGAGTAATAACACTGCCTGACTTACAGGGCTGTTGTGAGAATTACATGTGATAAGAGTGCCTAGTGCAAGTCTCAGAGATAATCATCGATTGTTAAATAATATAATAAATTTAAATGTCCTTTCATGTTAATTTATTTATGTGAAAGCAAAATATTGATAAAAACTCCCATAACGTCACTTATGACCTTATTGCCTAATGTTAATTTTCCCTGCAGGTCTTGTTTCTCAGTCATTAATTTTCCAGCAGGAGTCTTTTCACATATGGAGTTGGTAAAGCTGATATGGACAGAACATTGAAGGCATTCCATGGCTCTGAGGGGAAATTGTCAATGAAAGCCTAGGCTGAGGGGACCTCAGAGGAGACTTTCCCTTCAGTAACTACAGAGACCTGGGTATGAGTAATGGGGGGAGAGAGGCTGCTGGCTCAGTGACGGTGCAGTTCTATGCAGGTTCCAGAAGACTGCCAAAAGAGTTAGCCTGCCAACGCCTGCAGAGTCACACACCTTTACAAAGCTGCTGCATCAGTTTTCTCATGAAACGTCTACATTGACAGAAAACACCCTGCTAGCAACCTCCTCTTCTCTCAGCCTCTTTTGGTCCCATTCCAATCCATTTGTGGTCCTGTAGTGAGAGTCATCTGTTTAGGATGCACTGTGTAAGCAAGAAAAGCTGGCATTTAAGGCAAGTCTAGATATTTCTTCCAATATTTCTCACCTTTCACACCCCATCAAATCTCTTAATTCCTCGTCACAAATATTCTAGCCATCTCCTGTACTTTCCTCATTTCTATAAACCAGGTTTAGGCTCTTAGCATTAACCCCAAGGTCCAAGGCAGGGGATGTTTTATTGCTTCTCTCTGCCACCTCTTAACTCTTCCTGATCCAACTTTTCCTGCACAGAGCAAGCAGTGAACTTTGGCAAGGGTAAAACTGGCATTTCACTTTGCTGTTAGTTATTTTCTCATTGCTGGATATAAATACCAGGCCAGAAGCAACTTGAGGAAGGCAAAAATATTAAATAATAGTTTTCAGGTCTAAAGAATTCTTGAGAGCCATTTTTATGCTTTGAGGTGATAACTGTCCACTATGCTAAGGAAGGCATGGCGGGCAGAGAAGTCATCACATTTCAGCTAGTCTGGAAGCAGAAGGCAAATAAGAAGTGGGACTGGGCTATAAAACAAGGACCCAGTGATTCACTTCCTCCAGTAACACTTCACCTCGTAGAGGCTTCACAAGTTTCCCAAACTGCGTCATCAACTGGAGACAAAGCATTCAAACGTATGAGTCTATGGGGGACATTTCACATTCAATCCATAATTTCCTTGTTCGAATTCTTTCCCTGAGAATACTGGGATATATATAACCTCTTTCCAATGGCCCTCATTAATGCTAATGATATCTCTCACTAGCTCTACAACCTCAGTTGTAAGTCCCCCCACGATCAGGTGGATCTTGAACTTCCAGCCATTCAGTTTTGCACAGTCATGAGAATCTCTCTGCCTTCTTCATTTACATGTTGCCCCCCCCGCCCCGTCCTGAGCAACTAACTTCTTGTATTCCCAGAAAACTCAAGCTTTTGTAAAGCTTTGTTTAAAATGTGCATTTTTTTTCTGTGAAAGCTATTTTGACCTTGAAGGTTTTTAATTAATTTACTCCCTCATTTATGTTTTTGTTCAATATTTATTAAGTCTCTAGTGTGTACTTGGACCGTTAATGTTCCTTCTGTTTTGGTCCCAGTGAACTTTCCTATTCAATTACAGCAGCATTCTTGTTATGATGTGATTTATTTTGTGCCTTTTCCTAGAAGCACTTTTAAGACTCTAGAGGGAAACAACTATGTCTTTTAATCTAATCACACATAATAGGTCTAAACTCAACCAATCAGCGCTGAGTGAAGGGATTTAGAAGGAAGGAAAATGAGAGGAAATTGGGTTGGGATTTGAAAGCAGAGAACACCTTTATGGGTGTTACATATTATAATTCTAACATGTTATAATAACAATATATGTGATATGATAATATGTTAGTGTAATGCTATAATAGTGTGTTATAATACTGCCAAGAATATCCCCTGCCTTTTTTGCCTGTCCTCTTCTGAGGAGCACTGGGCTGTTCTATACAGCACCTTTCCTTCTTTCCCCTTCACAGTTTCAGCAGCACTGCTCACTTAACACTCAGAACAGTGGCTGGATGGGCAAAAATGTTAAGTACCAGTCTGTAGGTCTAAAGAATTTTTGAGAGTCATTTTCCTCTTCCATGCAAAGGAAAATGAGACTTATGTCTCACACTTTCCCTTCCCACAGTGGGAAGTGGGTGACAGGTTTCCATAGTGATGAAAGTTTTATCTTGATTAGTTTAATGTATGAGGAGATGGCCAGGTTGATGTGCATATTATGTATTCCTGCTATGAAAATATTGATGGTCTGTCTTCTTTATTTTGAAGGAGAACTGGAGCCTGAAGCATGTGTAGAAACTCTTGTGGTAGTCTTATCCATTCCACAGCTGTAGTCATGCACTTTTGGTTTTGTGCTAATTTCAGAGTCACTTCAACACATAATTATCATACCATATTTTGATCTTTGAATGCCAGAATGAATTGAAAAATACCTATGATATTTAATTTAGTGTAGTTTATGTAATAAATGAATATATTCCTATATGATATTATATATATATAACTATTAAGAGTAGATAGAAAAAATATTTATTTTATTATCAAACTACTTTGCCATTCATTTTGAGCTTAATATTCATAATCCCTCAATCCATGACTATGTTGGTCTACACAGTGCTAGCTACTCAAATTTGTACTGCCCACTATGGGCCTAGTACAATGCCAGGAACATTGGTATATATTAGCCCAATTTACTGTTACTAGAGATGGAGTTTTCTCTAGACTATCCAGTAGATAGTGTTATCTTCATTGTAAACATGGAGAAACCTGGATCAAAGGAAACTGGTGATAGATAGATGAATAGATGATAGATGTTAGATTGATAGATAATAGATAGGACCTATTTCATATAATTTTTTGCTGATGTCTTAAATGACATTGATAGATTATTTTCCATTCCTATACCTATGAAAACAAAGTGTTGTGAGTGTGACAAGGAGAAGTAATGCTCTCTTTTCACTTCCTGGGGCTAGAGAGATCAAAGTCGCCCCCCTCCCCCCCCCCCCGGGCACCAAGAGAAAAGCTGATATTATGTTGTTTGAGTGAGTTCGCTCTCCTGTAAAATTCATGAGGATTTGAATTTGTGCCTTGAATTGACCCTTCTCCTGGGGTTGGGATGGCTCCAAGAGAGCAGGAGTAGGGGGCTCCATTCTGGCTTCTCAGCCAGGGACAAGCTGTGGTTTTGCTTATGTGATGGCCTGTGGGGCAGAGACAGTAATGCTTTAGACAATGCATGGATGGCATTAGTGTAGTGTACTCTGGAACTTGCTCGAGCCTGAAGACACATGAAAATAATAAACTGCTCTTTGTACACAGCTTCCTGGGACAGGAAGGATAAGAGAAAACTCAGGACAGGTATCCTGCTGAAACAATGGGATAAAGATGGTAAAGAAGTCAAACAGTAAGCGGATAACAATAAAACAAACACACGATAACATTTAAGGAAACTGTAGGCCAACCAAAGATTTCTCTTAAAGACATCATCAAACTAGAAGTGTTAAAAAAAAAAAGGAAATCACTCAATAAGGTGTATTCAGATTCAAGTTTGTAACTTTGAATATCAAGAGAAAGAAATATCACTAATCATAGAGCAAAATATAGGCGATTACACTAGGAAAAATTATTTGAGTAAACCACATAACTTATAAAATTGAAAGTAGCGATTCAAGCTGTGAGTAATGGGAAGCATAGAAGAAGAAAAGAAACAGGAGCTAAGAAGTAAAACAAATCATCAAAGAAAATTTCCCTGAATTGAAGATGGAGTACTGATTGAAAGGTACACTGAGATGGTTGTAGGACTCATAAAAAGCCATTACCCAGGCATAGCTTGATAAAATGAGCTCTAAGAAAACCTAACAGGACATCAGATAAGCTCTGAATTTCTTAATTGTAACAATGAAAACCATCAAATGATCAAAAAGTAATTACAGATGTTAGGACAGGAGGATAGCTCAGTAATTCTGCAATCAAGATATCACTCAGCTTCCAGGGTAAAAGAGAAAACTTTGTCAGCATAAAAATATTCACAGAATATAGTAGTCACATATTAAGATAAAATTTTGAGAAATAACTTATCCAAATGGCAAAGCCAACAAGACCACGGGCGATTAGCAGGAAAAAAAAAAAAAAAAGTTGACAATGGGAAAGGGGATATATATTTGAGCTGACAAGTATCCTAGACTTTAAGCTAATCTCTTTATGTGAGATTTAAAAAATAAAATCCAGGGTTGGAGAGATGTCTTTGTGGTTATATTTCTTGCCTATGAAGCCTAAGGACCCAGGTTTGATTCTCTAGGTCCCATATAAGCCAGGTGCATATGGTGGTACATGTGTCTGGAGTGCATTTGAAGAGGCTAGAGGTCCTGGTGCACCCATTCTCACTCTTTCTCTGTCACCCTCTCTTCCTCTCCCTCTCTCTGTCTCTAATAAATAAATGAAAATAAATCTTTAAAAAAATCTTTTAAGCAAACTGTTACTGTTACTTTACTAAATTTTTCCTAGTTATTTTGACTAATGAGCGTATCATGGGCAATAAACAACAAAAGTCAAATGATAAATTTTGAGTAAAACTGAGGCACAATATAAAAAGAGCTATTAAATTTAAGAACAATATATATTTTAGAAATTCATGGATGGCAGCAGATATAGATTAGATATAGACATCTATATATTTGCACATGCTAGTTTGTCTAGCATGTGCAAAGCCCTTGGTTTAATCCCCAGGTCTCCAGTGTTGCAAAAAAGTAAAATTTAAAATATGTAAACCACTAGGTGGAAATATGAATAAAATCTATGAATAAAATACTTACAAAATGACCATTAGAAATGGTTCATAAGGGCTGGAGAGATGGCTTAGCGGTTAAGCGCTTGCCTGTGAAGCCTAAGGACCCCGGTTCGAGGCTCAATTCCCCAGGACCCACGTTAGCCAGATGCACAAGGGGGCGCACGCATCTGGAGTTCGTTTACAGAGGCTGGAAGCTCTGGCGCGCCCATTCTCTCTCTCTCTCTCTCTCTGCCTCCTTCTCTCTGTCGCTCTCAAATAAATAAATAAACAAAAAAAAAATTAAAAAAAAAAAAAAGAAATGGTTCATAAACGTAGAAATGGGTATGCAGTTTGGAAGTTCCAAATGAAATGAAGTTAACCTTACTATTTTACATACATCAAATTAGAATGTTCAAAAAATAGATTAGCTGTTGTGTGTAGAAAGTTACATAAAAGGACACTTTTATGTACTTATTATGATAATACATTTTGTTATAAACTTTTGAGAAAATAATCTGACTATATAATATTAAAATTTAAGATTTACATTTTTTTCACCCAGTAATCACTTCTCTTATAAATTCTCTCACAAAATTAAAAGGATAGATTTGAAAAATCTTCTTTTTTTTTCGGCTTGTTTTAAGTTTTTTTTTTTTTAAGTTTGTTTTGAGTATTTTGAGACATGGTCTCATGTAGACCAGGCTGTCCTAGAACTTACTGTGTAGATCAGGCTGGCTTAGAACTCATGGGGAATCCTTTTGCCTGTGCCACCTGAGTGCTGGGATTACCACCACTGCTTAACTCAATCTTTGACACAAGACTATTAGAAGGAATGAAGTCTTCAAAGCAAAGCACACAAATGGATAAAAAGAAACATGTCTTGAAATACCATGTAGCCTGTAATATGAATAAATTAGAATTGTGGTAATTTACCAAGCATTTTCCATGATTCCTAAAAATTAAAATACATGGGCATATTGTAATAGTATATTTTAATTAAGCACACAATAAGAACAATTTCTTGTATTTTAAACTTCAACATTTAATACATTTCTGAGTACAGATTGGCACCCTTCATCACCCCAAATGGAGAACTATGTGATTAGAATGTCAATGATACAGGATTAGGCCCCTAGGTTGTAAATAAGTATCTTAGTGTTTCCATGGGAGATGTGTGCTAGAAGACATGGAGCATGTATAGGTGAAACAGAGGATACGCAGACAATGGAGTGAAAAATGAAAAGAAACTGCCTTAGAAAGAAATATGATATGATCTTATTCATAGAGACTATTTAATGGGAGTACATATAAGGATGCTAATTTTTTTCATATAGTTTAATACAATATGTAGATTTTAATTTTCTAGAGACTTTTTGGTGGGCATTTTTAGATTGTTGATTAAAAGGGACACCCAACATAATACAAAGCTATGCTGATTTTTTCAAATAAATTCCAGAGCAGTGGGTGTATAGGTGTGCAACTTTATGTACATGTATGTGTGTAAATGTGTGTATTTGTATGCAGGATAGAAAATACGAGATTGGTTTTTGAAACTTCTTTGTTTATTTTGCTTAATTTGGGGCTGTAGTCAGGTATTGATTTTGTAATTTGGAAAACCAAATCAACACATTAGAACAAAAATTTCTAAGGTGCTGAAGTCTCCGTAAGTTAATTGAAATGAAGCTCAGTGTATAATAGAGATCACACTTTAGGAGTGTTAAGTCAATGTATTTTCATTTTCAGGAATCCTAGGACAGTATTTGTTGTAGGAGCCTCAGGTCATGGGTCATATTTTTCCACAGTGCAAGGAGCAGTAATCCCTCTGTAATGCAAGGCACAGGGAGACTTGTTCCCTGCGTAAAGAAGGTGGAAGTCATTTCGGGAACAAATTCTTCCAAAAGGTGTAATTCCATTGGTGGCGTCTTACCAAACTGTGGGGGTCTTTTGCTGTTGCTACTCCACAATGCTTGTCAGCCATGTTGCACTTAATGAGTAGTCTAGAAATCTCGGCAGTTGAGATGACTGGCCCAGTTTTCTGAAATAATGTAGCAGCTTAAGCTCCCAACAGATATTCCTGGGGGTAAGCAAAGCTGTGTAAAGTAATCTGATCCTGGAGCCTAACTCCACTGGACATCAAAACAAAAAGTACTTTTACCCAGTTTTAAAATAGCCTGAATTTCCCCCAAATGTACTACAGCAAAAATTATAAGAAAAGTGCACTTTGTTTTGCTTTCACCTTTCCTGGAATTTGCCCACTACTTTATAGCATCATTCAGGAAGCCTCCCTGGGTCTGAGGCTATAGTAAATCAGTTATAACTGTCACTCAGGTGAGTCTGCAGATAGTTACCCACTGAGCTGACGTTGTCTGTCTCTCCCTGTAGTTATTACCAAGTGTTTGTTAACATTTTGAGATACAGAAAGTGTAAATCAGTTTTGCTTCTTTTCTATTTTTATTATAGTTAGGCCATCATAGTCATTTTGGAAGTTGTATGACAAAGTTATGTATTTATCCATTAATTATTTTTCAGTATAGCAAAGTCAGTGGCACGAATTAATATTAAGAGGGGATGTAGAATGCGATAGGATGAAAATTACTCCCACTAATGCAGTGTGGCAAAGAGAAGGAATCAAGGACTAAGGAGGCAGGTGGCAGAGTTCTTGATCTCCATTTTGGACTCACATTACCAAGGCCATGCTCAGTAGTGTCAGCTCTAGGGCCTCCACCTCGCAACTGATAATTCCCAGAACAAAATAGCTAGTCTTTCCTCTCTAAACTCAAGCTTCTTGCCCTCACTTCCTTTTTCCTAATGGAATCAGTAGCAGCCACTACCGTTTCCTCTTCTAGCTGATTGGCTAGCTGCAAAAATTTCTACCCTCATTTCCACATTTTCTCCTAAAGACCTTTTAACTAACTCAATCTGTGTGTGGGATGGGGTGTGTGTGCGTGTGTTGGGGGAGCGTTCTGGATCCTCTGCCAGAAACCCCTTCATCTGGTGTTTTCCCCAATAAAACTGCAGTGGGAGACAGACAGAGACCATTGAAGCAGCACTTGTGCCTTTCTGTTCCTATATTTCCTCACCCGAGAAAACAAGGCTGCCAGAAGGTTCCATGAATCTGCAGAAACCTGATGTTAGAGCAAAGAGGAGCAACAGTCAGGAAGTAGTGACAAAGACTTCTCCTCTGCAGTAGGTACCGCCTACCATCTCCAGTTAGAGGCAGACAATTCTTCAAAACTTAAATAAAACCACCAAGCTAATAAAACATTAACAAATACGTTGCTGTGAAGCCTGAGCATATGAAAATACAGAGGAAATGCTTGGGTTAGCCCTTCTTCACTCCTGTCATGAAGTTACCAGCATTTTATTGAGTAATTTCCTTTAAATTGAAACATTCCCCTCTGGAAGGACATGGAGGACTCTTAAGACTGGAGAAGGGAGCTGGAGATATTGCTTAATGGTTAAAGGTGCTTGCTTGCAAATCTTGACAGCCCAGGTTCAATTCCCAGATTCCCTAATGCCCATGGAAAGCCAGATGTGACCAAGTAGCACATGCATCTGGAGTTCATTTGCAGTGGCAAGAGGCCCTAGCTCTGTTTCTCTCTCTGCTTGAAAATAAGTAAATAAAGAATTAAAAAAAAAAAATCTGGGGCTGCACGTGGTGGTACATGCCTTTATTTAATCCCATCACTTGGGGGGGAGAAGTAGGAAGATCTCTATGAGTTTGAGGCCACCTTGAGACTACATAGTGAATCCCAGCTCAGCCTGAACTAGAATGAAACAGTACCACAAAATGCCCCCCCCAAAAGAAAAAAGACTGGGGAAGTTTAGGAAAATTACAAGACTTGGGAAAATAAAAAAGGTACAAGCCCTTCCCCAAGGTTATATAAGCAATAAACCATTGCTAGGGAAGAGTAGACTCTTCTGTTTAGCTGCTTGCAAGTTGTGCAATGAGCTCCAAGGAGGCAGCTTTTTTGGGGTGTCATCTGTGTTTCAGTGGGCCTTTTCATGAGAAAGCTACTGCTGGGTCCCCTAGTCTCCTATAAGTAACTCCCATCAACTTAGAGGTTCATCAAGGTAAGATGGGTAGAACCATTACTTTGGTCTGTCAGTCCCCTTTCTAGAGCAGATAGTCGTTGGTTCATAGCTCCCTAGGAAAAGTCACACAACATACCTCCATGCCCTACGTTTAACCTGACGACACTAAGTATTTATAGGAAAACAATATTGGAAGACACATAGTTTGCCTGAATTTTCTGTGTTGGCTTACCATTCTTTTTTTTTTTTTTTTTTTTTTTTTTTTTTTGCTGCATAATAGATCAGGACAATTGACAGATTAAAACTCTTAAGTTATTTAAATTTTTTAAATGGAATAAAAGCAAAATTGTAACCTAGCTATAAGTGCAAATATTGTTAAGGTGTTCTTTTTTAATTTATATTTTTTAATTTATTAGAGAGAGAAAGAGGTCAAGAGATAGAGAGAGAGAGAGAGAATTGGCATGCCAGGGCCTCCACCCATTGCAAATGAACTCCAGATGCACGTGCCCCCTTGTGCATCTGGCTAAAGTAGTTCCTGGAGAATCGAACCAGGATCCTTTGGCTTTTCAGGCAAACGCCTTAACTGCTATGCTATCTCTCCAATCCCTCTTTTTAAATTTTTTTTTTTTTGATAAAGGAAAGATTTAGGAAGATACTATGCACTGAAGGTAAAGGGTGGGGGGGGGGGTCTCTAAGTGGTGAGGACACTGGGAAGGGGAATTTCCAGAAACAAGCCAAGGTTTTCCACTTGACAGTTTTGCCTGGGGCCTATCCTGTTTGTCTTTATCTAGGCTCAGATAACTAGAAGCTGAGGCCAAAAGGCTTGTTCTTTGTTCTGCATGACAGAGCACAGTCCAGCCCAAGCAAGAATTATGTTAGTCTAACACAGAGGAAAGGGAAGTAGGGAGTGGATGCTCAATTGAGGTTATTTTCTTCCAAATTTTTTCTTCAGCCTAATTTCTGTTCCTCAAAAAAACTTCCAAAGTGTTTATGAGTTCCTTTGTCATGTTTTCTCCTTTCATTATCTCTCCTTTTTTTCTCTCCTGCTCTAAGCATTCTTGTTTGTATTGATTTTGGACTTTAACCACCCTGCATTTTGTGGTAAATGGAGAGGGTTATAAGAATTAGTCAATAAATTTATTGGTAGGACAGAGGAAAGACATTCCATAGAAGGTTATGCCAACCTGTTTGCCTAAATTCTTAATTTTTTACAGCAGGCATTTGGTTTAAATAGTAGATAAAGGTCTTTAATGATTTTAGGAAAGAATCTATAGATGGTTATCACAGGAATGTAGACATTCAAAAGAAGGATTTTACTTATTCACTCAGCAAATATTTATTGAGCAATAAATATTGCTAGCTGCTGGGAAAGCAGCACTGAAAACAGAGGAAGATGAAAAAAATATATATATATACCTTCTTGGTTCCATGGGCTGTTAATTTTATGTTAAAAAGAGGAATAATAAATGAATAAAGAAATTATACATTATGCATCTGGTAGTATTGAGTCTTATAGGAGAAAAGCAGATGAATGGATTAGATTGTGACATTTATTTTGGAAGAAAAAAGTGTCAATATTTTAAAGAAATGTACTTCTGAGAAGATGACATTTGGAAGGAAACCTAAATGAAGTAGGGAGCCAGTCACTCTGATATTTAAAGGTGTACATTTTCAGACAGAAAGACCAGCAAGGACCAGGACTCTGAGGTAAAAATGTACCTGATATATGTAAGGGGCATTAGAACATACTGAATGTGGCACTGGGGCTGTAGGGAATGAGCAAGTCAATGATGACTTATTTTTCTGAGTGATGCATGATGCCAAAGCATGCAGTTGAGCACGGTGATGAAATAACTCAATTTGGCTAACTCAACTGAAGTTGTTTAGACTGAGAAAAAAAAGCTTGGAGGTTAGAAGGAAGATGAGATGGGAAAATGATGGAAATTGGAAGCTGAGAATATGTTTCCAACAGTGGTCAAGCGTGTCAAGTATTGCCACAAAAGCAAGTAACTTTGTCCTTTGACTTTGACAGTGTAGAGAAGGTGATGTTGAAAAGTAGTTTTTAAAGTACTTAGGATTTGAAAGATTGAATGGAGTCCTTTTAGGAAAGATTGCTATGGATGGAACTGGAGATATTAGTGTGGACAGAATTTTATTTTTAACCAGCTTAGTATAAAAGGGCAGGAAGAGTAGTTGCTGGATGGGGCAGGAAACCAAGTAAAGCATTGTGATATCCTTACTTTAAGGTGGGTATTTACAACATGGTTCCTCTGGATGGGGGGAAAAAAAATGTGCTAGTTCAAGAAAGGATGGGGCAAATCCTTGAGCAAGATAGGTGAGAATAGAGTCTGGTCCATAGACTTTGAGAAGGCTATATGGATGAATTTAAGTATGAACAAATCCATAGGAAGGAATGTAAAGTGCCCTGGATCATGTAATGGGATAATGGAGACATTCTTTTCTTATTGCTGATATTTCAGCAGTGAAATGCAAAGCAAGGAGATAATCTAGAATAAAGTAGGAGTTGTTAGAGGTGATGAAATTCTAAGGAGAAAAATTACTTGCTGTGTTTAAATGGTGTCCCCTCCCCCAGTGGGGAAGTGAATTGAGTTGAAATGTGTGTCAGGATTGCTGGAGGCATCATGGGTCCACTGCACATATGTGGTAGTCACACATTTCAAGTGAGGCAGGTCAACACAGTCACATGTCTTGTCATGTTTGGCTTCTCTGAGTCAGTAATAGAAGAAGCAAATGCACTTGCCAGGCGGCCATGCAATGAAGGAAAAGGGGCAACAGTCCTGTCAGGGGACTGTGTGAATGATCAGGGTGACAGGCCATGTCTTCTTTACTGGGTGAGGAGCAGAGTGAAGATGTAAAGACAAATGATAGGAAAATATTGACTCAATCTCCCTGTGGAACTGAAGAGCCTTTTGAAAGAGATATGAAAGGGATTACACCAAAAATCAAGGTAAACTGAGGTATTTACAAAGGAGGGTGCTGGTTGATACCCTTAATGGCAACAACAGGATCCTGGGCTTGCCTTGGGAGCACAGGGTTGAGGAAGGACAAGATCATGGGACATGAGGCTGTCAAAGTTTTCAGAGAAAAGACAGCAAGAGTACGTTCCTCAATGGCAGTCTACGTGGATGTAAAGCTCACCAGTCTTAGAACAATGGCAGAGTCATGGTGGCCTCAATAAGTTACTTGCTAAAAGTTCACAAAAGGAGGAGGAACAAAGACCTTGGGGACATCAATGCCTGAGTGAAGGAGGGGAGCACATTCTGATCTGAGATTGTCACATGGCCTGAACATCAAAGGAGTCGGGGTTCTTCTGAAAGGAGATGAGGTGTTTTTGCTTGGATATGCCAACCAGAAAATGACCATCACATTATCTTCAGATTTATTAGATGCAAGAGAAACAAAAAATGTATTCTGCCTTTTTCGGAGGCTAAAGAGGAAGCACTACCTACAAGTCCAAGCAGTCTTTAGTTAGAACAGGGAAGTAAATGAAACTATTATGAAGAAGAAGAAAGCTTACGTTGACGAATTATCAGGAATTCCAGAGGGCACATTAGAAGGATTTAAGGGAGAAGGGAGGGGTGGTAGATGGTTCAAGATTAGGGACTATTTATTCAAATGGATACGTACATGAGAACCTTCAGGTGATGAGAGAAGACTTGTGGTTATTGGGGGTGACTGAAGTCAACAGGAATGCAGGGCATGATGGGATTAGCCCAGAAACAAGATTTTGTTATCTTCAGAAATGATTCTTCGGCCCCCACATCACTGTGGAAAGCGTCAAGAAGGCATGGAAGGGTGACAAGGGGGGGGGGTTTAAGAGCTTGTGAAAAAGTATCAAATAAAAAAGTCTTAGCTTTACTCAATATGCCTAGTTATTTAACAGAGGACTGCACCTCTAGTAGTACAATTTACTAGTATAACCTTGGAATAATAATCTAGATGAACAAGAATTATGGGGACCTTTGCTCTGTCACCAACTACTGATTACTTGCTTTGTATACTTGTGATAAATGATTTATAGCCATCATTGCATTTAATTTCTCAAACATTGAACGTTGTTATCATAGCATTTCATAGTTTTTGAAAAGAGAGGCATGATTTGGATTTAAGAGTTCTTCAGCTCCAAACTTACTGTTAAGTAATGTGGAGAGTCAGGAGTTCTGAAATATGTGGGGGTAGAGGTAAAGGGAAAGTCTGGCTCCAGCACTAACTCAGCTCCACAAATACTAAGTTCCTGGATGTCAGCACTTCACTACACTATGGTTCAAAATCCATAATAGAAACTATTTTTTTTTTTTACTTATTTGAGAGAAAGATGGAAAGGGGGAGGAGGAAAGGGCACACCAGGGCCTTCAGCTGCTGCAATGAACTCCAGAGGCATGCACCACCTTCTGCATCCGGCTTATGTGGGTCCTGAGGAATTTAACGTGGGTCCTCTCGCTTTTCAGGCAAGTGCCTTAACTACTAAGCCATCTCTCCCTGCTCAGAAACTACTTCTTTAACCTAGAGAACCAGTACTGGATATGATGTGAACACCACATAGAATTGTACAAAGAGATGAAGTTGGACTAGAAACAACAAAAAAGAATGGCATAATAGTATAGGAGGATTTTACCAGTGAAAATATACAGCTAAAAAAGTCAGATTCATTATCATGAACATGAGCCTAACATGTAAGTTCCAAGAACATCATTTCTAGTGTGCCATGTGTTCAAAATAGATCCTATATATGAAGTTTGTTGGTTAATTCATTATTTTTTAATCACATAGACATATGTATATGTATTTATGTATGCATATATATGTATATATATATTTTTCTGGCCAAGAAGAAAATATCTACCTGTAGGAACTCAGAGTAAAGTAAAAGAAAACCAAATAAGCAATCAATGCATGAACACCACTAGAAGAAAGCTCTTTGCTTGAGATTCACCCCACATAATGTTCAATGAGAAAATCGAGGTGAGTTACTCTGGCACACAGTACATGCTCAGAAGGGTACATCTATAAGTGCTGGACATGAGTGAAAGCAGAAATTTGCTTATTTGTTGGTTTCTGTGCTTTGGCCTATGGGACCAGGATATCTTGGAGGAATCTAGAAATGTCATGCTTTACCATTGCCTCCGGTGTTTATTTGAAGATTCAAGTGTGGGAAGCATGAATTAAGAGAGATGACTTCAGCCATTGGTGCACATTAGCTTCCCTAGAGGAGCTTGGACAGGAGTGAGTGCGGCCTGGGTTCCTTGAGTCTCATTCTACTCATCTCTATGGAAGTGGCTTTCATGTACGAGTGTCTTTAAGATGCTCCCCAGGTGATGATGATGCTTAGAAAGGACTGAAAATCAGTGTTAGGAATGCGCAGGCAGGTTGGACAAAACTTTAGGGTAAAAAAGTGCAAGCTAAAGAATAGCTCTAGAGAAAGGAGGAGAAGCAAGAAAAGGTAATGTTGTAGCATTACAGAAATCTCCCGCCAAAAGAACACAGGTATTTCCAACCATAAGGTGTCACATACACATCAAAATGGTCACTGGGTTTGATAATTACAAGCTGACTGGTGAGTATCATCACAGAAGATTCCAAGAACAGTGGGGGCAGAAACTACAGCAAAACAGATTGACAGGACTGAAAAAGGAAGGGGAGTAAATGAAAGCAGAGACTATACACATATTCTTTAAAAAAAAAAAAAAAAAAAACTTGCTTCAGAAGGAAGACAGAGGGCCAAAGTTTGAGAAGGATGAATAATGCAAAAAGGATTGGTAAAGTTAAGATAATCTGAGACCTAGAGAAAAAAAAATTATGCGAAGAAATGATTAAGGGGGCTATGAATTTGGACAAGTTTATATATTAGGAGCAGGAGGAAAACTAAAGAGCCCATTGTTGCTGATTATGTAAAAGAGTATAGAGGGACAGTGATGGGGAGAGATACTGAAGAAAGAGTAGATATTTTTAAAAGTTGGAGAAAATAGGACTGAAGAAAGAGAGATAAAAATGTCTTCTGAGTGCAATTAAAGACACAAGTGATATGTATTTCCTGCTTCTGTTTCACTTATCAATTGTACAAAACTCTTGAAGTATGAATGCAGAAGATAAAAGTGGATAAACATATTTATTTAGCATATGCATATTATGGGACAGTGGCTATAGCTATCAGCATTGGTATTTTGTAATATTAGGTAGTATATTTACCATACTTTAAATCATCCTGTTGGAACCAGTACGGGAAGGAAAGGATTCCTGAGAAAACAGTGTATGGAGGGACAGGGAGGCCTTCTTAGGTTTAAGGAAAAAAAAAATGAAGGATGTTAATATGGTACAGAGACCATAAACACATGTTAGTGATCACACAGTGATCAGTTTGATTAAAGTAGATGATCTATTGTGTGAAAGAAAACAATTAGGCAAGGACCAGTTGTGTAGGGTCTTGAGGGTTGGGATAAGATATTGAGTGTGTCCAATGAATAATGAGGAGCCACTGTGCTTCAAGGAAAGTAGTGTGCAGTGTCACATTTTAAGATGGTTAATTTGGCAGCCACCCATGTAGTGCATTTAGAGTTTTGTAATTGATCTAAGTTTCTTTTCAGTTTTCTCTATTGAGCTCCTCTAATCATATATTCTTTCATTCCTACAATCATTTAACACCTTGTGCTATTGGGTCTAGTACCATTAATGTAAGTTTTTTTTTCCCCTCAGATTTCATAGTCTTTCATATCTACACTCCATGCTATAACTCCTGCAACTTCTTTCTGTAGTCCAATGTCTATCTTGCTTGTTTTTACTAACAGGCTGCTGTTCTTTTATTTTTAAACCTTCTTTCCTCCCCCATTCTCCTAATGCAGGTGTCACTCTGGTACTTCTGCTCCTTTCCCTTCTGCAGAGGACATTTCTCTATGACTCAAGCTTCACCTGAACACAAGTTACACACTATACCTTCATCCACTGAGGGTGTCCTAAGTTTTCAGTTTCCAATTGTCAACCTACACATAGTGTTTCCCATATATCCCAATCTCCGTGTTTCAAAAACAGGATTATCATGCTTTCCATAAATGAAGAATTTCTTCCCATCCCAAGAAAATTTATCTTTAAAATTATTTCCTAATAATATTTCATATGTGTTGTTGTAGGGCTTTTTGAAAAATTGGCCATATCATATTTTTTGATTCTTTGATAAAAATATAGTTTCTTTAGATTAACATTCTGTGATTATGTGTTAATTTTTCCCACTCTAGGATATGTTAATACATAATACAGATAAATTGCCAGAGGAATAGATATGGAGAGGTCTAGAAGGTTCCTGAATGCAGTCCTTATGGAGTTAAATGTGCACCCTTGCATAAGGTAGGCATGTTCCTCAGCCTGAAAGCTCTCAACACCATAGCCCAGGAGTGTATACACGTGTACACCCCCATGCATACATAAGGTTTATATAAGAATATGCCTTTTAGTTCCTACTCCCTACTTTTTGGAGTGAAGGTCTCATGTAGCCTAGACTGGCATCAAACTTGCTATATGGTCAAAGATGACTTTGAACTTCTGATTCTCTGCCTCTACCACTTGAGTGCTAGGATAACAGGCTCAAATCTAGTGCTTTGTGTATGCTAGACATGCATTCTGCCAACTGAGCTACAATCACAGCTCCCCTGTTTTTAAGAGGTGTGCTTGATCTGTAAGGCAGAGGTTGATGTTGATCACTCTCTTAGTATGTGAGTCATTCTGTTCTAGGGCTACAGTAAAGTGAATGTCTGCTTTTACAAGTATGAAAGAACTCCTTTGCATGTAACACTTGACATACAAGGTCCTATTCTTGGGGGTATAGCTCAGTGGTAGAGCACTTAAATGTAAAATCTTACTCTTTTTCAAAGCTGACTCACATGTGTTCTGCGTAACTAATGATATGCCCATGAAGTTTCTGTACCCCAAAGGGTCCAGAGGGAAGGAAGGTCTGATTGAAGCCCAACTGGTCCTAGACACCTTCCTTTGTAAAGATTGCTCTTCTCTACAATTATATTGAGCTCTCTTTTATTCAGCTCCACCCCCATAGCTTTTCCAACCAACCCAGTTTCAGTCTCACATTCCCATTACTTGTTCTAGCTGTAAAACATATCTGTAACATTTGTTTCAGTTTTATAGCTTAATTACTTATTTTGGTCTATTCTTCCTGCCAAGTTCAAAAACAGTATCTTAATTAATCACCCTTTCTAGAAGCTGCATGTTGCCTTTTGTATATTTCAAAAAGGAGGACATACAAGAGAAATAAGAACTAATATATAAAATACTGGTTGATATTGTAAATTTTGGGGCATAAATCTTTTTCTTTTAACTATAACCTTCAAGTGATGAATAATCAATTATATTTTATAGATCTCTGTATGTACCCCTAGTACTAAATAGAGCCTCACAGATAGAGGGCATTCGGGACACAGTTTTTGGCTTTTGGTTCAAGAACACAACCATTGCTGAAAAAGGAATTCCATAACCATAAACTTCAAGTCAGTTATGCCAATTTATTGAACACAGATTTAACATAACCAGACCACATTTCCTACTGCCTCTTTCAAAACAGGTTTGTTTTTGCTTCTCCAAATTATCAGTAATGATTTCATCTAGAACTCAACAGCTTAGGAAATCAAGAATGGTCTTGTCCTTTGAATTTTAAATTAATGGATTAAAATAATTCTGCCTTCCACACAGAAGTTTATCTGTAATTTTCAATCAGATGAAAGCTGCAGGCTGTGTGTGGTATATGTGTGTATACATTTAAAGTTTTTAATTAGGGGACTTAAGAAAATTTTTCTTTATCTAGTATGAAAGGCATAACAGAGGATCATAGAAAGAATAATTAGAATGTTGTATTTGAATATGTATACTGTATTTTAAGCTAATGCCTTAGGTAATATTATTGTATAGCACTTGGAACAACCAAAAGAAGTTTATGTGTAATGATTGGTAGAAAATATGACAAGCGTATCAATCACTCATGACTGTACAGAATCTGAAAATACTTTATAAGAAGAAAAATGCTTTCAGAGCTGGATTAGTTTTGATTTTTATAAATATTGAACTCAGTGTAGCAAAGTCTTGCCTATAAATAAGTCAACTCATCAAAGTTTTCAAGCCTGTGCTTATCCTTATTTACTGTTCAAAAACATGCATAAAAAGTAAAATTAAAAAGACAAACCTTTGTTCTCTTAGTTCATTACTGTTAAATGGAAAAAGTAAAACTAAGGTGATAGAATGTTAAATGGTAAAAGACTTAAAATCACTTCAAGATAAAAATTAGTAAACAGATCACAGGACAGCATCTATTCACAAATAATTCTTTCATACCCTCTTTAAACACGTCTTTTTTTCTTCTTCTTTCCTTCCTCCCTTCTCCATAGAACATGGCCCTGTCCTGGGTATACAGTTATAAAAATGATCAAAGCCCAGTTTTTGCCCTCAAATGAGAGGTATAATTGTAGTCTTTAGGAATCATCACTGATAACACAATGACTGGGGAGGTGTGTCTATTGGATTCTTAGATGGCTGTTAACCCTACCCCAGCTGTCTCCCAGTTATAGACCTACTCAGTATGGATTGTAGCCTGCCCTATATATTTATGATTGGATATCTGTACTTGAAATCAATTTTTCTAAACCAGTTTGCTATTCAAAGTGTAGACAAGATTTAAAGCATATTAATTACTTGGAAGACAATAAATGGCCTATCATCATGAATAAATAAGGCTAAGCTATGTAATTAATATACCCTCCAGTCTGTAAGGTCCTATGTCATTGTCATTAACTCTAACATAACCAATTATTGTTATTCTGGAAGGCTCAAAAAACCATGTGGATAATAGAACTTGGTGAAGTTAAGTCCACTGTGGATAGAGAATAGGTATATAAAGTGAAATGATCAGACTACCTAAAGTTATCTGCAAGTGAAGAAATGAACCACATAGATGATTCATAAACATCATTAATAGAAAAATGCATGTAAAATAACATAGCTTTCAAAGGACAGTAATGGCAGACTTCTTTCAAAGCATCCTCATGCCAGTGTCTGGGCCCAGTCTAAGAGGAACTTATGTACCCACTTATTCCCACCATCAGTTTATAGTGACAGTGTGAATGGCAGGAGACTATTGTTTCTACTTTCTACTTTTAACATTTTTAATTAATTAATTTGCAAAGAGAGATGAGAGAGAGGGAGAGAGAGAGAAGGTGACTGACTTGACTATGGGGATGCCAGAACTGCTGGACATTGCAAATGAACTCCAGATGCATCTAGCTTTGCGTGGGTACTGGGGAATCAATCCTGGGTCATTAGGCTTGGCAGGCAAACACCTTAAGTGCTGAGTCATCTCTCCATCCATCATTTTTACTTTTATTTAAGGGATCATTGTCATTTCTCTTGGCCCATCTGGTTCTGGGTTAGTTCCACAAGAGGAATCTTGGGCTGCTGCTCTGCTCCTGGACATTAATAAAAAGATGACTAGCTTTACTCACTGATGGCTTATCCCACACCGACAGTAAGGATTCATTTCCTTATCTGAAGCATGTTGAGTGACTTTATTACATGTAGATTTTGATATTATTGGGCACTGCCACTCAAAACTGAAGTATTGCTGTTCTTATACTTCTACTTCCGAAAACCTCGCAAGACAAGTGAAATCATATAATGCCTTCTGAGATGTCAGATCCTGTTCAGAAGTAATTAAGGCATAATGCTATGGTGTCAACTTGGTTCAATTCCCAAACCCAGAGCTCAATTAGAAACTAATGGAAAGAGTGAGTAACCTTAGTACTGGTGACTTTAAATTCTGAGGATAGCCATGAGGCTTGTGGAGAGTCTGGCTATACCTGGTGTTTGGTTATTCCTTATGAAATCATCAGGTGTCAGGATGGTGGCTCAAAGTAAATGCTTTCACATTTCCTTACGGAGAAAAGATACATGCTGATTCCTCAGAGGCTGAAAGGGATCACACAGAACACCAAGGAGTCTTAGCTGAGAATAACTATTAATTTGATGGCGAGTATATGTGAATAAAAATTAAACTGCACAAGAATCAAGACAAATTTGGGGGATGGGGAAATAGCTCAGGCAGTGAAGTACTTTCTTTGCAAACATGAAGACCTGAGTTCAATCCCAGAACTTACATTGAAGAAAGCCAGGTATGGTGGAGTGTGCATAGAATCCCAGCACTGGGGATGAGGATGAGGATTCCTACGGTTAAATGGCCAGATAGCCTATTTGGAGAATTTCAGGCCAGTGAAAGACCCAGTCTCAAAAGCAGGTGACTACCACCCAAGAAATGACAGCCACGGTTGTCTGCTGACCCCCACATGTGAGTGTGTGCCACATATCTATGAGTACACACACATAAAAGAAACAGTTATGGGTGGAAAGATTGTAGCTTGGTGGTAAATTATTTCCTATGCATAATGTCCTGAGTTCAATCCCCAGCACTGAGAGGTGGGGAGTCTTGGGGGGATAAAAGAAAAGACACTTTAACCCCAAAACCTAGTCTTAGCAGCCAAGTGGGACTGTGGAAAAGAGGCTGGCTTTGAGGACAAGAAAGTGGTAACTAGGTGTTCTTTATGTATCCAGATCTGGCAAATAACATTTTCTGAGGTATTTGTTCCTAATGCACCTTTGAACAAGTACCATCCTACTTTATCACATGGAATGAACTCCGGATTTGTGGAATGAGGCATACACGGCTATTCCAGTTGGATGGGACACCTGGGGAAATGTATTCCTTGAAGTTCTGGAATTCAGATTCCTTCAGCTGAAAACAGAAGTGGAGACCATATCCCAGGTTACAATGTTTCCTGAGTATTGTTGACACTTCTACTTGTTCATTTCTATTTTTGTCTAACCACTTGACTTTATTTAGATTTTAATATGGTAAATACCTTCAATATCTCTTACACAGTGGGCATAGTTATTATTCAGTAACAATTCTTTTCATTTTGTGTGTGTGTGTGTGTGTGTGTATGTGCATGCTGGTGCATGCTAAAAAGTTGTGTGGTGCTGTAATCTGAAAAAATAAAAATAGTCATTTGAGATAAAACTAAAATTATTCACTGTTGCAGTCGGGTTCTCATTGCTGGCAGAAATCACCCAACAAAGAGTAGCTTGTGGGAAAAAAAGGTTTATTTTGGCTTACAGGCTCAAGGGGAAGTTCCATGATGGCAGGGAAAACAATGGAATAAACAGAGGGTGGACATCATACCCTGGCCAATATAACATGGACAATAGCAATAGGAGAGTGTGCCAAACATTGGCACAGGGAAACTGGCTATAATACCCAAAAGCCAGCCTCCAACAATACACTGCCTCCAGGAGGCTTTAATTTCCAATTGTCATCAGCTGGAGAAACTAGCGTTCAGAATACTGGTTTATGGGGTACACCTGAATCAAACCACCACACTCAACAGCCATTATTTAGCTAATATTCTGGCTGTTCATGGGAAAAAACCCTAATTTATGCATCCCTCCTTCCTTTTCTTCATATCCCACATCCTATCTATCAGCAAAATTTGAGGCTTTAACCTCAAACTTCTTCCAAATTGTATCTCTATTAGTACTATGTTTGCCCAAGCCTTGAATGAAAGTTAGAATTGGAAGTGGTCTAATTTGTCACCCTAATTCGACCTTTCTTCCTCAATATTTAAAATTTTTTTTGTTGTTGTTTATTTATTTGAGAGCGACAGACAGAGAAAGAAAGAGGCAGATGGATAGAGAATGGACGCGCCAGGGCCTCCAGCTAATGCAAACAAACTCCAGATGCATGTGACCCTTTGTGCATCTGGCTTGCGTGGTTCCTGGGGAATCGAGCCTTGAACCAGGGTCCTTAGGCTTCACAGGCAAGCGCTTAACCACTAAGCCATCTCTCCAGCCCATCCTCAATATTTTTAATCCATGACTAAAAGTGACCTTAAAGTGAGACCATACCATACCATTTTCCTCTATCCCTTACTGACTTGAACTAAAACCCATTGTTTATTGCCTACAAGACTAGGGATGAAACCTCAGATTGCTCTGGGCCAACCAGCTACCATGCCTCAACTTGATCAACCTACCAGCTGCCACTCTCGATCCCTGACTTCTTTCTACTTAGTGAGTATGACAGCAAGCATCTCTAGAACTTTGGGACTTCACACTTTTCCCAAAATATTTACACAGTTTGGTCCTTCACTTCAGTACTGAATATAATTTCCACAATACCTTTCATGGTCATAGAGTGTCACCACACTCCTTCCTCCCCAAGCCACTTAAACATTTCCCATTTCACTATTGCACTTACCAGTCTCATAGCACTACTTCATTTTTATCTCTGGTTGTTTAGAACTTTTTCATTGTTTTATGCTGAGCTTAATTGAGTGCCTGACATTTTGTCTTAGCAAAAACTTGTTGACTAAATATTGAATGAGATAATAATCAGGGTTAGTCTTCAATGCAGTTGAAGTAGAGGAAATGAGTGGTGAGTTCAAAAGTTATGACTGTTCTTTCCTTCTGATCTATTCACCTTTTCTCCTAATTTTTAAATTAGTATTTATTTGAGAAAGTGTGTAATAAAGAGACAGATAGATAAGTAGAGAGAGAGAGAGAGAGAGAGAAAGAGAGGGAGAAAGAGAGAATGGATCCACCAAAACCTCTAACCATTACAAATGAACTCCAGACTCGTGCACTACCTTGTACATCTGGCTTTATGTGGGTACTGAGGAATCAAACATGGGTCGTTAGGCTTTTCAGGCAAGCATCTTAACCACTGAGCCATCTCTCCATCCCTGTCTTAATTTTTGAATGTAACATTACATTGCAAAATTAAGAGTTAAAATATCCTACTTAACCATGGTTGCTGCTCAGGAATGGGGCATGGGCTTCAAGACAGCCATGGACCTATGACTGGTTGGAAACAGGGTCATGGTTCCTACCAAGATCTGATATGCAAAAGTCCATTAAAGTCAACAATTTTGCTTAAAGGTAGGCATGAGGAATAAATATGTCCTTTTGTATATATAATTTCTGGCTTCTTTCTTTCTCTAATGCAGTGGAAGTTAAAAATATACATATACCCTAATCACTGGGATTACATACACTGAGATCATACCCAATGGGACAGATAAAATCTTTCCCCAATTATGGCTATAGTCATTATTTTCCTGGACACATCATTTTTTGACTTCTGGTTTGCTGACTCATTTCCTGGGTTTCATGCTGTTCTCTCTATAATGTTTTCTCACATCATGGAGCTTCACATTAACTGGAGAATATTTTGTTTGCATAATGATAGACCACTGGAAGATCAGATTTTAAGTACAAGAATATCTGTAGTACTTATGCTATAGATGCATTTGCCTTCTAAGTTACCCTGTCTTTCAGGTTTTCCAAATCACTTCTTATTTTCCTTTATCTATAAAGCAATAATATTAATCTGTATTTGAGATGACTAAAGAGGTTGAAATTAGATAATCTACATGAATATCTTAAGTAGTAGCTGGTATCTAGTGAACCATTTATTAATGTTAACTATCATTTACTTCAGTAGTAAGGTGACATTGTTCATATGACAATGTGTTCTCTGTGTCCCTCCTCTGGATTTTGCGATGTATGTTTGTGGGGAGAAAGGTGAAATCCCATTCTGACTTTTCACTTTAAAAGTCAGTATTTTAGATAAATCCTGTCAACAAAATAATTTATTCAGAAATTATAATTTTCTCATTACACTAAAATGGAAGGCTCACAATGAGTGTTGTCTCAAGTCTTCTGGTATTTTCCAATTAAGATATTTTACATTTTCTGCCTAGCAGATTACATTTGCTTAGGATTCAGTTGAGCACCATAAACATTCACTGAAAAACAACTGTTGACTGGGGGCAAGGAAGATAATGGTGACTCAGACAATCTTCCTATTCCAGGAAGCCTAACATTTCTGGCATGTTTTGCTTGTGACCACATCTTTCAAGAGCTTGAGAACCAGGAGAGCGCATCTGTGGAACCTAGGTGAATAAATGCCAACTGGTTGCTGGATTTGGCTCCACCTCAGCAGCCTGCCCTCATGTGACCACACATGGTTCCCAGTGACATCAGTGGGAGTTCTGAGGGTGTATCTGAGAATTTTGTTCAAGGTTTGCATTATTTCTAAGGATAATCATGTGTACCCAAAAAGTTCGATGGTTATCTGTTCTTCAGGCTTCAACATGCTGGCAACCTATTGCTGTGGAACAGGTAGGAATACTTGGGGCAAATGTTTCTTCAAAATGAGATAAGGGGCTGGAAGAAATTAATAAATTGTTAGACATAAAATGAAACCATGGTGATTGTCCAGCCAAAGATCCTAGAATCCGCCTTAAACTATGAGTGCTAATAAGGAAGTTACATTGACAGAGTTATAATCTACTACTAAGAGAAGCTTATGACACGTCCAGAGGGCCAGTCAGCTGGTAATGATTTAGGCAGAAGAGTTGGCTCTTCCTTTACTGTTATTTTGCATAGTTGTGGAGTACCTGGGTGTTTGGGCTCTCAACTTATGTGATAGAATGAGCCACCTGTCTGGCAAATCTCACCTTAAAGGCAGACAGAGTTGATAAAGAACCATGAAATTGTTTAATTTTCCATGGAGAGATGTGACTATTGTCACTTCTTGGAGAATTCCTTTTCCCTATTAGAATTTCATATGTGCAAAATGCATTCACTATTTAGAAATGCTGTGTTAAACTGCTTGGTAATCAATACTGTGTCCTAGATAGCTCTGTGCAGTTCTGCTCTTGAGAAGAGCGGCAAAATGGTGGCAGTAAAGGAGTAGGTGATGTGTAAAGAACTATTTATTTGGGGCTGGAGAGATGGCTTAGCTATTAAGGTGTTTGCTTGTAAAGCCAAAGGACCCAGGTTTAACTCTCCAGGACTCATGTAAAGGCAGATGCACAAGAGGGCACATCATCTGGAGTTCGTTTGCAGTGGCTGGAGGCCCTGAGTGCCCATTCTCTTTCTACCTATTTCTCTCTCCTTCTTTCTCTCTCAAATAAATAAATAAAAATATTTTTAGGGCTGGAGGGATGGCTTAGCAGTTAAGCACTTACCTGCAAAGCCAAAGGACCCAGGTTCGATTCCCCAGGACCCACGTTAGCCAGATGCACCGGGGGGCGCATGCATCTGGAGTTCGTCTGCAGTGTCTGGAGGCCCTGGTGCATTCTCTCTCTCTCTCTCTCTCTCTCTCTCTCTCTCTCTCTCTCTCTTTCTCTCTCTGCTACATAAATAAATAAATAAAAATAAGACATTTAAAAATATTTTTGAAAGAACTATTTATTTGTAATTACCTTACAAAAAGAGAAGATGCAATTATTTGTGCTATCTACTTTTCAAGTTAATTATCATATATGTAGGCAAATGAAATTATGATCCGACAGAACCTATAGAATTGTTTAGCAAAAAGAGAAACTAGAGACTATTAAGTCAAAAGCTAAGAGAAAGGACAAGCTGAGAAGCATCCCCTGTAGGAAGATAAGATGCTAATTTTTAGAGGCACTCAGCAGTTGGAAAATCAATTTTTCTTAACATTGAGAATTATTGAGTGGCTAGAAAAGCATCTTACTCTATGAAATATAGTCACTGTTTAGTGCCTTTCCATTTTATTTACTATTTAAAGCATACAACAGCTAGTTAACCAACTACTTATAAAATATATTTAATGTTTAGAGGCACTCAATGTGGTTATAAAATGATTTTAAGGGTATACAAAAATGGTACGTTAACCACATTTCATGAACTATGGTTCCCTCTGGAAAAACAAAAACATTTTCCCTGGCATCCTGCGGCATCTCATCCTGAAGTTTGTAAATGGCCCATACTGCTCAAAGCGGCTACCTCACTGGCTTTTGATGCCAGCCACTTTAGAGAACATACCAGAAAGATCAATATAACCCCTACATAAGTGATAGAGCACTATGCACTCAAAGGCTGTTAGACTCTCCGATAAAGAATGGCTTGACAGACACAGTGAAATTAAGTAAAGAGGTGGCAGGGCTACAGTCTTTTCTCTGTACTTTGTGGACTGATGGTGCGCTGTGACTCAGACACACTGAAATGAGACTTGGCCCCTGCCATATGGATGTCTTGCTGAGTTTATGGCCTCTGAAAACATGGAAGGGTCCAACAAAAGTGGGAGAAGAACGGAGCCTTTACTCCAGGAATTTGCATGAGAATATGACAGGTGAGACAGAAAGAGACTTGGCATAAATGTAACAGCAAAATAATGTCCAACCATATTAATTCCAAGAAATCATCCCAGTTCCCTGAAAACACTATTCATCACAGAGCCCTCATATCTACTATTCACTACTGAAATTATTGTGCTACCCTTATTATTGAGAAACAGGCATGAAAACAGTACTGACATGTAATAAAGTTGAAAGTGATGATGTTCACTTTGTTTTATTTCCTTTGCCAAAATACTTCGTGCAGCCTATAGAAGGGCTTCCATCAGAAGAATACTTGTGCCAGAGAAAGGATGCAAAACAGATTGAGGGATGCCTGGTGTGAACCCATTCTTTCTTTCCTTATTCATTTAAGAGAGAGAAAGAAGCAGACAGGGAGAAAGAGAGAAAGAGAGACAGAATGGGTATGCCAGGGCCTCAAGACACTGGAAATGAACTCTAGATGTATGTGCCTCCTTGTGCACCTGGCTTACATGGGTTCTGGGGAATTGAACCTGGGTCCTTAGGCTTCACAGAAAAATGCCTTAGCCACTAAGCTATTTCTCTAATCCAAGAAATCATTCTTTAATTTATCATACAAAGGGCAGTATATTTATAGAAAGAGTAATCAGTATAAAATTCTAACCACAGATCCAACTTTTCAACAAAAGTCAAAAAAAACTGCATAAGCTATCAAATAAGTAGTCTTGAGGACAAAACTAGGCAATTGAAAGATTGTTCAGCAAGGACTGAGCAAATCTGGGCCCCTTCAGAATGTGTCAAGTGGAACTTTGTTGGTCTGGCATACAAGAAGCTTGGAAGTCAACACTCTATTCCAGTCAGTAAAATGCTCAATATTTAAAATAAGCAATTATTAAACCAATCATATAATTGAACTCATGAGACAAACAGCAGAACCCCAAATTGAAGATAGATAGCAGATAAAGAGGATCATGATTTCCTTAAAAAAAATCTCTGTGGAAACCAGTGCCAGGGAAGAAAACCAAACTCTAACTTACTAATTAGTGGAGGCCCAGTATGGACACATCTATATGCAAAAATTACCAGAGGAGCTCAGTGGCATGTTAGCTACCATACTTGTTTTACTTTCAAGAGACTTAGTATGTTGTCTGTGTAGAGATGGAAGTATCCTTTTATGCTTCTATCAGAGGTAGAGTAACAGTGGCCATTCTGAAGTATGTTGAGAGTATTATATTCTTTATAAAGCCTGACCTCAATAGAAACTGTTTTACCAGGAATTTTACCAAAGTTTCACCAATTTAATTAGTAGAAAATGTTGACTCTAGCCTCTTGTTGCCATCTAGTCCCTCCCCAGTTGAGGAATAGAAGATCACAGCCTAGCAGCACAACCTTCCTCAATAACAGATGGAATCACAGAAGCTTGCCACCATATCATATCAGTAATAATTACGTACCATAGTTATTTTAAGCTAGTATATGTCCCATGTTCAATAAAATATAGTAAGATATATTAAAAGTCAAAGAACACAGTTTGGAGAGATGAACAAGCACCACAATCCAGGATCTGGGAGACTAGCTCAGCAGTGTAGTGGGCTTCCTGTGAAAGCATGAGAGCCTGAGGTGTCTGGTATCACAAGAGTTCTAATTTCCAGATCTCACATAAATAGCTATGTGGCACATGTGCCCATAACCCCAGTCCCATAGAAGGGCAGAGGTCACAGAATCATTGGGGTCCCATAAGCTCTGAAATCAGTAAAGAAAACTGGCTTAAAACAGCACTGGGCCAGAGTGATACAATGGGTTACCTACTATGGTGTTTTGAATCAGATGCCCCAATCCGCACTCCTAAATTTATGTTATTTGAATGCTTGATCCCCAGATCATGGAAATTTTGGAGGTAGAGCCTTGATGAAGGAGGTATATTGCTGCAGGTGGGATTTGGCATGTTATAACCAGTCCCCAACCCCACATGCCAGAGACTGACTCACTGTCTTGCTGCTGTTTCTCACATGTGGAGGCAGACTGTGATGTCCAACTTCTGCTCATGCAATGTTTTCCCCTCCCATCAAGGAACTTCCTCTTAAGTCTGTGCACCAAAATAAACTCTTTTCTCCCATCAGATGCTTTTGGTCAGTTGCTTTGTTCCAGCCATAAGAAAGAAACTACAACAGCAAATTGGTACCAAAGGAGGGGGGTTGATGCTCACAAGTCATGTGGCTTTTGGCCCTCTGGAAATGATTTGTGAGGAGAATATGGAAGGTTTTGAAATGCATTAAATGACACTTTTCAGTGCTATAAGCAGAGGGAGATGGACCATTCTAGTCAGAGTTGAAAGAGCTAACTGCAGAAGGAACCATAGAGGCTTGTCCTATGAGGGGAAGAAAGCTTGGACGACACCAGGCTAGAATCAGTTTGTGTGGAGGATGGGTTCTGAGAACTTAAGAAAAGCTAAATTTAAAAGTAATGGTAGAAGCCAGGTGGGTTGGCACATGCATTTTATCCCAGCATTCAGAAGGCAGAGGTAGGAAGATTGCTGTGAGGTCAAGGTCACCCTGAAACTACACAGTGAATTGCAGGTCAGCTTGGACTAGAGCAGGCCTCTACTTTGAAAAAGAAAGAAGAAAAAAAAATGTAACGGAACATAAAGCACAAGGATATGTCACAGAAAGAAATGACAGTTTGGGGTCGGAGATTACAGCCTGGTTCAGCTGAAATTATTTGAGACTGCTACTATTGAGATTGAGCCAGCTGTTCTGAGTTGGAATAGAAGAAACAGTGCTGAAGGACTCTTCATGCTCTTCAAAGTTGGCTTTATTCCCTCCCTGGATTAACATATTTAGTAGCCTACCTGGTACTATTAAAGTATAACAAACGCAGGAGAGATGTGGGGGTGGGAGAGGCATTGGATTTGTAACACAGTTGTATGGAAATGGCCACTGGGCAATGTGAAGCAGGTTTGTTGGAGTCCCTATATGGAGCCGGATGAGCTAGAACGACGAGAATGCTGCCAAGGAGAGCTGCCGGTGTGGAAGGGAATTTTCCCTGAGCTGTGGGCAGTCCAACTGGGGGGCTGGAGTTGGAACCCCAGAAATTTCATTCAGGGTTCCTGTACATGGAACTGCAGGATTTAGTTACCCTGCTTGTTTCAAGTCTTGCATTGGTTCAATGCTTTCTTATTATGCCATATTTTGCAGTGTCTATCATTATGTGTATATAAAATGTGTTTTGGTTTTACAGGCTCACAGTTAAGAGACTTTGGATTATGAGGATGTTTGATCAGTACTGGGATTAATAAAAAAATGGAAACTCTTAAAGTTTGACTTAATTATTTTATATCTTACAATGGTGTTTAGTCTATGGGGGCCAGGGGCAGAATGTGATCATTTGAATTAGATGTTCCTTATGTGTTTTAAAAATATTTTATTTATTTATTTGAGAAAGAATGGGTACCCCAGAGCTTCCATCTACTGCAAAAGAACTCCAGATGCATGTGCCACTTTACGCATCTGTCCTATATGAGTACTAGGGAAACAAACCTGGGTCCTTAGGCTTCATAGGCAAGCACCTTAAGCATGAAGTAATCTCTCCAGGAACCCCCTATGTGTTTATAATATTTGTTCCCCAGCTGGTGGAAATTTGGGAAGTTGAGCCACGCCAGAGGAAGTCTGTTGCTTGAAGTGAGTTTTGGGGTGTTATAATCAGCTCCCCCTTTGCCAAAGCTTGGCTCCCTCTCCTACTGCTGTTTTCTACCTGCTGTTGCAGAGATGTCTAGCTTCTGCTTTTGCCATGCTTTTTCCTGCCATCATGAAGCTTTTCCCCAAGACTGTAAGTGAAAATAAAATTATTATTCCCATGAGCTTCTTTTGGTGCAGTGTTTTGTCCCATCAATGGGAAGGTAACTACAACATGGACATTCTGCTCCAGCCACCACAGACACACACATGGGCCACTGCAGAGGCACAGAGCACACCACCAAACCACACACACACACACACACACACACTCTCCATTATACACGCTTACAGAGATAAATGTAAAAGTTGTCAACAAAATACTATCAAATTTAATGTGTAAAATGGATAGTATATTATTGACAATTGGGACTTATTCAGATATACAAGGCTGGTGCAACATTCAAAAACCACATGATCCAACCAGCAAATGCAGAAACAGTATTTCACAAAATTCAACATCCACACGTAAGACTAAAACATGAGTAAGTCAGAAACAGAGTTGTACTTCCTCAACCTCCTCAAACATCTACCAAAATACAAACAAACAAAAACACACAATACAGCTAACATCACACTAAGACTGAGAAGGTCCCCTCTCAGTATCCCTTTTCAACACCATACTGGAAGTTCCATCTAAGGTAATGAGAAAATGGAAATCCAAGTGTGCACATAAATGAAAATTAAAACTTTCCTTGCTTTTGAGATAGCATGACAGCATGTACAAAACCCAAATGAATCAATCAAAAATATTTTGTAACTAGTAAATGATAATAGCTGGTTTGGAAGTATGAAATAAACATACAAATAAAAACCTTTGTTTTCTGATATACCAAAGACAAGTAGAATTTTAAAGTATAAATAAATCATCATTTACATTAGGATATACTAAAATAATTAGGTATAAATTTAACATAATAGGTCTAAATGCTATATGAGGAAAGCCAAAAACTATTCAGTTTGTTAAGTGTTTGCTGTGCAAGCATAAGGATCCGAGATTGGATCCCAAGCACCCAGATAGAAGTCTGCTGTGGTGGTACACATCTGCAATCCCAGTGCTGGGCAGGCAGAGACGAGAGGATTCCTTAGGATTTACTGGCTAGCTATAGTAGCTAAATGGGTAAGCTCCAAGTTCAATGAGAGACTTGGTCTCAAAAAATAAAGATGGAGAAGCCAGGCATGGTGGTGCACGCCTTTAATCCCAGCACTCGGGAGGCAGAGTAGGAGGATAGCCCTGAGTTTGAGGCCACCCTTAGACTACATAGTGAATTCCAGGTCAGCCTGAGCTAGAGTGAGACCCTACCTTGAAAAACCAAAAAACCAAACCAAACCAAAACCACCCCCCCACAAAAAAATAAGATGGGAGAGTGAATGTAGACACCCAATTTTGACCTGCGACCTCCACATGCTTGACATCCACCCCCACACACATGAACATGCATACACACATACCACATACACAAAGATACATGTAAAGAACGAGAAAGAAAAGGAATCAAAGAACAAAACAAATGGATAGTCCATGCTCACGGGCAAAATCATTCAATATCATTAGTATGTGAGTTCATAACACTCTGTACAGTCAATGTGATCCAGTGCAAATTGCAGCAAACTACTTACAAGGATTGACAGACTCATTCTTAAAAGTTCATATGGAGAAGCACAAGACCTAGGGTAGCCAACACACTGTTCAAGGAGAACTAATTCAGAGGACTTGACAGTACTTGGCTTCAAGACTTAAAATAAAGCTGCAGCAGTTAAAGACAATGTGTTACATGTAAAAGAATGGACAGGTCAATAAAACAGACTAGAAACCCACTGACATATTCCACACATACACATGGGTGTCAATACACATTTAGGAAAACGGAAAATGCAGAGCTACAAGAATATTTGTTACTGTTAGTGGGTAAGATGAAAAATAGTGTGGTCGGTTTAGAAGACGGTTTTGGCATGTTATTTGTATATTTACTTATTTTTACAGTGCTGGCGACTGAACCCTGGGTGGGTTTTTTTTGTTTGTTTGTTTTGGTCTGGAAGTCCCTTACAAAACTGAGCATACTCACAATACCACATGAGTCGTAACAGCATCCTCACCATTTACTCAGATGTGCTGATATCTTAAGTCTGCACAAAAACCTGCACAAAGATGTTTATAATCATTTTATTAATTAGTAAAAATGAGGAAACATCCAGTAGGTGAGCAGATCAATAAACAGTAGCACATCTACGTAATGGAATCTTACTGTCATAAAAATGAGTTACTAGGCCATGAAAAGACACAAGGAAATGTAAGTACACACTACTATGTGAAATAAACCAATTTGAAAGACTACATACTATATGCATATGTAACATCCTTAGAGACAGAATCAAGGAAATAGTTATAGATGCATGATTTCCAGGACTTTGCATGTAGGAGGCAGCGATCAAAAGATGGAGCAGAAAGGATTTTTTTTTAAGGCAGTAAACAGCTGTTGAAGCCTAACGAATATACACAGAACATCAAGAGGATGCTCTAATAGAAAGTACAGAACACAGCGATAAGGATATACAAATGCCCATTCACCGAATAGAACAAATTCAGCACCTCTTATGGAATAATGACAGTGTCAGAGGTTGTGCCTCTGCGTGGTCAGGGGTTTTATGGAACTTGGTACTTCCCATGCAATTTTGCTTTGGACCAAAAAATTGTTCTAGAGCATAAAAGCTGTTTTTTTTTTTTTTTTTTTTTTTTTTTTTTTTTTTTTACAGGCGGGCATTTGCTAAAAGTAAAAAAGGATCGTACACTTTAGAAAGGACAAACGTTATTTTGAAAGACAAATCTAGACCCTCCAAATACGGTGAAAACTGCAGATTTAAGTTCTATTAACACACGCAGAAACGAATGGTGAAACTGAAGTTCAAAAAAAAAAAAGTTTTGAGTCAATATTTTCACCATTGTTTTAGTAAGGATGTCAATGGAAAATACTGCTTGAAGACTTACATATAGGCCACATTCCTTCTGTCTGTCCTTTCTGTTCTTAGTTTCTTCCTTTCTTTCCTTCTTCCTTCTTTTTTCTCCTTCCTTCCTTTCTCTCTCTCTCTCTCAGGTTTTTGGGTTCCCTCTCTCTTCTCAGTACTTTATCATGCGAAATCATGTTGAAACGAATGCTAACAAGTATGCAAGGAGGCATAGGCCGTCTGGGCCTACTTCTCAAACAGTGGTGCGAGGAGAAACGCTTGGCTTCAGGGCTAAGGGAAGGCGGGTAGGGTTGTTGGAGGCCTTGTCCCGGAGAGTGTCAGACAGAGCTTAAGGCCCGGTTGGCAAATGGGCCGAGGATGTCTGGGTGTGTTTCTGGGGCGTCCTCAGTTGCGGTGTGCAGTGGGCCTTCCGCGCACCCTGGGCGGCTCTCGGGGGCGCTGGGGTGGGTATGGAGGAGACGCCCGGTGCTGGCGGGCCGAGACCCTGCGGATGGGGCCCGGGCCCTGCTCCGGATTCACGGAGCCCGCGTCTGCGGGACACTCCGCGGCGCGCCTTTCAGGTGGGGCCGAAGACCGACGCACGTCTCGGCTGTAGGGCGGATGCGGGTTTCTGCCCCGGGAAGACGATCGCCGATTGCGGCCGCGAGCAGGTGGCGGCGGCGGGGGCGTCCCGGACCTGGGCGCAGCCGCTTCGCGTGGGTCACCTGGGTCGTGCGGGGCCTGGCTGTCCTGCGCGGAAGCTGGGTGTCCCTCGGTCACGGCGGCGGCGGCGGCGGGGACATCCCTGAGCCACCTGCCCACCGTGTGGCGGCCGGGCAGGACCACGCCCCAGGCGTCCGCCACGTGGGCCAGCAGCAGCTGCGAGAGGCAGCGGTGCACGCGCCGGTCCCAGTGCACGCCGTCGTGCAGCCGGTGCTGGCCCGCGTGGCGGAAGTGGAAGTGCAGGTCGAGCACGTCGAAGCCGCGCCGCGCCGCCTCCACGGAGCTGTAGAAGTTGGCCTCCATCACGTCCTCCCGCAGGTGCACGGCCCCGGACGCGTCTCCCGGCGGCAGGAAGCCTCCGGTGACGACTCGGGCCACGGGCATGGCGGTGTTCCACACCATCAGGCAGGACTCGGGCAGCACCTGGTGCAGACGCGCGAAGAGCCTCTGCAGGTCGTGTGGGTAGCTCCTCCGGAAGTCGCGCCGGTAGCGGGACAGGTCCCACAGGCACGAGTTCATGACCACGAGATCCGGGGCGTAGTCGCCCCAGCGCAGCTGCGCCAGCACGTCCTCCACGTAGCGCGAGTAGGCGCGCGTGAGGAAGTAGAAGCGCACCAGGTGGTGCTCGGTGCAGAACTGGCGCACCTCGCGGTAGCGCGTGCCGTTGTGCGGCCGGCCGCCCTCCAGCAGCACGTCGCGCTCGAAGCTCGGCTCGCCCTTGGCCTTGAGCTGCCTGGACGACAGCAGGCAGTCCTTCTGCAGCAGCAGCACCAGGTCCTTGTACACGGCGCGCTGCACCGAGTCGCCCAGCACCACCACGAACTTGTTGTGCAGCAGCTGACGGACTTCGCGAGCCAGCAGCTGGGGCATGGTGGTGGCGGCCGCCGCCGGGGTGGCCGAGTGGCCTGGCATGCCTCCTTCGCGAAGCCCCTCGGGGGGTTTGGGGGATGGGGTCGGCGGAGTATCACAGACAGGACAGGGGTGTGGGGCGGGGTGCACGCAGGAGCAGGAGGTAGGGGCGTCGTCGGGTACCTTGAATGCTTCCTCAGCCCAGGTTTCCTGCAGGCAGCCTGCCTAGGCGACCTCTGAACCCGCGAGGTCCACCGCGCCGGGCCAGGCTCCACCTGGCGGAGCGGAGGAGCAGCAGCCCGGGAGAGCCAGGTCTGCACGCGCGAGCATGCGTCCGTCCGTCCGTCGGCGTGCAGCACGTGATCTCCGCTGGGCGCCGGCTCAGGGCCCCTCTAGGCCACGGCCTTCTCTCTGACCGGCATCTCACAAAATGGAGGCCGCAGCCCCCCCTCCGACCCACGCGGCCGACCGCGGCTGCTCTCCCGTGCACGTTTCCACGTCCAGCTGTGGCTTGCTTCCCAGCTGCCTTGGGGTTTCTTGTGAGGCCAATCCTGTATGGTGGCACCAGGGCGTTGTCTTCACTGTGGGACAAATGCCATCCTCAAGGGCATTGACCTATTGGTAATACTTTCTTTTTCTTTTGTTTTTAATTTGCAAGGAGAGAGAGAACTGGCACACCAGGGCCTCCAGCCACTGCAAACGAACTCCAGGTGCCATGTGCCCCTTGGGCATCTGGCTTACTTGGGTCCTAGGGAATCCAACTAGGGTCCTTTGGCTTTGCAGGCAAACGCCTTGACCGCTAAGCCATCTGTGCAGCCCTATTGGTAATATTTTCAAGTGGTGACTGGCATAAAACATGGTGCATTGTAGCAAATAGTACAGAGAGAAGTTCAATCTTGCCGAACATTTGTAATATCCACCCATAGGCCATTCGCTGACAGCCAAGATTTCCCTCCAGTTCTCCTCTCATTGGCGTAAACCATCTTCCACGCTTTTGGTTCTCTTGATCCTGGCAACCATTAAGTTATTTTTCACTTATAAAAATTCTGCCATTTCAAGAATTCTGTATGAATGCAATTACACTGCATGTAACATTGGATTGGCTCCTCCTCCTCTGGCATTGTTTCCAAGACATTCATCCATTCCTTTATAAAGTCTGACTGCCTGTTTTCTGTACTAGGAAGTGACCTTGATATAAATGTGTCAATCTTCGATCCTCTTCAGTGGTGAGGATGAACCACAGTTTATGTAACCAGTCACCCATTTTAAGGACTGCTGGCTTGCCTGCAAGTTTCGGTTGCTATGAATGGTAGGGCTGAGCATTCTTGTACAGGGCTTTTGCTTTTCTCTCAGTAGGAGTTAATTTAGGCTGACAGCTCCAGAGGGGAGAGTCCATTAAGGTCACAAAAGCATGACAGGAGCAGAAAGTAAGTATTCTATCTTCACATCAGCAGGAAGGAGAGAAGGAGGGGGGGGGGAGAGAGGGGAGGAGGGGGAGGGGGAGAGGGAGAGGGAGAGAATGCACTCTTGTATAGGTTTGTGTATAACCCCAAATTTTCAACTCTTTGGTTTAAGTACAGAAATGTAACTGCCCAGTTATGTGGTATTTATGTACTTAGTGCTTTCAGAAATGCCCCTTCTGTCTGTTTTGGTGGTTTATGCCTATAATCCCAAAACTGAGGAGGCAAAGGCAAGAGAAAAAGAGTTTCAAGTCAGTCTGAGCTACATGACACACAATTTAGACCCTATCAAAACAAACCAAAAAATGAAACAACTAAAACCCTCAAAAGTGCCCAGATTATTTTTTTAGAGTGACTGTACCATTTAATATTCAGAGATTAAAATGTTTCTTTCATTCTGGGGCCTAAATAGATATGCATATTCTTTATGTATATAAAGCAAATTAACCCCAGAGCATCTGGAAGGAAAGTTTTTTAATTTAAAAAAAAATTCCCCCCCTGTTTAGTACCTTCATAGATGCTTTCAGACCCAGTGAAATTTGGTTTAAAATTCTGCTACTAGGTTGTATTATATATGCCCTTTACAATTATTTGGGAAGTTTTTAGAGCAGAGAGTAACCAGAGACTTAAGGCATATGTGGTAGTTTGAATGTATGTCCTGCATAGAACACGGTGTTTTATTAAAGCTTGCAACTTGGATCTCCACCTACCTGGCTAGAGAAGCTGCCATGGGAGAGCCCTAACCCTAACCCTAGAGTGTCATTGAGGCTAGATCTGAATTCCATCCCAGAGGTATGCAGAGAGGTCTGAGCTCTGGCGGAGTCCCTGCTGCTTACTGCCCAAGTGTGCTTGTTGCTTTTGGTGTTTTTCTGGCTGGTGATGGTTTCTTTTTGCTTGGATATACGGAAGCACTTTCCTCTATTGTAGATGGAACTTCCCTCTGGATCTGTAAGCGTGAAATAAACCTCTTCTTACCATAAACTGTGTCTAGTTTGGAAGTTCATTCCTGCAACATGAAGCTTACCACAACACCACCACCATGTATCTGGGGAGGTGTGTGTGTGTTTGTTAGGTTTGCTCTTGAAGTCAAAATTTTGCATTCTAAGCATTATTTGGTCCATATTTATTTATACTACATATAAATATTTTATATTCTATATAAATATATGTTACATATAATATTTGCATTTTAAATAAATATAAATTTATATTAGGATGGGAGTAAAGGGAAGTCCTGCTTCATCCTGTGTAGCCGTGTGACCCTGATATGCTCACCCAGTATACACTTGCTCTTGTAGGTGTTAACTTTTGATGATGGCTTGGACCCTTCTACTCAAGGGTATTTTGAGCCATACTCATCCTACTTTTATTCCGTCTTCTCGTATTTTTCTCCAGTTGTCATCAGAATCTCCTTATTTTCCAGCACTGGAAATTTTATTTTCAAATATTCTTTTTTTTTTTTCTGTGATTTCAATGTAGCCATGAAAAACAAGAAAGTAAAGAATTATGCTTGTTATCCATATAAAACTGAAAGACATCCATTTAATTTTTGATTATGGAAGCTAGTATCCTAAAGTGGATTAGAAAGCAGTCAGTATAAGAGGATGGCTGTAATCTGCCTGTGTTCTGGAAACTTAAGGAACATTGAAATTGAAAGTAGTGGATCCTGAGCACAGAGACTGCATTTGTTTCAGTTGTAGTTTTTTGAGAGGTAAACACCTTGGAAACTGGGCCAGTTGTTTTGCATTGGGACAGCAGGAGAAATGCTGACTCAAAGAGGGGCCCTGAAGTAAGAATGCTGAAGTCTCCTGTTTCTCAGTGAGTTTTATTGGCCCCTGGTTTAACAAATTTGCTAGCCCACTTGTGGCTGGTGTTGGAAGTATGACAGTCAGTGCAGGAAAGAGAGGGTCATTGGATTTTCAACAAGGCTTTTTTAGAGATGGTCACTGGACAATGTGAGGCAAGGTTACACACAGTATTGCATAGAGACCCTGTGAGGCAATGGTATGGTGACAGTTTGAATGTGAAATTGAACTGTGGGCTGTATTGGATATCCCAGTACTTTGGAGATGCCAAAACTATGAGGTGGCCCCAATCAGAACTGCTAACTTAGGATGGATTTTCCCCCCTTGGGCTGTAAACACCCCGGGTGAAATGGTGGACTTTGGAGCTAAGAAATTTTTGTTATAGGTTCCAGATGCTAGACATGGATCTATAGGAGTCGATGTTTGCCCTTCTGGTTTTCTATGAATCATTTCATGCCATCTTTTTGCAGTGGAATGTTTTGTATTAGAAATATTTAACTTGTATTTTATTTTACAGGCTCACAGTTAATAGAATATTTTGGATTTCAGATAAGACTTTATACTTTGGCCTTAGAATTGCAATGGGATTGGTAAAGACTATGGGGACTTTCAAAGTTGGATGGAATGCACTTTGCATCATTCCATGGCTTTGAGTCTGTGGGGCCTAGGGACAGAGTGTGGTAGTTTGAATGTTAAACCCCTGACCAGCCTCATGTGTTTATGATTGAGTACCTTGCTTAAACCCCAGCTGCTAGAGCCTTTGGGAGGAGCCTTGCTGGAGGAGGTGTATCAGTGAAGGATGACTTTATTGAGGTTTATCAGCTCACCACTTAGCCCATTACTATGACTACTTACATTTAGATATGATTCCTGCTCTGCGTGCTTTTTCCTGCCATGACAAAACTTCCCCTTGAAATTATTAACTTGAAATAAACCCTTTCTTCTCTTAAGCTTCTTTTAGGTGGGTGTTTTATCACTTCGTTGAATGGTTTGTCCCAGCAAGGAGAAGCTAACTGCTACATTTGGATACTGTTATCTGTTTTCTTTTGTTGTTGTTGTTGTTTTTATCTCTAGCCTTTCCCTTCTTCAATTATTGCTGTTTCTAAGGCATGCTTTTCACTGTGTGTTAGTTCGTGGATGCCCACTCTAAGAGACATAAAGAGCATTGGAAATGAAAATTCACAAGTAAGACACTGTGGCTCAACAAAAATTTCCTTGGATGGTGATAAAGTAGATCTGTGTGATATTATACCCTCATTCCCTTACAAAGGATAGTAAACTTTTGATTGAGGATCCTCTGTCCTGAAAATTTGAGAGTGGTGGTGGTTTGATTGGGTGTCCCCCATAAACTTATGTGTTCTGAATGCTAGGTCCCCAGCCCACTGGCAATTTGGGAATTGCATCCTCCGAAAGACAGTGTATTGTTGGGGGTGGGCTTATGGATGTTAGCCAGCTTCCCCTTGCCAGTGTGTGGCATACTCCCCTGCTTCTGTTGTCTACATTGTCCATATTGGCCAAGAGGTGATAACCAGGGAATGATCCTCTGCTCACGACATGTTTTCCTCTGCCATCATGGATCTTCCCCTTAAGTCTGTAAGCCAAAATAAACTCTTTCCTCCTATGAGCTGCTTTTGGCTGGATTCTTTCTGCCAGAAACAACAAAAATCTGACTGCAATAGTAATTGTTACTGAGAAATAGGGACATTACTGCTAGAAGCCTGAGTCTGTGGCTTCAGCCTTTTGGAACTGATTTGTTGGAGAGATGTGGAAGGATTTGAAACCTTGGCCTAAGAGACACGTTGTAGTTATGTAAGTATAGTTTCATGGGCTATTCTTGTCAGAATTGAAACACTTGAATGCAGTAAGAAGTATGGATTGAGGTTTGCCTTATGAGGGTAAGGAAGAGCTTTGTTGGCACTGATCTAGAAGCAGTGTGTTTGAGAGGCTTGCTGCATTCTGGATTTTGAAGTAGGTGCCTGAATGCTGAAAGACTGTCCTGTTCTTCACATTCAGCTTATTTCCCTCCTGGATTAACAAGTTGTTATCCCACCTGGTGTTATAGAGTATAACAAATGCAGGAAAGAAGAGGGTCATTGAGATTGCATGCCTTTTCTTTTTTTTTTTTAATAGTCCTGGCCTCTTATGAAGCAGGCTTGGTGGATTACCTGTGTGGAGGTCTGATGGAGCCATGAGGATGAACTGTGAGTTGCAGTGGGGACTTCACTGGAGATGCCAGGACTATGAGATGGCTGCCAAGGAGAGCCGCTGGCATCAGATGTAGCATACCTCAGAGTATGAGCAGTGGAGATAGAGGGGAAGATTGGAACTCTAGAGACTCATGATTGGTTAGAGTTGTCAGACTTAGAGCTACAAGTTTTGATGTTTGCCTTGTGTAGCAGACAGCTTCAGGTTCGCTGAGATGAACTTACAGACCAGGTACAGTTATGGAGGAAGGGATATTTATTGACGCTTATAGATCCAGGGGAAATTCCATAAATGGCAGAAGAAGTTGGCCTGCCTTGAGAGGTCCAAGCAGAGAGAGAGAGAAGCACAAGCCTAAAAGCCACACAGCACAGCACACTTCAGGAACTCCAGCTAGGCACGCTTTGTATATCTTTAGATTGAAATCTGAAACCCACCACCACACCTAAAGATCCACCCAGTGACTTTGCCTCCAGCCAGGTGGCTGCCGAATGCAAACTACAAACAATAACGAACTGAATATATTGGGTCCATCTATTCAAACCACCACACCTTGTTTGTTTTAAATCTTGTTTAATATATCTTTGCTCTGCTCAATGCCATTTTTTGAAGTGTGAATGTTTATTTTTTGCCACTATATTCCTTTATTCATTTGTATTACAGCTCAGTTAAAAGACCTTGGACTATGGGCATGTTTGAACAGTATTGAGACTGATAAAAATAAATAAATAAATATAGCTGGGCGTGGTGGCACATGCCTTTAATCCCAGCACTTGGGAGGCAGAGGTAGGATGATTGCTGTGAGTTGAAGGACGTCCCTGAGACTGAATTCCAGGTCAGCCTGGGCTAGAGAAAGACCCTACCTTGGAAAAACCAAAATATATATTATATGGGGATTCTTAGAGTTGAATGCACTGCATTTCACATCTTGACTAGTTATCAGTTCATGGGGGTCAGAGATGGAATGTGGTGACAGTAGGAAGACTGCTGAAGGAGTTTTCCTTCTTTTCAAAGTGGACATTATTTCCCCATGGATAAATAATTTGGTAGCCAACCTGGTGCTATGGAAGAATAACAAATGTAGGAAACAGGGGCTAGTTGGATTTGAAACACATTATTTATTTATTTTTATTTTTTGGAAATGGCTACTGAGTTATGTGAGACAGGGTTGAGTTGTTGGATTCCCTGTGTGAAGGCCTGATGGAGCCATGAAGATGAACCATAGGTTGCAGTGGAGACCCCAGGATTTTGGAGATGGCTGCCAAGCATTGCTGCTGGTTCAAGAAGGATTTTCCCCTAGGCTGTGGGCAGCAAACCTGGAATGATTCCCACAGAAGATGCTGCAGGTCTTGATACTTGCCCTATTTGTTTTGGATCTTGCATTGTTTCAATCTTTCCTTGCTATGCCTAGTGCTATGTTTTGCAGTGTGAATGTTTACCTTGTGCCATTATGTGCATTTAACTTGTGTTCTGATTTCACAGGCTTACACTTAAGAGACTGTTTTGAGTGTCAGATGAGACCTTGTGCTTTTAAACAGTTTTGAGATTGATAAAACTATGGGGACATTTAAAGTTGGACTGAATGTATTTTACATCATAAGATTGTCATGAGTCTGTGAGGGTCAGGGACAGAATGTGGTGCTATGGATCAAATATCCCCCAAGAACTCGTGTGTTCTGAATGCTTGGCTTCCAGCTGGTAGCATTTTGGAAGACAGGTTTTGGGGTGTTCTAGCAAGCTCTCCCTTGCTGGAGCTCAGCTTACTCTTTTGCTGTTTTCTACCTGCTATAGCAGAGGTGATGTCCAGCCTCTGCCTGTGTCATCATGAAGCTTCTCCTTGTGACTGTAAGCCAAAATAAAACCTTCACTTCCATCAGCTGCATCTGGTCAGGTGTTTTAGTCCAGCAATGTGAAGATAACTCTTACAAGTCCCTTCCTCATTTTTACTTATTCTGCTCCAAATTTATCACAAGACATACATGTTATTGACCCATAGACCCAATTTTCCAGGTGTGGTCTGATTAGCACAATTCCAGGTTTGGATTAGCACCTCTTTTGTTGAATTAATTCTGCCTAAAACCTAATCTCTGTTTTTGGAGAATCCACCACACTCATGACTCACATTATATCACCTTCCACTAACCTTGTCTGAGTCATTTTAATACATGGCAAATACTGTTTTCCTTGTCTTAAATCTGTGCCTCTGGCTTTTAAAATATAAGAGCATATATAAAGACTTTATATTGTTAGATTTATTCTGTTGCTCCTTTTGGCCAACATCTTTTCATTCTATTTCTATAGCATGTCGAGATCTTTTTATATCCTAATTCCTCTATTGTGGTTGCTCAATGTCCTTCTATGCAATTGGCTTACTATACTTGATAAATATCCCTTCTGTATCTACAAGTTAGTAGTAAAAAATTTTGAACCAGAGAGGATAGAACTGTGGTATGTACATACCTTTTTTTTTCCAGTTTCCATTTTGCCCACTTCTCAGTAGACATTGGATATAATTGTTTAACATATTATTCTTTGCTTTGAGGACATGTGTTTCCCCCCCCCCCCCAATGTTGTCTAGGCAGAACTTTTGGTAAGTTGTATTGCATGTGTCTCTAAAGTCCTTTCAGACCAGACTTACTGGTTTCATAGGTCTAACAGCATAACCTAGAAAAGGCATGCAGCATCGTTACCCTGCTCCCAACCCATTCTGACGTGCTCTGTGCTCCTGGAAGCTGTTCACTATGCAGTGCATTAGCTGGATTCCCCTGTCCTGCACTGACAGGAGATTTCAGAGGGTCAGGATGACGATGAGGTTATGACAAGTATTTTACCATATTTTTTTCTACAAAGCCGCACATAATATTATAGGATAAGTCACTTAATTCTTCTTCCAAAGGCTGGGACCAGTCTTTCTCTTGGCTCAGGAGACAGTACTATAGGGTTTCAAAATCCTCTGCCTCCCTGATGCTTCAGACGTGGTCATGAACTTCCAGCATGTGTGGTCATAGCAGGCTTCGTGCTTGGTTTACTGCTCTGTGGTCCTTATCTCGAAATTCATGATTAGTTTTGGGAAAGGGCCCTAAAAATTATGTAGCTAGTCCTGCTGTGAGTGCTGCTCATTCCCCACAGTCACGTCACTGCTCAATAAGTTTTTCCTGAACACTGTCCCTTGCTTTTATGGAGAGTCCCTTTCCTAAACTCTTCACTGCACCCTGTTGTATGTGCCACCTCTTCCCTGCCAGGACTCTGACTCATGCAGAAGAAACGAGTTGAGTCACATTTGTTCTAGGGAAGCTTTATTGGCTCCTACTGATCATTGCTTCTCCTGTTCTCCACACCTATTTCTTTGTGTAAAAAAAAATTATAAAATTTTAGGTGGGATCAATGTAACACTTCATTGTAATATGCTAGAGCTCAGTTTGTCCCATTTTTTTCAAAGTTGGCAAGTATTTCCCAGCATACAACTTTATTTGCCACTGTGCTATGAGCTTAAAGACCTCTGGCAATGCTTAATGATCTAATTTGCAGGTTCTTTAGAGACATTTAGAGAACACTGGGATCAGCCAACACTCTAATTTCACATTATCCATATATTTTATTTTATTTTGTTAGTTCAGAGAGAGTCTGGCTTTCTTCTTTGTCATTGTTGTAGCCATTCTTGACATCAAAGATTATTCTTTTCCTTATCTTCTTATTTCACTGATAAAAAGTGTGAAAGGACTTTATGAAGGCCTCCACTAATTTAACTCCACAGATTTCCTAAAATTATTAATTTCATCACTGATCATATGATTGCTTTCAGCTGTCTTTATCCAACTGACCATGAATAGAAGACCAAGATATATTGTCAGAGTTAAGTCAGCCCCCATTCCTTTGTAGTTCCTAGAAGGATTCTATATTGTTCCTGCATATTTATGTTCTATTTGGTTGTTATGTTTGGTGTTCTTAACACAGAGAAAGACTGACTAATTTTCAACAGAAGAGGCATATGACAAGAAGTGGTGGTAGAGACTCAAGTTCAGAATGCAAAAAGACTGTAGGTGTTAGGAAATTAACAGCCATGAAGGTAGATGTAGAATAAAGAAAAATTGAACCTTGTTTTCATACAAATGTCTGTGGAAGAGACATTATGTTTATTTTCAAAGCCTTCTTGGTGGTTAGTGTGTTTCATATTTCCATGTTAAGTCTAGCCACGAGAAGGGTCAGTGATTTTATATATGTCCCTTCAGAATCTGAGCTCAGCAACCACATTGGTTTCTTTTAACTACTTAATCCTTTTCTTCCTCTGTGGCTTCATTATATGCAATTGTACATTTATATGAACTTTTGAAATCATCTTCTATCTCAGTATTTCCTGACATAAAAATCAAACTTACCTTTTTTAAAAAAAAGTATGAAATCTCATTTACTATTCTGCAGTTTTATCCATGGGATATATTTCTGGAAGTGTTTTTTTAAAGAAAAATCAAATAAATATTTTGCAATACTTTTTTTTTGAGGTAGGGTTTCATTCCAGCCCAGGCTGACCTGGAACTCACTATGTAGTGTCAGGGAGGCCTTGAACTCACAGTGATGCTCCTACCTCTGCCTCCCTAGTGCTGGGATTAAAGGCATGTGCCACCACGCCCAGCTCTACAATACTTGTTTAGACATGATACATACTCTTGGGTTAGTCTGTTTAGGATAAGCTAACTAATTCTCCTACTCTACCTTATTCATATGGTGTATGTTTTGTCACTTGGGTAAGGGGTTTCTTTGATTGTTGTTATTGTGCTGTTGTATCAGAAGACCTGAGATTGGATAATTTATAAAGAGCAGAAGTCCAAGGTTGAGAGGCCCACATCTGGTGCGGTCGTTTTGCTGCATCATCCTATGGTAGAAGCTGAGAGGATAAGAGAAAACAGTTGACCTCACAGCTGCTGTGTAATTAACATTAATATACATGACTTAATCCTCAGGAGAGCCCATGAAGATGTATTTTCCTACACTAAAGTTGTGGGTTTAAATTTCTAACACATGTGTTTGGGATGACATATTCAAATCATCCCCTTTTCTCCTGGACTTCAGAATATACTCTTCTCACATATAACATACATTCACTCTATCCCAAGAACTCCATAATCTTAACTCATCCCAGAATTAACTCAAAAGTCCAGAGTCTCTTGTGAATCAATTATGAGTGTGAGACTCAATGCATAATTAGTGTTAAGGGCAGATTTCCTCTGATTTCTGAGCCTATAAATTTAAAAAATTGCATGCTTCCAAAATACACTTAGTGGGACTAGCATGATGCAAACAACTAAGAGTAACTGGACCAAAGTGAATCTAAACTCCTTCAGGGATATAACATCAAGTCTCACTGCTTTAGAATAAACTCAACTTCATGTCCTCCATACTGGGTGCACTGGAGTAGAAGTCAGACCTCTGGTTTGAGGCTGCCTCCCCTGTGGCTTTGCTGTGCTCGGTTTACTCAGCAGCTCTTACCATTTGCACTGCTGAGGCTATATTTTGTGTGTCCTGAGGGGCTGCCTCATCCCCCCCCCCGCCCTTTTTCATTTTGTGTGTCTACAGAGTTAGTATTACACGGGTGCTGCACAGTGTTATTACTAGCAACTTTCCAAACAGGTAGTGAGTCTCACCTGGTCCAGTGTAATTTTGGTGGCAGAGGTGAGGTACGCTATGCAGGATTGGGAGAACAGCGTCCTGAGGCAGACATATGGTGTGAATGCTGGAATTCTGTGAGTGTTTATCTGGAAACCTTGAGCTCAGGCTCCTTGCTCACCTAGAAGACCCCTAAAATGTCTCTGGGGTCATTTGCCCATTACTTTGGGGAACAGGATCTGATTTTCCTCTGTACCAGGCTCTTTATTATTTTTTAAAATAAAGAATATTTTATTTATTTTTATGAGAATTTTAATATTTTTATTTTTTTTCTTTTTTCTTTATTAGTCAGTTCTGTATTCAGCAAATACAGTCAGTTTGGTACCATTATTAGGCTCATCCGTGACCTACCCCCTCCCCTTGGCCCCTCCTTGTTGAGGTATACCAGGCTCTTTTGAGTCTCATTTGGGCCTTCCCTGAGTTGTGTCCTCACATAGCTTTTAATTTTAGTATTTTTATGGCCAAGTAAGAGATTTCCAGAAATGTCCATTCAGCTTCCCTTTTTTATAAAACTATTTTATTTTTATTTATTTGAGAGAGAGAGATAGAAATAGGCAAGTATAGGGAGAGACAATGGGTACGCCAGGGCCTCCAGCCACTCTAAACAAACTCCAGATGCATGTGCACCCTTGTGCATCTGCCTTATGTGGGCCCTGGGGAGTTGAACCTGGGTCCTTTGGCTTTGCAGGCAAGTGCCTTAACCACTAAACCATCTCTTCAGCACCTGCTTCCCTTTTAATTATAAATTCAAGCATTAAACCATTTCCTGCTTCTCTCATTTTACTATTAGTGTCTGAAATAAGCCATGGATTACCTTGAACCCTTAGATGCTTAGACATTTTCTTGACAGAAAGCTTCATTCATAATTGCCCTTGTCCTGCTTGTGTTGCTGTTACCAAATATCTGAGATATTGTATTTCAAAAGAAAAAAGAATTTTTTATCATATTGGATAGCATCACACAGGGTAAGAGAGGGAGGTGGATGAGTGTGAGGGAGGGAGGGAAGAAGGGAGAGAGAGAGATTGAGATTGATTTCAGTGAGGCACCAGGTCCATTGTTTTATAAAAATTGCTCTTTCAGGAAGTAATCCACTCTTGCTACAAGATCTACATCAATCTCTGTGGTGGTTTGATTCAGGTGTCCCCCATAAACTTAGGTGTTCTGAATTCTAGGTTCCCAGCTGATGGAGATTTAGGAACTAACACCTCCTGGAGACAGTGTATTGTTGGGGGCAGGCTTATGGGTGTTATATCCAGCTTCCCCTTGCCAGTATTTGGCACACTCTCTTGTTGCTATTGTCCACTTTATGTTGGCCAGGGGGTGATGTCCACCCTCTGCTCATGCCATCATTTTCCCCTGCCATTGTGGAGCTTCCCCTTGAGCCTGTAAGCCAAAATAAACCTCTTTTACCCACAAACTGTTCTTGGTTGAGTGATTTCTACTAGCAATGTGAACCTGACTGCAACAGTAAAGTGGCACTGAGGAGTGGGATTGCTGCTAGACATCTGACTGTGTGGCGTTGGCCTTTTGGAGCTGATTTTCAAGAGGAATGTGGAAGGATTTGAAACCTTGGCTGGCAGCCTTCCTTCGCAGCTGTCTCATGGTCCCGGCATCTCCACTGGGTCTCTACTGCAATCCATAGTTCATCCTTGTAGTCCCATGGGGTCTCCATGCAGGCATCCAGCAAACCTGCTTCACACTCCCCATGGCCATTTCCAAAACACAAGACTGCACTGCAAACTCAATGACCTTCTCTTTTCCTGCATTTGTTATACTCCATAATACAGGTAGGGTACCAATTTGTTAATCTGGGGGGAATAAAGCAGACTTTGAAGAACAGGACTTGAGCACTCAGGCCCCTTCAAAAGAGTCTACTTTCTTCCTGTGGTTCCAATGCAAGTGAGCAGGCCCAGTCTCAAAGGTTGTAACCTCAATTGCAACTGCACAGGCAGCAGTTCACCCAAAGATTTTTCTTTCTGCGCCATATTCCTCTGCTCATACCAGTACATTTCTACAACGCAACCCTGCACAACTTCTGAGGACATGGGCATAACAGCAAGCTTCTCACACAAACTTCTGGCCCAGTCCAAGCAGAGCTCTTTCTCACCCTCATAAGCCAAACCTCAGAGCCCATAGTTCTTACTGCATTCAGGTCTTTCAACTCTGACCAGAATAGTCCATCAAGCTGTACTTACAGCACTGCAAGGCGTCTCTTAGGCCAAGGTTTCAAATCCTTCCACATGTTCATCTTGGAAATCAGCTCCAAATGGCCAAAGCCACACAATCAGGTGTCTAGCAGCAATCCCACTCCTCAGTACCATTTTACTGTTGCAGTCAGGTTTGCATTGCTGGTAGATATCACCCAACCAAGAGCAGTTTGTGGGAAAAAGAGGTCTATTTTGGCTTACAGGCTCAAGGGGAAGCTCCAGGATGGCAGGGGAAAATGATGGCATGAGCAGAGTGTGAACAACAGCCCCTGGCTAATATAAGGTGGACAATAGCAACAGGGGAGTATGCCAAACACTGGCATGGTGAAACTGGCTTTAAATGCCCATAACTCCACCCCCAACAATACACTGCCTCCAGGAGGTGTTAATTCCCCAATCTCCATCAGCTGGGAATCTAGCAACCAGAACACCTAAGTTTAAGGGGGACACCTGAGTAAAACCACCACAATCCCCTAGCAAGGGTAGTGATGGCTCAGTCTCCTAATGACTACCCACTTTGTTCCTTTGTTAAAGGTTTCATGACCACTCCCCAGTGATACACTGGGGGCCAAGTTTATCACACATGAGCTTTTGGGAGGAAAAATTGACAACCAAACTCACTGAAGTTGTACCTTCCTCTGAGACCTAAGAAACAGACACAATTCTACCAAATTCTTTGCCTGGATCTAACAGGGATGCCAGTTACTCCAGTGTCTGAAACCTTGCTTCTCGTTTCCACCTGAGACCTCAGTGAGATGACTTTTGTTATCTGTGCATGTGCCAGCATGCTCTTCTTAACCACTTCCATAGTCCTAAAGAGACCTGCACTTAACTTACAGCTCAGCTCTTGTCTTTTTGTCTTTCTCTTTCTTTTTTAAGGTAGGGTCTCTGTCTAGCCTAGACTATACTTAGAATTCACTACGTAATCTCAGGCTGGCCTAGAACTCAGCGATCCTCCTACCCCTGTCTCTAGAGTGCTGTGTTTAAAGGTGTGTGCCACCACGACTGGCAGCTCATCTTTTGAGCCCTCACAGGAATTGCTGTTAGTGCTGCAGACGTAACAATCCAGGCATTTTCTAGCCTGTACATTCACATTTCTCCATTTCTGAGTTTCTAAACACCTTCTACATTTTCAGGTATTTGTTGTAGCAACACTCCTATTTCCTGGCACTGATTTTCTGTCTGGGCATATCATTCTGCTGCTATAACCTTACTAGAGTCTGGATAAATTATAGAGAGCATAATCTATTTCCTATAGGCATGATGGTCAAAAGTCCATATTTGAGGACATACATTTGGCAGGGATCTTCTTCTTACATAATCTCACAACAGCAGACAGGAAGGTAAGAGAGGGAAAATGGACATTCAGACCTGTAACTCTAACCCACAATGATCAGTGTCCATGAAAGTGACTTTCTCATAACAAACACTTCCCATTGGGCTCCACCCCCTTACACTATGACATTGAGGTTTAAGAATGTTCTACACATTCTTTCGGGAGATACATAAACCATAAACCTTGACACATAGACACGTAAGCCATAAACATCATGTAGTCCTTCCTTGAAGATTCACCCAGTAAGGACTCTGGAAACTAAGAGTACTTGTTTAAGTTGGCTAAACCTAGAAATTCCCAAATTTATATTAAGAACCCAAACCATCCATATCTATATATTTCTTTGCTTGTCTGTGTTCAGTACTGATGTGACATTACTATTTGTCTTCTTCATTTCTGTAATTTTACTCTTCAGAAAAGTCATCCAAAATGTTAAAGTGGACAATTGACTTTTTAATGATTTTAAGAACTCTTGGGAAAAAAATTATTTATATGCTGCATGTTCCTTCATTTCCACTCTTTCTTCGGAAAATGTGGCATCAAAGAATATCTTCTATTGAAGATATTTTCTTTTTTTATTAGCAACTTTCATGATTATAAACAATAGTCCATGGTAATACCCTCCCTCCCCCCACTTCCCCTTTGAAACTCCATTCTCCATCATATCCCCTCCTCCTCTCAATCAGTGATTAGATATTTTCTAAGCCTTGTCTATGCTGTCTTCACAAATATTCAGTTAATGTATCGTGAAGTTTCTGTGCTCTTATTCAAGCTCCTACTTGAAAGACTACCTTTAGCCAGTTCTCTCGTATCTACATTTTGCTGTCCACTGTAGGCCACTAAGATCTGTCCATGAAACAGTCTCCCTTACCATCAGTAACTGAAATGTTTTGTTTCCTCACTAGATTATTTTAGAGAAGACAGCATTTGAAGACAAGATCACAGGATATTCTTCATGGGAACCTCTTTACATGCCTATAATCTGTGTTTTCCCGGGCACACTGGAAGGAATGTGCACTCACACAATTGTGCAGGGCAATTCACTGCACCAAAGAGCCTAGAATCAAGCTACTGAAAATCATCTTTTCTTCAAATTGCCTGATATTTATTAAGAAAGCCTTTCTTGCTGTTGTGCTTGTAGATACTAAAGGGAACTGTCCTTTCTTCATGCATGTCTACTCGATCAATAACACCAGATGCCATGGTGTAAATATATGCAGAGTCACTGTGCAGGTATTTCTCTGTGTTTCTTAGCATGGAGAGATGAGGCCTGTCAGAGATAATTAGGGGATGGGATGAGGACTTTAGAAGAGGGTCTCATAGAGAGGATTCTGTCCATTCCTCTTCTTCCTTCTGAGGAAACCGTGTCCATCCCTATTTATCCCTTCTGTCCTTCATACCGCATGTTTACCTGGACCGTGCCATCTGTACATAATCTGTTCTTGTTAAACACCAAACCTGCTGTAGCAGACAGATTCAGGTTCGCTGAGATAAACTTCCAGACCAGGCACAGTTATGGAGGAAGGGATATTTATTGAAGCTTACAGATCCAGGGGAAGTTCCATAATGGCAGAAGAAGCTGGCCTGTGTTCACAGGCCCAAGCAGAGAAAGACAAGTACAAGCCTAAAGGTCAAAGGCCAAAAGCCAAAAGCCACAGCACACTTAAGGAACTCCAGCTAGGCACACAATGCATATCTTTAGATTGAAATCTGAAACACACCACCACAACTTAAGATCCACCCAGTGACATTGCCTCCAGCCAGGTTTCTGTAGATGCAAACTACAAACAAACCACTGAAATATATTGGGGGGCCATCTATTCAAACCACCACATTCTGCCCCTGGCCCCCAATAGATTTATAACCATCACAAATTGTAAATTGTACTCAGTTCAATTTCAAAGGTCCCCACAGTCTTGACCAATTTAAGATATTAAGACCTGTAAAATCAAACAAGTTAAATCCTTCCAACATATAAAGGCACAGAGTAAACATTTTCAACTGGTATAAGGCATAACAAGGAGAGACTAAAACAATGCAAACTCAACCACCATCAAACAAACATCAAACTTCTGCAGTTCAAGTCCAATACAACCAAAGACTGACAGTCTCCAGATTTTCCAATTCTGCTCCTCCAGCTGGGAAGAGTAGCTGGGGAATACTTCCATCTTAGGACAACAGTGCGCTCTATGATAGCGCTTGTATAGTCCTGGTATATCTAAAACATCTTCAGGTCTTCATGCAAACCACGGTCCATCTTCCAAAGGCTCTTTCAGCCTATCAGGGCATCATGCCCTGCCTCATGCTGCATCTCAGCAGCAGCTCCTGGAACTGTGTGCAATTCATGACCACTCCTTACATTTTCCAAAGGCTCTTTCAGCCTGTCAGGGTATCAGGCCCTACCTCATGCCGCATCTCAGTGGCAGCTCCTGGAAGCATGTGCAGTTCACCACCACTCCTCGCATTTTTCATGCTTCTGAAACCAATAACAGGTGTGCAGGACACAGCCATATTCTTAATTCACAGACAAAATAAATCATAACCTTGAAAAGCAGGTTCCTTCTCCAGTCAACTCTTTCCAAAAGAGTTTGCATTTCTATGATAGTCTTTCCTCAGGCATCCTTTCCATGGTAAAGCAATTGGACCATCTTCCTTTAAGATTGCTAATGTGTTTGGCAATAGCAGATTCAGTAACCTAACACCAGTCTCAGTGCCTGTAATTTTAACTTGCTTGAGGTTTTCCAGCTTAAAATCTTAAATCTCTCAGTCCAATATCTCTAGCCAAGCACATCAGTCCATTACAAATTTAACCTTGATCAAACTCTCTGGGCCTGGGCAGCAGGATGCAGCCAGCCCTTATGCCAGTAGTCCAGTTCCAACAAAGTCCTCTGCAGTCTTTCCTTCCCCTTAGAAAGCTCATAAGCCAAGCCTCGAAGTTCAATGTTGTGTGCACTTAGCATTCTCCTCAGACTCTCATCAGAATAGTCCATAAAATTTGTCTTACCACTCCAGAAGACATCTTCAGTTGCAAGTACCAAGTCCATGCCTATTCCTCCAAAACAAAGGTTCCAAAAGATCAACATCCAAATGGTCAGGTTCATCTCAGTCCACTTCTCGATACCAAATTCGGTAGCAGACAGATTCAGGTTTGCTGAGATAAACTTCCAGACCAGGCACAGTTATGGAGAAAGGGATATTTATTGAAGCTTACAGATCCAGGGGAAGTTCCATAATGGCAGAAGAAGCTGGCCTGTGTTCACAGGCCCAAGCAGAGAAAGACAAGTATAAGCCTAAAGGTCAAAGGCCAAAAGCCAAAAGCCACAGCACACCTCAGGAACTCCAGCTAGGCACACTGTGCATATCTTTAGATTGAAATCTGAAACCCACCACCACACCTTAAGATCCACCCAGTGACATTGCTTCCAGCCAGGTGTCTGCAGATGCAAACTACAAACAAATAAACAACTGAAATATATTGGGGACCATCTATTCAAAACAGCACACCTGCCCAAGGCCTTCATCTTGGAAATTGTAGCATCAATAAGTATGAGGAAAAAAAAAAATTGTTGTTCACAAATTTCCCAGTCTCAGGCATTTTGTTATGGCAGTACAAATAGACAAAGACATAAGGATGTACCAAATTATAGAATTTTACTTTCAATATCACTAAAATTAAATTTAGTAGTTATTTCTTCTGCTTGTTCTTATATGAAGAGTAAAAGGTGATTCTCAAAAGTCTGTGTTTAGAGCCGGCCATGGTGCGCAAGCCTTTAATCCCAGCACTTGGGAGGCAGAGGTAGGAGGATCGTGTTAGTTCGAGGCCACTCTGAGACTCAATAGTGAATTGCAGGTCAGCCTGGACCTGGACTAGAGTGAGAGAGTGAGACCCTCCCTTGAAAAACAAAACAAAACAAAACAAACAAACAAACAAAAACACCAAAAAGTCTGTGTTCATAATTTATTTGGAAAAGAATGGAATATGATAAAAATTACCGAAAAGGGTCTGGTGAAATGGCTTAGCAGTTAAGGTGTTTACCTGTGAAGCCTAAGGACCTCGGTTTGATTCCCCAGGACCCACGTAAGCCAGATGCACAAGGGGGTGCATGCGTCTGGAGTTCTTTTGCAGTGGATAAAGGCCCTGGCACACCCATTCTCTCTTTGTCTCTCTCTCTCTCAAATTAATGAATAAATAAATAAAATATTTTTTTTAAAAGGTCACAGAAAAAGCCTACTATTTGGAAATTTAGAATGTCCATTTAAAGAGGTGGTATTTCTTATAAACCTATGAGTGAGACAGCTCTTTGTCCTGTAACTGGCTGGGATTTCCAGGAAAGCTACACAACTCTTGGAATCTCTAGTAACTTGTCTGTCAGGTTTTATGCTGGGAGATGGATTTGAGACAACACAGGAAAGGCTGTCTCTCATCTCTCACTTCCCACACTGGGTTACCTGCCATCTGCTGTTTTGTCAGCTGCTCATATTCTATCCTATTGGTCATGCCCTTCTCTACTGTGACCTCCTCACACACTACCCTAGTTGACCTTAATTCACAGTGTTATAAAATTTAACTGCATCCCAGAATTTAAAAAATTTAAAACTAGAATGAAAGTTGCACACAAGTATAATTTTCTGAACCTCACTTTTCCCTGCTGAGAAATGGAGATTTTAGCAACTGCCCCTAATACTTCAAAGGTTGTTGTAGTGATATGATTGTAAATCATTACTGATAATGGAGGTTATAGGTATAGCTACTATATCACATTAAGGAACACATAATAGGAAAAAATGTATAGTATTCTGACCACTCTTAAGTATTTTTGCTGTACTAACATGGTTTTCAGCAAAATCTTAAAGATAACCATTACATTTTTGTCTACAAGTTCAGATTTAGTTTTGAATTTAATTCACTGAGACTAGAAAACTACAGCAGTGATCAAAGGCATAATTATAACATATTTATAGCCCATTATTATTATAACATTCTGAAGTAAAGGGCAAAAATTCCACCCAGTGAACTTGTTCTTCCTGTTACTGACACAAGATTGAGACATTTAAATGCCAAGACATGGATCCCTCAGGCAGAACATAAAGTATTTATAATGAAGGGAGTATGGACCAATAAATTTCAGTTATGAATGTTTTAGCTAGAAGAAATAATAAATAACCTTCCACAGGCAATATTTCAGTTTGCATTTATTGTACCTCATCACATCACATTTTCAGGAAACAATAATGATTGCATAGTAGGACACTAAATTACTCTCATGTTTAATGAACAGTTAAACTGTTAAGCTTTGATTAAGATGTAAGAGCTTTCCTAATTTAACTGTGAGATGTGGTTTCCTTGGAAAGATATAGTTTGTGATGATAAAAAGACTGTAAATTATCTATTTGTATCAAACAGAAGTAATTTCATTTATGGATGAAGCTTTGGAAAAAGACTACCAAACTTGTAGTTTGGGGAAGAAATAAAACAGAAAAGCCATTATTTTAATGATGGGACATGGATTACATACTTGGGATATCTTTAATGATACACAGAGTTTGCAGGGGGATATTGTGCCTGGAGACAGTGCTTGCTGGAAACTAGAAGACAAATCAGGTTCTAGTGTTACATCGCACTGGTTGTGTGGCTCTGTACAAATCATGTAACTTCTCACATGCTATTCTTTATTCATGAAGCCACAGCACAACATAGCATGCATGGTTGTTGTAAAGACAAAGTGAGGTAGCATGTATGACCCTGGGCTCGTCAGGGAGCAGAGCCTGAATGCAAGCTTTCTGGGTACTTGTGGTCCTGGGAACAGGCAAAAATGAGGCAAAAGAGGGAGGGAGAGTTGGCTTGTTTGTGGAGCTCCATTGCTTCACAACCAAGTATCTCTGAGAGGCTCAGCATGACATGTGAATCAAGACCATCTGTCTAGGGGAAGAATGGGAAAGTAATTCACGTATGGCTTCCTTCTCCACACCAGTCACCCATGAGGTGTGCTATGAATTGAGAATTAATTTAATTCACATGTTGAGGTCTTAATGCCATGTACCTCAAAACTGTGTTTGGTTATAAGGCCTTTAAAGAGATGATTAACTTAAAATGAAGCCAAAGAATGGGTTTTAGTACAATCTGAATGATATCCTTACAAGAAGAACAAATTCAGAAACACAAAGAGAAGGCTATCCTGAGAACACAAGTCAAGGAGGGAGGCCCCAGCAGAAATGAAACCTGGTCTCATTTTTACCTGGGATTTCTCACAACTACAACAGAGAGAGAATACATTTCTGTGAATTAGTGCACAGTCCTAGCAGATGGATGTAGGGTCTCAACTCTCCCGCATTCTGGGTGATACATGTGTGAAAGGAAAGTTAGTCCCACTCTTGTTCCCAGATTGAAGTGTTAAAAGTCTCAAGTGGAAAGTGAAGGTGTTGTTGTCAAGGTGCTTTGTGGGCTGCTAACCAGAGCCCTCACAGATAGCATGGGTAATGGAACTGGAAGAGGTAAGTAAGAATAATACAATATGAAAAGCATCATAAAATTGTAGTGTTAGTAGTAGTAACTAAAGTAATACCTAAACTACTAACTTAGTAGTAATAACTAAAAACTATTCATTGCTAGTTGATAGATTTATTTAGGATTCATTAGAAATGTATATGAACTTATAATGACATAACTAAGTTTTGTTTTGAATCATGTTTATTCTCAACTCGCCTGAAACTAGAGAAAAGTAGTCACATGTTTTCTCTAGAAAATAAGTGAAATTTAGCATAAAACTATATACTTGAAGATCTAAAGCAGTAGATAAAATGTGACACTGCTCTTATTATTCTTGTTGATGTGCCTGCTTTCCTTGAAGTGTATGGCATTAGGATCTTGCTTTAAAACTCCGTGTACCATGGTCTATTGCAAAGAATCTTGAATTGGACATACTAGAGAGATGAGTGATTTTCTTGGTCACACAAGGCGTGCATATGGTTACAAGTTTGGTTACATAAGACCGCGAAAGCTTTCTGTTATATTTGTGGAGATGTCGGGAAATGTCTCCATATTTCAGGGGTAGTTAAAGGGCTTGTGGATTGAAGTGAGAGGGAGAGAGAGGAAATGTGGTTTCTGTGGGTGAAGAAATGGAGTCAGGAGTCCTGAGTGCTGTGACATGTACGTGTGTGGGGCAACATGCTTGTGCAAAATCAGGACCTGAAAATTTACTAAATTTGAATTTCCCATGTCAACAAGACAACACCTGCCTTGCTTCATGTATGCATTCTTTTCTATGAGGAAAATGATGAAATTCATCCTCAAAGATTATATTTAATAGGGAGTAAATAAAGCTGGTTTATAAAATGTTATCAGAATGTAACATGCTGAAGAGCCTAATAAATGTTAGTAAGATGAACACTAAAATTGTAGGCTTTGCAGTAGTCATCATTTAATAACTACCTTATTTACCTAATAACTACCTTATTTACCTAATAGCTGAGAAGGGGAAAACAAAAGGAGACAGATGTACTTGCTCACCCACTGTTTTGCTTTGTGCTCATCTCTGGCTAAATGCCATTTCCAGGTGTTTGGTCTTGAGCCAAATACTAAAATTAGACATTTGGTGCAGCCCTGCTTAAGACACACGGGCGGTGCAGGAGAGCCTGTTCAGTCCTTGCCCCCTGACACTGCTATTAGTGCCTCTGTTGCTAGAGCTGTCAACTTTACCCACTAATTAAAGGAAGATGAAATAAATAAGATACAAAAGTGATGGTAAAAATCTATATATTATAGTAGTCTCTGTCACATCTCAGTGTTTACTTAAAGATTTTATATTCAGTTTCATTTCGTGGGGAAAAAAAACGTGGAGTACAAATAAAAAGAATCCTTTTTAGCATTGTATCCAAATCTTATTTTAAATCTGTCCGGAGGGACTGGAGAGATGGCTCAGCAGTTAAAGGTGTTTCCTAGCAAAGCTGACATGGTTCGATTCCCAGTTCCCTATGTAAAGCCAGATGCACAAAGTGGTGCATGCCTCTGGAGTTCATGTTCAGCTGGCATGCCCATGTTCACTCTCTTCCCCCCCCTCCCTCATAAATAAATATTTTTAAGAAATGCTTAGAGATACAAGGCATTCAAATTTTGTAAAAGCGAAATTAGAACTTCAGACACCAAAAACAAAAACATCATTTGTGTAAATGTAAACTCATCAGGTTGTAGAATTTAATCTTCACATCTACGGATCTGAAGTCCCCATCTTGTTAGCACTACACAGAGGAATGTAGATTGTTGGTATTCATCAAATGCACAAAGGAATGATGCTGAATACACATTAGAATGAATCTCAACTAATATGTTACATTGACTGCTCTCCTGGCTTTACTACCCATATAGCACCAAGGGACATAACCTTCTGGATAGGTTCTCCTATTTTCTTCGGATATTTGTGAAATATATTAAAGATAACAAAGCTTGGGACACAACAAAAAATAAAGAGAAAAGAAAATAAAAGCTCAAATATAAAGGATTAGAAATTTCTTTTTAAAGTGTGTGTGTATGTATGTGTGTATGGGCACACATCTGTGGATTTAGGAGGACCAGCTCAAGGTGTTGGTGTTCTTCTGTCTTGTGATAGGTCCCATTGTTTGCCACTGGGAAGGTCAGACTCATTTTCCATGAGCTTTGGGATTCACTCTACTACACCTCACATTGGGATTTCAGACATGTGAGCCATTTTGCGTGTAACTTTATGTGGGTACTAGGGATCTGAACTCTGGTATCCAAGTGTCTTTAACCACTGAGAAATCTTGCCAGCTCCAGGATTAGTTTTTTTTTTTTAATTTTTTTTGTTTTTATTTATTTATTTGAGAGCGACAGACAGAGAGAGGAAGAGGCAGAGAGAGAGACAGAGAGAGAGAATGGGCGCGCCAGGGCTTCCAGCCACTGCAAACAAACTCCAGACGCGTGTGCTCCCTTGTGCATCTGGCTAACGTGTGTCATGGGGAATCGAGCCTCAAACCAGGGTCCTTAGGCTTCACAGGCAAGCGCTTAACCACTAAGCCATCTCTTCAGCCCCCAGGATTAGTTTTTGACCACTTTTTCATTTGTCCTTTCAGAAAATGTAAAGTACCAATTGCTGTCAATCAGATAAGTAAAGCCTTATTGGGAGTCCTCTTTGTATCATTGCAGAGACTCCAGGGACAGACCTGAGATTGTGTTTCAATGCTAACTCTGTCAGAAAGCTCTAAGGTCTGAGAAATAGCCATTAGGTGGCTAGAAATCATCAGGGAAGCATGTGACCTGGTATTATGTAACTTAAGTTTTTGCATCAAAGCTCTCTAGGTATTTCCGAGTGGCTAAGAAATGTATATTGTCTAGTGGTGGCTCTACTCTGACCCAGATATCACTTATAGTTGTTTTGCTCTTACACATGTTAGAAGGAAAATAGAAAGCAAGACACAGCTGAGAGATACAGACCCTATTTGTGCATCAGTCGTAAAGTATATCAAAAGAGTCTCTTTTCCAGACTTGTGAAACTTGGACAGCAAGAGCAAGAATTTTAAAAAGAGACAGAAGTTATCCTTGCCTCTGGGAATATTTTGTCTCAGCCTTTAGGAGTCTGTATAAAGTGACTAGGACTAAATACTCCCATTGAATCAAGCACATGTCTGTCCCTGAATTATCTCCTTGCACCATCCTATAACTCATTTTTCTTCCTCTTCATGTAGATGAAATCCTCCTCACTAATTTTTTTAAATTATAATTGACTCTTTTTCATTTTGGGCTGAGCAACATTGGACCATTTACTGTGATATTGAATGTTTCAAAAATGCTTAGAGTCATTGTCAAGAGTATTTTGGTCACATTTTAAAGTGATATGTTCAACATATATTTTTAACCTTCACACATAGTTTCAGGTAAAGTGTTTTGGGATTTACAGCAATGGGTCTAAGTATTAACTGAAAAACACATGGAAGTGTACTGCTATTTTGTAAATTTGGATTTTTAAAAAATATTTTATATACTTATTTGCAAGGATAGGAGAGGGAGAGAGAGAGTGAGAGAATGAGAATGAGAATGAGAATGAGCATGAATGGGTGCATCAAGGCCTCCAGTCACTGCACTTGAACTCCAGATGCATGCACCACCTTGTGAATCTGGCTTTATGTGAGTACTGAGGAATCGAACTTGGGTTTTGTTAGGCTTTACAGGCAAGTGCCTTAACCATTAAGCAATCTCTCCAGCCCCCTTTTAAAAATAATTTTTTTTCAACTTTTCAGATACGTTGTGATTCCTGGAGACAAGTATTTAGAGTTAGACAGCTTGAAGCTTCAGACCGAACAGGACATCATGGTATTTGCTGTCACTTAATCCCAGCTGCTGACTAATTTTTCACCAAGGCTTTTTTCTTTTTTCCATTTTTATCATGTCACCTAGTCTGTTTGGAGTTCCAGTACCTGCACAGAGAAGGCTCACAAGTCATCTCTAGTTTTTGCCCTTGCCTTTGTATCGTTTGTGCCAGAGCAGTGATCATGACAGGTAAAGTAGCAGGAGCTGCTCACTAGAGCCCAGAACTCTAGAAAACACACATGGCAGTGTTCCTAGGCAGAACGATTGTCAGCTTTGCTTGTAGCTTATGTTTATAATAAACAAAGATGTCACGATGTCACCAATTCAATCTGTCCCCCCAAAAGTAAAAAAAAAAACAAAAAACAAATGTAGCTCAGAGATGAGACTCAAACTCTCTTCTGTATGTAGGTGAAATCTCGGTGACAGAACTAAGGCGAGCAGTCTGCATGTGAAATTGAGTAGCTTTCCATCAGTATTGTAACTCCGTAGCTGAATTCACGCAGGCAGCGACTCCTGTGTGATATTAACTCTTGACCAGTGTCTGGTGAGGCCTGCAGCCCCGGAGTTTCCGTGATTTATGAAGGGACCACATGTGGCTGAAAGGAATGTCAGTCCCCAAGTGACAGTCAGGTTGCCCCCTGTGACTGGTAAGCTGCTCTGGCTGAACTCTCCTTTTTATTTGTTCTTAGATCCGTGGTGCTTATTTACCTCTTGGAATCTGAATCCTGGGTCTGACAAGTCCCAACATACTGAGCTTCCGAGACCTACAGTCTCGATTTAGTCTAACCTATTGATTCCCTGAGCTTGTTGCCCCAGGCAGAGAGGGAGCTAATTAAAAGAAAATGGAGCTTGAAAGATCTCTGAGAATCTCTCCGAGATGCTGCCACTAACCTCCGGAGCCTGGCACCAGAGCTGATGACAGTTCTTTTCCTGTGCTGCTGGACTAGGAATAAGATACCTTTAAAATGGAAAAGAAAAATCAACAATGTTCCTCTTCCCATCTTAATTTGTCCCTAAGCTTTTGATTGAAATTTGAGTCAGTAAAATGTATATTTGCGTCTGTGTACATGTATTTATAATCATGTATCTGGAAATATTGGATTTATTTCCAGAATTTTTATCAGTATCACTTACAAAATTTAAAATTCTCTCTCTGCAGTAAGGACAATTTTTTTTCCCCATTTCATAGGTAGGGGATAATAAGACCGAGAGAAGTTAGGTAATTTTTCTTAAGTAATCTGAGTCAGACAGAAAGACAGTTGGATGAGATTACGACTCAAAACCGCTGACTCTGAAATACATGTGGAAACCACTAGACCACATTGCTATCTTTCTTTCTGAATTGAGTATAACAAAGCAGCACTTCTGGTCTTACAAAATCCTGTACTGTTTTGTTCTGAAGTAGTTTATAGGTAGATAAAACAAATCACAAAATTGTCAATTCTAAACATAACAGCTTACTTCTTCTGTTTTGAACACAGTATGACCACTAAAGAGTGGGGAATATATTTAAGATCATATTGAGACCCTAGTATTCATTGGTTGCACTTATGGCTGCATGTTAGTTGTATAACTTCCAAAGAGCTGCAAACGTGTTTTGCCAGAACTGCTCCTTCTTCCCAGGCAAGGGCCAGAGGTATGAGAACAGATTACCAGGCTATCATTAGATGAGAACAAAAGACTGAGATTCAACATCCAAAAGTCCTGAATATCCTTCCCATACCAAAGTGTGCTAGTGAGTAACCTGTGAACATCCATCCTGCATCCTCAAATCACAGGTAAACAAACAAAAGGAAGGGGAAGCTAGGAATTCATTTCTAAATTGCCGAATTATATATAATTTTAATGTCACAGGGTGACTCACATTAAAGATTCACTAAGCTCAGGGCATCTTAGCAACTCTGATGGTTATAAAAGTTGGAAAGTTTGAGTTAGTCTAGGTTCTAACTCTATCATTCACACTTTCTACAGAACTGGAGAGAGGAGAAGCATAGATTATTTCAAATACAGCAGAACGAGCCACTATTCCACTACGGGGTCATCTGGATTGTCCAAGATGCCCATCAGCTGGATCCCTTCAAGTCTCCCTATGACCTCTGCTTTTTTTGTAGTCGAGATCTGTTTGCTTACCTGGAAGTTTTGGTGTAATTTTCCAATTGTCAGAGCAATAGTACTATTTAAAATTTCTAAACAGAAATTCTAAATCATTTTTCCAAGGAGAAAATTTTAACTAGTATATGACAAAAGAGAACAAAGTGTGGTGACAAGTTTTAGAAAGAGGTATCACAAAGTTAATACAGTTGTCTTCTAGGAGTACAGCTTTTCTCAATGATTTGGTAAGAGACCAATTCTGTGGTAATTGAGGTTTTACTTTTCTATATAGTTTCCTTTTAAAGAATGTCAAGGAAAATGAGAACTACATTTTTTAAAAAAAAACTTCAATATTGAATTCCAGTTCTTGCAGTAATGTGTTATTAGTAAATCTCCAAAGTGACCCTTCTGTTTGAGTGGTTTGATTCATTCATTTTACTTAATCTTGGGTTTGTGAGATCCAAAATCGTGTTGAAAGTAATTAAAATTGTAAGAACAAGAAGAATCTAATGAAATAATTTTGTCTATAAAGAACAGAGGGTGTTTCTTTCCAAAGATCCTATGTTTCCATGATTAGATATATCATTATCTAGGGAAGAAGGCAGTAAGGGTGGTGGGGGTGGATAGCATGGAAAATTGGGGGAAAAAAGCAGTGCTTGTTCTTTTTTTCTTTTAGCATTTTGTCATAATGTAGGAGGACTTACTAAGATAAAGAGAATTTACAACTTCATTATGTTTTCTCATATTTTTAGATTTCAAGTTTCTCTAGCTTCCTTCTGCCTATAACCTTCTAGTTGGTATTAGGTAGACCATGATTTTGTTGTGAACAAGACAATCTTCATCACTGGCTTCATAGTGCTTAATTAGAATCTGCAGGGGAAGAAAAGGAAAATAATGGCACAAATGTATGATGCAGGCTGTATGGGAAGCTGTGGGAGCATATATTTCCAGAGTCAATTTTTTTTTTTCTGGGATCATTGTAAGAGTCATCTTTATGTTAAGACCAGAAACAGAACTTTTGGTAAGAGAACCCAGGGGTGTCTAGAGGAAGATAAACAGGGAGATTCTGCCACAGGAGGAAACAAGGGAATTTTCAAGGGCCTTCAGTGAAGTTCAGGATTGTCTTTGGTTGGATTCCCTAGAAGTAGATCTGGACACACACACACACACACACACACACACACACACACAAATGAGTAGAAGTAGTTTATTTGGAAAATGGTCAGAGGAGGATGGAGAAGAGAACCTGTGAAGGTAAAAGATACAATCTAACACTGGGGATCAATCATTATGCAGAGCTCTAGGAGACTGGATGTAGTATCCTCAGAATTATCTGTGGGGAATGTAAAGCAGAGAAGCTAATGGTCAAATTCAAACTGTCATTGATTGCAGGCTGTTCTCAGCAGTTTTATCTCCATAACTCTTCTGATTGGCCGCTATGCAGGTTGAACAAGTTCCAGTAGCCAGGGCAGCTCTTGTGCATAGGCACAGGAGTGTGTAGTGAAGTATACTCAGGTTCAGGGTCTTTCACTGAGTTCTTTCTCTTTGAACAAGGAATTTTCAAGATGACTGGTCACTACTTTAAAAATATTAACCTTACAGTAGAAGAATGGGACAAGTTCAAATTAAGCTACTATAGTTGGCTGCAAGGCCAATTAATTAATTGAGACAAAAGCTTTTTGTGTTGTTTTGATTTGTCTTTGTGATACAGAGTCTCATTGTGTAGCCTTGGCTGGCCTAAAACGGGCTGGTTTCAAACTTGCAGCAGACCTCTTGCCTCTGCCTCCTGAGTGCTAGAAGTACAGTCATGTGCCTGGAAAGCTAAGAAAAAAGATTTAAAATAAATTTAAGAATGGACATTAAGGCAAGGAAAAAGAGAGAGAGAGAAAGGAAGAGAGAGAGAGAGGAAGAATAGGGAAAAAGTATAATACACATCCAAGACACGAGTGCATCTAGTGAGAGTGGCACCAAAGCCAGATTAGACATAACATTTGCATCTTCTCCCAGTCACACTTGCTTCCTGTCACCTTGGTCAACATGTATGCTATTCTAATTTGCTTGTCTGGTGAGCTTACATAGAACTTCATTTCATCTCTAATTGATCTGAATTTTTAGAGCTTCTTCTACATGAAGCTGACAACCAGGTATGCTACTCAATGTATGTTCTCCACAGTCCTTCATGATCATCCCTGTGTTTACCTGCGGTACATCGATAATTCATTATGGCTTTTCCCAAATATAGTCCTGGACTATTAAGTTGTAAGGAATTCTCTGTAAGTCTGTATATATATGACCTGAAGAGGAAGGAGTGGGATTGGAAGTCTGGGCTGGCTCTTCATGTTAACTTGCACCATCAGGAAGTGTTCCTACACAGCCCTCATTTCCAGAGTGCTGTGGCTTTGCACTGTGCTTATGACATGGGGGAACCTAAAGATGACCAGCTTAATGGTGGGCATTTCTGTTTCATGGTCTTTTGATTTCCTGTGGTTTCTGAGTTACCATCTATGAGTATCTGTATGTTTAGTCTCTATGGTTTGTTTGCCCCAAATACTTTTTTGTATATTTTGTTCCTCACATAAAATGGCCTTGCTCAGTAATCTTCAGCTCCTCGATTTTATATCCCACCTTTGCTGTTTGGCATCTGGCAGAATGGAGGCTGGTGGGTCACATGACCAAGTATCAGATCTTCTTGTACTGCATTCTTAATCTATGATACAACTTTCTTCAGTCACTAAACAAATTTGGAAGCTGTTCACATTACCCTCCAAGTATGTAGAAGCAGTAGTTTAAGGTTGGTATGTGCTACATCTAAACCATAGCAAGGTTTGCGAAAAACTATGTTTTTTTTTTTTTTTTTCTGGGTGGCACAAATGGCAGGGTATGTAAACTTGTACTTAAGCTTAAGCTTTAAGGAGATATCAAAGCATCATTCCCAACAATAGACTTCTAAGACTTCACCAGTGTATTGATTTCTTAAGTCACTCATGGGTTTATCTACTACCCTCTGATGCACAAATATTTTTTTCCGTTACATATGTATTTGTTATTTTCTGCTCTCTAGGAAGTGTGTAATGGATCCCCACGATATTAATAAACATTGTGAAATTTGTAAAAAAAATACGGATGTGCTTGTAAAAGGAAAGTACAAATATTCATACCACAGTAAATAATAAAAGTCTACTTCATTTTGAAAATTAGTTTTCTTTTGCAGGTGCCACTCATACACAGCTGTCCACTGCAAGAATGTCTTTCCTATCCTCCTATCCATCTGTGCCTAGCAGTAAAGTCAACAGAGCTTGCACCTAGCTCAAGAAGAGATCTGACTTGAGAATATGGAGAAAGACATATAAAAATACTTTTCAGAGGGATGGACATAGTGTTCAAAAAAACTAAAAAATATCTGAGGCTGAAGGGAAGGCTAATGAAATAGGGTTGAGGACTCTTGAGTTCCTGGTCTTACACAGCTCTCTCCTCATGTTTTTGAGTAATGACACCTTCAGATTGAAGTCATGAAGGATCTTAAAAGGCTTCTAGATCTTGTTTGTGTGCTTGACCTAGAAAAAGAAGAAAGCTTAAAAACACAAACTGTTCTACCCATGTATTCTATTTATGTTAAGGGAGTAGCGCTAAAATTACCAAGCAGCGGACATGCACAAAATTACATATTTAGAAAAGTGACTCTTGCTGCCATACGATATGAAGCTATGTTAACAAAATGCCAGAGAAAGCAAAATCAGTTAGAAGGCTGCCACTCTAGATCAGGCAAGGATTGGTTTGATTGAGGATGGTAGCATAAGAATGAAAGGATGGGTAGAAATTTGAAATGTATTTTGGGGGTATGACTCAATGATTAATTTAACTTGAAGAATTAACAAAGGGGAGAAAATAATGTCTCCTCTGGAAACTGAGAAAAAGTAATACCATTTTCTGGAATAGAACATTATTAATGAAAAGAAAGAATATAAGGTGGATAGGAGATACCAAAATAGAGATGTGTAGTGGGTGTTTGATTTGAACATCCAGTTGGGAATCTCTGTGAGTTTACTAGGAATAATAATGTCTGTAATATCATAGTGCTATAATAAAATAATATCATTATAATAATGATCTTTTTAAAATTTATTTATTTATTTGATATCCAGGGCAAATCCAGGGCATATGGCCACCACCTACAAACTCCAGATGCATGCATCTGGCTTAAGAGTTTACTGGGGTATCAAACCTGGGGCCTTAGGCAGAGTGAGGGGTGGAGAGACAGAGAGAGGGACGATGGGCACACCAGGGCCTCTAGCCACAGCAAATGAACTCCAGATGCATGTGTCACCTTGTAGAACTGGCTCACATGAGTACTGGGGAATTGAACCTGGGTCCATAGGTTTTGCAGGCAAGTACCTTAACTGCTAAGCCATCTATCCAGCTCAGATTTTTTTTTCTAGGAGAACTGCAGTACATTTATGAATGCAAGGCTTACAAAAGTGAAGGGGACTACATCATGTTCAGAAGTCAATTCCACATGGATTATAAGATGAAATGTGAAACCTTTCCAGGAAAAAATAAAACATCTCATGTTTTCTAGGTAAGGAAAGATTCCTTAAACAAGAAGCAAACGGTATTAACTATATTGAAATAAAGTCTCTAAATAGAGACAAATTTTGCAACATATTAAGGTATCAAAGGTTTACTTTTACATGCTTACACACATACACTTTTCTTTTTGTGAGACAGTTCTCATGCATTTCAAGCTGGCTCCCAATTCTTAACTTCTCATCTCCCTGCCTCCACCTCCCCAGTTCTGGGATTACAGGCATGTGCTACCATGCCTGGTCACATATGCACTTTCAGAAACTACAAGTCAGTCAAAAAAAAAAGTAGTTAAGTAGAGAAACAAGCAGCAAGGAAAAATAGGAATACATGGGACAAAAGGTGCTTGGCCTTTCAAATAATTAGGGAAATACAGGTTAAATGCAAAAAACAACAATGACGATGACAACAACAACAAAAACAAAAACAAGTCTCTATCAAGCATTGGGAAGGATAAGTAACTACATGGAAATTTATTCACTTAGTCAGGATGGTCAAGTGGTACCACAACATCAAACAACAATCTTTCCCTTCTTTAATACATTGGGCATTTACACTTTTCTACAACCAAGTAATTGTAATTCTGTACATAAACAATAGTTTTAATACTTTCAAGCTGACTGAAATCCTTTCCTATGTGTTGAATATTCTGTTTTTCAGTAAATAGGAAGCTAGACAAGCAGTGCACAGTAGCCTTTTCCATGATTAACTGTAAAAGGAAGAGAACAACATAACCTGCTATTTCTAGTTACATTTTTCTGGTCTTTTCTGGACATAGTCCTTCTCACATATGTCCCTCTGATTGGTCATGGTCTTCTTCTCCTGGTCTGTTTTTGTTCATGGCAATGTGAGCAGCTCCTTCTATTTTGTCCCATATTGAATTTTCAGTTAATTTTGTAGCTCTCCTAAGAACATCATTGGTGTTTAAAACATAATGTCCATAGGCTAAAGGGATTCTGGAATGTGCATAGATACAAACAGTTATAATAATTGATTAATGAGTAGAGGTGCTTGACTTACTGATTTTTAGTGTTTTTAGGTTTCCTGGAAGATAATTCATTTTTACTTAAGGCCTTGCAGGATGAAAAAAAAAATAATCCTAGATAAAGATGATGGTGTTATTTATAGCGTTTTTTTATGCAGTGTTCCAAGTGTTTTTCAGATGTCACAACTGTCTGAAAGAAAGGCCACAAAGAATATTGCCGATATTATTTTTTATTTTTAGTAAATATTCAGTAGAGGCTGAATCAATGCCCCATTAAAAACACTTTCAGAATTGAGTCTGAGTCATCCTGTTTTTTCTTCTCGAATCCATTTGTTTTCTCGACAGACTGATCGAGTGGTTTCTTGATTGAGTGATTTCCAACCTTGACTCAAGCTGATGCTCACATGCCCAGCCTGTTTTATTCCACATAGGCAGCAAACAAAGCGAGAGCAGCTCTAGAGATGGGAAACCTTCAAAGATCATCACCATCAAAAGGCTTGGAGTGAGTCCATAGCTGTCCGTGGCTGTGCACCGTGCTACACAGCACGCTTTCAGAAAGGCTGCTGACGCCTCAGAATGATAATTAAGAAATGTCCCGAGGAAACAAAATTAAAGGGCATGATACAGACTGTGGACTCTCACTTTTGTGATCACTCTCACTTTTATTCTCATTACATGCATATTGCATGTTCTAATCTATCAAAGATTGTTGATTCTTTGATTCTTAGAATTGGCCTCTGAGATAAGCAAAGGGCTAAATATCACCTCTGAGAGGGGAAAAAAAAAAAGCAGTTAATGTTTAGAGATGGCAAGTGACTTGTGCAAAATTAAAGGACTAGTAAGTAGTGGAGAAGGAATTTGATCCCAGCTACAATTTGTTTTTTATTGCAGGCTTATTGTCCTATCAGCAAAACACCACAAAGTTATCATCTAGACATGATAAAATGCAATGACAATTACATTCTTACATTTTATTAAGCATGCTTGCTCTCCTTCCCTATATAGCTGTGCTGTGGTGCTTACTTAACTGGTCATTAATTCTGAATAATTGTTAGCAGGTTTCATGGTGACATGAATCCATTCTGTCTTGCTTTCTGAAAATAACTCAGGAGGTCATTTATGTATTTTGCTCTGAGCTATTTTTTAAATTATAGACTTTTACCTCTCTATGGCAGGGATATCACAAAAATTTATCTTGGTAGTCTCTTATAGTCATAAAATCCTATGATATGATCTTTTAAATTGACTCTGTATTTTGCAGTTGCAGTATTCATGTGAATGAAGCACATCTGTTACATGACTAAATTATTCTTGGTATTTACTAGATGTTTTACAGGCATTAGCTAGTTTAATACTTAAAATAACCCTTTGCAGGTAAGATATGACTACTGTCTTTTGTTGATGGCCATATAGGCACTCTAAACCTAAGTAATGTGTTTTAGTTAACTCAGTCAATAAATATGCTAAAGTTTGAAGCACCACCCTTATTTCACAACCTACGCTCATAGATCCATGCAGAACTTTGATTTTTGTTAAGGCAAACATTTGTAATCTAGCAGACTAGTGTTAGGTAAGCCAGGAAGTAAAAAAAATTTTGGTCAGGACTTACAATTTGATGGGTGAAAGAGGTGCAAGATTTTCAGTAAGACTCATCTTTAAATGGGGACCATATATTAATCTTACAGCATTGTCATAAAGTAACAAAAATAATGGGTATGTAATATCTAACATGTAGTCTGACCTCAGTAAAATCAGTTTTCTTAGTCTTTAGCCTTTCCTTTTGTAATATTCCTGATACACCCAATAAAAAGTGTCTGAGACTTTTTGTATGTCACAAGAAGCACAAAGATAGGAATTTCTGGCTGTGACCAATTTAGAGGGTCAATAGTATTTCATGGATCCAGGTCTTCTTCCTCTTTGGCTTAGCAGTTCTGCTCTGTTCTTTTTTGGTCACCAGAAATGTCCATTTGCTAGCTGGTCTATGTAGACAAAGCTGTATCAATTAGTAAAGGTGGAAATCTTTCTTTCAGGACTTCTCCCTTGAAAACAACCAGTGGGAAAATTGTATACATTATGTTCCAAAACCTATCTTTGTCCAGAATCACATAGTGTCTATAGTTAATGTTGACACACTAAAATTCCTTCCTCAGGTAAGAAAGGACTCATCATCCCCTGAAGCATAATATTGTACAAGTATTGGACTGGAGAAATGGCTTAGTGGTTAAGCACTCACCTGTGAAGCCTAAGGACCCTAGTTCAAGGCTCGACTCCCCAGGACCCATGTTACCCAGATACACAAGGGGGCGCATGCATCTGGAGTTCGTTTGCATTGGCTGGAGGCCCTGGTGTTCCCATTCTCTCTCTTTCTCTCTCTCTCTCTCTCTCTCTCTCACTCTCTATCTGCCTCTTTCTCTCTGTCACTCTCAAATAAATAAATAAAACTAAACAGAAAAAAAAGATTTTGAAAAAAGATTGTACAAGTATTGGACAAAATTAGTTTTATTAACCAAGAAGAGAGAGGGTAAGGGATGACTGTGAGGTGGATGGTTTTGTGTATACCACACCTCAAAAGAGATTTCTGTGTAAGATTTAAAAAAAGTCTCATGTTAGAGGAATAAGTGATGATTTTTAGGAGTGAGTGAAGGTGTGAGCTTGAGATAGAATAATTTATTTTACTATTTATGTGCTTGTGAGAGTGTCTTTAGACAAAGAATCAATCTAGGAGTCTATAGCGGTAACAGTCCCATTAGTAGGATTCGAAGTCTATTCAGTATTCCTTTCTCTCAGCTGTATTCAGTATTTTTGTATTCTACTTGCTTCTTCCTTTTAGGCACTGATAAGTTCCTTTCTCTCATCCTTAAGAAAACTCTCTTTTACCTTATATCAGTAGAATCCCTCCCTTTGGTCGTCCTGTTAATTATTCGGGAATGATTCTATCCCTTTATATGGCTACATAGTAGACCATGTTTCCCAGCACAAGTATTGCTTCATGAAGAAATTTATATTAGTATCAATTTGATTGGCTCTAGAATTATCTAAGAGACAAATCTGTTGGCATGTCTGGGAAGTAATTAGGTTGACTGAGTTTGGAAAACCCACCCTAAGTGTGGGTGGCCCCATCCTATGGCCTGGTGTCCCAGTTTGAATAAAAAGGAGAGATAGATATGAGTACCAGCTTTCATCTCTCTCTGCTACCTGACTATGAAAATGATGGGACCAGTTGCTTCATGCTCCTGCTGCCTTCCACACCATGACAGACTGTTACCTGAAACTGAGAGCTAATATATACCCTTCCTTTCTAGAGTTACTTTTTTCAGGTATTTTTTTTCCCACCACAATGAAAGTAGTAAGTAAGAGAGAAAGTTGGTACTGAGAATGGGGTCATTGATGTAATAAATCTTACCATGTCATTGTTCATCTTTGGAACTAGTTTGCAGGAGAAATGTGGAAGGATTTGAAACTTTGGGCTAGAAAAGCCTTACAGTGTTAGAAGCAGAGCTTAGTTTGAGTTTGGGATATAGAATGTGGAAGGAAATATGGACACTGGAGAAGAAGAGATAAGGTATGTGTACTGCAACTGGCAGAGCTAGAAGGAAGGGGTCGCCCAAGCCCTTTGGAGCTCAGATGATTCCATCACAAGCCCCAATAACCTGACATGAAGCTATAGGACTTGTTATTTGCCCTACTGAGTTTTGGTCTTAATTTGGTTGATCTTTCTTGCTTCCTTGTAGAATGAGAATGCTTCCTCAGAGCCATTGTATGGTGGAACTGTGTGACAGTTAAGATTACTTGAGTCTTAGAAGAACCTCCATACTTACAATTTTTAACTGTGTTGGAAATGTTCGAATATGGGGACTTTGTTTGTGTGTGTGTGTGTGTGTGTGTGTTTATTTATTTATTTTGAGAGAGAGAGTGAGAGAATGGGTGTTCCAGGGCCTTTCAGCTGCTGTGAATGAACTCCAGACAGATGGGCACCCTTGTGCGCATGTGCAACATTGCATGCTTACATTACTGTGCATCTAGCTACATGAGACCTGGAGATTTGAACATGCATTATTAGGCTTTGCAGGTGACTGCCTTACCACTAAGGCATCTCTCCAGCCTGAATATGAGGACTTTTGAATGAGGAATGAATACATTTACATTATGAATGGCCATGAACCCATGGGAAAAAGGTGTAGAAGGTTATAACTTAAAAGTGATGTGTTTAAGAGTTTCCAGTTGACAAGGAATGTATTTTTATGATTAACTGTCAACTTGATTAAATCTAGAATCACCAAGGAGACCATTTTCTGGACATATCTATGAGGGAATTTCTAGATTAGTTTTATTTAGGTGAAGAAGACCGATCCTACTTGTGGGTAGCGCTGTCATAGAGACTATGATCCCAAACAGCATAAAAAGCAGGAAGAAAGCTGAGAACCAAACAATATTCATCACTCTCTGCTTCCTGACTGTGGACCTAATGTGACCAGCTTCATGCTTCTGTCATCAGGCCTTCCCTGTCATGATGGGTGGTTACCTCAACCTTCCTTCAGTTTCTTTTGTCAGGTATTTTGTTGCAGCAACAAGAAAACTAACTAATACACTTGTCAAAGCCAATGGTCACTTTCAGGAATTTGAACATTTGAGTTTTTTTTTTTTTTATAAAAAAGCATATTTCCTTTGCCTTATACTTATGCTTTTTACATCATTTATTTGCATGTGTATGTAGGGGAATACCAGAGCCTCATTACTGCAAACAAACGCCAGATGCTTGTACCACTGTTTCTTGTCTGGCTTAGTGGGTGGCTGGGAATCGAACCCAGGCTAGGAGTCTTTGCAAGCAAGTACATATAAACACTGAGTAATTTTACCAGCCCCATATGACTAACTGTAACCCTTTGGCTTCCATGACAAGCCTCCCTCTGGCCATCTCTGAAATTCTCTGATAAACTTTTCTCTATGGCTTTTTCAAGCTCCCTTTTTTAGCTTGCTTCAAATGCTTATTGTGATTCTGCTGCTTTTTCTATGACTATCTTATCCTTTGTCCAGCAGTTGTTATTTTATATCGAGTGCTGGCTGGAATGAATTATAGGTCATGAAACCCTTGTGGTAGTGTGGTGATGTAACACAAAGAAATAGTATGCCAAGAGGCTTCTTGTTATTAAAAAAAAAAAAAAGCCAAATATGCCATGATTGTTGGCTGTCAACCTGACATATTCTGGCACCAAACCAACCTAAGCCTGGGGCTTTTGGAGGATTTAAAGACTGTGCAAATTACCTTAATCATAATACCCTATGCTTCTGTAGATACTTTTCTCAGAGGATCTCATATAGTGTTGCTTATAACCTTATGCCCCTGTATGGGTATGTAGTGCAGAAAAAAAAGTTCACATGAAGGTAGAATAGAGAAAAAAATTAAAATACTTGGCAGCAACAGTGCTGGCAAAGACTAGGACAAAAACAAAGTATGCATCTTCTCTCTGTGGTGAATGAAGTGGTGAAGTTTTCCTTTACGTTTTTCCCTGTTTGTTCCTGACCCCACCAATAAGTTCTAACGTATGCATGCATATCAGGTGACAAATGATAGCAGTTAATATTCACATATGTGAGCCGGGCGTGGTGGCGCACGCCTTTAATCCCAGCACTAGGGAGGCAGAGGTAGGAGGATCGCCGTGAGTTCGAGGCCACCCTGAGACTCCAGAGAGAATTCCAGGTCAGCCTGGGCTAGAGTGAGACCCTACCTTGAAAAAAACCAAAAAAAAAAAAAAAATATTCACATATGTGAGAAACTACTTAGAAAAAAAATTAGCTTGTGGATAAAGATCTTGTTCAGTGATAGGAATGACTGTGTATTATGTATAGAACCCTGGATTCATTCCTCAGTTATGAGATGAGAAGAAAAAGGGAATGGAGGGGAGAAATAGAAGGGAAGGGAAGGAAATAGAAGTCAAGGGAAGCAGAGCGAGAAACAGAAAGAAGAAAAATTTAATTGGACAAAATTCTTTGTAATAGAGTAGATGACTACTATTTAATTTGCATTCCCTTATGAATGATTTATATGCCAGAAGACATTAAATACAAAGATGCTTACATGATTTGGGGGAAGATATGTTATTTAGGAAAATAAAGCCAACACATCATATATTTGGGAACATAATTATGAAATTTACTGATGCATGTTAAGTAATAGTCTGTATCTCTCTACTCACTGTAACTGTTGAACCTAACTTCAGCATTGATTCTGTCTGTAAAACAATCAAGCTGACTTTCCCCAAGAAGGTGAATGGGTTAACATGGCCAATTAAGTTTGAAACCCAGGTCTTGAAGAGGCATTAGTGCTCACTTGGAGTGTTTGTATGACATGTATAGGGCCTTGGTTTGATTTCATTACTACACAAAAAAAGCCATTTAAAACTAGAATTAAGAGGTTCATTATCCTTACCCTAGAATTATTCAAATCTTTAGCATATGCCTGTTTAGGTTGCTTGAGTATACAGCACAAAATTAATTTTTTTGACCTTTAATCTAGATGGCCAGTAGCATTTTTCATCTGGCTCTCTGACCATATTTAGTTTGTTTTATCTTGACTAACCTTGACTTTGACCTGAAGTATCTGACCCTAACTCCATGGTATATTAGTCTCTATGAAACTGTTTTAGTTTCTTTTCTCATTGCTCTGACAAATACTGTTGCAGCCAGATTTGCATTGCTGGCAGAAATCACCTGACTAAGAATAGCTTTGGTGAAGAAAAGGCTTATTTGGCTTACAGACTTAGAGGGGAAGTTCCATGATGGGAAAACAATAGCATGAGCAGAGGGTGAACATCACTTCCGGGCCAACATTAGACAGACAACAGGAATAGGAAAGTGTGCCAAATACTGGCAAGGGAAACTGACTATAATAACCATAAGCCCACCCCCAACAATACGCTGCCTCCAAGAGGCATTAATTCCCAAATGTCCATCAGCTGGGAACCTAGCATTCAGAACACCTAAGTTTATGGGGGCACCTGTATCAAATCCCCATGTTTCATCCCCAGCCCCCATAAACTGATATCTATCCATGATATTAAATGCAATGCATTCAGTCCCTTTAAAAGTTTCCATAGTTTTTAATCAATCCTAATGATGTTCAAACATTCCCATAATGCAAGGTCTTTTAACTGAGCCATAATACCAAAAAAAGAAAACCTCAAACCCCATATTGGCACAGAATAAACACATTACAAAAGATGGCATTGGGCATAGCAAAGAAATATTCAACAATATAAGATTCAAACAGGGTAAACAACAAACTGTAACTCCAAGTTCAATGACTCTTGTCAGTGACAAGTCTCTAAGTTCAATAATTCTAACTAGCAACAAGTTCTGGAGTTCCAATTCCACCCCTGCATCTAGGTTACTCACAGTCCTGGAAAAATTCATCTGAGGCCAGCAGCTGTCCTTAGCAGCCATGTCATGCTCCCCGGCATCTCCACTGGGTCTCCACTTCAACCTACAGTTCATTCTCATGGCTGCATTGGGTCTCCATGAAAGCATCCAGAAAACCTGCTTCACACTGCCCATGGCCATTTCCAAAACACAAGACTGTGTTGCAAATTCAATGGCCCTCTCTTCCCTGCATTTCTTATACTCCATAATACCAGGTGGGGTGCCAAATTTGTTAATCCAGGGGGGAATAAAACAAACTTTGAAGAACAGGACACTCCTTCTACATTCAAGCTCCTTCAAAAGACTGCATTTTTTATTCCATCCCAATGTATGTCAGCTGGCCCAGTCTCAATGGTTGTAATCTCTCATACAATTGCAGTTGAATAGGCAGAAGTTTTGGCCCAAAGATTTCATTTTTTCTGTGCCATATCCCTCTACTCACATCAGTCAATTTCTATGCACTGCAACCCTGCACAAGTTCTCAGGACACGAACATAACAGTAAGCCTCTCACACAAACTGCTACTTATCCAATCCAGGCAAAGCGCTTTCCCTCATAAGCCAAACCTTATAGTCCATAGTGCTTACTGCACTTTCAACTCTGTCTTTCAACTCTGACCAGAATAGTCCATCAAGTTGTACTTACAGCACTGCAAGGCATCTCATACAGCAAGGTTTAAAATCCTTCCACATTCCTTTTGAAAAGCAGCGATTTACCACACTCCTCACTACCAATATTACTATTGCCATCAGGTTTGCACTGCTGGCAGAAATCACCCAAACAAGAGCAGCTTTGGGAAGAAAAGGGGGTTAATCTTGGCTTACAGACTTCAAGGGAAGCTCAATGATGGCAGGGGAAAACAATGGCATCACAGACGGTGGACATCACTTCCTGGCCAACAGAAGGTGGACAATAGCAACAGGAGAGTGTGCCACACACTGACAAGGGGAAATTGGCTATAATACCCATAAGCCCGTCCCCCCCCCCCAAAAAAAATACACTGTATCCAAGAGATGTTAATTTCCAAATCTCCATCTGCTGGGAACCTAGCATTCAGAATGCCTAAGTTTATGGGGGACACCTGAATCAAACCACCACAAATACCTAACCAATAGAACAAGGAAGGAAGGCTTTATTTTGACTTACATTTTGAGAGGATATAGTTCAACATGGTAGGGAAGGATTGTCAACAGAAACATGAAGCAGCTGGTCACATTGCATGTAGAGATAGTGATGAATTCTGGTGCTCAGTTAACTGTCTTTTTTATACATTTCAAGACTCCCTGCCCATAGGTTACTACTCCCAAAGTTTAAGTGGGTCTGTCTCTCAGTTAAATGAATGTAGAAACAGTCTCACAGATAAGCCTCAAGGTTTGTCTATATTCCCATCAAGTTGAAGAACTTAGCACAGAGACCTTGAGTGCTCATCTAGACTTTCTTCAATAAATTAGTCATACCCAGGGATTTTGTCTGTATGAACCTTTTCTATACACTTTTATACCAACTTTCACTTCCTGCTAGATTAGCCTTCCTGTTCTTTTTTGACCTCAGTTCCCTGGTGATTCAACAGGGATGTGACATGAGTTGATTATGCCATTGGTTTGGGAAATGGAATCTAAAAGCAGAAAGCTATCACTACCTAAGAAATGGATTATAAAAGAATGCTGGGTAGATTTCAGGCCAATACTCACGGCAATGTCTGTATTAATTGCCTTTTTTTGGGGGGGGGGTGCTATGGTTGAATACCTCACAAGAGCAACTTTAAGGAAGTAAGCCTTTGCTTGGGCTCACAGAGGATGCAGTCTATTGTAGGCATGGTCATGGGAGTATGACATGGCTCTACATTCAAGAAGCAGAGAGTGATGAATGCTGCTGCTCAACTTGCTTTCCCCTTCTTTCCTCAGTTAAACCTTTCTGAAAACACTTTCATAGACATGCCCAGAGGCTGTCTTTTAAGAGTTTCTAAATCAAGTCATGATCAACACAGTTTCCAAAAATAAAAGTAAGGCCAGAAAGAATTATCTAAGGAATTATTCAAATATAAAGTAAGTCTGTTGCTTAGAGATTAATTTATGCAAAAAGGGCAAATGGAATATGAGTGTGTTTAGTAATTACCATTTCTAAAGTCTTTGCAAGAGTGTGGATTCTGGTTAAGGAATATTTGAATCTATTGAATCATGGTACTTGTGGGAGAATATAAACAGAGAAGGGAAATCTGATAGAGAAGTGGGAGACATAAGCAAAGACCTAATAAACAAAGGCAGAACATGATCAGAAGCAAATTTGATTTTGCCCTAGTGAGTTGTGGGTCTCATGTTTCTTATATGCCTTCTAAGCATGGACAGACTACTAGAGTGGGGGGACCAAGGTAGAGAATATAGGACTATGGATTTCTAAGATGGGAGACTGCTATTACCTGTGAGTGGGTGCTTTTGCTAGGGCTGACATTCCCAGTTTTTGATTCTTTACTCCTACTCTTTTCATCTAGTTTGATCACTCTGTTTTACAAAGTCCATCACCGTGGATGGTTCTAAGTGTTGCAGTGTACTCCATTCTCAATAGATTCAACAGCCTTCCTGTTGCTTGCACCTCCCTGTGCTGTACTGCTACCTTCCTGGAACAAAACTGATTCCAGTATTCAAGTGCATGAAAATGAAATTATAGATATATCATTGATTCTGATCTGATTTGAAAATTATAAAAGGGCTTCAGTCTTAAACTTTAATATTTTAGTAAGTTATGAAAACTGACTACATGGGCCATATTAAGGAAAAGTAGAAAAATAGGGAGAATAGGGGTACATGGAAAGGTAAAAGCCCCCCAAAGTCTCATTAAAGTCTCTCATTGGGAGTAAAGAGTTCCAGCACAATTAACGTTTGCTATGAAGGTTGTCTACATAGAAACAGTATCTATTTTGTATAGAGATATTTCAAATAAGTATGTCAAAACTATAAATAAACCATAGTTAAGGGCTAAACACAGTCTGATCTCTTCCTCTATGCAAATCTACAATTTTCTGGGACTCTTGCAAATAAGACCATAAACTTTTGTGTATAGTCAAAACATGTTAACATCCTGTGTAACCCTTTGACTGTAAGGTTTTACCATATCATCAGGAATCACATTTGGAGTACATCAGAAACCCCCATGACCTCCTTAAGTTCCTTAGCAACCCTTTGAGATAAAGCCTTGTAGGTTGTGTTTATGGCTTATAAAGGCACTTTAGCTAATGGAAATGCACTGAAGCACAACTCTTTCTTTTTTTAAAAAAATATTTATTTACAAGCATAGAGAGTTAGGTAGAGGGAGAATGAGAATGGGTGTGCCAGGGCCTAGTGTCACTGCAAATGATCTTCAGAAACATACACCACTTTGTGCATATAGCTTTCAATGGGTATTGGAGAATCAAACCTAAGTTGCCAGACTTTCCAAGCAAGTGCCTTTAGCCACTGAGCAATCTGCCCAGCCCAAATATATTCTTATTTTATTTATTTGCAAGGAGAGAGAGAAAGAGAGAGAGGGAGAGAGAATAAAAACATAGGTACGCCATAGTCTCTTGCCATTGGAAGTGAACTCCAGATGCACGTGCTACTTTGTGCTTCTGGCTTTCTGTGGCACTAGGGAATCGAATCTGGCATGGCAGGCTTTGCAAGCAAGTGTCTTTAACTGCTGAGCCATCTCCCCAGCCCTGTACACAACTCTTTCTTGAGATGCTCTTACCCACACTTCGGTGTGCCTTACCCTTCTGACTGTCTCTATTAATGCCCCTCCCCATGTGTAAATCTCTTAAGAAATTCCAGTTCTGCTTCATACTCTTTCATCCTGATATTCTTTTTGTGTAGCCAAGACAAGAATCCTGGCATCCGCTGAGTAGAGGTCTCTGAGAAGAACCCCTCAGGCCTCTACAGACAGCACTGTGGAGCTGTGACTTGGGCTTCCATAGGCATCAATGTAGAGCTATGTCTCAGGGCCTGCTGCTGACAACAACTCAGAATAGTAGTCATTTGTGTGTATAAAAGCTGAGGTTGGTTTCTCTAAGTGTATCCTAGTTAGGATGGCAATACATTTATTTAATAAAAACTCAGTTCCCCCACTGTCTTGAAGTGTAACATGACTTCCCTGAATCTTGACAACAAAGTAGAACTTGGCATTATAGAACAAAGTTTCCATACTCTTTCTTTAAGTATCTTGCCTTCAGAAAAATTCACCTTGCAATATAATTGGGTTTATCTTGTTTGCTTGTTTTTCTATAGTGTCCAACTTATACCACCTTTAGTCTCAGTCCTTGTTCACTCAGTCCTCAGAGACCATTTATCTTCTGTGGTATCACTTAATGTGTAGAATAAGTTTGGCTCTCAACACTCAGATTTGCTTCTCTACCCACTTTAGTTAATGAGAAAAGTGACTAGATAAGCAGTTAAACAGTTGAAATTTTCATTATGTTAAGTGGGTAGGGATGATTCTCCAAGTCCTCACTTTTCAGGATGAAGGGCTTATTATTATTTTGTATATTTTCACTATTTTCCATATGACAGAGACAAATTCAAATTCTGGTTTAATTTTCCAAGTGCTCTAATGTAGAACCTATCTCCAGCAAGGCTCCCACCTATCAATGTCTCCACAACTTTTCTAGTTTGTCACCAACTGGGAACCAAGTATTGAAAACCCATCTGCCTATGGAGAACATTTAATTCAATTCACCACACTCTGCCCCTGGCCCCCCATAGCCTCATGACCATATCTTGATATAAAACGTATTCAGTCCACCTTGAAAAGTTCCCATAATCTTTAAAAGTCCCAGTGGTATTCATATGTCCAAAGTCTCATCTGAGACTGAAGACAGAGTCTCTTAACTGTGAGCCCTATAAAAACAAAATACACTTTACAAGCTATATACTTCCAACACATAATGAAATAGATTCAACTTTACCATTTACAAACAGAAGGGATGGGGCACAGCAAGGAATGACTGGACCAATGCAAGATTGAGAACATGAAGGGCAAACATCTAGTCTTATAGCTCCATGTCTGGTAGTCGAGACTTGTTATGAAATCCTTTAGGCACCAATAGACTTGGATAACCCTGTCCTAGCTATGTTGCCTGTAGCCTTAGCAGGACCCATCCTGAGCCAGAAGATTTCCTTGGTGACCTTCCAGTAGTCCTGGCATCTCCAACATCCTGGGTATCAACTATAACCCACAGAACATTTTCATAGCTTTACCCTTTGGCTTCTCCGGGCCTCCCTTAGGAGTCTTCAACTCTGCTTTCATATCGTCTAGCCAGGAATCATTATTGCACTCAATGACCCTTGATTTCTTATATCTGTCATACTTCCAAAGCCAGTACTAAGTGAACAATTCTGCTAAATTTGATAATCTAAGGAAAATAAAGCCCATCATTGAGGAACATATAACTCTCTCATCATTGTTCCTTCAGGACCCCTTCCTTTCAAAACAATCACATTCCTACTGTTGTCTAATGCAGAACAGCTGACCCATCCTCGATAGTGTTGATCTTTTAAACAATTGTAACTGAAATGGCCACAGTCTCTGGACCTTTCCTAAACCATGTACACACTTCCTTCTGTGTCAGACTTTATATATTTCATATCTCTCTGCAATATATTTTCCTCCCACCATACACACCAGTCCATTGCTTTTTAGTTTAACTTTGTTTAAGTTCTTAGTATACAGAAAGAATGCAGACTGTGTCTGTGGCAGAATATCACACAGACTGATTCCAGCCCAGTTCTCAACAAAGTCCTCCATCCCTTTTGAAAACTCACAAGCTGAACTGTCTCTACACTGCAGTTTTTTTTTTTAAGATCTCACCAGAATGACCAATTAAACCTCACTTCTCTAGTCCAAAATTCTAAATTTTTCCATATTCTTTCTGCAAGTCAGTCCAGTTCCAAAAGATTAAAACACATGGTCAGGTTCGTTGTTGTGATGACCCTATTCCAGATGCCAACTTTATGTTACAGTGACCTTATTCTCATTTCTGAGACAGAACACCTGACTAGAAGTAGCTTATGGAAGGAAAGGGTTTATTTTGGCTTACAGTTTACAGAGGAAGCAGGACAATCAAAGCAGGGCAGGCAGAGCCTCAAATCTTTTCACATCAGCTGGGAAGAGGCAACAAGAGTGAGTTTAGCTAGCACTTGCAGGTGGGGCTGGGCTATGATATCTCATGGCTCACCACCAGGATCTCACAGCAAGACTCCACACCCCAAAGGCCACACAGCTTTCCTGGCTTGCCACCAGATGGGGACAAAGTATTCAAAAACCTTAAGCTTATGGGGGACATTTCAGTCAAAACAAACCACTACGTAACGTATACTATGACAAGTATACCTACCCACAGATATACAGGTTTTAACTAGATAATGAATGCAAGATACTATCTAGCACATTTTAACATCTGATAAATGCTTTGCTCATTAAATGTTAATTTTTCATTAACATGAGAACATATATTTAATTCATAATTATTTTGAAATATTTTGTTAGTGGTAATCATAAATATTAACATTTCATAGCAAAGCAACACTGTTATATGGAGACTTAGGAAAGGAAATTTAAAAAGTTATACTCATTTTTAGAAAACTACTATTTGATTTTTAATATTTTTATTTATTTGAGAGGGAGGGAGGGAAAGAGGCAGAGAGAGAGAGAGAGAGAGAGAGAGAGAGAGGTATGGGAGGGGGATGGGCACACCAGGGCCTCCAGCCACTGCAAAAAAACTACAGATGCATGTGTCACCATGTGCATCTGGCTTACTTGGGACCTGGAGAATTGAACCTGGGTCTTAAGGCTTCACAGGCAAGCACCTTAACCACTAAGCTATATCTTCACTCTCATTTTTACATCAGAAACTTTAGTGAAGCTTATGAATGTTTTATAATAAGTCTTGGGCTGGGTTGATGGCTTAGTGCTCAAGGTGCTTGTTTGTGAAGCCTAAGGACTCAGGTTTAATTCTCCAGACCCATGTAAGCCAGATACACAAAGTGACACATGCATCTGCAGTTCATATGCAAGGGCTGGAGGCCCTGGCATGCTTATCCTCTCTCTTTATCTGTCTCTCTCTAAAATAAATATATAAATAATGAATAAGATATAAAGTAAGTCTCATTTTGCTACTATATTTTTTAACTATATTTTGATATCAGTTAGTATGCTTTGTTTCCTTTCTTAAGATTCTCTATAGTGTATACTTATCTCCCTTATAAATATATTTATGAGTATTGTTCTGGATTCTCTATCTCATTCTATTCTATATATTGCTTTTTATACCACCCTGTTTTAGTTACTTACTCTCATAATATATTTTGATATCAGGAAGATAAAAGGAAAAAAAAAAAACAAAGCCAAAAAGAATATTTTGGCCACTTTAGGATCTTTTCTAGTTTCAGATTTTCAAAAATATTTAATTAATTTATTTATTTGAGGGAGATAGAAAGAAAAAGAGGCAGATATATAGAGAATGGGTGTGCTAGAGCCTCTGGCTACTTCAAACAAATTCCAGATGCATGTGCCACCTTGTGCATCTGGCTTATGTGGGTACTGGTGAATCGAACCTGAGTCCTTAGATTTCACAGCCAAGTGCCTTAACAGTGGTTAAGTGGCTTAGTGAAGCCATCTCTCTAGCTCCTAGTTTCACTTTTTTTTCTGGCTCCATATGATTATTTTTTTCTATTTTTTAAATGCTACTACGATTTTCAAGGTTATTGCATTGAATCTGTAAATCTTTTCAGGTGGCATGGGCATTTAAACAATGTTTAATTTTACACTGTATGATTACAGGATATCTTTTTATTTATTTCTTTCATCAGTATTTTGTAATTTCCAGGTATATATCTTTATCATCCATAGTTAAGTATATTTGGGTCTGTTTGAATCTTCTTCTTTTAGATGTTGCTGCAAATGAGATAAATGGAATTATTTTATTTTTTAATTATTTTATTTTGTTATTAAGTAGAAACTTTGTATGGACACATCATATAGTAATTGATACCATCATTTTCCTATTCTCCCTGCTGCCACTTTACTGAGGGCCCTCCATGGTGGGATTGCTGGTATTCACCATGAAGTTGTGGTTTATGAGTTGTGAGATCAGCAGTCAGTCATTGTAGGGAGGGCTATGGTCTCTGGATATTCCCCCCACCCTGTGGTTCTTACAATCTTTCTACCTCTTGTTCTACAAACTTCTCTGAGCCTTGGTGGATGTGCTGTAATTTTACTTTAGAGTTGAGTTTTCAGCAGCTTCTGGATTTCTGCTTTCATGCATTTTGAGTATCCTTAATGTTTGTCTCCATCACAGTGAACCAAGTTGTCAGGCTCACTGTGAAATCAGCACTCTTGCTCATCTCGCCAGTTCCTCCATGGTTTCACCTGGGCCCTGGCTGCTGTGTGAGAGGGGGTTCATCTCCTGCCAGGGAGTCAGCTATCTATACTTGCCTTTGTTGATAGACTCTGGATGTTCTTGTTTCTCACTGCTTTCTGAAAAAGAAAACTAGATTCTCCAATGGAGAGTGAGACCAAGATAGATTAAAGGGGATAAGTATTTTTAATTTAGAGAGATTTTGATGTGTGTAGCCTCACTTTTGGATGAAGGCTAGTGGGAGCTTATTATTGGAGTCCATTATCTTGGTTCCCGTGAGATTCTGACTTGGTTCCTATTTCCAGTTTTGGGTTCCTTTCCATTTACTTTAGGGTTAGTCATTAGTGATGGCAACTGGTGTGTGTGTGTGTGTGTGTGTGTGTGTGAGAGAGAGAGAGAGAGAGAGAGAGAGAGAGAGAGAGAGAATCCTGCAACTTCATTTGTTAGTTCTAACAGGTTTTTGGTGGAGTTTTTAGGTTATATGTATAAGATTATATAATTTTCAAATTGAGATATGTTAGTTACTTCTTCCTGATTTGTGGGTCATCTGTTTTTCTTGTCTAACTGGTTTGTCTGGGAAGATGATAGACATTGTCTTCATTAGAAGTGATGTGAGTGAAGCACCTTTTCTTAGAAGAATAGTTTTTTTGGTTTTCACCATTGAATATAGTGTTAGCTGAGGGCTGGTCACATATGGCTTTTATTGTGTTGAAGTAAACTCTTTCTATATGTTACTTACTGAATTTTTATCATGAAAAGATGATGTTTTTCAAATACTCTTTAAAATTTTTATATATTGATGAGAAAGAGAGAGAGAGAGAGAGAGAGAGAGGAGAGAGAGAGGAGAGAGAGAGAGAATGTGTCCAAGGGCCTCTTGCCATTATAAACAAACTCCAGACATATATGCCACTTTGTGCATCTGGCTTTGCGTGGGTACTGGGGAATCAAACCCAGGACTTCAGGCTTTGTGAGCAAGCACCTTTAACTGCTGATTCCTCAAATCTTTTTTAATGAATATATCCACATGTTTATGCATGTTGCTATTGTTTCTGAATTAGTTGAATGAATCTGAACTAATTAAATATATTGAACAATGTCTGGCTTACACATAAATTTCGTTGCTCATAGTCTATGATCTACATTACCTAAAGCTATAAAACTTATAAAAAAGCATAGAGGAAAACTTCCCTGATGCTGGTTTGGGTAGTGATTTCTTGGGGTTAACATCTAAATTCCAAGCCAGGAAAAGGAAAATACCTGCCTTAAATTAAAGATTCATATACTTCAAATAAAATAATCCAAACTGTGCATTGGGGAGTTAATACTTGTAAACCACATATCTTATAAGGATGTGATATCCAAAATGTGTAAGTGATTCCTATGATTGAAGAGAAATAATTCTAAAATGGGAAAGGATATAAGAGATAGTTAGTTCTCTAAAGAGGATATAGACATGGCTAGCAGGATATGAAGGATGCTCAATATCACCAACCAGGGAAACTCAACACAAAACCACAAGACATCTTCAAATACCCATGAGGATAGCTGTGATAAAAACTACAAAATATGGATTGGAGAGATGGCTTAGCAGTTAAGGTGCTTGCCTGCAAAGCCAAATGACTCAGGTTCAATTCCCTAGGACCCATGTTAGCCAGGTGCACAAGGTGGCCCATGTATCTGGAGTTCATTTGCAACGGCTATAGACCCTGGTGCATCCATTCCCTCTCTTTCTCTCTTTCCCTCTCTCTCTTAAATAAATAAATAAATAAATAAATAAATAAATAAATAAAATTAAAAGACTTAAAAAATACAATAGTTGGTATGTGAATGTGCAAACATTTGAATGTGCATACATCTCATGAGAATGTCAAATGATACTGCTGCTATGGCAGCTTTAGTTTTGCTTTATAATTATCCATCAATATAGTTATTTTTCAAGGATAAAAAAGATATAAACTTCTTGACCTTCATATACAGCCCCTCATGTCCCTTGCAGGTTGTTTTCAACATTCTTCTTCCTTATCACTGTGAACTAATCCAATATGATTGGCAGTGCTCATGAACATCTGGATTCTCTGTTGGAATGTATTAGTTTTGGTTCAAAAGTTAACCCATCTGTTATGGTTTGGCTGTAAATGTCCCCACAGGCTCATGCATTTGAACACTTGGTCCACAGATGTTGATGCTGTTTTGGGAGGTGGAACCTTTATGAGATGTGATCCAGCTGTAGAAAGTGAATCATTGCAGGGCTGAATGATGAGGTTTATAGCCTGGTCTTCCTTCCTGTCACCTCTGTGATTCTTGATCTGCCTTAATGTAAGCAAGCAGCCTCACACTCCTTAGCCATGAGACCCCCACCACCACCACCGACACACACACACACCAGGCTCTCTGTGTCATAATGGAGTCAAACCAGGAGCCAAAATAAATCTTTTTTTTTTTTTTTGCCAATAACTTAGTCACATCAGTAAGGAAAAAAAAAAAAAACTGGTTGCAGGAGTAGAATCACTGCTGTGTTCAACATGACTATGTGGTTTAAAAGCCTTTGAAATAGATTTGTGGGAGGAATGTGAAAAAGGTTGGAACTATAGGCTAGAGTAGACTTAAAACTCTGTAATCAGAGCTTGATGGTCCATATGGCTAGGAATCTAGAGAGAGACCTGAATGCCTGTAGAAATGCAGACAGTTGAGGCCTGGCTCATGAAGTACCCAATGCCACCAAGGGCTGTACTGAGAGTCAGCCTAGATTCCAATGAGTAGTATTCTGACAAAGCATGTGGCTGCATTCTGACAGTGTCCTGAAAATTTGAGTGAGGCTTGGTTAAAAAGTAATGGACTAATTAACTGGGTGGAAGAAATTTCAAGATAAAACCTTCAGGCTGTGGCATAGTTACTGTTCACTGGATTTAGTGAGGTTTATAGTGAGAATTCAGAGCAGAAAGATGTGAAAAATATAGTCTGGTGTGAGAAGAAGAATAAGGGAGTTTAAAATGGCAAATAAGGTGATTGTGGGCCAAACAACTGTAATCGTTAAAGAGACTAGGGCCATTAAAGGAAAGCCACACACCTTGACCTGTATCAATAGGAGCAATGCCTTGAGCTTAATGACAAAACTTTACATATGGGAGGCTCCTGGATAAAATGATGCAAATCTGTTTGTGAACTTTTCTAGGTCGTGTTTTAAATTTTTCCTTGAGATAGGATCTCATGCTGCAGTTGGCTTGAAACTCACTATGTAGCTCAGGTATGCCTCAAACTAATAGAAATCCTGTTTTAGCTTTCTAAGTGATGAGATTATAGCCATGAACCATTATTCCTGACTTTAAAAATAAAAGGCAAAACAAACAAACAAACAAACAAACAAAATCCTTTCATTTGAAAACAAGAGTCCATGAACCAAGATAGCATTCTTCTGGAGTGAGCAGGTCTACTGAGAAAAATGTTTTTTTTTCCCAGTTCAACCAGTAAGACATTCAGAATCTCCTGCAACTGTAGTCCAAGAGGCCAGGCTATATCTTGAACTGGAAGCAAACCTTGGGGCCTTCCTCATGGTGCTGAGATTTCAGGCATGCAAATGTAAGAGTGGGGGGCTCATAGACACTTGTGACAAGGTTATACAAGCCCCTGAAGCTAGGGAATGTGAAGCAGGGTCATGTACTCTACACGGAACTCCTGGGTGGGCTGTGTAGGAAGCTGTGAAGTTAAGGTTGAAATGAAGATACAAGCTTCTTGGCAGAATCCAGAAATATGGGTTGTCCACCAGGAAAGCTTTGGCATATGGGGAGCCAACAAATCTCTATCCCCTCAAAGCAGGAGCCAAAATGAACCCTTCCTCTCTTGATTTGATTTTGTTCATAATGAGGAAAGATAACTTATATACAATGTCTCTGCTCTCTATCCCAATGCATGTAAATTATGACCAAATTTTTTTTAAAAACTTATTTTTCCAAGACTCCAGAGGTATATTCCCAATTTTCCTCAGTTATTTAACAAAATGTTGAGTAACATATATGTTGATTTTTTTGTAGGCTCAGTGCATATATATTGGATGTACTATTAAAAGGCACTCTAGCTAATGAACAGAATGGTGTAACCCAAAAAGTACTGCTTCAGTTCCTTTTGTCTCAGTACATGGCCTTGCATGTAATATATGTGAAGTGGTAGTGACTATTCACTTAGTTTTATAATTATGACATTCAAATATGACTATGAACCTTGTTTTCCCTCTTTCCACCTATGTCCCCCTAGTATATACTCAGTTCAGGCAAAAAACTTGAAAGTAAAAAATGTTCACATATATTTGTTTACTAAATGAATTAGCATGTGCATGAATGACTGGAAGCTCATGGTCATGAATCTTAGGAACAGAATCATAAAAAATTATCTTGTACAAATAAGAATAAAATCTTAAGGGGCTGGAGAGATGGCTTAGCAGTTGAGCGCTTGCTTGTGAAGTCTAAGGACCCCAGTTCGAGGCTCAATTCCCCAGTACCCACGTAAGCCAGATACACAAGGTGGCGCATGCATCTGGAATTCGTTTGCAGTAGCTGGAGGCCCTGGTGCACCCATTCTCTGCTTTTCTCTCTCTGTCTGTCGCTCTCAAATAAATAAATTTTAAACGAAAATAAAACTTTAAAAATAAAGGTTCTGAAGAAGGGACCATTAATTTGGTACTACTGTAGCCCTTTATCTTTGCCAAAGGCTATATAGATACTTAGTAAGAAACTAATGGGCTCTTTTAACCTGTGTAAATTAATATTGCCTGCAAGAATAATTTATACAGGAGTTAAAGAATACTAGGCAGTGAGTCTATAAAACAAGTTAAGGTGTTTGACCTGATACCTTGTGAAAATATGTTAACAAGATCCCCTACAAGGCAGAGTTCATAGTCTAATTTTTGCTTCTCTTCAAACCTAAATTCACATATTCAGTGTTAACTGCCTATTGATTTAGAAAAGTGATAAGGAGTTACAAAATACATGTGATGAATTAGACTCTGGCTATATATCACTTGTTCTCTACAGAACAGAAACTCATAAATCATAGAAGTGCCTTGAAATGCAGGTTTTAGTAAAGTATGGCAGCATTTTTTTTCCTGTGTTAAATAGGTTTCAGAGACTTATGAAATTTAAATTCTAGCAATGCAAGGACAGTATTAATCCTTTCTTGAAGGAGAAATTCATTCACTAAATGTGTTTTAAGAGTCTGGTATCCAAGTGAAGTTTTCTAACACTTTTTAATTTTGTGATATAAGTTTATTATAAGTTGAGAATAGCTAGAAATGGTATTACTGACAAAAAAGAGGAAATAGTATTCAAAGTATTAGAAGGTAACCTTGTACCTTAGATACTGAAGAACTTCAGAAGCGAGCTGCTAATATGAGTAGGATTCAGATCTTACTAGTTGTGTGATTATGGGCAAGATGCCTAACAATTACTTTGTTTAGTTTCCCAGCTATGTTAGGAACAGAGGAAATAGGGGGACCTTTCCATTCTAGTACTTTTCACTTATGACTGAGACAGACTGATATGTTATTCAACCTTTTTTTAACATCATAGAAGAATTATCTTGATCTGTTTAATTATCTTTAGAAAACATTTTAATGATATCAATTTTCAAGTATGCTTCATGTTTTACTTAGTCTTCCTTTTGTTCATTTAAAATTTTGTTGATTAGACATGCATTTTCTCAAGTTCTACATGGTGCCAGGCATTACAATCAAAGATGAATGACATCTAGTCCCTGCCATGCTTACAGAGCTGACAGACTAAATAGAGGTAGCATCAGGCTATGGAGGTATCATGATTAGTACACACTACGAAACCATACTGAACACAGGCATTTGGCTTGTGATATTTGTTTCCATTCATTCAAGAAATATGTGTACCAAGTGACTTCAGTGTGTGCCAGAGATCATTGTAGAAACTGGGGTAGACTAGTGAATAAAATAAATTTTTTAGTTTATTGAGCTAGTAATCCAGTGATTTGGGAGATAATAAAAACATAAACTATAAGACTGGATAGCTAAGATGTGGTATATCTGCACAATGGAATTCTACATAGCAGTAGGAAAAAATGATACAATGAAATTTGAGGAAAAATGGTTGAACCTGGAACAGATCATTCTCAGTGAACTTACCCAATCACAGGAAGAAAATCGCCGCATAGTCTCACTCATCTACAGCACCTAACCTGAATCTACCCAAGATGCTGACATACCCGGCAAGCATCTAGAGGACTAGACAATAGGGTGGGTGGGGAGGGAGGGGAAGGCAAAGGAAGGGGTGGGAGACACAAATCTAGACCCAAACGGCAATGGTACCATAAAATTCTACATCCTAAAAGGCAGACCAAATGGCTGAACCTTCACCAGGCCCTTAAAGGGAACACCTGAGCCACAAGATGCTGGATAGGGTATGGTGAAGACTGACCTTAATCTTCTACAGCTTCTCTCTCTCTCTCTCCTCTCTAACTCTTTTATATTAGTTACCTTTTTTCTTCCTTTTCTTAGTGGGCACTGACCTATAACTCCCAGTACCAGCATGTGGCTATCATCCGCAATGACCTTTTTTTTTTTTAATTTTTTTGTTTATTTATTTGAGAGCGACAGAAAGAGAGAGAAAGAGGCAGAAATAGAGAGAGAGAGAGAGAGAGAGAGAGGGAGAGAATGGGCACACCAGGGTCTCTAGCCACTGCAAACGAACTCCAGAAGCAGGTGCCCCTTTGTGCATCTTGTTTATGTGGGTCCTGGGGAATTGAGCCTCAAACTGAGGTCCTCAGGCTTCACAGGCAAGGGCTTATCCACTAAGCCATCTCTCCAGCCCTGCAATGAGCTTTAATCAGAGAGACCTACAAGGTTTCGTAAAAGACAGACAGATTTCTGTCAGAGTACTTGATGACCCACCAAAGGTTAGTGGTAAGACCCTACTGCTGAAGATACCATATGTGGTTGACATGTAAATTGGAATGATATGGCTGGAAGTTGGAAGAGAGTCAGTCCCCAGATAGTCACCCTGTCTAGTGCCAGAAGGTGCTACATGGGTGACTGGAGGAAAATGACCAATATCTGTCCAAGAAACTCATGGTCTAACCTACTTAGCAGCAAATAACCTGTTGTGATGCCCACACAAGTGCAATAGTGGCACACAGCCATGGTAGGAAACCAACTGCTCTTGATTTGGCTAACTAATGCCCTCAGTGGAATGGGACCTATAGCTGGAGCTGGGAAACAAGTCAGAACCATATCCAAACATAAGCCCGCTCTCTATTATCAAGCTACCATCAATCATGGGCTACAAGAGGGCCTACATCTATTAAATTCTCTATGAAAAAATAAGGATTATCCCATTTGTCTGGCACTAACTTTACTTTCCGTTGCAGAATCTGCTTCTCTTTTTCAGATAGATGCAGATCCTAAGGAAAGAACCACCTCATCATACCACACCAGGGCCCCAGCTGAAACTAAGAACAATTGGTGAAACAACCAAGGGTGCTGTTTTCTTGGTGAACCCAGTACCAGCACAAGGGTGAAGGAGATTGACACAGAGAACAATCAACTCCTACCAAATAAGATATCCAGAGACCCAGAGGCTCCCAACACCTCATCACTGAAGCAGACCAAAAATGAACCCAACATGGCTCAGGGAAATTTTGTAGAAGAGGGGGCAGAAAAAATGTCAGAGCCACACGTTGGGTCATAATATGCAGAGACATTTCTCCTACCCATAAGTGTGAGCTAACTCCACAATGCATGACACATATACCTCAACAAGGAGGGGCCAGGGGGAGGGGGTAGGACATGGATGAGCCTAACAATGGTACCAACTTGACTATATTCACTGACTACAAAACTAATTAATAAAAAAATTAATGAATTTAAAAATCACATAAACTAACAGATAATGTAAACTGAGGTCCAGTAAGTGTTATGGAGGAAACAAAAGCAGCATTAAGAGACAGAGTGTAGGTAGTGTCAGGCACTACACAAAACCATCATAATAGGAGGAAAAGATCACGACATCAAAATAAAAGAGAGACTGACTGAGACAGGAAGGAGATATGATGGAGAGTGGAGTTTCAAAGGGGAAAGTGAGGGAAGGGAAGGAATTACCATGGGTTATTTTCTACAATTATGGAAGTTGTCAATAAAAATAATAAAAAAGACAAGAGTGTGTCATGGGTTTATGTGTTAGGAAAGATGGGGGGCATGGGACTTTGCATGGAGGTAGCAATCCAAGTCCCAGGGGGAAGGCTGAAGTTACAGCATGTGTGAGGACCCAGATCAGGCCCCCAGTCCAGCAGTGAGGACAGCATAGTCTCAGGGGAATGGCCAAGGGGAGCGTTATGTAAAAGAATTTTCCAGAAGGTGATAGTGAAATAATGAACAGGTTACAGGTTCATTTAGAGGAGGGACATCAACCAAGTTTCATTCTAGTGATGGTCTGGAGGACCTGGATGGTAGCAGACAACAGCATACTTTTCTTTCTCCCCTCTCTCCCCCCATTTGTAACTTACTGTAGAAGACCTGAGATTTCCATTACACCTATGAGCGTCCATACCTGCTTCCTGTTCTTTGGATTAAAATGTATATATATATTTGCTGAAAATCTTTAACAGCAGACAAATCATTTAAAATACTAGGGCTGGACCAGAGGACCTTGGTTCTACTCCCCAGGGCCCACGTAAGCCAGATGCACAAGGTGGCACATACATCTGGACATCTGGAGTTTGATTGCAGTAGCTGGAGGCCCTGGCATGCCCATTCTCTCTCTCTCTCTCCGTCTCTGTCTCCCTTTATCTCTCTCAAATAAATAAATAAATAAAAATAAAATATTTTAAAATACTATTATTATTGACTAACTTCATATCTTCTGCAGCATTTTTCTTTCCTACTATGGTAGATTTCACACAGTGGGTATTAGGCACATGCAACACTATCATTGGAATGTTTGCTACATAGATTGTGATCATGCTCAGGGAAGTAATTTTCCTAAGGAAAAGATTCTTGATGATAAATGAAGGTTTCCTGAGATTTGCTGATAAGTATTTGTATTTATACATACATATTTATTTGCACTATGTATATGGGTCTTTGTGTATGTATGCATGCACTTATTTATATGGATATATGTTAATGAACATGTGATTTTGTGTGATATCATGCAATAAAACAACTATTATTTATTTAGTTATCTCTTTGGGTCAAGTATCCTGATATAGGACTTCAGCCCTCAGTAACCTACAGTGTGTGGGTATTATTCTCATTTTAAAGAGGAAGAAACAATGGGATAAATTTGATAAAGACAAACAGAATAGTAGGAAAGGTAGCAAAAAGAATTTAAGCCCAGGTCAGTATGACTAAATGGTCATGCCGATTCTTCAGACAGATGCAGTTAGTAAACTCCAGAATGTGTTTTATGGCAAGGGAATTTACTTTTAAGGAAAATGAAGCCAGGCTCTACAGTCTTTGCTACTAAATTCATATTTCCGTTAACTTGTTTGGCTTTTCCCCAGTGGTTCTCTATAAAGAGGTTATTTCATTTTCAGCAAACACATGCAGATATTTGCACTAATGACTTCATTCTGGGGGGAGTTGTACAATACTAATCTGTATTCCCCCCCCCTTTGTTAGACTGTTGCTTCCCTATAAATAAAAGAGCAAAAAGCTGTTAAACCACATTCAATGAAACAATCCTCCGGCTTTTAACAAGCTTTTGTAAAACTGAAATGATCTGGGTTAAAAACAAAGTCCTGGCTGGCAGTATAGTGAACAGATGAGCTCACCCCTGGTATGCAAAGCTGCCGAATTAGCTGGTTAAACAGGCTGCTGAGATAATTACATTGTCTGTTTTGTGACACATTACACCGGTGCACTTGGGATTAACCTGTTCTCTTGTGTCTATTCTGATCAGTTTTTTAGACAGCCTTTTATCTGATGAAGGAGAAGAGACATCAAAAGAGAAGGGGGCGTGGGTGAAAAGAAAGAACTCACATAAAGCCGAAGAGTTAAAATTTCTATTTAGATTACTGAACGTATAGCCTTCATTTTCATAACTTTGCTTGCTCTCTAGAGACCTCTGCTGGAAATTACAGGTATAGAAGAACATCATTGCATTTTACTGTGGCCATTATGTCATAAACTCAGTAACTAATTTAAGAATGAAATTTCAGTGCCATGTCATAAACATAACACATTAACTACAAAACTATATTTGAGACAAAACATTTTGACACTCAAAAGTTTCTGAAGGTGCTCTACGGCTGAAAATGAGCTGATAGTCAGCACACACACATACTGCTGTTAAGCACTATGAACTTAGCAATGAGGAATTTTAGTTCATTATTTTCATATTTTGTTAATTCTGTCAAAGTTCAAGTGGGATTATTTATCTTGAATACAGGTGGCACATGAAAAAGATCATGAAAACTAAAACAACTATCTCTAAATGACCTTGAATTTCTTATCATTATACTTAAGGGGGAATTATTGAGACCTTCTCATAATGTGGGAGTGTAACAAACCTAAGATTTCATCACTGATGATAATTCAGATCAAGGACAATTAAGAGAATAAATAGAAACGCTGTCCATTAATAGCCCCTGACTATGCAAATTGAATTTAACCAACTATCGAGCCTCTGGCTACAGGGAGATGCAATTTAAAGCAGGTGTAATAGATTTTAACAACTAGAATTTGTTTGTCACACTGTACCAAGTAAGATATTAGTTAAATGGGCCAAGAAATTTCCCTTCATGTTAATGAACATCAAATTTAACTCCTGCTGTTTTTCTCCACCTCTCCCCCCCCCCCCACAGCCAGAGAGAGCCATACTTGATTTGATAGGCCAGCATTCAAAGTAGTTTCTAGTAAGCAAGATTGGGAATGAAGTTTAACTAATTGAATCTGCACCCTTCACATACATTCAGTTTGTTTAAAAGGACCTTAAAATGTTGGCATGTTCCCTCTCTTTGAAAAGGTCCATAATACAATGTAGGATACAAGAGGTCTGGCCACCTTCCACTGTAAATCTCTGTGGTGATGTTACAGAGCATGTTGACACAGGACCAGGAGTAGTCTGTTTCCTTGAGAAATAAGAAAAAAATGTTCATCAAGAGAAAGAAAAGCCTTCTTCACAGCATTTATCCAAGTCAGTTCTATGGGCTCTAGGTCTGTACACTTTCATATTCATTGTGTAAATGCAGGCAAAAGCAGGAAACAGGGAGAATTGTTTCTTTTGTTATCTGATGTAATACAAAGAAATTTAAAAATACATGTACCTTTATGACCCTGGTCCCTGTGGCTCCTACTGTGTACTCATAATTTCACTAAATATGAATGAGATAACCTTATAAGACAAAATATTTTCTACTCAGTTTAGGAAAAGACATTTCTTCCTTTTAGGTTTTCAAAAAATATTTTTTACACCCCAGCTGTGAATTATTTTTTTTGTTTAACCATTTTTAATGCTTATGCACATTTTCATGTACTTATACCATAAGTCCCATTTTCTATTAATCAAGAAAGAATGTGGACAAATGATAGTTTTGTCAAACATTTACTATAGAACATAACATGCAACATTTTTACATAGTGATCCAGTGAGAGGGCAATTGTTAACATATTTTACAGGTGAAGATGTGTGGTGGTGTAGAGAACCTTAGTAACTTGCTGCTGTCAGCATGGCTCAAGAGTGGAAGATTCAAACCCAAATGCTTCCTACCCTAAAGCCCAAGTTAAGTGTTAGTGCTACTTTTGAAAAGTGCATAACAATGCAGTGAAGTCATCTGCAGGAGACTGATTCTAAGAACCTTTTGGATACCAAAATACACAGATGCTCAAGATCTTTACATACAGTGGTATACTTGCATCATGGTGAATGCACATCACTTTGCGCACTTTAATCATCTTGGATAACCCACCGGATCTAAAACAATGTAAATTAAACCATATTGTTCATGTGCTAGCAACAAGACAAAAAGTGTATAATAGTTTTTCTTCAATGCTTTCAACCCATAGTTGATTGAATCTGTGGACACAGAGCTCACAGATACCATGGGCCAGTGCATACCTCTTTTGGTAGTTGGATAGATTTTATATGACTTCTTCAGAAGAGAAAATAGATTGGCAATAAGAATAGTGGACCCAAGACAGGAATGCTGGTATCTGGGTCCTGAATCCCCTGATCTTTCCTTGCACTTCAGGGGTAGTGGTGGTGCAGCTGGCTTCATATACTCAAATACATAAGTCGAACTGTTGTAGCACAGTGTGCGCAGATGTCTGTGTGAAGATCCTGCTGTGAGTGACTTTGAAATGAATTTCTCTTGAGTTTGAATTCCATTAGACCCTTAGGCAACTGTGTCATAAGGGGAGGCTTTTATCTTTGAAACTCTGTTTTCTCCTCTGGTAAATGGGGATATTAAGACACACCCTAGGTAGTAGTGAAGATGAAGTTCAACACTGAAAGGCCTAACACATGAAAAGTGCAAGGTACAACCTGAACCTGCCCGAGATGCTGACGTACCTAATAGGGAGGCTCAGGGAAACTCGTGAAAGAGGGGACAGAAAGATTGTTAGAGCCACACGTTGGGACATTATGCACAGAGACACTGCCTCTTCCCCATAACTGATGGCTAACCACATAATGCATCCTCAACGAGGAGGGTCCCTTCAAAGGGGGCGGACAGAAAGGAGGAGGCTAATGATGGTACCAACATGGGTGTTTACACACTGAGTATGTACATAACTAATAAAGAAAAAAAAGTGCAAGGTAGGTTCTGAGCTCATCATCCTCTCACAAAAATCCAGGAGAAACTAAATGTGTGGACTGGATCCGGGTAGGCAAGAAACAGAATCCTGCAAAACCAAACTTGACAAAATGAATCCCTGAGTTTTGAGTATGGTTTTGTCAATTTGGGATGTGGTTTCAAGAGGAGTGTTTAGAGAGAAAATACAACTTGAGATGAGCCTTGAAAGATATGAAGGATTTGTATATTTGAGAAAGGAAGTCATATTATTCCAGGAGGACAGTACTAGCTGAATTGCTTGGGTATAATGAAAGTCCAATCCGGTTACAAAAATACCATTCCAGTGAAGAGCTTTAATGATATTTCTGCACCCCAGAAGATGACCCGCTTATTTAAATACCACACTGCATTCAATACTACAGAATTCCTTGATGACACAATTTAGTCTCTGGCAATTGGCTGTAATTTAATCAGTGTAGAAATTGCGAACACTTCTCTTGGAGTCAGCATATTGCTTCTTGGTTTAGCATTCTCCATTAGCCTAAGTCAGGCTTCTGGACCTGTGGTCTTCTTCTGGAAAGACACTTCTGTGATTTCACCATCAGTGCTCTCAGACCGTGCTGGCAGGCAGACCATAGAGTATTTCACCCTGTTTGCTCTGTCTGCCATTACCTTCATCTCCACACAGATGTCTTTCCCTTTGCTCTGACTTATTGGTGATTAATATGAATATATTTGTTCACAGAGTTCTTTGTCAATCATGAATGGTGAAAGGAACAATTATGGAACATCTGTTATTTATGTTACAATCTGGACATCTTCACACAGTCATAGTAAGAGCATACTTAGCAGTGGCCTTCTGGGAGGAAAACATGTCAATAACTCTAAATCCTCATATCCTTGATTATTTTCACTCACATGTAGATACCCTTCCATAGTGTCCATAGGAAAAGAAGTAAACATAGTCAAGATAGGAATGAGTGGAGAAGTAGGATATGCTCATACTATGAACTGGTATGTAGTCACTAAAAATAAGATTTGAACTTATCACTATGGAAAGATTACTAAAATATAATCTTAAACAGAAAAAGGGAGAACTCAAAGTAGCCTGTACCCATTTAGATAGCCAGCCAGTTGACCCAGCACAGTTTATTGAAAGGACATTCCTTTCTCAGGTGCCACCTGTGCATAAACCAAGGGTCAATATGTTTGTGACTCTTCTGGATTCACTGTTACATTCCACTGGGCTACTTGTCTGTCCTTGTGCAAATATGATTGCCTTAAATACTTTAGGTTTAGAATAAGATGCATTTTGTATGGTCTTGATTTTCTCCGTATCTTCAACATTACCTTCCATACTCTTGGCACTTTGTATTCCAATACCAGTTTGTTTCTTTTTTTTAAAATCCACCAGTTACAACTCCCTTCACAAAATTTATAATTTTAAGGATTAGGTTTCTCTGACTCTCTGGCAATTGTGATGAAGTGTTACTTTTAACAATGTTGAATCTCTTGTACCATGACCTTGGCATATTATTTCATTAAAATTTTTAGATACTAAAATTAAAATATTAAAAATACTATTGAAGCTATCTTAAAGTTTCTGGTTAATAAGTGTCTTCAGTTTCATTAGACTTACTCCTAAGTTGTTCGTTTTTGATGCATTCTACAAATTCTGTCATTTTACTGTAGTGCAACTAGCCAGTCCTTGAAAATTTTTGGCAATTTTTCTGATCATTAAAAGGCACTATTAAAATAATCATAGAAAAGACATCAAAATTATGTGTAACAAAGATGTATATATGATTGTGTAAAACAATAGTAAGAGAACAGTTAACTCAGTTTTCAATAGAGCAACAAAGAACGGTATTTCCCAAGAGGATAATCCAAGGGGCAATAAACATTCAGGAAAGGAACCTTGAAATCACAATCAGGCACTACTTACTATACAGGCAGCACTAAAATTAACAACAACAAAAAAATCTGATAAAACTGTCAAGACATATGGAGAACAAATGGAATTCTCATATTTATAGCATTCGTTAGCCTTTTAAAAATGAGGATTGGGGCTGGAGAGATGGCTTAGCAGTTAAGGTGCTTGCCTACAAAGCCTGAGGAGTCACATTTTACTCCTCAGATCCCATGTAAGTCAGATAGACAAGGTGATGCAAGGGTACATGGTAGCACATGCATTTGGACTGCTGGAGGCCCTAGCATGACGATTCTCTTTCTTCTCTCTCTCTCTCTCTCTCTCTCTCTTATAAAAAAGGAAAAGGCCAGTGGCCAGTCTGTTGGGTTTGCCTCAAAAAAAAAAAAAAAAAAGGACTGTTCCTAGTGTTGAGTATATGAAAGATATCCAGCAATTTACTCCTACACAAATACTTGACAATAGCATACCCCTATATAAACAACCCACTAAATGGGAGAAATTGTTTCAGCAAAGGGTTTATGGCTACATTAAACAAAACAGCCCCAAATTGTCAGTCAGCAGGAGAATGGATAGCAATGTGTTCAAACCTTAAACTACAATATAGCGTATATATATATATATATATATATATATATATATATATATATATATATAGTTTCTATATTTCAATATGTTAGAAATTTCATAATAACAAAATAGACTATGTGATGGTATGATGGATAAGTTTTAGACATAATGTTCAGTGTGAATAGTCTGAAAGAATATATTTTGTATGATTCAGGCAAACTAATTTATGTTTCTCAGATTTAGGATAAAAGTTTTTTTTTCTCCCCCTTGGGAAAAAAGAGAGGGTTGGCATTGAGAAAGACATAGAGAAGCCTTCTGGGAAGCTTATACTATTCCACTTCTGATTCAGGTGACAATTACATGGGTGTGTTCACTTTATGGCAATTCCTCAGCTATCTACTTTGGAATTGTATACTTTTCTATGTGTATGTTATAGGTCAATAAAATAGACCTATCAAAGAATTGGAACTTTTCTGGATACATATGTGAAAGTCTACCCTTTCTGGATGAGTTAGATTGTAGATTTAGAGAAAAATAGTAGTTTTTATTTTGAAAGATTCTCATTATTTATCTTTGCCCACCAGCACATATTACTTGTGTCATTTTTCAACCTCAAAAACCTTAAATCAGAGTGAAAATATCTAAGTACTCACTTATATGTTAAATGGAAGTAATCATTCCCATTCTGTAGCCTTATTGTGCAAACTACATACTAAAGAACCTACTGGACATGTCTATGTCATGCGAGGAATGTAAAAACAGTGACCATATGGGTTCAATATTATCTTTTGACTATAACTAATATTCACAAAATATGTATAGATATATATTTATTTCAGAGAAACAGAGACAGAGAGAAAGAGAGAGAGAGAGAGAGAGAGCGAGAGAGAGAGAGAGAATTGGTGTGTCTCAGCTGCCACTGCAATCAAACTCTAGATACTTGTGCCAGCTAGTGGGCATGTGTGACCTTGTGCTTGCTTCACCTTTGTGCATCTGGCTTATGTGAGATCTGGAGAGTTGAACATGTGTCCTTAGGCTTCACAGGCAAGCTCCTTAACTAGTAAGCCATCTCTCCAGCCCTCACACAATATTTTGTTTTTGCAATGTATTTGCATTTTAGGTTTATTAAAAAGAATAACTTCAAAATTTATTTTTGCCAGGCACGGTTGCACATGCCTTGAGTCTCAGCACTGGGGAGGCAGGTGTGGGAGCATCACTGTGAGTTCAAGGCCACCCTGAGACTAAGTAGTGAGTTCCAGGTCAGCCTGGGCTAGAGTGAGACCCTACTTTGAAAAACCAAAAAAAATTTATAATGTATTTATAAACTCCAATTCCTTATATTTTATACTCTCATCATGAGGTTTATGAATATAAGTAATTTTAGTGTACAAGGGAACCTACAGAATTTCTGATATTCATAAACCTTCTGATGTCAAATTTAAATTAGATATAACTTTCTGTATAAATTGCTATGAGAAACAGATCACACATCTCTGACTTCTTACAAAGTCACAAATCTTTCCAAAAGGCTTTTAAGTAGATTATTTTGATATACTTTGGCAACATGAATAATATATCCTTTACAGACTTTAAAATATTGAACACTGGTTTTTGAACAGTTTATAAAGTGCAGATATTTATTCAGCTCATAATTTTGGAGGCTAAGTCCAAGACACATATTGGGAGGCCTTCTTGGATACAGTGAAACTGTAAGTCCCAGTGAAACTGTAACTCCAGCATCAATGGTGAACACAATAGCAGTTACCTGCCAAGTGCCAGCTTGAAGTTCCTGAACCTAGTCAATCCTATGTGTTTAGTAAGGAGTTTCTCTATAGGTAGGTGTTTTTATTTGAGAATTTTAATCATGATGACCATATTAGAGTATTTTACCTGTGATAATATTATAGGAAAATATAATAATTGTTGCTTTCATCAAGAAACATGGCTTTAGCAAAATCATTACTTTTCATATGTAGAATCAAAAGAAGGAAAATTAATGTCCACAAAACCTCATGTACTCTCATTTCATGAACTGTATCTTGATAAGTAAATGATAATTTGAACAGCATCAATGCAGGGTAATATTATGGAAAAGATTAATTCAGGACTCAAGTGTTTTTATATTGTTTTAGTATTTTAACTTTCATATCTCAGTGTTACTTTTGCTGACAAAATTCAACCTAACAATTAAAGAACAGAAACAGAAAAGGTACTAATACGTATTGCCCCTAATTGTGTTAACCTTGTATAATTTATTGTCTAATTCTATGTGAAAACCTTACAGATCAAAAATTATTCCCTTCATGTTATAGGCAAAGAAAATGAAGTTCAAAGGATCAGGAAACTTGTCCAAATTCACCTAGCCAGCTGAGGCAAGGATTCCAAGGTGACTAATTGCCTCTGAATATATCAATTGTCAATAAATGGGAATCGTATAAATGCTTATGATTATTTTGTTCACTACTTGGTACTAACAAGAACTATATAATATGTTTTTTAGGCAAGCCCAAATACTGGCCTTTTTAATGACAGAGAGCAAGAGAGAGAGAGAGAGAGATACAAAGAGAGAGACTTGGTGTACCAAGGCCTCCAGCCACTATAATCAAACTCCATATGCATGCACCACCTTGTACACATGTGCAACCTTGTGCATGCATCACTTTGTGTGTCTGGCTTATGTGGAATCTGGGTACTAGAACATAGGTCCTTAGGCTTCACAGGCAAGTGGCTTAACCACTAAGATATCTCTCTAGCCCTAATATTTTTAAGCTATTATTTTTGCCAGTTTTATAAGTATAATATTTTCAGTGCTCCAAGGATATATCACATTTTTAATTTTTTAATTATAGTCTCCTTCAGACAAAAATATCAAGTTTGCATTTGCTGATTCAGGCTGGACTTTAAAATTGTCCATGTTAGAGATAGATAGATACAAGTTATACAGAAGAGACCACAATACAAAAATGTTTTTCAATCATTTAAAAATTTTATTATATCTATATTTTAACAGGTTTGTGTAGTTTGAATGAGAGAAGAAGGAAAGACTGTAGAGAACTTTGTTGGAACTATGCTACTGGCATGAGGGCTGGCTGTGTTCTGCTGTCCACGTCCAGAGAGCTTGGTTAAGATTAAATTTGCAATGAACAGATGTGTTTGGATAAAGATGTAGAATTGAGAAATTTAAGAGCAAAAGTTTTAAAACTCAAACAAGTTTAAAATTACTGGCACTGAGACTGGTTGCAGAAACTGTTACTGTTAAGAAGATATCACCACAATTAATGTAGCACAGCTGCGTTACACTGAAACAATAGAAAGGATGCCTGAGGAAATAGAACCATGCATTTTGTACTTGCAATAGATTTCTTTATTTTATTTTGTAAGGAGAGAGAAAGAGAGAGAGAGAGAGAAGGAATGGGCAGATAGAGAATGGGCACACCAGGACCTCTAGCCACTGCAAAAGAACTTCAGATGCATGTGTCACTTTGTACATCTGGCTTTATGTGGGTACTGGGAAATTGAACCTGGGTCACTAAGCTTTGTAGGCAAGTGCCTTTAACCATTGAGCCATCTCTCCAGCCCAGATTTCTTTTCTAAAGGTGGTAGGTTATGGGGATAAAATCTGTTTTCTACACCAAGGTCTTCCTTCCTTCTTTCTCTTCTCTACATTGTTTCTACTCATCTTTCAGAACTGAGATGAACAGTGATTGTATAGAGATTTCTCTCTACACTTCTCCTTTGTGAAGTCTATTGTTACTGTATGCTTTTATTATGAATATAATTTGTTCCCCTAATAGTGAATTTGTGATTCAATGCATCATCTTCCCATATAGCTTTTTTAAGTATTCTGAAGTTTTATTTGAGTTTGATTTTATACTATTTTGTTTTGACCCTCTAATCTTGGCTTACTATTGGTCCTATTAAGCTGGGTGGGCATTTAATACAAATGAAGTTATAGTAAATGAAGCAGCACACATAGAAATTCAGATTAAATACAGAAATATGGTGAGTTAAGTTGTCTTGTCAAAAGTGTAGAGACATATGTAGATATGATTTGTCTTTAGCAAAAGTACAGCCCTTTTCCTTTCTTATCTCACTCTTAAAATTTCTATGTTTTTCAGGTTGGACATCAAAAGCAGCCGTCATTCCACAGAGTTTATACTGGAAAGTTTCAGTTGCTTTTGTAGTACTCATTAAACCTGAAATATATTCTTAATTGCCCAGATTGCATGTAAACAAGTATACATTAATGGTTGTTACTACAGTTTAACTGGGCTCAGTTCCAAAATACACAAACTTGCATGTACATTTCCACAGGATGAAAATTCTTTTCTGTTCATCAGAGTAATTATGAGAGTGAACAAAGAAGGAGACAAATGAGGAGGTTTCAGTGGAGTGTAATACCATAACATCATGAACACAAGGTTTGATTTATGGTGTAAACTTGGAAGAGAGACCTCATAAAAATTGGCAAAACATTAGCTGGGGGTGGAGAGACCATGAGAAGGAAATAATTGTAGACTGAAAATATTAGAAGGTATTGGTGTCCAAGCAGAGGAAAAGTTTTATCTTTTCCTTCTTGGCAATGGCATTTTCATTCATCCTTACACGTTTTTGCATATAATTTCCAAACCTTTGACCCTGTAGTCTAGCTCCTAGCTATTTTCAGTTGACTGTCTTGCTATTATTGTCTCAACATCAATTTTATTAAATCTCCTAAAACTTATTGGCCCATGTTTCATTAGGAACACTTTAGTTCCCCAAAGTGTGGCTGCTACTGATGCTAGCACAGCACACATAGTAGGGATTCACAATTCAAGAGTTATAGTTAATATTCTTTCATGGTATCTGTGACTAATTAGTTCCTAAGTTTTATTGACTTTCCTTTAACTTATCTTTAATTTGTGCCATGATGCTTCAACTGTTTTGTCCAAGGTACCTTCATTTTTTAAAAAGTTAATCTCTCTGTGTGTGTAATGTGTTATATAGCATGTGTGTGCACGAGTGTTCAGTGCATGTACTTATATGTACCCACGCATCACCCATGCACTTATCCCCTGCGGGGTGTGCCTGCCTGCAGTGGCTGAAGGAGAATGTTGGGTGTCCTGCACCATTGCTCTTACACATTCTTATTTGACCTGGAGTCTCTTACTTGTGGTAGTTCAGAGATTCTCATGATTGCACAGGAAGTACCTTTAACCACTGAGACATCTCTCCAGCCTCCAAGCCACTTTCTTAATTCATATCACTTTTCTCTTGTGGAGTGTAACAGTGTTTTAATGTGCTTCACCCTCTGTATTTACACCTTTCTCTAAGACATTTAATTGCTATTAGTATACTCTGTTGTTTCTTGAAGACCAAACATATAAACATATGAAGCATCCAATAAATATTTGTAGGTCCAATGGCATTAAACAGTGAACTTGTGTAGAATATACAGTGGCAACAAACTGAGTGAGCAAAGTAATTATCTTGAAAAAAAATTTCTTTCTGTGTTCCTATATCCAGACACTTGAGGGAATATGGGTGCTTAGAAAGGTAATGACAACTATAGATACAAAATTCTGAAAAACATGAACAGTCAGTGTAGTGGTTTGAATGTAAAATGTCCCCCATAGGCTTGTTGAATACTTGATCTTCAGCTGTAGTGGTGAGGGGGGGGGGGGTTCATGCTCTTCAGGAAGGCTGAGAAGCATTTAGCATGTGGAACCTTGCTGAAGGAAGCCTGTCACTGGGGGCCGATCTTGAGGTCTTATAGCAGGGCTGCACATCCTTTTCTCTCTCTCTCCTTCCTGAATGGTAAGATGTGACAGGGGCTTCCTGATCCTTACTATGCCTTCCCTTCCATGTTGAAACTTTGCCACAAAACTATAAACAGAATTAAACTATTTTCCTTGTATAAGCTACTTCTGGACGTGTATTTGTCCTAGCAATGTAAAAGTAACTTAATATAGAAAATCGGTATGGAAGATGGGCATGGTGACACACACCTTTAATCCCAGCACTCAGGAGTCTGAAATGGAAGAATCATTTTGAGTTCGAGGCCAGCTTGTGCTACAGAGTGAGTTCCAGGTAACCCTGGGCTATAGTGGGTCCCTGCTTCAAAATAAACTAACAAAAAAAAAGAAAGTATTATTACCTAGAAGTGGGGCCCTTGCTGCGATAAAGCAGACCCTTGTGGTTGTTAGTCTTTTGATCTATTTCGATCTGGTTTGTGGAAGGAATGTCAGAGAGTTGGCAACTTTGGGCTAGAGAAGCCTAACAATGCTATAAGCAGAGCTTAACAGGCCATTCTGGTGGGAGTTTGAAAGAACAGAATGGGGAGAGAAAAGTAAACTATGGAGGCTCAGGTTAAGGAAGTTTCAGAAGAGAACCAGGACTCTGTTGGCAACTGGTCAGGAGGCAGTTCTGGCAAAGAATCTGCCACATTCTCCCAAGTCCTGAGAACTTGAGTGAAATTGAATTTTAAGGTAATGAACTGATGTATTTGGTGGAGGAAATTTCAAGGCAGAGTACCAATGAGCATGGGGTATGGCTTCTCTGAGTTTCTCTGACTCATTTCTATAGAGAAGGAGAGCAAAATGAAGAGCAGAAAGCCATGAAAAAATGTTGTCTGTTATGGAAAGAAATGAGAAAATGCTTAAAGTCTAGGGCAAGGAGATCACATCTATAATTGCTAATATCACCACATTAAAAAGAAGCCTACTTCTGTCAGTCTCTGAGCTCCCTCTTCCAAACTGGGATATAGACATTGAGGTTTCAATGAGTTTTTCCTATTGCTTTCCTATAAGTAAATCCTGGATCTGGTCTGGTATCCTAGCATTTTTCTGTTATGGTAATTCCTCTCTCTGAAGCTAACACTTGGAAAACCAAAACAGTGATTATAGTCCACCTTAGAAAGATTTGGGGGCCTACGACTACCAGCCTAATTTCCCATCTTTATGTGAAACTGATACTGTACGGGGATGTTCAGACACCTCATATAACATCCAGGCACCCATACAGCATGGGCCAAATGCCCCATAATGCAGTGTAATAACCTTCCCCACCGTATTTGCCCCGGAAGACCTTAAAAACCCTCTGTTCCTCGTCCTAAATAGTTCAAAGCCCCCTTCCCATTTCTTTGTTCTGAATTTCACTAGCATTCTCTGTTCGTGTTCAAAAACATACAAACAAACAAGAAAAACCATGGACCCAAAAAGAATTTTTTTTTCCCATGGCTTTCTAAATCCCAAACCTCACAACTATCTTGCACTTGGACAGTAGGAACGAAGGTCTAAGGGGAAGACCCAACCCACTGAAGGATCTGCTTAGTAAGAGAGTGAATTCTTTTAAAAAGAGAAGGCCTGAAAGGTCAGCATACAGAGGCTACTACAGCTGTGTTCAGTGAGCATGGGGCTTCTTCCCTAGCTGGCAGTAGCTGGCAGTAGCTGGCAGCATGATCCACTTGATACTGGTCTTGGAAGAATAAAAAATATAAAATGTAGAGGGTTATGGACTTTGTAATGCTGTTCTAGAGAGCTGTGGAGGATAGGCAATGTGAGGCAGGGTCCAAGTCTTCAGAAAGTCTCTGAGAGGCCCTTCTGTGAGGCTGTGAACCTAGGATGTTGGAGCTATCAGGACCGTGGGATGTGTCTAAGGTAAGTTGTGGGCTAAGAGAGAATCCAGCCCAGGAGAGATGCTACCAGCTGTACAGCTGAAGGGGCAGAGATTTTCAGGCATTATTGCAGTGCAGAGGATTTCATCAAAAGTTCCAGGTATCAGACATGGAATTTTAGGGTTTGTTTTCAAACTGCTAAGTTTCAATCTTGCTTTGGTCTCATTTATTTATTTATTTATTATTTTTTTCTTGTTTTGTCTCCATTCGTTCCTTTTGGAATGGCAATGTTTATTTTGTGTGATTATATGTTAGAAGTCTGTAAGTTGTGTTTTCATTTTATAGGGCTTTCACTTAAGAGACTGCCTTGACTCTCAGGTGAAACTTTGGACTTTTGAATGGATATTCTTCATAAACTCCCATTAGCTGGTTTTGGTTGGGTGCTTTATCCCAGCAAGGAGAAGGTAACAACAGAAAACTGGTACTGGTGTAGTTGTTGTAGCTGCTGCTAGAAACTTGACTGTGTGGCTTTAGACCTTTTGGAACTTATTTGGAGGAGGAATGTGGAGGGACTTGGAACCATAAACTAAGAACACCTTGCAGTGTTATAGGCAGAGTTTGATGGACTATTCTGGAATTTGAAAGACCCAAATGTAGTAAAAACTGTGAAGGTTTGGCTTATGAGGAGAAGAAAGAGATTTGTTGGGAATAGGCTAGAAACACACTGCATGAGAGGCTTGCTACATTCTGCCTATATCCTGAGATTTTAGCAGGATTGGATTTAGAAGAAATGGACTGGTGTGAGCAGAAGAATATGGCACAGAAAGAAATAAAGCTTTCAGGCAAGAGACAATAGCTTGGCCCAACAGCAGTTGTTTCAGACATTATCACCCTTGAGATTGGGCCATCTGTTCTGTGTTGGGACAGCAGGAAGAATTTCCTAAAGGAGCCTGAATGATGAATTTTTTTCTGTGCTTCAGAGTTGGCCTTACTCCTTCCTTGATTAATAACTTTGTAGCCAACTGTGTTCTATGGGAGTATAACAAATGCAGAAAAGAAAGGATCATTGAATGTGTAATGAGGATCTGTTGGAGCTAGTAATTGGATAATGTGAGGCAGGGTTGTTCGAGTTCCTGCATGGCGATCCAATGGAGCCATGAGAATGAACCATGGGTTGTAGTAGAAACTCCAGGATTATTGCAATACTGAGAGATGGCTGCCAAGGAAGGAGAGCCACTGTCTTGGGATGGATATCTCCCTTGGTTCGGAGCAGCCTAGCAGAAGGGGCAGAATTGGAACCCGTGGACACTTCACTGTGGGTCTCAGATGGACATGAAGCTATAGGATTTGATGTTTGCCCTGTTTGTTTTAGATCTTGCATTGGTTCAATCTTTCCTTCCTATGCCGAATGCTATATTCTGCAGCATGAAAGTATACTCTGTGCTATTATGTATTCTTGGTTTTACAGACACAATTAAGAGACCTTGGGCTATGGAAATGTTTTAAACAGAGTTGGGGTTGACAAAAACCTTTGGGGACTCTTTAAGTTGGATGAAATGCATGGCATTTTACATCATGGTTGGTAGTGAGTTCATGGGGGCTAGTGGCAGAATGTGGTGGTTTGAATCAGATGTCCTTAAATTCATGTGTTCTGAATGATTCATTCTCAGCTGGTGGCAGTTTGGATGTATTTCTGGGCATGGGCTTAGGGGTGTTACAGACATCTCCTTCTTGCCAGAGCTGGGCTGACTCTCTTGCTGCTGTTTTCCACCTGCTGTGGTAGAAGTAATGATGCCAAGCCTCTGTTCATGCCATGCTTTCCCTTCCCATTATGGAGGCGCCCTCAAGACTGTAAGCCAGGATAAATCCTTTCCTCCCACCAGCTGATTTTGTTTGGGTGTTTTGTTCCAGTAACAAGAAGGTAATGATGACACTTCATAACATTCTAACATTCTGCTGTCTGTGTAAGGCTTTGCTGATTTCTTTGTCTCCTTCTTGCTCAGTACCTTCCATTTTCCCTTCTAGAGGTCCCAGGGTAGTCCTGAGTGTAGAAACTTCAGGAAAAAAATGTCTAGACTTAGAAGAAAATTTCTTATTATATTTTAGTACTTCTTACTACCATCTCATATACTATAATTTTAAACTCTTTCTATTTTCTTTTTTACTAACAGTAAACTTCTTTTTGATATTAGTTTGGTTTTAAAATTTTTGTATTTCCTGTCTCAGGCTCATTTTAACATTACCAAAAGAAAACTAAGAGATAGAAATTAGTGAAGGGAAAGACACTTATTCATAATTTTGGCTAGAATTTGGAAGAGAAACAAAGGCCAGCAAAGGCACATCTATAGATTTAGCAGTGGAGACATTATAAAAACTGTGAGATGATATCTTTTCCTGGGAAATAGCATCTCTTCTGGGTACCAAGGATCACCACAATCATGAAATTTCCTAGAGCATTAACGAATTAAATTATTTGAGTTCTTGTGTTTCATGGTCCTTATTATAGGGGTACAGTTTCAACATGAATTTCTCAAGCCCAGTGAGTTCAATAACCCTTATTCACATGTATGTTTATTTGTTGTTGTTAATACAATAGCATTTATCACATTCTATCACAGTTGCCTATTGATTATGCTCACTGTCTACCCATTATCTCTTCTGTTGTAGATAACCCCCAAGTGAACACTGGTTTATTCCTGTTTCACTCACTGATACAACCTAAGTTCTTCTGAGTATTCTTCCAGGCTTGTAGTAGGTGCTCAAGAAATAATTGCTAAGTAAATGAATGTTGTCCCAGGAGTAACAATTGTACTATAACATAGAAAGTAGACCTATTGCAGGAGGTAGATATGGATGAATGTAGAAGCATTACTCTTCCCCAACTAATATATGGCATTAACTGATGCACAATCACTGTATCCTATCAACTGCATCAGCTCTGAAAATTGAGTCCAGGCCATTAAATTGAAGGTTCTGGCACTCTGGAAGAGTCAGAGTGTCTATGACTGTTAGAATACAAGGTATAGCTGGGATGGTGATATAGAAAAACACATTCTAGTAAATTTGTACAGAAGTTGTATCCTTGGTCAGACCAAGTACAAGCATGGGAGAGATGGCTCAGTGGATAAAGAACTCTCCATTTAAACTAGTGTACCCAAGTTTAATCCCCAGATCCTGCATAAAAAGCCAGATGTGGTGGGCCTCTGCAATCCCAGAACACATATGTTTATGGTTAATCCATTGATAGCTCCTTCAATCTAGCTTCTGTGCCTTTTGACAAATCTTTTATATCTAACTTTATTTTATAACAAAATATTCCAGGTTTATCTTATACTTCCTTGCCCCAGCACTGGTAAAATCCTTTACCCAAGCATCCTGTTCTGTGATCTTTCTGCTGGGTGGGTTCTATGAATGCATACAAAAATCCAGTAACTATAATTCTAATTTAGCATCACCGTAAGGTTAAATGTTGTTTGCTCCCTTTCCACATTTGTAATCCTCTTTTTTCTTCCTGCTAGAAGCATGGCTTCCATTATCTTCAGTACATGCACAAACTCAATCAGTTTCTCTATATGTAATCAGTCTCCCACTCCACTGATCCTCTACAAACCTCTTCACTGTAACTTAGCTGTGGTTCACGATGTTCAACACACCCTAACAATCTTCTCATTCTTCTAATATTTTGGCACTGACATTGTATGCTGGTCCGCATGTGAAATGCATTTTGCTTTAGGATTTATACCTATTAAAGTATTGTATTATCTCTAAAAATACTATTGAAAATTGACAGCAAGCATCAATATATATGCATCAGATGATAGCTGAGATCAGTGAATCCATGCTTTTCTTAGACCTAATAATAGATTGGAAGAATCAGGGAAGGACCATAAGGGTTCTTGGAATTAACAATACTTTTTACATTAAGTTATTAGAGGTTCAAGACATTACCACTGGCAGCAGATATGACAAGAGGAACAATATGGCCAAAGCCTGCATTACATAATATGCATTGAAAATTACTTTGTGGAAACTTGTATCTTTTTTTTTTTATATATACAATACAATCATGCTAACCACTGGTTAATCTGTAAATCCTTTGGTATTCTCCATTGTATAATGGGAATGCTGGTTTCCAACTGAGACAATGGATCAGTAATGGAATACACATTCCTAACTCAGCATGCCCATGCTAGCATTGGTGCTCATCTCAGATCTGGTGGCCACTGGTCATAAGGTTGTCTATCAAGATTGCTAGATATGTCCACTTGTCTAACATCTGATAGATCCCTTATCTGTTAGGGCCTGCATTACTCTAATAGAGGACTGTTTACATTACTTTTGATGCATGTAGCTGTGATGACAGAAAACCATCTTGCATAGCATAGATGCTTTAACAAAAATTTAGTAGTTTATAAATATTATAAAGAGCAATGTGCATGCATGCGTGTGTGTGTGTGTGTGTGTGTGTATGTGTGCATGTAACTTTCTCTAATACCATATGTATCCCATGGCAATGATTGGAAGCACCAGAGTCAGATACCCTTTAAGAGCATACCAACAGAGTTCTATCTAAATAACTGTACCATAGACCCATGTGGAAACCAGTCACTGGCCAGGGGAACCAATATGTGATGATTGCCCTCTGTCAGGCATTATTCCGTCTTTACAATGAAAGCTGAATCCCACCTCTCTTGAAGTTACGGCTGGGGATAGGGAGTAGCTCTCTGGAGGCAAAATAAGAGTAGAGTTGAAAAGGCCATGGCTCTTGAGTAGTGGCTAACACACATTTGTCTGATTGTCAAGTTAAGAACAGGTCCTATAGCTTACTCTATGGTTGATTCACTCAGAATTTTTATATAGTTGTGGTAGTTTGACTAGATGCCCTCCAATATATTCAGTGTTTTATTAGTTTGTAGTTTGGATCTGCAACAACCTGGATTGAGGCAGTTTAGGGTCCAGCCCTAAGGTGTGGTGGTGGGTTTGAGATTTTAAAGAGTGCCTGGAATTCCTGAAGGGTGCTGTGCTGTGTGGCTTTTGGCTTGTGCTTCTCTCTCTTTCTGCTTGGACCTGTGAAGGTAGGCCAGCTTTTTCTGCCATTATGGAACTTCCCCTGGATCTGTAAGCTTAATAAATATTCCTTCCTCCATAACTGTGCTTGGTCTGGAAGTTCATCTCAGTGAACCTGAAGCTGTCTGCTCCAATAGTGTTTGAGGATTGTGTTTCATCAGGATTCTGTAGAGAAACATAACTAGTAGAATGAATTGGTGTTAAAAGGGAATTTATTGCATTAGTTTATGGCACTCCAACGATAGCAGTCTGTAGGCTTGAAAGTCAAGGAAACAAGTAGCTGCTGAGTCCATGTGCCTCAGCATTATCAATCCAGCCCTGAAGTCCCATTCCTGGAGAGGTGTTGGTCTTCAGCACACTTTGGAAAGCTGAAGAAATTTGATTCCAATGCCAACCAAGGATAGACAAACATGACAGTGAATAGTGGGGGGCCATCCAGGTACACAGTGCTTACCAGCGAGTAGCCAGACAGTCAGGTGAAAGGGGGCTGTGTCCTCTTAGAGATTCCCTGCATATAGCCCACCACTGTGAGTGTGTCCCACCCTGGAGGAAGAGCTTCTCCCTTCGGTTAATCCTCCCTGGAAACAACCTCATAAACCCACCCAAGAGGAATGTCTGTAGATTCCTGAGTAGATCAAGTTTGACAACAGAACTTAACTGTCACAGATCGGTTGTGATTATTTTTAAACCATACCCATCCAGCTTCTGGTATTTAACTTAGAAAACTCCATTGAAATAAGAGAAATTAACAATTCTTTATAGTGTCATAGCTTATTGTTTTTGGTGTTGTTGTAGTGGCTGTTGATTTTTAATGTAATCCTTAGGTCTGGCCTCACCTGGTGCATTTATTGACTTATTGCATTGGTTAATGTAAGGATGATGGATTTATTTTTCATATATTCCATAAGAGTAAAACATGTTTGATTATTTTTAAGTAATGAAAACTACTTTCTGTCTGAACAAATCTCTTCTGGTTGCTCAAACTAAATGCAGCACATGAGCACATTTTGTGGACTTGGCTGGATGTGGTGAGTAAGCCTAAGACAAATATCTAGCAGGTATCTCTGGCCATTGTGGGAGTCAGCTTGCCTTGCATTTCTACCATTACTATCCACCTGCTGACACAGGACATAGATCAGTGTGGTTAAACACAGTGATATAATGCAGAAGGGATGAACAAATTCCTCCTGGGTTTTGTACTTAGAAAGTACCAAATGTACTCAGGAAGCATAATGACTGCTCTGCAATTCTGGAAGTTGGAAAAAGTCAATTATTTAAGGCATTTACTTTTATTTATGTCAGAAGAATTTTATTAGGAACATCAGCTTCTAGGCAAAAGCAAAATAAATGAGGTTTTTGGTTTGTTTGTTAATGGACAAACTGATGATGACTTTATATAATTACACAAAATAAAACTTTTAATTATATGAAACACTGTAGTTGTTTATGTTCATTTAAAACAATAAATGCTGAATGATATAGGATCATAAAATGTTGAAAATTAAACTTAAAAGATTATTTTTTTTGTCCGTTTTATTTAAGCCTATGTATATGAAGGTCTTCATTAGAATACACAAGTCCTTCTCCAAAGACATTTCCTGTATTTTAAGAAACCCGTGGATAGGGCTGGCAAGATGGATCTGTGCAAGCATGAGAAACAGAGTTCAGATCCCAGCACCAACACAAATGCCAGGAAAGTGTGGGACCTGCCTGTATTTAATCCAGCACTAGGGAGGCAGAGACAGGGGCATCCCTGAGGCAAGCTAGCTGTTTAGCTGAGCCAAATCAGTGAGCTCTGGGTTCCAGTGGATGATGAGTAAAATATGGTGGAGAGCAATGGAGGAAGACACCCAGTGTCAACGTCTGACTGCCAAGTACTCACATGTGAACATGTACCCACACACGTGTGCTCTCATGTACATGCATACACACATGTACACATACCACACACGTGCATCTGACAAAAATATGCAGAGATGTTTTGTGCTTCAGTTGGCCAATTTTCAATTTAGAAACCTGTGGCAAATTAATAATTGTTGTGCTAACTTTGTTTGACACTAACTTGTACGTGGATTAGACTGGACCATTCCAAAGGGTGTTGGCAGAGTTAAAAGAAACTTAGAACTCAGAAAAAAAAAAAAAAAAAAGGAAAGAAAGTAGTCAGGTGTGGTGGCACACTTCTTTAATCCCAGCACTTGGGAGGCAGATGTAGGAGGATCGTTATGAGTTTGAGAGGTCACCCTGAGACTACATAGTGAATTCCAGGTCAGCCTGGGCTAGAGTGACAACCTATCTCAAAAAGAAAAAACAAAACAAAACAAAACAAACAAACAAACAAAAAAAACACAACTAACAACAACAACAACAAAAAACCCCACAAGTAACAATAAAAGAAAGAATAGCAAAGTAAACTGTAAATGTATGGCATGTTAATGTTAATGACCTAACTGTGGAAATGAAAAGCCCTAAATGTCGGCTGCGGTGGAATGGTAGATGTTAGCTGAGGTATCTAATCCTGGCACTTTTAGAAAAATAGTGTCTGTGCATGTCTGCAATACACTTATGACAATGACAATACTTAGTTTTAGGTTTCTCAAGGACATTTGGAAAACTCTTCTAGAGTCTATATTTACAGTGATAAAAGTTTTAGCAATTAAGGGAAACTTGAAAAATAAGTCCAAATCATCAAGTGGAGGTATGTGACATGACTAATTTGTTTGAAATCTCTCTGACTTTTTAAGGACTTTCTTCATTTGTTGATTATTTTAGACCATGCCGTGATAAGCATTTTTATAAACATTTGATTATATATGTATTACCTACTGTGGTAGTTTGAATGGATGTCCCCCAATATATTCAAGATTTTTTTAAACCCTGTAATTTAGATCTGTAGCCACCTGGCTGGAGGAGGCATCACTGGTCTGATCCTAGGGTCCAGTCCTAAGGGGTGGGGGTGGATTTGAAATTCTAGTCTAAAGATATGCAAAGTGAGCTTTCCTGGCGTGTGCCTACCTGCACTGGCGTGGTTGCTTTTTTTTAATTTTAAATTTATTTATTTCCAAGCACACATACACACACACACACACAGAGAGAGAGAGAGAGAGAGAGAGAGAAGAAAGACAGAGAGAGATTGAGAATGGTTATGCTAAGGGCCTCTAGCAAACGAATTCCAGATGCATGTGTCCCTTGTGCATCTGGCTTATGTAGGTCCTGGGGAATCGAACCTGGGTCCTTTGGCTTCACAGGCAAATGCCTTAACGGCTAAGCCATTTCTCCAGTCCCCTGATTTTGGTTTTTCTCTCTCTCTGCTTGGTCCAGTGAAAGGGAACCAACTTCTGCCATTATGGAACTTCCTCTGGATCTTTCAGCTTCAATAAATCCCTTCTTCCTCCCATACAATGTGTGTGGCCTTAAGGCTCATCTCAGTGACTGAGGCTAACTGCTACATCTACTTTATCTACAGATCTATAATATCTATTTTTAGGCATTCAGTTACCCAAATGATGGAGTTTCTGATTATTGTACCGAAAATGTCCCACTACCAGGGTCAGTGTATGTTTTCTTTCCTAACTTGATTAATGATTTGTTGAAAGTTATATAGGGAAGGACAGTGCTGGGTCTGGAATATGGTCAGCATATCTAATTACTTTGTAATTCATCATTACTGTAGAACCTGATAACTACCGCACGGGAGAAATACCATTCATCCAATGGAATACAGTTTGAGCATATTATCCTTTAGTTCAGTTCAAAGCTAACTGAAGCTGAAAGGCAATTTTTTTAAACTATATTTTCCTGGACATAGTGGGGCACACATGTAATCTCAGCACTGAGGAGATGGAGGCATATGAGTTATGAGCTTAAGATCAGCAGACTACATTAGTGAGACCCTGTCTCAAAATCAAAAACAAAACAAAAAATTTCTAAATCTTTTTATTTGGTCACTGTAGTAGCTAGCCTCATATTGCTGGGATGAACTTCCAACCCAGGCACAGTTTATGGGAGGAAGGGATTTACTGAAACTTGCAGATCCAGGGGAAGTTCCATAACAGTTGGGGGGGGGGGGGGAGGAAGCCACCGAAAGCAAGAGAAAACAAAACAAGAGAAACAGCAGTCAAATAACAAGGAACCCAGGCAGATCTCAGCTTGCTCTCTCTACATACCATAGGCTGGAATTCCAGATCCCCAACCAAACACACCTTAGGGTTGGACTCTGTGATCTGTCCAGAGTGACACTTCCTCTAGCCAAGTGGCTGGAGATCTAATTTACAAGCTTTAATAAACTCCTGAATCTATTGTGCGGGGGGGGGGGGGGGCATCCATTCAAACTACCAGTCACTTTGGGAACATAATGCACCAATAGAAGCACCATATTTGTAAAAGTTGTAGAATCTTTTCTAAACATTTTTCTTAGAATATGATTTTCTTAATAGATGTCTTTCTACCCCCAAGATCTAGGTAGATAGATAGATAGATAGATAGATAGATAGATAGATAGATAGATAGATACTGTTCTTGCCATGTAAGACTTTTTACATTTTTATAAGAAAGAAGTAATTTAGATAGTGTACTTGTAGCTCAACTTTAGCCAATTTTAAGATATGATAAATCATGTAAGGGGAAACATCTCAAATTTCAAGTTGTGAGAACAATCTCTATAATGCTGAAACTTTATGAGAACTCAGCTGACTTACTTCTGATATGTTGTAAAAATGCTGGCGAGAATATTTTGAAATCTTATATACAATAAAATGTCACAAGGTATGGAAGACACTATTACAACTACTGTTACATTGACCCAATCAGAATCACTACTGAAATTAGGGCTTACTGTGTGAATATAAGAACATACTTGAATTAATTTACTGAGTACTATTTCTATGAATAAGTAATAAAAACACAATGCCCAAAAGGTACTCTGGAATGTCACATGTTTTCCCGTCCAGTGATCAAAGTTCAGGGAAGCATCATAGGCTCTGAAATCTCACCATGGCCTTTAGCAAGTCGTTCAGCCACTTTAGATTTTAGTTTCTTAACTGTAGTAAGAGGAAGTGGACTAGAGTGGTCTCCGCCTTCTAATAGATTTTGTGATCATGGTTTGATTTGTAGCCTAATGTGAAAGTGAAAACTGCCAATCTGGAATTCATTAAGAGATATTAATTTTATATGCGCTGAGGAGGGCAATTAAACATCTGGCCCACATTCCTCCTTAGTTTGCCTCAGAGGTTCCTACCTGAGAAGCGGTTTATGTAATCTTCGGATCATTCCACCCAATTAGCTATTTATGCAGCACTTAATATTAGTGCCTGGCTTCCTGACAAGGAAAGAATAAAAAAATCATCTCGCCTTTAAAAAAATCTCTCAGGCAAATTCTAAAGAGATGATCATTTGCAAGTAACTTTTGAATTATTTACTGTTGTGTGCGCTACACTGCAAACTCTTATGCAGTGGAAGTCCAGCTACTGTTTACTGGAGAAATCAAATGCCCTGTAGTTTCTGCCATCTGAACCCAGGAGAGGTGCTCCAGTTCCTTTGGAAGACCTGGCGTGGTAACACATTACCACTGTGCTGGCCTTTAGTCATAGCTTCTGCAGGAGAAGGCAAAAGAACAGGTAGAAATTCATTAAGCAGTAGTAATTGGAGTAGGGAGAATGCTTGAGTTCATATCCCCTGGATCCTCATGAAAATGCCAATGGGTGGTGGTACATACCTGTTTTCACAATACTGGGAAAGTGGAGACATCGAGTCACAGGCACTCCCCCCTGCCACATATACAGACACTACACACACACACACACACACACACACACACACAAGCATATCAATAGAAATTGCCTTAAAATTGAAATGTGAGGGTGTGGCATGAAGCCTATTTAATTACTAATATTTGTAACTTCTTTTTTATTAAGAATATGTTTGCAATCATTTCTTATTGGTGAAATAAATTGGCACTATTGCATTTTGATTGTGGAACAAAAATGTAGAAATATAGAGTCATACATATAAATTGGTTATTAAATTTTAAAATTACTTATGTATATTAAGTATATGTTTATTATATATCTTACAATTTTTAGATTAAAATGATTATAGTCATTTTTGGTATTTAAAATGTTCAGTATAAGGCAGAAAATGGAACAAATAAAACAGGGATGACTTAGTAACTATCCTTAAATCTAGAAACAACCCCTGTGGCTATGAAAGGAGACATCAATTTATTATGTTCTATGAGGGCTTGTGCAGTCAGTATTATGAAGACAAGTATAAAATTACCTCTGTAATTGTATTGCTCTAAGGAATTTGTTTTCAGTATTTTCTGAAAGCCGACAGTGATGGTATAAAGTGAGAGAAGTGTTGTGAGGTACTGAACCATGACTAATTTATTACCTGTAGAAATGCCTTCACATAATAAGGTGTTAATTGCCTTCAGGTGAAACAACTTGTAGTTGGAAAGATAATGTGGTGCTCCTTATCAAAGTGATGGGAGTGTGGAGAGCACTCAGGTTTCCCTGCAGCAGGAGAGCACTTTCTTGCAGCTTATCAGCACTTGGTAATGGACACTTAGCTGTCCCACTAGTAAATGCTATTTGGTCTATCGCCATTGAGGAAAGGCATTTCAATTTCAAAAAGTATCAAAAAAAAATAGTTTTGTTTCATAATGTTTTGACTTGTTGTCTGTTAAAGAGGTATTAGTGCATCCAAGAGTAATATAAATTGTTTACTTAAATGCTTATTATCCTCTTTAGTAAGTCAGTATCAGGGTGCCTACCTTAGATGATGCCAGCATGCTCAGAAAGATGTCAAAAACTTGGGCTGGAGAGATGGCTTAGCAGTTAAGAGCTTACCTGTGAAGCCTAAGGACCCTGATTCAAGGCTTCATCCCCCAGGACCCACATTAGCCAGATGCACAAGGTGGCACACGTGTCTGGAGTTTGTTTGCAGTGGCCGGAGGCCCTGGTGCACCCATTCTCTCTCTCTCTGCCTCTTTTTCTCCCTGTCACTCTCAAATAAATGAAAATAAAAAATTAAAAAATAAAGAAAGAAGGTAAAAACTTGTTGATCATCCTTAGGCCTGCCCATTTCCACAGAGGAGGATGCAAGCTAGGGTTCATGTTTGTAGTGGATAGAACTGAGCGCAGAGGCATAGGATTTCTAGTTGCTGTTAAAATCTGCTGCAACACATTAGCTTGGCTTGTCGCAGGTGCACAGCAGAGATAGCCGGCTAAACCTCTCCTGCATGTGCAGAATGCAGGCGCTATTTTCTCATTTAGGACTCAAGGTCACTCACATGTACTACAAAGTGATCTCATTTAAGATACTACCTTTAGCATTTAAAATAAACCCATATGCTCTAAACCAAAAGAAGTAAATATGAAATTAAACATGTTTAAGCCAAAAAAAATCATTTCAGGTGGTTAGATTCATGACCATTTATCCTTCTGGTCTTCAGAGTTTAGTCTCTAGAATAAAATGCAGAGTTGATATTTACATTTGTATTAGTTCTATTTTGACTTTGTATTAACAGCATTTAATCGATGTAACAATTACCTAATAAAAATAATAGCTGCCAGTTATTAAGCACACATTCTGGCCTGAATATAGCCTTATGTGGATTATATTATTCAACTTTAATAGTAGCTCCATAAAACAACAAATAGTTACTGCCTCAGTTTTGCAGATGAGAAACCCCAAAAATAATATCACATTCCTGGTAGAGAGCTAAAGAGGAATAGAAGTGGCATCAGCTTACAACACACACACACACACACACACACACACACACACACACACAGACACACACACATGCAGGCATGCACATTTTCAGATAAAATACAAATCTAAGTGAGTGCGTGAAAGTTTTCTTCTATAGCCACTTATACCTGTGAAACATATATACCCTTTGTGGAATCAGAGGGAAGTTTAACTGTTCTTTCTTCTTTTTCCTGGGGGAGTCTACTAAATTATAGAATATAATTCATCAATAATATAAAAGACTTACAGAATTCTTACATGTCAACTGACTGTTCTGACTGGTCCTCCTCAAAGTTAAGCCTTCCAGTGGTGAGTTGCTTAACCGGTTAGTACTGACAGAAATTGCTTATTGGAAGCACACGGTTTGCCCCACGGACACTGAAATGTCGTTCGGCTCTGACATCATTCCATTGTTGATGATGTATTATGGGCTGTGAGTCATCACACATTGTTGAGACAATGAAAGACTCTAGATATAAGAAAGAAAGGAATAGCAGCAAAACTCAGTTACATAGTCTATGTATCACTATTAGGTCTGTTCTTGGGCATTTCTGCCTTTAGCTAGTATGGGGGATTTGAAGAGCATTGCAAATTATTGAAATTTAGGGAGCTGGAAATGTCAGATACATTCTTGAAGAAATGTGTGATTCAGTACATCAATTTTTTTTCAAAACAAACCTTTTTCCCCCTTTAAACCTTCCATGTATATATATATTTGGCATATAGGTTAGCTATTAAAATTTTTCCTAATGAAATTAAAACAAAACAATAAAAATTCAATAGGCAGCCTGAAGTACTGACAGAAATTGCTTATTGGAAGCACACGGTTTGCCCCACGGACACTGAAATGTCGTTCGGCTCTGACATCATTCCATTGTTGATGATGTATTATGGGCTGTGAGTCATCACACATTGTTGAGACAATGAAAGACTCTAGATATAAGAAAGAAAGGAATAGCAGCAAAACTCAGTTACATAGTCTATGTATCACTATTAGGTCTGTTCTTGGGCATTTCTGCCTTTAGCTAGTATGGGGGATTTGAAGAGCATTGCAAATTATTGAAATTTAGGGAGCTGGAAATGTCAGATACATTCTTGAAGAAATGTGTGATTCAGTACATCAATTTTTTTTCAAAACAAACCTTTTTCCCCCTTTAAACCTTCCATGTATATATATATTTGGCATATAGGTTAGCTATTAAAATTTTTCCTAATGAAATTAAAACAAAACAATAAAAATTCAATAGGCAGCCTGAAGTGAACAGGGTGGAGGGGAAAATTAACATGGGCAAAGAATGCTGAGGTAGGATGTAAAGGTGTTGACCTTGTCCTTAGCCACTTTGCAAATAATTAGGGGTGGGGGAGGAAGAGGGAGAGAGAAAAGAAGAGAGAGAAAAATTTAGTTTTGGATGATATACAAGGAAAAATAAATGAAACATCGCTGAACTTCTACTATGTGAGAGTTATGTAATATAAAAATTATCATATAATCTGGTTACCTTTTTGTGGGTTCTAACAAATCACTTCATTGTTGGATTAGAATACTGCCTGTATCCTAGGCCTTATCCCACACATTCGTGCTACCATGTTTGCAATGTCTCTCTTCTACCCTCTCATTTGGGAGTCCTTGCAGCCATAGCTCCTGACTCATCCGGCAGCCATCTGTATCCTGGGTGCTAGCTGTATGGCCTCGGGTTGCGTCGCTGCTGTTTTCTTGCACTATTGGGTTTGCCAAGTCATCACTGGGAGCCCCGCAGACAAGCACGTGCTATACTCCTCACTGGGGTGCTGGCTTTGGCTTGCTTCTACTTCAGTGCCAGCTGTCACTAGCTATGTTACTGAGTCTTCTGGAATGTTTTGCACTTCAGTTCCTAGCCTTAGTCCTGCTGTGGAAAATGCTTTCCTGTTCTTTGTGATTTATTCTCTTATCAGAGTGTCTTTGACTTTATGGCTATTTTCTTTTAGTTATATTTGTTTTAAGACCTATACTCCCTCAAATATACACACATCTTTTTCTTTGCTGCTAGGGTACAGAGCCATCAATTTTACCCAGATCAGACCATGAATCACATTTCTCTCTTCAGCTTTAAAAACGTTTTTGTTTTTTGCTTTTTTTTTTTTTTTGCATTCATATGTGTGTGTGTTGTGTGAGTATATGTTGCGTGAGTTTTTGTATGTTTATGTCCACATGCACAAGTGTGCATGTGTGTGGAGGTTGGAGGTTTTAGGTGTCTTGCTCAATTACTCTTCACCTGATTCTTTGAGACAGGGCCTGCAGCTGGCCCTAGAGCTCACCTATCTGGATGGAACTAGCCAGTGAGTTCCAGGGATTCTCTCTGTTACCTCTACTGCATTGGGATTACAGGTCCATGCCTGACTGCCTGACATTTTATGTGGGTGCTGGAATCTAAGATCAGGTCCTGATACTTGCATATCAAGCACTTAATCCACTGAATCATTGCCCCAGCCCCTCGGCCTTTACTTGATGAGTCTAGGTCTTTAGCTTAAATTCTTTTCACCTATGGTGAACTATCTTTAAGTTCTATCCATCCAATTCAGCTCTGTTACCTACTCCAGATTTGCCACCTACCTGCCTTTTACCCTAGTAGCAGTTGACCCATTTAGAAAGTAACCTTATGCACTTGTACCTCGGTAGCAGTGTGACCCATTTAGAAATTAACTTGTGCTTAATTAGCATATTTGGTTGCTTTTGTAACTGTTTTCTCTGAGGTAGGAAGAAGTCTTTCATTAAGTTCCTGTGATAAGATTACAAACTTGGAAAACATGAACATTTTTGCCTATGTCAAACCAAAGAGGAATCTGAGTGTCTGAGATCTGGTTCCTTTTGGTCCTTCAGGGAGACACACAGGCGATTTTTGTGTTTCTAACAGCTTGAGATTCTGATAATTTATAAATATTGGTTAATTAATAACCATTGCCATATAAAGGAAGACAAGGACACAAAGAAGAGTGGGCTTCTGGGTAACAGAAACACAGATGTCCACATTTATCAGGACATGAGTCTGAATATAGTCTGCATGAGCGGTGGGACTGGATGAAGCGTTGTGGTGGGAGGGACTGGAAGAACATAGCAGCATAGCTACAGCTGCGACCTGTCCTAAGTCACTCTGTATCGTAAAATACAGTGTTTTGTTCAAGTATACCTTTATCTGGCTGACTACAATATATATATCATATATACATATACATATATATATATATCATGTATATATGATATATATATCATATACATGTATATAACTTTATTAGAAAGAGAAAAAGAGGCAGAAAGAAAGAGAAGAGAGACAGAGAGAATGGACACACCAGGGCCTCCAGCTACTGTAAACAAATTCCAGGTGCTTTGAATGGGTAGTGGGAAATCAAACTTGGGTCCTTAGACTTTGCAAGCAAGTGCCTTAACCACTGAGCAATCTTTCCAGCCCGGGTGACTCCATTTTCAGTCAGGATGAATCTGCACTTTGTTTGGCACATAACACCACCATCTGTCTGGCACCACTGAAAGGGCACAGGCTGATCAATAACTCATTCTTAAAACTAAAAAGTAAAAGGTGACCAACTGCCCTATAAATTTATTAAAGGAAATTGGAAATGTGAGTATAGGGGTGTATTAAAAATCATATTGGAAAAACCAGGCCTGAGAACTCATAGAACACATCCTTATATGGATCCTGTGATGAGGAGGACACCTAATACGGTGATGGCAATGGATCTACCAACCTGTCATCTGACCTGTCTGTGCAAGTCGAGGAACTGATAGAGAACTTGACTGTGCCAGGAGCTTCAGCTCACAAGGCCAGCTCAAATTGCTATCCATCCATGCACCCATGCGTTTGGTCCTGGTTCTGCATTTCAATTATAAGGCGTCCACAGATATGTACCTTGCTTCTTCAGTTCAACTAAACCTGTGACCTTGAAACTTGGCGCTGCATGGGGGGCCTCCAGGGATTACCCAGAGGGGTTCATCACAGTTATCTCACTCTCTCAGAGATTCTCTTTGCATCTCTAGTAGCCTTTGGCCTCTGCCTCTTGGTAAGACTCACTGAATCCCTTGAACTCTGCATGCAGTCTCTTTGAACCTTTTGCAGCCATTCTGTCACTTACATATATACATACACATATACAGAGATAGATATATTTGCTGTGTGATGAGTAATTTGTGACAGAATTAATAGGTTAAGATTGGAATAAAAGATAGTCTGGGGAGATAGTTCAGCTGTTGAAGCGCTTGCTTTGCAAGTATGAAAACCCAAGTTCAAGAGATAAAATGAGCACTGGGGCTCTGGGCCAAAAGAAACGCTATCTCAAAGGAGGTGGACTGCATTTCTGAAAATGACACCTGAGTTGACATCTGACCTCCACACACATGCACACACATACGCCTGCACACATACACAGGAAAAAAATAATAAAAGCATAAAAAAACCTGTGTTTGTCCCAGCCAGTTATCCAGAGAAACTGGGACTAGTTGGTAAAAGCCAACAAAATTGATGTAGCTTGTGAATTCACTTTATTGTGGAAAGGTGCAAATGTATCCATCCATGTTTCTGCTTATAGTATGTTTGCCTCAGAGAAGGTGGTGATTCTGGGCAGGACTCTTTCAGTGAAGAGCCAGGCTTGGTTTCTTGGGCCTAGAGTTGCTGCTCTGGAAACATAGTAGTGAGCTATAATGCAGTATCCAAGTCATATATGTCATAATGGTATACACTACAATGTCAGCTGGAGACAGGGGGATGCCTGAATACTGCCTTTCTTGGAAGTGGAAGTAGTGGACTACATTTTTGTTTGGTTGCCTTTTGGTCCCCAAATAAGAGGTTTCTTGACTTTCCTCTTAGACTGATAGCTTAAGTCTCAACCTACTACGTAGGTTTCATGTAAAACAGCAAGATGCATGGTACCACTTTCCTCTTCAGTATCAAAGCCCCCAGGCCTCACAGACATTGTGGAATTGGCAGAGATGTGGTGGAGATGTTGGATGTGGTGAGGGAGCACAACCTTTGCTTCCACAGTTTACAGGCACGCTCAGCTCCTTCGGGATCTACTCATTCAGGATCCCTGGTTGAAATCTCATCATGTTCTGTAGGCAATAGCATTCTATTTGTATAGATGCCTGTCGGTTAAGCCATTTTTATGTGGAAATAGTTAATAGAATGTTGGCTAATTAAGAGAATTTGTAATGGTCTAAATTGTGAGTATAATAAAATCATTATAGACAAAAATACATTTGTCTCTGGCAGAGAAAATTTAGCAAGATATTTAAATATAAATATTCAGTCTCAGAGCATCCTCTTTCCTAACACTACTGGGAAAATTTGGTATACTTTTCATGGTCATTTTTCTATATTATACAATCATTCTATTTTACTGTCAGGACAAACATCTCAGAAATTTGGAAACAATTAAAAATTTATTTTATTTTCAAGAATTACTTTGGTCGTCAATAAATTTTGGCTATTGTGTGGTATGAATCAAACATATATTTGTTTTGACCACAGGAAAATAGGAATGTTCCTACATTTTTGTATTGATTTCTACTCTTCAATTTTCAAATTTCATTTCATTTGTTTTTCTTTACTCTGCCACTAAATTAGTTCCCTATTCTGTCAAAGTTATTTTGAAAACTCATATTCCTGTGTCTGTACCTATGCTTCAGCAGCTAAAAGGAATTTAGAAATCAGGAAAATGAGTTGATTTTTATTTGAAGCCCAGTATCGGCTCTTACACATGTTATCCCAGCACTTGGGAACCTGAGACACGAAGGTCACCACAATTTAGAGGCAAACCTGGGCTATAGAGAAGTTCCAGGATATACCATTGCTACGGAGTGATACCCTATCTCAACCAAAAAAAAAAAAAAAAAAAAATTAAATAGAATCTGTGCATTGTGAAGTTCTTCAGGTAGCACTGAACTGAAGATTGCCCAGCACAACAGCTGAGGAGGAAAGGAACTGACAAGGTCTCGCAAGGCTGGGGCAAGAGTATTGCAGGAGCGTCTTGAGTGGAAAGGTGGCACTCAGGCAGCACTGATTTCTTCTCCCAGGTGGCTTCAGCTGGAACTCATGAGCCATGTGTTTGCAAGCAAAGCATCATGGGAACAGGAATGCGACAACCTTCCCATTAAACAATGACTGCTTCTGATAAATCAGTGGAGCCACATGCCATGTTTCTGCCCAGGAGGACCAATAATCCCAGTCAGAGGAGAACTCAAGAGCCTGTTACAGCTATACTGACACCTCGTTTTTAGAACACTCTTGCTCTGTATGTCAAAATCCATGACCCAAAAGTGATAAAGCCCGCTTACCTCATCTGAACTACCAGAACAAGCCCTACTGAACTTTGAGGAAAAGCATGCACCCCACCAATGAAAAGTTATGGTTAAAATTTGATATTTTTTATTCTTTTGATAAAGCTATTAAAAGTATTAGTTGTTAAGCTACATATATACACTCAAATTATTAGCCAGTTTTAGGAATAAATCTTTCTAACGGGATCTGTCCATAAAACAGGACATCCAGAGGACTCCCCTGATGACTGGCTCCTTTCTTGATCATGAAAACTCAGGGGAATCAGCTAGTGTTGCAGTTTCCTATAGCAAATTTTTAAAAGACTTCCCCATGGATCACACTTTATAGTTGACAGAGGGCATAACTGTTTCAAACCTAAACTAAACCTTTGTGCCTATGTCAAGGTAACTTGCCACCAACCTTACTAAGATTTATTAACTGCATTCTGTTTGTTGTTTAAAGAATACCTTAAATCCTAGGAGGGGTTGAGCAAATGTTTCTGACCTAAGCTGTAAGCAGACTGTTTTCCTAGGTCCTTCTGGACAAAATTATTTCTTTGTTCACATTGTCTCAGGGACATTGCTTGTTCCACTTTATCTTTTTTGTTGTTGTTGTTTTTGAGGTAGGGTCTCATTCTTGCCCAGGCTGACCTGGAATTCACTATGTAGTCTCAGGCTGGCCTAGAACTCTCGGCGATCCATCTACCTCTGCCTTCTGAGTGCGGAGATTAAAGGCATGCGCCACCACTCCCGGCCTCCACTTTATCTTCATATCCATGTCCTTTTACTTGTGTATTATCTGTGTTTTAAATATTTTATTTTATTTATTTATTTATTTGACAGAGAAAGAGGGAGGAGAGAGAGAGAATGGGAGCATCAGGGTTTCCAGCCACTGCAAAGAACTTCAGACATGTGCACCCGGTTCTGCATCTGGCTAATGTGGGTCCAGGGGAATAAAACCTGGGTCCTTTGGCTTTGCAGGCAAACACCTTAAACACCACTAAGCCATCCCTCCAGCCCTCATCTGTGTTTCAAAGCAGATTGTAGGTTTTAACAACTAACCAGTTAAATCATTTATTTGTATTAGTTCTTATACTTTCCTGCTAAGTGCTCTCTCAGTAAAATTTCTGTAAAAGGTGAGAAAGGACTCCGTATAAGTTCATGGGACATGAAAGTCAACTTATTTTCATTCAAATTATTATTCTTATTAGTTTTGGTTTTTTGAGGTAGGGTCTCACTCTAGGCCAGGCTGAACTGGAATTCACCATGTAGTCTCAGGGTGGCCTTAAACTCACAGTGATCCTCCAATCCTCTGCCTTCCAAGGGGTGGGATTAAAGGCATGTGCCACCATGCCTGGCTTCATTGAAATGATTTTGTTTTATTCCAATAGCCTCCCTTAGTAATCATTACTATTGGAAAGAATCACACATACATACCTATGCACTCAAACATTAAGCACTGCTTCTCTGCATGCACGTATATAAAACAGCAATGACAATAGCAAAGTCCACAAATTGTTATGACTTTCATTCACCTGCCTTGTAGAAATCAAAATTACTATAGACAGGAAAATATTAAAAATCACTAAGGAATTAGAAAGCAACTGTTCAAAACATAAAGTGACAGTTAAATTATTTTTTGCATATGTGGTACTTGATTTTCATAGATACCAAGTAAAGATTTTTAATTAAGGACCTTTACACAAAGGATACAAAGTCAGGATTTTAGGACATGTGACAAGTTGATTCTAACTTGAGATGAAATAACTGGTAACTAGATAGGAATACAAGTCCAGCATTTATGATCTGTTATGAAGAGTAACATATGGAGTTGATAAATATCAAACCTTCATTGAGGTTTGAAATCATCTCCAGAGACCTTAGAAAAATCATAGCAGACCTTTTGATTTTGAAGGCATCTCAGCACTTTAGATCCATAAAATGCTACAAAGAAGGCTGTAAAATCAATATCAAATCAAAAATCAATATCGGACCTTGTTAATATCTAGGAGAGACTTTGCATCATTCGCCATTAAGACTCTAATGAGGACAAAAGAAAACACCTATATTGTTAACTAGGATGTAATTTGCTTTGGCAATTTCAACAGAATGAATTTTCTTGGAAATCATTCTGTTCTCTGAAAAAAAAAAAAAACCTTTTGATTTTCTTTAATCATTTCTGATGAGAGCTGGAGGACAGCGAGTCAAATTGAGGGAGGAGCTCTTTGTTTCCCACTCAAGTTACCCAAGTAAGGAGTGAAAGCCTGAAATGATTCAACAAAGCCCTGATTGCCACTCGCTTATGCAAACTGGAGTTTTCACATGCCTTGAAATTTGATATTCTGTTTTCAATCTTTCATTTCCAGATTTCCAAGTAACTGTGGGATCACCACACTGAATAGAGGAGCCAGGTCATTCAATTTATAGATAGCATGGATAATAGAGACAGAATGCAAATCAGGATTGGCTGCCGTGTATTTTGAAAAGGTTTCTTATAATTCGTGGCATTATAAGTACCATTGTTATGGGCTTGGTGGCCCACTGCAATTATTGGTGCTCAGGAGGCAGGATGACTATGTGTTTAAGGATCACTGTGAATTTAAGGCCAGATTGGGCTACATAGTCCCTGTCTAGAAAAAAAAAAAAAAAGATCAAAATAAAACTGCATTGTTGGGCTGGAGAGATGGCTTAGCAGTTAAGGCATTTGCCTGCAAAGTCAAAGGATCCCGGTTTGATTCTCCAGGACCCACATAAGCCAGATGCACAAGGGGCGCATGCATCTGGACTTGGTTTGCAGTGGCTGGAGGCCCTAGCATTCCAGTTTTCTCATTCTCTCTCTGCCTCTTTCTCTCCCATCAATAAATAAATAAATAAATAAATGAAATATATTTTAAAAACTACTATATATATATATGTATATGTATATATATATATGTATATAAACTTCCTGTACAGTCACTGTTCTGTGAGGGAGTCTAGCATATATAAGCACAGAAAAACCCCAAAGAAAATATTGATAAAACTAAGCTGTGCTGGCCCAGGCCTAGGCCTATTCTTGCAGCCACTTGGGAGGCTAAGGCAAAATCTACTTTGGTTCTAGAAGCTCACATCCATGGTAGACATAGACAGCATTGGTCAAGAGCTTTCTTACCACAGTGTCTCATAAAGAGATCAAGACAGGAGAGAGATCATGCACATTCTTAAGTTCTTTAGCAAGAACCCATCATAGATGCATACATGCTTATATATACATACATAAACAACATTAATATGTCCACGAAGGTAGACTCATGACCTTAAAACCTCCCAGTAGGCCTCACTTCCCAACACTAATGAGTACTAAGGTCATAACATATCTTTGCTTGGAAGACACATCAGAGCCATAGAAAGTTGATAACAATCTAATATATTAACACAATGGAATACTATTCTAAGTTTTCAAAGAAGGAAATCTTGTCATTTGAAAAAATACAGATGAGCCTGGAAAATACTGTTAAATAAGCTAGGAATAGAAAGGTAAATTCCATATGGTCTCACTTAGCACATCCAGTCCCTAAAGTGTTCACTCATGAGTAGACTGGGAGTTAGCAGAGTTTGGGGAACTGGAACAACGGGGACAATGTTGGTTTAGTATAGCCATTAAGTTCAAGAGACCTGTTACAGATCATGCTGACTACAGTTAACAACAATATAGTACATATCTGCATTACTAGAAGATTTGTTACTGACAGGTGAAGTGTGATGTTTCATTACATTTTACAATTCATATCAGTCCACTTAGGATGCTTGGTTAACCCTTTATCTCAAATATTTATCTAATTGTGATGAGACTGTTCAATTATTTTTTGTTTATTTTTATTTATTTATTTGAGAGCAGCAGACAGAAAGAAGCAGAGAGAGAAGAGAAAGAGAGAGAATGGCATGTCAGGGCCTCCAGCCACTGCAAATGAACTCCAGATGCATGAGCCACCTTGTGCATCTGGCTTATGTGGGTCCTGGGGAATCGAGGCTCAAACCATGGTCCTTAGGCTTCACAGGCAAGCGCTTAGCCACTAAGCCATCTCTTCAGTCCTTTTTAGCTATTTTTAATCATATACTGTTGCTAAAATGATCACTGTTCTATTATAAAGAGCATCAGATTTTCTAGCTGGTTGTTATTTTGGTAACCAATTTCTTCCCACAGTCCTCTCTTCTTTCTCTGAACTCAACTAATAACTGTTCTTCTTTCTACTTTCAGGAGCTCAACTTTTAAAAACTCTACATTTGAGTAAAGTATTCCTATGCCTGGTGTATTTCATTTAACTTTACGATTTCCAGGTCTAGCTATGTTACTACAAATGACAGAATTTCATACTTTTGTTATAGCTGAATAGTATTCCATTGTGTTTGTGCATAGCATTTAATTTATCCAACCATTGATTTCACCTGGTAGCTATTTTGATTTCCTGTTGCATCAAATATGGGAATATAGGTATCTCTTTGTTGTACTATTTTTATTTGAATATCTACCCAGTGATGAGATTACTGACTCACATGGTAGTTTTGTTCCTATTTTTGTGTGTGAAAACTCCTTATTGTTTTCTGTGATGGTTGAATTAGTTTACATTGCCACTAAAAGTACTAAATCATATGCCTTCTCCACACCTTTTCCAGCATCTGCCAGTGCTCTTTCTGATTACAGCCGCTCTAACCGCTGTGTTGCTTTGGTTTGCACTCCTGGGATGTTCTGCATTCTTCCACATGCTTACTGGTCATTTGTGATGAAACATTTTTTGTCCATTTTTAAATTATTTATTTATTTACTTATTTGAGAAGAGAGGGAAGGAGACAGAGGAGAAAGAGAGAGAAAGAGCACACCAGAGCCTGTTGCTATTATTAAACAAACTACAAACACAATGTGCCATACTGTGCATCTGGCTTTATGTGAGTACAGGGAATTAAACCTGGGCTATCAGGCTGTGAAGGCAAGCCATCAACAGAACCTTCTATCCATTTTTGATTTGTCCATATTAGATTATTGTTTCTTGCTTTATGCTGTTGAGCTGCTTGAGTTCCATATATAGTATGGATATTAATCCCATGTCAGATAAATAGTGTGCAACTGTTTCTTGAAATTCTGCAGGTTATCTACTCCTTCTGTTGATTACATCCTTTGCTGTCTTTCTTAGCCTAAAATAGTAAGTTTGAAGTCATTCATATGTTAATTAACTTGATGTTGCCATTATACAATTTATACACATATCACATACCATATTGCATATTACAAATATGTATTTTTGTTCATTAAAATATTGATTAAGATAACAGACATTAAAAATAATATATGTGGCTCTATTTTTGAAGTTTATGTCCCTTTGTATTTATTTTTGCTGCTATCACTGTTTGTTTTATGTAACTTTATAGAAAATTTAAAAATCAAGCAGGCAGTTTGTTCAGATTTATTCTTTTTGAAAATTGCTGTGGCAATCCGACATTTTCACTTCTACATACAGAATCAGTTAGCTAATTTTGACAAAGTCTGGGAAAATTTTATCAGGATGGTATTGCACCTCTGGATCCATTTGGAGCTCGAGGCTAAAGCTGAAATGCTTCTAAAAAGGTAGCCACACTTTATTGCATTTCAGTGACTGTGAGTAGTTGAGGCAGCAGTGGTAAAGGCTGACAGGTCTAGCAAGGATTTCATCTATATCCATGTCTCTACAATTTTTATAAAGGTAATTTCAACCAAACCTTGTCTACAAACGTCCTTTTAAGAAAGCAGCAACAAAACCAATACCTATTACCCCAGCAGTGAATAATGCAGTGCAATTTGCAACCTCCCAGCCCTCCCACTTTAAAGAGAAACCACACAGAATGCCAATGCTTGTTCTAAAAATTCTGGCTTCAGTGTGCAGACAGGACAGCCTTCAGAAGCACAGGTTACTAGGCCCTGGGGAAGTACCTTCATGGGAACCTCATCCTTTCTGCATGCCTCAGCACCTGCCGATAAGCAGACAAAGGAAGTGTTTCATTGATTTAGATAATAACACATCATAAGAGTTGAAACCACTTTCAAAACTACTTCACTTGGAAAGGTATTTTACCTCTAAAGGAGTTTTCAGAAAGCCTCAGAGGGCAAAATGCACAGAACTCTTAACTACTTGAAATTTTTTTTGACCTTTTAAAGGGCTCATATTTTCCTTCATCTATTTTTGTAAATTTCTCAGTTGTTTTTGCTACTTTTTGGTGTTTAGTGTGTTCCCATGAACACTTTCTGAAAAAAAATTTGTGACTTTCAGTATAAATTGAAGGTAGGAAAGTGGGCTAGAGAGATGGCTCAGAGGTTAAAGGCCTGAGTTGGCAAAGTCTGACAGTCTAGGTTCAGTTCACCAGTCTTCACAGAAAAGCAGCTGCTCTCTCTCTTAAATAAATAAAATATTTAATTTTTTAAAACATGCACAGAAAATTGCTTCATGACTCTACAATTATCACAAAACAATCTAGCATGTATTTTGCACTATAACTGGGATAATCAGTAAAAAACACATTTTCCTTACTAGTGAAATATATATTAGTTTCTATGTTTGAAGCCTGTGCTTGTTTACAGATTGCTCATTATTCTCTGTATTTTTGTATTCTCTACTCTCAATTGAAAAAAAAAATCTCCACTGCTATACTAATATGGTAGAAGTGCTAATTAATTCATTCAAGAAAATATTTTACAGATTTACAACAGGTAAATAGATTTGGGTGCTTACAAAACTTGAATTTTGTGTATGTTTGATTCTCACACAGCTGTCATCCAAGAAATTCAACACAATGTACAGGAGGCTCCAGTGGGAAGATGGTTCAATGGGCCACATGCTCACTGTGCAAGCACGAGCACCCGAGGTCAATCCCTGGCGTGCATGTGAAAGCAGGGCAGAGTGGCATATTGCCTGTAATCCCAGTGCTATGGAAAAGACAGATGGATCCCTGGGGCTCGCTAGCCAGCTCATCAGGCTCAGTTGGTGAGATTAAGGCCAACTCCAGACCCTCTCGCAAAAAGAGGTGGACAAACTACCTGAAGGGAGGAATTGTCCTTGAGCTTCTACATGCACACAAGCATGCACTTGCACATGCATATACACCCTCATACATAAACACACACATATACACCCTCATACATAAACAACATGCATATACACCCTCATACATAAACACACACATATGCACCCTCATACATAAACACATACATATACATCCTCATACACAAACAACTTGCATATACACCCTCATACATAAACACCATGCATATATACCCTCATACATAAACACAGGCATATACACTCTCAAGCATAAACAACATGCATATACACCCTCATACATAAACACAGGCATTTACACTCTCAAGCATAAACAACATGCATATACACCCTCATGCATAAACAGCATGCATATACACCCTCATACATAAACACAGGCATATACACTCTCAAACATAAACAACATGCATATACACACTCATACACAAACAACATGCATATACACCCTCATACATAAACAATATGCATATATATATCCTCATACATAAACACACACATATGTGAAGATGGAAACAGTTTTGTTCATTTTTGAAGTAGATTCTGTAGTTTAGTTGTGCAGTCTAATATCTTTCTGTCTGAGGGTGCTTGACGTTTATTGGTACTGGTCATGGGTCCTCTAGAATCCACTGGCTCTCCTAACCTCTTCCACTCCTAAAGCTTTGCTCTCTTCTCTAGGGTCTACTTCCAGATAAAGAAGATGCAGCTCATCTCTCCTGCATGGAAGCAAAGAAGACTTTTGGAGGCCTTAGCTCATTTTCCTGAATTCTTTCTTACCCAAAAAATACTGTCTGCTAGAATCCATAGATGGATGCAATAGACCAGATGGTGGTATCTGATGTCCCCAGTGTGATGATATTTGGTGACGAGGCCTTTGGGAGTTGAGAGCAGAGTCATTCCAAATAGGAATCCTACCTTTATACAGGAGACCCAAAGTACTCTTTTGCACCTAAGGCACATGAGACTCAATGGACAGGATTCAGGAGCTTAGTCCTCACCTGACAGCACAGCTGCTGCTCAGTCATGGACTTACCAATCCCTCTAGAACTCTGAGAAATACTTGCTATTTGTAAGACACCTGTTCTGCAGGGCTTTTGTAATAGCAGTCTTAACAAACTAAGATGGCTTCTTTGGGATCTGATTTATATAACTTGTCCAAGACATAATCATCTGTTGTTGGTAGTTTTTTTTTTTTTTTTTTGGAGATAAGATCACTCAATGTAGCAACTGCTAGCCTTGAATTCAGTGTGATCCTCCTGCTTCAACGCCTTTTGTGTTGAAATTCCATGTGACAGCCATGATACCTAGTCATGCTCTCTTACCTTGAAAGCTGGTTTAATCATTGGAAGCACCTTGTCTTTATCCCACTCATTTTCAGCCAGTACTCTCTGGGCTTTGTGATCAAATGTGTTCCCATTCAGCCACGAAAGGTTTTGAATCCTTCCCCCTCCCAACAATCACCTAAGCCCTGAGAAACATCAAGAGACACAAAAACACAGAACACAAATGAAAAATAAAAGTCAGCCAATGAAAACCACTTGATCACAAACCCAAATAATACCTACGTACTATTGTACATTTATATATATAAGTAAAGATTTCCTAAGAAAAATGCACATAAGTTAGTTCCTTATGCCACACCTCCACATTCCGTTGCATAATTTTACACAAACTTTGGACCTCCTACTTTGGAGACCAATTGAAGCCACTTTCTGCAGAAACCAAGTGGCCTTGATATCATCATTTATTCAAAATGTGATTATCTTCACTCCACCCTTTCAACTATTATCTAATTTTTATAGCTTCAAAACTGAAACTATATTTGGGGCCCCTACCTAAAGTGCAGTTTACTACCCACCTATGCTAGGATGCAATACACAACCAAATGGGCAAACGTTCCCAACTCTGTTCACTAGCTGATACTAAGGGTACCAGATGAACAGGTAAATTGGCAAGAAGAGTAGACGGATTACATAGTTATCACTTCTAGAACTTGTCTTTCTCTGTGGCACCTGATGCCATGCTTATCAGCTCAGGCATTCTTTGTTCCAAACTGTCATTCACAGTCAAAGTAAATCAAGTACTTAGTAAAAGTGATGGTTCATATGCCATGTACACCTCAAAATGAAATTTGAAATGGGTACATGAAACAAAATAAAACCTATTTGTTCACTGTGGTGGTTTGATTCAGGTGTCTCCTCTAATAAACTTATGTGTTCTGGACACAAAGTTCCCCAACTGGTGGCAATTTGACAATCAGAGTCTCCTGGAGGCAGTGTCTCATTGGGAATAGGCTTATGGGTACTATAGCCAGCTTCCGCTTGCCAGTGTTTAGTACATTCTGCTGCTGATGCTGTCCTCCTGTTGTTGGCCAGGAGGTGATGTCTACCCTCTCTTCTCATGTCATCATTTTCTCCTGCCATCATAGAGCTTCCCCTCAAGTATGTAAGCCAATGTAAGCCAAAATAAACCCTTTCCTCCAAAAGCTGCTCTTGGCTAGGGGTTTTCTGCTAGCAATGAGAAGCTGACTGCAACAGTAAAATTGGTATCAAAAAGTGGGGTTGTTCCTGCTAGAAACTTGACTCTGGCTTCTGGCCTTATGGGACTGATTTGAGATAGAAGTATGGAAGAATTTGAAACTTTGGCCTAAGAGATGCCTTGCAATGCTGTAAATTTAGTTTTCTGGACTATTCTGGTCAGAGTATGAAAGACCAGAATGCACTAAGAAATATGGAGTGTGAATTTTGGCTTATGAGGGTGAGAAACAACTTTGTTGAGACTGGTCTAGAAGTAGTTTGAGTAACGGGCTTACTGCATTCTGCATGCCTGTGTCCTGAAAAATTGTGCAGGCTTGCATTGTATAGGAATGGACTGGTGTGAGCAGAGGGATATGGCACAGAAACAAATAAGATCTTTGGGCCAAAACTGCCCATTCAGATGCAATTGTTGGACCGATTACAACCATTGAAATTATCCCAGCTGGGGCTGGAGAGATGGCTTAGCAGTTAATCGCTTGCTTGTGAAGCCTAAGGACCCCAGTTCCAGGCTCTATTCCCCAGTACCCACGTAAGCCAGATGCACAAGGAGATTGGGCCAGCTGATGTGCACTGGGACAACAGGAAAAATGCAGACTCTTTCAAAGGGGCCTTAATACTGAAGGAGTGTCTTCTTCTTCAAAGTTTGATTTATTCTCCCCTGGATTAACAGATTTGTAGCCCACCTGGTACTATGGAGTATAACAAATGCAGGAAAGAGAGGGCTCATAGAATTTGCAACATGGTTTTGTAGTTTGGAAATGTCCATGGGCAGTGTGAAGCAGGCTTGTTGGATCACCTGCACGGAGGCCTGATGGAGCCATGAGGATGAACCATGGGTTGCAGGTGGAGACCCCATGGAGATGATAGGACTATGGGATGGCTGCCAAGGACAGCTGCCGGTACCAGGTAATGTTTTCCTAGACTGTGATTACCCTAGCTGGAAGGGAAGAATTGGAACTCCAGAGACTCATCACTGGTTAGAATAATTGGACTTGCATGGCGGAAGGGATGGCTAAACATCTAAGGCATTTGCCTGCAAAGCCAAAGGATCCAGGTTTGATTCCCCAGGACCCATGTTAGCCAGATGCACAAGGTGGCACATGTGTCTGAAGTTCAGTTGCAATGGCTGGAGGTGCTGGCATGCCCATTCTCTCTCTCCTTCTTTCTCTCTGTCAAATGAATAAATAAATAAGTGAATAAATAAATAAATAAATATATATATTTTTAAAAAAGAATTATCGGACTTGCAGTCTTGTCACTGGCTACGGTTGAGGATTTGGAGCTACAGAGTTAGATGTTTGCCCTATTTAAATCTTATATTTGTTGAATATTTCTTTGCTATGCCCAATGCTATCTTTTGCTGTGTGAATATTTATTCTGTGCCATTTTGGTTTGTTCATTTTATTTTGGTATTATGGCTCAGTTAAAAGACCTTAGACTGTAGGGATATTTGAACAGCATTGAGACTGTTAAAAAAAAAAAAGCTATGGGGACTTTTAAAGCTAGATTGCATGCATTGCATTTTATATTATATATGTTTATCAGCTTATGGGGGTCAGAGATAGAATGTAGTGGTTTGATTCAGGTGTTTCTATAAATTAGGTGTTCTAAATGCTAAGTCCCTAGCTCGTGGCAATTTGGGAATTGGAGGCTCGTAGAGGTGATGCGTTGTTGGGGCAGGCTTTTGTTGTTATAGCCAGCTGTCCTGTTGCTGTTGTCTACCTGATTTTGTCCAGGAGGTGATGCCCATCCTGTGCGCTTGCCTTTGTTTTATTCTGCCACCATGGAGCTTTCCCTTGAGTTTGTAATCCAAAATGAACTCTTTCCTACCATAGGCTTCTCTTGGTCAGGTGTTTTCTGCCAGCAAGGTGAACCTGGCTACAATCTTCAGACATTCATTACTCCGCAGTGAATTTTAGTGATTGTCTTTCAGGGGGGGAACTGCTATCTTTTGAATGAACTCTTTTACCTTAGGTTGGTTTGTCACTTCAGAATTCAGAATGCTTTCTTACCAGAAAAAAAAAAAAATCATGTTTTTCCAAGAGTCCTTCAATAATCTCATAGCTGCATCTGGTATTCTAAAGAGGTAGTAACTGCTAGTTTTGTTTTTTTGTTTAAGTTTGTAGTCTAAAAATACACCTGGTAATATGATTCACCAGCCACTAGGCATTTCACACAAAGAGACAGGATTGTTCTGGGCCACAAAAATCTGGTTTTAAGGGGGTGCTGTCTGGTTTCACAGCCTCAACTCCCATCTCTTTTCACTGAAGTCTTTTCAAGGGCACCGCTGTGCAGTTTTACACAATACAGTGAGATGTGGTTTTGTGCAGAACTTAGGACAAGGTGGAGGGGGCAGGGAGAAGAAAACTTCCCTTTAGTAAATTGGCAGAAAAACATTTCTAAAGGTTACATACCACCCACACATTCCTCTCAAATGATCAAAGGCTCCCAAGAGGTCACGGTAGGAGAGAGGAAGAGAGAGCCTGGAAGAAATTTTTCTTTAATTCCCTGAATTGCAACTCTTGCTAAATAAAGGACATTAGGTCTTAAAAATAATCCTCTGCCTGGTTCTGGATCGAAGGGAATAAACAGTACATTGAGTTAGGGGGCTAACATTGCTGAAGTAAATGAAGCCCCCTTTACTGTACCTTGTTCCAAATTCAACAGCTTTGCTCATCAAGTTATTTTTTGTATGTGTGCTTGCTGACGACTGCTGTACAGTAACTTATCACTGAACTGTCCCCTGGCCTCAAGAAATCTTCAAGCATTATTCGTATTACTTTTGGTATTAATTTTCCTTAGGTTTTATTTCCATGGTGCCCTTTACTTCCTGGTTTTACCAGAATACACCAAACTTGTTTTCTTGGTATTTTTGTCCCATCCCAAAGCAGGAAGTATTCAACATTTAAAGAAATGTGTTTGGGCATGATTTCCTTTTCCACTGGCACCTTATCACATGCTGTCTTTTGGGTTGGCCCGGGGTCTCGGATTCCTTGGGTCATTCCTTGAACCTTGGTTCTAACCCTTAGCTCATTTTTGCCAAGTCAAGGGGCATGCTGTATTGGTAATCATCTCCCAGTACATACCACCACAGTTTAAACTTATCAATGCCCATTTTATTTGTTGGCTGGCTTCACCCAAATGTTATAATCCCCTCAAGGGAAAATACTGTCTTCCACATCTTTGTATCCCTACCTCCTAGCAAACTATCTGTCAGGTAATGGATACTCAATAAATATTTGTTGAATGAATTAATAGATTCTTTTTTTTTTAATTTGTAAAGCTTCAGGCTTAAATCTATGAGGATTTTTTTTTTTCTTTTACACTCTACCAGGTGCAAGTGGCTGGAGTCCAGGCATATTTTTTTCCTGGTTGTTTAATCCCTCTTTGCCATGTGTTTGCCCTACTTTCCTTCCCCTGTCCCTGTTGCCTTGGTCCACATACAAACAGAAGACTTCTGTCAGAATACAGAGGAAAGATATGACAAAAATCTTTGAAGACGCTTCAAGTTTTCAGTTAAAGGGAATTTTGCAACAGGTTTGTGCTTGTCTCTAATAAATATTCTTGGATTGCTTAAAGCATCTGATAACTTGTTTATTTCTAGTATTTTATGGGTGATATTCTAGCCAATATATTCTCTGCTGACTTTTCCATTGATTTCCAATGTCCAAGTTGTCTCTGACACTGTGACATTATTTTATTCATGCAGAATCTGTTCTTGACCTCTTCTGCAGGGTGTACCCTATAGTGTGGAAAGGTATTGTAAGCATGCCAATTTCTGGCCTGCACTTTTGAGACACACTTCCTATGGAGTCAGAGAGTCCTTTCCAGAGTATGGCCAGGGGATCTGAACCTTGAGTCTCATGTATTCTCTCAAATAAATCTCTGTACATACTTTAAGTCAGGCCATATTCCTGGTATGCACTGCCAGAAAGTCACCTGAGTATATTTGGGACCTAGTATTTCCACTAAAACAGAATAACAACCTGATATTCAAAGCTAAAAATCCTAGGGGCCTCTAGCAGTTTGGTATATTCTACTCAGGCTCTCTCCTGCAGTCATGATGTGGTCTGAACAAAAATAAGCCTGAATGTTGTCCTTATCAATAGGACTCAGATCTAGGGCTGTGTCACATCATCCCATCTAATTCTGCTATTCTTCCCTTCACAAGGTATCCTAGCCCATTGTCTCAATATGTTGAGAAGGGCTGTTCTACCTTCACTCTGACCCCAGAAAATGAGCATATGTGTAAGGCCATTTGACCACCTTTGTAGTAGTGGTATTGGTGATGGGTGAACCAGCATCCTACAGTTCCTCCAGTGGCTCAGTTTAAGTGCAGCTAAGGGACTTTGTTATTTTTCTGATAATTAAAAAAAAACATGTTTCAACCTAGAAATATAACTATGTTCTTATATGTCTTCAAATGAAGAAGAGACAATAAGGTTATGAAGATATGTCATGAAGGGTAAACCATGCCACATCTCTAGGAACCTGAGCCAAGTGTGATATACATTGTGATTCTTTCCAATGATCTTCCTTCCCACCCGTAACCTGATTCAGGGGTCATATATTAGAAGAACTATAAGAAGATTGATGAATGGTGAAGAAAAGTGAGTCACATGTACATATCATGCCATTTGATAGAGAGTGCATGGAAGGGTTAGGGCAGTGATGCAATTCATGTTTGAGATTGAAAAAGTATAATGAGGAGGGTCTGTGAATTGCTTGTAACAGATTAATCTGGCATAGCTGATTAGAATGCCGCTTAGTAGCCAAGTGAATCAGGATTCCTGGCATCTGTCCCAGTGTTTAGTATAGACATCTAGAATTGCGTGCTGGGTTCTGCACAGCTCCCACCTCAGGAATTTGTGGATGTGGACCTAGAAGCACCAATGTATACAAGATAGAGAGAGAGTCCACTTAGTACATAGCAGAGGGATTCTCTAAGGAGAAGGCTCACAGGGAAATAATCAAAGGAGAGTGAAAACTAGGCTGTTATCACGACTATGGAGTAGATATGGGAAGAGTTGGGACTAAAGGCTGGACATCTGAAATCCTACCCATGTCATAGAAAGATTGGCATGTGTTTTTCGTCTTAAGTTGATTGCCCAAATGTGGAACAGCCAGGAGGCAGGTGAGGATATAAAAATTATCAAGGGTCAAATATTAAAAACATAGTCACCTCTATTGTAGCCTGAGTTGTATGTTTTAGGAAACCTCTAAACGAACTCATTTGCATTGTTAAATTTGATTGCCAATGGATTTTGAGTTTCTCTGATGTTTGTGTGCCTCTGCTGTCTTCATTCTCTGTCCTGCTATAAGAGAGCCTTCTATCTCTATTTCTTAGCTGGATCCACAATTGTCTGGGTCACCTTAAGATTGCTCCAGGAGGGCAGTCTGCTCCAGATTCCCACAAACCTGGGCTGAGCTGAACCCTTGCTGCCATCTGATCATTGACAGAAAGGACGGTGTACTTCACTGCAGAAACACCCAGCCAGCCCTCCTCGCCACTGAACTGAATTGTGTGATAATGATCACCATCTAATGGTTCCCCCTTACATTTCTTTTTAAAGTCCAAGTTTGCTCTCTGTTTTTCCATTGCAGTGGAATGATTTAATAGGGAGATCTGAGACAGCCTTTTATTTGTTCTCACAGTGACAAAGTTACTAGAATGTTTTATTTTCAGATAAACTACCTGAACTAAGTTTTCTCCTCGGTTCAATTCGGACCTTCCTCTGGCTCCTGCTTCACCCTCTGGTGCTGACTGTTGCTCTGCTGAGTGCTGGGAATGTCTTTGGGGTGATAAAAAGCAGCTGTCAGTGCAGAGGATGCTGCAAGATAGTCTTATGTGAGAGAACGGTGATGCTCTTTGACAGAAATCTGCCTTACTAGAGAAAATAAAAGCAACTAATGAATATTTGGATAACCCTATCTTTACTTATCAGGGCTAGTTGTTTGGAAAATTACAAATGTGGCACACTGGCATTGGTTTTTTGTATTAGCCAACAGAAACTTTAAAGGGTGAGAAAATTAAAGCAGTCAGAAATTTCTTTAAAGTTCTAAGGTGGGCAATAAAAAATTTAAGCAGCATGTAGCTGTTTCCCATCTCAGCTGGGTGCACTGTGATTTACAGGAGAAGTGCTGGGTCTGGTCAGTGGTGCCTGTGGGACTCTTCACATGACTTTCTCTTTACAGACTTTAAACTCCAGTGATCTAATTGGACATTTACTGTAGGGGGTAGCCGTTCCAACATCACACTTGTGAATGTTTAACCAAAACCTTATGGAGTTTGGAGACCAGAATTTTGTATGAATATATTCTTCCCTTGTATTTCTTATTTCTGTAAAGTGTTTTGAAGCCGTGTTCCTCAGAGCTCCTAAGGAGAGGGTTGGAGGTCTATGGATTGGCTCCACCAACTTTGATGTCTTGGGTGATCAAGTAAATATCAGGTTGGGAACAGGATGGTTTTTACTAAAGAAAGAGAAAAGTAAGAGCAAAGGAAGATCGGCAAAGAAGAAACACATGGAAACTATATCATGGATGGGCTCCAATAGCAGTTCTGTGGGAACCTCCTATGGACTAGGAATTAGCTTGAATTGGCCATCTTCTCAATGTCCGATATTTTCACATTAGTACACTCCAACATATTCCTAACCTTGTACATGTACTGGTATCAACACAGAAAAGATAGATTTAACATCAAGTATTAGAAAGCCTCCTTGGGAGATGGGGGGGTCAGAAGTAATATACAAAGCCCACATGACGAGTCTGAAGCGAGGAGTCCAGAGAGTGCTCTGCAACTCTGTGTTATATAGTAGACCCAATACAAAGCCTTTCCTGCACTTAAAGATGAAGTATACATGAGAAAATGATACTGCAAAGGTTCTGGAAGTGGGGGGGGGGGTGCTTAGCACAAAGGTTGTGTATGTAAGGAAGGAGTAGTTTTTTTGCAGATACAAGTAAAGATAAGGTTATTTTGGTCAAATGGAATGCAAGACAGAGGCTCAATCCCTAAAGCTGGTGGAGTGTCAAAGGTTGAGTGGAAAGAACATAAAGATAGAAGGTGATGCAGGTAGGATCACATGGGGATTGTGTTGCTAAAGTTATGAAAGGACAGAGCCTGCTTCATGCTAGTGCTAATGAGCCACATTTGGCCACTTGTTCCTACTAAACCAATTGAGCAAATACTAGTGAAAAACATAAAATGCAAATATGTTCAATGGTATTGGGCCCAGCTTTTCATGCCGGGTAGTCTGACAAGTTGTCTGAACTACCTGGAATCTGTTTCTCAGAAGCAGACATGTTCTTCCTCTGGCTGGTACCACCTTCAGCCTTGTTTTTCACATAGCATGGAATTCTGGATGGGGCAGAGGTTCAGATTCCAGTTCCTTAAAGTAACTTGTTTCAGGATTCTAGTAGCTGAAGGGAGGGGTATAAGTGTCTTCTTCAAACATCTTTATTTCTGTCAGGTTGGATACATTGACAAGTATGTGATAGTTGTGTGAGATAGTTTTATTCCCTAGCATCATCAAGAAGGAAAAAGAAATCAACTGGATTTTTGATTTTTAGGGAGACTTGTATCCTATCCTTGTACATGCTGAGTTACTGTGGATTAAGCAGGGAGAGATTGCAAGAAGAGAGACCAAAAGCTTTTATTTAAGTTAAAGAGTAGTGTGTAACTGAGGAATGAAAATGTGTCTTTTGATTGGCAAAGTCAGAATTTGTCAAGAGAGATAGGAACTCTAGTCCATCATTAATAATCACAATAAAATTTGTAAAATATTCGATTATTCATTTGATCAGGATGAGTATGTACTTCAAAGATTGCTATAATTGTTACTAATTGCTCTGTGTGCTCTAGATGCATGTGGTTGATAGATATCTACCTTTAACCAAGTTGCATTCATTTTACTGCTATTGCATAAGACTTCCATTTACACACATGCTCATAAGCACTTTTTCTTTCATTACAAATCATGGCTAGAATAAGCATTTGAAACTGCCTTCAGGGGAGGGGGTACTGGGAGTGTAGCACCGTGGTTGTGGACTTCTGAAGAATTCCTGAGGGTGAGGCCATTTACTAGAGACATCTGATACCTGAAAATAAGCTTTTAATATGAAGTTGTTCTTTTAAATGCTGCTATTTCTACAAGTTGATATTTTTACCTAATAATTAGTTCTAACTGGGGTATCTGGCTTTTCCTTATCTCTTCCCCCAAAGGAACACTTGGTAGCCTCCATCTTGCTGGAGGCCAGAAGTGCCAACAGAAGGATCTGGTTTTTCCTGATCTTTCTTTACCTAAAGGAGTTCCTTCCCTAGAAACCAGATGTGAGGATGTACCTGAAACTATGGGGCACCTGGACAGCTGGCATGGGAACTGGACTGACCGGCTCACCCTTCCATCAGTAATGCCTTATTAACTCCAAGGCTGTAACCTTTCATAGTACCCCATTTGGAGGAATCCTCCTGCTGTAGAAGGGCCCTTCTTTATTTCTCTTAAGCTCTATGATATGACATTTCTAATCCTCACACTCTGTGGTCCATAGGCTTCATTCATCCAACTCACAACACAAGAACCTGGAAGCTACTGACTCAGTGGAAGTTTTGTGTGACTATGAGCATCTGCACACTAACTGCTGAGTTAAAAGTTCACACCAGAGCCAAAAAAGTTTCTGTTGCTCTCAGAAAACATCCCATATTACTTTCACATGGATTTCTTTTCTCAGGCTTTCTTTTTCTTTTTTTGGCATGTGCATGTGTGTGTGTGTGCATGTGTGTGTGTGTATGCGTCACAGTGCATGTGTGTGCATGTACATGTGGAGGCCAGAGATCAATTTTGAGTGCCTTCCTCAGTTGCTTTCCAGCTAGCTATTTATTGAGAAATGTCTCTCACTTGAGCTCAGGGCTTACCAATTTGACTAGTCGAGCTCACTAGCTTGCTCCAGAGAGCTCCTGTCTCCACCTCTCAAGGACTGAGAAGACAGGTGAGTCACCGAGCCCACACGACATTTATGTGTGCACCGGGATCAGAACTCAGGTCCTCATACTTGTGTGTGAGGTGCTATATCTACAGAGCCATATGAGTAGCCCAATTTAATCCCATTTGAACATCAACTTGGTAGTGTAATTAAAAGGAGAGTCATCAGGGCTGGAGAGATGGCTTATCAATTAAGCCCTTGCCTGTGAAGCCTAAGGACCCTGGTTCAAGGCTCCATTCCCCAGGACCCACATAAGCCAGATGCACAAAGTAGTGCATGTATCTGGAGTTTGTTTGCAGTGGCTGGAGGCCCTGATGCACCCATTCTCTGTCTCTCTCTCTCTCTCTTTCACCCTCTTTCTCTCTCTCTGCCTGTTGCTCTCAAATAAATAAATAAAAATAAACAAAAAAAGAGAAACATCAAGGGAAGAACTTTTTGATGTCCTGTTGTGCTCTTTCTGTGCTCTGGAAAGACATTCAGTAAAGTATCTATGAAATGTTTATTTGCACCCCTTTAATCTAATCTAGTGCCACACTCCTGTGTTGATATTGTATGGAAAACAAAACTCTCCATTCATTAAAAGCAAACTTCTAACTGACTTCTTCCTTGTAATTTCTCTGTTGGATCTTACTAGCTTCCATGCTTCTCCATAGTGCTTTCTCTTCTTGTCAGAAAAATGAAAAAGTAATTGCTTGTATATATCTGGCTACAACCTCTGCCACATCCATACCAGATCCATCCCCGTCAGTTGTTCAGTGTTATGAAGCCTTATACAAAATGACTTTTCTGAATCTTTGAATGAAAATATTTATTTGGAGAGAGAGAATGAATGGGTACACCAGGGGCTCTTGTTATTGCAAAAGAATACCAGACACATATACCACTTTGTACATCTGGCTTTATATGGGTACTGGGGAATTGAACCTAGGCCAGCAGGCTTTATAAGCAAGCACCATTAACCATGGAACTGTCTCTCCAGTCTTCTTCTTTTCTAAATTTGTGTGTTGTATTGGCTTTTGTAAGCCTCCATATTTCTTGCTGGTTTCCAGGCAGCTCATCTCAAAAGTGACTTTTACCATCCACATCTGAAGATACTTATATGATTCCGATTTATTCTCTAGCAGCAGCAATCCATTGCCCAGCTCCTCAGCCACCTTCAGACTTCTGCTGTGCTTCACTGTAGTCCTTTGCCCAGGCAGCCTCTAGAAGCAGGCTCTTCCTTCTGTTTCTGAATGCAACAACTGCCTAATCTCTCATTATGCATCATTGTCGGCTCAGTTTTCCCAAGGTATTTAGTACTTAGGGGATAGAAAGTCAAAATGGTCTGAAGACAGCACTTATTAAAGTAGGCACAAGGTTTATTGATGACTTTGGTTTTAGAATATCTTCCAAGCAAGGCTGTCTCCTGATACATTCTTCGGAGAAGAGGAGTGAGCTCATAGCCACCTTAACCGCCCACATTCCCTGCTACTACTGAGGTGCCTATGTGCACCTCATCCTCAATATACCCCCATTCTAGAGGATGCTGACCCTTTGTTTTTAAGCCTTCTTGATGCTAGGTGCCATTTCTGGGTCCTTTTCCAAGAATTTAGGATCCAAAGCATCCTTAGAGTCAATGTATCTCTTTACATACAAGAGATAAGATGATAATTTAAGTGGTATTTTTTTTTCTAGGTACTTGGTTCCTCTGTATATTAGCTACTTGTCTCACTGCTATGCCAAAATATCCAACAAAAACAACATAATGGAGGAAAGGTTTATTTTGGTTCACAGTCTGAGGGTATTACACATTGAAGCAGGAAAGACATGCTCAGAGGTGTGTCTCCTAAGTGATGGTGAATCCTGTCAACTTGACAAGATGAATCATGTCTGATGGTTAGTCTTGATCATCAACTTTACTGGATTTTAAATCACCATGGAAACACTCCTCTGGGTATGTCTCGCTCACCCTAAATGCAGGCTGTACCACTCTTTGGGCTGGGGGTTCCTCTGACAGAAGGAAAAGAAAGTGAGCTGAGCACCACCATTCATCTCTCTCAATTTCCTGACTTCCATGTGACCAGTTTCCTCACATTCCTGTCCTCATACCTTCTCTGTCTTGATGGATGGTAGCCCTCAAACTATAAGCCAAAATCAACCTTTTCTTCTCCAAGTGGCTTTTTGTCAGACGTTTGGTCGCAACAATGAGAAAAGCAACAAATATGTTCAGTATGACTGTAAAACTAGAAATTTCTGGTATCCCCATATTTAATTAACAACAGGAATTGACAGGTACCCAGTAAGTATTTGCCTATGAAGCAAATGAATTAATGTTTGTTGGATGATAGCCTCATTATTCTTCCTCCCACATTCCATTTTCTAAATTCCACTGGAAAATGAGTGGGAGAGGAGAATGGAACATTAAGTAGAGGGAGTGTCCAACTTATGCCATTCATTTTCCTGCATAGCACTGTGTCACAAACGGAAGCAAGCACACACACACACACACACACACACACACACACACACACACAATCTCAGCTTTTCAAAGTCCTCTGTTTCCTGGTTTTTAGACATGAAAAGCTTCAGTTATATTATCTTGTGGCTTTAAAGAAGCCCAGTGTGATGTAAGGAAAGAAAACAAGGTCTTATTTTAAGATTTCTAGCCTTAGTGCAAGTTGAAAATCTCCTTACACTTTGGTAGGTAACAAAGATGAGAGAAATCGTTGACTAAGAAAGGGCGGAATACAAGTAAAACCTGTGTTCAAGTGTGTTTTTCTTCTTTCTGCCCTGCTTCTGCTGAGAGCAATGCACTTGAAACAGTGATGACTGTGTTAATTCTCACAGTGGTACAGGCTTTAAACTCTCAAAAGCATGTTCACGCACATTTCTGCTGTAATTCTTGGAATAACACCATGAGCTTTATCTCCTGTCACTCTCCCTCTTAGTGGAGTCACTTGAGCTTGCTGTTCTTGGACTGGGTCGTCAAGCTTCTCCTTGCCTTGAAGCCTTTCACATGTCATCCCTTTGTCTCAGAATGTTTTCGCCACCCCCTTGCTTCCCACCTTCTTTGCTCAAATCTTGTTCCCTAAGGAAATATTGTTTGACCTCTCAATTAAGCTCCATCTCTCTAGTAAGTTTTTTTCTCTGTTCTCTTTACTTTTTCTTCATGTGATTTTTATAAAGTAATTCCATATTATTTATCTGGTTGCTTGCTGTCTCCATATAAATGATAAGCTGAGTGAGTAAGGAAGAGCCAGCAATTAGGTCAAATTGGGAAAATGAGACTCAAATTCATTATATGATTTCTCTGTCTCTACTTAGCCATTCTAAAGAAGCATAAACAGATGGGGAAGGCAGGATGGCAGCTATGATATAATGGCACGGTGATTTCTCACCATTTTTCTTAGGTTATCTCTGTGAAATGTCATTTGTATCCATGTCTAGGTTAGGAAGAGCAGGTTGAAGTGATAAGAGGTACTGGGGGCATTCCAACTTAGCATTTGTTGCTTAGTTTTCTAAATGTTCCTGATATATCTATTCTTTACACAAACAAATGTCAATTGGCATGAAACAGACTTCATTCGACCAATCTAAGGAATCCCCACTGGTTAATTCCATCCGTACACTGTTAGGAAGGCAACGCAGAACTTTCTAAAATGCAGTTTAAACTTCTAGCATTTATTTTGGCAGAATTCCCAAGGATCACAAATCGAGGATGATGCTGTACAATTCAACTTGTCTTGTTACATCTATTTTTGCTTGCATACCTGGAATTACTTCAAAATAAAAGACCATATTGTTGTTTAGGAATATCCAAATATCAATCATTGGATTTGGATGTAATCTATTAGTGGTTGCTGTTGGTATGTGTATTTGTCCTAAGAGTGGGCATTTTCCATGGCAGCTCTCAACAAACACCCTCTAGCTGAGAATGGATTTGCCTAGCATTAAAATCACTAGCCTCAAGGCAGTAGATCTCATCATCTTTCATGCTACCATTAACGACTTGCATTCCTGAGAGATGGAATAAGCCATATGAGTCAAAAGAGCCCCGTCTATTTCTGAACACTGGTGTCATCTTTCAGACCAGAGTTCATGTTTTTATTCAATTGAAGAATATATCTCTAGTATTTAACTGTTAGCTAGAATGTCTTTAAATTTTACCGAAACTATTAAGCACATCCTATTTTTAAGGTCTGTTTCCTTCATCCAACATTTTATTTTTGAAACCTAAGTCTGGGACTATTTACCCAGGTATGTACAATCTAAATTTGCAAGCTAATTTATCCTTAAGTTTTGTGGGGCTTACTACTTTGTGGGGCTTGGGAGTTTCTCTTATAAACTCAGGGCCTTTGGTAGAACATCAGAGTATTAAATATTTAAAATATATATAAATTACCCTAGAAATTTTACGTTATCTACAATGTTTAGAATCTCAAAAATATAGAGTTGGAGTTGAAACATTAATAATAGGCTTTTCAGATGTTAAGAGGAGAGAAGAGAAAATTCTAACTTGGAACCATATGACCTCAGCTATAGGAACTTAGGCTTTTTCAGAGCCTAAGAGGAGTGAACTTGGGTTGCAGCAAAGCTGTAATTGTCAAAAGAGGTGAGGTGGCAGAGAGATGAGAGAAGGACAGATTCTTGCTATTCACTTCATTATTATGTTTAAGTATAACATATACAATTGTATTTAACTTTTTGAATTAAGTATTGCTGTTATAATTGATGAGGTACCTAAGTAAGGAAGCCATGTGATAAGTTGTTCCTCATTGAGTCAGATGTACACCAAGATGCTTTGGGAAGATGATGGAAGGGTTATTCATATAAACGAGGAATGAGAAATTTTACAAAATCTTAAAACATTGTAGGCTCATCTAATGAAGAGATTTGTGGAAACCATGCAAGAAGAAGTCCTCTGATGAGACACAAGAGCCAGGGAAATAGACAGTCCATGGTGATAAGAGCCTTTTTTTCTGGATAGAGGCACAAGAGCACAGTGAGGAGGATGCCTGCTTCAAAACCTAAGGACTTTGGGCAACTTGGTGCCTATTTGTCTTCGCCATGCTAGAAATACGTATAGTGCTTGGAACTGAGTTGAAACCCGATGCATATTTATTAAATGGATAACTAAATGGAGTTATGATCTGGTGGCACTCTAAAACCATTTGGAATGTCTCTAATCAGCTTCCATCCCACTCATTTCAGTGGCTCTTATTGACCTTCTGAAGCCCTGTGCTGTCCTATTTTGATCCTTATTCTTACTTTATGTTTTAAATTTTATTTTGTGTTTCATTATATATCTCTTTACTGAAGAGGTAGAGGTTATCAGCTGGGACACCCTCATAATGTTGTCTTCCCCCTTCCCTACACCTCCATTGATAGGCCATAATTTTTCATTTTCCTTTATTATGTTTAAGAACTCTAATGATGTCACCTTTCAGGGACCTTTTCCATCATTCTCCCTTTTGCCTGGACTTTCAAATTTTCAACAGTCTGAAATTTAATTTCACATCTATTGGAAGATGAGAAGTAAAAGATGAAAAAATAGTATATATTCTAATATTCAACTAAAAGTTGTGGTTGAAAATGTAAACATTTCCACAGGCACATTACTATGTTGAAATGTTATGAAAGAAAAATAAGAGTTTACACAGAGCAATCATGGAATGTCTCTAAGAGATGAGCTTCAGGTAAGATATGCCAAAATAAATAATAAATAAAAGGGTCAGCCATGCAAAGATAATGGGAGACCAGAGATTGAAAAAAATGCTCTGATGTCATAGCTCACATATATAACCCAAGAAAACTGTGGCTGCACGTAGTGGGAGGAGAGTGTGGGACAAGAAGTGTGAGTTAGAAGTTCACTAATAGGCAAGCTCATTAAGTAGGTTAGGGCAAGAAGAACAGGTGAGGAATTTAGATTAAGTGAGACAAGAGTAAGATCCATTTTATGTTGTACTAAAATCATGTGTACTACATCAAGTGGAGTAAGTGGAGAAGGGAAGATAAGGCAGGACAAGAGGTAAGAAGTCAACTTTGGAGATTTTTGAAGTATAGGCTGAGGTGGAGCTTACAAGTGATACACGTTGGTGGTATAGCTTTGCATCGTGATCTCAAAACAGAATGCCAAAAGAAGTCATTGTGGGTTGTTTATTAGTTAACCTAAGCATGAACTATAACACTATAAGCAGAAGCAGCATGAAATGGAAAGAAGAAAGTTAAAGAATGTTAGGAGAATCTGGATACTTGAAAGTCAGATGCCAATGTTGCTTGGTCTGTAGCTGCCCTCTCTTCCCACTCCTTGGTTAAGATGAGAGCATAGGAACTTCTGTCCTGAGAGTTGTAAAAAAAATGTGAATGATCTTCAAAGTGACCCCATTTGTTTACATAGGCACCTTATGTCATAGAATTTCTGCTCTTTTCCCCTTGACTACTCCTTAAATCCCATTCTGTTCAGTAATCCCCAGAGGAGTGAGAGGAGCCAGTAAATGTGAAAATGTACACTTCACAAATTTGGGGCTCTGAGATCACGCTCTTTGGACAGCTCTTTCCTCACATCCCATCATGTGCCAGCCTGTGAATGCCTCCAGAAAGCATTCCACATTCCACTGGAATACAAGATGTATTTCCCATCCATTCTCTATCATCCAGACTCTAAAAGTTATTCTCTTGGAGGCTCCCACTCCACTTGGCCACTAATGATCACAGTGTTATGAGGTGGCCCTCTACCAAACCTTCACTGCCCAGCCCACCTCTATACCTCCCTTACTTTTTACTGATCGAGTGAGAGGAGCCCATCAGTGGTTGATTTTGGTTAGGTTGATCCTTCTTTTCCTGTAAGAGTCTAAGGGAAGTTGCTGGAATCCAGCAGTTCACTACTATTTACTGTTTTAGGATGAAAAAAATGCATAGAATTTATTGATTTTAAATATGAATTTTTCCAGTTCCTGGTAAACAGGACAATTTCCATATGAGCTCCTCTTAGATTTGTTTTATTTCACTTTGTGATTCTCAATCTCAGCTTTAAATACTGGACAACAGGTGAAAATTCTTTTGCTACTCTTATATATTTATAAAAAATATTTAATATTTTTGTTTTTTCTTTTGAGAAAAAGTATATGTGTGTGAGAGAGAGAGAGGGAGAGAAAGAGTGTGAGAGAGAGAAAGAGAGAGAGAGAGGCAGGTAGAGAGGGAGAGCAAAAGAGAGAATGGGCACACCAGGGCCTCCAGCCTCCAAAAATGAACTCCAGACAGATATGTCACCTTGTGAATCTGGTTTACGTGGGTCCTGGGGGATGGAGCCTGGGTTCTTAGGCTTTGCAATTGAGCAACTTAACCACAAAGCCATCCCTCCAGTCCATTTCTGAAATTTTAATGGCTTACAGTGGAGCTTGCATGTTTTAAACATTTATTTGTGTGTATTTTCTGGCCATGAACACTTCTTATTCCATCACCTGCAACATTCCTCTTACCATTAGTTCTCTGACCAGTCATAGCTTTACAGCTATAAATCGGTCACTTTCCAAGGTAGTTCTCAATACCATGAGTATTCACTAAGATGTTTCCAGCCAATGACTACTTGTTTCTGGGGAAAGTATAGTTGTCAGACTCTTTACTTATTCCCATCCAGTTTGTGTGTGTGTGTGTGTGTGTGTGTGTGTGTGTGTGTGTGTGTGTGTGCGTGTGTGTAGAATGTATGTGTGATTGGGGTAAATTTTTTTCCACTCACCTGCCTGTTTCTTTGGGACAAGAGTTTCTGGCTCTACCCAGATCTTCTGATTATTGTTCTCTTTTTCTTTTGGTCAGTGAGTCCCCAGAAATTACTGACATGTATGGCCATGCCTAGCTTTTTAAGTGGGTGCTGGGGAATGAAACTCAGGCCCTCACGCTTGCACAAATGCTCTTAATTGCTGAGCCATTTCTGTAGCCCTGAAATTTACATTTCAAAGAGAAGAAATCATGAATATGTATATATGCATATGTGCACATATATGAAGATCAGCACATGTGAGTTGCATACATATAAGGTATATATTTGTGTACTACCTTAATTGGTTATCACTTTTTCTTTCCTATAGTTTCATCTTCTAGAAGGAAAAAAAAAGTAGAAAAATAGCCCTATGAATGGGATGGTGTTTTGAGTTATAAGGCTGTTTGGATTTTTAAATGACATTGTGAATTAATTCCCCTTATGATTACCTTCTACTGTTTGTCTCAGGCTTCTATCAGACGGGAAAGCACAATAAGTTAGATTTGATTTAAGACCCTAGTATCAACTAAAAATCAATGCATCCTAAGTTAAAGTAATAAATTTGTGAAATGAATTTAGAAAGCCTAAGAGTCTGTTCCCTTTACTAAATCTAGAGATCTTAAAGGGATTCACTTGTCCTCTTGACGAATAAGTGAGTCAGTTTATTGATTTGCAGTTCTCATCTGACTTCTTATGGCACTGTGCTGGCTCTCGTTGGAACATGAGCCACATTGTCTCTTCTTATGTATGCTACCCTCAGAGGGACTTGAGTATGCTTGCTTGAAGACCGAGCACACAAGAAACTTCCATAATTAAGGGAAAAAGCATTAGATTGTTTTAGCATTGAGGGGCTCATGTAAAAATTACTAAAATAAACAACTATATGGCATGGAATATTGTAGAACTGAGTTCTAATATATTTTTGCCTGCAAACATGATGGAATTGAATGGAATAAAAATGTCTTTTAGGGTGGAATAAATAAATTGAAAGAAACCACAGAGCAGCAAGTAGGCAATAAAGTATAAATAGAACAGACCAAGGTCATATTATCTATGTGCATAACTTAATAGAAGCTATTCACATCTGAAAACCTATGTGTGGAAGAGACACTAAAGTAAGTTTGAATTATTTACCTCAAGAGCAGGGGGAAGAATAATTTTATTCACATTCAGAATATTACAAATGAAAATGAAACTTACACTTTGACTATGGGGATGAGACTCACTCAAAGCCATTTGGTTTTGGATGTCACTTTGTTGTATCTATTTGTCAAGATAAAGAGCTGTGTGGGAGCTTTCCATTACACAACCACATTAGCTTGGGGTCAGTTTTATCAAATGAAGCTTTTCCTTCTCTAGTGAGTTGAAGCTTTCAATATATATATATATATATATATATATATATATATATATATATATCTTTGTTTTTGTTCTTTCTTGAGGAATTATTTGCCTCCATTTATGGTGTTTGACAGCACCATCTGCTGATAACCAGTCTTCTTGTAGAATACTGTGTGGGGACTAGGACATCTTGATACTTGGGGAAAGCTGCACAAGACTACCTTCTTTGCTGAAGAGAAAAAAAAGTATGATATAAAAGAAGTGGTTCAAGTTGTGCAGTTGCAGGGATGATTAGAGAGGACATTAAACTTAGAGCTTATATATTCATATGAGAAAATCAAATAAGAGTCACAGATAGCAAATGGCAAAACTAGTACACAGAATTATAAAAGCAACACAACTGTAGTTGCTTAAAGGAATCTAAGTGTGTTTTTCATGCCTACAGAAGAACACTGCAGTATGTAGACAGACTTGGTTCAGGTTCATTCCCCAGCTCTAGCTTACCTTGACTACTCATGGACTCTGACCTGGCACCTTGCATTCTGACCTTGGGCCATACACTCTGCCCATATGCATGTCATAGTCTTCACCAATCAATGAGTGATGACCTCCAGTCATAACCAAAGTCGTCTGAAAATCATTGACTATGTGCATTTATTGTTCAATTAATTTCTTCAGGAAATAGTTGTTGAAAATATTAGCATACAAGACTAACTAAGGTATTATGGTTAGGAGAAAGAAATAAAACACAACTCTTGTCTATTATCAAACATAAATTATATGCAGGGGTTTATTTAACATTATAATTTTAGTACCACATGTTTGATGAATGCAAATTCTTATGACATGTACTAAGAGTTTAGAGAAGAAATTGTTTGTTTTCCATAGGGAGATGTGCCTTAGACTCCTCTTCAGCAGTGCTTGGTTTAGCTACTCAATAAGATTTTATCATGTAGAAATTGCCTGGGTGGAGATATGAGGAAGACTCTCCAAGCAAACGGTCAAAGTCAAAGAAGAAAGTTGCCAGTTGTGTGCACAATACTGACAAGAGGGCATGTGATTTGATATATGGGCTTCATGAAAACAAATGATCACAGATAATACGGGTGAAGTAGCCTGAGGTGGGAACACAGAAGCCTCCTGACATCAGGAGAACTCACAAACAAGAATATCTTGTTGTTGGTAGATACTGAGGCCACACATGTGAATAAGATATAGAATCTGCAGAGAGTTTGATCATATCTAGGGGACAATGAAAAACCCCAGAAAGTTAGAGAGCAATGGAATAACATGGAAGATTATCAACAAGATGACACTGATGATACCATGTAGGATAAATTAGGATGGTAAGAAATGAGCCAGGCCATTGTAGGAGGAGTTGTAATCCTCAACAAGAGAAGCACTGGCACTGGACTTGTGCAATGACATTGAATGGAAACAGGTTGGATAGATTACCCAGTGGCCTTTAAATATTTGGAGTGATAGCTTTCTTAGAGAAATCTGACAAACGCTGTTGTCTCTATCCTCAGAAAGGGAGTCAGTAAGGGCTGGAGAGATGGCTTAGCTGTTGAGGCATTTACCTGCGAATCCTAAGGAACCATGTTCGATTCCCCAGCACCCACCCAAGTCAGATGCCTGGCATGGCGCATGGCCCTGGAGTTCATTTCTAGTGGCTGGAGGCTCTGTTGCACCCATTCTTTCTCTCTATTTCCCTCTTTCTCTCTCTCAAACAAACAAACAAAGGGAGTGAGTATGTGTATAGTGGGGGTTTTTTTGTACAGTTTTAGAGTTAAGTTATACGTGGACCCCAAGTTGACTCAAAAAAGAGCAAAGATTCTGGAGTTGGACTGTAACAAGCCCCATGTAGTAGGGAATTGAAATACCCCTAGGTTTAAGACAGTGTGAGTAGGAGGGATGCCGCAGTGAGAATATCTAGAAAATGAGCTTGCTAAGGACAAAAGTGTTGCCTCAGGCTGTCTCATTTGGCTGGGAGCTGCTCATAATTTGGTGCTTACGTTGCCATTCTTCTGTGCATTCTAGTAAGAAACAACTGCTTTCATTTTAATGGCTGGGATAACAGATACTTTAGGTTTAGTTCACTTAAACACATAAAGACATATTGTAGCATAGGACTCAGTAACCTGGAGATCTCAATCTTATACTTATGCAAATCTTATGTATTTTAGTAACTGGAAGTTCATTTCCTCCATTGGTATTCTATGCATGATAAAAACTATTCAGTATTCATGTGACCGTGCTATAAAATTATATGGAAATTTTAGTACAATTTCAGTAATTAATGACAGCCAATTATAAAGGGTTACAATTATAGCACTCATAGAGACTTACATAGTATATGAAAAATATACAAATAATCAGAGAAATTAATTTCCAATACCTAACTCTCTGATTAATGAAGAAAGCTAATTACCAAGTAATCATAATGTGAAGAATGTTAATCAGTGGTCAAGGTGCAGGAACACTTTATTTTCAGGTAAAACATAGTTTAAAAGACTTAACAAGAATGAAATCATGTATAATATTAAATATAAACTATGTATTAGTATAAGTTTTTGATATAGCAGACATTGGGGTCAACTTTGCAGTTCAAAATTATCAACCACAAGAACTCTGGAGGAAGAAGAGCCTGCCCTGATAAGTTATCCATCCTGGTAATACTCATTTTGCAAATGAAAAGCTGAAATAGATAATCTAACAATTTTCTAAGTTTTCAGTGTCTTTCAGTAGAACTGATGTTATTAGTTTCAGGGAAGCCTTAACTTCACTATTAGGATGACAATGGTTGGTGTTACAAATGGGGCTCCTGTGTAGAATTGATGCTCAAGTGTGATGGGAGGTTCTGTCATGTCTCAGTGAGGACAGAGGCAAAGGCCACATGTTCACATGAACGAACTTTTGTCAATGTAATGGGTGATAAATGAGAAGCATTAGATTCTGTAATCCTAATTTATTTTGATTCCTTTTAGTGATGTATAAAATATTACTATACTTTAACAAGTAGATATACTTTATCAAAATACTTAAAAATAGCTGGGTGTGGTGGCGCGCGCCTTTAATCCCAGTATTTGGGAGGCAGAGGTAGGAGGATTGCCATGAGTTCGAAGCCACGCAGAGACTACAGAGTGATTTCCAGGTCAGCCTGAGCTAGAGTGAGACCCTACCTCGAAAAAGCAAAAAAAAAAAAAAACTTAAAAATATTATAAACCATACTTAATTATCTGTCCATAAATTTTTTTTATAATAAGCAAAAATGAGTCTCTTATTCCTATCCTAGTGAAAAGAGCCCCAACAAAAACATGTTAAGGGCTGGAAAGATGGCTTAGCAGTGAAGACGCCTGCCTGCAAAGCCTGAGGACCCAGGTTTGATTCTCCAGAACTACATAAGCCAGATGCACAAGGCGACACATATGTCTGGAATTCGTTAGCAGTGGCTAGAGGCCCTGCTGTGCCTATCTCTCTCTCTCTCTCCCGTCTTTTAAATAAATAAATAAATTTTTTAAAATGTTAAAATGTATCTTCTAGTCAGACAGATAGTTAATGATTAATCCTGTCAACTTGATTGAATGTGGGGTCATCTAGGAGGCAAATCTCTGGGGTTGTCTGTGAGGGAGTTTATAGATTATGTTGAATTGAGAAGATTCTCCAAAGTGTGGACCATGCCATTCCATGGGCTGGGATCCCAGGCTGAATGAAAAGGAGAAAGGAAGCTGGGCCTGAGCATTAATAGGTCTCTGCTTCCTGACTCTTGATGTAATGTGACCCTCTACTTCATGCTGCCTTCTCCATCCTCTTTGATGGTTGAGGGACTGTAGTCTTGAACTTCAAACCAAAATTAGCCCCTTCTCCCTAAAGTTGTTTTTTGTTGTCAGATATTTCATCACAGCAACAAGGAAAGTATATAATACAGAATAGCCAATTAAGGACTGATGGTACATGGTTTTCTTAGTGGTTATTGGAAAATAGCTAATATGTACATTATTTCTAATAAGTAATCATGTAGCTAAAATCATAAAGCAATAAAGTTTAGGAATCATAAAATTACCTACCTAGGTCAATTCTTACAATACCACTGAGATGTCTTCATTGGTGGTGACAGTTTTCTATTGGTCCCCAGGCTGTTTGTCACAGTCCGCCTAATAGGCTTTATATAAAAAGAAATCATACTTTTCATGGGTAGAAGGGACTCAGAGGTAGTTTTGTTTCAGAATGTTCAATAACCAACTACATTAGAAACACCTGGAGTGTTCATTACAAAGAGAATGCCTGGACTCAACCCTAGATGGACTCAATTTACAAAAGGGCTGTGATAGGTGATGATGTCACCAAAGCTTCCCACGTGATTCTTGTGCCTGGTAAAATTTGAGATCTATTGTTTAGTGGTTCTCCCCGAGCAGCTGCAGCATCACTAGGGGACTTGTTAGAGAAACACATTCTCAGTCCTCACCCCAGAACTGACTTGGGGTTTTTACTGATTGAGAAATTGTGCAGGTAAGGCCTAGCAACTTGTTTTGAAATAGGCCCCCCAGATACTTGGAGAGTAAGCTAAAATGTGAAAACCATTGATTCTGGATAATAATTCCAATTGATTTAGAAAGGAACTAAGGCCAAGGTTGGTAATTGGCTTATTCACTTTAAACATGGGTTAATCAAATGTGAGATGAAGCAAATCAAAGTGGTCCTTTCAGGAAACCAATCCCTGATTTACTTTGAACTTAAAGTGGGCCAGACACATGTTGTAACTTTGTATTTCCCCCGGATTTGTGTGTAAAAAAATAAGGATATAAAAAATAAATTAAAAAAATAGAATGGAGATATAATAGTAGTGGTAAGAGAGGAATGCATTTAAGTTGGTTAAAGATGTTTTCATTTCCTTAAAGATTTTTGAAAGCTGTTTAATAATCTTTACAAACATACAGAATTACTTTTGATATATGTGTAATACTTTGGGGGAAAATATTTGTTTTTAAATCCACAGGATTATTCCTAGCATTGGTGGCATGGAAGAACAATTTATGTAGTTTATTATTAGAAATTAGACCATCAAATGCTCAATATTATTCATGTTTACATAGGAAGTTTATTTAGTAAAATATTTTATGATTGTTAATTCAGAAATTAGAGCTAGAGAAAGAGCTCGCTGGGTTTCTGAGGCATTTTCGGTGCCAACACAGAAGCTGTGACTCAAACAAGTCTTGCTCACCTGCACAGTGAGAGACAAAACCCTAGTCAAGCACGTCACTGCTGAAGCTGGCAGTTTTACGGTGCCACCATCCGGCTCTTCAAAACTGCACTTGGCATTCAATATGCAATAAACCTCGCCAGAGAACCATGGAACCCATTGTGCAAATGCTTTACTTTATGTCTCTTGTTTCTTGCAATCCTCTCAAATTTCTGAGTGTCAATGAATAAAGGTTCCAGGGGAGAGATAGTCCGGCCTTAAGGTCCATATCCTGTCATTGATTTCTATGCAACACTCTCATCGACTTCAATGGGAGTTCCGCACTTGGATCAATGTCAGGATATGGGCCTTGACATTTAGATGTGAAAGTGTTTTAATAGTGGTTGGCAAACTAGTGATGAATTAGGGTGAAAGACACAAAGAATTGGCTGTAAACTTTCAGACCCATAAGCTACCCTTAACTATTAGTAGAGTTAAAAAAAAATAAAGAAGTAGGAATTTGATTAAGTTGATTTTGACCCACAATTGTCTGATGATATGCATTAAAATTTCTGAGCCTATTCAGGGTTTCTTAAGTGTGGGAACATAAGTCTGCAAGTGACAAAAGTTCTTTTTTTTAAATTTTTTTGTTTGTTTATTTATTTATTTGAGAGCGACGGAGAGAAGGAGGTAGAGAGAGAGAGAGAGAGAATGGGCGCGCCAGAGCTTCCAGCCTCTGTAAACGAACTCCAGATGCGTGCGCCCCCTTGTGCATCTGGCTAACGTGGGTCCTGGGTAATTGAGCCTCTAACCGGGGTCCTTAGGCTTCACAGGCAAGCGCTTAACCGCTGAGCCATCTCTCCAGCCCGACAAAATTCTTGAATTAAATTGTACTATGGATCAATGTGTAACAATTTGCCTTCTTGTCTTGACTGGAGTCTCACTGTAGGATTTACCTCCAAGATCTCATGATTCAAGACATTGGCATATTCCTAAGAATTTAACTCAAAGCGCTGAAGTGGAACTTTTCATCCCTCTCTTTAGATCCATGTCAGTTCAAACAGATCAAGAACTGAAACACAGAATTCTGAAACTAAAATGGAGAATTTTAAAACAAATTTTCATTGCCTTTTATGGTAATCAATTCTAAGGGCCTAACAGTCATAACCATTAAAGACATCTTTCAAAAAAGAATCTATATCCACATATACTCAGGTATAGATTATGCATGTGTAGATACTACCTCTTTCCACACCACAGATATGTATGCACATATCCAGTCATTCCGTGGTACCTATGTGGCATTGGTTTCAGGAACCCTTCCCCCCAGTTTCCAAAAGAATGGATGCCAACTACTTTATATCAAATGGAGTAGTGTTTGAATATATACATATTCCTATGTATTTTAAATCATTTCTAGATTGTACCTTTTATCCCATACAATATAAAGGTGTTCTATTGTAAACAGAAAAATGACAAGAAATCAAAGTATGGCCAGGTTGAATTCAGATGTTATCCTTCTGAATGTTTTTCATCTGTGATTTTTGGAACTCAAATATGGATTATTAAATTTAAAAAAATATTCTATTTTTTAATATATTTTATTTATTTATTTATTTGAGAGAGAGAGAGAGAAATAGGCACAGCAGAGCTTCCAGCTACGGCAAACAAACTCCAAATGCATGCGCCCTCTTGTGAATCTGGCTTACGTGGGTCCTGGAGAATTGAACCTGCATCCTTTGGCTTTGCATGCAAAATGCTTTAACTGCTAAGCCATCTCTCCAGCACTAAAAACAAAATATTCTAAACAGTTGTAATGGTATGTGATCACAATTTTCATGTACATGACAGGTTAATTATAATTTCAATTTATGGTATTCTAGGCTAAATGCTGCAGGTCAGTTGGAAGTTTTTTCACTTGCCTCATTTTCTTCTCTCAAAAAGTGATGTGTCATTTGTTTATTAAGGAACTTTACTGAGGGAAAATGCTAGTTTTCCACTATGAGTATTCTGAGAACATCCTGTGACCATGATAGGAAAGCACTTAAGACTGGATTGGGAGCCAAATGTGGCTACACTTCCCAGATTCTCCACTGGATTGAATTACAGGATTAAGTCCCTGTTGTCCAGGAGCTGGTGGGAAGAATGCTGGTTGTTAATGTTTTCTGCATTCTAAGAGATGAGCCAGCTGTAAACATCTCTTTTCCTTTCTGACCTTGATCACAGTCACCTACAACATGATTATCAATTTGAGAGAGGGCTAAACATTTCTCTTTTATTTTCATATGTCAAAATATCACTCCCCACAATCCTCCCATTCATAGAACTCTGTAGTTTAAATTACTGCTAAAGTTATGAGTCAGCTCTTCAAGTTTCTTTTATATTCAAATGTGTAGAAACATGGTTATCTCTAGTACAGATAGTTGTATTTAAAATAAATTATGAGTTTAGGCTTTTGCAGAAAGAATGAAGTATTATTGTAATTCTGTGTTTTAGAGAAAAGACTGCCACTTCTACTTCCATCGTTCTTTTAAATCTCACACTAAACATTTTACATCCTTTCTGCCAAGGTTGTAGAGATTAGTTACTGGAAGAGGACATATGTGGGAAGGGAGGAGGAAGAAAGGCTATGCCAGGAAAAAGCAGGAAAGAGAATATTTTTGTTAATGGAATAGCTGATGAACTCATAATGACAACATTACCTAAATGTGTGTAGAGACTGGAGGAAAATGCTAATGTCAATTTGAGACATAAAATGTAGGCACTGCCAAATGAATGCTTTCCCTCTATATGTAACCAAATAGTTTACTAGTTACTGTCAATCTGTTTTGAAATTCATTTGATTTTTAAAGCAAAAGTTCCTGCATAACTCTTTGCAGAAAGATGGATAGATAAATTCTGACACAGGGCTCTTCTGACTTTGAGAAAGCTAGCTTCCTACTCAGCACTAGTCATTCACCTCAGATCAAAGCCAAATGGGACATTAGTACCTAGAAAAGAAAGATAAACCAAGTAATTGTCATGACACGAACTGTAGGCTAGTCCAAACCATGTTGTAAGAAACAATGGGGGGAGAGTCACCATCTAGACAAAAAGCTAATACTTAGCTTTTTCTTTAGCAATGATGGGTCTCATTAGGCTTTTCAACAGTTGTTACCCAGCCTGAATGTATCATTTCACCCATAAATTAACTTCAAATAAAATGCGATAAAATGATTAAGATGTCTAATATGTTTAGGATCCTCTCATGAAGGAAGCACTAGATTAAGTTAAATACTGCTATACAGCTACACATACACACACACACACACACACACACACACAAACACACGTACATATATATATTTTTAAAAATGCAAGCTTCAGAATAAATTAAACCTGCAAGTATTACTTTTAGGTCTCTAAAGAAATATATACATATATGTATATATTCGTATGTATATTATTTTTACAGAATATCTGTAAACTGAAACTTTAGTTTAAATAACTTTGTTTAAAATACAAAAATGAATATGAAAGGTATTTTTCACAAATTTATGCAGACTTTACTTTTAAATGTATCAATATAAAAATATTTTCAGTCTTTTTAAATATTCTTTGTTTTTGTAAGTGAAGAAACAGCTGAGGGCTTTGCACATTATAGTCATGTAGGACATGTTCTGTTGAATGAGTGTTCACTCACTAGCTATCTGATTCGCTGGCACTTAGTGACTGAGTTAGGGGTTTTTGTCTGATTTTAGTTTGCACTTTCTCGGCTACACACATGGAAAGATTAAGCTTTCTTTTTTTATTTTTTCCTTGTTTCTTCTTCTTTTTTAGTAGCTGATCAGTGTGTAAAGCTTCCTTCAGGGTCAATGCAGACTCAAACTGGTGTCATTTCGAGTGATAATCCGGTGAGATTAACTTCACACAGAAACAGAACAAAATGGAGCAAGTGTATACGTATGCATGTGTACGTATATGGGAATGTGTGTGTGTATGTGGTGAGTACTGTGTGGGAAAGAGAGAAAATGAACTCAATTCTCCACAGTGAAGTCAGATGGCAGCTCACAAGAAAACTTGGTGTTTTTTTTTTTTTTTTTTTTTTTTTTTTTTTTTTTGCTACTAACATCAGAGGCGTTGTGCTCATACAAACCGTGTTACCAGGTTCCATTAGTCCGGGCCCGTAACAATGGGTGGCATTGGCTAAGGAGAGCCCCGCCCAGCCATTTTTTGTGGTGCACAGCTGTGCCTGGAAACACAGCTGTGCTTCCTGTGGGCGCTCCAGCATTTCGCTATGCAGCTGTGAGAGCTGCTAAGAAGACAGCCAGGAGGCAGCTGCAGAGTCTACTGTCTGTGGCAAACTCTTCCTGTCAAGTTGCTGGTAAGTGTGAGACTCTTCTAACCCCATACAGAAAACACATACTGGCATGTACTCTGGAATTGGAAAGAGAAAACAGGCTTACATTTATTGAGCTATTTCAGCTACTTTCATCATGGGTCTCACTTGCTTCTCAAATTATAACTCTGTTAAACAGTCTCCACATTACCATAACCAATTTTCATATGAATGGCCCATCACATCAGTACCATGTGTGTGGTTCTAATTTCATTTGTGGATTGGAAAAATTCCCCTTATTAAGCATTTTACACAAAGTACCAGCTCATATGTCTTTGAAAATTGAAGTATACATTCAATATACTCTATTAAGTTAGAGTGTACCTTTAAATACCCTACCAAATGCTGATTTATCTTTATATGTTTAACATTTTATATTTACACAGTTTTATTTTTTAAATATTTTATTTTATTTTATTTACTTGAGAGAGAGAGAAAAAAAAGAGAATGGGTTGTCAGGACCTCCAGCCACTGAAAATGAACTCCAGATGCACGTGCCATCTTGTGCATCTGGCTTACATGGGTCCTGGGGAATCAAACCTGGGTCCTTAGGTCTCATAGGCAAGCACCTTAACTGCTAAGCCATCTCTCCAGCCCCCACAGTTTTATTTTAATACTAGCTATATCATTAGTTGTCGACATTAACTCCATATGATGCCAAAATTGGTAAATCAACATAAAAAGTATAAGACTCATTCTCTGACTCCATAGACATTGAAGACATGAGCATAAGATGTGGTATTGCACTTTACTGCGTATGCCAGCTAAAGACACAAATACAAAACAGAAGTTAGCAACCATCTTTGTGTTCAAAACATAAAAGATGAAATAAGAAAAGAGTAGGATTTTATTTCAGGTGAATAAAACAAGGAAAGAAAGAGGGAAAGGAAGGACAGAAGGAAGGAAGGAAGGAAGGAAGGAAGGAAGGAAGGAAGGAAGGAAGAAGGGAAGAAAGAAAGAAAACTTTGTGAAATTGACCTAAAAAGGGGAAAGAAAAGTCATGAGAACTGGTAGGAAGGTAAACAAGCTGATCTGTTCAGTCAACAGCCATGGGCCCTGAGACGCAGACATGCACATTAAGGAATGACAGATTCAAGCCAGATAGGTGAGGCATAATGCACAGTTTTAAATGCCTGGTGAGATATTGCATCAGAGACTGTGGAAATTGGAAAATGATACAGGTTTTACACATAATGAAAAATTGGCCTAGGTTTGGAAGGGTGAATTATTTATTCCCCAAACCCACCTTAAATCAAATTCAAAGTAAATACTTGAACAATGTTGAACAACATTTACTGCTGAGTGCAGAGACAGTCCTGAATGTGTGATAAGTAAGGAGTGCTTTCTCAGCATATCTAACACAGTGCATTCCATTGGAGTGTTTGGAGTTCAGATGGAGGTTTTACTCACAGAGGTTCTACAAGGTTTAAGGAAACCAACAGAGTTTGCTGATATATCCACGGGTTAAAAGGAAGCCATTATCTCTGGAGAGTAAGCAGTCAGGGAAAGAAACAAGTTACTGAGCTCTATAGAGAGTTAGAACCAGGAAAGAGGTGCTGAGTAGAGGACTACTCCCCAAGATCCATGCCAGAAGTAAGTGAAAACAGAAATGAGTAGATTACCTCTCTGCCTCCCTGTACTAAGACCATTTGCCAATTAACTTTCTTTTTTTATTTAAAAAACACTTTATTAAAAATTTATATCATCATATTTACCTGGCAGGGGAGATACCATGATCAAGATGGTGGATTTCCCAGGGCTAGGCATATCCATAGCACTTCCTCAAATTTGAGAAAATTGAATTTCCCCAAATGCTGGGAACGTGACTGCATAATTTGTGGTATTGGAAGACTGTATTTGCACTTTTCCCTGAGAGAAAAATGAATTTACATAGTCTCCTTCCCCCTTCTACCTAATCCCCTCTCTTTTCCCAATGAATCCCTCATCTATTTTCAAGTCTTATTTCTTTTTCCTTCCTCCATCTTCCATGACAACATTACAGTCATTGCATGATCATGACGGCAGTGAGCACTTAGGGTCTGCAGGACAGTGTTCCCAAGCACTCCTCCTCATCTTTTGGCTTCAAACACTCTTTCTGCCACCTCTTGCACCATGGACCCTCAGCGTTGGAGGGTGTGATGGGAATGTCTTACTTAGGGCTGAACATTCCACTGTCACATCTCAGCACTTGGGCAAGTTGAGTCTCTACAGAGATCACCACCATCTGAAAAGAGAAACTCCTGTTACCAAAAATTAGAGCAGTACCAATGTATGGGCATAAAAAAATTAGTGGAAATTGGTGGGCACAATATGTCCATGTAGCAAAACAACAGCAGTAGCTTCCCCAGTAACCACAGGCTTTTGAATGACTTTTAGTATCAGGCATGAATTTCCTCCCCTGGAGTAGGCCTCAAATCCAATCTGAGAGAAGTTGGTTACTTCCATTACAGACATGATACTATTGCTACCAACAGCTTTCATTCGCATAGCGGTCCAGAGAGCAAGACAGAGCAGGTGATATATTTTGTAGAGTTCTTTCTCTCAGGGCACAGAGATGGAAGAGAAATGATTCTTGGAGAGCATGGAAAATAGCCCACTATTTTCTTAAATATTTAATATCTTTACTTAATTTACTAAACATAGAGACAAAAATTTTATTTACAATTGAATAATATAAACTAGGTCAATTTTCAAGATTTTATAAATGATGCATGTCTCACTGAGATGCAGTTATGCTTTGGGGGGTGCACCACCACAGTTCTCTAATTATAAGTGTCTTGGCATAACTGTGATTAACGTGAAAGTAGTTCATACATTAACACGAGAAATTCAGAAGACAAAGAAGAATATAATGCAGTATTTGATCTCATTAATAATCAAAGAAATAGATTTAACAAAAGAAAAATGAATAAATCCAGTGTAATTCCATGTTTTTCTTTTTTAAAAAAAATTTGTTTATTTATTTATTTGAGAGCGACAGACAGAAAGAGAAAGAGGCAGAGAGAGAGAGAGAGAGAGAGAGAGAGAGAATGGGCACACCAGAGCTTCCAGCCTCTGTAAATGAACTCCAGATGCGTGCACCCCCTTGTACATCTGGCTAATGTGGGTCCTGGGGAATTGAGCCTCGAACCAGGATCCTTAGGCTTCACAGGCAAGCGCTTAACCACTAAGCCATCTCTCCAGCCCAGTTCCATGTTTTTCTGATCAAACTGGCATGACAAGATGGGACAGAGGTTCTCGGAGTTGGGGTGAGCACATTCCATAACATTGTCCTCTACTGGTCATTAGTGCTCAGAATGTAAAATTAATGCATGCCTCTGCAAGTTGTTTTGGTAAATGATATCAAGCAAATTAACCAAATATGTGTTTCCTTTAATGTGATTTAAAGTGACAGGTATTACAGACAAATAATTACCAGTATATAAATGGTTTAAAATTATGCATATGGGAAAAAGAGATGGCTTAGCAGTTAAAGCCCTTGCCTGCAAAGCCTAAGGACTCAGGTTTGAATCCCCAGTACCCATGTAAGCCAGAGGCACAAATTGGTGCATGTGTCTGAAGTTCGTTTGCAGTGGCTGGAGTCACTGGATAGTCCATTCTCTCTCTCTCTCTCTCTCCCCATAAGTAAATAAAATATTTTTAAATTATGTATACAATATAAAATATGTGATTGTGGGCTGGAGAGGTGGCTTAGTCGTTAAGCGCTGGCCTGTGAAGCCTACGGACCGTAGTTCAAGGTTCAATTCTCCAGGACCCACTTTAGCCAGATGCACAAGGGGGCGCATGCATCTGGAATTCGTTTGCAGTGGCTGGAGACCTTGGCATGCCCATTCTCTCTCTCTCTCTCTCTCTCTCTCTCTCCCTCTCTCTGCCTCTTTCAGTCTGTCTGTCACTCTTAAATAAATAAAAATAAAACAAAATTTTTTAAATATGTGATTGTGACTACGTTGAAGAAACTCTATCAAGTCCCAAGTTAATTGTTTAAGAAATGGAATCATTCTTTATGTCTGTCAATAGAAGAATAGTAGTAAAAGTGTGGCATATGTACAAAAAACAACAAAAAGTGATAAGAAGGGGGAACACTAGGGTTAAAAAGGTATAGTGGAGACAAGGAATTGGGGTAAGAGTATGTGGGGATGTATGAATGTACCTTAAGGTCCTGTGTCACTATGTCACTATATATATGTACGGAGAGAGAGAGAAAAAGAGAACATAGGATCACCAGGGCCTCTTTACCATTGCAAATAAACTACAGATGCATGCACCACTTCGTACATCTGGAGTTATATGGGTGGGCATTGTGGACTCAAATCAGGGCCATCAGGCTTTGCTGGAAAATATCTTTAACCACTGAGCTGAGCTATCTCTCTAACTGAAACCTGGTACTTTTAAGCAATTATATATATATATTTTTGAGGTAGGGTCTCCCTCTAGCCTAGGGTGACCTGGAACTCACTCTGTTGCTTCGTGGTTATCTTGAACTTATGGTGATCTTTCTACCTCTGCCTCCTGAGTGTTGGCATTACAGGCATGCACCAACATACACAGCTAAGCTCATTTTCTCTTGACAAGTTAATTGTCCAAGAAGTACAGAATATGATGTTTTATTTGGCAAGGGAAAGCCGAGAAAAGATGAAAAAATGACCACGGTAACCACCAGAGTGTCAACTTTGGTGCTCTCTGTATGGATTCTTGCAGATGACTTCTTTCTCTCTCTTTTTTTGTTGGTTTGGGATTTTGTAGTTTAGCAAAGGTGTGATCTCATATGCCCTGTTCATGCCCCATTATGATCAAGCCTCTGGAAGATCTTTTATTTCATCTCTCATCATGGTCCCTTCATATATGCTATAGTCTTTACTGACATGATGTTATGACCTTTTACTTCATCTGATATTGTTAAATGCGAGTTGATAATTTGAACAAATTGTTCACACACACACACACACACACACACACACACACACACACACATATGTATATAGAGTTTTTGTTTCATTTGTTAGTTTTGGATTTTTGAGACAGAGTCTTATTACATAGCTCAGACTGGTTTCCAACCTGTAATCCTTCTACCTTAGTCTCCTGAATGCTGATATTACAGGCATCTACCATGATACCAGGCACAAGTACACATATTTTTGGTTTAGGTTAATGATATTCTATAGACTTCATTTCATTTGCTGACTTCTAGAAACCTTAAGCAGGGGCTGGAGAGCTGGCTTAATGGTTAAGACACTTGCCTGTAAAGCCTAAGGACCAATGTTCCATTTCCCAGTACCCCACATAAAGCCAAATGCACAAAGTGGCACATGTATCTGGAATTAATTTGCAGTGGCTAAAGACCCTGGAATACCCATTTTCTTGGTCTCTCTTCGATATCTTCATGCTTGCAAATAAATAACTAAATTGGGAAAATTAAGCGAATTAAGCCCTTTGTTTTTAAGAGCCATTCATGCTGGTGTGTTTTAATCCAGTCACCCATTTCTTACTGCTAGTTAGTGTTGCATTTAAAACTATGTCTTTTAGCCAGATGTGGTGACTCACACCTTTAATCCCAGCACTCTGGACTCTGGAGGCTGAGGTAGGAGGATTTGCTGTGAGTTCGAGACCAGTCTAGGACTACTAATTCCATGTCAGCCTGGGCTAGAGTAAGATCCTACCTTGAAACCACCCCCCCCCCGAAAAAAAAAGAAAAAGAGTGAGAGAAGGAAATATGACTTTTGTCCTTATAAAAACATAATAAAATACCTTTCTAAGATGCTGGAATGACATATGATTTTGCAATTAATCCTTACCTTGAGAGAAAGAGGCTTTTGAATAAGTATACCTTTCAGTTAGAAATTAAGACTTTTTGTTTTCTTTGACAAATCAAAAGGCAGAATTCTAAATTGCTTTGCTCCAGTATTTTATTTTATGGATGGAATCAGCAAAGCCATTAGTTATATACCAAAAAGTTAAATATGGCTTTTCTCAGGAACATTTTTTAATTTGTAACAATAATTATTCAGGGCTCAAAAAACTTTTGCTAATGTGAATTGTGACCTCTGATATTGATTGTACATTTAAATTCGAATGAAAACTGAAATGTGAGACTGCACAGCACATTCGCTGACTGTAAGAGTGATGATGTCATCATGTGTCTTCTGGGGTCTGGAAAATTCAACTTTCTGTTCAAAACAGAGTGAGCCTGCACAATGCAAAAAATGTTGCAATATTGTCATGAAAATTAATATTCTCTCATGGATCTACTAAAATAAGTCTTAGGCAGTCAGAGGATCCCTGAAGCAAGCACTGGGAACCTCAGGCCTAGAGTATTTCATTCTCTTGTGTTAACACAGCTTTCACTGGTTTCTAATCCACATCTCTGAAATCGCACATGCAATGGCCCAGGTCCCCTCAACAGGGATATAATATTGTCTAAGGATTACAGGAATTTTACCATTTTAATCATGTGATGTTAGCCAGTCAGATTTATTTTACCATTGTGACTGCATATGCCTTAAAATTACTGGATCAAACCAAACTTGATCTACAAGTGATGAAAGTAGTTATAGCAAAAATTCAGGAAGTTGGGTAAGACATAGGTGTCTTCCTCCTGCTTATTTTGTTGGCTTAATTATATCAAGTTGCTTTAAAAACCTAAAAATGAAGTCATTTCCTTGATACTGAAACATCATTCTAATTAAAAAGAATAGCAGTATATGGAATTAAATGTTCAGGTTATTGCACCTATGGAAGTTAAAAATGGGCCTTTGGCTAACCCTTACCCTCTACTAAGGAAAGTCCATAGCACCCAGAAGACCCTAATATTGCCGTGTGGGAAAGTAGACTGGATATCTGCTTGTGTTGACATCGCTTGCTGGTTTGGGCATGTGAGGAGACCTGGAGACACAACTCCTCTCCACCTGCAATGCATAAATCGACACTGACAGGACTCACTGAGTGCCTGTGACCACATAGACACCCATGTAAACATTGTTGTGTGGAGACTAGAGACTCACTGAGGCATACTGATCAGCAACTTTTTTTTCATATTTTATTATTTATTTATTTGAGAGAGAGAGAATGGGCACACCAGGGCCTGTAGCCACTGCAAACAAACTCCAGACACATGCAACACTTGTGTATCTGGCTTACATGGGTTCTGAGGAATTGAACATGGGTCCTTAGGCTTCCCAGGCAAGCACCTTAACTGCTAAGCCATCAATCCAGTCCATAGTCAGCAACTCTTACCGGGGGCGGGGGGTGCGGGGGGTGCGGGGGAGGCAGCTCCTAGTTCTGTGACAGACTCCATCTCAAGGCAACATGCAGATGAGTGATAGACAAAGGACACTCAGTGTTCTCCTCTGGCCTCTGTGTGTACACAGGGCATGTGCATCTGAACATGCCACACACGTGCACATACCACGCACACATACTTCACACATAAATGAAAATCAAAAAGAAAGAAAGAGTAATTTTGAAATCTTTATTTACTTTCATGAAAGAGGGAGAGAGAGAGAAAGAGGAGAAAGAGAGAGATGAGACTGGGGGCACTGGACTTCTTGTTGCTGCCACATGCACTCACCACTTTGTGCATCTGGCTTTATGTGGGTACAGGAAAATTGAACCCAGGCCTGTAGGCTTTTCGTGGAAGTGCCTTTAGCCACTGAGCCATCTCCTCAGCACAAGAGAGCACTTTCCTAGGCAGCCGTCACGTTAAGTACATGCTATAGAGCAAAGGGAATAAGGCTGAAGTCTTCCACATTCAAGTCTAAGGGGCTAACCGCCGATGAGCTTGAAAGCCACAGCACTGCACGGAACTCATAGAGGGAAGACAGTCAGCACTGAACTGGCTGCCACATTATCATTGCTTTTAAGTTCTCCACTGACCCGTCTCTTTTTCCATTGCTCCATTCCATCCCTGCGAGAGGCAATCTCTGCAGAGACTTGCGAAACTGTTGGTCATCCCAATACCTACCATTTGCTAGATCCTTGGGATATACCAAGTTCTTAGCCAAGAGTTTATACTACTTATCACCTGTAAGTGAACTCCCAGGACAATGATATGAGGGCACCTCTGCTCGTTCCTCTTTTTCACATATGGCAAAGTGGAAACACTGTTTAAATACCTTACCTAAGGTCATGCAGCCAGTCAGTGGAGGTGCAAGAGATTCAGTGTTTTCCTAGGAGGAGGGTTTGTGTTTTCAACAAGCAATTGCAGAAGCTGAAAGTGTGTGTGTGTGTGTGTGTGTGTGTGTGTGTGTGTGTATGGGGAGGCCAGTAAAAGACAATTGGTGTCCACCTCTCTTGCTGTTCCACCTATTACTGAACGTAGAGCCTTGCACCATTTTTGTGCTCCTGGCTGACCTGCAAGTCCCTGGTATCCCCATCTCTGCCCCGCTCAATGCTCTCAGTGCCAGGGTTACGCACATGTGCAGCCACACTTGGCTTTCTAAGCGGATGCTACAGAAGGACCTCAGGTTGTTCCCTCTCCCTGACTGAGCCACCTCCCCAGCTCCTCAGAGTTTATTGTTGTTTGTTTGGATAGCGAAAAACAAAGGGACTTTCTCCTGTTCCAAGCCAATCACAAAACACTCAGCGCCTCTTCTCTGCACTTATATCAGGAGATGCCATTCACATTCGCCCTGGGACACAGGTGAAGGAGGATTTTGCAAAAACGTCTTAAGACAAGAACTATAAAAGCATTTGCCACACTGTGATTCAGAGTGCAGAACAATAAAGTCCATGTGATACTGGCAGCCCCTCAGAAGTTATTGTACAGGCTTGGGTTTTTATTGGTTTAGGATTGTCCTGGTTTCCATTGTACTTTGCATGCAACATGCATGGCTTCTGTACCAGCCAGCACAGCCTAAGGAAAAGATGGCTCTTTGAAGTGTGAGGTCTTTATAGCTTAAAACAACCCGATGACCACAGAATAAAGAGGATTAAACAGTACAACAGCCTGAGCAGGGAGAACCGCTCATGGTTTGCTTCCGCCACCTTGTGGAATTATAGATAAGTGCATTATCAGTGAGGAGTGCAAAATCATTTTTCCTTATTTTGTTAAAAAAAATTAGAATCAAGGAGTAAGTAGCAAAATACTGTGAAATCATATGCCCAGACATCTGTTTTCTTAGGCAGTACATTACAATCAAGTCCTATCCTGGATCTCCAAAGTATTATATGTTTGCTGTTATCCTTTTTTGATGATACTGTCATTGTAAAACTAGTAAGAATGAAACAATCTCCTCCCTACATTTCCCCTAACTTATATATGTAAACAGTATAACAAGACAATGCAAAGTTATAATATATTTTATAAATTATTCTATGCCTAATATTTTATGTTCAGTGGACAGTGCATCAAAAGGTCAGTTTCTGGGGTTCTGGGCTTTTCATTCTTTGCATTTTCAAAATCAGAGAATATGTGTTAGGGTGATACTTAGCAGCCAAAGTAGAAGCACATGAAATGTGGAAAGGGGGCATCTAGTTGATGCAATGTTACAATTGAAGGATCCAGTTTACTGCTCTATTAATTTGGCTTCAGTTTTGTCAGACTGACTGAAAAAAAATTATGATCTTTACATAAAGAGTTATATCTGCAAGAAATTTTGCTTTCTGGGATACTTCTGGATTTGTAAACATCTTAATTCAGATTCAGAAAAATAGGATCAGGTGACACTTCATTATGAGTCACAAAAATGTCTTTATCCTGAGCAACCTATACTACTCCTATAAGCAAGGATGCTCCTGAGACTGAAAACTATTACATCTGAAACAGGTATCCTTTCATAGAGACCATTAGAGGTAAGTTATAAAGTATTATCTATTTATAATTAGACACCCTATTTACATGGTAGTGGAATTGCTCTTCTCCAAACAGTTTGTCAGAGGTGACGTTTTTATATGATCACAGTGTCCTGTGTGATTTGTTCAGTCAATAAGCCCAAATCTGTTCTGTAGTTTTTCAAGGACTATCCTATGCAGGATCAATTTTTAATCTCATGCTAGGGTTTATTCTGTAAATTTCTCTCTTTTACCAAGTCTTCACTCGTAGAAGAATTAGTAACTGCTTTGATATTCATGTAAATCTAAATTAAGTTACTGAACAAATAAATCATATATTTAAAATTTTTTAAAATGATAAGAATGTGAGGATTATTTTCTCTTTTAAATTGTGGACAATTTAAAACATCATATATAAGAAGTTTTACTAGTCACTTCCATTGCGGCATCAGTGGGTAAGGAGCAACCCAAGGGAAGAGTAGTTTATTTTGGCTTGTAGTTCCAGGGGATACAGTCTACAATCTCGAAGCCGTGGTGATGAAGAATGGACGTAGGATTGGCTGGATAGTTGAGGAGTATCAGGGCTCCAAATGGACAGTTTGTTTTTAATCTCTTGGCTAAAAGCAGTAAATATCCTTGTGCATGGAAGCTGGCATTGGTTCTTTCTTATCTCTTTTCCCCAAAGGAATCCTTGCAGCCTCCACCTAAACTAGAGGTCAAAACTGTTAGAAGGGTCTGATTTTTCCTTATCTCCTTTTCCTTAGAGGAGTTCCCCCTCCTTAGAAACCAGGCTTAAGGCATGCAAGGCACCTATGCACCTGGCGTGAGGACTGGACTGACCAGCTCACCCCCCATCCAGTAAATCCTCCACCCAGAAAATTCCTATAAGAAACCCAGATCAGGGTCATCATGCAGATCACCTGCTCTGGACCCTTCCTGCCTTTCCTCCTCTTGTAAAATAGAACCTTTCTAAACATCACCCTGTATGGTTTGTAGATTCCATTTGTCAAGGTCACAAGACAAGAATCTGGAGGCCACTGACTTAGTGGAAGTTTTATGTGACCTTGACAGCTTGGCACACCAAGTCCTGTGTTAAAAACCCAGTGGAGTACCTAGAATGGCTCTGTCAGTTTCTTAGACATCCTAGATTCCTGTCAGTGGCAGGAGGATGGAACAGCTGGTCACATTCACTCTGCATTCAGAAAGCTGATAATGATGAATGCTGATGCTCAGTTCGCTTTCTCCTCCTTTTTATCCAGTCCCAGTGTGTTAAATGAAATCAATGTGTGTAGACACAGGTCTGTGTCCCCAGGGCCCACAGTGAAGTTTCCAGGTTCTTGTGTCTCTTAACCGTGAATTGTGCCAGAGACACATAGGAAAATAATAGAGATAGTTGGTTATGAAGAAGGAATGTACTACTGAGAATGGGAGTAGGCTAATGAGCTCGACGACATATACACTCAAAAAGCCCTGGACATTTATAGGTAATTTATATAGCATACACCTTTCTTGCATTTGTACATTGCACACATTGCCTGCACATGCTCAGTTGTTACATGTAAGCAACACTAGGAAGGTTTCCACTCTTCCAATTGCCATCACCTCTTTTTATATGTTAATCTTAAGTAGCCCTTGCCAAGACCCCATGCTCCCGAAACACTGGGGATCTCAGCTAATGGAATGAACAGTTAGTGCCACCCACATCTAAGTTGGACTTTTCCACCTCAGCCTTTCTTATACACAGACCCAGAGATTTGTATACAAGGAGATTCTAAATCCAGTCAGGTTGGCAATATAGATTAACTGTCAAAGGTGACATTAAGGGAAAGCAACTGGGGACTGTGTAGGCTTGGGGTTGATTCTGGGCTCCAGCGTTTAGCTTAATGATAACTAGCAATATAATTTTCCTTTTAGAGACTGTATTTTCTCACATGCTTTAGTTTTCTTTCTGTAGAATTGTTGAGAGGTAAAAATGCAATGGCATCAGTAAAGCAGTAATTCCTGTAAAAGGAAGGAGAAGTGGAGGCAAAGGACACAGTCTTACCCTTTAACAGAGTGAAAGACATTGACAGACTGGAATGTATGTGCTGTATGCTTAAAGTCAATGATACCCTCTGGTTTAAAATAGATCTGTACATTAGCTTATATGTAGATATAATAGAGTTAGACAATGCATTTTGAAGACATTCAACAAATTAAACAAATGGTTTATCTCATGTCCCTTTCATTTTACAATATGGTCATCAGATTTATTCTTGTTGGAGGCCCTAGATGTTCTTGATGCAATCTGATGCTTAAACTACACACCTAAGATTATATCTTTGTTTCCTATTTTTCTCCATGTTCCAGTGGAATCCATCAGTGGATGATGTCAACTATATATCCAAACATTGAAAAATTCTTCCACTTCTTTCATTTCTGTTATTGTGTCATTATTTATACTACATCATTAGCTAGGGGTCTTTTCCCCTGCCTCTTATTCTTCACCCCTTTCACCTTTGATTTTACATAGAAAAACCAGGGTGTGTATTTTCCCCCTTTTACCTCTAACTAAAAATTCTTCTATGACCTCAAGTCTCTTTGAAGTATGACAGAAGTGCACATTACTTACTCTGACCTACAAAGTCACTGTCCAGTCTGCCCCTTGAGTTTTTCTGTGGCTCTTTCGCAGGTCTCAGGTCCCCTGTTTGTTGTACTTTTCTAAAAGTATCTTCCACAGTTGAACTCTGCTTCCAGGCCTTTGTGTTGCTAACATCTCTACTGCTGTTAGCATCATTGACTCTTTTCCATGCTTTCCATCATTTTTTTTCATCACTATCTAAGTAAGCTCCATCTAAAATAGTCTTTCTTTCCTCACTCCAACATTAGTTATTCTAGGAAGATCAGTGGTACTTATTGCTACTTAGACATCAGTGGGCTTGAAGATCACTGGGATAAGTTCCTCCCTCATCATTAGCCTGGGGCCACACCTTCTGTGCCTTTGGTTTAAGGAAGGGAAGTTTCACTGTTCCCATGCAAGATTTAAAATACCACCTAGAAACTTCCAGCAAAGATGGTGACTGCCTAGCTGCGCCGCAGATGCCGGGGAAAGAAAGGCAAGACATTAAAGGTTCACTGGATCTTTTAGGGGAGAAAAATCTCCAATAGATTGCCAGTGGGAGGGCACAGAGGGGGAAAAACAGGGAATTGCTGATTCCCTCACAGGCAGGTAACCCACCCCCACCCCCCAAGTAGCCTCCGTATCCATGGCGCCACTGCGCTGATAGATCCCTGCATGTGGAAGCTTAGACTGCTCTGCCCACTCTCTCACTTACTGCTCCAGCTGCCACACATTCAATGAGCCCAAGCCCACAGCAACTGCCACTCAAGCTCAGAATGTGTCTGTCGCTTGCACCAGCTCAGTTGCCATCCCCTACCTGTCTTCCACGCAGGCTGTCTGCCACTGTCCTGTTGCAGTGGAGCACAGACTACTTCCAGGTCCCAGTGTTCCATGCCAGAGTTTGGGTTGCTTCAGTGCTTGGTGCTTCAGTGTCCCTCCTAGCATGAGCACAGGCAGCTTTGGCTCATTACCACGTGAGATCTCAGGCAAATTTGGTGCCCCAGCCAGGCAGTAGATCAGGCGGCTTTGGCAAGTGAGAGCCAAAGCCCAGGCTGCTTGGCAACTGCCTCAGGCTACCTCAGATTCCCATTGTCCTTGAGCACAGGCTGATCCACCCACCTATGTGCCCATACACTGTAATGGGCAGACACAGTGCAAAAGAAATAACATGAAAAATCAAATGCAAGAAAATCCAGTTAGATCACCCAGTCCTACAATGAATATCTCTAATCAAAACATAGAAGAGTCATTAGGATCAGAACACCAAAATGAAGCTATGAGCAATGCAACCCTGATGAAGCTACTGGTAGAACTTGCAGAAAAGCAACAAAGGACCAATAATCATGTGGATGCTGCCATCACTAGACTAGACCTAATAGATAAGAAAATGGAAGGAGTTCAAAGACAGTTAAGAGATTTGAGGGAACGGTGAAAAAAAGAAGACCTCAAAAATCAGCTGGCCATGCTAAATGAAGACATAAAGAAATGCAAGGATGAATTCCAAGAATCATCAAGAAAACCAGAAAATGATGTGAAAAGGGAGCTTGACAGAGGGATGGAAATTATACACAGAAAAGTAATAGAAAATGCAAACCTAATAGAACAAGTCTAAAACTCTCTAGAAGCTCTCAAGAATAGAGTCAGCCATGTGGAGGATAGAAACTCTGATCTGGAAGACAAGATGGAGAAACAGTTCGAGAGTTCAAAAACTTCAGTAAGTTCAAAAGTTTCTGTGAACAGAACATGAGGGAATTGTGGGATACACTTAAATGTCCTAATATCAGGATCACTGGAATACCAGAAGGAGAAGAAATTCAGACCAAAGGCATGGGGAAATTATTTAACAAAATAATTTAAGAAAACTTCCCCAGTCTCTTAAAAGAAAGGCCCATCAAGATACAAGAAGCCAACAGAACTCCAAACAGACTGGACCAAAGGAGAAACTCTCCAAGACATACTGTCATTAAGACTCTAAACATTGGCAAGAAAGAGAAAATCCTAAAAGCAGCTAGGAAAAAACAGCACACAACTTTCAAAGGTAACCCCATCAGAATTACTCCAGACTCAGTGGAAACCCTGAAAGCTAGAAGGGCCTGGAATGAAACACTGCAAAGTCTAAGAACCTATGGCTTCCAACCCAAACTACTCTACCCAGCAAAAGTATCCCTCATAATAGGTGGTGAAAGAAAAAACTTTCCATGACAAAACTCAGCTTTACAATTATATGAACACAAAACCAAACCTACAGAGAGTATTTCAGGAAATTCTCCACAGAGAAGAAACAAATAATCAAACTCAAATGCCTACAAGAAGCAGATCACAATAACCAAACTCAGAGTAGGCACAAAAAACTTCAAAGTCAATGAAAACACCAACCCACATTTACCAACACAATATGGCAGGGATCAAATCAAACCTCACACTCATTACCCTAAATATTAATGGCCTTAATTCACCCATCAAGAGATACAAGCTAACAGCATGGATCAAAAAATTAGACCCCTCAATCTGTTGTCTTCAAGAAACCCACCTCACCTCTAAAGACAGACACCTCCTCAGGGTGAAAGGGTGGAAAACAATATTCTAAGAAAATGGGAATAAAAAACAAGCAAGCATAGCTATATTAATATTGGATAAAATAGACTTCAAACCAAAAATAATAAAAAAAAAAGACAAAGAGGGTCACTTCCTACTTATCAAGGGACCAACCATCAAAAGGATATTACAATCATAAATCTGTATGCACCAAACACAGGGGCACCACAGTTCATAAAACAAAACCTACTTGACAATAAAACAGAAATAACCACCAACACCATCATAGCTGGAGACTTCAATACACCATTATCAGTAATAGACAGATCATCCAAACAGAAACTCAACAGGGAAGTAGGAGAGCTCAATAAAACCATAGATCACTTAGACCTAACGGACATCTACAGGACTTTCCATCCCAAATCCACAGACTACACATTCTTCTCAGCAGCCCATGGAACATTCTCTAAAATAGACCATATACTGGGTCGCAAAGACTGTCTCCACATATTTAGGAAGATTGACATAATTCCCTGCATGATACCAGATCACAATGCTGTATTGCTAAAAATCAACAACAAAAGACCCACCAAGAATTCCAACAGCACCTGGAAACTGAACAGCACACTTTTAAACAATAAATGGATAGTGGATGAAATAGAAAATGAAATTGCAAAATTTCTAGAATTGAATGACAATGAGAACACATCGTACCAAAACTTGAAGGACACAATGAATGTAGTCCCCAGGGGAAAATTCATAGCACTCAATGCCTTCATAAAAAAAAAACAGAGAGATCCCAAATCAAAAACCTAACCATCCACCTAAAGGCACTGGAAAAGCAAGAAAAATCCAACCCAAAAAGCTCCAGAAGGAAAGAAATAATTAAAATCAGAGCAGAAGTTAATGAATTGGAAACCAAGGAAACAATTAAGAAAATTGACAAAACAAAGAGCTGGTTCTTTGAAAAAATAAACAAGATTGACAAACCCCTGTCCAATTTGATCAAGCAAAAAAAAGAGATGCTTCAAATTAACAAAATTCAAAATGAAAAAGGAGAGATCACAACAGACATAAGTGAAATTAGGAGAATCATCAGGACTTATTTCAAAAAACTCTACTCCACAAAACTGGATAATGTGGAGGAGATGGATAAATTCCTGAACATATACCATCTATCAAAGCTAAACTCAGAGCAGATTAATCTCCTCAATGAACCCATCACGCTCATGGAGATTGAAAAGGTAATAAAAACCTCCCCAAAAATAAGAGTCCAGGACCAGATGGCTTCTCAGCTGAATTCTATCAAAGGTTCATGGAAGAACTCAAACCAGTCTTCCTCAAACTGTGCCACACAATTGGAGAACAGGGAAAGCTACCCAACTCCTTTTATGAAGCTAGTATCACCCTAATTCCAAAACCAGACAGAGATGCCACAAAAAAAGAAAACTACTGGCCTATTTCCCTGATGAACTTAGATGCAAAGATCCTGAACAAACTCCTTGCAAAACAAATCCAACAACACATCAAAAGCATCCCACCTTGACCAAGTGGGATTGATCCCAGGAACACAGGGGTGGTTCAACATAGGGAAATCTGCCAATGAAATGCACTACATAAACAAGGTTAAACATAAAAACCACATGATCATTTTGATAGATGCAGAAAATGCCTTTGACAAGATACAACATCCCTTCATGATCAAAACATTGGAGAGAATTGGCATGGTTGGTTCATATCTTAACATAATAAAGGCAATATACAAAGCTCCTAAGACCCAAATAATACTTAATGGAGAGAGACTGGAGGAATTCCCATTAAGATCAGGAACAAGACAGGGTTGTCCACTCTTACCTCTGCTTTTCAATATAGTACTGGAAGTCCTAGCTCAAGCAATAAGACAGGAGAAGGAAATAAAAGGGATACAACTTGGAAAGGAAGAAGTTAAGTTAGCTTTATTCACTGATGACATGACTGTATATGTCAGAGACCCAAGAGACTCCATCCCAAAGCTCCTGAAGGTGATTAACTCCTATAGCAAAGTAGCAGGATACAAAATCAATGCACAAAAATCAGTAGCCTTTCTATATGCAAATGACAAAGATACAGAGAAAGAAATACGTGACATGGTCCCATTTTCAATAGCAACAAAGGAATAAAATACCTTGGAATAACGTTAACCAAGGAAGTGAAAGCTCTATACAACGAAAACATAAAAACACTCAAAAAAGAAATTGAGGAGGACTTGAGAAAATGGAAAGACCTCCCGTGCTCCTGGATAGGCAGAATTAACATTGTGAAGATGGCAGTCCTACCAAAGATTTAATGCAATTCCCATTAAAATCCCTACAGTGTTCTTCACAGAGACAGAAAAAAATGATCTCAAATTTCATATGGAATGGCAGAAGGCCTCGCATATCCAAACGTATCCTCAGCAAAAGAAATCCCTTTGGAGGCATCACCATACCTGATATAAAGCTATATTGCAAAGCCATAGTAATAAAAACAGCACGGTACTAGGCATAAAAACAGGAGTATAGACCAATGGAATAGACTTGAGGACACGGACTTTGTTTCAAGAAACTATAGCTACTTGATATTCAACAAAGGCCCTAACAATATAGGCTGGAAAAAAGACAGCATCTTCAGCAAATGGTGCTGGACAAACTGGATAACCATATGCAGGAAAATGAAACTTGATCCACACATCTCACCACACACAACACTCAAGTCCAAATGGATCAAAGACCTCAATATAAGACCAGAAACTCATCTACTACTGGAAGAAAATATAGGAGAAACTTTCCACGATAAAGGAATGGAAAAAGTCTTCCTGAACAAAACCCCAGTAGCACAGGATCTTAATCAGTCACTCAACCAATGGGATCACATAAAGCTGAAGAGTTTCTTCACAGACAAGCACACAATAAGCAAAGCCAATAGATTACCCACAGAATGGGAGAAAATATTTGCAGGTTATCCAATTGACAGAGGCCTAATCTCTGGAATCTACAAAGAACTCAAAAACCTAAACAGTAAAAAGTCAAACACCCCACTCACAAAATGGGGCAAAGAGCTGAACAGGCAGTTCACAGAGGAAGAAATACAAATGGCAAACACACACTTAAGAAAATGTTCATCATCCCTAATCATCAGAGAAATGCAAATTAAAACAAGTATGAGATTGCACCTTACCCCAGTAAGGATAGCAACCATCAAAAAATGAAATGAAAATAAATGCTGGCGAGGATGTGGAGAAGTAGGAACACTCATCCACTGTTGGTGGGAATATAAGATGGTACAACCTCTTCGGAAAGCAATATGGAGACTCCTGAAAAAGCTGACTATACAGATACCAACAGACCCAGTTATTCCCTTACTGGGAATCTACCCTAAAACCTTGAAACCACAGGCCAGAGAGATTTGCTCAACCATGTTTGTAGCAACTCAATTTGTAATAGCTAAGAGCTGGAATCAACCCAGATGTCCATCAGTAGAAGAATGGATAACTAAGATGTGGTATATCTACACAATGGAATTCTATACAGCAGTAAGAAAAAAATGACACAATGAAATTTGAGGGAAAATGGTTGAACCTGGAACAGATCATTCTCAGTGAACTTACCCAATCACAGAAAAAAAATCCCCACATGGTCTCACTCATGTACTGCACCTAACCTGAATCTACCCAAGATACCTTACATACCCCTTACATACCCCTTACATAGACTATAGGATGGTGGGGAGGGAGGGGAGGACAACAAAGTGGGTGGGAAACACAAATCTAGACCCAAACAGCAATGGTACCATAAAATTCTACTTCCTAAAAGGCAGAGCAAATGGTTGAACCTTCACCAGGCCCTTAGAGGGAACACCTGAACCACAAGACAGTAGAGAGGATATGATGAAGACTGACCTCAATCTTCTACAGCTTCCCTCCCTCCCTCTCTCTCTCTTCTCTATAACTCTTGTATATTAGTTATCTTTTTCTTCCTTTTCTTAGTGCGCACTGACCTGTAACTCCTAGTACCAGCATGTTGCTATCATACACAATGAGCTTTTGATCAGAGAAACCTACAAATTTTCCTAAAAGAAAGACAGATTTCTGTCTGAGTACATGATGACCCACCAAAGGTTAGTGGTAAGACCCTACAGCTGAAGACACCTTATGTGGTCGACATGTAAAATGGAATGACATAGCTAGAAGCTGGAAGAGAGTCAGTCCCCAGACAGTTAGCGCGTCTAGTGCCAGAAGGTGCTACATGGGCGACTGGGGGAAAATGACCAATATCTTTCCAAGCAACTCATGGTCTAACCTACTTAGCAGCAAATAACCTGCTGTGATGCCCACGCAAGTGCAATAGTGGCACACATCCATGGTGGGGTTTGAACTGCTCTTGGATTCAGCTAACTGATCCCCTCAGTGGTATAGGACCCATAGCTGGAGCTGGGAAACAAGTCAGAACCATATCCAAACATAAGCCCGCTCTCCAGTATCAAGCTACCATCAATGGTGGGCTGCAAGATGGCCTACAACTATTAAATTATCTATAAAAAAAGTAAGGGTTATCTCTTTTGTCCTGGTGCTAACTTACTCTCCATTGGAGAATCCGCTTCTCTTTATCAGATAGGTGTAGATCCTAAGGAGAGAGCCACCCCATCATACCTCAAAAGGGTCCTGGCTAAAACTACGAAAAATTGGCGAAACAAGCAAGGGTGCTGTTTTCCTGGTGAACCGGGTACCAGCACAAGGGTGAAGGAGATCAACACAGAAAAATCAACTCCTACCAAATCAGAGAGCCAGAGACCCAGAGGCCCCCAACACTTCATCACTGAAGCAGACCAAAAATGAACCCAACATGGCTCAGGGAAATTTTGCGGAAGAGGGGGCGGAAAGAATGTCAGAGCCACATGTTGGGTCATGATATGCAGAGACATTTATCCTACCCATAACTGTGGGCTAACTCCACAATTCATGACCCATATACCTCAACAAGGAGGGGCCAAGAGGGGGGGGTAGGTCACGGATGAGCCTAATAATGGTACCAAACTGATTGTATTTGCTGAATACAAAACTAATTAATAAAAAATTAAAAATTAAAAAAGTGAAATAAAATTCCACGTAGAAAGAGTGAGTGTCACAATGAGCTCTTGTTTTTTTTTTTTTTTTTGAAATACCATATGAGAAAAAGGAAGGTGGGTGACCAGGAAGAGCAGGATCCTGGTAACACCAGGAAATGGTCTCAAAACCAGAAAAATTAATTAATTTCAAGAGAAATGTCTCCCATCTCAAGATGTTTACATTTCTAGTAAAGCAATGAAATTCTTAAGCTGTATAGTATGACAGGAAATAGGAAGTGTTTTGGTGAGAACTGAAGTGGGAAATGGGGGAAAGATGTTGTGAGGTGATCATTACAATAGTACATAGTGTAGTAAGCAAAGCCCTTTCTGAGATGGGGCCATTATATAAAATCTATCTATCTATATCTATATCTATATCTATATCTATATCTATATCTATATCTATATCTATATCTATATCTATCTATCTATCTATCTTTCTATATATATATATATATATATATATATATATATATATTGAAGGGAAGCAGAGGAGGTGAAAGTGTGAAGAGAGTTGGGAAAAATAATTCTAGATGAGAGCATGATCAATGCAAAGTCCTGGAGGTGGGAGAGTCTGGCATGTTTGAGGACCAGCAAGGGGCCCAAGCGTGAATGGGAGTCTTCATGAGTCACAACACCACCACATGCAAATATTAAGTAATCTTTTTCATATCTTTTGTCCATTTTGACTTACCTTCATAAGAGGGGGATGATCTCTCTCTCTCTCTGTGTATGTGTTTTCAGATATATACAACACATTCAACAAAAGCCCAACACATAGTAGGTGGTAAAGTGGAGGCAAGAATGTAAGAATGTGCTTAAGAGTCTAGTTCCACTGAGACCAAATGAAATGAGTTGAAAAGTGGCCGCTCTGGCATTTGTGTGTTTCTGTGGAAAGGTGGCAATGGGAGATGAGGGGAAGCTGGTCTGTATTGTTTTCTACCTTATGAAATTCTCAAAACCAATGTCTTATAATCAGCAATACTTCCTAGCTGTGATGGTTAATATTTATTGTAAATTGATTCCATTAAGAAATTCCTAGGGCACCTTGAGTGTGTCCGTTAAGAAGTTTTCAGAGAGGATTTACTGTGAGAAGATCTACCCTGAATGCAGGTAGCACCATGTCACACCTCTGGACTAAATAAGGAACACAGGAGAAAGTGAGCTGAATAGCAGCATTCTTTCTCAGCTCCCTGATCTACTGAGATGGAGCAAGTCGTTTTAGGCTCTCACTACCATAGAGTCGCCTTCCTGCCCTACCTTCCCCATTATGACAGAGTGAGAAACTATGACACAGTGGGAACAAATCCTTCCTCCTTTAAAGAGCAAGTGGTGATGTAGTGATGGGCTGCCATGATCAGAATTGAAGCTACTATGTGACATCTTTCTTCCACCATGCAGTTTTGAGCAAATATGGAAATATTTTCCTATATATTCAGTCTGGATTAGAGTGAATTAGAAACCCAAATACTAATACATTTCCTTATTATGTCATTGACGGTCATTGTGAGGGTTCCCCTACAATTCTCTTGCTTCATCTTCCCATCATCATTGTCACTGAAAACTTATTCTCACCTGTTTCTTTAACCATCATCTGTCCCACACGGACATCTAAAAATCTGTGCTGTTAGCACTCCTATGTCTTCGAAACACCAAATATTTGTTTCCAGTCAGTTCATCAAGGCAGCGTCCTTCTACCCCTCTCCCACACATCCAGCAGTCATCATGTATTCATTCGACAAGTTAACATAACTCTCAAGGATCCAAGGGATAGAATTGTTTCCCAAACTACTTGCACCTTATCCTAATGGGATCTACTCTATTCGCCTCACGGATGTCTCTTTTACTCTGTATAAAGATACAAATCCTCCTGTCCATCTGCATAATCATTGCAGTGGCTTGGGTCTTGGTCTTTCTTACTTTGATAGGAAAAAATAAATAAAAGTTTAGTTATGTGCCACCATTGTTTTCCCCTCCAATCAGTCTGCATCGCCCACAGAGTGCATTAATAGAAGTGATCTTCCTCTTTATTGAACCTCCTAGGTTGACAGGATCAGGCTGTGCTCCCCAGTGAGATGTGTTTGCCCTGATGTACCCCTTAATTCTCATCTTTTTCCTCTTTGCTCCTCTGCACACACGGACTTGCGCTTCAGGCACGCAGCTTTCACTGCATGCTGCTGCTCTTGCTTTCCGCATCTCTGCCCTGGAAGTCATCCCAAACCCTCCAGCCTGCTGAGCGTCTCCAGTAAGGGACTCCAGCTCTTCTCTGCCTTTGAAAGCATCTCAGGTGCCCCCTCCTCCCCTGCTGCTACTGGTTTATTGGAATTAGAACACAATTCATTTCTGATTGTCACAGTTTTAGTTTCTTTCCAATGAAGCACCTTTGAAGTATTCTCATTGGAAAATCTTGGTAGATTATTAGTATTTTATTTGAGGCAAGATCTCATGTAGCTCAGGTGACCTCAAGGTTGGTATGTAGCTGAGAATGACATTGAACTCCTGATTTTCTTGCTTCTACATTCCAAATGCTGTAATTATAGGTGTGTGCCACCCTACCCAGCTAGATGTTTGTCTTTATCTGTTCCCCCCACCCCACTGTTTCTCTTGCTTACAGTAGACCATCTTTACTCCTTCCACCAAATAAATTATTATTTTTTCCTTCAAAATACAAGATTTAGAGGAGCAGAGAAGAGAAGATGCTTATAGAATTATACAAGTATGGCCAAAACATATTTTATAATATACTTGTCACTTCTGAAACTGTCCTCAAATTCATTGTCAGTCACTCTCAATTTGTCCCTTAAACCCTAGATCTTAGACAATGACCAGTCTACTTTCTGTTTATGTTATCATATTTCAAATAAACAAAATGACAAATTATGTGGCTTTTTGTATCAAAATAGTTCACTTAGCATGTTTTCAAGGTTTATTTTGTAACATGTGTCTGTATTGCATTCATTTGAATGGACAGGACATGCTTTCCTCATCCATTTATTATTTGATAGATATTTGAGCTGCATATATGATTGACTATTACAAATGATGCTGCTGTGGACGTTTGTGAATAAGAATATTTAGGATTAATGTACTTAAAATTTTTTGTTCATTTTTATTTATTTATTTGAGAGTGACAGAGAGAAAGAGGCAGATACATATATATATATATATATATATATATATATATATATATATATATAGAGAGAGAGAGAGAGAGAGAGAGAGAGAGACAGAGAATGGGTGCACCAGGGCCTCCAGCCACTGGAATCGAACTCCAGACACGTGAGCCCCCTTGTGCGTCTGGCTAACATGGGTCCTGGGGAATTGAGCCTTGAACCAGGGTCCTTAGGCTTCACAGGCAAGCGACTGCTAAGCCATCTCTCCAGCCCTAATGTACTTTTAATAGAAGCAACCATTCCTTCTTACACATTGGTGAAGACCATAAACCTGTACTTACATAATTTGTGTTAAAATTCTGCAATGTATAATCTCTGTCACTTTGGATAATTTTGCCATTTTCATTTTTTTTTTTGCCCCAGTTTTCTCATCTGTAGAGGTTATTTTCGTTTTAAGAGACTTTTTAAATTAATACCATTTTTAAAATGATTTATTTATTTATAAGAGACAAAGAGCGAGCGAGAGAGAGAGAGAGAGAGAGAGAGAGAGAGAGAGAGAGAATATGGATGCACCAGGGCCTCTAGCTGCTGCAAATGAACTCCAAACACATGAACCACCTGTGCATCTGGCTTATGTGGGTCCTGGGGAATTGAACCTGGGTCCTTTGGCTTTACAGGCAAGCGTCTTAACTGCTAAACCATCTCTCCAGCCCTAGAGGTTATTATTTTATGAGGCAGATTTTTACCCTAGCCCAAGATGATCTGGGGCTCACTTTGTAACCCATACTGTCTCCAGAATTCTGGGATTAAAAGGGTGAGTCACTACACATAGCTAGTTTTCTTATCTTTACAAAAGGAATAATAATAGTATCTTCCTTATAGGATCCTTGTTAAGTAGAATTACTTTTACAAATATGTAGAATAGTGCTAGGACCATGGTAATCACCCAAAGATATTTTCTATTAATATGATTCCTTATATAAACTTTATTAACTTATCCAACCCTTCTAGCAGATACAGTATAATGATGTTAGCAACAAACATAACTGATTTCTGGTACACTTAAATTTTGGGACTACACGAACTGATAATGTACGATATTAAAGGTATAACGTCATTACTTTATTCACTAAATAGAAATTGTTAAAAGTGGGGCTGGAGAGATGGCTTAGCAGTTAAGCACTTGCCTGTGAAGCCTAAGGTTCCCGGTTCGAGGCTCGATTCCCCAGGACCCATGTTAACCAGATGTACAAGGGGTGCACGCATCTGGAGTTCATTTGCTGGAGGTCCTAGCGCACCCATTCTCTCTCTCTCTCTCTCTTTCTGTCTGTCTCTCTCTCTCTCTCTGCCTCTTTCTCTGTCACTCTCAAATAAATAAATAAAACAAAAAAATATAAAAAAAGAAATTGTTAAAAGTTACCCATTTTGTCACTTATAGGAAGGTTAGTTAGGAGGATTTCTAAAATTTTAATATTATAAAGATAGGTTACTAGCTGGGCATGGTGTGGACGCCTTTAATCCCAGTACTCAGGAGGCAGTGGTAGGAGGATCACCATGAGTTTGAGGCCACCCTGAGACTACATAGTGAATTCCAGGTCAGCCTGGGCTAGAGTGAGACTCTACCTCAAAAAACCAAAACAAACAACAACAACAAAAAAAAAGCTTTAAAATTATAATGCAGATAAAATTTTTGTGGGTACTGGGGAATTGAACCCAGGCCAGCAGGCTTTGCAAGCAAGTTCCTTTAAATGCAGAGCCATATCACCAGCCTGCAAATCAATTTATAAATATTTTCCTACATTGTTTTTAATACTTTATTCCATTATGGAATTTGGGCCTGGATCTTAAAGAGGGAAGCCATAAACTTGGGAGAAATTGTATTTACAGTTCTAAGTTTCATATTGACTTTTATGAATGATTACAATTAGTTCATAAAATTGTTGTAATACTCAAAGAATGTATGTTTTGAAAACTGTGAACTGAAAATGATTATTTGAATTATCTTAATGTTTGTATATTTGCTTGATGTATAAGTCTGATTTTGGTCAGGAAAAGGGAAGCCATCCTGTTTTGTTTTTGTTATTTTATTTCTTTTTTAGTGGAAAAGCTTAATGTAGGGTATTAGGAAAGTTAGAACTTGGGAAGAGGATAATTCTTAGGGAACTACTGTAATACGTCAGGAAGCCTCGTGTGAGCCCTCTGCTTCACCTACACACCTCCATAACCACCACCTGAGAGTCAAGGCTGCTCGTTCTCTTCTTCCTTCCAAATCTCATGCTAATTTCTCTTAGCCAATGGTTCTATCTAGGTCGATCTTACTAACAAAGGAATCAGAAAATGCAATTTTTGGCTTTATATACCCACAAGGTCAGAAGGTAATCTCAGCCATCAGGGTGGATACTGGGGGTCAAATGACTTCCAACAAGGATTGTATTTCATACTTGAAAGTGTTTCCACCAACAGTACCAGACTATGATACACGCTTCTCGGTTTTCCTCATAATGCACCAACAGACCAAAATGCCAGTGGGATAGCTAAGAAACCAGCATGACTCCTAAGCCCTGCAGACAGGTTTGGAAACTCGGAGTGGCTTCTATCTAAGATAATGGCATGGGAGATCAACTGTTTTGGCTTAAGTAAAGTGGAACCTTGCCCAATTTATTGGCCATAAAAATTAAAGGGATGTCCAATATTTTTGAAAGCTTTTGACATAAAACATCTTGAATATGGCAAGTAAATGAAAAGAGAAGGCTCATCTATCAAAGCAAAGATGATTAGTATATATATATATATGTGTGTGTGTGTGTGTGTGTGTGTGTGTGTGTATGTATATATAATATATAATAATTTATATATATTTAAATTTTATTTGATGTTGTTTCACAACTAGAATTGAGGTAACATAAAGGATAACAAATTAAGCACAATATATATGAAGTTAAATTTATTCATTTGCTGATCTATTTTGGGTGGATTTTTTTCTCTTCTATCTGTCATCCCTGGACTAGGAGAAAGCCCAAAGGACCATTTGTTATTGCTCATCAAGGGTGAGGAAGAGATGACAACCTTTTAAATGTAAACCCATCTTAGGACTAATACTTTTCTTGGCAATGTCAAGAGCTTGAATGCCCTGTGCAGCTTCTGACCTACAAAACCCAAGTTTATTTCAAGTGGGACTAGAAGAAGCTGGATGACTAAGTAAGGGTGAGGCCGAGAGCAATATCAGTTGGCCTGGGGTGGAGTTATGAAGTAAAGCAGAATTACAGATAGGATCATATAGTACATTGTCCAACAGCATGTAGTTTTAGGACTGAAAGGAGTCACTAAAGGTAATATATATATATATTTTTTTTCTTGAAATATATACTAATTTTCTGACAAAACTTTAAAATGCTTTCTAATAAGGGCTTATTAAAATATTTTATACGTTAATTATGAGCTCCCCAATAGAGAAATTAAGAAAACTTCTTTGAACTGAGGAGATGACTCACAGACTTAAGCATCTGCTGTGTAAAAGTGAAGACCAGAGTTTGGATCCTCAGCACCCACATAAAATGCCAGGCACAGTGGTGCACACCTTTGCAAGGAAACACCTCTAACCACAGAGCCATCTCTCCAGCCATGGCATGCACCTTTCATCCCAGTGGTGGAAAGAAGAAGGTAAGGAAATCGAGGATCCACAGGTTAGTTAGACTACTTGAGTCAGTGAGCCCTATGCTCAGTGGGAGATAAAGTGGTGAGCTCCTGAGGACACTTGATGTCAGCCTCTGCTTCATGCTCACTTGTACACACACAGATGTACCCACACATACAACTTTGCATAACACACGAACATTCTGCACACGCAAACACCCTCCACTCATTTTTGATAGCAACAAGAACAACGTACTTAGGTGGAACTCTAACTAAGTAGGAAAAGCACATATACTTGTAATGCAATAGTGATCTGTCAATGAAAATATCAGAAAAGAAAAATAATTTAAAATTTAGAATAAGTAATCTGTAAATTAAAATGTCTCTAAAGACATACCAAGTATAATGCATGGGCCTTGTTTGAAAATTAATTAAAACAAATAAACTGGAAAAAATAATGATATTTATGGGGCAAATGGATTTGAAGACTTAATAGAATATTCAGTAGTAGGGATTTATCATTGATAGTTATGTATAAATGGTATTACAATTATGTGAAGATAGTTTATCTTTTGTACAAATACTAGATCATTTATTAATAAAAATTAAAACACCAGACCTCACTTACTTTTCTGAAGTAATACATAGATACTTGTATGGTAAAGCAAAGGAAAATCCAGTATAGAGTAGGATAAATACCTTAGTGCATATAATGATAATTTTTTAGTCTAGGTGTCTCATAAAATAGGAAAGCATGTGATATGGTTTAGATATGATTTGAGTGCACTCTCCACGACTCATGTGTTGAAGGCACGGTGTTCAGGATGAAGATATCAAAAGATTGGTCCTAGTGGGAGTAATTAGGTCATGGGAGTGGCCCCTTTGGAACATATTGCTGCTGCCCTCCAGTGGATGTTAGTTTTTGGGAATGAGTTGTTGGAAAAGAGGAAGACTGTGACCTCCACCACCTCTGCGACCCTGTGCAACCTCCTCACAAACTTCTTCCATGATGCTTCCAGCATACTGTGACACAGGAAGAGGAGGCCTCTGACGGACACAACTGATCATCAACTTCCATTCTCCAAAGCTGTGAGCTAAATTCACTGTTTTCTTTCATAAACTATACAGGCTTTTGTACTTCTTAAAGAAACAGAAAAAGACTAAGATGCCTGCATAATGTTTCATGTATCTGGCATACTCTACGTCCAGTGGGCACAGCATTCATCTACCTGCCATTCCAGGTGAGCAGTTGCCTCTGTCTGGCCCTTTGTGGCATGACAGTTCCCCGTATAGTCCAGGAAAGAGAGTACAGGAGTTATGTTGAGTCTAGAATGAATTGGGAAATATTATTTATTGTTTGCCTTTCATGTTTACTTAGGTATAAAAATAAAAACTTCTGGGGCTGCAGGGATGGCTCAGTGAATCTGGCCTCACTTAGGTTACTGGGGAATGGAACCCCAGCTGGCTGTCAGGCTTGCAAGCAAGTGCCTTAACCACTAAGGCATCTCTCCAGCCCCAAAAGTGAAAATCTTGAAACTCATCCTAAATCTGAGTTAATCTCAACTGGATTTAAATACTGTTTCCACCATTCACCTATACAAAATTAAGGGCTGTGTGTGTGTGTGTGTGTGTGTGTGTGTGTGTGTGCATGCATGTGTGCAGAGCAGGAAATAGATTATTTCCATCATGTTATAAGACTCTCACATAGCACATCCAGCCAGGGCTCCACCTGCCAGTGTAACCATGGCTCTGGCTTTTAATGCTGGGGATTAGTTTCGCAGGTTGTAAACATCACACTAAACCAGTCTAACATATGTAATCCTTTGTTGGGCTTCTTTCACTCCTTTTATCTGTGAGATCCATCTTGGGTTCCTGAATGCTACCAGTGGCTCATTCTTCTCCATTGCTGTGCCTTGTTCCATAGTATGAGCACATCATAATTACCCATTCTCCCATTGAAGGGCATTTGAGGTGTTTCCAGGTTTGGCCTTTTATAAACATTCCTGTGCACAGAAGGCAGGTGGTGGTGAGGGTTGCGTAAGACTGACTGAAAACACAAACTGAACACGTTTGCATCCTTCACCCCAACCCCCTTACTTGTTTTAGTATTCACCCTCACCATCAGTGTGACATATTGTACCTTTATGTGAGTTCCAGCCTGGGCAACTGGAAGCCTACAGAAGGGTTGGTATCAGAGGAACTAAATTCTGGGGTGAGGATAAAAGGCCCATGGCATTCTTAATCCCAAATGCGAGAGCACGTGTTCTAATAATCTCTTTCTGATTTCCATTCTGATTGCTTCTGTCCACTCTCAAGACAGTTTTGATCTTTACCCAAGTCCTTTCTTGGTTCATACTGCTTTAGTCTGCTGAAATATGATGATGATGATGATGATGATGATGATGATGATAATGACAGTTCCTGTACAGCCATTGATTCTGTGTCTCAAAATCCCCAGTTCCTAGGCAATCAGCTAAGGCCGCATGGCTGGATGGAGATGTAGTCCCTCTTGTGTGTTATCATCAGGCCAATGAAGGACCTGGGTAGGAACATGGAGAAACATGGTTCTACTAATAAAATTTACAAACCAATGATAATCATTACTGTGTCTTCAAGGCTCACTTAGGCCTGATGTTCTCTAAACACTGACCATATGGACCAACTCTGACAGTACTCCTATGAGAGGCATATTAGTATGATCGTGAGTTAAAACCACCAAGAAGTAAGTTGCCTAAGGCACAGGATGAGCCAGTGTCAGAGCAGGAATTTGGAGTTAAGATATTTTGAACCTAGAGTCCAGACTCTTAATTTCACCCACAAAATAAAAGAATTTGATATTTCAGCAAAAAAATCATCTTAAAAAAATGAGTTGAGCTACTTATATCCTTAGTTAAATTATAGCCTTAATTAAATCACCTTGAGTTTGAGTTTATGGCCTTAATTAAATCACCTTGAGTTTGGGTTTGAGTGATGCTTACAAGAAAGCTAAAATCTCCCTTGTGCAATGGCCCTACACTTTTCATCTAATCTTCTGTGCTGTCAGGTCTTGGCCAGTTTTTCTGAGGCTCACTTTCCTTTTTTGTGTAAAAGGACAGTAAGCTACACATTCTACATGGATGTGTGGAAGATCCAAGTCAGCAGAGTGCAGTAGAGCAGTGTATTATAAATACTCACCAGAGGGTGAAAATAATAAATACTGGCTCTTCCTGGATACATGGGTGTCAGATGGCAGGCAAAACCTCAAGATTGTCTTAAGCAATTGTATGAAGATTTCACTTACTGGAGAACACTGTCAAGCTAATAAAAGAAACATCTTTATCATAGGGCTTACATGTTCCTTTCTGTTTACATTTTGCAGTTGGGAAGGCTTATTGCAGGAGTGCAGAGTATCATGAGTACTTGAATTAATATACTAAAAGGGGTAATTCCTAGATCCTTGATCTTTAAGAAAAGAGAAAAGAACACCACCCATATGTCAGTATTAAAGAATGAAATTTTTCACCACAAAGGACAAGTGGGTGATTAGATTTAGAACGGTCATATCCAGTTTACTTACTGCTCATTTTTAAAAGGATTTTATGGTTAGAGAATGAATGAGTGATGAATGTACAGGATGTTTTTGTCTTGTTTACTGAATGATTTCAATTTTGAATGAGGTAAACATTTAATAAAGTATGAAACACACCTGACTGGCTCAATTTCTTCCTGGCATGTACAGTTGATGTGGCAAAGGACCGTAATTTTTTAAGTCTTACATAAAACTGAGATATACAAGCTTTACTTTTCTTATGGTATAAGAATACCTATCAGCTGTAGTGAAAACGGTGTTGTCCCCTCTCCTGGAATCATCTGGAGCTTAAACATCTATATTCACAAGTTTGCTTTTGATAGCTACTAAACAGATTCACCTTTTCCTAACAATAACTGGTGGCACTCAGTCACATGTTTTTGCCTTCTGATAATTTAGGGGTGATTGGGAAATATTGGGGAAATATCTCATCATTGTGAAAGGTAATGCTAGCAAATAATCCAGAATACGTGTGTGTGCTGCATGTATATATTAGCATAAGTATTTGAAGAAAGCAATACGTTGTTTAGTATCAAAGAAAAAATATGTAAAAGCAGAAAACTTTTACAGTGAGCTGGCTGAGAATCCGGATGTAAATTATTTCCTATGGCAGAAGTACATAAAAATATATTTAACATAGAACAAAAATCAGTCAAGAAAAAAATTGAATGAAATTAAGTACCAGACACAGCACATTAAATTGTATTAAAATTGCCAAGATGGTTTTTCTATGGTGTAATAAACTACTTTCGAGTGTTCTATGACCTCCCAGATGTACTTGGACAATGACTGACGTCTGGGCATAGAGTGTGACAGTCTTTCATATCTGCATTAATGTCAGAGACTATAAGACAAGTTAATGAGAAGGAAATGTTAGAAAAGATTTCAAGGTTACTTGCATATATTTTGACAGTGTCTATGCACAAGGCTATTTATTTAGCATGGAACTGTATCTTAAGAACCACCAAACAAGAATACATATGACCCTGACTAATATTTTCTATTAAACTTGCTTTTCATTTGTAGCACATCATATTACTCATGAACACAGCATTGATTATTTGCTAATAGTTTTATTTTCTTCTAAAAAATTAAATTAGATATATATGCACACACATACATATACATATATTTTCATATTATAATATAATTTTATATACAATATTATTTTATATATTATATATAATAAATATATAACATAATGTATGTACATATGTTAATATATATTACCGTGATTCTTCTGGGGGAAGGGGCCTTGAATGCTAAGGATAAAAATGAACAAATACCTTCAATTTTTCTTAAAGAATTTTCCAGGACAAAGATGTGCAAATACATCTTGTGTTTGGGCAGGTTCATTTTATTTTTATTTACTTAAATTCAATGGTCTTTTGGCTTGAGTTTGAGATGTCCTCCATGGGCTCAGGTCTTGAAGGCTTGTTTCTTGGGTGCTGTGTCTTGTAGGAGGTGGAGCTGGCTAACTGAAATGGATCACCCTGGGTAGACTTTGAAAGGTTATACATACCCTTAGTTCCTGTACCAATTTCTACTTCCTGGTCGTCCATGTTGTGAACAGATCTTGCCTGAAGCTCTCTCTGCCTTCCATGGGGCTATTCCTCCATACCTTCTCTGCCATTGTGGGGAAATACCTCTGAAATAGTAAGCCCAAGTAAGCACAAGCCTATTGTTGCAGTCAGGTTGACATTGCTGATAGAAATCATCCAACCAAGAACAGCTTGTGGAAAAAAAGAGGTTTATTTTGGCTTACAGGCTTGAGGGGAAGCTCTATGATGGCAGGGTTTGCAAAGTGGCATGAGCAGAGGGTGGACATCAACCCCTGGCCAACATAAGGTGGACAATAGCAACAGGAGAGTGTGCCAAACACTGAGAAGGGGACACTGGCTTATAACACCCATAAGCCTGCCCCCAACAATACACTGCCTCCAGGAGGCGTTAATTCCCAAATCTCCATCACCTGTGAACCTAGCATTCAGAACACCTAAGTTTATGGGGGACACCTGAATCAAACCACCACACCTACCATTCCTTAAGCTGTTTCTGGCAGGTATTTTTGTCACAGTGATTGATGCAAAAGTAATACAGAAACTTGGTGTAAGAGAAGTAGAGGCATTCCTATGATTAAACGTGAGGTTGTGGTTCTTTGACTTTTGGAATTGGTTTGTGTGAGCAATTTGTGAAAGTTTGGAGATATGTGCTAGAAAAGGCATGGAAATCTGGAATTGTGCTGGGAGTTCAGATTAGAGGGCTTAAGGAAATGAAGATAGTAGAGACTGTACTCATATTTCACATTGGGACGGTGACATTGTAGGGCTCTGGAATAGAAGTCATTCATATACCATAGCAATATATTTGTTTTGCCCAAGCCCCTAAAATTTTTTTTAACTCTGACTTAAACGTATTAGACTAATTTATTTAGCAGACGAAATTTCTGTATGTGCTACCATTTAGCCTGTAGCATGGTTACTGTTAGCTGTTTTTAGCCAGTTTTATAGTGAAAACAGGAGCAGGATTTGAAAAGGATGCCACTCGGCGAGGAAAGTGTAAACAGTTGAAGTTGCAGACAGAACAGGTATAGAAAGAGCAACTATAGATTTTTTTAAGCCAATTATCGTTATAAAGAAGCCATGTATTTTTGCACTGGGACAATAGGAGAGATGTCTTGATGGCAAGACCATATCCATCTAAGGCTAACATTGTGAGATGCAAACACCTTTGAAAGACTCCTTTGGAAAGAGACTGTTGCTGGTGTGCCCTGATGGGAAACTTCAGTGGTTTCCCAGGCTCAACCCTGAAATTGCTCAGAGCTGTTGCAGCTGTGGTTCACAGGGACATAACTGTTTCTCCAACTGGTGGCAGACCTTGGCACTATCCACATGGTGCTGATAAGGCAGACTGTAGAATGTAAGAGTTGTAAGGTAATAGAGGATCCCAGAAAAGCCCAGCGGCCAAATAATGTGTATTGAGTTAGATTCCCTACAAGAATTGATGCATGAATTTTGAGGGTAAGACTTGAGGATATTGGGGTGCTACAAATATGAAATATCCGCTGAGGGAAACTATAATCACTCAGTAAGCCAGCACTAGAGAGAAACCCATGTGTGCAGCCAGGGCCAAAGGGGCACAGCTACCCAAGCCTGTTGGAGATGGTGCCATTACAGACAGACTCCAAATGCCACACCGAGCTACTGGATTTAATGTTTACTCTACTGTCTTTCGGTTTTCTTGGATCAAGTAGCTCTCTTCAATTCTCCCGTTTCTCTCTTTTATAATGAGAGTGTTCTGTTCTTTCACAGGGGCTTGCACAGGAGAGTTTACGTGAGTTTCAGAAGAGCTGTGGGCTCTTGAGTGGTAGGACTGTTAAGACTATGGTAATGATTGAAGTTGGACTTATTGAATTTTACAATGAGATATTTGAGAGTTAGGGACAGAGCATCACCATTTGTTCTGAAATGCCCCTCTCAGGCTCATTTAAAAAATTTTTATTCATTTTTAATCTTTGATACACACATGCACACATATATATGTATACATATATACATACATTCATACATACATACATACATACATACATACATACATACATATAGATTGATTGATAGAGAGAGAGAGAGAGAGAGAGAGGGTGTGACAGATCCTCCAGCCACTGCAAACAAATGCCATATGTATGTGCCACCTTGTTCATCTGGCTTATGTGGGTACTGGGGAATCAAACCTGGGTTCTTAGGCTTTGTGGGTAAGCACCTTAACCATTAAACAATCTCTCTAGCCCCAGGCTCCTGTTTTGAGTGCTGCCTAAATTATCCACAGGGCAGATGCATTCTCTTTGCCATGTTTTCCCTGCTAATGTAACAAATCACCATAATTAATTTCCTAATGGTGAATTGTTTCTCTATTCCTAGGAAATCACTTGTTCAGAGCACTTGTTTTTCTCAATATGTCACTGGATTGAATTTACTGATAGAAGAACTATTTGAAATTCTTCATCAGTAGTCATAAGTAAAATCAAAGTACATCTTCCTTTTGTTATATTTTAAAATATATTCATGGCCTAAACTTTACCAACTTAAGTATAATTTCAGCAGTTTTCAGTCTTATTGAATGTAACAATAATCATCTGTTCTTTGATACACAGGCAGAACTTAATATAATTGATCTAGATAAACGTATCTTTAATGCCAAATGTAGAAGCTCTCCTACTTCTCTTGTAAACTTATGCTATGTTTTCTTTTTTATATATCAGTAGTACTCTTTATTTTAGACTAATTTTCATTGTTTCTAGATGGTAACTGTGGTGGTTTGAATAGAATAGATGGCCCCCAATATATTCAGTTGTTTATTTGTTTGTAGTTTGCATTTCTAGCCACCTGGCTGGAGGCAATGTCACTGGGTAGATCTTAAAGTGTGGTGGTGGGTTTGAGATTTCAATCTAAAGATACGCAAAGTGTGTCTAGCTGGAGTTCCTGAAGTGTGCTCTGGCTTTTGACCTTTAGGCTTGTACTGCTCTCTCTCTGCTTGGGCCTGTGAAGGCAGGCCAGTTTCGTCTGCCATTATGGAACTTCCCCTGGATCTGTAAGCTTCAATAAATCCCTTCCTCCATAACTGTGCCTGGTCTGGAATTTCATCTCAGTGAACCTGAAGCTGACTGCTACAGTAACATTCATTTATGGTGGATATTTACTTTCTTTTTTCTTGCCTGATTATCTTAAATTTGTTATCTTTTCTTGTTTCTTACTTCTAAAGTTGCATAACTAGTTTGTTTCTAAATTTTCTAATAATACTGAAAAAAATTTTAGGGCTGTGCTTTTAATCTGAATTTAACATTTCTGAGTTTCATGATGATGTTATCTCATTTATACTCACTTCTATACATGTTTGTATTCTGACAGTTATTTATGTGAATGGAGAAAGGTGGGGGGAGAGAAAATGAATAGGCATGCCAGGGCCTCTAGCTGCTACAAATGAACTCCAGATGCATGTACCACATTGTACATCTGGCTTTACATGCGTACTTGGGAATCAAGCCTGGGTTGTTAGGCTTATCAGGCAAAGACCTTCACTGCTGAACCCCCCTCTCTCCAGTTCCCATGTTCCTATTATGATTTTTTCTAAGTGTCAAGGTCATTCAGAGTGGTATTTGGAAAAAAAAATCTTACTGTTTGGGAGTTTTGTATTTTTATTGTTCTTTAAATTTTCAGACAGTCTTAGCTAGAAAACACAAAAAATCTGATTTTGCAATTATTTTCTAACAATACTGAGGGATAATCTTACATGAGTTTTTAGACTACAAGACAAAATAAATATTTTAATAAAATCAAAATCCCGGTGTGTTAAATTAAGATTTCCAATTAATTGATCGAAATACGTTGTGTACAATTATTAGCTGTTTGTCACATTCTTTAAAGTATATTAAAGTTTTTAATAATCAGGTTTATGAAGCTAAATGTGAACTGAAAGCACTTGACTTTTCCAGAAGCAAACTTTTAATGATGACTATGACTATTGTGAATTCAAAGCAAGCTACTCATAACTATTACAGATCTTCATGTATTACTCATTTATCATTATAAACTTATTCTTTTTACTGTTAATGCTTTTGCCCTAAGTTCTATCCCTGTCCATCACCAGTATTTATTTTTGTTTACACTGACTATATATGCATATTAAAATACTTTTATATATTTTAGAGAGAGAAAGTGGCAGACACACACACAAACACACACACACACACACACACACACACATATATATATATATATATATAGAGAGAGAGAGAGAGAGAGAGAGAAAGAGAGAGAGGCAGGTACAGATAAAATGAATATGGGAGCACCAGGGCCTTCTTTCACTGCAAACAACTTCCAGATTCATGCAGCAGATTGTGCATTTGGCTTTACATGGACCCTGGGGAATTGAATTCAGGTTATCAAGCTTTACAACAACACCTTTAACCAATAATCCATCTCTCCAGCCCTGATTTTATATATTTTGTCCTTTTTTTTTTTTTTTAGGTAGTGTCTCACTCTTTCTCAGGCTGACCTGGAATTCACTATGTACTCTCAGGGTGGCCTCGAACTCACGGTGATCCTCTTACTTCTGCCTCCCAAATGCTGGGATTAATGGTGTGCACCACCATACCTGCCTCATTTTGTCTATTTTTAAAGTTTGATGTTTTATAAGATACATCTGAAATTTATTTAAAATAAAATTTCAAAATCTGTACCAGACATTATGATGGCATTTAACTCAGTTTTGTTTTAAGTACTCAAAGGAGGGGCAGGTGGATCCCAGGAGCTCACTGGCTAGTTGGTCTAGCCTAATTGGTGAGCTCCAGGGCAGTGAGAGATTCTGTCTCAGAGGAGGAGGTGGGTTATCCTCTAACCCTCACACATACACACACACAGGAGCACCCCCACACATGAACACAGATGCACATGTAAAACAACATGTAACACACACACACACACACACACAACTACAACCACCAAGAAAATTGTACAGAGTCAGGTTTCTGGTCCCATTCTTTGGGTACTCTTTGAGTCCTTGAAATTCAGCTTTCACCTTGTTATGGGACACATTCTCTTTACTTTTTAAATATTTTTATTAATTTATTTATTTGAGAAACAGAGAGAGAGAGAGAGACAGAGAGAGAGAGAGACAGAGGCCGATAATGAGAATGGGCACTCCAGGGCCTCCAGATGCTACAAAGTAACTCCAGATGCATGTACTACCATGTGCATCTGGCTTATGTGGGTCCTGGGGAAATCAAACCTGGGTCCTTTGGCTTTGCAGGTAAGTGCCTTACCTTACAAGCCATTTCTCCAGCCATCTCTCTCCTTTTTAAAGAAAAGTATTTTTTTTTATTTGTAAGGAGAAAGAGATGAGAGAGAGAGAGAGAGAAAGAGAAAATATGAATGAGATAGAGGAAACGGGTGTGCCAGGGCCTCTTGCCATTGAGAACTAACTCCAGATGCATGCACCACTTTATGTACTTGGCTTTACGTAGGTACTGGGGAATTGAACCCAGGCCATCAGTCTTCACTAGCAAGTGCTTTTACCCACTGATCCATCTCTCCAGCCCTCTCTCTCCTTTTTAAATTTCCTTGTATTTATGATTCGATAAGGTGAACAAATTCCTATCTATCATCATCATTTAGGGTTTTTTTTTAAGTTTTGATTTTCTCAGTTTAACAAAATTGTCAAAAATTGAAGAGTTTTGAGAATTAGCAGAGGAGGTGGCAAATTATGCCTGTTATTATTATAAACTAATACTAGGGACAATAATCTCAGGGCCAGCCATCAGCTGTCCTGAAGATAAATACCTCAGAAACTCAACAGCACCCAAGTCTCCATACAAAGTCAAGGGAAGTTAATGAGCTTTCAATGGTTGTTAGGGTCTCTGCATTGAATTTGGAGTCTCTGAAGGCACAAGTTTTGTTAGAACCACTCAGAGGGTTTCAGAACTGTTCATTGCTCCTAAAATTTCAACACAAAGAGATTCTTTAATTCATGTGACTATAATAGTTTCCTTAGCTACTTTGGCTGAAGGAAAGTTCTTTTATTGATTGATTAATTTATTATCATTAACAACATATTTCATATGGATACAACATGTGTTGGAACACTCTTTTCCCTCATCCCTGCCCCCATTCCACTAGGGACACTCATCACTGGGGTAGTAGGTATTCCCCATGGGATTGTGGTTTATGCATTTTGGGAGCAGCACTCAATTTGGGGTGCGGGGGCATTGCCTTCAGGCATAACCTGTAGCTCTTATAATCTTTTTGCCCTCTCTTCCCCCAAATTCCCTGAGTTGTGGTGGGTGTGTTTGAACTTCAGAAAGAACTAGCTGTAGGACTAGAAAAGTTGCTTCTTCTTGAGCCAAACTCAACCTCTCTATAATGTCCACTTAATATGGCAGGTGCCATTCAGTAAGGCCAATATAAGTTTACTCTCACACTTTCTTTGGTAAAACTCCAGTGATGTGCCTTTAGGCCTCTTCAGTGGATGTCAGTATCCATATGTAAATTAGCTACAACTGAAAACTAGCTTCTGTTTGCCTTACATTCCCACATTAAACACATACCCAAAGCTAGTCATGACTACTATAGCTGATTTAAAATACTGTCTCAAAAGTAAGCAGTTTTGGAGCTGTCTCTTCAAGCTCAGCAGATTGAATATTTGCCTTATTACTTTCTTTTAAATGGTTTTCTTTATATTTAATGATTAAGGTGGTTTTTTCTTCATTATTTTCTTTATCCTATTTCCTCACACTGCTAGATTTTTCTGTTTAATTTTATGAAGAGAATGATTTTTCATGCTGTGTCCTGGTTAGAAGGAAGAAAAGAAAGGGGAAAAAATCCATGACCAACGTGATGCAGAACTATATAATTTCTTGATAGAAAGATTTTTAATCAGAAAAGAAAACTTATCTTGTCATCTTGATGCCACCAGTCTTCATGGTTGATGGTGTCTGATTCTTTCCGGGCCACCTCCACATTGTGTCACGCTGAGCTTTGTCCTCCGATTATCTTCTCAAGGGAAACTAACAAAAGTAACTCTGAGCATCTAGCCTACATGAGCCGTCCCAGCACTCACAGAAGGCCTTCTGGCTTCTTTTTTCTTTCTGCTCTTTTCATCTCATCATCTCACTCTTTGTATAAATTCAGTTGATAGGTGAAGCACATCACTAAAATGTGATGAAAGCTCTTGTGGGGATGAAGTTGAAGTAATGCGTAATTCATTGAATTGCATGCACACCACCTGTCATTTGGCAGTCTTGCTGCATGTGAGGAAATAGCTTGTTCCTGACCTATACTGTTTCTTACAGTCATATCTGCAGACCCGTAAAGGTCAATACTCTTCCCTCTATCCACAATGATAAGGAAACTGGTATTTTGGGAGGTGACACAACTTCACCAAAATGAGTTTGTAGTGGATGCTATACCTATAACTTGCAGGCAGGTTACCTTAATGTAATTGCTTTACTTTTGTCCTTGTATATCGTATGTGGGATAAGAATTTTCAAATTGAAGGAACTTTGCCATTTTCTTATCTACACTCATGGATAACTATGCTGCATAATAGCTTTAGTTCTTCTTGAACTTCCTACATGTTGAGAATCTACTTCATCGTGAGGCAGCTTCTGCTTTCAAACCTGTAGGCAGAGAATAACATTCAAAACGTGTCTTCCTTTGTGCCACTCCATTAGGGCCTGGCTCTCTTCACAGGTGTCATGCATAATCGTTCAGTTCCTGGAAGGCTGTAGTACAGTTTAGTAGCTAATTCTCATCTATAAAATCAGGGCAGAAATCCTAATAATTATTGAGAATCATAATGCATGCATTACAGTGTTACTTGGGGTTAAATGAGGTAAAATATGTAAAAAGCCTGGTTATTAGTATCAAAACATAGTTAAATTTCTTCGATCAAGCTCAAACATTCCTTTAAATCCCTGGGGGACTTTCCTTACTTTCTGCTTGGAAGCTTAAAATTGAAATTTCAGCATTGTGATAACTGGATCTTAATGATGAGTCTATTTTAAGCCAGGATACCACAATTGTTTTATATTTAATGACTTCATTTGATCTCTGACAATTATGTGTAATTCACTCTTATTTATGGTCTAGATTTTGGTTCAGCCCTTCAGATTATTAGCTTATTTGAATGATAATCCAATATTGGTCCAAACTCTGACAAGTTTAAATTTGTTCCCACTGACTCCAAATGCTGAAATTCAGAAGTCAGTGTTCTGTGGTTCAGAGGACCCTAATGTATACTCATTCCCTGTCCTAAGTACCAATCTGGTGGTGAATCAGGAGAAGTTCAGTACTTTTCAGGATAGTTATGACATCTAATTTCTAGATCAAATGATATTTGTTAGATCAATAAATTGTTGGCATACACTTATCTTATCAATATGCATTTATTTTATGAATATCTGCAAAAAGTCTGTTGTGCACAACTGGACAACATACCCAAATTTGGTCGGATCTTGGAAGACCTATACTCAAGCAATTTAATCATTTAATTAGAGTGATAAGAAGACTGGTTTGATCATAGTCTGTTTAAAATATATCTTTAAATTAGCACCAAAGTTTTGTGTGTGTGTGTGTTGAATGTGTGCCAATATTTTCATCCAAACATAAAATAGAGTGGCCAATACTTTTAGGTACTCTATCACCCTTTTTTATATCATAGGACTACAGATAGAAAGGTGTTTCATTTACTTATTTTTCAACATCTTTTTGATTATTTAATAAAACTATTATTAAAAGAATTCAGAATACTGGGATGAAACAGTCTAAGTGAGGTCAGAGGAGGGCATGGAGGAGAAGAAGGGTATGAGGAGAGTTCATCAATATTTAAGATGTTATGAACAAGCCATATGAAAACCTACATTTTTGCTAGTTAACAATATACATGCTAAAAAAGAGAGACAGTTTGAGCAGATGCACCCTGTGAAGGTGGATAATATGGTGTCCAGAAGCCATAGATTGTTATCACAAAATTTCATTGCCAGAGGTGAGGTATCTTATAAGGAGCTGTTGACCAGGGAGATCCCTGATGCTACCAAAAACATTATAAGCTATTGTCAAGACTCTTGGTTATCCATCAGAACTAGATGGTAGATGGCAAGACCCTACTGTTGAATATTTCACATGTTCACTGAAAAATCAAGCTGAAGTCGAGCTAGAAGCCTCCTCCATATTGACTAGCTGTCAGGACAGCGGAAGGGACTATGTTCCACACAGCCTTTTAGGGGAGATAAGTCAGAAATGGTGTTAACTGACAGTGGATGCTACAAGCTTTATGGCTAGCTATCCAGGCCATATATATCAACTGATGCAGTAGTGGCATATCTGATATTATGGAGGAAGCCAACTGCTCTCTGATTGGACTGGAGGCCTGCTCCAAAGGAGGGAATTCATTATTGGTACTGAAAACTAATCAAAAACCTATGGCTTGGGAAGGCTTGAGACCTAGGGGGGAAACCACTACTGTTGTCTGGCTAAATGCAATCATCATACCCACCAAACTGTTCTCTAAACACTCATATTTATGTCCATATAGCAATGCTACCCTCACTTTTGGTTAGGGAAGCTTCTCATTTTAGATAGTAGTGACCAATGTGGTGATTCAAAACTCACCACAGAGCTGAGAAGTGAGAGTAGAATGTTCACCACTAAGTAAGACATCTCCATCTCACCTTCCAAGGCTTGGGGACCATTGCGGAAGAGGTTGTGGAAAGAATGTAAGAGCCAAAGGAAAGGAAGCTTATAATGCTGTCTTCCAGAAAAAAAAAAAAGTTACCTAGATATTTATGATCTCACAGGGCTAACACTCCCTATAAAACCATGCTTAATAGGAATAAAATAAAATGATGACATTAAAGTAGAAGAAAGACTGATTGGAAAGAAGAGATTCAGTAGAGGGGGGATTTGGGTGGAGGAAAGGAGTGGAAGGAGAAGATTATGATCATGGCATATTGTCCTTGTTTGTTGAAGCTGTCAATAAAAAGTTAAAACAGAATTCAAACACATCATATTATATTTATATATACAAATTCTTATTTGTTGATTTGCCTTTACTTTGACCAACATGCCATGAAATAAGACTATTTGGAGACTATCCAGACTTAAGATTTTGCCTTTCCATTTAAATGAAGACTTTTAATTACAAGTACATGTTGAGATGTTAGTGTGCAAGTCAACTAACATGAAGAAAATTAGAGTGTAAATTTATGATGTTGAAGGATAATTCAATGAGTTCATTCTTGGTGTCACCTCAGTTGCTGGTTAATTTAATATGTTCTCCATCCTGTGTATTTCTGTATGTGTGAAGAATATTAGGCTAATATGTGTGAAGAATTAACTCAGATATGGTCATTTACTCAAACTCTAGGGATCCTTTCCCCCAAATACCAATAGTTTTAAACTTCTGACTATTCTCTTTTGGGTTCTATTAAAAATAAAATGTATTTCATTAAGTTTATTTCTTTTCTTTTCTTTTCTTTTTTTTGTACTTTGTGAGGTAGGGCCTCACTCTAGCCCAGGGTGACCAGGGATTCACGATGTAGTCTCAATGTGGCCTTGAACCCACCGCAATCCTCTTACCTCTGCCTCCCGAGTGCTGGGACTAAAGGCATGTGCCACTATGCCTGGCCCTGTATTTGGTTAAATTTCTAGAGGGTGTTTAACCAAGCCTTAGCTTAGAAGGAAAAATTAAAGATTAAAATTGAGTGAGGAACAAGATGGAAGGAAAAAAAGGAACCAGGGCATTTCAAAAAGTCTTACAATAGAAAACTGTACTGTCACCCTCAGGATTACACTTCCCATATGTATTTACCCCTGTCACAGTGATACACATTCTCATAAACTCACTTTAAAATTTTGTAAGCCATTCAATTATTTTTAAATTTTGATAGTAAAATTTTATTTTTAATTAATTTTATTTTTATTTCAGTATATTAGTTGCAGTAGTCCAAGCTACTATAAGAAAACTTTAGAAATTCCATGAGGGTACTTCTTTCATACATGCTAGAATGAGACAAACAGCCAAAGAGGTCAGTTCTGCTCAAGTCATTTTATTTTTACTTTTCTATCCTTAAAATTCTTCATTCATTTTTTACATATTACAACATCAAAACAGACAAAATAATATCCATGATTTGATGTTTTAAAATATTTAATTTTATGTTTTAGGGCACACATATATTTCAAATTATTAACTGAGTTTAGTTCTGATGTTTGTTTTGTGTGTAAATAAGTATTTCCCAGTAAATGAAAACAAAAATGAAATCAGGGGCTGGAGAGATGCTTTAGTGGTTAAGCACTTGCCTGTGAAGCCCAAGGATCCTGGTTCGAGGCTCTATTCCCCAGGACCCACGTTAGCAAGCTGCACAAGGGGGTGCACGCATCTGGAGTTCGTTTGCAGAGGCTGGAAGCCCTGGCTCACCCTTTCTCTCTCTCTCTCTCTGTCTCTGTCTGTCGCTGTCAAAATATATAAATAAAAATATGAAATTGTTCTTATCATATGTTAACAATTGCGTTTGAGAGTTCTAGAAACACTTGCATGTAGTAAGAATTTTGACAGATTAACTCAATTATAATTAACCTGTGCATATAGGGAGCTTCCACTTCCGTTACCTTCCTTCCCTGCTCAACTTCCCCATTTGTCTCAGTCCCCGTCATTCTATAAATCCTGCTTTCAGAGATATCCTCATTTATCCTAGTATCGCAGATGCTACTTGTGATTTCACATAGGTGCGGGGTTTTGTAATTTGAACCCCAGCTGGCAGCGTTGCTTTGGAAGGTTAAGGAACTTGGAGGAGGTTGAACCTTTTTAGAGGAAGTGAATCACTAGGGGCGGACCTTAAGGTTTGTTAGCACAAGTCTGTTTCCTGTCGGTTTTTGGCTTGTGACCAGCTGGTATACCTTTGCTGCCGTGTACCCTTTTAACAGCTGTAAGTCAAAGCAAACTGTTCTTTCCTTAATTTGTTCCTTGTCAATTACTTAGTGGCGGTAATGAGAAAAGTAAATAATACAGAATTTCAAAATTCTCATGGAATTACATTATTTAGCACAGCTGACTACTGTGTCCTTTTTAAAGCACTCTTTCAGCATCCGGTGTGTAAGGAATTGTGTGTGTGGAGGGAGGGGGAAGGAAAGAGAGAGAGAGTCTCGAAGTCTCATGTCCCTGCAAAGGAACTGCAGACCCACACCACCTTGTGTTGGGCTTTACATGGGTGTTGTGGCAAGGAACCCTGGCTTGACAGAATTTGCAAGCAAGCACCTCATCTCTCAGCGTCCTTCTTGTTAAACTGTCCACGATGTTGCCTCCTTTGTAGAATGCTCCTTATTGTCTTCACGAACTCCCCTTTCTTCACTCATTTTTTTATTGAATGTCTGCATGGTCAGCTTGAATTGTTCTTTTCTGTGAGTCCCCTAGCTTTGAATACCATGTTCATTTCAGTAATTTTTTTTTTTTGAGGGGGGGTTTGAGGTAGTGTCTCACTCTAGCTCAGGCCGACCTGGAATTCACTAGGTAATCTCAGGGTGGCCTCGAACTCACAGCGATCCTCCTACCTCTGCCTCGCGAGTGCAGGGATTAAAGGCGTGCACCACCACGGCCCGCCATTTCAGTAATTTTAAGATGTATGCATTAGATGATATCAGGCTGTTCAGAGTGGTATGGTTGTAGAAAAGATTCATATTTTAGGTTTGGACCTCTTTGTGAATTTAACTGGATTTAAAATGGTCCAAAATTTGTTCCAACAGGCATATCAAACTGAATGTCTATCAAAGCCTAAGATCTTTCATTTCTTCACACCAGAAAAATGATGCCTACATTGATTTAGTAATAAAGGACAAGAATTTCATTCATTGGAATTATCCTAGATGCTGGACATACAGCAAAACACACACGTTCCCCTTTCTCTTCTTGTTTTGTCTATGTGCCATCCATCCGCAAACATAACCATTTCTCCACCAAACATCAAATGCCTCATCTTCTCTCTGTTACCACTGTGCCCATCATAGTCCAAGTCTCTCTGCAGACTTTCCTATCGCATTGGTGTACGTGAATTCTTCTGCATATTTCATCGCTTTCCCTGTTTTTATCCTTGCCACAATGTCAGCCAGAACTAAGAAGAATCACCAAAACTGCAAATCACTCTATTCCAACTACACTTGAAATCAAAATCACAATCAAAGTCATTAGCTATGGCAAAGATAGTTTGCCGCTGCCTTCTCTCTGGCTGTAAACGCTAGCCCACATAACACGGCTTTGTGACTTCTCAGTGGCACCAGCCTCATTTTCACTCCTTTTCCTGGAGTGCTCCATAATTTTCATTATTCTAATAGTATGTTAAATATTCGGTTTTTAAGAAATGTCATACCTGACATTCAATTTGAATTATGCTTTCTTTGGTGCCTTTCTCACTTTTCTCATAATGATCATAAGATTTAAATTTTATGTTAATTCAAATATCTAGTCATTATCTCACCAACTCTACTATGAAATCCATGAGTAAAAATTGAATCTGTTTTGCTTATTCTACACTCAATGTATAGAAAAATAACTGATATATAGTGGTTATTTCTATATTGTTAGATAAATTAATGAATCATAAATTTGTGAAAAAAATTATTGAAAGTTGGTTGCTTTTCAACATCCTGCTTTCTCTTTTGAGCAATAATTCATCAGTGTAAGGTTAAGGATAAATTTAATTCTAAAATTAAAATGTTCAACTGACTGCTATCATTTGAATGTATCTCCTCTCAAATTCAGCTATTGAACCACCCTGAATACCCATAGTGGTTTTGAGATGTGGGGCCAGTAAAGAATTGATTAGGTCACCAGGATGTCCCCTCATGCATGGAATTAAGCCTTTGTGGTTAGCCTGGCCATCTAACAAGATGACACAGTGCTTCTCTGATTCTAACAATGCAGGAGTAAGACACTGCCTTAGAAACAGAGGGAGCCCTTCCCTATAAGTCAACCTGCCAGGATCTTGACCTTGAACTTGTAGCCTTCATAGTTGTGAGACGTAAATTCTGATCTCCTTAAATTTACCAATCACAGTTTTCTTTAATAGCTCCACACATAAGGGCGAGGACACTGCCATGCAAGAGAGTGATGAGCAGGCCATGTGAACACACATGCACATGTCTTTTGATCTCCCTGGAGAACACACAAGCCACTTGACAATTGAACTTCTCTGTCATTTCAATGGAATCATTTTTTAATCTATATGGGTTTTTCAGTTGAGGTGTTTGAGGTTTTTTTCCTCTTAAAATGTTTTTGCTTTGTTTCCAATTTTCATAATTGCCACACCTATTATTTCTGATTCATGACTTCCCTGAATTTAGTCTCTAAAGATCATATGGCAAAACCAATTCCTTTAGGATATACCTTAGAATCAGTTGGTTACAATTTGTAAAATGTTCACATTTCCCAAATTTTCTCTTGTTATTTAGTGTATGTATGTTTACTAATAAAGTCTAAATAAGTGAAAAAGTATAATTCCTGTCTAGAACTTATGATTTAAATATTTTTTTAAAGTTTTCAACTGGAGTTTTGATGGAATTTTGTGTTTGTTCCATTGCTTATGAACACAAAAATAGTCTGCCAGCACAAGGGGAAAACAGCAAGGAGGAAAACTAATTTGTGCATTTTAAAGATGAATTGTTTCTCCACACAAATAAGAACAAATATACAATAATGGCATATATGACTTTAATTTAGTGGTTTAAAAAATCAACAACAATGCAGATATTTATGACAGACTGTCAACTTTTGTTTTTTGGCAATGGTTAGGATTGGACCTAGTGCCTTATACAAACTGAGTTAGCATTCTAGCACTGGGCTCTATCCCCAGCTCTTAACACTGTAAGGTTTTAAATGGTCATTTTTTTTTATTAATTATGTACTTTGCTGCATGAACCTACTGCGTATCCCATACTGGTTACATTCCTGTTAGGTGAACTCTTATATCCCTTCTTCCTTGCCGTAATTCCAGTGAGGGCCCTCCTCAGTGAGGTTATTGGTATTCACTGTGGGGTCATGAATGTTCCAGTTAGTCTCTGTGTGTTGGGGAGGAGGGCTGTGCCTCAGCATACTTCTTCCCACCTTGTGACTCTTACAATCTTACTGCTTTTTCTTTCATAATGCTCCCTATGTTTTGGCAGGCATGACATACGTCTCCTTTAGTGTTAAGCTCTCTGCATTCTCTGAATTTCTGCTTTTATGAGTTTTAAATCTCTTCACTGTATACTGCCATCTCCCTGGAGGAGATTGTCAGGCAAGCAGTGAGAGCAGCACTTGTATTTAAATCCCCACATTCTCTGTTATGTCTCCTGAGCTCTGGCAGATGGGATAGAGATAACTCATCTAGTGCTAGGCAGTCAGATATCCTTGCTTGTCATCTAGATGGCTCTTTGTTCTCCCTGTATTTTCTGCCAGTTGTCAAAAACTGTTCAGCAACCAAGAGTGAGAGCGGAATAAATCAAAGGAGACAAGCACAATCATTTAAGAGGCTTTATGAGGGGCGTACCCTTTCTTCTTAGCCATAGTACTGTGAGAGCTTTTCTGTAGTCTATAACCCTCCTATCCATAGGATTCTGACTTGGTTCTCAGTAGCACATATACCTTCTCTCCATTCAGAGAGCAGTTGATTACCTCCATAATCTATGTGCCACTATTTCACAGGCATGCACATCTTGCCTAGCTGGTTGATTTTTTTAGCTTGCAGGAACTCTTGCTTGTTCACCCTGTTGGTGACCATTATCCATCAGCAGCTCAAATAAAACTTTCCAACACTATGAGGGATAATTTCCCTCTCATTTCCCATATGATCTCTCAGTGCTCTGACAGCAGCCTATGGCATCTTTAGCAATAGGGTCTTATCATTTACCTCTGGTGGATATCACATGCTTTGGCAACATTTTGCACTGTTTTGGGGACCTCATGGGCCTTCCTGATCAACAACTCATTGTGGAGTACCAGTTCTGCTACTGGGATTTATCAGACAGGGTCTGTGATTTCAGGATTAAGCTTTCTCTACCTCTATAGGGCATTTCTACCGTAGCTATTCCCTTTATTAAGAATTACATTGCTTAATTAGCTAACCGGGAGAATGATTTTTATAGTAGCGATTCATGCTGGCACTAGTTTTGTGTAATTTCCCACTCTTCCTAACCCCAGCCCTTGTAAGACTCTTCCACCCCTGTATTCTGCCCCTTCACTTGCCTGTCAAGCATCTCCTCTTCCCATCCCACCCTGTTTACATTCTAGCCTAGCCTCATTCTAGTTCCTTGCCAATATTGCTGATGCTAACACAACCTACAATCAAATCAAGCTGTATCAAGTTAGGAACTTCATATGAGACAGAACATGCAGCATTTTTCTTTCTGAACCTGTGTGACCTTGCTTAGTATGATTTTTTCAATTTCATTCCTTTACCTGCAAATTTTATTATTTTATGTTTTCTTACCACTGAGTATAATTTCACTATGTATATGTACCACATCTTCGTTATCCATTCATCAGTTGTTGGGCATCTGGGCTAATTCCAATTTCTTACTATTGTGAATAAAGCAGCAACAAACAACAAAAAAGCAAGTCTCCCTGTAGTAACACACACACACACACACACACACACACACACACACACACATTCTATTATATATACATATGATCTATTTTCAGCTTTTTAAAATATATTTTTTAATTTTTCTTTTTTGAGAAAGAGAGAGAGACAGAGAGAGAAAGAGAGAGAAAGATAGAGAGAGAGAATGAGAGAGAGAGATAGAGAGAGAGAATGAGAGAGAGAATATGGGTATGCCAGGGCTTCCAGCCACTGCAATCTGGTTTATGTGTGTCCTGGGGAATTAAACCTGGGTCCTTTGACTTTGCAAAGCACGTTAAATGCTAAGCCATCTCTCCAGATCTACTTTCAGCTTTTTGAGAAGCCTCTAAACCAATTTGCATAGTAGCTGTACAAGTTTGCAATCCCACCAGTGGTGAATGAGAGTTCTTCTTTCCTTAACCCTCACCAGAATTTGTTGATTTTTTTTATGATTGTCATTCTTACTGGAGTGAGATGGAATATCAGTTATATTAATTTGCATTTCCCTGATGGCTAAAGTTGTTGAACATGTAGGTGTTTATGGGAATTTGTATTTCTCCCATTGAGAACACTCTTTTCTGTTTTCTGCCCCATTTTTACAGTGGGTTGCTTGAATTTCTTTTTTATAAGAGACAAAAAAAAAAAAAAAAAAGCGAGAGCAAAAGAGAAAGAGAGAGAAGAGACAGAATTGGCACACCAGGGTCTCTAGGCAATGCAATAAAATTCCAGATGCATGCACCATCTTGTGTGCATGTGTGACCTTGCATGCTTGTGTCACCTTGTGTGTCTGGTTTATATGGGACCTGGGAGTTTAACATGGGTCCTTTGGCCTTGCAGGAAAGTGCCTTAACTACTAAGCCATCTCTCCAGCCTGACTTGCTTAATTTTTAAACACCGAGGGAGAAGCATACAAACACATACCGACTTAGCACCTCACTGCCATTTCCTTTGGAGCCCGAGCAGCCTAGACACCTTGTCAACAGCAGTGCTCCCACATTGCTGCGCCAAGTGGATGGTCTCTTCCATCTTTCCAAGTGTCCATCTGCTACTGGCAGGATTGGTGCCGTCCCTGTGATCTAAGTGACACACTTGCTCTCCAGGAGTTGATGGAGCTATCATTTTAGATCTGTCTTCATGCTTGCCTCTGTTCACCTGCCACTTACTCTTATAAACTGTGAGTTTAGCCTTCCCGTTTTAAGCTTGCTAGACTATAAAACTTTTAATGGCAGTTTCCATGATATCTTCATCCTTTGAACCCCTCTATGACTTAACATGTTATATGTACTGTACATACAATGACATTTTCATTTGAATTTTTGTGTACATGTCTTGTTTCTGCAACTAGTTACATGAGAGCAAGGGCTGTGACAGAAATTTGTCAAACAGCCCCATTCGCTTTTGTAAAGTGGTTCCTTTAAGACAAGACAGGGTGTATGTGTGTGCAGGGGCGTGGGTATGCTTCTATTATTTAACTTACAGTTACGTTCTCATCAAAAATGCTACACTGTTTGTTAACCTTGAGGGTGACTTCAGAAACTTACCTCCTCTACTTTCATTCTCATTCCTGCCCCACTGTTTTCTGCTCTAATTCCTTGGCCTTCTCTGCCCTGATTTTCTCACTTTCCAAACGCAGTGGACTTGACCAGGCATTTATCTTTTTCAGCCCAGGCTAATTTGAGCTGTCATGCCTGAGCTGGAACACTCTGACTCCAGTCTAATGTTTTTTCTCAGACTTCATTCCTTTTTAGAGCTTGTGAACTGTAAATTAATTTAGTGTTACTCAGTCCGTGTGCCACCCACTCAATATGGGTTGCTGCCACATGGTCGAGACTTGCCTACCTATGCAGGAAGTGGTATTCTAAGTGTTCTCTAGTTCTGGCTTACACTGGTTTTGGAGACACATCTGGCAATACTGCCAGGGCCTAAGACTATCTATCTATCTGTCTGTCTATCATCTATCATCTATCTATCTAGTTATCTATCTTTTCTCTCTCTCTCTCTCTCTCTGTATACACCCCCCCACACACACACACACATATAATGGCACCCAGCACTATCAGAGACTAAGGGCCAGTGCTTATGGTAATAATCCCAAGGGTGTTTGAGCAAGCTTCCTCAGCTCTAACCACCAAACTTTAAATAACTTTAGACATTCACTTGTGTCAGAACCTCAACATGTTTGTGGGATAGTTAACTAGAATCCAGGGATCTTAAAATAAAGAATTTCTCCTTCCACACTAACTTACCTGAGTTCAGATGAGTGTACCAAACATCAGCCTAGTTTTATAGTAAATAAAACTGTCAAAGGAGTAACTTTATAAAAGTTAATTTTTTTCTTGGCTTTCTTCTTGCCTTATATTTTTCTTGGACATATTTTTTTTTCTGAATAATAAATATGTTGCTTTTTTCATGTTCACATTACCCCCAGAGATCATTCCTCTACTGAAATTCGATGCCTCTTTATAGCACTATTATATGGAATTGTTACAAAGGTTTCAATTTTTTAGCTTTTTCTATGAAAACCTATTTTCTATCTTTATCGAAGGAGAAGTTGTTTTTCATTTTTAGGAGAAAAATTGCTCCACTGAAGGGAGATAACTAATTTGATTTTGACAATCCTTAGGATGACCGGGAACCTGCTAAATCCTGTCAATGTTAATAATGCACAATGGTAATAATGGTGGTGGAGAAAGCCATTCATTTTAAGCCATTTATAATGAGATAGTGACTTGTAAGGTATCTATAATATAAAATACATTCAAAAATTCATTTTTCTCTAGAACCTATTTAATTTTTTTACTGTTTATTTGTCTTAGAAATCTTCCTTGTCAGATATTACAGGAATAACAATATTGGATGAAAGTTAGTTTATGTCAGTGATAAGCTCTAAGTCAAATTAATATTAATGATTTTCACCTGCATTTAGGTTTTAATTTCTTATAATTGACTTCCTTGTTTTTCAGTATTATCAATTAGTCATACCTTCTGAAATTTTTAGTAGGACACATAATTCCTATGTATTTTCTCATGATTTTTTAGATTATATGATTTTATGTCATTGGCAAACAATTTATATTCAGGGTTGAGAAATGGGATTAATTTAGAATTTATAAAACTGGAAAAAGTAAAAAGAATAGCCAAGTAATATTAGAATAATTTATAAGAAAGTGTCATGCATAAGATAATCTAGAAATGATAAACAACATAAAATCTTGCTTTTAAGGGGATATGTATTATATACAGTGTTTGCTTTATCAGTCATTCAGGATCTAAGGTAGATATTGGCAATGGAGAACAAATACTGGCAGAGGTAGTGTTTAGATCACAAGAAAACTTGTACACTGACATATTTCTGATGAGAAAAGTCAGTGTAAGAGTTATAAAATGTTACTTTTATCAAAAATTCCTTTTTAATATTTAATGTTTAGTATGCATTGCTGTATGAAGAATGTCTGAGTTTATTTGGCTAACAAATTAATATAGTACCTTCTCTACTAAAATCCCTGTAGACAATAAAGGCCTAGAGATCTCAATGGTAAACATGCAAAAACAGTCCACAATTTGTCAAGTAGCCCTTAAAATATCATAGTAAGTTATGTTTCAATATTTTTTCTCTATCAGCCATGTAAATTATTTTTTCCCACTAAAATAGTAAAATTCTCATGCTTTAAGTTGTGATTGCATTTTGCTACTTGCAATTTGGAAGCCTGAAGTTAACCTGAGGTCTAACAACTTACAAAAAGTTACCAATTTTTCCTGATGTTTCACCATACTACATGTAGAAGTGACACTTAAGTAAATCCTTACAGGTTGTCATGACAACATGAGTATTGTTCCAAGGACTTGAATTTGATAACATTTGCAGTTGTCCTGGCAACATGACCATCTGAGTTTATGAACAGGCTGCTGCTTTGCCAGCAAAGCTGATATAAGGTTGATGGGACACCTACTGGGTATAGGCATATCAGAGGAATACTTGTGGGGTTTTTTGTTTGTTTGTTGTTTGTTTGGTTGGTTGGTTTTTTTGAGGTAGGGTTTCACTCTGGCTCAGGCTGACCTGGAATTAACTATGTAGTCTCAGGTTGGCCTTGAACTCACAGCAATCCTCCTACCTCTGCCTCCCAATTGTTGGGATTAAAGGTGTGTGCTACCATGCCAGGCTGCTTGCAGTTTTGATAAGCCAACAAAATAAATGATAGTAGAAGCTGGAGAAGAGTGACAAATATGAATCAAAGCAGGAAAAATGTATATGAAAATGAGGGGAGGTAATGGAAGGGAATGACAAAAGACAAAAAGAATAAAATCCAATAAAATGAATAAACTGAAGATGGCCTCAATAAGTCAAAGAATTTCATGTTACCATAACTGGGTGGGTAGGGAAGTCTGAACGTTGGGGTCAGGGAGAAAATTATTATGGAAACATTAGAGCATTGGAAAAAATAGGAGTGCCCCATTTTGTTATATCTATGTTGTTTATCTTATGTTTATCAGGAAGATGAGATGTAGTTCAATGTGGAATCACACCAGAAGTAATTATAAAAGAGGATTAAAGAAAACAGCTTCAAGCTAAATGGGTTCCATACAACAGTTCTTTGCCCAATAACACCTTCACACTTTGACAACAATATATAGATCTTCCATCAACTAGAGCTGGTGTGAATGTAAGTTTTAACAGTAAATGTTAGCAGTTACTGCTTTTGATGCATTTAGATATCCAAGTTGACAGATGGATGATTTTATTTTCCTTAAGGTATTATCTTAGTTATATTCTTCAAGAACTTGAAATCTGGTAAAATTAGATGAAAATAAGGGGTATATTGTAGATTTCTGGTGTGTGCATGTATGGGAGGCGTTGTGAGTGTATATGTGCAAAATCTTTATATTGTCTTAATGGTATTCAATAAGATACATTTAAATCAGTACTTCTTATTTTTTTTTCTGTGGTTCAGGGGTTTTTTGTTTTGTTTTGTTTTATTACCTGTTGTCTGAACATGGGGTGATTAAGGCAGAGAAATGCTGCTTCTTAGATATAAGGGCTAGGCAATAGCTAATATAACTCAGGCTAGCTCAATTTGCACATCAAAACAATGCTTCTATCTGGACCCTTTGCTAAGAAGCTTCAGAACTGGGTAGCCTACAAAAGAGCAGTCTGTACCCACCAGAACAATTTTATATTCATCAAAAACATTGAAAAATTTGAAATATTTACAGTGTAGTGATTATAAGCACAAACTCTGGATTCATCTCCTGATTCTTCTCTTTACCAAGTTTGGGTGCATGCTCCCTCTCTGTCTGTCTTTCAGTTTCATTCTGTAATTGACATAATAATAGCATTTGTCGTATTGTTTTGTGTATTCTAAGATAGTGAAAATAGGGCTGGACAGATGGCTTTGCAGCTCAGACACTTGCTGTGCAAACATGAGGGCCTAAGGAGGCCCAGAGCCCACATAAACAGCTGGATATGGTCCTGCATGTCTGTAACCCCAGCCCAGTTGGGGGCCTCAGGCAAATTTTATTTTGGCATTCTTCTATTTATCTAATCTTGATGCTTTAAAAAGTGACTGGGAAACAAGTCAGAACCATATCCAAACATGAGCCTGCTCTCCATTATCAAGCTACCACCAATCGTGGGCTACAAGAGGGTCTACACCTATTAAATTCTCTATAAAAAAAATAAGGGTTATCCCATTTGTCTGGTGCTAACTTTACTCCATTGGAGAATCTGCTTCTCTTTTTCATATAGATGCAGATCCTAAGGACAGAACCACCCCATCATACCACACAAGGGTCCCAGCTGAAAGTAAGAATAATTGCCAAAACAAGCAAGGGTGCTATTCTCTTAGAGAACCAGGTACCACAGAAGGGTGAAGGAGATTGACACAGAGAACAATCAACTCCTACCAAATCAGATATCCAGAGACCCAGAGGTTCCCAACATCTCATCACTGAAGCATACCCAAAATGAACCCAACATGGCTCAGGGAAATTTTGCGGAAGAGGGGGCGGAAAGAATGTCAGAGCCACACGTTGGGTCATGATACGCAGAGACATTTCTCTTACCCATAACTGTGGGCTAACTCCACAACTCATGACCCATATACCTCAACAAGGAGGGGCCGGGGGGAGGGGGTAGGACATGGACGAGCCTAACAATGGTACGAACTTGACTGTATTCACTGAGTACAAAGCTAATTAATAAAAAAATAAATAAATTTACAAAAAAGTGACAAATCTAAATTTTCATTTTACAGTGTTTTGTAACTCATATAAATTGCTTTAAATCAATAATAGTTGAGGGACTATCTTTTTTACATAGATACCAGAGAACAAATTACATTGTCTTATTAAATAAATGAAAATTCTGATACAATTAGGACATTGGGCAAGTATGTGTATATATACATATATACACATCAATTTAGAAAACATTGTTCATTTGTCTATACTAGGACATCTTCTTACACCTTTTCATTTAATAAACTTTTGCACAAGCCCGTATATATATAGGTATATAAAAGATATAAGAGATTAAATACAAATCAAACATTTACTGATTATAAATAAATTTATTTTAAAATAGCACTTTCATGTAATATATCTGTACCATTTATTAAGATGACAGCAAATTTATATGCTACAGACATGGATATGCTTGCTTTTTTTTTTACATAATGAATTAAATCTTAGCTGGACATGGTGGCACATGCCTTTAACCCCAGCACTTGGGAGGCAGAAGTAGGAGGATTACCACGAGCTCGAGGTCACCCTGAGACTACATAGTGAATTCCAGGTCAGCCTGAGCTAGAGTGAGACCCTACCTCAAAAAATGAAAAAAAAAATAAATCTTGGCCTAATATTTGATACTACAGAGTTAATCAGATTTTTAAAAATTCGTAATCATAAATGCCAAGAATGCTTCTTCACATAAATAAGTAGTAAAAATAATGACACAATTATGTTTAGAACCATTTCAGAAATTGTTAGAAATATCTGTCCTCTTCTTTGAGAAACTCAAGTCATCAGCTCAAAGAGGAGTTTTTAAAATCAAAACTTCTAAGATGATACAGTCCAAAGATATACTAATTTTATGCTTACAGGCTGAGAAATGATAGTAGTGAAATATGGAAAGTAGGTTTTCCATAATCAAACTATGATGTTTCTAGAAAAGCAGGAAACTCTGCTTGGTGACAACACGGCCACACAGAAGCAGCAGGAGTCCCAAGCGGAGCCGGGGTGTGACAGTGCGCTCTGTGCCCAGTGCACAGGGGGCGGTCACAGCCCAGGCTGCTTTGAGGTAGCGATGCAGCACAGGCGACACCTGCCAGAAATACCTCAGATTCATTACACATCTGATTTTCAATTAAAAAAAAAATTGGCCTGGCAGTCATTTAGAAACCTTTCCTACTGCTAAAATTTTTACAATTCCTCACATTCAGTTACGTGACTCCCTTATCGGGCTGTGATGTACAGTTTAAGAAGATGGGTTCTTGAATGTTTGCTGATACCCTTAAAAATCATAGTCCAGACCTTGGTACTCACTCAATCATTGTGTGTTCAAGGAATAAATGAGCAGATTGTACTAGTCGGTGTTTAGTGTTGGATGCACTATAGGAAGACACATTTAAAGTATTAATTAAACCTTTTCTGGTTAACTTTGTCATTTATTTGCTTTGTCTAAAGCACATGTATATTCTTGTATTAAATGTGTACACACACGCACTCACATGCACACACACACACACACACACACACACACACACACACAGTTTGCATTATAACTCCATGATACTCCAAGAGAGGTTGTCATCTCAACGCTGCTTCCTTTTATTCTGGCTGGATCTGTTAACATCAGAAACTGAGAAACTTAGACATGTACCTAATTCACATGAAGGTAGTCTAACCCTTTCTACTTAACTGCACCATTCCAAAGCTACATAGGTATCTAGATATCACCACCATGACCAGTTATAGACCTGCCCTGCTGAACCTCGAATTAGCTCCTTTCTCTTCCTTATCTCTGAAGGGAAGGTTGGCAATTGTGTGGGAAAGCATGCCGTCATTTCCTGTTGCCTCTATCTAGTGATACCTCAGAATTAGCACTTGGCTCTTCAGAACTCAGTATAAGTCAAATGACATGGATTACCCATTAGGGTAAATCATTTTCATCTCCTATGTTGTACAATGTGTTCTAGGAATGTGGCTCCACAAATCATACTCAAACCTTATTACAACACCTCCTGGAGATATGGTTATGAGTACCATTTTATAAATGAAAAATCAAACAATAAAGAATGGAGAGGAAAAGCAAATTATCTTCAGTGACACAGCAAATAAGTGAACAGTTCAAATACAGCCCCACTGATTCTAAAGTACGGGGGTGTTTACTGTGGTAAGGATATCAAAAAAAAATCTCTGTGACTTCATCTAGTTGTGGACCCCATTGGCATATTTCTTTCTTAAAATCTTAACACTTGTCTCATTCCACTGCCTTTTATACTAAAGCACCCTCCACCCCTATTTTTCCAAAGGGGCCCATTTGTAGACATCATTATTTCAGGCTAGTTCTAAGTTGTTGCCCATAGTAACTGGCTATATTTGAGGCTGGGTTTAGCTCATGTCACTTCACCCCAGAAATACCCTGGAGAGACACTGGAATTATTCATAATTACCACAAATTGAAAGTGATGAGAAAATTGGTGTTATTTTCCTATCAATCTCTGGAAAGATTATTATGCTATCGACTCACTACCCAGATTTAAAAAAAAAAAATCTTACTGTGAAAATTTGTTCCACAAGCTTCAACATTAATTCCCATCTTTGTTTTTCAACATTCCAGTATGCCTCCAATTATATCAAGGGCTACAAGAAATTACTTAATTTTCAAATGAAATTAAATGTGACTAAACTTTGTTTTAACTTTTGTTGTAGAAGATTTCAAACATTCTATAATCACAGGTGAGTGGTAAACCTCCTTTCACCTGCCAATCTATTTCAACAGTTATTAATAAATGTCAAATTTTATTTCATTTGTATCTTTCACTCCTTCCCAAAGCCCACTACTACATCTTTATTGCCAGCTCCAGATACTATATTATGCCATCCTAATTAAACTTAAATGCAAATTAGAATATTCTAGCATCAACTGGCCACAGGTAAAGAGAAAACAAGCACAGACAATGACACGCAACATCCAACACAGTGCATGCAGTGCAAACTCTTGGCTAATTTTCTCCAGGAGGACAAAAAGGTATCTCTTTTGCTAATTCTGTATGCTAGTTGATATTTAATATATTTCAGATGATGATTGGCATGATAATGACTTCTGAGAAATGTGTAACAAATGATTCGTGACAGGGTCTTAGACATGGAGGGTGAAAGAGAGACATGATTGTAGCAATCCACAAATGGACTCTAGTGGAAATCACTGATGGCTTTGTCATTTCAAGAACCATTTTTCCCACTGCTGATCACATTGCAAGGGTGCATGCTGTAGGGGCCAGCTGTAGGCATTGGCTATGCAAACACGGCTCGCACCAGCACTGCTTTATTGCCACAGGAGGAGGAGATACTTAGATTCATAGGCTTTTGCATTTGTCATAAAATGACCAAAAATAGAGCTGTAGATATGTCCTTTATTATGATTTTATATAACAACATTGAAACAGAAATTTCTGTTTAATATGCCTTTCATTGTTAATGAAATATCCTGTCTACATTATACTTACTTTTATTATTTATTACGTGTGTAGTTCTTCAGAAAATGTTTCTCCTATTAGTCATATCCAGGACATTGAATATATATATTCATTGAATATATGTATATATATATATATATATATATATATATAGAGAGAGAGAGAGAGAGAGAGAGAGAGAGAGAGAGAGAGACAGAGAGACAGAGACAGAGAGAGAGAGAGTGAGAGAGAGAGATTTTCTTACCCAAAGCAATAATAATAATAATAATAGAGGAATACTTGATATCATTATCACCATTTTGTAAATTTATCTTAATCCCAACCTAAATATGGGAAAATGTATTGTTTTTTAAACATCTGGGATTATTTCCAATGTTGTGATCAACATTTCTTAAAAAGGCAATAACAAGGGAGAGCGAGATGGCTCGGCCAATAAAGTCCTTGCCTTGGCAAGTGTTAGGTATCTGAATCTGAATCCCTGGTATATACTTAAAGTTGTATACTGTGGAGGACGTGTGTAATCCCAGCATGTCTATGGTGAGAAGGAAGGCAAAGAGAGGACAATCAGTTGGCAGCTCCCAGGCCTGCGAGCCTGGTGACTAGAGTGTAAATAACAAGAGACCCTGCCTCAAGTGAGTTGGAAAGTGTGGATGGACACTTGAAAATTGTCCTACTACCTCAACATGTATGCTGTGGCACATGCATGCCTTCATTCACACACATGAACATGCACATATGCACATCATATGCATAACACATGCATGTATGCATACATACATACATGCACACACATAGTAAAGAATGCAGTAGTTAAATGGGACTGCACATCAGTTAACACATACAGGAAAAATATTTTTGTATTTAAGGTTTTATACAGTTTTTTATAAGTCCTCAAACTGAAGTCATAGCAGTTATAGTAGCACTGATTGAAAAGAACTATAATTGATAATTTGTTATTTGGCTTTCTAATTCAGGAAAATATCAGGTTCTAGGTACTAATGTACTCTAAAATGAAAATTTGTATTTAGCTTGCATCATTTTATTTTGAGAGTTAATATCTGAGACCAAGTATGTCGGGAGGATTCATGTAAGATAAGTAAGCACACATAGTCATGCAGTGGGTCTCAACATTTAGCTCATTATTCAACCCATATTGCTGGTCCCATTTCTGTAGTTTCTGATTCAGAAAGCCTGGGGAAAGCCACAATGTTTTCATTTCTAACTTGTTTCTCAGTGAGATTGATGTTTCTGATCAAGGGAGCATGCTCTTGAGAATCATTGTAGTATAGTAATGTGTTCAAAAAAATACAGGGTTTAAACCTGTCAAAATTACGAAAAGACTTGTTTTGAATTAGATAGTACTTGGGGAAAGGTATAAACTAGGAGATGAGGCTGTCAATTGTTCTGAGACTCCCTTGTCGCTTCAGTGCCTCATTCTCTAAGACTCATTTCCCATCAACTGTAACTCATCTCTTGTAGGAAAATGCCACAAGGAAACTTGTTATGCTATGCTAATCAAAAAATTTTAAAAAGTAGATTGAATGTTGGCAGTATTGTAGTTACTGCTCAGCCGACCGCTCTCTTGCAGTGCATTGAACAAATTACACTTCCAAAAATTTTTTAAAAAGTAAAATAAACTACTCACTTCTTGATACCCTTGGCTGATGATATGGCTTCATTTTTTGCCTACACTAATTAAAGAACTACGAAGAGATTTTCATCGTACTAATATTAAGTTACCTGGTCAATTCCCTGGATGGTCTCTATTCTAGTCAAGGTCAATCTACTCTACCTACTGCTTCACTCCACCTCCTGAAGAATTGGCTCCCTCATGTCATTTCCACACCTCTTCTGGCTTTTTCCTTATGTTAGCTGGATCTCCTGTAAGGTCTGTAAGCCAAATTCTCCTTCTGTTATCAAGCTTACATATCATATTGATTCACAGGATATTAAGGACTATATATCAGAACAGTTCACCTGGAGAAAGAAAATAAATGTATATCCATTGGAGCCTCTCCCCATTGCTGAGGGCTGCTACATGAGTCATACCTTCCCTGTACTCTGTCCATGTGTGCACAAGGGCATGAGGGAGGGGAGGATAAATGGTAATTTACCACATATTTTATAACTTAAAAAAATAGCTGTTTCTAGATATCAATGTATTCTAAAATGAAAATTTGTGTTTAGCCTACATCATTGTATTTTTCAAGATAATTGTATGTATGTATGTATGTATGTATGTGTGGTGTATATGATATGTGTGTTCATGGCCTTGAATGAGCCACAATGCATGTGTGAGAAGTCTGAGGACAACCTTGGGGTGTTTGTTCCCTCCATTAACCTTGCTTAAGACAGGGTCTATCTTGTTTTGCCACTGTATGTGCATCTCTCTAGCTGGCCCATGAGCTTCCAGATTCTCCTGTCCTCCTCCATTGCTCCAGGTACATTGGGATTATAGATACATGCACCACTTTGTGTTTAAATTTATGTGGTTGATGGGGAATTCTACACAGGCTGGCAGGCTTGCAAGTAAATGCCTCTAACTGCTTAGCAATATTCCCAGCCCAAATATATATATATATATATATATATATATATATATATATATATATATATAATTAGTTGTGTATATAGTGTGTATACAGCCATGATGGTACTGTTAGCCTTCTCCATGTTGCTTCCCCCCCACCCAGTGGATTGTGGGTGTTGCATTCTGGGGGTGGCCTTCAGTTATGGGGGAGAGGCAATGTCTTTGTACATAATGACCCAACTTATGGCTCTAACAATCTTTTTGCCCCTTCTTCCATGAATTTCCCTGAGCCATGTTGGGTTCATTTTGGGCCTATTTCAGTGTTTGGAGGTCTTGGGAGTCTCTGTGTCTCTGGATATCAGATTTGGTAGCAGTTGAGTGCTCTCTGTGTCTGTCTCCTTCATCCTTGAGCTGGTACCAGGTTCACCGAGAAAGCATCTCTTGCTCATTACCCCATTAACTCTAATGCTTCAGCTGGTGCCCAGGTGGGGTACAATGGTCTGATTCTCTCATCAGGTTCTGTGCCCATCTGAAAAAGAGAAGCAAATTCTCCAATGGAGAGTGAGGTCAGTGCAATATACATGGATACCCATTCTTATTTTAAGGAGAATTTAACAGGTGTAGGCATTCTTGCAGCCACTATTGGTGGGAGCTTGATATTGGAGAGCAGGCTCATTTCTGGATATGGTTCTGATCTGCTTTTCCACTCCAGGTATGGGTTCTGTTCCACTGAGTGTATCTGTTAGCCAAGTCAAGAGCAGTTGGTTTCACATAATGGCTGTGTGCCACTATTGCACTTGTGTAAACATCATGTCAGGTTGATTGCTGTTGAGTAGCTTAGGCCACAAGTTGCTTAAACAGATGTTGGTAATTTTCCCCCAGTTGCTCATGTAGCACCTTCTGGTACTAGACAAGCTAACTTTCTGGGGATTGACTCTCTTCAGTTTCCATCCAGGTCACTCCATGTTCTATCCCAACAGCATATGGTGTCTTTGGCAGTAGGGTCTTACCATTAACCTTTGGTGGCTCATAAAGTACTCTGACAGAAATCTGTCTTCTTTTGGGAAACCTTGTAGGTGTCTCTGATCAACAGCTCATTATGGATGTTACCCACATTCTGGTACTGGGACTGGTCAGTGAAAAAGGAGAAAAAGGAAGAAAAATATAGGTAATATAAAAGATAAAGAGATAAAACGGAGAGAGAAACATGAGAAGATTGAAGATGGTCTTTATCATACCCTATCCAGGCCCCTGTGAATCAGGTATTCTCTCTTAGCACCTGATGAAGGTTTGACTCTTTAATATGCCTTTCAGAATGTAGGATTTTATGGTACCATTTTCATTTGGGTCCAGTTTTTTGTCCCCCCCCACACACCTTTGCCTTCCCCTCCCACCACCATCCCTACTGTTTAGTTCTCTAGATATTTATTAGGTATGTCAGCATCACAGGCAGATTCAGGTTAGGAGCCACAGATGAGGAGACCATGTGACGATTATCTTTCTGTGATTGGGTGAGTTCACTGAGAATGATCTGTTCCAAGTTTGACCATTGTTCTTCAAATTTCATTGTGTCATTTTTCCTTATTGCTGCATATAATTCCATCCTGTAGATATATCACGTCTTAGTTATCCATTCATCTAATGATGGACATCAGGATTGATTCTAGCTCTTAGCTATTATGAATTGAGGAGCTATAAACATGGATGAGCAAACATCTCTGAGCTGAGGTTTGGAGCTTTTAAGATAAATGCCCAGTGTCCACATTTCTTTCCATAGTAGTTGTACCAGCTCACATCCCCACCAACAAATGAATGAGGGTTCCTATTTCTCCACAACCTTGCCAGCATTTATTATCATTAGATGTTTTAATGTTGGCTATCTTTACTGGGGCAAGGTGAAATCTCATAGTTGTTTTAACAAAATTGGAAATGAAAAAGGAAAGATCACAACAGACCTAAGTGCAATTGGGAGAATCATCAGGACTTACTTCAAAAACCTCTACTCCAAAAAATTGGATAATATGAATGAAATAGATGAATTCCTGGACACGTACCACCTACCAAAGCTAAACTCAGAGCAGGTTAATCTCCTAAACAAACCTGTCACAAACACTGAGATTGAAAGGGTAATCAAAAATCTCCCTAAAAAGAAGAGTCCAGGACCAGATGGCTTTCCATTTGAATTCTATCAAACCTTTATGGAAGAACTGAAACCAATTTTACTAAAGTTGTGTCGCACAATCAGAGAACAGGGAAAGCTCCCCCAACTCCTTCTATGAAGCTAGTATCATCCTAATACCAAAACTAGGCAGAGATGCCACAAGAAAAAAAAAACAACTACAGGCCTATTTCCCTGATGAACTTAGATGCAAAGATCCTGAACAAAATCCTCACAAACCAAATTCAACAGCACATCAAAAGCATTGCCCAACTTGATCAAGTAGTCTTTATTCCAGGAACAGAGGGATGGTTCAACATTCAGAAATCTGTCAACTTAATACACCACATAAATAAGCTAAAACACAAAAACCACATGATGATCTTGATAAATGCAGAAAAGGCCTTTGACAAAATATAACATCATTTCGTGATCAAAACACTGAAGAGAATAGGCATGGATGGTCTATATCTCAACATAGTAAAGGCTATATATAAAGATCCTAAAGCCCAAATAATACTTAATGGGGAGAGAGTGAAGGAATTACCATTGAGATTGGGAACAAAACAGGGGTGTCCACTCTCACCTCTGCTCTTCAACATAGTACTGGAAGTTCTAGCTCAAGCAAGAAGACAGCAGAAAGAAATAAGAGGGATACAAATTGGAAAGGAAGGAGTTAAGTTAGCCTTATTTGCAGATGACATGATTATATATATATTTTTAAATATCAGATGTACACAGATAATTCCTGGAAAGCTAAAGTTAAGCATGGCTATGCAGTAGTCCAGGTAGGACACTTGTGTCAGAAGGTCCTGGATGGTCAGTAGAGGATGGGTTAGTGGCCCCATCAGAGCTTCTTGTAAGATGTGATCAGTTGGCATCAGTACTACAGACCTGGTTTTGAATCAGTGTCTGGAGTAAGTGCTAAAGCTGTTAGGAATGTGAATTGTTTTACAAGAGGCGTCCATTTCATGCTTTCTAATATAGTTTTTATTTGGTTTTAATAAGAAAAAAATGCTTCAGATCTGAGCTAGAGACAGATGCCTTAATGACATATGATATGGACAAGGAGCCTAATTTGTACCAAGCCTTAAAATAATGTAAAGCACATGTTCTCAAAAATCCCTAGTTAAGGGGGTTGAAGAGATTGCCTAGCAGTTAAGGTGCTTGCCTGTGAAATCAAAGGATCTAGGTTCAACTCCCCAGAACACACATGAGCCAGATCCTCATGGTTGTGCACACATCTGGAGTTTGATTGCAGTGGCCGGAGACTCTGGCATGCCCATTCTCTCCCTTCCTCCCTCCCACCGTCTCTCTCTAACAAATACATACATAAATGATGTTTTTTTAAAGGCCCTAGTTAATATCATATCTTCTGTCAACAGCAGCTAGCCATGAGTTAATTATTTGCTATACAAATCAAAGCAAGAGAAGCCTAATATTTCACCTCCTTTGAGCCTAGAAATGAATTCATTAAAGATTGGTTCCTTATCATGCATGTCTTTTGACATTGTTAAGAGTCTTAAGGGATCTTCAAGATCATGATTTCATTCCTTTCTCTAGGTTCTCATTTAGGTGAACTTCCCCAAGACTTGCTGTTCCAGCTGGAAGATCAGAGATCATGACTCATTCTCTGCCACATGGAGTCATTAATAATACACACTGAACTAAAATACACTGTTGTGTTAGTTCATGCAGTTACTGCACAGAGCTGCATAATATATCCCTTAGATAAAAGTAATACTACACCTCTTTGACATCCAAGGGAAATCTGTATAGGACAACAATGCTATTCTCTCCCATTGAAAAGAATGGTTAACCCAATAATCATAGTCATATTATTCAGCATGGTGCCCTTGGAGATGTGTAGACTGCTGCTATTAGAGTTTAAATGCAAATGTTTTGGAGAGCAATTTTATGATACCTAGTATAAGCAGATTGTAGAATCCTTAAGACTAGCACTTTATCATAGTATATGGGTATTTTGATATACATAAACCTAGAAATTACCCTTCTTGTAACTATCTTCAGTTAATTCATTCATGGGAACAAGACTGTGTACTTAAGCACTGATTAGAAGACTAAGGTATAATATTGCCGTAACTGCAAAAGTGAATGGCCAAATAAATGACAGTTTATTCACTACGTAGAATATTAGACTGTGATGAGGAAAATGTGTGGGTTAGGTAGAAATGTGGTTTTTCCATTACACATATATTTTAAAAACAATAACTTACACATTTCAAAAATAAGGTACACTGTAAAAATATACATACAATATGATATATACCATTTATGTAAATTTTAAAATCACAAAAATAATATAGCATACTATTTATGAAAGCACCTATACTAAGTGAATAAAATGTATGATAGAAAAAGAATAACAATGGCAGGGTGGAAGAGACCATTTCTGAGTCTGAAATAACTTCTGAAATATATATTAGTTGTCAAAGTTGTCAAAAATACTGAATTAAGAAATGAAATACTCTATTAACTGCTTGGTCTAACTAATTCCCTCTGATCACTTTGTACCCAGGGAGAAGGGTGTAGTGTGAGAATTAGGAAGTTCTGTTTTGCAATGAGTCAGAGCTGTGCTGGTCCAAGATGTTCCAGTGATTCCTTTCTATGAGTATATTTTCCCTTTACATGCTGGGTCATAGTCACTGTAATCCCACCCTTCCCACTGGATTCTGATGTAGTTGATAAACTCTCTCATGGCATGTAACTGCTCTGCTCTATCCATGCACGAATAATTTCACAGTAATTCCACAGACTTGACTGTGATTCTATGGTTGGTTTTGTCTTTAATGATTATGTAAAGGAAGTAAGGTGTTTATGTGCTAATGTAAATGCCAGTTAAGGGTATTGACGACTCAGGACTTGTTCATCAAAGCAATAAAACAAAACAAAACAAAACAAAAAAACATATTGACCTTGGGAGTTATTTTATTCACAAATTGGTGGGTTTTTGTTTTCTGTCCCTAAAGAGAATTATTCCAAGGAGTTCATCACTTGATTAAAGGGAACAGGAGACAGAAGGCACCAAGGCTGCTGGGCATCTCAAAAGTTCTTTGCCTTTTCCTTTCTTTGTAGCCAGTGAGGATCAAAATTTAGAGCTAACAAAATCACACATCCTAGATGATTCCTGATCTGTGTCATGAAAACCAGGCTGGAGGCTTCTCAAAAACTACAAATAGGCCTGGTGAGGGTTCAGTAGCTCAAGGTCCTTGCTTGCAAAGCCTGCCACTCCCGGTTTTATTCTTCAGCACCTACGTGGAGTCTGATACACAAAGTGGCACATGCATCTGAAGTTTGTTTTCAGCAGCAGGAGGCTTTGGTGTGACCGTTTCCCCATTTCCTTTCTCTTAAATAAATAAATAAATGAAAAGTATTTTTAAAAATGATTATAAATAGAAATAACATATGACCAAGCTATACCTCTCCTGACCACATACTGAAGGACTCTCTAACCTCCCACAGGGATACTTGCCAATCCATGCTTAATGCTGCACTGTTCACAGTAGCTAGGGAATGGAATCAGCCTAGCTGTCCTTTAATAGATGAATGGACAATGAACATGTGATACATACATACAATGAAATTCCATTCAGCCATAAAGAAAAATGAAATCATGAAAATTTCAGGAAAAAGGATGGAAATGGAAAACATTAATGTTAAGTGAGGTAACTCAGTCTCAGGAGGACAAATACTCCTCTCTTATATGAGGATCATCAGCTCTAATTGTTAAATACATATATTTAGGAGGGGATATGTGTAGGTGGAGTTCAAGAACCTAGGTAGAAAAATGAGGACAAAAGAGGAGAAGTAAAGGAGTAGGGAAGGCAGGTGTGGGATATGCAAATAGAAGGGAACTCAGTAGGACAGAGCAGGGAAAGGGCGGCAGAGGGGAAGGAGTAGGGGATCAACCAAAGCCTAGTATGTATGAAAATTCCATGAAAAAACTCACTGCTTTGTATATATAATACACAAAGTAAAATGTCAGCTAATGACAAAAAGAAATTCAAAAAAAGCGGGGGGCGGGGGAATCGGTGGTATGGGCTGAATCTCATCTGGCACCCTGTGTTAAAACAAATACAGTTGTGGTGAAATATCCATAGGCTACTGTGGTGGCTAAAGTGGTACCAAGGAGTGGGATTGCTGCTAGACACCTGACTGTGTGGCCTCGGCCTTTTGGAGCTGATTTTCAAGAGGAATATGGAAGGATTTGAAATCTTGGCCTAAGAGATGCCTTGCAGTGCTGTAAGTACAGCTTGATGGAGTATTCTGGTCAGAGTTGAAAGACCTGAATGTGGTAAGAACTATGGACTGTGAGGTTTGGCTTATGAGGATGGCTTCTATATTCATGAACTCACTCACAGCAATGTGGTTTCCTGCACAAGATTGAATCTGGAAATATTTTGTCATCGATGGAGGAGGGCCCTACCAGGTTCTGTCTTCCACTAAAGCCATTGGCAGTTAATAGGTTTTGGGGGAGGTAGAGCCATGCTTTTCAGCGATTTACCCATTGTTGAATCATTCACAGTTCAGTTAATTACCTCTCACCCACGCTCATGCAAGCAGCCCTAATTAATCAAAATCAAGTTGAGTCACACACACACACACACACAGAGAGAGAGAGAGAGAGAGAGAAGTGGGGAGTGGACTAATTGGGATGATAAAGGCCCTTAGCAACTGTGGGAGGAGGAGAAAGGGGGAATAAAATAAAAATTAAAAGATATGGATAGTTCCTCAAACAATGTAATCTATTGCTTAATGTGCTGCTTTTTTTTTTTTTTTTTTCTGAGGTAGGGTGTTGCTGTAGCTCAGGCTGACCTGAAATGCACTATGTAGTCTCAGAGTGGCCTCATACTCACAGTGATCCTTCTACCTCTGTCTCCAGAGTGCTGGGATTATAGTTGTGTGCCACCATGTCTGGAACTGAGGTTTTCAAATAGCTGAAATAATGGCATACCATATGTATATTTTAACACATTACCACATTATTTTTGAAACATAGGAGAGCTACTGATTTTGAAATATATGTGTGGAGGAGCAGGCACTGTACTAGGTAAGTCATTCATTTTAATTACTACTATATAATCTTCAGTCTTATGAGCAATTCACCATTTATTTGGTCATTCCTTCTTACAGACAGTTATGGCAGTTCTATATACTTTACTAGTGACCTTTGGCTATGAATGGTCTTCTCCATTTATCCCAAAGTGCCATGTAAAATAATCTTTTATTTTTCTCTGCGTTCCATGATGTGAAAAAGACTGAGAGGCTGTAGACTAGATTCATTGGCCAATATATTTCATCCACAAACATGCATTTAATGCCTACTGTGGAGCTGTGAGTATATACTGGGAATAAATAGATGAAAAAATTTGTACCTCAATAATGATGTCTAAAATTATATCACATATTTTAATTACTTCAAAATGACTCTCTATCCTCTCTCTCTCTCTTTCTCTCTCTCTCTATATATATGTGTGTGTGTGTGTGTGTGTGTGTATACACACAATGGAGAGAGTGATTTTTGAAACTATATAGTTTTGCAAAAGTTGAGAGGCTAGGGATGTGGCTCAGCGTATAAAAGCACTTGATGCACAAGCATGAGGACCTGAATTCAATCCCCAGCACTACACACATACCTGTAACTACACTGTTAAGGGGGATGGAGAGAGGACACTTGCTGGGGCCTGCTGGTCAGACAGTCTGACCAAAGGACAATGAGCTCCAGGTTCAGGGAGAGACTGACTCTGTCTCAAGGGAATGAAGAATCAGAACAATAGAGAAGGACACCTGATATCCTCTGGTGGCCTCCACATGCATGGGCACAGGGCATGTAATTGCACATATGTGCTTGCAACACACACACACACACACACACACACACACACACACACACCAAAAGTAAAAGTAAAAGAAATGAAGTAGAATTGAAGGTTTCTACAACGATGTGTAATATTTTGTGCTTGGGAACACATTTCCAGTCTGGTTTTCCTTTTGTTATCTTTCACTGTAAGATAAATATGTTATCATTATGGTCAGAAAAAATCTGGTTCCAAACTATAAAGAACAAAGAGCTAATTTTATAAAGGTTAGCTCAAAATATAATCACATTTCTGAAACAGTAGTATCCAGGAGGATCTCAAGTAGATTAAATTTCTTATGAGAATCACAAACATGTGAATGGGGCTCACAGGTAAGTAATAGAACGCCACAAATGGCCCAAGCTTCTGGGTGAAATCCATAGACTCTGTTGAACTTAGCTGTCTCTCAGTGTGTTGTTTAGAGCTTTTTTTTTTTTTTTTTTTTTTTTGGTATTGTGCTCCACAGTAACAACAGACTTAAGGGAGAACCGGAAACAAAAACAGGTGGCAAAGTGTTTATTGGAAATTGGCAGCTCTTCATGGATGAAGTTGTCAGACAATGAAAATAGCGCATATGTTTGTATTTCATACGTGTCCACCGGAATGATACAGAAAACAGTTTAAGGTACCTTTATCAAAATTATTTGACCATCAACATAGGCTTTGTGTGCATTTTATTTAAAAATAGTAATAGTATAACTCTGATTATGGACATATTATAATGATAGTTGGAGGAATTAGATACCTCATTAAAGTTTGCTTTGGAATATTCTCAAAAATAGTGAAAAAATAATCTCTTTTCTCTCTTACTTCAGTCTTCTTACAATTCTGTATGAATTTGACCCTGTAGCAGACAGCTTCAGGTTCGCTGAGATAAACTTCCAGACCAGGCACAGTTATGGAGGAAGGGATATTTATTGAAGCTTACAGATCCAGGGGAAGTTCCATAATGGCAGAAGAAGCTGGCCTGCCTTCACAGGACCAAGCAGAGAGAGAGAAGTACAAGCCTAAAAGCCACACAGCACAGCACACTTCAGGAACTCCAGCTAGGCACACTTTTCATATCTTTAGATTAAAATCTGAAACCCACCACCACACCTTAAGATCCACACAATGGCACTGACTCCAGGTGGCTGCAGATGTAAACTATAAACAAACAACTGAATATATTGGGGGCCATCTATTCTATTCAAACCACCACAGACCCCTACATAATAACAATTATTTTTGGTTATGCCAGCATCACCCACTTGATATCAGTGATCTATTCATGAAAATCTGATATCTGCATAAAAATACTTAGGTAATTTCCCATTCTCAATAAAAAGTGAAATATTTTAATGTGCTGCCAACCCAAAGTTCTCAGTCAAGTTTCTAAATGGTAAACAAGATAAACTGTCTATGTGTAAGTAATATTCCAGAAAGTAGACTGATTAATCCATTAATCATTGATAACTGCTAAATATTTTATATTCCATGTATTCATTTATGTATGGAGAAACATATCACCTATTCTCTTTGTTAATAGTTAGTTGGTTCTGAAAGGTACTCCATGTAAGTCATAGTTTGGAATTTGTATTTAGAAGCTAATTTAAAATTAGCTTTGTCTCCACATACCATTTTGCTAAATTATTACAGCGTTTTGGACATATACATTTTTTGGGTTGTAATCATGACCCAACAGTATTATTCAGAAATATTTGCTTGACCTTGTGTAAAAAGTCTTAACTTTGTAGCCTATGTTCTTTTATGACATTCTAATTCTATGAAGATGGGTCACTGGAAGCCAAATGTTTCTACAAGGAAGGTGATAACTGGAAAATGTTCTGGAGCATGTTCCTGTAGTTTCTCATGAACTTTTCACACATTACAGTAAGTATCCATTGAATCACCCCTCTTACAGACAGGAAAGTGGAGGTTCAGACAGTTTCAAAGAGTTATACATGATCATGTATGTGCTATAACTGCCCATACACATTTACATTGTATTTTACCTTAAGGTCAGTAATTTACAGAAGTGGTTTAGGTAATTTCAATGATACAGGACTTCCTATATTATTTTCTTTCATCACTATTCTTTCTACCAAACCTCTGTCAATATTTTATTGTCTGTGAACACTAAATAAATATTTGCTAATAGTGCTCAACCTGTCCTCCAACATTAACTTCACAGCACAGATTAAGAGAAAGAACAGTGACCTTGTCATCCAGGAACAATATTGTCTCCTTGTTTTTGTATCTAAATTATATCAGAAGCATTTAAGTCTATACAATTTCTATGTATTTTTTATTTTGTACCTTAGAAATGTGTTTCTTAATATCGTTCATTCCCAACAAAATTTTTCCCATGGTTTGTACCCCATTTATCTTATTTTGCATGATTATATCATCTTTTACCATGACAAATATGATTCTTTTTAGCCATGTAGCTTGGCAAAATTCAATAATTTCCATCAATGTGATTACTTGGAAAATCATTATATTCGCCATTATCTGTCTGAGAAGAGGAATCATTTTGTTTTTATTCTATTTTCAGAAATTCACTTTCCTAGATTTGTGTTGAAAACCATGATTACTCAATGAAAGGCCAGTCTGAACCTTTTAATTGGGTCTGCCTTTTACCAGAATACATGGAAATATTTGTCTTAGGTTAGCAACATTGTTGAACAATTTCAACTTTCAATTTCTCTTTTTAAGTACCTGGAATACTCAAAAGTAATTGCTGAATTATACTGACCTGGCAGCAGCTCACCATGTAAGTATGTTTACTAGAATAGCAAGCTTGCATTTTCTGGGAATGGGAGAGTCCAAACTAGTTTTCATTTCAGACATTTCTTTTTTATGTTTTTAATATGGTTTGTTTTATTAACTACTATTTTCAGAATGTTTTTATCATATCAAAACAAATTGAAGTGATATTAATATTTAATCTTTAAATGCTTGAAGGAAATGGGGAACCTACTCACAAAAGGTTTTTGTGTAGGTGTTCATAAAGATATAAAAAATGACATTCAAAAATGGTTAAGATGCAGGAATACTATCTCTTTTTGAAATATATAAATTTTTATATTGGTATACATACATAAGTATATGGAAGAAGTATTTTTAAATGCTAGAAGTATATACAGAAGCATTTTAGCTGAAAATGTCTCTAGTCAGTGTGATTTATTGCTATTCATTTTTACTGTTGTTGCCATTAAGACAGGCGCTCCCTGTGATGCTCAGGCTGTCCTTGAACCTGTGTCTGTCCTGAATGCCAGGATTAAATGCATTTGCCACAATGCCCAGAAATAGAACTGATTCTTTTCCACCTTTGTGGGGGGGGTTCAATGTAGGGTCTCACTCTACTTCAGGCTGACCTGGAATTCACTATGTTGTCTCAGGGTGCCCTCGAACTCACAGCAATCCTCCTACCTCTGCCTTCCATGTCCTAGGATTAAAGGCGTGCACTACCATGCCCAAGTTTCTTCTCTACTTTTTAATTAAATTAAATTTTATTTTATTTTTTTATAAAAGGTTATAGTCTTATATCCCCTCTCTCTAACCAGTATAGAAGACTAGAGGTGTTTCCAATATCTTAATTTATGAGAAGATACAATGTTTTCACCTTTGTTAAATTTCTGAGTCTTTCCCCTTTTCAAATGACCTTAAAGTCTAAATCTGGCCTTTCTCATATGAAGGAAAATGTTTGTGGTGACTTTTAAAGTGTTTTTCAATATAAACACTCAGCAACTGCAGCTTATTTTTAAATTTAGAAACAAATTCAGTTAGATACTACTTTTCCTTTGTAGGAAATTATGCCTGTCCTTTCCAGAAAATACAGAAATGCCCATTATAATACCTGTGCTTTTCTTTTTGTTTAGTTCTGTTTAGGAAATGTATCCCTTTGTTCCTTGGCCAATGTTTTTTTAATCTGTGTACAGGCATGCATATCCGTCTAATCACCCTTTCAGTGTTAGCTACTGCCAATTAGCTTATAAGCTATATAGTCTAGTGGTCAGATGAAAATCATATAATTTTCTTGATACTTTCTTTCCTGAAAATTTTTTACTGGAGTATACTTGATATTCACAATTTATATATGAAGTACAATTTGATGATCTGACATATATATATATATATGTAGTGAAATAAGCAACACACTGTATCTACCATGATTAATGGTTACCTCTTTCTTTTCTCTCTTCTTGTCATTCTCTTCTTTAATTGCTCATCCTGTTAATGAATATTAAGTATATAATAAAGCATTAATATCAGTCACTTTTATATATTAGATCTTCAGAACCTATTCATCTTGTATAATTTGCGTACCCTTTTACCTATGACTTTTCATTTTTCCCTCCCTAAAACATTTTGATCACTATTCTACTATGAATTTGATAAATTTTATTATCTACACATCAGTAAGATCATGTAGTATTTGAGTGGCTTAATTAACTTAGGATAATGCTGCCCTTTCATGCTTTTAAAAATGGCCATATTTCAATAAAGAAAATGAATTATAAACATCTGATTTTGTCATATCTTCTTTCTTCACTTGTCTATGATGGACCCTTATGTTCCCCCCGCCCTATCTTGCTACTGTAATGCTTCAAGGAGCAAAAGGATAGAGATTTTATTGCTTTTGAGTATATAACCAAAGGGGGATTATTGAATTGTAAGGTAGTTATATTTTTAACTTTTATCTAACTCCATGCTGTTTTGAATAATGATTGTTTAGTTTTAAATTCCTATTAGCAATCCATAATTATTCCATTTGTGGAGACTTGGCATATTTTTCCTTTCCAGTAATACATATAACAAGCATGGGGTCATAGTTTATTATGGTTTGATTTATACTTCTCTCAGGATTGGTGACACCAAGTTCCTTTTTATATACATGTTTTCTCTTTTGGTTTCTGCAAATATTAGATAAAATTTTAATTTTAATTTATAGGCTTAATTTAAACAAATTTACTTAAATTGTTACAACATTTGGCAGACAGTCAAAATGAATAAGAGGATGTAGGCTCTCTACATATAACATTCCTCTCTGCCATTAACCTTTATCCAAATGGATAAATTTTCAGAGTTACTCAGAATGTTCCAAACAGGGTGAAAGGAGATTGTAGGAATTGGTAAAATTTCTGAATTACAACCAAGTTCTGTAGTTTAGGAGTAACCTCATTGCCCATTTGTGTTGGGTATCCCAAGGACCATTGACAGCGTAGATGAGTTAGGGAAACCCACAGGACTCAGGGTATATTTATACTCACAGGTGTGACTTACTACAGTGGAATAAATCAGAAAATAAAAGAAAAAAAACACATAGGGTCATCTCAGGTATGGTGTAGTAATTTGAATCAGATGTTCTCCACGGCCTTATGACTTCTGAATGCTTTGTTCCCAGCTCATGGTGATTTGGAAGGTGAGGTCTTGCTGGAGAGGGTGTGCTTCTGGAGGCAGGCTTTGCCGTATTATAGACACTTCCTCCTTATGCCCCTCACTCTTCTGCTGCTGAGGTGATACTGAGCCTCTGCTCTACTATCTTATCCTTGTCATCATGAAGCTTCCTCTTAGGACTGTAAGCCAAAATAAATACCTTTCCTTCCATTTGTCATGTATTTTTTTCTCTGCAACATGAAAACAACTATAACATTTGGTGTCATAGTAGCAGAAAACTGACAAACACAGTCATCCAGCATAGAATCAAAGTAGACACTTAATACATAGAGTTTGAATTGAGGACTAGTCTGTTAGTACCCTCTGTGTAACACATACAAATATTTACATCACCCAAGTAGCACTTAACATGAGCCACATTATTGCATAAATGTTTTAGGTACAATATGAACTATTCTTAGCAGGAAATAGTAAGAGTTCTGCATTTGTTCTCACACATTCATCAAAGATGATCACTGGGCTGGAGAGATGGGTTAGCATTTATGGTGTTTGTCTACAAAGTTTAAGGACGCAGGTTTGATTCCCCAGGACCTACATACAAGGTGGCACAGGTGTCTGGAATTCATTTTCAGTGGCTGGAGGACTTGGTGCACCAATTCTCTTTTTCTCTCCAATAAATAAATAATATATGTTTTTAAAAATAATCACTGCAAGCAGGACTTGCTAATGGTGGAAGGCTCACCCTTGTTAGGCTAATGCTTTCTGCAAGGAGTGTTTTCTGTGACTTGTGTTCTGCACTGTAGGGAAGATTGCTAAATATATTCTCTCTGAGTTATCAGATGTAACAATTTCACTAAAGCTTTTAAATTTTTTTTTGTTTCTTTTTATTTATTTATTTCAGAGTGACAGACACACATAGAGAGAAAGAGACAGAGAGAGAGAGAGAGAGAGAGAGAGAGAGATTGGGCATGCCAGGGCCTCCAGCCTCTGCAAATGAACTCCAGACGCATGCGCCCCCTTGTGCATCTGGCTAACGTAGGTCCTGGGGAATCAAGCCTCAAACTGGGGTCCTTAGACTTCATAGGCAAGTGCTTAACCACTAAGCCATCTCTCCAGCCCTAAAGCTTTTTCTGTTACATATTTACATATAAACCTATCCTGAACATTTTCCTCCCATTGCATCACCAAGTTATTAAGCTATGCCACATTATTTAAGTTTTACTATGGCAGTATTCTCCTCTGTTTAATCAACTTTTGCAATCATTGAGGTGTGGTCAGCAAAATAGAAACAACCTGATTCCTTTTAATTTTTTTTGTTTATTTTTATTTATTTGAGAACAAGAGACAGAGAGAGAAAGAGGGCGAGAGAGAGAGAGAGAGAGAGAGAAAAGAGAGAGAATGGACACACCAGGGCCTCCAGCCATTGCAAATGAACTCCAGATTCATGTGCCACCTTGTGCATCTGGCTTACGTGGGTCCTGGGAAATTGAGCCTCGAACCAGGGTCCTTAGGCTTCACAGGCAAGTACTTAACTGCTAAGCCATCTCTCTAGCCCCTGATGCCATTAATATAGGAAGGTATTTTTATAGGACACAATTTTGTGTGATAGTTTAGGTGCTCACAAGTTCACAGGAAGAATAAGATTTAAAGTCAGATTAGCCACTTAATTTTGGAGCCACTGCTATCATTTCTGGTCCAGAATTTGCATGTTCCACTAGAAACATCAATGATGCTCAAAGCTGCATCCAGTACCAAGGGGATCATTTCCTAGAAGACACTGAGGCTTCTGCCAAACATCCCACATGCAAAACTCCTCCTTTCTTTCAAGTTCTACTACAGAAGATAATTCACATCTGTTTGCCTTTACCTTCAAAATCCCATGCAAAAGTCTCTCATTGATGGATTCCAACGACAAGTATCCTTGCAAAGGTCATTCCAGTCATTTGTCTCCTTAACTGTGGGCCACAGAAGGGACAAAATGGTGAATTGTCACAGCCAATTTAGATAGCAGCTCTTATTGTTTAATTTATAAACGTTTTCATATTTATATCAACATACTTTTAAAAACAAGACTGTTACAATGATAAAATTAATGGAATGAAACTACTTTGAAAAGTAATTAAAATTAACTTATATTAACAGGTTGACAAATAAAATAGATAAAATTCTAATGATTATGAGGATATTAAAGGTTTTATATCATATAAATTATAATTAAAATGGGTTAATATATTTTAGAAGAAATGAATTCTGCTAATGGAAAGCATTACAAGCAACATATTAGTAGAACTATAATTGTGAAATTAGTCCTAAAATATTCATATGAGAGTAATGGGAAATGAGGCTTTATAGAAATGCAAAGTGGTAAGCAATTCATTGAAGGACATTTTTCATAATCCATTTCCAGTATAAAATGTTTTAAAGATTCATTCACTTGTCTTCTAATTGATCATTCTTGACCTATTTCTATACTCCTTTTACTGCCATTATAGAAAAGAATTTGATTTAAGCTAAGCATATAAAAATGTTCTAGGAACTCCGTACATACAATTCTCATTGGAGTCAATGTTTGTTTGCACATGTCACAGAAACATTTTTACAATCTTCCTTATTCAAATGTCTGTGAATTATTGTGACGCTGGTTCTTACTGTTTCTGCAGTGGAGTGAGTGGTTGTTCCCAATGCCTGCTCCGTCCACCTTTCAACCTCTCCTCTGTCCTGTGCTCTGGTCCACAGACCACGTGAATGTGTCCTCTTGTCTTTGGCATTTGGTGTTACTCAGCCAAGTGGAAGCACTAGTGATAGGAGACTGGATTGTAGGGAAAAGGTACTTACTACTTTGTGAAAATTGCCACAACTGGTGTCAGCCTTCATTGTACTATCTCCTCCGGGTTTTACTAATTATACATTTCTCAGGTCCTTCTGGAACAGGGATGAAACATCTTCCCAGTGTTCCTAGCTCTGGGAACCTCCACAATCTGTAGTAGAATATATTCCTTCATCCCTATCCATACCATCAGATTTTGTCCTCTTATATTTTTCCAATGAGCAAACTTTGATCTAGATTTTTCCCCAGGGACTTTGGCTATTATAATACTCTTTTCATGCTCTGCTATGGAAATAATTGCCGTGACTAGTGAAAATTATGCTCATGCTAACACTTGGCTTCAGCAGTTTTCTAGGTACATGATTTACTGATCCCTCTAAAGCAGATCTGGCCCTGAAGTCAAGTGTGCAGTATTTAAAGGGCAATCAATCCAAATTTATGTAGTCTTCCTACAAATATCTTCCCAGCTCTTACTGTGTATGCTGCCCTGAGTGCGGCACTGCTAGGAGCATACCAGATATCAGTGAAAGACATGGCTGCAGACTTCAGGATGCTTTCTGTCTTATCAGAGTCTTACAGACATTTAAAAATATTTTGTTTATTTATTTGCAAAGAGAGAGAGAGAGAGAGAGATTATGTGGGTGCATCATGCCTTCCAGCCACTGCAAATGAACTCCAGATGCATGCAGTACTCCATGAATCTGGCTTTATGTGGGTACTGGGGAATCAAACATGGGTCATTAGGCATTGCTTGAAAGCGCCTTAAACACTGAGCAAACTCTCCAGCACCAGACCTTTGTTTTTAATGTCTATCTATGTGTCATATGTCTAATAACCTATGTTATATATACAAATAAGATTTAATTAAATCATATACCTCATGAGGAATAACATAAGTATAGAAAAATAGAGCTCGTTTGTATTTTCTTTATATAGTAAATGAGTTTAATCATCAATCCCTTCTTACTTTCGTCAGTACAATATTAAGTTACCATGTCTATTTTAGGAAAAATAGGCAGAGGGATGTACATATGGCATTTTATCTTTTTAAAAATATATTTTATTTATGTATTTATTTGAGAGAAAGAGGGAGAGAGAGAGAGAGAGAGAGAGAGAGAGAGAATGGGTGCACCAAGGCCTCCAGCCACTGCAGCCAAACTCCAGATGCATGAACTCCAGATGTGTGCACCCCCTAATGCATCTGGCTTACGTGTGTCCTGGAGAATTGAACCAAGATCTTTCAGCTTTGCAGGCAAACACCTTAACCACTAAGCCATCTCTCCAGCTTGGCATTTTATCTTTAAAATAGGCTAACTGGGGGCTGGAGAGATAGATTAGCAGTTAAGCGCTTGCCTGTGAAGCCTAAGGACCCTGGTTCGAGGCTCTTTTCCCCAGGACCCACTTTAGCCAAATGCACAAGGGGGTGCACGCATCTGGAGTTCATTTGCAGTGGCTGGAGGCCCTGGCGCGCCCATTCTCTCTTTCTCTCTATCTGCCTCTTTCTCTCTGTCTGTCGCTCTCAAATGAATAAATAAAAAGAAAATTTATTAAAAAAATAAAATAAATAAAATAAAATAGGCTGACTGTACTATAACATTATTCCCCATTCTAATGCCAAGTTAAAAAAAAGAAAAGCATGCTAGAGGAAGAGTTAAACATTGTTTCATTTTTCTTTTCTTTTTTTTTTGTTTGTTTTGTTTTGAAGTAGGGTCTCACTCTAGCCCAGGCTGACCTGGAATTCACTATGTAGTCTCAGGGTAGCCTAGACCTCATGGTGATACTTCTACCTCTGCCTCCCAAGTGCTGGGATTAAAGGCATGTGCCACTATGCCCAACTTAAATATTATTTCTGTGTGAATTGTTACACTGATATTGTCCAAGATTATTTTTGATACCTTAGAATAAGCTCCCCAGTTATTTTTACTTACACAAGCTCATTTGTCTTAATGACACAATTTAAGTTTCTTGGCTAATTTTCTATTTGGCACACACTTGAAGTAGTTCTAAATTCGAAAGTGAAAGTTAAGTGTATTTTTATGCCAAATACTGTTCTCATAAGAAAGAAGGGGAATTGTTCAAACTACAAAACTTGGAGTTGTTTACTTTGCTCTCTTCTTCTTCTTAGTGCTATGCCCATTCTGCCACACCCAGTTGCTCACCAATATTTGGTAGGTTTGAATCTTCACAATGTCACCGTCCTTAATCACCTGAAGGTTTTCTGAGTTATGTACTTCTCTATGTGCTTGGGAAAAATCCATGAACTCAATACAAATCTCTATATTCATGCAACCAGCATTATGCAGGGAGAAAGACAACCAACACTACACATGAGGATCATCATCTTATCCAGAACATTGAAGGTGGAAACTGAAAAAGTAGGTAAGAGAGCATTTCTTGAGTTTTTGGGTTGTTACTGGCCTTAACAGGATAGTGGCATTTAGGCAAAAATGTGAAGGAGGCAAGGGTTTTGGTTGTCTATGGATCATATATTCAATGAGTGTGGAATAGTCAGAGATAGGAGTGTGTTTGTCATCGTGAAGGGGCAGCAGTATTGACAGACTAGATAAAGGTTGGGAAGGTTCAAAGACTGGACACAGTTGTGAGGAATAGGAAGTAAGGCCAAATGACATCCCTGTCACTACACATCTTGGAGCCAGTTGAAGTATTTGGTTATTTATACCACTGTTCAACGGATGATGGAGACTAACCTGAAGGGTTCTGAACAAGGAGTAATATGATCTGCTCTGTATGTGTTTTTTAGTTTGTTTGAGAGAGAAAGAGAGGAAGTGAGAGAGAGAGAGGGAGAGAGTGAGAATGGTTGAACCATGCCCTGTAGCCACTGCAGATGAACTTCATATGTATGCACCACGTTGTGCATCTGGCTTACGTGGGCAGTGGGGAATCAAATCTTGGTCCTTAGACTTTGCAGGCAAGCACTATAACAGCTAAGCCATCTCTCCAGCTCTGCTCATGTGTTTTAAGGAAAGATTAGTCATGATTTGGGGCACGGGGAGCAGAGGAGCAAAGGCGAAGAGAGAGAATTGTCAGTCGGATTCTGAAGTCATGTAGGGAAATGCTCTCAACATGTAGGCTAAGGTGCCAGCCATGGCGGTATCAGGAGGTGACTGAACCCTGAATGTATTTCAGAATTAGCGCTGTCTCAATTTACTGGTAAATTGGATCTAGGACACATGGTGTCTATGAAGATTTGGCCTGAGCAACCAGAAGAATGAAATCATAACCTCATGAAGTGATGGGAGAGGCTGGGAGCAAAACATCAAGAGCAGAAATCTGATCCATACACAGTGGGAAAGGGTTATTTCAGCTGGCTTCTCCAAGGTACAGTAACAAGAATACTTCAAACTGCATAGTTAACCTATTTCACTTCCTCTTCAAGCAGTTCTTTCCTTCTTGTTATAGAAATCAGTGACTGACACCTAGCATCATGCACTGCACTTAGGTTCTTTTGTTGGAGGCTTCTTCAAAAACCTCAACGTTCACTTGTTTCTCCTTCCACAAGATGATTTCACTACTTGTTAAATATTCATTACCCCTCCCTGTACACAGCCATGCCACATGTCAGATTTGGCTGATGAAACGTGAGTAAAAGTGAGATGTACCAATTTTTGAACAGAAACCTCAGAAATCCCAAAGAAAAGGTGGCATGGAATCTAGCTTTTGCCTGTTTCTGAGGAAAAAGTGCTGTGAGGAGATGACTTTTTCTATCTGGAAACCACTGGAAACTGGCATACTTAAATCATGCTTGCATGGCTGTTTTATTTGTCTGGTGTTCCTCTGGTTCCTTGCTCATCCCAGTGCTCTAAAGCATTTCACCAGTACTCTTTTAGTAGGTGTTTCATAGATTCAGATGTTACATTTACTTGCATGTTTCTTGACATTATCTCTTTTGTGGAGGATTTAATGTGATGTATTAGAAACACAAAATAAGTAAGGCTACACAAATTAAATCTGAAATAAATTAATGATTATAAAACTGACAGCAAAAATGTAGAAAAATATCTATTTGATCAATCTACTGAAGCTGGCCATAACTATATCTGACACTTTCTAGAAGGCAAAAAAAGAAAAAAAATCATTTATACTGTTTAAAATACTTTTGAGAGAAACCACCACTAATCACTAATGAAATGGGTAAACATTGTTTATTGGATCTTGGGTATCTTTTTCCTCCAGATTTTTTTATAGGAAGAGAAACATTGTATTCCATGAATATCTTACAATGGTATGTCAGTTATCTGTATACTATCTAAGCATTATTTGGGGATGAAGTGATAGTTGCATTGTGCCACTTACTTGAAATCTATCATATATGATGTTTTTCATATTGTAAATACTAGCTTCCTAATACCACTAATAGTCACATGGGTCAAAGATTTCATATATCTTATTAATCCTACAGAAAGGAGAATTAGAATATGAGAATATTTTATAGCATTTTTTTTAGTAACAGAATACTACCATTAAGTAAAGTGGATAGGTATCTTTCATCTCAAATAACATTGATTTGGGACTTAACAAACATTGGCTTCTCTGTACTCCAACTTACAAGAGAGGTTTTCATCTTGTTGCTGTGTAAGATAAGTACATGCTTACCTGCATTTAACACTGGGTTTGATTATTGCCACCATACATTTTGTAGCTTTTCATTATAGTGACTTTGGAAAATAAGAAAATGTATACAGAGGAAATAAAAAGCATCCAAACCTTACAGATAACCAGTATTTTTATTTTATTCCTTTCACTAGTGTATTGAAAAAAAATAAACTTCTTTCAAACTTTGAAATTAGCCCTGGGGAGATGGCTCACCAGTTAAAAGGCACTTTAAGTGCAAAGCCTGTTGGCCCAAGTTCAAGATAATCCAGACCCATGTAAGGCCAAACCACAAACTGGTGCATGCACTTGGAATTTGTCTGAGGAGATAATAGGCCCTGGCTCACCCATATTCTCTGTCTCAAATAAATATAATAAAAATAATTTTAAAACTTTGAAATCAAATGCACATTTTCTCTGGTCTCTTAATCATGTTGTCAACTTTTTCTTTATTAGTTATTGATCAGATATACCACTGTCAATGCTTACTTATCATTCTATTAAGTGGTTTTATCTTTACTGATTTAGGCATTAGCCAATAGTCATTACTGTACATTTAACAGTGATGAATGTAAATATCAAATTTTGAATATTTATGTGCATAAATTGTCTGCATAGTTTTTATTCCTTGTAGCACATTCATGGAAGCAAGATTAGTAGATCAAAAGCTGATATCTTCTTGAACTTTCTAGATATGCTTTAAGATTTCATTCTTTAAAAGATGTGGCAAATTATTCTTTACTGCAGTTACCATTTTTGTCAGACCAATGCTGTCACATTTATAAATTCCATATTATCCTTAATGTTTTTAATTGGATAAAGAATTATTGTCATTAAATCCAGTTGCTTTGATCAGAAGTTAAGGTCTTAAAAATAAATTGATAGTTGTATATTATTTATGCTTGTATTTTCTACTTTTCTAGTCAATTAGGATGAACTCAAATTTTGGCAGATTTATTACAAATATATCTACTTCTATTGGCAGTTTGTCTTGTAATATATTTCAAAAATAATGATGTTTTCTTGTATGCCTGATATCCAAGCTCTTTTGTTACACATTATCAGCTTTTTTGGGCAATGTATTATAATACTTTTAAATAAATGAAAAAAAAACTTATCATGAAAGCTGTTAAAAGTAAGATGAAAATATACTTTTGAAAAATTCTTTTAGCAGTCTAATAAGTGATAAAATCCCAAGAGGTTAGCATTTTACCCAGAGCAGAGGAGACAATAGCTTTACCGTAAGTTGCAACTGTGCTCCCATGTACTTTCCAGTATGACAGCAGTGCTTCTGAACAAACCAAACAACTTTGATCTCGTGATTCTGGGGACCTCTGTCCAGTTCAAAATGAATATCTTTGTTTTGTCATAAGCAAAACGTAGTGTAAAATTTTAGTCAATTGGACAGTTTACTGATTTCAACAGTTAATTGGACATTTTACTGATTTTTCCAGTTTTTATTATTTAATGAGGGATAACTTTGTTAAATGAAAACACATCTGAGTTATGACTGTTTCATTGTTAGTGTGTAAGTCAAATTATCTAAATTAACCTTCTGCATATTAGATTAGGTATTGCAAATATATCTAGTTAAAATAATCACTATCAACATTTACTGAGTAATGACCATGTGCCAATCACCATTGTAAATGCTTTAATTCACACTCCAGACAAAGAAAATGGCTGATATATAGTGTCCTGCAATTAATACAAAGATAGGTCAAATAACTTACTTATTGTACAATGAATACTACGTGGGACCATACTATAAAGTAATTGAATGCTAAAACTTACTGTCATATTATATGCAACATCATTTATTTTTTCTTATTTATTCATTAATTATTATTTATTTATTTGACAGAGAACATGAAACATTCTCCAAAATAGACCATATATTAGGACAAAAAGCAAATAAGCAAATCTTTTTTTTTTTTTTTTTGAGGTAGGGTTTCACTCTAGCTCAGTCTGGACTGGAATTCACTATACAGTCTCAGGCTGGCCTGGAACTCACGGCAATCCTCCTACCTCTGCCTCCTGACTGTTGGGATTAAAGGTGTGTACCACCATGCGCAGTACAAAGCAAATCTTAACAAACAGGAAAACTGAAATAATCCCTTGTACTCTATCTGACCACCATCGGATTAAACTACAAATCAGCAATGAGAAAAACTACAGAGCATACAGAAGAAATTCATGGAGGCTAAACAATACAGTATTAAATGATGAATGAGTCATTGAAGAAATCAAAAAGAAAATCAATAAATTCATGGATTCAAATGATGATGAGAATACAACACACCAAAACCTTTGGGACACAATGAAGGCAGTCCTAAGACATAATTGAAAGTTGTAGCTCTAAGTGCCTATACTAAGAAATAAGAGAGTTCACAAGTAAGCAATTTAATGCTTATCATTAAGGCCTTGGAAAAAAAAATAAAGAACAAGGCAAACCAAAAATCAGTAGATGGGAAGAAATACTAAAGATTATGGCAGAAATTAATGAAATAGAAACCAAAACAACAATCCAAAGAGTCAATGAAATAAAGAGTTGGTTCTTTGAAAGGATGAAAAGATTGATAAACCCTTACCAGATCTGACCAGAAGAGAAAAGAGACACAAATTAATAAGTTAGAGATGAAAAAGATACCAATACAACCCGATAACAAAGAAACTCAGAAAATCATTTAATTTTTAAATAAGCTTGAATTTTGAATATATATTTTCTTATAAAATTAAATCTGCCTTTTTCTCTCTCTCTCTCAAATAAAACTAAATTAACATTTAAAAAATTAACTCTGAAGAAATTCTTACATTGATTATTCACTTTTCATATTTTAATATTTTATTGACATTTAGAGTAACAAAACATCTTAAAGTCTCTATACAACTCCCATTCAATTATTTATAGCATAAGTAAATATCACTTTACTCTCATGCTAGTTTATTTTTGTAATTTAAAGAAATTAATAGCTTCTTACTTCTTGAGAAGCAAAATTATAACTTTTGTACTTCCTGGTGAAGATAACAACCTCTGCAGGTAACTGATAAACCTCTTTGTGTTGACAAAAGTGTAACATCAGGTGCCACCAGCCAGTGAAATCACTGTCATTCTCATCCTGCCATGTAAACAGAAATTATAATGTTAATGAGCCTTAAGATCATCCACTCAGCTGTGGAAGAAATAAACCGCACTTCCCTTGGTGCTCCCTTATGGATGATGAGCTCAGCATTACATGAGCAAGAAAAAGTGCACCATTTGTTTTTGATATGCAAACTGATGGATGAAGATTTTAAGAATTCTAATAAATTTGAAGTGTAGATAAAGCCAGTAAGTTTCTCAGAAGAATGTTTTCTGATATAGCACTCATGACTCTTTTGTGTACATGGCTGGTCTTTAGTAACACGTAGGACATGTAAATAACATACCAAGCAAATAAAATAAATACTTTTTGAAATCCACATTAATTTTTTTTTCTTAATATAGTACAAGTCTGAGACCTTGAGGAAAACATTAGCACTAAAAATAACCTACATTTTGGGATTAATTCATTAATATAATGCCTATCTTTTTTATATCATTTATTCACTTACTGTCTGACTTTGGGAAAATGAAATACATTCTTGGGCTTAATGTCCTAATCTGCCAAATAAAATACTCTTTCAGATCCTTGCTTTTATAGGATCAAACCACTCACAAGTCTATTTTCATAGAGACTCCCAGATACATTTACAGGCAGAGGAGATGCATTACTCCATATTTAAAAACTAAGTACTGATCACGAATATTCGTGGAAATTTAATAATCTGTTCTTGCTGCGAATTCATATGACCTCTGTGTCTCCCATGTACTAGGCATGGCCTAGGGTTGATACTGGTCTCCCCTTTCTGCACATATTCTACCACTGACTTTATCTTTCTTGTAGAGTGAGTTAGTATAAACTGTATTTGTAAATCCAATTCCACCTTGCTTCCTATAGCCATTAAAAATCGACTTTTTTATTCAGCTATTAGTCCTGTTTGATTAGTTAATAAAAAACAGACTAGATACTTATTTGCTCTTCAATATGGTACAACAAATTATAAGTACACATAAAAACTGAAAAGGTACTTCAGTTGATGGGAGGGGAGAAGAAATATAGATTTATAGATCAATTCAAAGTGATCATTGCTGTAGATTTAAAGATCATTTCACAAGTTCAGGTGCTCTAACATACACAGAAATATAACTAATGTCTTCTTAAAGAGTTTTCCTATTAGGGCATTGTGAGAACAGTAAGAAATTTAGGTACAGTAAGAAATTTAGGTCCCCTTTCAGTTTTAGCCAACGCACACCAGTCAATAGGGAATGTAATCATCAATTACCAGGGATGAAAATGTTTTCAAACCTTTGGTCTCTTTTTACTTCCAACTTCCCTTGGGTATCTCCAGTACTTTATCTGTCACTTCCATGCTATAAGTTTAGAGGCCCACTTGATTTCCCTTTTCCTGGATATATCTTGAACATATGTTGAAAGCTATTCTATTTTCTTCATCTTGAAAGTACAGTTATTAACTCTTAACATGAGGTTAAGGACCCTCAAACTAGGAGCAAGATAAGAATTTTGCCTTATGCATGTTATAAGCTAGGTCTTATCTGAATGTCTTCACTACTGTCTTTTAAATGTGCATTTATCAGCATGTCAGATGCATTTTTAAGTCAGGGCATCTGTTCTTGGAAGGAAGGAAAAGTGTGTTTCCTTTGCTGATACCATTCTATGTTACAGAAAGTCGAGTCACAATAAACATTTCAATTGTTTGTCCATTAATTTAAGCATAATTAAGTTAAAATTAACTTTAACATCATAAAGATAGTATTTTTGGAACATGAATTGTTTGTGTTACTTACTAATATTTATTTATTTGAGAGAGAGGGAAAGAGAGAAAGATGCAGATAGAGAGAGAGAGAGAATGGGCATACTCCAGGGATTCCAGCCACTGCAAACAAACTCTAGAAGCATGTGCCGTCTTGTGATCTGGCTTACGTGGGTCCTGGAGAACTGAACCTGGGTCCTTTGGCTTTGCAGGCAAGTGTCTTAACTATTCAGCTATCTTTCCAGGCCCTGAGTAACTTCTTAATTTATGAGGATATTAAGTTTAATATATCCACTACATAGACAATTAATAAGCGGTTTCTTTTACAGGAATGTGTTAACAACAGGAGTACACTGAGGTGTTATGCATTAGAAATATATCAGCATACAAAGTAGATGTGATTCTTGCCCTCACAGAATGCATACACTTTTTTTTGAAAGATTTAAAATAGAAGAATATCCTATTCTGAGAATCAACCAAACACGTTATGTTCACACCAGATCACTGACTTTCATCTTTCTCATTTTTGCTCTCCGCATTTCTAAATTAATATGTGTATAAGATTTAAAATTACTTTGCCTTTATGAAACTATTCATATTACTTTGTTGTAGAGATTTAACAGTGTTTGTATAGTAGAGCTGATCTGTGCTGTGTGGTATTATAAATTCTATTTTAATATTGTACATTTTCTAGTTGACTTGTATGTTAATATTTATTTGGAAGAGCGGCTTACTTTTTGATATAAAGTATAGTCACTATGAAGTTTGCTAGTATTTTCTTCTCTGTTATGGTTGTTTTGGATAGAAGGAAGGGCTGATGTTTGTTGATATATCTACACCCTTACTTTTCTAAATCCAAATATTCAAGTACTTGTTGATACAAACTCTGAATAAGATAACTTACCAGAAAGTGCATTATAAAATAATAATATCATATATAAAGTTATGTGGATATTCTGGCAAGTATTCATGTAAAGTCCTGTCATGTGTTAGCCTAGCTATAAAAGGTCATAGAACATATACATTGTATAATTTTATTTTTGTGAAAGGTTTGATACAGAGGGAAAGAAGGAGAGAAGGGAGAGAGAAATAAGGAGAGGGGTGGATAATAGTAAGAAAGAATATCAGTCTGAGAAAGCATTATTTAACTGATACTCCTAGTTAACTGAATTAAAAATATATGTTTTCTTCTATGCATATTTACATTTTCTAATTTCTAAACCACAGTAATATGTTAAAGCAAAAAAAATGTGTCTTTTAGATATTTCTACTTTTGCAGTCTCTGCAGACTCTAGGAATTGTACCTGTCCAGCTACGTGGTCACCTGGTTAATGTCATCTAAGAAGAGCTAGGAATATCCTTCTCTGTAAAAACACATCAACTAATAATAGTATGCTCTTATCAGTCAATGCAAATGTAAATTAACATGCAAATGCTTTAGGAAAGGGTCATTATGTCATAACTACCTTTTCATTAGATTATGCTGTCAGATCATGATTTTTAGTAGACTGGAATATGTGTGGAATAAGAAAGTTCTTAAATAAGTGTTTTGTTTTAGTTATTAATTAGCTATGTATTTTGAAAAAGGCCCCAGTGACTGCATTCTCTGTTTTCTCTAATCAGGAAGATGCTCTGCGCAGGAGCTTTAAGAGTGATTGATGGTGTGGTTGTCTAGAGTGATATCAGTGCTCTGCTCGCTCTCAGTGTGAAGCTTTACCTGCACTGTCCACTTAACTGGACTGGATGACCTAGGCGACACCCCCTGCCAGGCATATCTGGGAAGGTGTTTCCAGAGAAGGTTCAACTGAGGACGGAAACCCCCCCTGAAGGTGGGCCTCACCATCCCTTGGGCTGGGGCTCCACACTGAATAAAGAAGAAAGAGGAGAAAGCCCCTGGTGTCAGTGTTCATCTCTCCATGCTTGCTGACTGTGGACTCAGGTTTACCAGCTGCCTCGTGCTCCTGCCACCATCGCCAGAGACACCCTTGAAGCCAGAACTTTCCCACCATGATGGACTGAACCCTCACACTGTGAGCCAAAACAAACCCTTCTTTTCTTAAGTTACTTTTATCTGAATTTCCCTCACTGCAATGAGAGAAAGAACTAATTCAGTCAGTCACCCATTTTGCATACAGATGTCTGACTCTTCCAGGCCAGATTCATTGGGGTGTGTGAGGGTAATGAAGGACACACACACACAGACACATAAAAGAACGAAATGATGAGCTGGAGAGATGGCGTAGCAGTTAAGAGACTTGCCTGCAAAACGAAAGGTAGCACGTGTTTCTAGAGTTTGTTTGCAACCCTGGCATGACCATTCTCTCTATCTTCCTCTCTCTCTCTTTCTCTCTCTCTCACACTCAAATAAAGTAAATGATTTTTTAAAAGAGAAACAAAACTCTATAGCACATTCTATTTCACTAGTGACACAGTTTGGGGGTATCACTACCCCAGGCCAAAGTAGAAATGAATAAATTTTGAGCATGTAGGGGAAGAATCTAGGTCATTCGACTTTGCTAGGGGTCAGAAATGTCAGAAGAGTCTGATATGTTCTTATCTCAAAGTTACAAGTTTACACATTATGTCTGTTACAAAGGTTTTTTTTTTTTAAATATATTTTATTTTTGCCTGGCATGATGGTGCACACCTTTAATCCCAGCACTTGGGAGGCAGAGGCAGGGGATTGCAGTGAGTTCGAGGCTACCCTGAGACTACATAGTGAATTCCAGGTTTGCCTGGGCTAAAATGATACCCTACCATGAAAAACAAAACAAAACAAAAAAAGATTCTTGTTTATTTATCTATGAGAGAGAGAGAGAGAGAAAGAGAGAGAGAGAGAGAATAGGGCATCTGGCCACTGCAAATGAACTCCAGATGCAAGCATCACCATCTACATCTGGTTTACATGGGTTCTGGGGGAACCAAACTTGGTGCCTTAGTGACTGGGCCATCTCTCCAGCCCAACAAGCTTTAATAAATTCCTGAATCTCTTGCGGGACACCCTTTCAAACTACCCCATGAGATAATCACCCCCATCTCAGAGGGCCTATCCTGGAGTGTTCATATTTTGGGGAAAATTGCCCTTTCTCAGAAAACTTGACCCCAGATGCCTGATGTCAGGACTGGACTAATAATTCAGTCCTCCCTTCCATAAAAGAACCCAACTTGAGTCTTGGGGTGGGCTTCTCTGTTTCTGGGAAGATGACTCTTGTTCCCTTCTTGGACAAGAACTATGAGTTCATTCCTTCTCTCAAGCTATTCTCTTAAAGCTCTCCCTCCTAAAACTCTAAGCTATAATAAAACCTTTTTGAACCTTATCCTCTGGTCTGTGATTTTATTCTTCAAAATTTATGAGACAAGAATCACTGACTCAGTGAAAGATTTAACCTAACTGCTGAGTTATTTCTCAACTAAGAGTCAAGATAAGGCTCCAGGACACTAGAAGACATCCTGGATTTCCATGTCACTACCATCTGGGAAAACAGCATTATTTTCCCATTTGTAGAAAACAGAGGATCAGAGAATTCGTCAATTGTCTGTGAATAGAATATCTGAGTTGAAATCCAGTCACAGTGGGTCTGCAGCTAAAGTCTTTTCCTTTGTACATCACCAGGGTGCCTCTCAGAAAGAAATCATAATAGCCACAGGATTCCAGCAAGCAGATGTCCTTAAGCTACTTTTCTTTCCTTGCTATTGGGCTTTGTCTCCGTTTTAAATTTTCAGCATTCATTTTTGAAGATTTTGAGGAATCATAAATAGTTGAAGAGGCAGTTAGTTTCTAGTGGCTGGGAAAAAAAAAAATAAAAAAAAAAAAAAACTTCGCACTGAAAGGGTTTATTTCAGGCTTACAGTTTCCAGTGGAAGCTTCATCATGGAAAACCAAGCTGTCTCCCTTCACCATATATTCACAACAGAGAGACAACAGCCAGCGTTTCAGCTACTTCTGAATATACAGTAGGGCTAGACGCCTCAACCCAAAGGACTACCCCACCAATATACCTCCTACAGCAAGGCTTCACCGCTCAAAGACTCCACCAGCTGGGGATTAAGCTTAATCAAGAATGCCTGAGGCTATGGGGGTGGGGGCCTTTATAGTTAAACTACCAAAGTATATTATCACTAATTTTCACAAAATTTTTGTTTTGCCTTTTTTGTTTGTTTTGCTCCTTCATATCCCTCCAGAAGATACCAAGTATGGAGTCCAAAGACTCCCAAATTATTTTAGAGGTTAAGGATAATTAATTGCCTGGTCACTTCTTAGAGAAAAGCCTGCTAGATCTCAGAACTGAGGTCTTTACTAACCAGGTACATAAAGTATTTCTTCATGAAGATCATTTCCTTTGTATTTCTCTCAAGTCTGGCGGTTTAGCAACATGGAACTTCCCTTGGCCAAAGAGGATATTTAAATACCAGTGCAGTGTATGTATTGTCTTGCAAGTTGCATTCTTGAAGTTTTGTTTTCTTCTGTGTGACTGCAAGCACCAGAGAATGGCCCTGGTTTTTGCATGATAAAGGATATTTATTAGTGTGTGTGTGTGTGTGTGTGTGTGTGTGTGTGTGTTGGAGAGTGAATGAAGGCTATGCATATTCTAAGTTGATATTCTATCTTGAGCCACATCCCAGCCAAACCCTTACATATGGGCTTTAAAGATACTTTGACAAGACAAATTGAACCTGGATGCATTCTGAAGTGAATGTAATTTTGTTTGATCTGTGCAAGACTAGTGATACCTTATCTTTTACAGTAGAAATTGTCTTATTTCTCAATAATATAAATGCTCAAAATTTTTTTTTAGTTTTCTACTGAATTAAAATGCTTTAATTTTAATTTTTATTTTACTTCCTACAAAAGTATGGCTTACCTTTTTCATTTGTTTTGTTTTTGTAGTCTCTGAACTAAATCAAGATGACTCAGATCTCTCAACACAGGTAGCTCTGATAAGGCAATTGTAATTAACACTTTAAGAATGACTAAATTTCATTTTGCCTAAGTAGAACAGTGACATCTAGTGCCTAAAAATATGACACTGTGAAAGATAGCTAGGCCTTTAGGTGGACTGCAGAGATGAGTTGTCACTTAGTGCATTTCAGAGAGGTCTTTCGCTGACCTCCTCTCCATCCTCATGCGTGCAACTTTCCTTACTGCCCCTCCTCCCTCGCTGCTCTCCTTACACCTGGACTCACCCTCTGCCAATTTGTTGTTCATCTAACTACACTTCTTCAGGAAATCCTTATACCTTTATTTTCCCCCATGTTCTGCCAGTTCTATGCCTTATTATTTCCTAAAGTGCACCCTCAATTTTTTGTCAGATACAATATTTTCACTTTAAAAACAAATTGCATGTTTTCTAATTCTATATGTTGATTTACATTTCCTTTGTCTGGAAAATTCTTCTTCAAATTTTATTTATCTTTTCATTTCATTTCCTGACCAATGTCTTGTCTTGCTGAATCATTTCTTAGCTGAATTCTGTAGCTTACTGTGTCTGTATAACATCTCTGTGTTTATAGTTTGAGTTTATCTTTTTAGTTTTTATCAACAACCTCCATACATGTATCCATTGTAGCCTGATCAGAATTTCCTTCCTACCATTCTCCTGTATTCTCTCTCCACTGATCTCCTACTTCTTTCCATCTAGTTCTTGTTATGTTTTGATATCATCATTTTTTGCCCTCGTATTATGCAGCTCTTGTGTAGGAAAAGACAGTCACTGTGAGGCCATGAATGCAGTGGCCGCTTGTGCCTGGAAGACACCATTCCAAAGCACTCCTCCCATCCTTTGGCTCTTGCATTCTTTCTGTCAAGGTCCCTGAGCCTCAGAGGGTGTGATAAAATTATATCCATGTCGTTTTACTGTCTTGCTTAATTATTTTGGTGGCATATTATGATAATACATATAAACTTAGATTAAAAAGTTCTCATTTATTAGAAAACAACCTTGCTATTTAATTTGCTGATATAAAATAGCCACAAAAAGTAAGCTTAGCTTTATTCTTCTTAAATTTAAGCTCTGTTGATGTTAATAGAAGATAGGTTATCATTTCCCCCTAAGAAACAGGATTTATAGTCTACTGGCTATCAAATTTAGACCTTTGTGCTTTCTAAGGTAAGTCTTATATTGTTCCAATCACCATATGATCATTACCTTTCCTTTAAGCCAGAGTTATTTAATTGTTTATTGCTGTAGTCTTTCCTTATTCATTCATTTCTCCTTGTTTCTACAGTGCTATTTAGATTGCAGTACTCAGTGATTCCCTATGTATCACTTATACTGCTCTGTGTACCTGGACACTCACTATATAGAGACATAAAGAAAAATTACCAAAGTAGAAAGTTTGAAAGAGTAATAGTGTGATGGTTTATATTGATTATCAACTCTGAAGGACCTAGTTTTCTTTGAGGCATTATCCCTATTGTTAGCCTCTGTACATACCTGTGAGAGGTTATCTTAACTAGTTTAATTGAGCTGGGAAAACTCATCATAACTGTGGACAGCACTGTTCTACAGGCTGGGGTTCTGGACTGTATAAAAGAGGAGCACTGGCATTCATGCTCTCTGCTGCCCCACTGTGGGCGGAATGTGACTAGCTCTGCTTCAGGCTCCTGCTGCCTTGCCTTCCTTGCCATGATGGACGGTTACCTGGAATTCTAAGCTCAAAGAAATCTTTCCTTCCTTAAGCTGATATTATTTTGGGGTCACGTATTTTCTCCCATGAATGTCAGCAACTGATACAACTAGCTACATTTAAGAAATAATTGCTATGCTTTTTGATTCCTTATTGTTCTTATAATGCAAATGCTACAAAGTTACCACTTAACAAGGGACATGATTTCACATCTTAAAGGTCTAGTAACTTCCATCAAAAATAATGAATATAGTGAATGAATATAATGAATAATGAATATGAAAATATGAAATAATGAACAGGTTGTATAACATAAATCCTGGGTATAATTAAAATATGAAGGTTCTGTGCTTCTATAATACTATTAGAATTACAAAATAAGAAATTTTGAAGGCAATCTAGCAAGTTTAACCAGAATATAAAGAGAATGCTTGTTTAAGCATGAAGACAGAATCAGCAAAGTCGATGTGGCACTTTAGGAGATAAGAAGTATTTCAGGTACTGGTGCCAAGATGAATCAAGTTTCACGAAGAATGACTCAGGTTTCTCTGAGCTAGGAGCGGCTGAGTAAACACGGAACCTGCCCTTTTGTTTGGTGGTTGATATCTACCCAAGCAACTCAACAGCAGCTATGTCAAAGCAATTTTGGTGTTTTGGGCAGGTATCTTAACTTTCACATGGAAAACAATATAAGTAAATGTAAAGTATAAGTAATGTGTGTAGAAGACAGGTTACTTCAACAAATTTCAACCACCTCCCAAAGCCATTTTACCTTCTTTGCTCAGCGTGAAGACCTATTAGAACAATAATTATATTTAGCCTAAATAGCTGATTGTAACACACAGTATTTATCAGACTTTTCTAGAACTATGTTTATGATGCCATAGAAAAGTTGAAGATCTGATTTACCCTACTATCTGCCCATATTGCTTAGCTCTCTCAGATGCTGATATTACTACATACATGTAGATTGATGTTCAGTGCAAAAGCTTGAAACTTTTCCTATCTGCAACTGAAAATTGTATTTGAATATCCTCTTTGGAACAATGGCTACAGAATAAGCCACTGTGATCCCCAGTTCTGGGTTTAGGTTATGTGGAGAAAGAGGTTTAGATGTTTCAGATTTAAAGGAGAAAAAATGACCTAGGTAAGAAAATAAATTACTCTTGTCTCCTCTGTCTTTACATTTCTGAGTCACCTTTTTTTATTTTAAAGATGTGAGGAGAGGGAATATAGAATATAAAAAATATTTCAATGTAATGAGCAATTATTAAGTAGTATTTATGAAAACACACCCCACTTACTGAGTCAATTAAATGAAAGAAAATGGCTAGAATTTATAGCAGAAATCATATTTAAACTTGCAATATCTTTCTGTGAATGTATAAGCAGTTATGATAGAGAAAAATATGTATTCTAACTATAGAGTTATATGTAAATGCTTACAAGTATAATGAGGAGAAAGTAGTTCTCATTAGGAGTGGGTGAAAATCCTCTCTTCTCTGAAATTGTCTCTCATATAGTACTAACATATGTCATGTGGCACTAGATTCCTTGGAGTTTTACCTTTAAATGGACAATTTGGAGAGGAAAATGAGCAGGATTGATAAAGGTGGGACTCTGACTAAATAATAAAACAGCTACTCTAATTGTTAGTATTTTACATAGCCTAACATCTACTATAATACCCACTTTTGCCAGAAAATAATATAGGCATAAATAATAATATAAATATGCATATACACACATTATATACATGCATATGTACATGTGTATATATTAACAATGGAGGATGACAGCCTCAATTTACTAGATTAAAATGCAGAGCAGTTTGGCTAATTTCCAAAAGTTGCACACTTAGAGGAAGATCCAAGATTAGAATCTGAACAGAAAGGCTCCAGAATTAGTCACTACAGTTCTTTCCAAACAAAAAAAAAGAAAGAAAGAAAGAAAGAAAGAAAGAAAGAAAGAAAGAAAGAAAGAAAGAAAACCTGAATTTTGATAAGAAATTGCATTATAGTAGCAAAAAAGGGTTTACAGGAGTAAAAATGTTACATACTCCAAGCACACACATTCTGGCCACCATCCCTCTCCCTTTTCTTTCTCTTTGGATGATGCTTCTTTTGGTCTACAGTTGCAGCCTTAAAGTGAATCTATTCCTTTCAATTCAACCTTACAATGCAAATTACATAGTGCTATCAGATCCAACTTTCTTAAACACTGTTTTCATTATATTGTTTCCTGCCTCTGGTAGCAATCATTCATCGTCTCCATTTCCTACTCTCTTAAGGATAATATTCTGAGTGCAGCAGAACTTTCCACAGAGGTCCCAAACCATGTGTTGCCTTTTCTTATACTTCTAGACTTGGTGTGCTCTCTGTCCCAGACAGCATACATTCTCATTGTGCAAAACTCAGCCAAGAGTTTTGCAGGGCTACACTTTCTAAAAAAAATTTTTATTTATTTATTTGCAAGTGGGGTGGGGAAAGAGAAATACAGAGAGAGAGAGAGAGAGAGAGAGACAGACAGACAGACAGACACACACACACACACACACACACACACACACACACACAGAGAGAGAGAGAGAGAGAGAGAGAGAGAGAGAAGAGAGATTGGGATAAACAAGGCCTCTAGTGCTTCAAATAAACTCCAGATGCATGTGCCACTTTGTGCATCTGGCTTTATATGGGTACTGGGAATCAAAGCCCTCTCGGTTGCCCGAGAGATTGTTAGGCTTTGCAGGCAGGTGCCTTAAGCACTAAACCATCTCTCCAGCCAGCAACACACTTTTTAATAGGTTTGCATGTATATAGTATGTGTGATGTGTTTATAGTTTATGCACATGAGTGGAAATGTGCATAACTCACATGCACGTGTATAGATGCCAGAGGACAATGTTGTGTGTCCTTTATGACCCTTCTAGTTTTATTTCCTGAGATGGGGGTCTCACTAAACATGGAACTGCTGGTATTTTGTTTATTTTTGTCAGGCTGGCAAACATGTGAGCCCAGTGATTCTCCTGTCTTCACCATGCCCTCTTGCCCCTCACCCCTGCACAAGAACACGGGTTACAGGCATGTGTGGCCGTGCATAACTTTTAAATGTGTGCTGGGAACTGAACACAGATATTAAGCCCTCATATACTCTTACTTGATCAGCCATTTTTCCAGTGCTATATATTTATTTTTTTAAATATTTATTTAGAGAGAGAGAGAGAATGGGCATGCCAGGGCCTTTAGCTGCTTCAAATGAAATCCAGATGCATGCATCACCTTGTGTATCTGGCTCACATGGGTACTGGGGAATCAAACCTTGGTCCTTAGGCTTCACAGGCAAGTGCCTAAACTGACAAGCCATCTTTCCAGTACTACACACACATTCGTTTTTAAAGATAAGTCTCCATCATTGTAGAATAGTACTCATACAAATATCCCGACAGATACCCAGTTCCTGTGTAGCATTGCATGATCAGGTCTCTCTTGCCCTCGTTCTGTCCCAGGCCCACAGTGTGGTGAATGATGCTTTGTTGGACCCTAGCTGTTACACTAACGCCTTCCTTTGAATTCTTGACTAATTTACTAGTTTCTCATAGAATTTCTCACAGTCTGGCTTTAGTTCTCATTTATCTTACTACAGATTATAATTTATTTTGAAAATAGAGAATAGGTTATATTCCTTTGTGTTCCTTATAATATCACAAATAACATTGTTGCCACAAACATGCCTAATGTGTACTTAGGGTACTGGCAGGTTCAGTTTGTAAGAATGATTGTGGACTATTTATTTATTGTGTGTGTGTGTGTGTGTGTGCACTTGTGTGTGCCTGTGCCACGGTAGGCACCTGGATGTCAGACAACAATATCCAGGTTGATCCATGACTTCCACCTCACTGAGGCAGAATTTTCCAATGTTCAATCAATCTTCCATTGGTGAGCTTCTAGGAAATTCACCTGTCTCCACCTCCCTTCTCTCAATAGGTGCATTGAAATTATAGACGCCTACCACAGGTTCTGGCTTTTATGTAGGATCTGGGGATCTTGAACTCAGATTTTCAGAGTTGCACAGTATGTACATTATCTACTAATCTATCCCCCCAGCCTTGATTGTAGACTATTCAATCTTGTTTCATGTTCCTCATTCAGCAAAAGTCAGTAATGCTTTGACATCATTGCCTCTCAATCTCTTCACAGTGTGATATCATAGATTGTGGACTTCAGAATCAGATATATTATTCTCGTCAATCTCTTACTTTTTCTGAGCCCAAAAGACATAGTCCATTGAGTGTCTTCCCCCACTTGATAGAATGCTCATGGTACCACCACGGTCTGATGTGCTCATTGAATACAGATTTTTATGGTGGAAAATAGAAAAGATTCAGGGAGTGAAATTTATAATTAAAGGAAGGTTCTTCATGAGACAAATATATTTAACACTTGGGGTTTGCCAGTAGTTCACATATTATTTGGAAAAAAGTCAATACTACAGTAATCATTTAAAATATATCAACTGATATGGTAGAAAGTAATAACCACATGTTAAAAATAGATTTAGGATATTGGAAAGAATACCAGAGCTTTTTTATTCAGTTCAACTGAAGACATTAGAATGAAATATTAACAATGGGATTTGAAGTAGTTATGACAAAAAGTTCTTTTTTAAGAGGCTGTATACATACATACATACATACATATATGTGTGTGTGTGTGTGTGTGTGTGTGTGTGAGTGTATGCATATATGCAATGAAATACTATCATTCTCTTGCTATCTGTTCATGAAACTTAACTCTTTTTCGTGGAGATCTACATGAAGGTGAATAAGGATGGCTTATAACAATGCACAGAGACAAGCAAGAAATGGGAATGGAAACAGGTAACAAATCACATCATTTTTATTGCATGTGTTTCTCAAAGCAATCGATTACCTGTGCATGTTCCTTCAATCTGTGGGTCGGTCCCACCTTCCCTTCTGTCTTCTATCCTTCCTTCCTTATCTCCTTTCTTTCTTCATTCACATTTATTTCTCCACCTAATTTATTCTTAATAAAAAAAAACAAAAAAAGTGAGGAATTCTGGAGGAAAAAACATGAAAATATTATTATTTTATTTATTATTTATTTATTTATTTTTTGGGGGGCTTCAAGATAGGGTCTTGCTCTAGCCCAGGCTGTCCTGGAATTCACTATGTAGTCTCAAGCTGGCCTCAAACTCATGGTAATCCTCCTATCTCTGCCTCCTGAGTGATGGGATCAAAGGCATGCACCACCACTGCCCAGCTCAAGAATAGTATTTTAAACTGGAGTCTTGTACAGGATTTTCAGGGTATTGCTCATACAAGGCTAAGGCTATGATAGATGAAATGATGGGATGCGTTTTGGTTTGTATCTGTAGAGGACTTGTTCAGTACCAGACACTGTTCTTAGAACTTTTACGTGTATCAACCCATGCTTATATTGTATTTTCCATATGCCAGACATTCTTCAAAGCATAAAATAGAGCAGCCATGTGAAATAGATATGTTATTGCCATTCTATTTTTGTTTTTTGCAGAAAAGGAAGTTCAAGGACATTAAAAAGCAAAAATAAAAATAAAAATAAAAATAAAAATAAAATAAAAAAAATAAAAACTTGCACAGAGAGCACATACCATAACTAGAACCAGGATTAACACCCAGGCAAAGAGGCCTTGTTTTTTAGCCATTGTGTTCCATTGCTGTCTCTCCTAGGACTGGCTCATGTAGACTGCCCTTATAACCCCAAGTTTCAAATGAGGAGATGAGGGTGTGGGGAGTATAGTAATTTGTCCAATATTTCAAGTCCATTTAGGAGTAGCACAATCCACCAAATCTGTCAAATGATCAGATTTGACTGCTCAGTCTACCACTTGCTGCTTTGTTAATTAACTCCTTTGAACTTCAGTGATCAGCTGTGATAAATAATTCATGAGATAAGTGTCTTAAATACAATGGACACATGATAAATTGCCAGCAGCATGGAAAGTGTTTCAAGCTTCATGTCCCAAGGTGAATAGGCAAGTGCAAAAATTTACCACTGTTAATGGCAAAAGGCCAGCTTTTAGTTTTCCTAAAAATTCTGTTGTAGAGAACTTGAAAAAGAAACAGTCACCATTTATCCAAATTTTATTTGGATATACTTTTGTCTGTGCAAGGAAGAATTTATAAAGGTAATGATTTAAATACCATTAGATATGTGATATATATATATATATATATCCACACACATCTATGTATATATACATATATATAAGACATATGTATATGTGCATAGAAACTTAAAATGAAACTTGAAAAGATGTCCACAACATATCTGAGAAATCAAGAGAACAATATAAAAAAATGGAAAGTTATATAAAATCGAGGATATTAAAGCACCGATATGAATGTGAAAAAATTTCCAACATTACTAGTAAAAAAGATCAAAAGAATCAAATTATTCATCTCAACATGAGAAAAAAATCCTTTAAAAATGTCAGTGTATAATAATGGTGAAGCTAAGAAGTGAGTGCTTCTAGTTGCAGCTATCCTAAAGGAACTGAGAAGACCAAATGGAATTCTTTAAAATGTGCATGAGTTTGTCTCAGCAATTCCAATGGTAAGCATGTATTATAACTGAGCAATTTGTGTAAAGATTTCCTCTCTAGAATGATCCTCCTAGCATTGTCTGTTGTGTCAACCTTTGTTAATTCTAACATTTGGGCTGTATCCCACTAAACTAATTTTGACTGTATTAAATGCAAGGAAGCAAGATATTTGAAAGATATGTAGTAGTAATGTATTTGTGAAACACTGAATTGAGGGGAAAGCTAAGGAACTGGGCACTGAAGAGAAGCAAGGTATCACCAAGGGCTGAGCAGCAAAACAAACCAGTCGCAGGGCATGGTGGCGCACGCCTTTAAGCCCAGCACTCGGGAGGCAGAGTTAGGAGGATTGCCATGAGTTCAAGGACACCCTGAGACTCCATAGTGAACTCCAGGTCAACAAAACAGTCTCATCTAGCCTCCCACGTGCTACGTGGAGTGCACTACAGTGAGATCATCCACTCTACTTGCTTACTGTGGTGCTCACAATGTGAGGAACCTCCTGATATGGGGAGTGAGTGGGCAGAGCGCTTTATCCTCTTAAAACGCTTTAAAAGTTGAGAGTAAAGGCCTGGGGAGATAGCTCAGTCATTAAAGTGCTTGTGTTGCAAGCATGAGAACCTAAGTTCTAAAGTCTCAAAACTTACATTAATAAATCTGGCCATGGTGGCATGCACTTGTAATCCCAGCACCAGGGTTGGGGAAGGGTGGGCAGGTGGGCCCTTGGGGTTCATTTGTCAGTCAGTCTATGTAGGGATGAACTGTAAGAACAAATTGTGGGAATGAACTACGGAAATGAACTATGATGAAGTGTAGGAATATTGTTGTGAGATGATAAATTCCTTACTTGCAACTTGTTCTGCAGTTAATTTTACAACTGTGTAATCCATCCACCTAAAGCAATGTGTCCTGGTTTCCTCTGCCCTGGTGTACCTTTCTGGAACAGCACAGATAACCAGTATTGACAAGCAATGTTTAGAGATGCTGACTGATCTTATGATACGCTCTATACTCCTTTCTTCAGAGGTCTGGTTTAACTCTTGACTCAGAACAAACATACATGCATAAGAAATGCTGATCATAGTGTTGAAGACAATGAGGTCAGTAATGAAGGGACCACAGATCTGTTAAAGCCACAGGAGGGCTTAGTGTGATTGCTCTTGTGACCAGAGTGTGTGTTCTAGATCAGGAAAGTACAGCAGTTTATACCTCTAAATCCCTTTCTTTAACAAATGTTTGAGGTTTGGCCAAAGTCAAAAGTGGCTTACCCTTTGCCCATGCAATGTATTACCTGTTCCTATGTCACTGGTTTTTAGTTGTTTAATAAAAGTACCTATGAGTACTCATGTGCAGAGGAAGCCACAGCCGCAAACATCACAACAGCAGTGACAGCAGATGCAGCAGGTTTACTGATGGCTTAAACTGAACTTCTCTTCAGTTTCCTTTTTCTTCAGGCTGTTGCTAGAGGCAGCTGGCCTACTTCTAGAATGGGGGTACCAGGAGTTAGATCTCCTACCTCTCAGACTCTCTTCCTAAAAGTAGTTTGTCCACTTCTGGGTAGGAAAGTTCCAGAGGTTAGTCTTTGCTAAATTCAGGACAGTGCCCCTCAAGTAATGCATAGCCTAGTTGGTGGGTTCTTAGGCTAATGAGAGACCCAGTCTCAAAAGAGATGGATTGCAACTGAGAAATGACACCCCAGGTTGTCTCTGGCCTTCACACACATGTACATGTGCCACACACATTGGAGCGGAACGAGATCTCCACAAAACAGTTTAAGAGTTGGAAACAAAAGGAAACAGATTTGATTATGAGCAGTCAATAAACTAGTGTCCAAGTAGTAAGCAAACACAATTAAATAGAAGACACAAATTTGAGTGTTCTATAGAACAGTGAGGACTAAAAGTCCTCTTAAATATTTTAGGGATACCTAGAAAAGAGGAGCTTAATGACTCCAAGCATGAAGTAATCATGAGGCATACATATATATATATATTGTTGTGCCAAGTCCCCTGACCAGGAGCCAAGACCCCTGGTCACCCAGAAGTCACCCAGAGAACCGCCACAGAAGCCGAGACAATCGAATGTAAAAGCAACAGGTTTCTTTATTGCAAGCCTAGGCCTGGGCTCCATCCCTACAGTCTGACACAGTAAGTAGTAGGGAAAGAGCCCCTTCCTTTTGGGGGAAGGGGTTCATATAGGAATTTGAACAAAGAAGTAGGGGATAGATACATGATTGGTTGATCTAAATAGTTCTGATTGGCTTGGGGTTTAAGTGGGCTAAGTTGGGGGCACTCCAGGCAGATGAGGTAATCTCTATTGTGATGGGCTAAGTAAACAGTGGTATTTTAAGACTCCTTGAAGTGGAGATTCCTTAGTTTCTTATCTAAGCAAGTGGTCAGAGGCCTCCGCAGTGGAGTGTTTCTGCAATGTCCTTGAAATGGAGATTCCTCAGAAACTTTAGGGAGAAAGGCAGCAATTTAGCAAGCAAGCAAAGTTTACAGAAGCAGAGGTCAGCACATTAGCCGGCTACTTCTCTATCTAAGTCAGGCCTGGGCCTTTTTACTTAAAATGGTTATATTTGGCCTTTCAATACACACACACACACACACACACACACACATATATAAATATATCAGTGTTAATAAGTATAAATAGGGCTGGAGAGATGGCATAGAGGTTAAGCACTCGCCTGTGAAGCCTAAGGATACAAGTTTGAGGCTCGATTCCCCAGGACCCACGTTAGCCAGATGCACAAGGGGGTGCACTGCGTCTGGAGTTCTTTGCAGTGGCTAGAATCCCTGGCATGCCCATTCTCTCTCTCTCTCTCCCTCTTTCTCTCTCTGTCTGTCACTCTCAAATGAATAAAAATAAACAAAAAATAAAAAAATAAGTATAAATAACTACTACAAAATTTTTAAAAGTTTAAAAAGAATGAAATGTTAAATACTTTGATTTTATCACACATTATATACATATATTGATTTGTCATAATATCTTTATAAATTACTGTAATTAGAATAATTATTTGAATAAATGTATATTGGTGAATGTGACTGTGCATGTTTATGGGTTGTATGTGTATATGTGTGCACATGTACTTATATGCACACATGCATGAAGCCAGAGGACAACCTGAGGTATTTTTTTTTCTCAAGTGTTATCCACATTTTTTGAAACAGAGTCTTTCACACACCTGGAACTTGCTAAGCTGGCCAAGATACACCCATTTCCACCTCTCCAGCCCTGGAATTACAAGCACGCACCACCTTTCCTGGCTTTTTGTTGTTCTTTAATGTGATGAAGCTCAAGTCCTCATGCATGCAAAACAAGCACTTTACAAATTGAGATGTCTCCCCAGCCTCTACAATAATAATTTTAAAAAATACAAGATGGGCAATGTGGCTCATGCCTGTAATCCCAGGATGCCACAGGCTGAAGATTTTTAGAAAATTTGAACTCAGCCTGGGCTACATACTAAGTTCCTAGACTAGCCTGGGTGAGAGAAGATGACCAGGTCTGAAAACACAAAAACATTAAAGTGGGGGGGGGGGGGAGGGGAAGAGCTGATTGTGCTCAATGGTAAAGTTCTTGCCTACCAAGTGTAAGGCCCTGGGCTTTGTCCCCAGTACTAAAAAAATAAATGTTGTTCAAACAAAAACATGTATATTACTCAAATATAGTGTGATAATACATATTAGGATTATGTTGAAAACAATATGGCATGAATTATTCAATACTATAGGAAGGTTTATTGTTGGAAGGAAAAGTTAAAATGCAGTTTGTAGAGTATGAGCTCATTTAAATATTTTATATCAGCTAAGAAAAACATATGATAACAGATGCCATTCTGGGATGCTAGAGTTAGAGACATTTTTATTTGTTTCCCTATAAAGCTGTACTGACTAAATATTCTGAAACTATCATCTGAAATATTTGCAAAAATAAAATTGTAGATAATTGAAGGCCAGGGTCGCTCATTGATCCAGGAGCTCATCAATTAGCCTATACAAGCTGACCCATGGGCCCCAGAGAACCTCTTGACTCTACCTTCCCAGTCCTGTGATTACAAGAGTACAACACTGTGCCTGATATTTTCACATCATTCCTGGGGATCAAACTCAGGCCTTCAAGTTTGTGAGGCAAGAATTTCCCCAATTGAGCTATCTCTGCAGATCTTTTCCTAGATTTTTAAAGGCCAATGTGAAATGGCTGTTGGTGAGGGGGTGGGGAGATGAGTTATTGACTAAGGCTCTTGCCTGCAAAGCCTAAGAGGTCCAAGGTTCGATTCCCCAGTACCCACATAAGCCAGATGCACAAAGTGAAGCATGTGTCTGCAGTTCATTTGCAGTAGCTGTAGGCCCTGGCATGCCTATTCTCTTTATCTGCCTCCTCCTCCTCCTCCTCTCCTCTTCTTCTTCTCCCTCTCCCTCTCCCTCTCTCTCACTTCCTCTCACAAATAAATAAGTAAAATATTTTCTAAAAATGATTGCTATGGGAGATATGTTGGAAGCTTATCTCATAATCATGGTAGGTTTCCAATCTATGTTGGTTTAGGGTTATACTTCTCTATAATTTGTGAGCATTTAGCATTAGAAATGCCTTGAAAAATCAAAATTCATTTTAGAAGATGGCTCGTTGCTAGGCATTGTGGCATATAGCTGGAGTTCCAGCACTCAGGAGACTCAGGCAGGAAGATCTGAAGTCTCAGGCCATCTTGTGCCACACAAGACTGTCTCAAATAATAAAATAAAAGGTTTTAAAAAACCTAACATATTAGGTCATCATTGCAGAGATTTTTATGAGATGAATTCTGTACATTTTGTGTTATATTATTTACACTAATTACCCCAAGTAGATTCCTATTTAGAAGACTGTAGGAATATACAGGGACTGCTCAGGAAACAAGGGTTATTTGTATTTGAGGATCCATAGAGGCTTATAGAGAACATCTCCCTCTTTCATGTGATATATGGGGATGGATGGATTTCATTGCTAGTTAATTATTCTTGAAACAGGAATCTTCTTTCAGCTTCTTTTCTCATTCACATGCTAATGTGACTAATGCAACTAAAAATGACTCACAGATTGTTATATCAAAAGATTTTTATAATGTTGAATATTGTTTTGTATGGATCAAGTGGAAATCATTTTGGAAGGATTACTATTGCTTTCTGCCTAGAAATTTACATAACAATTACCTGGAAAAGAAGTTTTTCATTGTTTACTATAAGACATATTTTCTATACAAATTAGGGGAAAAAAAATCTTTCTTCTATCAATTTGAATGCTCAGTGTGCCAAAAGATACATTTTGTTCAAAATCACAAAATGGTACCAGGATATCGTTTTTGAGGCAGCAAAGCAATTGACTTATAAAATTAAGCTTACATTGTATAAAATATTTTCTAGAAATGAAATTTCAATCTATGAGAAATAGTATAGTATTTTCCATTTTCCATTAATCTAAAAAGTCTGCATTTAGAATACAAAGCCATTTGTCTTTCTTATTACTGCTCCTTCAGATTTCTCAACAAAATAAAACTAATGTATGAAACAGTAGAGGTAAAATGGATGAGCTTGTAATTTAGGCTTGTAGATTCAAAATTGGAAACAAGTCAGTGTATTCTTATGATTCAGTATAAATTAGAAAGGACATATAGCAAATGGTAATAACGATTCAGGTGAATGACTAAGAGCAACTTTTATTTCAAATGGTGGTAAACTTGTTATAAAACATTATGGGGGCCTGAAAATACAAGCAGAGGCTTCTGACAGTTGACAGATGAAAAGGTTGTCAGAGCAAGGTTGTTGGGTGTCCACACTAAGACCTCTACCACACAATCAACTGTATAAATGAAGCTGTACGTAAAGTGGTTTTGTCTTATAAAGTATTTCAATAGGCTTAGAGAAAGAGAGAAAGAGCTTATATACAAGTAATCCAGGAAGCAACACTATCTAGGCCAAGCAAATTACTTTGTAGTGCTTTTCTAAACTCCAACCTAAGTCATTTTCCTTCACCTCACAACCATATGAAAATATAATTTGAATTCTTTCTCCTGAAGACTTTGCTTTCCGAATATTGGTGGCCAGCTGAGTTAACTTCTTTTCATCTCTCATTCAAATTCTAGCCTATTTTATACTGTGATGAAAGATGTTAAATAATTTTGGAAAACAGCTTATTTTTCAAAGAGAAGAAATTATAGCTCAAAATACACGTGCTAAACTGGTTGGATCACAAGGCAGGAAACGTAATGTTTCATCCATCTGAACTCATGAGGATTGAACTGGGCTCATTTTTTTTCTGAGTACTTGCCCCACTCTAAGCAAGTAGCAGGGCAATTTGAGATAATTACATGGTACACTCAACTCTACTTTATATACAGCTGCTGAGTTCTTATAGATTCCTACTTGTGATCCTTACTAAGGATTTTCTTGCATATTGAGGTTAGGTTATCTCTTGGGGATAATAATTCAGTTATAAATATTATCCAGGACTGAAATTTGTTATATAATGTCTTGGCTAAGAATAAAACATTACTAGATATTAAAATCATTTTGTAAAATAATAATAATGTACCTTCAGAATATATTAGAAAGTTTGCTTGTGGCTTCATATTTCTCATTTCCTTGTAACCTTGTGCAAGTGTGACCATTCACTTATAGTAAATAGGTATTGTGATATCATAAAGACTACATTGAATGATAAATTTTAATATAATAACATTAAAGTTTATTTGCAATACTTAAGGCCATAACATGTTAGTAAGACACAAAGCTCAGTAAAAAGTTGAGTAAAAAGGAATAGCATATTTATATAGCAAAATACAATTTGTAATATGAATATGTCTTTTGGGTAGATACAGCTATCTATTGATACCATTTAGTTCAATAGTTCTTATTTATATACCATTGTTTGTCATCTGTATTTGATCAGTTCAAGACATATTTTAGCTGTGTTTTCAAATTAGCAAGTATATGTGTCTTAGATATTTTATCAGGGGTATTCAAGGAAACAATTTTCAGTCTATAGTCATATAAAGTATGAGTATTTTAAAATAAAGATGTTAGGCAATATATTTAACGTGTTACCTCTACCTCAATTTAATATGTAATTTATAGACAATGTACTTTCCATCATGAGAAACTTACTTTATGTTTCTCAACAGGCCAGATTTCTTTAAGCACATGTATGAAGGTTTGATGAGACTTCTGCTCCTACTTTTAAACAAGATCTAATCAATGTGCAAGTAAAAATCTTGGTTAACCAGTACAAATAAAAATACTGAAATCTAGGCCCAAACTTTTGGCTTTTAGCATAAACTCTTGGTTTGTTTGTTAAGAATAAATAAGCAAGACATACTACACTTTTAGACTGTTGGGAGTGAGCAACTTTTATGGCTAACCAATAGCCAGGATTGTGTATATTAATTCTGGGTCTATAAAGCAATGTGACTCCAATTCCTGTTGGAGCTCCTCTCACAATCCACATTGGCATCTCTTTTGCCATCCTTGCAGGGTGGTGTGACAACCTTTACCTCAGATTACCCATGTCACCTAGGCCTCTGCTTGCAATGCAATTAGGCTTTTGAGAAACAGGAGGCTTGAGGGAAGAGATATCTGCTAATTAACTCCTTACTTGGGTTCATCTATACAAGAATGGTTGAGGTAATGCCATATTGAATAGTTTCTTTCTTTTCCCTTCCAGATATTCTCAGCCAATATATTTTTTTAGAAGTGGGATAAAGTGATGTCTTCTTCATTTACTAATGGCATCTAGACACATATTTTCTTGCTGTGAAATTGGATTTGTTGAGTTTCTGTTCTTGGGTGACAGAATACTTACTTATAAAGTCAGGGTCATAAAAAGTAGCAAGATGAATCTGGTCCATTATTTTCCTTTCATACTTCAGAGAGCTGAGTGCAACATTGTGAATAATCTAATCTGCAAAGCAGATCTATTTGGAGACACCATAAAGTACAAGAAATAAAATGCACACTCTCTCCAGAGGTCTACATTCTTTTCCTGATATATCACATTGTGTCATCTCATATCAATTAATCCTGAGATAGAATCACACTATTATGTACAGAGATCATCTGTGAAGTGAGCAATAAAGGTGAAAAAATGATGCTCATTACTGGTCAGATGAATGTGTTCTATTTCTTTATAAGCCACAGAAACAGAGAAAATAGAAAGTGAACAAATTTTACTGTACATTTATGTGTTATACACTAGACATGGCTAATTTTACTTGGCTACTTGATCAGAAACTCCTCGGGCATTATTAAGCACACCTTTGGTTGTGTCTCTGAGTGTGTTGCCAGAGATTAACTGCAGGGTGACCTCTCTGAAACGAATTAAAGAGAAATGAGTGTTGAGTGCAGGTCCTACCTTTACTTCTGGTCAGCTGAGATGTGAATAGTCCTAGTCACATGGACTGCACCATGTCTTCTCCTATTTGTGATGGACATTATCTACTACAGTTGTGAGCCACAGTAAATCTCTCCTCCCTTAACTTAGGTCTTATCGGGCATTTCGCCACAGAGTTGAGCAAAATAACCAACACTACACAATTATATTGCTTAGTAAGGATTAGCTGTGTCATCTTCGTAATCCTTCAGGTATTAAGCACTGGGATTACCAGCTGGAAATTAGCCAGCTGGTGGGTGGTTGAGCTAGGACTGTACATGAGTGTGGACTCTGAATGCCTAGGTGATGCTGTTTCTAAGGGATATTAGTCAGAAAGAAAATCCAGTGCCTTGTAAAATATGTACCAATATTTACATGTATACTAATAACTCTCTAATGTTGAAAACCAAGTTAGGCAGAATGTTGATCTGGGGCATTGGCCAGAAAAAAGTTATAGAGAGCTGTGACTTCATTGGCATCATTGCTTCATTGCTTTCTTTCAATGTCAAAGGATGTTTGAAGAAGTAATATGACATTCTGAGACTTTCTAGAGATCATTTCTGCATCTAGTGGCATAACCTTTGTCATATTATACCAAGTGTGCCCTGTGAAAACCTTTATAAATATATGAGGTAAGCTCCCAAGAGATTTTGTTCCTATACATTGAACCACACCCCCAAATGACACATTCCTTTTTTAATGAGCAACATATTTTATTAATCACCACCCAACATTTCACAGATTTTTAACACATCATCCACTTTGATGAACAACAACAACAAAAAAGAATGAAACTCTCATTTAGTGTTATAAGAAAGAAGAACTAAATTTAATAGGCTGATGAAAAATCTAAGCAGTTGAGCTATTACTTTGCTTTCAAAGCATGCTTATTCCACAGGGAATTCTTATTATTATTATTAGTTATATACACAATATGTATGCAGCCATGTTGGTACCATAGTTAGCCTCCTCCATGTCCTTCTCCCTCTGCAGTCTGCAGGGACCCTCCTCACTGGGGAATGTGGGTTATGCAGCTGAAACCATAGAGTAACTGGGGAAATGAGCAAGAGTTCTGGTTTCTTGGTGAACCTGATACCAGCACAAGGGTGAAGGAGATAGACACAGAGAACACTCAACTGCTACCAAACCAGATATCCAGAGACACAGAGACTCCCAAGACCTCATCACTGAAGTAGACCTAAGAGGAACCTAACATTGCCCAGGGAAATTCACGGAAGAGGGGGCGGAAAGATTGTTAGAGCCGCAAGTTGGGACATTATGCACAGAGACATTGCCTCTTACCCATAACTGATGACACATTCCTTTTAAAGCATGCCTATGGCTTTCAGTGTGGCATTAATAGTAATATGAATAATTTCTGCCAAGGGAAAAATATATGTTGCATGATGTTGCTTCTTAAGATATCAAGAACCTCATTACCTGGAAAAGTTTCTTTTTGATGATAACGTACCTAAATTCTCATCTATATTAATATCAAATGATTTCTTTAAGAAATATCAAACAAGTTAAAATATGAGTTTATAGAAGTGATATTAATTTTATTCAAAATTGAAATATTCTGAAGGCCTCAGAAATGTTACTTTATTTCAATTACATTTTGAGAAGGAATGACATGCAAAAATCATAACATTTTGAGGTTAAAGAATCTTCATGAGTCAAAAACCCCACAAGGCAATATTCTTTCCTCTGTTAATAAGCTGATGGTTGTTGAAGGCTGGGGCAGGGGGGACTTTCCTCCTGGATCTTGGGCTTTATGACTTCAGTGAGACACATCATACTCTTAAACTTTGCTTCCACATATGACCAAGCCTGTTCAATCAAAGTATTTCTCCAATCCATGAAGACTGATTCAGATCACAAAGTACAAGCCAGGCCAATAAGATGCCACCATGAGACTCTTGATAGGAGAGAAAGCTGTCTCAACCAGAGGCTGCAAAAGTCATATGTTGACTTCCAACACTGGTGTGTGTCTCGCTAATGTGAAGTGTTCAGACCATTTGCCTGGAGGAAGCTGGAACTGAAGAAACCAGGCAAGGAAGAAGAGAGCATATCTCTATTTAGTTTAGTGAACACCCTTCATTTACTTCAAGGTGCTTGCCCCTCAGGCTCTGTGATAATAGGAATATGTTCAGCAGTGCTTATTTCTGTGAAGTCACTGTGAGATAACAAATACCTCAAACTACAGGAGAACTGTACCTCATAAGGAAATTGAATGGCATTTCTAACGTGTGTGTTCTAAAAAAAATTGTATATAAGGGCTGGAGAGATGGCTTAGCGGTTAAGCGCTTGCCTGTGAAGCCTGAGGACCCTGGTTCGAGGCTTGATTCTCCAGGACCCACGTTAGCCAGATGCAGAAGGGGGTGCATGCATCTGGAGTTCGTCTGCAGTGGCTAGAGGCCCTGGCTCACCCATTCTCTCTCTGTCTATATCTGCCTCTCTCTCTCTCTCTCTCTGTCCGTCGCTTTCAAATAAATAAATAAAAATAAACAACAAAAAAAAATTGTATATAAATGTTGCATAGATGTGCTTCTTTTTGTTTTCTCCTTTGATCTCACTTCTGCCTTATTGTACTTCAAAACACAAGCCAAACTTCTCTTTCATCAAAAGATGTGTTTATATTTAGCATCCATATTGTTTTCTTTATTTTTAAAGGATATATATATATATATATATATATACATACATATATATATATATATTTTGTTTGTTTGTTTGTTTGTTTGTTTTGTTTGCAGTGGCTGGAGGCCCTGGCATGCCCATTCTTACTCTATCTATCTGCCTCTTTCTGTGTCTGTCTGTGTCAAATAAATAAATAAAAATATTTTTAAAAATAAAAAATATGTGTTTATGTTATACTCTATCAAATGTGTATTATTTGATCTCTAAATCTTTATAAATAAAACAGCCACAATTAAGGAATTATTAGTACCTTCTTAAACCATCATTGAAGCTTACCAGTGATCTATCAATACTCTACTTAGAGACAGAAAATGATAATTATACTTACCTGAGGTTAATACTGTGTTTGCTAGATGCATGAAACCCAGTCTTACAGTTAAGAATGAGCATATATGACTTGAAGAATGGAAACCTTCCTGCTCAATATTACTTATCTCCAGAATGTCATATCAGTTAAGGCCAAGGGTTACTTGAACATACCATGAAAGAACTGGTCATGATTAAAATTTAGGTGTAAAATCATGAGTAGGAGGAAAGGGCACAGAAGACAGAATGGAATATCAAGAGAGAGGTGTATAGTTAGCGGCCTGGATGGGAAATAATGCACGTAGGGTTTAGATGTGCAATGTGGCAGGGCCCTCCATGCACACGCCAGGGTATGGGCCGGCAGAGATGGTCCATTAGACCCGGATGTCTGGTGCTCTTTTCCTCCCAGTCATGGCTGGTCTCCAAATGTGTGTCGATATGTGACTATACTTGCGTATGTGGGATCACTTCACTTGAATTGTCCTGGTTGCTCTAAAGTGCAGGGATTGAATGATGAGAAACGGATTGAATTGTTATTGGTAATCCTTAGGTCAATGTAAATCTGCAATTAGCTTGTTTCCGACGGTTAGCAGAAGAGATTCTAGTTTAATTTTTACAGACACGAGGATGCAGCATTTGGTGCTTCATTCAGTAAGACTACAGAAAAGCCACACATTATGTGCTCATGTGCCAGTTTCCATTGCTGCTTTAACACATTTCTACACATGTAGTGACTTCATCAATTCAAGCTTCTTAGGTTGCAGGTGTTCAGGGAAAGCGTCTGACACGGTCCCTCTAGGCTAAGATTCAGCTTTGGTCTGGCTGCTTCCTTTCTCCAGACCCTATAGTCGGCCTGCAGGTCACTTTTACCTCATTCAAACCAGCAGGACCAGATCAATTTCTATCCCCCCTGACCCTTGTTCTTCTACTGCTAAGGATCTAGTAATGTGATTGATGTACTCAGATGATAAGGCATAATCTTTCAGGTCATTTGATCAGTGACCTGAAGGCTCTGCAACCTTAACTTTGTCAAGTTCCTGGCCTTGGCACATGGAAGTCTTTGAAGAAGTCATTATACTTCTTGCCACAGTCTATGTTTCAAACATATTTCTGGGGGCTGGACAAATTGCTCAGTGGTTATGGCTCTTGCCTGAAAAGTCTAACAACCAGGTATTAATTCCCAAGTACCCATGTAAAGCAAGATGCATGAAGCGGCACATGCATTTCCAGTGGCTGGAGGCCCTGGTACACCCATTCTTTCTGTCTGTATCTCTTTTCTCTATATCTCTCTGCTTGCAAACAAATAAATAAAAATATTAAAAAACAGATTCCTGGGCTGGAAGGATGGCTTAGGGGTTAAGGCACTTCCCTGCAAAGCCAAAGGACGCAGGTTTGATTCTTCAGGACCCACCTAAGCCAGATGCACAAGGTGGTGCATGCGTTTGGAGTTTGTTTGCAGCAGCTGGAGGCCCTGGAATGCCCATTCTCTCTCTCTCTCTCTCTCTCTCTCAAATAAACAAATTAATTAAGAAAAACAAATTTCTAAAAATCATTGTATTCTTTAAAGTCACACATTAAAAATAATACTACATGTAGTCAGTAAGTTAAAGTGGGAATACACAGCTTAAAATCTATGTAAATCTAGTGGCCACAGCAAAAAAAAGTCCAAATCCATATGTGTGTATATATATATATATATATATATATATATATATATATATATATGCAAAGGAAGAGCTTTAAACTAAAAGGAGGAGGAGACAAGAGAAAATAATAGAATATATCCTGTCCTAAAAGAAGACTGGATTCTTTGGGAGGTAGAAGGAACCAGCAAGAAAGGGGAGGATTGGCTAGGCATGGTAGCGCATGCAGGAGGCAGAGGTAGGAAGATCTCTATGAGTTTGAGTCCACCCTGAGGCTACATAGTAATTTCCAAGTCAGCCTGAACTAGAGCGAGACCCTACTTAAAAATAAAAAAATAAAAAAAAACAAAAAAAAGAAAGAAAGAAAGAAAAGAGAGATGAAGGAGGATGTGGATGGAGAGGAAAATACAAACAAAATATAATGATATAATGACTGATATATATCTATGGACATGTCTCACTGAATCATATTCCTTTGCATGGTAACCAAGAGTTAAATAGAAAAAAATAAAATTACAAGAGTTTAATGACATTTTGAATTTTAATTAATATGGAACATATTTAACGTGACTATAGAAATCAAAGTAGGAGGAGATTTGCCTTGATGGATGCTGGTGTAAGTTATTGGTGAAGTTGCTGAGTTATGAAGGAAAAGCAAAACATCTAAAAGGTCAGGGGAAGAATCTCATAATAAACACTTTCAATAGTTGTGAAGATTGTGTTTCAATTGAACCAAGAACAGTGAGGTAGAAGAAAACTTAGAACAACTTGTTTCACCACTGCTGTCTACATTCAATTATGTTGTCTGTCTTGGGCTCAGCCATTGTTGTACTTGGTAAGTGTGATAGTTTGATTCAGGTGTTACCCACAAACTTAGGTGTTCTGAATGCTAGGTTCCCAGCTGATAGAGATTTGAGAATTACGCCTCATGTTGGTGATGGGCTTATGAGTATTATAGCCAGATCCTCCCTGCCAATGTTTGGCACACTCTTCTGTTGCTATTGTCCACCTCATGTTGGCTAAGAGGTGATGTCCACCCTCTGCTCATGTCATTGCTTTCCTCTGCCATCAGTGAGCTTCCCCTCGACTGTAAGCCAAAATAAACCTTTTTTTCCCCACACACTGCTCTTGGTCAGGTGTTTTCTACCAGCAATGTGAACCTGACTGCAACAGTAAGTAAAACCATTAACAGGTGGGGATAGTCACAGAAAAGCCCAAGAAATATCTGTGGGCCCATGAGCAGCACCTTACTCACTTGACACTTGTGTTTGAGTTGATTCTTTAATTATATTTCCTAAGGAAAATTGTGCTATAGTACATGAACTTAGTGCAAAGTAATCTTGGAATCCTATATGGAGAATTAAGATTGTCTTACAGTCACAGGTCACTATCAATTTATCATTCTCAACAAAGACTCAGTGAATGAACGATTATTCATAGGTCATGGAAAAGAACAAATACACTTCTGGCATCCTCAGTGGCTTATATCCAAGGAGGCATATTTCCAGAATAAACATCATGTCGTCACTGAAAAATAGTTTTGAAATATTTTTATTTATTTATGTGTGTGTAAGAAAGAGAGAGAGCAAGAGAGCAAGCATGCCAGGTAAACAAACAGTCTAGCCACTGTAAGTGAACTCCAGACACATGCACTACCTTGTGCATCTGACTTACATGTGTTCTGAGAAATTGAACCTGTGTCCTTAGGCTTTGTAGGCATGTGCTTTAACACCAATCAATCTCTCCAGCCCCCACTTCAGAATCTTAACCACAAAAATTGGGAATCTCTGTGGCAAGGAATTGGGAATATAGCTATATTAAAAGATGCATGCCAGGGGCTGCTGAGATAGCTCAGCAGTTAAGGCACTTGGCAGCAAAGCCAAAGACCTAGGTTCAATTCCCTAGTGTTCATGTAAAGCCATATGCACAAAGTGGTTCATGCATTTGGAGTTTGTTTGCAGTGGCTGGAGGCCCTCATCTGCCCATTCTCTCTCAGTGTCTGTCTGACCCTCTTTCTGTCTCTCTGTGCTTTCAAACAAATAAAGAAAATATTATAAAAATCACATGCTGTAACTACTCAAAGCAACCCCCCCCCCCGTAACTAATGATCTCATCAAATGTAATAGGACTCTGTGGCCTCATCCAGAGGAAGGAAGGAAAAGCTACATTATGATGTTGTGTTGAAGAAAATGGGCACTAAGAACATCTGAGAAAATAAAATATATTGTAAGAATTTGTATACACAAGGTAGGTCAAGAGAGAGAGAAGAGTATAGTGTTCAGGCTTTGCTGGGTGATTGTAACTTACTTAGTAAGAATCAGCATGAAATTATTAGAATGTTATTGATTCCACCTCTATTATTAATCAATTATTTCTCCATCTAATCAAGTCATCAGATTTATCCTGTATCCTGCTCCTATAACAAGCTCTAAGACTAAGCACACAGTGATGGATAATAAGAGCAGTTTGAGGGGAGGGAAATATCATGGTTTGTTGTCTGTAAGTATATAAGTTGTCAAATATATATATATATATATAGATATATATATATATATACATATATATACATGTATATTATACTGTATGTATAATAAAAAAGTAATTTGTGCCCTCACACATTTGGTGGATTAAACAAATAAAGCTAATTAACATACCATAGAATTACAAACTGATGAATGCTACAATGGAAAAGAATGATACTATCAGAACAAATAAAAGAGTTCCATGATCTGGTTAGGAAGTATGAAATTGTATAATTGACCTTAATTTATTTAATTATGTCAACACAATGAGCCTTGGGAATGCAAATGTACTTATGTAGTTTATATATGTTCTGAATTTGAAACCATTTCATTGACCATTAAGTACAATTGCTTTAAGAAATTATTGCTGACGATAAATGCCACAACACATATCATTACTATTTGATAAAATGCAACTCAACAAACATTCACTCCAGTACATTATAACTCCCATGACTGGATTGCGTGTCCTTTCACATAATGCTAGCATGCAAGGTTTTCCTTTTTCATAGTTATTTTGTTATATTAAATGTCCACGAGAGGGTAGTATTTCCCTTTGAAAAGAGTTAGCTTTGGCAAGACCTTGCTAGCTTTCTGTTAGATGTTAGAGACAGGGGGCAAAAGAAATAGTAGCCTTTAATAGTTTGGAAATGAAAGATGAGAGGAGAGAGAGAGAGAGAGAGACAAAGGTAGGGAGAGAGAGAGAGAAGGAAAGATTCTATGTATTGTTCTTCCTGCTGGAATAAATGAGTGTGAATAAAGCATGTAGTAATTTGGAATGTGATCTGTCAATCTTATGTCAAAGAACAATATTATTTAAGAGCCAATTTCATTCCACAGAGTAACTTGTTTTTCATTAATTCAAAATAATACAGCAGAAAATCTAGGTTTACTCATATAACTTATAAACAAGAAGCAATGGCAAATTCTGCTGTGCAAACAATTAGCAGGTATACTAATTGAGTTTTCTTGCAGTGGCTTTAATTCACCTCTTTGTAAGCAAACACGTCATTTGGAAGGTTTCTTTAAGTAGTTTATTTTCCCCACATATGTGTTACATATATTTATGCTGTTACTGATTAAATTATCATGTGAAATTCCCCCCCCTGTCATGTGATAAGAGTGGAAAATATACCCTCCCTTTGTGTGTAAAACACATCTTTTCATTGAGTCTGACATATAATTTGTTTTATATTTCTTTTCCTTTTATTATTTGTATATTTCAGTAGGACTTGAGCATTTGTCAAAGAAAGATATGTGGAATAATTTCTAGCTGGTTTTAGATTTGTTTTGTTATGAAAATTTGGAATAGGAATTGAGGTCAGAAGATTAGTGACAAATAATATATCTGAAAATAAAAAAAAATACACTTTATTTAAGCGAAGAGTTTCCTGATGATGTACGTTGGGAATGCCAGTCTCCATAGGAAGTAGGGAGGTGGCTAAGATGCCCTAGGTCTCTGTCCCAGTGATGCAGCCTCGCACTGTTCTGTCCACAGAGTCAGCTCTGCAGCGCTTCCAGAAGGGAGAGGTACGTGATTATAGAACGTCACTGACAGCAAGGTCAGGATTAGGCACCACATGCGATGACAAAACCTACATGGGCGATTGTCGTCCTACCACGGTTGTGTTTCTTTACACATGGCCCTTCAGAGAGATCAAAATGTGTATTTGAAAATTACCTTCACTTGATCTGAGCAATAAAATGCATTTGACGATGTAACATTATTTTACTGGGGAATGTATGACATGCCTCACGGCAAGTTTTCTGCTTCCACAAATAAGTCCAGTGAGAAGTATGCATTGTGAGCCATTGTTTCTCTTTTCTTTTTTAATTTATTATTTTTATTTTTATTTTTTTCTCAATTTTTATTAACATTTTCCATGATTATAAAAAATATCCCATGGCAATACCCTCCCTCCCCCCAACTTTCCCCTTTGAAATTCCATTCTTCATCATATCCCCTCCCCATCTCAATCAGTCTCTCTTTCATTTTGATATCATCATCTTTTCCTCCTCTTATGATGGTCTTGTGTAGGTAGTGTCAGGCACTATGAGGTCATGGATATCCAGGCCATTTTATGTCTGGAGGGAGCACGTTGTAAGGAGTCCTACCCTTCCTTTGGCTCTTACATTCTTTCCGCCACCTCTTCCGCATTAGACCCTGAGCCTTGGAAGGTGTGATCGAGATGTTACTCAGTACTCCAGTCACTTCTCTCCAGCACTATGATACCTTCTGAATCATCCCAAGGTCACTGCCATCTGAAAAGAGAAGATTCTCTATCCAAAGTGAGAGTAGAATTAATATAAGGGTATGAATATTAAGAGAAGTGTGTTTCTCTCTTAACTGTGCGCATGCACGCAGGCATGCGCACACATGTGCACACTTCAAAATATTCTGTCAGCATTCTGAGGCTCCAAAGAGGCATTCAGACTTCTCTTTCTTCTAAAGTTACAAAGTGTTCCTGTGAGCAGATGACTTAATGAAGTATTTAAAAGAGCAAGTTATCCGTAATATTGAAAGCCTGGGTGGGAGGAAGTAACATAAGTGACATTTGGTTTTCTGACCCTTTGCTTTAAAGGAGCAGCTGTTTTTTTTATTTTATTTTAATTTTTTTGAGGGGGTGGGGCACAGTATAAAGGGACACAGCTCTCAAGCATAGAAATGCAAAATGAGAACCTGTGAGCATTGACATAAGAAATATTAGCTATCCTGAGAGAATATGGCTTGAATAGGCTTTAGAAGCTTATATACAGTGATAGCAAAGTTAAAAATGTCAAAAATGAGAAAAGTGTACCAAAGTTTACTTCCATATCACCCTTCCAAGAGCATAAGAAGTTTTCCCTTTAAAAAAGTGAATTCTACACAAAAGTGATTCCAAATATTTCTTAGACATTTCTTACAGCTTTAAAATTATTAACAACTTTACTTCTTCTGCACATTTGTTTTATATGAACATCACTTTGATTAATAGCTTTTTCTGGGGTGCTACTTTGGTGGGCACTTAGTGATTAAGACTCTAAATATTGAGGAAATATTTAAAAGACCTGCTTGCTTTTAAGTCTGTCTTGAGCTGCCAATCAAATCACTCACCTGACCTTCCAGATTCATAGTATCTAATAGCTCTGTACATATTTTAGTCACATTAGCCAACTGATGCCTAAGTTACTGCATGGTGTTGTATAAGGTTTAGTATCCACTTTGAGTGTCTTTGAGACAGTGCAGGATATTGAATTCAGATTTCAAGCAATATTAAAATAATATTGCAATGTATCTGGTCCTAAATCTTAGGAAATATTGATGCCTGAGAAAATCAAATGCAAAAAAATAATCGTAGTGTACTTATTCATCATAAAATGAGGAGGATAAATACTCATTGACAAATCCTGAAATGAAGCTTTTATATCTCTTGGGCAACCTTTTACATCATACTTAGCGAAAATCCTTTACCTTTCTTTTATTCAGGGCCGGATATCCTGCTAAAGTTTACCTGGTCATACCAGGGGAAAATATGCTTTTGTACAATATTTTGTCAATAGTTATTAATGAGAGAGAGAGAGAATGGGTATGCCAGGGCCTCTAGCCACTGCAAACGAACTCCAGATGTATGCACACCTTGGTGCCTCTGGCTTACGTGTGTCCTAAAGAATCGAACCAGCATCCTTTGGGTTTGCATCAAATGCCTTAGTCACTAATCCATCTCTCCAGTCCCAACAAGCATTTTTTTATAGCTTTGTAGAATTCTCAATTATGATTTAGCCATCTTTATTCTTCGTAAAGTATTCAAACTATTGTTAAGTGCTCAGAAATACTTAAATAATGCTATTATATTATATAGACTATTAGAAATGTATAGACTTTTAAAATACTTTATGCATTTTTAAAAGTCTAATATAAGTGCACATTAAGTAGAAACTCCAAAGTTGATTTCCAGAGGTTTAAGTACAGGCATGCTCAGAGTCACAGTTCTTAACATGATTATTGGCATCCTAATGACTGCATTATCCACACGTATACATTAATAATTGTGATAGTCACGGAGACAAGAGTGCTGTTTTTTGCACTGTGAATTTTCAGTGACTTTTCTTGTGAAAATATGTCAGCTATTCTTTGGGGAGAATGTTCGTATGTCTTCATTTTCCCAGTTACCCATGCTTAAAACTTTAATGCCATGGCTGTCTTTATTTAGTGTGATCTCCTTCAGTCACTAAATCCTACAAGTTGTCTCTCAAAAAAACAGCTCTGGTCTCCTTCACTCTCTTTGACTAAAATCCCATGGAAGTCATCATGTAATCGTATTGGCATTCTAGACCACATTCTTCTCTCTCCGTAGTTAGGCATTTCAAACCTTTCATCACATGGCTCCAGCACACTCTCAGGCTAAGCTCCACTGTATGAACTGTCTCCAATTCTCTGGCCTCCTTGTTTCCAGTTTACCCTGTCAAATATATTTCTATAACAATATATACTTTCTTGTCTAGATCCTCTCTTTTCTCTGCTATACAAAAGAATCATCAAGCAATGGCCTAATAACCTGATTCATAATTGGACATGTTGTTATTTATTTCTTATCTTTAAAGCTCATCTCTTCAACTAGGTGAAAGGAATTAAATATATCATCCCATGTCTGCATTTCCAATTTCTACAACAATATATTTTATTTTATAAATATTCTCATTGATTACTTTCCTTCCAAAGTATCTAAATAGGGAGAACATGTTTACTACTATGTCATCATGTCTCAGTGAAATGTTATTAAAATTTCATGGCTATTGCTGTTATTATAGCAATATTATTTTCTTCCATGGAACATTGCCATCACCTGGCCCTTTGAGTGTAAGGACAATAATAACACAAATTTAATTAAAAAATGTTATGTACTCCCTAACCAAGTGGATTCCCTTTTCATCAATAAGACAAAAGCTCTATTGAATATGTTATTGCACCGATAAAGTAATTTCAAATTAGATTACAATGCAAATGAGCTGGATAGGTTGTATTTTTATTCTTGGTAGGAAAGTGAGACTAGATTTTGCTATTTTAATGGATTTCTCATTAAGATGGACTGCGCCTGATTTTTATAAACATGCTCTAAAATATAAGCTGACCAGTAATTAGCTCAGTGTTGACTATAAAGATCCTATGCAGAGTGGACTATCAATTAATGCATTTCAATTCATGAGTGAAGAAGGAGAAAAGACAGTCTTGACACCTAACATGCTTTACAAGTAGTGGCAGCAGTCATCTCCGCTGATACTGTGAAATTCATTTTTCAGTTTGCATTAGACTATTGTCATGAAGAGGCACATGTATGAGGAAGGCATTCACCATGTGTTTGTAAAGACTAAGATATGGCCAGGTATTTCCTAAAATTATCTTGTGGCCTAAAGAAACATAATAAACTTGTTTTTTGTAATAGTATTTTTGCTTTATCCCCTCAAGAGCCAAAACACATGTGTAATTTGAAAACCAAATTTTCTTCAGTAATAGTTGCTTATAATTATCATAGCATATAGTGGATTAATTTTATTGAAGAGGGTATATGGAAAACATGATATTTTAATTGCTAACATGTAGACGTGAGAGTCATTTCACCACACCCCTTTCCAGAAATCCACTGGGTTAGAGTAGTCTAACAACTTTTGTCTTCCATTTTATTTTAGTTTTAGTTTTATTGATAAATTTCATACATGAATACACTGTAATTTGATCATAATCCCTTTCCATTACCTTGTTTTGTACCCCTCCCCACCTTCATTTCACTCAACCCCTTCTCTCCAACTATTCCCTCTTCTATTTTGATGTCTTTCCTCCCTAATCCAAATCAAAATGTTGATAGGCTCAATATTGTGCAGGTCTTGAGGTAATGGCAGCTAAAAGCCAACAGCTACTATGTGGTCATAAATGCCACAGTAGCTTAGCTTCATCTCTGGAGAATAGTATACCAGTGTACTCCTTCCCTCCCTCTGGGACAGAGAGAAGAGAGATTTGCTTTTTAAAAGAATGTTTTGTGCATAATTTAGAAAGCAAGAAACTGAACCTTGTATTTTAAAGACTTCTGTAATAATATTTAAATTATCAGGGTTATCAGGCATATGATAAAAGGCAGTAAGCTATGTTTAAGGCTGCCAGGTTTTCTTTGAATTTGATATCATTATTTCTAGTCATAAATAAATAGTATGTTTATAAAACTCAATGATAGGTTCAGAACACAATTATCTAAAGCTTTATGTACAGAAGAAAATATCTTATGGCTTCTCCATTCTTGCTCAGCAATTTTGTTTTGGAAATTATTTGTAAATTGTTTTAAATTGTATTTGATTACATAAAAACACATTTATTAGAAAATCATTTCATAAAATACATTAACTAGAAATAATATACCATGTTCCAGGCTTTAAGTATCTTTATGGCTAAAATAACACACTTCTGAATATGACATGCCAGTAATCCTATGTATGTATGTATTTGTGTATATATATATATATATATATATATATATATATATATATATATATATATAATTAAAGTAGGAATAGAGTTATACATGAGCTACAATCAATTTGAAGCCCACTTTTTGCACCAAATATCTATGTATGATGGCAAAAGTTCTAACATATGTTCTATGTGAGTGTGAATTTCAGTTAGGTTAAAATTTTTAGAAAAATAGAGAACACAAAAGGAAGACATGAAAAGATTTAATGATGATTGTCTCCATATTCCTTAGCTTACAAGACTGACACACCCTAAGGTACTTATTTCAGACACAGCTCTCTGGGGGCAAGACCTTGTCTTACGGATCTTTTAATGTTCATGGTGGAATGTAGAATCTGGAGGATAGCTGACTTATTAGACCCCTATCAGCAGAAGTTATAATAGTTGTTCAATCACATGAAAAAGAAATACACAACAGCTCGTTCTGGGCCCATCCTGATAAACATGGAATTACATGGTGTTCTTTGGCATGTGTTCAGATCAGTTGTTCAGACTTCCAAAATTAGACTTTGAGAAAGCAATAATTGTCTCATATTTATTTAAAAATATTTTATTATTTATTTATTTATTTCACAGAGAAAGAGGGAGGGAGGGAGAGAGAGAGACACACACAGAGAGAATGGGCTCACCAGGGCCTCCAGCCACTGCAAACGAACTCCAGATGCATGCACCCCCTTGTGCATCTGGGTAACATGGGTCCTGAGGAATCGAACCAGGGTCCTTTGGCTTTGCAGGCAAATGCCTTAACTGCTAAGCCATCCCTCCAGCCCTTCATATTAATTTTTTCTCAGCCCAAGTTCCATGTATACAGACCTTTATATATAGTGGTAGTGAAATGTCTATAACACCACATATTTTGAATACAGTTTAAAAATATGTTCTGAAACATGGTTTTCCCATTTTTATCAAAGAAAAATACACATCCAACTACAACTCTAGATGTATACAATTCATGCATGTAAATACATATGTATTAAAACATGTTTCAGAATTAGTGTCCTTCCAATTCAGGGAGTTTACACTTAATATGAAATATGGATTGCATTTTGCACATATTTTATTTGTTTGTCATTGGTATTTCCTGAAAATTTTTATTTATTCAGGTACAATTTTCTGAGTGAAGACTGATAATTCAGGTGAAAACAAATCTATTTCTCTATGAAGTACCAAGTGTTCTTTCAACTGTGTGCTCTGCTGTATTGATTTGTGGGAAGGGATATTGAAGAGTTACCTTGAAACCATTTGATATGAGGTATTTTGGAGTAAATTGAATGGACTTTATCTGTCTCCAGCCTTAAAGATTGGACTTGCAGCTCCTGTATTTGATGAATTTCTTTATTATCTATCTAGAGAGAGTTTAGAGAAATGCTCTAGTATACATATGATTTTAAGCTCAGTGGTTTAACTAACTAGTTAATAACTAGCTAGTTAATAACCAGTTAAATAGATTTAAATCAATTGGAAATTTTAAGGAAGATTCAAGACAGTGCCTGTACTGAGTCTTGGACATCCATTCCTCTCTGAAATTATTTTCTAATTTGGGGTATATAATTTGGATATCAGCTTCCAAAGAAAGTCAAACTTATTACACCTCTACAGAACTGTTGTTTTCCTCTCTGTCTTATACTTTTTTGTCAGTGGAATCCCCTGTACAAAAACCTGGAGACTCAACCTTGATTTTTCTCTTCCATGAACTCTAAAACTCTATTCTCATACTATCCATCCACTTGAGTTTACAGATATATATATTTTTAATTGAGAACTTTAGGGCTGGAGAAATGGCTTAGCAGTTAAGACACTTGCCTGTGAAGCCTAAGGACCCATGTTCTACTCTCCAGATCCCATGTTAGCCAGACACACAAAAGTGAGGCAAGCACAAGGTCACACATGCCCACTAGGTGGTGCAAGAGGCTGGAATTCAATGGCTGAGACCCTGCCGTGCCAATTCTCTCTCTCTGTCTCTCTCTCTCTCTGTCTCTCTCACTCTCATTCTCTCTAAAAATAAAATGTAAAGCATGAACATGTCGTATTTTGGTCATATTCCCATTGAGTTATATTCTTAGGTTTCCTCTCTCATGCCCCCATTCTACTGAGAGCCCTACTCAGTGGGGTTTTGTTATTTATTCACTGTTGGTTCATGAAAGGACCAATTAGTCTCTCTCTCTCTGTCTCTCTCTCTGTCTCTCTTTGTGTGCATTGCGGGGGCAATGGTTGAGAGTACAGGTTCTCACCCTGTGGTTTTTACATTCTTTCTACTCCATCTTTCACAGTTTTTTATTTAAGTCCTTTTCTTCAGGGTGTCATTACCCCTGGCTTTGAAGACAACCTATTCACCACTACACCTCTATTTTCAATTCTGCTGCTCTTGTAAACCTTTGAAAATAGTAGTAGAACCAGGATGGCCCTGTTTATCACCCTCTAAGTTCACACTCTTCCTTGTGCTTCAAAGATGGCTGCAGTTGTTGTCGCTTATGTACCTCAAATGCTCCCGCCACTCCCCGCCTCTGTCTGGGAGGTCCCTTCATCCTCTGTCAGTTTCTTACTGGATTTTACCTTATCTGTGAAGCTTGTTTTTTTTTGTGCTCCCTCAATTGTCCAGCTTACTTTATTGGGTACATCTCTCCTTAGTGTTCTCAGAGAAAGTGCTTAAAGCAAAGAAAGGACTTTGCAATTTCTCACATGTTTCGACAATTTTGCTAACTTGTCTCCTCCTTTGTAAGTATTGAGTGCTATGAGGTCAAGATTTATTTTTTACTTATCAATATATTCATTATCTTTCCTAACTAACATTATTAAGCTCACCATGATTAGTTCCCAACTTTTAGTATTTTAACTGCTGATCCAATTTTCCAATTCCCAGTTGCAGTATCTGAAGAACTGAACAGGTATTAATTCATTTAATACTCAAACATTACTCGGTGTAACTACTCTTTTCACTTTGCATAGAAGGAAACCAAGAAACACACACAGTGAGAAAGAGAGAGAGCAAGAGTGAGTGATATTGAATAATTCACTGTAGGCTGCACACTTGAAAATGGTCGTGTGAGGTCTGGGTGTAGGCAGCTGAGCACCACATTTTCTGCTCCTGGCCTGTGTTCTGTGGCCTGTTCTGGAAAAGTTGTGATTGGTGGGTTTTTAAAAGTATACCCCATAGGAACAGAATCAAGCCATACCACATAATAATGGCACATTATTTGTCTAGGTCTTCCTCCACCTCCCCCTCATCCCACATACACATAAACAAACACAATGCATGACACCTATAGCCAGAAACTGGTCCCCCAAACACCTTGTTGATTGAAAATATGCATACTTAAATTTTCCTGGGTAGTGTCCTGTACCTAAAACCTTCAGCAAGTCAATCTGGCATTCATTCTATTTTTGAATTCACCTTTAAAATGCCCTTTGAGCTCCATCCATTTCCTAGCATTTTAGTTTCTCCATATTATAGCTGATCCAGCACAGTGCTCGCTTATTTTTACCACATATTTATTTAAAAAATAATCTTGCAATGTTGAAAACAAATTTCATACCCATTACCTATTGTTTTCCTAGTGATGGAAGAACTGGAGCTTAAAGCCTGCTACATGTTTGCTTTTTACAGAGGGAGAAAGGAGTGCTGCCTGGAGTCTCATGCTCAGACCAATAAAATGTGTCACTAGAGCTGTTTTGCCAAGAAGATTCTGAGAGTAAAAAGGATCCCAAAGTGTAAATATTCATTATAGAGCTTTGAAGAGGGGACTAGTTGAAAATATTTATAGCCTTTTTTCCCAAGGGGGTGTGAGAGTCCTAGTATGAAGGGGACCTTCCTGTAGCCAGAGGCCGTGACTCGGTGTTTGGACTGACTCTGCAACATTAGCTTCTAGTTAATGGGAACTGTCAGGTGCAGAGCATCGAGGTGTCACTTTTATAGTGCATGTGTGCGAGCCGACCCGATGAAATGTAATTTCTCCTTGATATGCCATCGTCCCCACCTCTAAAACTATCAGAAATTATAGAGGAATTGGGCATCCAAGGTAACATTTTCAAAGAAGAAAAGGGTGTTGCTATTGGGGCTGGTGATTCTATTTTCATTCCCTTATATGCTTTATGAAAGCACATGCGTGCAGAATGATGTTTAAATATTTGGATGTACAACATCACAGGAAATTTGGTTTAATAAAAGAAGACAGGGGAAGAGTAAAAGGAATAAAATGTAGCAAGTTAATGGCTACAAAAGGTAAGCATCTAGTGTCGACTTAAAAAAAATAATCTTGGCTTTTGTCTGAAAAATAAGCAGTTGCATAGTCCCAGAGTTTTCTCAAAAATATTCTCTTTTAAGCAGCTTGGGTACAATACTCCTATAAAATAAGCACACAGGTAACGTATATATTTTTAAAATTTGTTTCAACTTGGAAACAAATTTTATGTTTAAAGTTTTACTTGTTTTTCTTATTTTAGAGAGGATCAATAAATTAAACACTACAAATTGTGAGGTAGCTTTTCCTTTGAGTTAAAACTCTGTTAGATTTTTGGATTCTTTAAAACAATACATTTTGTTTGGATGCAAAGTCACAGTGTTATCACAGGGAAGATCAGTGGAAAACATTATAGATTCAAGTGGTCCCTACCATTGCTGTTTTCTTGCTTTTCTGCTTCAGACATTTGTTGACAGTTACATTGGTAAACACTTCAGAAATTAAGCTTATTGCATGACTAGTAAAAATATGTCTCAATAGCTTTTCTTTTATGATAGCTATATTTCCTACTGTGTCTTTTTTACCCAGAAAGAACCAAAAATTATACATGTTAATTTATTCATCCTGGGACTATCTGGATTGTATAGATTATAGAAACTGGTGTAAAGGATATTTTAAGGCTTTCTACTGCCTTATGGGGATAAATCAGACATAATGAAGATTTCAGGTTCCTTACCAACTAATTATTAGGAAATTAAGGTAAGTTTCATATTATTTTGTATGATAGAATCAAACCAAAGTTCCTACAGATATACCCTTTGATTTTGAAACCTTTAGGTTATTAAATGTTGGCTTAAAAATAGATAGTAATATTAGTGGTTCTCACCTCTCTATTCACTTCTGCTCTTGAGAGGTGATCTGGTTCCTATTTTGTTCATTCCATGTGTTATTTTAGTTCCTTTGGGGAAAGGAAGAAGGAAGAGAGAGACTGAGTTGGGGGTAGTTTGACTTGGGGACATTTGATATATGTGTTAATATGGCTTTGGATTTTACATGTGGAATGATGGTCAGTGGACAGTGGCTGTCTGTCTGTCTGTCTGGTTAGTTGATTGGTTGGATGGTAGGTTTGAGGATATTTGATGTGGCTTGGGGTCGCTTTGGGGCAGAAATTTGATAAGATCACTTTTAGTGGAATAAAGGAGACCTTTGTTTTAACCCAGTCTAACTGCAGGCAAGACATAAAATTACTTGGTGGCGATAAGGTAAAGATACTGTGGCTCTAAATGACAATAAACGTGTTTGATTTGTAAAATAAAAGAGAGTGGTTTTCAAGAGTTTGAATTAAAATTTTCACTGAATTGAGTGCTTATTCAGAGACATCAAAGAAACTTCATTGCTTGAGCATCTTTAGATAATTTGTAGTTGTGAAATAGCCAAAGTCAAGACAGGATATGTAATTCCCATAGCTCCAAGCTTAAGGTCAGGCACCTGTTTTCTGGTATGTGCTTGCTGAGTGTGCAACCTTCCTGTCTTCTCTCCCTCTCCAGACTCATTACACACCAGCTCTTAAGAGCCAAAAGGGCCATCGGCTACATCTGTTGCTACTATTTAGGAAGACAGCAACACCTGGAACCACAAGATAGTTCATATGGCTGTTCCCCTTTCAGATAGGCAACTGAGAAGAGCTGTTACATAAAGTGTTCATTTATGCAAAGTCATTTCAATCGTAAGCTGTTTATATACAGAAACTTTGCCAACAGTATGAATTTAGCTTACTATGTTGTCAACCAAGAAATCAAGCAATGAACATATTTACATCTTCTGAAAGTAAGTAATTTTGGTATAGTTGGTATCCAAAGAGTGACTTCCCATGTATCTCCTTTATCTCAATTTCTACATCATGGACATATAACATTACTGAACCCCTTCCATTTATTTCCTAGGGCCAGTCTTTTTCATTAGGGAGGTGTGTGTGGACCTGTTAAAAAAAATAAACAGGTTTGCTTTCAGCATAAATAAGTGGACTTATCTGGATGCTATGGTGCTTGCCTTAGAGAATTTGTATTTGGTTAAATCAAATCACAGTTGTGGTTTCATAAAAATCATTACATTAGCCAACTAAGCTAGTTAATCAGATATTAGGTAATATTTACATGTCATAGTCATGCACTGGTTATCACATGCTATATACTTGGGCAGTGTGCTCCACTCTAGATATTAGCCAGATTATGCATCTCCTCTTGGGCAGATTAATAAAGTACTTACCATAGCAGATGACTGAGATAAGTGATTGTGGCAACAATGAATTGTAAGTACTATGGTCACAGTTCTATGGTGGTGAGGGTTCATTAAAATCCACTCAATGTTTATTTCAAAATCTGCAAAGACCAAACATTGTGTCAAATCTATTCTAATTGATGTATAGACCAAAACTAACCCTTACTATGATCAAATTGTCTACCCGTATAGATTAATCAAAGTATAGTTATTCTGGCTATAGATAGTGTTGAAGTTATATGAATATCTAATCACCTATTTTTTTTAAGAATATGTGTAGTGAACTGCCTGAAGGACCTCATCTGTATCTCTAGATGATTGAATTGTATATCAGTACATGAGTCTTTTGTTTCTTTTCTTTTTTTTTTCTTCCTCTCCTTCCTAGTTGGACAGTGTGGTGGTTTGATTCAGGTGTTTCCCATAAACTTTAGATGTTCGGAATGCTAGGTTCCCAGCTGATGGAGATTTGGGAATTAATGCCTTCTGGAGGGAGTGTATTGTTGGGGGCGGGCTTATGGGTGTTATAGCCAGTTTCCCCATGTCAGTGTTTGGCACACTGTTGTATTGTCCTCCTTATTTTGGCCAGGGGGTGATGTTCACCCTTTGCTAATGCCATCGTTTTCTCTGTTATCATGGAGCTTCCCCCTCAAGCCTGGAAGCCAAAATAAACTTGTTTTTTTCCACAATATACTCTTGGTTGGGTGATTTCTATCAGCAATGTGGACCAGACTGCAATAGGCAAGAACCTTGTATGCTTTTTTTCTTCTTAAGCTCTATAATAAAATCTTTCTAAACTTTATTCTGCCAGATGTGGTGCTATATATAACCTTTAGCTCTAGCATTCGGAGGCTGAGGTGGGAGGATTGCCACTGCAAATCAATTCTAGACACATAGACCACCCTGTTGTCTGGCTCTTATGTAGGTACTAGGGAATCAAATCCAGGCTTTGTAAGCAAGTGCCTTTAAGCCCTGAGCTCTCTTTCCAGGCCTGCTCCAGGATTTTTAAATGCTACATGTTGTGAAAGTGTACATTTTCATGTTATTCTTTTCTCCTTTTTCCTAATTTTTTATTTTTACTTATGAGAGAGAGAGAGAGAGAGAGAGAGAGAGAGACAGTGAATATGGTGTGCCAGGACCTGTGACCACTACAAATGTACTACAGATGCATGGGCCACTTTGTGCATCAGACTTTATATAGGTACTAGGGAATTGAACCTGGACCTGCAGGTTTTGCAACCAATTGCCTTTAACCACTGAGCAATCTTGCCAGCCCATTTTGATTTTTTTCATCGCATCCCTTCCTTCCATCCTTTTCTCCTTCTTCATCTAGTTTCAGACAGACTTACTCCAAACCCTGGAAATTCCCAAAAGGAAGCTATAGAAGAGCTGTCAGGTCACTACCCCAGGGGAAACTAGGGATGAGAGTTCTGAGCATTACCATTGTTACCTTAAGGTCTCTAAACAGGTATTAGCAAGCTTGGAGACCTTTGAAGCTCGGAACCTCCATCAGGTCTCAGAATCAGATTTGCATATCTTTAAGATTTAAAATAGCATACAAAGACCCAGCATGGTGGCAAACACCTTTAATTGCAGAACTCTAGAAGCTGAGATATGAGGATGGCTGTGAGTTTAAGACCATCCTGGAGCTACAGAGTGAGTTCCAGGTCAGCCTGGGCTAGAGTGAGGCCCTACCTTGAAAAATAAAGCATGGTGGGGAACCAACTGCTCTCAATTCGGCTAACTGATCCCCTCACTGGTATGAGACCCATAGCTGGAGCTGAGAAACAAGTCAGAACCATATCCAAACATAAACCTACTCTCCAATATCAAGCTACCGTCAATTGTGGGCTACAAGAGGGCCTACACCTATTAAATTCTCTATTAAAAAAAAGAAGGGTTATCTCATTTGTCCTGATGCTAACTTACTCTCCGTTGGAGAATCTGCTTCTCTTTTTCAGATAGATGTAGATCCTAAGGAGAGAGCCACCCCATCATACCTCAAAAGGGCCCCGGCTGAAACTAAGAAAAATTGGAGAAACAAGCAAGGGCGCTGTTTTCCTGATGAACCGGATACCAGCACAAGGGGGAAGGAGATCAGCATAAAGAAAAATCAACTCTTACCAAATCAGAGAGCCAGAGCCTCAGAGCCCCCCAAACACCTCATCACTGAAGCTGACCCAACATGGCTCAGGGAAATTTTGCAGAAGAGGGGGCGGAAAGAATGTCAGAGCCACATGTTGGGTCATGATATGCAGAGACATTTAGCTTACCCATAACTGTGGGCTAACTCCACAATGCATGACCTGTATACCTCAACAAGGAGGGGCCAAGGTGAGGGGGTAGGTCATGGATGAGCCTAATAATGGTACCAAACTGACTGTAAAAAAAAAATAAAATAAAATAAAAATGAAAAAAAAAAGCATGTGAAAGGGAGGGTGAAGTTATATGAGTTTATTTTTTCTTTCTTTTTTTTTTTGTTTGTTTTTCAAGGTAGGGTCTTGCACTAGGCCAGGATGTACTGAAATTCACTATGTAGTCTCAGGGTGGCATGAAAAACAAAACAAACAAACAAACAAAATGCAATCTATTGGGCTTGGTGGTATACACATTTATTCCCAGCACTCTGGAGGCAGAGGTAGATGGATCACTTTAAGTACGAGAACAGTTTGGGACTACAGAAAGAGTAGCATGTCTGCCTTGGCTAGAGTGAGACCCTCATTTCTTTTGTTATAGAATTTGACATGCAAGCTGATTCTCCCTTCACCTCTATATAGAACAGTTGTTCGAGATTCATTTGGAGGCCCAACTGAAAGTCTAAAAATGGAAAATGAGTATAAAGGTCCATGAACTTGAATAATTCAAATATAGAAGAGACTAGTCAATATTATTCACAAGGGTAACCCCTGATATTGTTATATAAAGACATAGGTTCAAGTCAGCCATTACTACCTTTACTATTTCTGACTAACACCTAATTTTAATTTCATCATCTTTAAAATGCATGGCAGATAATAACATCTTTATAAAATACCCAATCCACATTTCAGATTAAAAACTTCCCAGCCATGTAATTGCTAGAACCAATCTTTGCTGTCCATTATCTATCATCTATCTATCTATCTATCTATCTATCTATCTATCTATCTATCTATTTATCTATCTATCTATTATCTGTGTATCCTTTCTATCCATCAACCTGTCTGCTACCATCTCTCCAGCCCTGCTATGGTCTGAATGTTTTTGCCCATGCCTGCTAAAATTCATATGTTGAAATCTAATCTTCAGTGTTGACATTATTAAGAAGTAGTCTTAATTGTGGGTGATAAGAGATTAGGTCATTATGGTAATTATCTCCTGTGACAAGCAATAGTACCTTCATAAAATGGTCCCAGAGAGCTGTCTTTTCCCTTCTACCATATGCAATTACAACTGGAAAAATTTCATCTATGAAATTAGTTCCATAACAGATACTGAATGTGATGGAAACTTGAATCTCCCATCCCCCACAATTGTAAGAAATGAATTTTGTTTAGCACCCTGAAGGGACTAAGACACATCTATCTATCCATATCATCTTCCAACCAATAAATCAATCATCTATCTGTCACATAAATGTAACAATATGCTTGCCTAATGTTCAGTAACAAAATACACACTTAGTAGTAGTACACTTAATCACATTTTTTTTTCTTCCATATGGACACCAACCTTAAATGCAAGACCTTTGTGATTCAGTTGCACAGTTGTGAAAATACAATGGGATTCCTCAGGGGTAATATCACACTGCCACCACTGAGTGTATATCTGCCTTAACTTTTGTCAATAACATTATTTTTTACACCTATTCTCATAAAAACCATGACAAAGAGATGTTATCAGAGAGTACCAGTTTATAAAGTCAACCTTTTGAAGTATCTATCTTAATATAAGGCCTACCTCTCTTGTCAGCTTTTATTTTAGAGCAAATGATAAGGTAACTACAGAGTCTTAGATAATATTGCTTCATTCCCACATAATACCTACGCTACTTTTGCATATGATATATATTAATCTGTTCTTTGCTAAGAAAAATCTCCATGTTGGAAATGTTTCCTACACTAATAAAATAACAAATATATAAAGCACACTCTTGTCTCAGACATAGGGAGCCTACTGTTTTACAAAGTGACAATAGGTGCTCTGAGGACAAGCTGACTTCACAACCCACTTGTTTGTCCATGTGGCTTGACCATTTGTTCTGACATCATCTTTTAAACCCTGAAAATAAATCTGATATCAACACTGTATCCATTGTAGATCCTCTCTAGGAACCAGAGCGCAGGGAAACAAATCACACACCAACGCCTTTTTCTTGCTACGAGAGCAGAAAAAGAGCATCCAGACCCATCATTTTAAACATCGTCTCTCTCTCCCCCCCCCCTCTCTCTCTCTCTCTATTTTTCTGTCTCCATACATTTTCACAAAAAGAAAGCAAAACTTATTCCTGAGTAACAAATATGTTTCTCTTGTTTTGAAAATATTTATTGAAGATTTTTGTACCCTGGCTTATCTTCCAAGAATGCTGAGTCACAGTTGCTTTGCAAGAACAAAGCTAGCTGACAGCCCACACACAACCTGTTATCCAGACTCCCTTGAAAATATGTTCTATTTCTAGATGAGAAAACGTGTTTTTTTTTAAATTCCTCACCATAAAGCTCTCTCCAACTGAATCACCCCATTCAACACAGTGCATACTTAATAACAGCCACTTTGCCTTCAAGAGAGACTACAAGGGAAGTGCCTGTGTGTGCAGCCATCACTCACTCCTTTGTTGGCTGGCATAGGGTTCCATTGTACAGAAAGTCCCAGAAGCAGCTTCCCTATTCTGAAGCATTTGAACAGCATTAAAAAAAAAAAAAAAAAAAAAAAAAAAAACTTAGTGGCCATGGATAAAATTTCTACTTTGAGTTCTTTGCCTGTGACATTATACCATACGGTTTCAATATTTATTAAACCTAATACTGAAATGCAGAGCAAAAACAGCACACATGTTAGAAGATTTCTATACAGTGCTTGTTTCAGGTGTAAAGTAATCAACTTTGGTGGCTGTTTCCTTTACCAGTTGGAAGGATTTGAAACCTTGGCCTAAGAGACATCTTGTAAGTACAGCTTAATGGACTATTCTGGTCAGAGTTGAAAGGCCTGAATGCAGTAAGAAGTGTGGACTGGGAGGTTTGGCTTATGAGGGTGAGAAAGAGCTTTGCTTGCACTGGGCTAGCAGTTTGTGTGAGAAGCTTGCTCTTATGCCCATGTCCTGAGAAGTTGGGCAGGGTTGCTTTGCATAAAAATGAACTGGTGTGAGCAGAGGGATATGGCACAGAAAGAAAAATCTTTGGGTGAACTGTTGCCCATTCAGCAGCAACTGAGAGATTACAACCTTTGAGACTAGGCTAGCTGACCAGCACTGGGGCAACAGGAAGAATGTCGATTCTTTTGAAGGGGCCTGAGTGCTTAAGGAGCACCCTGTCCTTCAACATCTGCTTTATTTCCCCCTGGATTAACAAATTGGCACCCTACCTGGTATGGTGGAGTATTAAAAATGCTGGAAAGAGGGTCATTGAGTTTGCAACACGGTCTTGTGTTTTGGAAATGGCCATGGGCACTGTGAAGCAGGTTTGCTGGTTGCCTGCATGGAGACCCCATGGGACCATGAGGATGAACCATGGATTACAGTGGAAACCCAGTGAAGATGCCAGGACCATGAAATGGCTGCCAAGGAGAGCTGCCGGCCCCGATGAAGTTTCCCAGGACTCTGAGTAGCCTAGCTGGAGGGGCAGAATTGGAAGTCCAGAGACTTGTTGCTGGTTAGTTATCAGATTGGGAGTTTTGTCACTAACTAGAGTTGTTGTTCTTGAAGCTACAGAATTTGATGTTTGCCCTGGTTGTTTTAAATCATGTATTGGTTGAATATTTCTTTGCTATACCCAGTGCCATCTTTTGCAGTGTGAATGTTTATTCTGTGCCATTATGGTTTTTTTTTGGGGGGGGGATTTTTTGGTATAATGGCTCAGTTAAAAGATCCTGGACTATGAGGATGTTTGAACATCATTGGAATTGATAAAATCTATGGGGACTTTTAAAGTTGGACTGAATGCATTGTATTTTACATCATGTATGGATATCACTTTATGGGGGCCAGGGACAGAATGTGGTGGTTTGATTCAGGTGTCCCCTATAAACTTAGGTGTCCTAAATGCTAGGTTCCCAACTGATGGAGATTTGGGAATTAATGCCTCCTGGAGGGAGTGTATTGTTGGGGGCGGGCTTATGGGTGTTATAGCCAGTTTCCCCATGCCAGTGTTTGGCACACTCTCCTGTTGCTATTGTCCACCTTATGTTGGCCAGGGGACGATGTCCACCCTCTGCTCATGCCGTTTTTCCCCTGCCATCATGGAACTTCCCATCGAGCCTGTAAGCCAAAATAAACCTCTTTTTCCCAGAAGCTGCTCTTGGTTGGGTGATTTCTACCAGCAATGTGAACCGGACTGCAACAGCACTCTTGCAAATCTAACTTCCTAGCAATTCTAAGTAGTGTAAATTTTTGATAAAATAGGGCCTCAGTAAAGCTCAGGTAGTACTTGGCTTTGTCTGACTTAACAAGGTTGAGTACAACATAAACTTCAAGAAGTAAGTATCAGCTCAATTACCTCTGAAAATTCAGCATTAATCGGCTGGCCCTTCCCAGTGTATTGTATGCCTTCCCAAGTCCCTTATGAGGCTATTTCTGTTCCTCCAGTGTCATTTCTCTTTCCTGAGTCAGGCAGAGTCCTCTACACTTCTTTCAGGCTTTGTTTAAATGCTACTAATTTCCTTTGGCCAAGGTCTAATCTTTACACCTTGTATTTGCCCACATACTTTGCGGCCTTGCAAAACATATGCCACCAAACATACTGAAGAGAAAGACAGGGACCATTTCATGAAGGATAGTCAGAACCAAGGAAACATTATGTGACTGTTAGTAAACTCTTCAGTGTGTATAAATTCTGTACTTTGAAACATATGTCAATGTTTATTGAATTATTGAGCTTTCTATGTGCTGGGCCATTTTGTAAAGCAATTCAATGTATTATTTCACTTAAAACTTACTATGACCTTCAGAAGCAGGTCCTTCTACTATGATCTCCTTATATATGGAGACACTGAAGCATGAGAGTGTCTTATCCTAGGTCACTCAGCCTAAGCCAGGATCTGAACTCAAGAAATATCCGTGCAAAACTTGTGTGTCTTCCTAACTTTTTAATTGAGTATTTGCTAGTGTCCAATAATTTTGCTTAATATTGATAATAACATACAAACCTTTTAAAACCTGAGTAAGAGGTAGGCTCATAGGACTGTTCATTAAGTGAAAAGGCTGGAGCAAAAAAAATATTTAGACTCAGGATTCTTTACTATATTACTGAAATACCAATCAGTTTCCAGATATAATCTTTAGGGATTACATACAGATCTCAGAAAGCATATTTACCACATAAAGCCATCAATACACTATCATGCAAAGTAAGTGTCAAGCACATACTCCCAGTGGATACTTTATACCTTTGTATTTTTCAGGAAATTTTTCATAGTTTGGTGTCAAGTTCATTGTAGGGAAATTTTCTAGTATTACATGGCTCTAACAAATGGGGCTAATAAGCGGATAAGTAGTAGACAGCTAATAGGCACCCCAAGTTGAAGTTATTAGGGAGTGTTTGGGAGATTGCCAATACTTCATAGTCATCAGAGCTGAATTTCATGACCTAGGTTCGATCCAAGGTTGCTTTGGAAACAGATATTAGGTTAACTCATTGAAGTAAATTCCTTAGCTAAGGTTAAGTAAGCCTGCTGCCTGAACTGCTGGTGACACTTTAATCATGGGAACAGTGATCTGGCCACTGGATGCCACTGTTGCTCAATCAAAAGTCAAAACATGATAACTCTTGTGGTGATATAATCTTGGCCAATTAAAGAGTATAATTGATATTATTGGCTGTGGCTTCATACTCTTAAGCTATTTTTCCTGATGTTGGTAATTCCTCTCCATGAGTCACACTTGCTGAGGACATGTGCAGTTGTGGTTGAGGGAACATGTACATGCTTATCAACTAACTCTTGGTGTATTTTACTTGTGAGTACCCTACTGTTAAAATCCCTCTGCCCCCTGCTTTGAGTACTTCCGCTGAGTCTCCAGTCATTGTTTGGTGATAACACAGAGTAAGGCTGAACAAGGTGCCATGGTCTCAAGCAATTCGCAAGTCCTCATCATCCTAGCTGATGGGATGAAGACCTCTGGGGCCACATCCTCTGCCTGCAGTCATTAGTGTGCTATTCAGATGCACTATGCTCTCAACTGCAGATTGAAAGACTTACACAGCATTTCCACTTACATTAGACACAAGTAAATTAAAAAAAAAATAACTGTATTGTGTACCTTTAAAAACCAATATAAAACGTGTGTGCACTGGAAAAGATCAGAGAAGGCTTGGGAGTAAAACATTCCAGTAATACATATACATGAGGTCAGTTTAGAAACAACCACATTTGCTTTGTATGACAAGATTTGCATAGCAAACATTTCTGATTAATGTGCAGTGAAAGGCCAGGGTGGGAACCAGCCCCAGCATCTCTGTGGGATGTGTGCCTTCCAATCCTGAGGGCACACTTCTAGTCACCGCAGTTAGCCATTGTGTACTGAGGCAGACAGAGCAATAGTCCCAGTTTAAATATTTGAAATTATTATTTTTATCTTGCTAGCTATGCTGGGTTTATTTATCTCATTAAAAAAAAATAAAAGTGAAGCTGGGCATGCTGGCTCATGCCTTTCATTCCAGCAGCTGGGAGACTGAGGTGGGAGAATCCCCATGAGACTGAGGGCCAGCCTGTGCTACAGACTGAGTTTCAGTTCAGTCTGAGCTAAAGTGAGAGTCTGTTTCAAGAGAGCAAGCAAACAGAAACATATTCAAGTAAAAATTAAGTGTATAATACATTTACATACATACACAAAAGGGTCCAAACACCAACACATTCTTTTTCCTCTTATTATTAAAAAATGAGTCGATATAGTTTGACTCTGCACTCGATTGATAGTTAATATTTTGTTGACAATGAGATTTGATGCCCTCATAGAGTGTAGTGAAATGGTTACTCAATATGTTTTAAAATTCATGTTAAGTATTTATTTTAAAACTCTTACTTTTATCATCTTTCCCAGTTAAAAATAAGAGGAAACATTAATTTTCTTTCAAAAACATAAATGTCTCTAGGTGAAGTGTGTTAAAAAAGGGATATATTACCTATAGACATTTATGTAGGAATGTTAAAAATTTAATTGTTATACTTAACTGCAAAAAGACAGTGGAATACTAACCATTTTAAGTTGTAAAGGAAGGCAAAAAATTTTTATAACAAGACAGGTAAAATTATACACATATATGATATATGTGTAATTTACATACATTCATTTCACAGAAAATACTTAAAGTTATGCTTTAATGTAGTCATGTTAAGACAATAAAAATTACATTTTGAGGCATACTCTTTAAACAATTTTCTTTAAGAGTTATGATGCAGAAGACACAGTGACAGTATTAAGATTGATATTCTGAAATGAGGGCTACAGAGACAGAAAACATCAGCATAATACATACCATCCAATCCAGTCTGTTGAAAAGCTCCTAAATGGAGTGATAAGTAAAGGCAGTGAGACAAGTAGTGATTTTGTTACCCTACAAGTGTTCATTTAACAACGTCACATTAAGCCACGTGAAGCAGACCTTTTGTACTTTCTTACTCTAATAGACAACAATAAATTACCACAATTGTTTTATGTCCTTGTAATATTTGATTAGACAAAGAACATTTTTCTTTCTCTATCATTGTTCACTCAAAATAACTGTATAAAAAACTGGGTCCAGCAAGCATGGACCGTCTCAGGTAAATATGAGTATCTTTCATTATGATAATACCTGTTAATGTAATCTCCCTAAAATATAGATAAAATGTCCATGTTTGTTAATGGTGATCCTTAATATGATGTAAGCAAATGTTACAAAGAATTATGTAGGGAAGGGGGAGGTGGCTTACTCGGTAAAGTACTTGCCATGAAAGCATAAGGACCTGAGTTCAAAACCCCAGAATCCACATACAAAGCTGCGTTCAGTGTCGTGAGCATGTGCTTATAAATCTCAGCTTCGGCAGATGGAGACAGAAGACTGTCTAGAACTTTCTGGCTAACTATTCTCTTTGAATCAGTGAGTTCCAGGTTCAGTGAGAGACCCTGCCTGAAACAGTAAGCTAACTGAAGAAGATACCCAATGTTAATCTCTGGCCTCTACATGCAAACAGATACAAATATACATCTGTACACACACATGTGTCTACACACATATGAACACAATACACATAGGCACTTATACTCCACACATGTATTCATGTAAAAAAAGGAGTAAGTAGAGGAATAATTCCTTATTCTACAAGTTAGCATCAATTGTTCTTAAATAATTTTTATTATTATTTTGTTATCTTTTGTTTGCAAGTAATCATCTCACTCTAGCCTAGGCTGACCAAGAACTTACTCTATTTTCAGGCTGGCCTTGAACCCAACAGTGAACCTCCTACCTCGGCCCTCTGAGTGCTGGGATTAAAGGCATGAACCACCATGCATGGATAGTTTTATTTTAAAACTAAAGCTCATCGTAAAAAGTCAGAAATTATCAGTATATAATATGAAATGAAATGGTATTAAATGAAATGTACATATTAATTAAACATTTAGTAAGCACAAACATTTTAATATAAATATGTCTTTAAGGGCTGGAGAGATGGCTTAGCGGTTAAGCGCTTGCCTGTGAAGCTTAAGGACCCATGTTAGCCAGATGCACAAGGGGTCATATGCGTCTGGAGTTTGTTTGCAGAGGCTGGAAGCCCTGGCACACCCATTCTCTCTCTCTCTCTCTTTCTGCCTCTTTCTCTCTCTGTCACTCTCAAGTAAATAAATAAAAATAAACCAAAAAAATAAAAAAACATAATAAATAAGTATGTTTTTAACATAGACACATTAATGAAACATTTTAAAATAGACTGTCAGGGACGGAGAGATGGCTCAGTGATGAAAGGCATTTACTTGAAAATCCTACCACCAGCCAGGGTGTACAATTCCCCAGGAACCTATGTTAAACTTATGGGCATTTGAAACACACACACATTAATGAATGAATTAATGAATGAATGAATAAATAAATAAATAATACACTGTATAGTTGAGAAAGTATTGCTTAAAATTATTAAGTGGTCCCAATTATAGTTAGGATCATTGAACAAAATATATGTTTCTGCCATGGAAGGTAGAGGTAGAAGGATCACTGTGAATTTGAGACCAAACTGAGGATACAGAGTGAATTCTATGTCAGACTGGGCTACAGAAAGAACTTAACTCAAAATTACACACACACACACACACACACACACACATACACACTTACTTATAATTTTATATACCTTTATATTTTTTCCTTACTAGAATTATTTTTTACAAGTGTAGAACTTTTTCCTTCAAACTAAAATAATTATCCCTCTTGGCTTTTGCTTCTCATAGGAAAATTAAATTAGATGCTGTCATTTTCATTGAGTTTAATATTAAATATCAGCTGCTGGGATATTATATCCCATTTTGCCACATTCTTTTGATGCAGCCTATTACAAAAATGATTTTTGTATCTATCATGTCTTTAAAAATGACACATAATTGCATATATTTATAGGGTCCTACATGTTATTTTGTTACATAGGTATAGTAAATAATGATTGAATGAAAGTAATATCCTTCTTTATGACTGAAAATATTACATCATATGTGATTGTTGTATACTTATCACATTTTCTCATCAGTTCATCTGGTGATGGACATTGTAGCAGACAGCTTCAGGTTCGCTGAGATGAACTTCCAGACAAGGCACAGTTATGGAGGAAGGGATATTTATTGAAGCTTACAGATCCAGGGGAAGTTCCAAAATGGCAGAAGAAACTGGCCTGCCTTCACAGGCCCAAGCAGAGAGAGAGCAGTACAAGCCTAAAGGTCAAAAGCCAGAGCACACTTCAGGAACTCCAGCTAGGCACACTTTGCATATCTTTAGATTGAAATCTCAAACCCACCACCACACCTTAAGATCCACCCAGTGACACTGCCTCCAGCCAGATGGCTAGAGATGCAAACTACAAACAAATAAACAACTGAATATATTGGGGGCCATCTATTCTATTCAAACCACCACAGACATTAAGGTTTATTCTATCTATTGGTTCTTGTGGACAGTGCTGCAACGGACAGATGAGTAGGGTTCTATTTTGACATGCTGATTTCCTTCCCATCAGTGGTAGGATTTATATAGCATTCTGTTCCTAGGATTTTGGAGGAATCTCTATGCTGTTTTACAGCACGGTTGTATTAATTTACATTCTCACCAACAATGAAATAAGCTTTGTCTTTTTCCACTCCTAGGTTACCATTTGCTTTTCTGTTTTTATTATTTTTCTGTTTTTTGTTTTACTTATTCATTTTTATTTTCCTTATTGTTAGTTCTTTTTGGTAATAGCCAATGTATCTAGGGTAAGATGATATCTAGTGTAATTTTTATAAATAGTTCCTTCACAATTAGTGATGTTGAACATTTTACTTATATATGCCCATTACTATTACTAGAGAATTGTCTATTCATATCATATACCCATTTCATGCCAGATTATTGTTAAATGATGAGTTGAGTTCCATGTGTACTCTGAATATCAATCCCTTATCATAAAGGGAGTTTACAAATATCTTCTCTCTTCTAAACGTTATAGTTACTGATTGTGTTTTTCTGTAAAAAAATGTTTTTTTTTAATTTGATATAATCCCTTCTGTATTTTTTTGGTCTTCATTATATGTACTTTTGAGATCTTGTTTTAAAATTCCTTCATCCATACCAGCAGTTTGGAGTGTTCTCCAAATGCTTTTCTAGTATTCTCATGTCTTCCATTTAAGCATTGGGATCATTTTAGTTGATTTTTGTGTGTGGTGAGAGAAAGAATAAAATAATAAAATAATGTGGTTTCTAACTGATTAGTTCAGTTGACTATTTGGTGGGAGTTCAAGAAAAATTCCAAGAATTCTCTGTGACTGTATACAGAATAACATCCATTTTGAGTATATGACAAATGTGATGTTTCTTTTGAGAAATCGGTGTATTAACCATAACACAATTAAGCTCTTTTCAGAATTAATTATATAAGAGGAAAAGGAATATAGGAGATTACCTCAAAAAGAAGGTAGTACTGTTCCTTTTGATTTATTTTTAGGACAGGTAAAATCATATTGTCAGTAGATACTTTCAACAATTAACTTATTTTTTAAATATATAAATATACAAAAGAGAAATATTCTTATTTTAATTTTTAATAGGTAACTGCTGTTGAAAGTTTATTTTGTCTTTCCTGTAAAACATAGAGCATAAGAATTTGGCTCAAGACAATATCACAAAACAGAAAAGGCTTAATTAGGAATATATTTTTGCCTAACTTTATTTCAAAAGATTGTTCTGTCAACAGGCATGAAATTGTCTTACAGTCTGTAGTACAGAGCAATAATGCCTGTAAGAATCTGGACAGACACTGATGAATGCACGCAAAAGTAAGACAGATTGGGCTTGCTTGTTCTGGTCACTCATCCCCAGCACTTGGAAAAGTTAAGGCTTAATCATATATATAATAGAAAAATCACACCAATAGCAAAACATTCTTGGGGGTGATTGGTTTAGAATATTAAATTAGCTAATGTAACAGAAATGCTTTTTGTTAATGTATAATTATGCATTACAAAGATTTGAATTTTAAAAGTTTTTATTGACTGTTATTTTTTGAGTATTATGTTATTGATTTATTATTGAGTATCATTTAAATATCAGAACACTCCATTGTTCATGTGTTATTTCACCTGCTGTTACACAAATGAAACCGAGCAATACTCTGCCTACCATGTGCTTTATTATTGCAATATTGAATCTGAGGGGTTGTTATCATAATATCTTCCTGGCCAAAACATAGTAAAGATCCAAATTAGTAGTCAACTATTTAGATATTTTCTAGAAATCTGAAGGTTCATGTTCACCAAAATTCATAAGTTTTCCTAATCCTCAGTGGGATGGTAATTTTAGGTGAGGCCTTTCAGAGACAATTAGTTTATCAGCATAGAGTCCTTTAGGAGACAGGTGGGCGACACTATCTTTCTCTGACATGTGAGGGTTCAGTAGTCTATCTGTGTGATAGAAGAGAGTCCTCACTGGGTTCATTTTAGCAACTTCATCTTGCATTTCCATGGTTCCAAAATTGTGAGAAATAAATGTTATTGAAACCACGTACTCCAGTAGCTCAAGCTGAAGACATCAGTGTAAGACATATCTGTGTTGGAGGCCCAGGCACATGTGAGTGGGTGGAGAAAGTGCAAGAGAAATTTAAGGAAGATTTTGAGCTTGTGGGTATTGTAACTTGCTCATATGGAGAGGATGGTAAGTTATAGGCTTATTTGGTCTTGGGTTTAGGATATGGCAACCCATCCTTTACAGACAAGGCAAAGAGGCACAGATAAATGAGTGGATTTAGTGAGATCACAAAATAATCTAGAAAGATGGCAAGGAAGCTCATGATGGACAGGAGGTAAAAATCAGAATCCTAAATTTACTTTTAAATGTTTAGGACAAGATAATTGATTTATGTTACAGCCTCATTTTCTTATCTGACCTTCAATTCCAATTTATATTTATTGCCCATGGGAAAAAAGAATCCAAACCAGTCTACTCCAAACTGACCTTTAGGGAAATTTTAGAAACAAGCTGAAAATTGGAGTGAATGACACTCTAGCGTAGTGTTAAAGATTATGTAAGGTACTTTTTGTCCTTGTGACAAAATATCTGAGTAATTCAACTTAAAAACAATGATTTATTTTGCCTCAGGTTCTGAAGTCCATACTGTGGGATGAGGTTGAGGTAGCCCTTGATGGTAGGAGGTACATAGTGAAACAAAGCTGCTTTCCTCATGGCTGTTTGGAAAGGGAGAAAGGATAATAAGCCCTTCAGTTCATAACCTGTCAGCCCGGTGACATGCTTTCCCCATCCAGGCGCCACCTACTAATACATCATTCACTATGAGTTCATCAGTGGGTTAACCCGCTAATGAAGTTAGGGCCCTCATGATCCAAGTACCTCTCAATAGTACCACCAGCCAAGCTTGCAACGCATGGGTCTTTGGGGAAACATGTCATAATCAAATCATAACATGGATGTTAATTCCTTTCTACATCCAGCAGCAGCATTGAGTCACCCGTGAACGGGCGAGGGGATATGAGAAAGGAGCACTGGCCAAAGGCATCTCTTTTGGGAATATGACTTTTATCAAGGGGAGTAATGAGAAGCCAGGAGGCACAACTCAAGAATACAAGCCATGTTATAAGATATCTTTGTAAAGGGAAGTGAGAACCTATATGAACTCACTCAAGTTCAAAACTTCTTTTCTCATGTGATACTGCTCTGGTTTCAGATTTAAAAAAAAATCTGAAAAGAAAAGAAAAGAAAAAAAAAAAAAGCTGCAGGAAAAGCATGGAAACTCTCTCTCCAGACCCATGTGGACTTTTGCTCCTTTCAAAGGCAGCTTCATTCTTTCTCACTGCTGTCTGGTCATCTCTGTGTTTAAGGAAACATAGGCCAGCCCGCGCTGGAGGTTTAGATATCAAAAGTTGTCAGGGAAAGACAATGTGCTCATTGTCAGGGAAGAGAATCAGTACAAGAGACTATCTGTCACCCAATCAATAGAGACATAGGCGTTTTGATTTCTTGTAACGTGGTCCAACTTAGAACCAGGGAGTGAGTGTTGCCAGAACATGGAGGTATTTCCAGACTAAGAACATAGGTCCAAAGGGGAGGGCAGGTCATTGAAAAGGGCTACAGAGCAGATAATTAGTTCCAGGTGGTCATTTGTGGTTTGCTACCTATGAGGTTACTTCAGTTTTTTCTAGGCTGCATGTATTAGCAATACATTTCAGTTAACTGATAAGGTTTTATCATATAAACTTACCTGGGAAAGTGGAGAAAATACAGAGATCTATTTCTGCCTCTGGCAATCCATTCTGCATGCCCTTTCCACATCAAGTAGAAAATGTTCCCTACCATGGTGATGGTGTTTCTTCTTTATGATGACTCAGTTGTGATGGGAAGCTGATGGGGCAGATACAGGAAGCCCTCATTCTTGGTTTTGACCAATCCCTTCTACTTTCTCATCTTCTGCATTGTCCACCCAGCATACCACCTTTCTCTCTGCCTTGCTCCTTTTCATATTCAAATTATCTGAGCTGGGCTCTGAGTAAATAGACTAGTCGCCATCAAATATGGGATGCTGCTACTAGTTAGGGCATTTATGTCCATAAATCTTATATAAGATGCTGGTCTCTTTGACCAGGTCTTAATGATTTCAATTAGTCAGAACTAAATTATTATGGGGTCTAGGCAGATTAAACTGAGAATAGAAAGTAAATTGTGAGCATGTTTAATCTAATTGGTGGAAACAGGTAGGGTGCTGTACAGCGTCCACAAAATGTGTAAACCTGTTTTGTAAACCTGGGATGTTAATCAAAATCTCTCATTTTTTATAACTAAGAATTATTCCAGAAAATGTGGGCAAGATTTGAACATATATAGAGTCCTAACTACTACTGTTAGGCTGCACAATCATTGCGGATGTGAAAAGCAATCACCGCAGTGGTCACTACTAGAAAGGAATAAACATTTTGCTCATTAAATCTTTTCCTCAAAATCTAAAATAAATGCACAGTTTATTTAGTCACTCACAAGATGTTTCACAATAGACAGTAGAATTTATACAATTTGAAGGATAAACTTGCACCTCCTACCCCCCCCAAAAAAAATAGCAGCTTGTTTTGGTCACTTAAATTGTATGTAGTGACAAAATGTGAATTTTATAAGGAATCTGCCTTTTGTGGAGGAGAGTTTCCTGAGAGAACCATAAGCTGTGGAAATTAATGAAAGGGGACTGAGACCACAGGAGAGGGGACGGGAGGGCATTAGGAACAGAGATAATATCAAAGATCAGTGCACACAGGACTGCAGTCGGTACCATTCTGGTCAAGGTATCATCCAGTGCTCTGGGCTTAGCTTCTCCCTGCCCTGGGATGCTTCTGGGTCAAGGATCCATGCTCACCTGGTTTCACCTCCACTGGGCCTGCTCTTTACTATGGTTCTAAGAGAGGGAACACTTCAAGCTCCAGGCTTGTGCTGTTCCTCTTTTCAGCTTCATGAAAAAATCTTAAGAAACCATATGTGGGAGACAAGGGGAAAGTATCAAATGAAGAGGCAGGGTGATTTGATTTTTAAGCACCTATTGTACGTTTTTTTTTATTTATAAATTTGCTGCTTCTAAAGGAAACGAAGAAAATAATTCATGCATAGAATGCCAGTGCAAATGACAAACCCCAGAAGCTCCTTGCCCTGCTCAGAGTTTCAGAACTATGAGACAGAAATGTGGACCCACACAGCCCTTCCTATGATGTTTACTCTCACAGCTATCAAAGCCCCCCCTACACCCACAGCGTAAACCAGAATACGGACAGGGCCTAAAGCTGGCTTTGCTATGGAATAAGCCCGATTGCTTGACCTTTAGTCTTTTAATTACGACCGGACCTCCTAAAACGTTTCAGTCTTGACACAATTTCCATAACATTTCAGAACCCAAGGATGTGGCTTCAGAAACAGTTTCAGTTTGGCTCAGTGTCTGTCGGTTTGGGAAGGTGGGAGGGGTGGGGAGATGGCATTATTTAACTGCACAAGAGACATGATGACATCTCCGGGGATTCATCCCACCTTCAAAGGTTCCTAGTTACTTAGTAGACCCACTTGTAAAGTACTTTCTGGGAACGGAGGAGTGAAGGGTGGTGGTGGAGAGTGAGAGAGACATTTTGCCAAAGCAACATTGACTTTCCTTCTATTTCTAGGGAAAAGTCCAGCGTGCGGACTAACTAACGCCTTGAGGTGATGAAGAGAATGGTCATTTTCTTGTGTCAAAGAATGCGTTCTGCCAGCATCCCTCTGGTGGTCTGAGGACTCGGCGGGCCAGCTTTCCTTCGCGTCGGCGAGGTTGGGAAGCGGGATGTTGCAGTCGGTGGTCTCCAAGGAGTCCTTTCCATCCAGCTTCTCCCTCCACCCCAGCCCCGCCCCGGAGCTCACCACGCAGCTCCCTCTCCTTGACAGGTGTTTTCCCAACTCCGGAGACCGAGGATTTTGGGAAGCGCCTGAACCAATGAGATTTGCCTTTGGGGAGAGGGCGTGGCTAGTTGGGTCAGAGCAGGGGCGGGGTTTCGCGGCTGCCAGGAGCCTGCCTGCTTGCGTGGAGGGTTATTTTATTCCCACCCCTACCCCCCTCTCTCTCTCCTTTTTTTTTTTTTTTTTCCCGAGTCTTATTAATTTCTCTGTGGGGTTGCAGCTGGAGACCGCGGAGCGTTGGAAATGACGCTCGGAGCTTTAATTACCGCAGCGGCTGGACAAGTGTGAGCAAAGCTGACAGGAAAAGGACAGGACCGGGGTGCAGCCAGCAGCTCCCCCCCCCCCGTCCCACTCCCCTCTTCCCTCTCGATTTGGACAGGGGGGGTGCGTGGAAACTGCAAAGTGAGCGGAACATAGCCCGGTATTGGGGGGAGGCCGGAACACTGCCGCCTCTTTGCAATCAACTTTTTTTGGAAGCCTTCCTTCCCCCTTTTTATTGTTGACCGACCAGTGAGAGAAGAGAGAGCGAGAGGGAGAGAAAGAGAGAGCGAGAGCGAGAGCGAGAGAAAGTGAGGAGGGAGCGACCGAGCGAAGGATCACCGGGGAGGATAGCTGCACAGTCCGGCCTGGAGCAGCAGAGACGAGCCCTCGAGCACACCCCACTCGCGCGCACACACACGCGCGCCCTCCTTGGCACCCAGCTCGGGCCCCGGCCCCGGCCCCGCGGGCGCGGACTCGCTCGCTCTCCAGATCGCCCGCCCGCCCTGGGAACCCGGTGCACCACCACGCGCCGCGCCCGCCCCCTCGCGCCCCCACGCGCGCCCGGCTGGGGGCAATCTCCTCCGCGTGCCCGCCAGGGGCTATGCCATTTGGACATGTAATTGTCAGCACCGGATCTGAGACTTGCAGAAAATGAAGCTGGCGACAGGATTGTGGGTCTGGGTGAGCCTTCTCGTGGTGGCAGGGACCGTCCAGCCCGGCGCTTCTCAGTCAGGTGGGTCCCGGGTCTCTCCTTGCACTCCAGCTGGGGAACCTGCTGCCGCCTCGGGGTGGTTCCCTCGTCTTGTCTGTCCGTCCTCCTCCACGCTCGCTCCCACGCTGCAGGGACCATTAGAGCAGGCGGGTTGGGGGTGCTGGCTTGGCTCGCCACTCTCTCCATCCTAAACTTACCGTGTGTGTGTGTGTGTGTGTGTGTGTGTGTGTGTGTGTGTGTCGCGCGCGCGCGCGCGCTTTATCGTAAAAATTACTCTGCGTTCTTGTCCTCCTCCTCATTTATTTATTTGTTATTTATTTATTTTTCTCTCTTTCCTTATCCCCCCCCCTCCTTTCTTTCTCGCGCGTTTTTCTGTGAGCTTAAGCGGGATCGCTTCTGATCGTGCCGGGTTTCTGGAAGGTGGGAGACCAAATCCCAGGTCACTGGCAAGACTCTCTTCTCGCCGCCCTGGGCTCCCGAGGGAAGAAACCTCCGAGACCCGCCACGCGCACCTCCGGGGCGGTGGAGAGGTCCCGGGGCTCAGCCTGCTGGGCCTTTGCAGAGTGTCGCGCGGAGCTGTGCGTGCACACGCGCCCGCCCGCCCGTGCACCTGTGACCGCTGGCCCAGCAGCCCCGCGACCTCGGCCTGGCCCAGGTCACACGCGAGACCCGAGTCCAAGTCCCGGGAGGCGCGGGAGCGCACCCCGCGGGCGCGCCTCGGCCTCGAGCCCGGATCTCGGGGCCTCCCCACTTGGCGTCCCGGAGCTGTCTCCCGATTGATGTGTGGGGCGCTTGTCCGCCCGCCTGACCGCTTTAAAAAAATAAATAAATAACAATGTTGGCTTGGCACACTGCGGCCAGGAGCCTGGCCTTCCCGTCGGCGGCGGCTGGGTTTGGCTCAGGGAAGAGTTCTTCCTGTAGTTCAACTTGCTATTGGCCGGAGTCCCTCCAACTTCTCTGTTTACTGCCCGGCCGGGCTGCCAGTCGCGCGAACTGACTTAACCCGAAGGCGGGCACGGAGGCAGCGCTCGGGGCGAGGCCCCTGCCCGCGGGGAGCCCGAGCCCCAGGTATTTGGACAGGCGAAGAAGGGCTTGGTGACCCCGAGAGGCCAAGCCTGGGGACTGACGCGCCCGCCGCGGAGGCCAGGGCTGTGACAGCACCTGCCGTGCCAGGGAGCTCAAAGTTTCTGCCACTGAGTTTCCTGGGGATGGGAACCGGACAGGAAAGGACTGTGGGGGCCTCGTGTGTGATGCGGCCAAAGGGGCCTTGGTGGAGAGGCAGGGAGATTTCCGGAACCATCCGGGGCTGGTGGCGGGAGCGTAGGAGGCAGCTAGGAGAGATGAAGCCTCCCGGGAGTGGAGACAGGGAGAGCTTCAGGTCCCCGAGGGTGTCCTTCTGACCTCACCAAGAAAACCGCGCGGTAGTTTTCCCGCTCCGCCCCCGCCGCCGCCTCCTCCTCCTGGCGCAGTGAATAACAAGTTACAATCTCCGAGCCGTTCAAAATGACCTTCCAATGGCACTTGTCTGCCATTTGTGCTGGCCGTTCGCACCCTCCCGATTACTCAGAAATTCTTCATGCATACCAGGTCCCGCACCCGGGCCACCTCCAAAATCACACCAGCGCTGACAGGGGATTCCAGGCGGCCTCTTAGCTACATCCCTTTTCATCGCCCTCCCCTTTCAGAGTCCCTTCATATCTTTTCTCTCAATGGGTTGATTATGCACATTGACCCATTCAAAAACACTAGCGACTGACACGCAGGCTTAGCGGAGAGGAATGTCTAGGAGGCGACCTAGTGGGGGGCTGCTGTCTGGCGTAGCCTTGGCCGCTGGGGGACCCCTCTCCGAGTCCACAGCCATTTGGTATGAACTGTGTGGCTCCTGGTTCAGCTCTCCGAAAAGCCCTTTTCAGAATTTCTGCAAGGAATGTAATCCAAATTAGTTCTGCAGCTGTCTTGTCCCTCGTCTCAGGCGACACCAGTTTGAGCCCTCACTGGGCTCTTCTCTTTTGCCTGGGCGAATTGTCAGACCCACAAGTGAGTCCATTTAGAGCAGGCGGATTAGCGTGCCATTGTTGCTCCGAGTGTGACTCTGCACTTGAAATTCTGAGGGCACAAAAGCGAGCCTCACTTGTTCAAAACACAGAGTGATGTAGATGAAAGGGCCCTGCAAACCCAGCTCTCGGGTGCATCCCAGGCATAACTGTAACGCCCATACTAAGGTGATTGTTTGGCAACCGCCAATGCCCCTGGGACTTCCTTTTTCACCCTGCTCCACCCCACCTGGCGGGGAAAGTTCAGCTAGTTTTAATGTACTGCTATTATAAAAGCAAGTTTCTGTCTGGGCTGCGAGAGAGGCTGTGTGTGTTTGTAAATGTGGATGCGTGTGACTCCGTTTCCAAGTAAATACATATTGCGCGTCTCCCCTCGCGCGGTTAGCAGTCAGTAGCAGTTTGGAGGAGTTTGTTTTGGTCCAAATGAGAAATTAAGTGCGGATAAGTAAACTAAGCTGCCAGAGGGCGACAAGATGTTGAGCGAATTGCTTTTAGATGAAACAAATTAAGGAAACGAGGGAAGACAATCTGCTTCTCGCATTATTAGACACGCTTGGAGTTCAGGGAAAAGTGACATATTTTTGAAATGCTAATTTCTTAAGAAGCAGAAGGAATGCACCTTATTTACTGCTCTATGTGAATGGAATAAAATATACGGGATGGGGGCGGGATTCCATTGTATAGGTCTTCAAGATGATTCTTAGAAATACTGTACAAGGGAGGATACTTTTTCTTTCTTCTTTCTGTCCTTTTTGGGGGGGGGGCTTGGGGAAGATCCACTTTGAAGAATTTTTAAATGACTCCGATTTTGCCTCATTTCCAGTAATTAATTTTATTTAGAAATACTATAGCCAAAGGACCTTAATATGGCAGTTATAAAGCATTTAACACCCAAAGAAATAATTCCAAAATTTCTACCTTGCTCCTATGGTAGAACTGATCAATATTACCTTTGTATTTAGATAAAAAGTATATCTAATATTGAAGTGGAATCTCTTATAAGCCTAAATAATTGAGGAACAAGTTCGGTTCTCATTTCATAATTGAAAGTAACTTGGTTCTGCCTTTCTTTTTATATGAGTGTATGTATCACTCCTTTATATTTTAGATATATCATTGTTTCTCTACAGTTTAGAAATTTTTATATATTTGAAAAGAAAATGTTAGCCAGACTTAAATTGCAAAACATGTTAAATATATTTTCCAAACAGGCATCATTCTTTTATTATAAGTATGTCCACAGCACACCCTTTCCTTTTGTTTAATTCTGAAAATCTTGCATATGTAGAACTTTGTAGAAGAAAATATTCTACCTTCAGAATGCTTCTAAATCATTTAATAGCTATTACTATAGTGGCAAAAGGCTTGAAAATACCATAGCTTCCTGATGTTGTGATGAAGTGGGGTCATAATTTCTTGTTTTTCTCTTAAACACTGCTAACTGCATTATTTTAATCATACATGCATAGAAAGCCAAATTCTTTGAAGATCAAGTTAGTTAGAGCTTTATACGTATGTGTACATAGATATATTTTTTCATTTAGTCATGGGAAATGTGTCTCAATTAAGAAATTACATTGGAATATTTACCAGGGAACATATTTCATGAAAGATTTATGCATTTTTTATTCTAACCTGAACATGGTGTTTGCATTGGCTGCTTTTTTAGGAGTTTGCATTCACTTGATGGAAAATCGTATTTCGTCCTCGACGTGTATTCAAACATTTAGTATTCATGAGCTCTCATCCCTTTGCTTCTTAAATAGAAGCACTATTTATCATCTGCCTTATGCATTCACCCTTTACATTACTATAGAATCTTTACATCTTATTATTTGTTGAGTTTACACATGTGAATATATATTGTCCCTTCCACCACTAAGTGTATTCATTTCTTGTGTGTCTTTCCCAGCAACCTGCCACTCAGCCACTGCAGGAGTCCTCTGAACCAGTTTTCATTCTTTCTCTCTGATAAATCTGATATGGCTGGTTGGCTGAACAATCGTAAGCCATTCCATTGCTCAGATTTATTCCTGAAAGAAAATACAATGGCATCGATCCAAGATCACGAGCACATCTCAAAAGCCCTGACTCCAAGGCCAAATCTTTCTACACAGAGGGACCTCTTTCCTTATGTTCACCCTCTTTTCCTCTCTTAGCCAAGGAAAGGTGGACTACTGCCACCTAACAAAAAGCTACTCACATAAGGAATTGTGCTCTTTCTGAGCCCTCTGAAGCTTGCTGATTAGAGCCATCTTGAGAATAATGGCTATGTGGAATCACATTTTTGCACAATAAACTGAATTAGCATGCCTTTAACATTGCAGTGCTTGAAAGTGATATCATTTTCTTTGGTATGGCAAATTAATTATAAAGAAAATTTAACATGCATTTCCAAATAACAATACATTGGGTAGGATGTCCATGGGTGATTTGTAAATGCCTAAAACGTCAATGAAACAATGTGTGGAAAAGGATGTTCCATTACCTGCAAGCTGATTTGGTCTGCTTAATGTCACTCTTTTGAGAAGTAGTGCTTATAAAGATGCTAATATTTACACTGAAATTAGTTTACATGTGTTCAAGACTACAGCTGCCCTACAAAAAGTGCCAAGCATATTCTATTGTTATCTTTTACAATGATTCACTGAATATGCTATGCAGGATACAACTTAATCATATTGTCACCTTTATTCCAGGTTATATCATTTTAGGGAAACTGATATATTAACATTTAACCATATGGAACTAAATTACATCCTTTATCTAGTACTCATCTTTTTATAGGATTATAAATATTGAGCAGCTGGAGAAAACTTACTTTTCATGGTATCTAGTACAATTGATGACTGGTGTTTATAGTTGATAGTGAAAAGATTGTTTGATTTTCCTTTTATGTATTTATCTTGAATATAGACATTCTAGATCAATGTTTTTTTTTTTTATTTTTTGAACTGTAGCACTTCTACCTACCTAGAATGAGACCTTTACTGCTTATTCTGTGGTTAAGGGCAACACAGGACATAACCATATGGTTTAAGTCAGGATTTCTACATGTTAGGGACAACTCTTCTAGTCTATTAATGTTTTGAGCAACTTATTCTATGTCTTTGTGAATTTGTGACTTCCTTGTTTGTGTAAAGGAAAAGATTGTAAGGTACTCTATTCTACTTTATAGCAGTTTTGCACAAAAATGAGACTAGAATTTTCTGTGATATGGGGATATATTATAGTAACTAGTTAATCATTTTATGCAAGAAATTTAAGTTGCACATGTAATTTAAAAGGTGTTTGCAGGGCTGGAAAGATGGCGTAGTGGTGAAGCGCTTGCCTGTGAAGCCTAAGGACCTCAGTTCGAGGCTCTATTCTCCAGGACCCACGTTAGCCAGATGCACAAGGGGGCGCACATGTCTGGAGTTCGTTTACAGTGGCTGGAGGCCCTGGTGCGCCCATTCGCTCTCTCTCTCTCTCTCTCTTTCTTTTTCACTCTCAAATAAATAAATAAAAATAAACAAAAAGAGTTTTAAAAGGTGTTTTCATATGTTGGTCAACATAGCATGAACTTTCTAGTGGGCTACCACCTTCTGAAAAAGCACCTGTTTAAGGAAACAATGTTCTCAACTCTGTCAGGGAATTTCTCTTATGTATTCCCTTTTAGCATTGGTGTATTGTCTCTCTTGATTTCAATGTGTCTGTGTCTTTCAGAGTTGTTGGTAATAGAACATGTTTTATTAAATATATTGACTGATTTTTTTTCCATGCTTTATTACAAAGCCACTTTCCTGTTTTCATGTTTGATACTTAAACACTTTCTAGATTGAGAGAGAAGAGAGATTCTCACCTTCATGACATAAAATTGAAGTCTATGGATTTTAGAGGCCAAAACAATTGTAGCAATTGTTTCATATTTATTTTATTTCTGAGGAAGTGATTGCTCCACAGGCCCATCCTTCTGCACAACTCCAGGTGGCAGCAGCTACATAGAATTTAATAACGGTGAATGCTGGCTCTGTGGGTGGCACAGCCGCAGCCCTGCTGCTGAGTGATGCCAGGGCATAAAGCACGGCAAGCACTGGGGACTCTGGCTCTGGTGTAGCCGCTTACTTGAGTGTGTGAGGTTCTCTGCCAATTTGTGCACTTCTAATAGTAGCTGAAACCAAACTATTAACTTCTTGAGTGTTTTCAGTGACTCAGAGAGAAAACAGGTTTAGATATTTTAGTGGGGGGGGGGTAATACATTGATTGTAAAGATTTTTGTCAAGTAAATTCATAGGTGTCTCCCTAGCACTGAAACCTCTACTTTGGATAAAGCTGCAAAGAGAAGCCTTCTGCCTGGCTCATGCTTCAGGGTTTGGACTTTCCCTCTATTTCCCTTTATTGCCCTCACTTCTGCCCTGAGTTGACTTTACATCAATCTACTACTGGTCGATCACTGGTTAGACACTACTAGTCAAACTGTCATTTCATTTTTTTTTTCTAAAACTAAAATTTATTTGAGATAGAAAAATGGGGGGGGGTGGCTTCAGCTGCTACAAATGAACTCCACCTTGTGCATCTGGCTTACATGGGTCCTGGGGAATCTAGGCAAGCACCCTAACCATTAAGCCATCTCTGCAGTCAATCATTTCATTTAAGTGAGGAAACTGGAAGCGGAAATAATCAAGTGTTAGATCCTGACTTAGGAAAATGTAGTGGTACTTGAAAAGTCATAGATACTTCAAGAATAAGCCAAAGGTTATGTTGTTTCAAAAGATAATTGCAGAAATTACAACAAAGTAGACAGGACTCATGAGACTGCTTCTCTTACTGTTCCCTCCGCCCCAGAGGATAGACAGAAGTGTGGTCATCATTGTCATCTCTGACTTATATTGAGGTCATAATCATGGATCACATGTATAATTTATGCAATCTCATGAAGATTAAAGAAATAAAACACTTTGCTAAAACAGTCATGTAAGAGGGTCTCTTTATCTGGTTAGGCTATACCTATTCTGACAGAAATTTGACCCTTTGAGTCACAGAGGTACAGCCCACAGTAGTTGGTGTATGATAGCCCTTTGGAGAGTTTATTTATGAAGATTATTTGGGAGCACAGAATAGCTATTCTTTATTCCATAATAATATTATGCATGCTTAAATACAAGGGAGTGGGGAAGATTGCTCAGTGGTTAAAGCAGTTGAAGGCATTTGTTTAAACACTATGGACTGTAAAAGCTAAGAGGTGAGTTCTTACTCACTAATAAGTCAGTAGAGACCCTTAATCTGTGAATATCTCAGATTCTTCTAGATCTATCCTTGAACCCAATACTCCGTCATTACCACTGTAATAGTGCTTTCTAATGTTAGTTCCCTACTAAGACGAAACGATATTATTTGAACAAGTACAAAAGCAAAGATTTAAAGTCTTAACCTTATGAATTTGTGTCTGTGGCATCTTGGCCTCTCCTTGCCTTCTGCAGAATGCTCTCCCTGGGCTTTGTGATTCTACAGAACTGCTGATATAACCTTAAATTCTGTCATTATTACTGAGTTCCCTCAGTACTTGTGCTTTCTTGAGCATGGTCAACATACTCATGGCCCCTAGTAACGGAAGGGAGATTTGAAACTTGTCTTGGCAGGAAGAGCCACTTCCTGTTAGAGATCAGGGATGAAAATAGACCCCCCATCTATAAAAGATTAACACAGATACTGTGAAGCTTCCTTTACAACATCATTAAACTTGTCCCCTGAGAAGCACTCAGGGTCATTACTCTTAATCATGTTATTTCCAATACTGTAGGGGTTAGCAGAACATTCTGAATGTGCGGGTATGCCAGGTTTTGTTTCTGAATTCAGGGAGTTAACATAATAGAAATCAAGTCTAGTGTCTTAGAGATAAGTTCACACAGTGTACATCCCAGCTGTTTTTTGTTTGCTTGTTCTTTTTTTTTTTTTTTTTTTTTTTTTGTTTGTTTTGTTTTCAAGGTAGGTAGCACTTGAGCCCATGCTGACCTGGAGCTCACTGTAGTGCCAGCCTGGTCTCAGACTCACACCCATCCTCCTACCTCTGCTTCATACGAGTACTGGGATTAAAGGCATGCACCATTATGCCTGGCACAAGTTCAAGTTTTGAACTATATTTTAAGTGTTTAAAGACAAGAAAACAAATGTGCAGTCATCTTGTCTACAATCACAATTAAACAAGTTTGTTTTTAAGAAAAAAAGAAAAACATTGACTGCTTTGCCTATTAATATCTACTTCAAAGATTTTTCTTTTAAAATAAAATCATCTAGTTCTTAGGAGAACCAAGACAGTCATATTGTAAGACCCCTTAACGGGTCTACTTGTCTGTGTCCCCATACTAATGAGAACTACCTTCCACTTACAGATGACCATTTGTAATATAACACATTAATTCTCTGGGTTTTTATTTGGAAATTATCAGCAAATTCACATTGTAAAGCTCAAAGCCTCCTAAACTGTTTTTCAGTTTCCCCATTAATCCTGCCTTAGAGTTTCTTAGAATGTATTCTGTCTAGGAGTCAGGCTGCCTACTCAGTGTCGCGTGACCATGGCTTTCTCATTGCCTTCACATACATGATTACTTTCCTTGGAATTCCTGGCTCACTTGGTGCCTCTGCCTGACAAAATGGAAGTAAGGGAGGATAGTTTAGGTTCCATTTTCAGTTATTTCTCTTCATGACGTTTCCCTCATTCTCACTATGGTAGCCTGTAAACAGTAACAGCATCACTTATTTCATCCACACTATGATATTGTTTTCACTTTTTGTATTCAAAGTTGTATTTTTTATCCCCTGTGAAGACCAATGTTGTGCCAAATACATAGTAAGTATTTAAAAAATATTTTTAAAATCAAAGACTAATATACACTTGCTGGAACAGTTTTTAAGCTTGCTTATAGATAGTTATTATTTGTAATTAAACTATATAATGCACAAAGTGAACTGTTCTAAAAACATAATTATAGAATTCTTAATAATAGATATTAGAAATGTTTACCCAGGGAATCTCTTTGGCTGCTTGCTTCCTAGGGTATTTCTTCAAATGGAGTGTTTCCAAGACTATATCATTTGTTCCCCTGCCCATTTTTAGAGTCTGCTCATAATATGGTGCAATGTATTTCTGTTGGTTTTATTTTGAGCAAGTTAAAACAAGTGAATATCATTTTAAGTGGGTAACTTTTATAACCTACTCTTTCATGTTACATAAGTATTCTATCGCTACCTCTTATTTCCAACGTCTAAATTTTCATCAGTTTCAGTAGCAAGGATTTACTGACCCCACCACCAGTGAAGAGCCTGTTACAACCTAAGGAGGAGATATAAGAAGACAAAATACCAACTTTCCTCTTTCTTTAGGGAAGGATACAAGAGGCCAATAAAACACAACATAAAATATGTTATCAGTGATTTTTCACCCTTGGGAGGAATATTTGCCTTCAGGGAAATGCTAATAAGAATTTCATGAAAAAATTCCAGACAGAATCTAGCATTATCTATTTCTAGCTATATGTGATAATATAACTTTGTCATAACTAAAATTTCTCAGCATCTTAAAATAGACAAGTAGACATATGCTTACCATTTTAAAAGGGGCTGATAAAGGAAGTGCTTACACTCTAACTGAACAGGGTGTTTCTGGAGATTCTCCTGGATGCTCTTTTAGATGGTTCCCTTCGCAGGCTAGGAATTGGGGAGATGGCCATAGTATTTATTGTGTCAAATTCTACCAGGGAAAATTTGGACCTAGACAGTTTTTCTTGGGTTATCAGATTCTAAGAAATTGCCAGCCTTTCTAGGCCATGAGGGTGCATTAATTGTGCCTTAATTTATAACCTGGAAGAGTCAAAGTAACTTATGAAATTAACTGTCTTGCAAAGTGATCTAACTCTTAATGAGAACAGAGCATGGAGACATTAACACCTTGTCTGAGGTGCTTTTAAACCTTTTCTGATCTTTTTTTCCCTTTTCTTAAGGGAACTCCATGAGAAGAAAGTTTGAATCAGGGGTTATTGTTCCTAGTTATAGGTGGATATAGAAATAAAAAGTAGTATGTATGGAGGGAGTCTGATTGGTCTACTAGTCTGGTAGAATTACATGTGTCTGCCTTGTCTGCAGATCTGAAAGGCTGTGCTTCTGGGTTTCAGTGTCTTGGGTGATCTCTCCCAAATATGTGGTTCTTCTGCTACCTGCCCACTGTAGAAGAAAACTATCCTTGGCAAACGAATTCCTTCTTCCTTCAGGTCAGCAGCACTTTGTGGTTTCCCTATGATCACAGGGAGAAACTTGTCTAATAAATGTGTGGTTTAAGGCATCCTGCTTCAGACCACTCTGTATTTTTTACTCCCCCCACCCTGTGTATCATCTACATTTCTTTCTTTGTGCAGGTATATTAAGGAGCTCATGATGTAAGTTTTGTCTTCTTGAAAAAACATAACAGGAGCACATAGCAAGATTGTGGCAATTGACTTTGTGTGCTTTGTGGAAGCCCTTTAAAAGCAATACAGACATAGAGATACAATATAGAAAGAGGATACAATACAGAAGAAGAAATGCAAATGGAATTCACAACCTTGTAAAGCACCAATGCAATAGAGGGTCTCTGAAGTTGAAGCCTGAGGGTAAATGAGAACCATGGTAAATCTGCACATTTTAAGATGTAAAATTGCCTTTTAAAAAACTGTGAACTTTGTGTTATTGTATAATTTCTTATTTTTCCTAGTATAGTAGGCATCCATTATTAATGTTGGAGAATGCATTGCTTTGAGTAGAAAATTATGTGGAGTAAAAGTACACTGTAAAGTACTTCATAAATTCTCAGGATAAAATAATCTTCTATGTATAGGTAGTTTTTATAAGATTTTCTCTCTAAATATGTATACATCTCATCTAAGTACATATCTATTTTTGACATATTTAAAAAATGGGTCATGTAAAATAGTCTCCTACCTAATTCCATGGTTTATAATATAATTTAAAAGAATAGTGTCCATGCCAGTTCTGATACATGACAGATATATTATTAACATCCTATTCCTCAGAATACAAGTCATTGAGTTTTTAATCATTTGTCATTTAACATGTATAAAATTCTGTCTTTGAATTTTACCCTCTGGATGAGTTAAATGTGCTATTTTAGCCACAATTGACATTATTGTGAGCATTGAATAAAACAGTACATCTAGATGAAAATTAGTAGTCAGAGGGCACAGATCTTAAGTGATATTTTTAACTAATATATTAATGCATTCAAAAAACAATAAAATTATTAGTATTTTAAGTCATGTTCTTAGTAGTATAAAAATATCTGCTAAATAGTTAATATTTCCCAGTTGTTAACTTCAAATTTAGCAGCCCATTGTCCCTGGTGATACATTGGAACCTTTAAAAATGTGTTTGGAATTAATGGGAACTGAAGTGATTGGTATTCAGATATAATTCTTTAATACCCCTTTCGTTTCTTTTTTAAAAGTACAGGATGAAAATTGAAAGTATAAAAAAGCTTTGAGATAAATTGAAATAGACAAAACATTTTATGCAAGTGTTGGTAAAAGGGGGCATTCATTATTTTTGCTGAGCATACTTTATTGCTTGTGGCCAGAATTAGCACGCTGTGAGCCAGAGAAAGAGATAAGACAAACAGAATGGCATGCAGCTAATTTTACTTAGCAAATTTAGATCTGATACATGCTATTTCACTCTAACAAACTCACTCAATCACTCTTTGAATAATACAGATGAAGTTTGTCTCCCACAGTTTAACAGCTTTCACTCAATATTTATAAGCCATATAAAAATAAATTTCTCTAAGTACCATATTTCTAACTTGCAAGATAGGAACTATGACAATTTATTAATGGTAAATAAGGAAAAAAAATAAAATTTCAAATGTTGCAGGTCTACAGAAAATAAGTCTATCAGCATATCCACAATATCTTTGTTTCAAGGCCATGCATACCATTTTTTTTTCTGTAGTTCAGCATTTTTACTATGTGTGAGTTATTTTGTGAGTTGAATTCTGTCGACATTTACACTTATCTTTAAACTAGCTTTTTATTTGAAATGATAACTTTTGTGATAAGAGTTTCTGTAATTATTAGGAAACCCTTAAGCACAATAAATAAACCCACAAAACTCATTCCTTGTGAAAAATTACTATCATCCTAAATAATAAACTTTAGTGAAAATTCTAAATGAGAAATGATCACTAAGAAATGATTACATGAGAAAATAATCATAAAACATGGGACACTCAATGGAGTTGTGATTCTATGGGAAAATAGGAATGTATAAAATAATATCTATATTTTGAAATATTTCAAGACACATTTCTAAAGGAACAGTTAGGTGTAGGGTAAAGAGACTTCTAATGTCATTTATATATAAGCTCGTCCTTTGTCATGGTGGAAGGCTATGTTCTCCATAATCAAGCTCATAGGAGAGAATAATTCTCATATTCATGAATTGTTCATCTCATCATGTTGACAGTGGTTATTTCAAGGTTAATTTTTTTTTAGACTGCTTCTCTCTTGATTAAGGTCTGTAGTAATTGTGGTTGTGCTGATATAGCACATGAAGGTTTTAGACTTGAAGATGTCTTTAATTTCACACTGTGCTAATATCAAGTGATTACCAATGCTTCTCAGAAAAAAAATATGAGAACTCATTTTATTGTTTATTTCTTATTTCTACTTGGAATTTGAACATTTGTCATTTTAAAAATATCAGTAAAATCTTATGTCATCTATGATGAACACAGTATATCTAATTACCAAGCCACATGTTTCTAACGATTTTACTTATTGTGAAAGTAGTGAAAACCATTCTGATCAGAATTTCCCAGATCCATTATGGGGGATCTTTTCCTCAGACTTATTATAATAAAACCACTGAAGGGTTAACACCTACCATATTAGTGGACTTCCATATCCCTTCTCTGACATGTGCTGTGATCTGTTCTGTTATACCATTTTCATTATAATCACTAAAATTTTTGGAAATTACTGTGACAAATAATAAGAGCTTGCTATAAGATTTTAAAATAATAGAAATACGAATAGTGTTAATCCAACATTTCCACAATTCAATATTTTTTCTGTTTGATGAAAGCCTGTGTCCAGGTGTCATATAGGATAAGTTTTTATTATAGTGACTTGAAATTAAACAAAAGAAATGAATCAACCAGGATATTTCTGATCAAAGATTGAAAATTACATGAATGTGGCCAACCAAAATACCCAAATTAAGCAGATGCTATAATTTTTTTCTGAGAATATAGGTACCGAAAAATATTTTGTGTCTATAATTTGGGCTGATTAATCATCACAACAGCTTGAATTTGTGATGCAACTCATGTATGTGGTAACAACCACATTCAATCCTTGTTATCAATCAGAATGAACAATTATTTGACAAGGAATTGGCCATCATAGGTGCTTGAAATAGATATGGGGCTCTCCCCTTAGGAAACCACACTTCATTTATAACATCAGGAGGAGAAAAATACAATTTGAAATCTTTTAAAAAAATTGAAATGTAATATTCATGTAGATGTTCTGTCAGCTTTATTACGATATTTATTGGATACATAATTTAAAAATAATTCTATTATTATAACAGAAATATGACACACTATTTCAATTGAAGAATGATTAAAGAAGTAAGGCCATGCTGAGCATGGAGAAGTCTTGAGAAGAGACATGACTGATGTTAGTAGTTGGAGGTCTGTTACATATAAGAGGGATTAACACTGTTCTGTGTAGCCTTGGAGAACAGAAACATTAACAGCTGTTTGAAATTGTAAGGTATCCGATTTCAGTTGAACACCATCAAGGAGTTTCCCAGAGCTGGGATGGCCTGTCCTGGGAGCGAGTGAGTTCCTTGGTGTGTGGAGGAGTAAGCTGTGATCCCACCGCTTCTATAAGGATAAGGAATGACGAGGCAGCTGAAGAACAACTGGTCAGAAGTGCTGGAATGGGGATTAGATTCCATTACTTCTGAGAGCCCTTCCTGCCCTGACCTTCAGGACCTGTGATAAGAACTTCAGTCTCAGACAAATGGTGATGAGCCCCAGACTTCAAGTTTACAGTGTTGATTCCCACCCATTTACTTTTCACCATCCTACCTGTTCTGCTTAGGATGGTTGATTTATGAAGATAATTTAAAAGATTATTTTAAAATATCTAATATTTCATTCTCATTTTCTCCTATTAAACAGCCACAGCTTTGATCCAATGTACTCTCTCCAATAAATTATACTCAATCAAAACGTATAGACTAGGAGCCTAGAAAAACGAATCTAATTAAACAGGAAATACGTTGGGTGTGTTCTTAGGCCTAGTATGGGTTTCAAAACCTTGGCTGCAGTTGTGAGTGGAGAAAAAAGTATTAGGAAACAACAGCAAAATAACTTTCCTAAGTCAATTAAAAGTTAAGGAAGATAACAGATAAAGTACATATACATGCCTTACTTAATTACAGTCATAGTAGGCCTTTGGGTGCCAGTTTTGAGAGTAGTTTTCTTGTAAGCTTTAGGCATTTTCTACCCGAAAATCCACATGCTAAATAAAGTATTTTGCTTTTTATCATCTGCGCCATCTCTTAACATTCTTTTTGATTCCATTCCCCTGTGTGAAAAGTGCATTACTTTGATAGACTACCATCTGCCTGGACCTCCTGACTCACTCCGCTAGAGGTTACTGTTTTGAGCTCTGCCATTGTAGCAGACAGCTTCAGGTTCGCTGAGATGAACTTCCAGACCAGGCACAGTTATGAAGGGATTTATTGAAGCTTACAGATCCAGGGCAAGTTTCATAATGGCAGAAGAAGCTCTCCTGCCTTCACAGGTCCAAGCAGAGAGAGAGAGAAGTACAAGCCAGAAAATAAAAGCCACACAGCACAGCACACTTCAGGAACTCCTGCTAGGCACACTTTGCATATCTTTAGATTGAAATCTGAAAGCCACCACCACACCTTAGGATCCACTCAGTGACACTGCCTCCAGGCAGGTGGCTGCAGATGCAAACTGCAAACTAATAAAACACTGAATAAAATGGGGGCCATCTATTCAAACCACCACAGTCATTGCGCTGATTCTCTGCTCTAGTCCACTAGTGTGCCTAAACTCTGCACGGTAGGTGTTGTTCGCTCTCTTTTGAAGATAAGGAAACAAGAGCATAGTATGAGGAAGTGGTCAGTTCTTACAGCTACTCCTGGATCCATTGGCATAGTATTTTTTGTAATCAGTATGAGATTTTGGTTATGTGTCTTAAAGGAGGCACTGGGAGAAGATAAAAAAAAGTCTCCTTCAAGTTTCTCTCCAACCTTCTCTGTAACCTTGTCATAGTTTCTGAGCTCCTCACCTCAGTGTAGATTACTTACCTCTCACCCTCTGAAGAGCTCTGATCCTCCCTGCTTCTACACTGTCTGCTGCAAGTCTGTACTTCACTGGGCCACACCGGCTTTCACTCAAGCTACCTGCTTTCATATTTAATGTGCTTTTCAAATTTCTCATATAAATTTTTATAAATTACCCCTTTTATTGGTGAGTAGCAAGGGAATCATATAGAATATTTATTAAAGACTTACTCTGTCAAGAAATTTGCTAAGGACTTTTCATACTGCTCTCACAACTGATCTTACAAACATGGATGCTACTGTCCTCATTTCCTTACCAACAAGGGGTCATAAGCTTAGAGTAATTATACAAATATCCAGTGTCACACTGGGTAGGGGTCAGTGATGCCTAAGCATCTACTATTTTCACATGGTCTGAATATCAATATTTAGTATATGAAACCAACCCCAAAGAAACATGATGATAACATAGATATTAAACTTTCTTAGACCTTCTGATGTTTCATTTGATGTTCATAATAATTACTAATAATCAAGCACAATTGTGAAATCACCAAACTTAGAAACAAGGTCAAGTGTCCTAACAATATTTGTCAATGTTTTATAGTTGCAGTATATTTATAACATTTTACATATAATAATTGTTTCAGTTATGTTTTAAACTTGATAATGTGAAGTAAAAATGTTGCAGGGTATAACCAAGGAAGAGAGGCTTGAACATTACATAGTACAGTTTAGAAACTTAACCATGTGGCTCTGGGTTAAAAGAACAATCTTTTCAGCTTTAATGTTCTTATCTCTCAGTGAATCGGATATTAACACCAGCTGCATAGTTGTGGAGCTTTAGACAATGCATACAGAAAGGCATGAAGTGCATAAGGACATGATACATGTTAATGATGTCAGTGGTCACATGAGCTCTAAAGTACTTTAAAAGCAGAAAAAAAAAAAAAAAGGCCTGATATGGAGACACACATTTGTCATTCCAGGACTCAAGAGGCTGAAGCAGTATGATTGCAAGTTTGAGGCCCTTGTTGGCTAAAATGTGAGACCCTGTCTCTAATTTAAATGCATAAATATATAATAAATAAAAGCCAAAAAAAGTGAGCATCTTATGTTTAAAGTTATAGTAGATAAAGTGTGAGAAAGTTGACTTTCTCTGCCTTAGAATTTGAAGTTGAGTTTGCATAGTCTGTGTTTATAAACATGAGATGTAATAACAGCCTTCAGAATAATTGTATACCTGAATTGGCTTGAGCAATGTAAGTAGACTGTTTTGGGAAGAATTTGTCTCTCTCTAAGGGGCAGTATTCTCAAATCATTTTTCCTTCATATTCTGTTTTTATAGCTTTGTTATAAAAAAAGAATCTTAGAGAGACAGTTTTGTTTCAAAGATTTATGTTTACCCTGCAAACCCAAATCCTCTGCCCTTTCATCCTTATTGTTTTTTTTTTAAATGCCTTCAGGAGAAAATGGTTTTTAATCAAATTCATGAAATAACTTTTTATATTATATTTTATAGGCATTTAAACTTTTCAAGATAAGGCACAACTAATATAATGTGTGTCTGAATGTATCTTGGGAAACATTTCTGAATCTGAGAGCTGAATGTACTTTTGATAACATTTCTGTATGCTACAGAGAAATGTAAGGTTTATAGACACACACAGAGCAGATACTGCCATGTAGAAGCTAGTGAATGGATTAGTATAAATATTAAATATTTCTCTTATATCTTGTTTTTTACACGTGTCTAGATAATCAAGACATCAGGTAAAAGTTGTGCATGACAAGCTTAACTTTAGTTCACAAAGGTATGCTAGTACTGCCCAGTACTTTGGGGTACATTGATGCACCACAACCTTTTCAGAGCAGATGTTGTCAATGGGAAGGGAGCTTACAGTACTTCTAATGTTGAACCTAAAATTCTCAATAGTCAGAATGACTGAAAAGAAAAACATGTTGTTTTGCATATCCACCAAGGCATAAATGTTTAAGGATGCTGTTAATTGCCCCTTTGCTTCAAAATAAAAATGAATTTAAAAATATATTGTGTGATGTTTAGACTGAGAAGTAGGTAGAGATTTTGTGCACAAGATCTCCTACATGTCATTATCTCATTCAGCTGCCAGGTGGTGCTCCAAAACAATGTGGGCGGTCGGGCTGTGTGATTAGATTTCTATCAGAGTTTCTGAACAGACCTGGAGGTAAACCTTGCAATGAAAAATTATTAATGATCGAGTAGAATTACTAAAATCTTCCAGTGTGAGGATAGGAAATCAACAAAATAATTGTTACAGGTAAAAGTCTGTGTTTAAGAACATTGAAAATTTACATGTTCTTTGGTTGCATCTATTGGCTTTGGGCTCAAGATATCATAGAGCTTTGAGAAAACTACTTACTTATCTAAATAACTGGGACTTTCAAACTATAATCAACTTCACTGATGTTTGTCCATATACTTCACTATTACTCATTATTATACCATTCTTTTGAATTATGATGGACCATACACTTGGAAGGCAAAGTGTGAATTATGTATTTTAACACAATGATATATAAAATAATTTAATCTACTTAGGATGTTTTGACTTATTTTAAAAGAAAACAGCATGCATTGAAAGGACTCTTTAAATTACAGAAGTTAAGTATGGTGACCCTTCACCAGGTATTTGGTGGTAAAATTAGAATGAGTTATATTTTGTAATAAGGATGTCAAGGAAAGGGAGGTAGAGTAATATACATTTAAGGTTTGATCTTAAAGAAGTGTTTGGAGTTTATGAGAGAATAAGAAATAGAGCAGTTAAGTTAGACCACTGGAGATGCAACAGCCACACATAACATATTCATTCTGTCTTTATCTCACTTCATGCTGGCTTTTGTTTTAGATCCTGTTGTCCTCCACCCTTGAGTGATTCTAATTGCATCTATGAATCATGAACCAACTCATTCTGCTCCTCCAAGGCAGTCCTAATATTTCACTGCCAGTCAATATGCTACTTAATAACAAATTCTGAATGCCTTGCACATTCCCTGCATCGCTATTAGTTTTGTGAGTACTTTTGTCCTTGTTACAATATAGCATTGTATTTTTAAAGTCCTGTGGAGTTCCTTAGAGTCCATGTGTTTATGAATTAATGCTTTGCCTCAGTCCCTACTCCCTAGTAGCAAAGTTGTGTTCTTCCCTTCTACTGATACATTTGGGAGAGTTTTCCAGGATTCTAATTGTGTCCATCAACCAGTGACTTGAGTTACACACTACTCTCTGTGGAGTGCTCTGGATTTTTAATACTTACTTCCTATTGGGCCAGGATTCTGTTCGGTCTTGGTAATTTAGGCAGAGCCTTCACACCATGGAAGACAGGCACACAGTATAGTTTATATGTCACTTTGCTGGCATATAATATTCAAATGAGAAAGCTGTTTGATTTTTTGCTGAATGAAGTTGATTTTAATTTATCCTTAGTTTTAATAAGGCTTGATGTTGTCAAGGGAAAAGTATCATTCTGTGTCTCACTTCTCAGAATTAAATTCTTAAAGTTACCATATTGTAACATTCCTAAAATTTTACAAAAATTCTTCTAGCATTTGATTTTTGTGCTCTCATTTGCTTTTTCCCAGAGACAAATGTGAATTGTCTGGAAATATCAGAGTGAAATGAATACAGGGTAAAAGTTAAACAAAATATTCAATCCTAAAATTAATGATTTCCAGCAGCGAGACTAGCTTTCAATACATATTTTGTTTACATTTTATCATTTCATGTCATGCAGTTTCTTTGATATAACTAAGAACACCATAGAAATCCATGAATTCTTGGAAAGGTCCCTTATTTTGCAGCTTTTCTATAAAGATAGTTGCAAAGATGTGTTGTTTAAATTTAATATATTTATGTTGCATACAGCTCATAACTTATTTGTGTTATTTACTTTTCTAGCAATAATAATGTTTAAAACTTATTCTAATTTTAAATAGTATATGTGGTACTTTTTAAAATTCAGGGATGAATGGTGTACTTGTTTCTTATTTCTAAGAAGTCTGTTATGGTCCTCTGGAATTATTAGTACTTTTCGAAATAGAGTTTCGATTTGGTAAGTTTTTGATTCTTCCTGAGAAGGACTTTTGATGGGCACAGAAGTGTCTGTGGTTCTCAGGACACAGTGTGATTAATAACAATAGACACAGAAGAGGTTGTTTCTCTCCCTTCCCAAGGAGATGATGGAACAGCTGTCCCTTTGGACTGTGAACCCTATTTGGAGTATGCCCAGGACTTGTGAATGAAATCTTTTCTATGATTATTGCCTGACACCAACTATTCCTGTCCTATGACCTTAAATTCACACCTTCTGCCTCCCTGGGATTGCTGCTTCTCTGAGGAGTGAAGTATGGTCCAGAGGCCTTGCTTGTAGATAGGATGGTAGCACAGCACTCTCTCCTGTACGCCGCTCTCTTTCTCCTCTTCCCATATTTCACTAGGAATGATGGCTTTTAGCAATTTTGGTTCTCTCTATTTTCTAAATTTCTTGTCAAGTACTAAGAATAAGTGGATTTCCAATGTTGTCTTTTACAACTAAAATCAAAATTGTCCCTAGTAGAACCACCGTGTATACATGGTTTGTTTTTAATCCAATATTTTGATTCTCAGTGATTCATACATCACTGTGATTCCCTTAGCACATTATGCTGTGCTCTGTAATTTTAACAGCTATGCAAATGTTGCAGTGCATTTATTGGCCTGAATGCTATTAATGTCTAGCTAATTCCTGAGATTTTTAGGTGTGTCTTTAGAAATTCTGAGATTAAATTCTATAATTTGCTGCTGAGAGCTAACCTCATTCTTGAACATCAAGGCAGGAAAAAGGACATTATGTAGGATAGACTCTTCACTCTCATATTTATGGCTGAGAACTGAGACTGAGTTGAAGGATGCTTTGTGAAATTATTTTTCTAGATATTAAACTTGGAAAGAAAACCTATAAACTGAGGTTTACTTATGTAAGAAGTTGGTTCTTAATCAATTACTTTATTGGTACTGGGTTGATTTGTGGCCAAATAAAATATATCTGTGACATATTCAACAGAATAGTATCTACACCGAAAGCCTGAAAACAGTGAAAACTACTTCAATGTCTCCAATTCACACTACACCTGGAAGTTTCTCTTCTAAGCTCAGTACATTGAATATTTTTTTTCCAGGTTGAAAATTGATAAATTCTACTCTGTAGGATTGCGTTATGTGGTCTTTCCTACAGTGTGCAGTGTTTTAATTCTTATAATAACAGGGTTGCTCAGTTTGTCAGCAGGAGGCCCCTCAAAGCAAGATGATGTCTCTTCGTTGGCAGATTTTTGTATAAATAAATAGCACTCTGCACATTCCTTTCAAATACACCAGTAAGTAAGGTAATATAGTGTAACTTTTTATTTAAAAAATAGTTGTATTATGTCAGTGACCTGTAATAATAGTTGTGCAAAAAAAAGAGACAGCCTCATTCACCTGGTACCCAAGCAGAAATAACTGAACTATGTTCCGGAGGGACAAGATGCAAGAAGAGAACAAAAGAAAAGAATTAACAGTGGCTTTCAGACAGTCTCATGCCGACAAGGGGGAGTTGACCTTGACCGTTTTCACCACTCATCCCCATCCTTTAAGCACAGGGATGATGGTGATAGGAAGAGAATATAGTAAACAACCTTTTGCTAGTCTTGCAAATTTTGTTCTATATTCTACAATTAACTTTCCTTAATTGAGAACTACTTTACTGACAATTTTTTGATGATTTTAAATAATAACATTATACAAACAAACAGTGTTTGGGTAATGATAACAATGTATGTTTAAACTTTTTTTAATTCACAAAAAGTGATACTGTCTTCTATATGTCACTGTCTACTCTCCCTAAATAATGTTAATAAATGAAACATTGAAATATTTAATATTAAGAGAAAAACTTTATATTATATTATTTATATATTAGAACTATAAATATCATATATTATAACATATATAATATATTATATATAATTATATAATATATATTATGTTTATAGTATATTATACAATTTATATTACTCTAAGGTTTTCAACAGATAATGTATACAAAATATAGAAAAATTTGAAGTAAGTATGGGTTTGAAACTAGCCCTTACAAGGACTTATCCCACCTTTAAAGCTGTGGAAGTCACATGCAAACACAGTTCAATACAATTTAGTCCCTGGCAATGATTCACACATTGTATATAGGCCCTCTTTGTCCCACTTCTGATAGGCTTGCATAGCAATGAAATCAGACAGCCCCACATATAGACTGAGAACAAGAACATTTGCCCTTAGTCCATTAATAAATTATGTCAGTCTATGATAGAAGTCACGGTTATGGGATTTCATATGCTTCCATTTACTGAAGAACATCAGAAACTCTATGTGATTAATAAACATAAATGTTTAGCACACTCTAATGAGGTAACAGTTGTTTTAAGGTTTTTTCCTTTTTTCTGACACATTTAATGTATAGAATTGTTTACTAGAAGACTTATTAAAATGAAACTTTTCCAGTTATCATATAGATACCAAGTGTAAGGCCCAGAGAAGTTAGTTGCTTAGGAAGAGGCAGCAGACAGTAGTTGAGACTGGAGTAGTAGCATCTGATGTTTTCCTGCAGCTCAGTCCAACACTCCCTATGAATGCAGGAGAACCAGTCACACACTATACAGTTCCTATACTATGTTCTCTCAGAACCTGTGAAATATAACTTTCATGTTGTCACTAAAGAATATATTTATGAAAAAAGAAGAACTTGTATTTAAAATAAGGCCAATATTATATATAATCCCTCCATTTGGAAATAATCATCCTTAATACTTTGTACTAATAACATTTTGCATGTTGGTAAGTACCTCTTTAATGGAGAATGTATCCCTATGGTAATTTTTACTGTATTACTATTATATATTTTCTGTTGTGTTTTAATAATGGTCTTTATATTTATTTTATGTCCTTGAACTTATTTTTACTTCTGGTATTCTTATATCACCAGTATATTTAGTGGTTTGGAATTTTTAATTTGAAAAGTGTTAACTAAATTTACCTTTATGTTTGTTTTTATGTTTTTGGCTGTTTCTTTTCCTTCATTTCGAATTGCTCTCTTATGCTAAGAGCTTTTGAGAATTTTTTAATTAATTTTTTTATTAATTAGTTTTGTGCTCAGTGAATACAGTCAAGTTGGTACCATTGTTAGGCTCATCCATGTCCTACGTCCTCCCCCCGGCCCCTCCTTGTTGAGGTGTATGGGTTATGCATTATGGAGTTAGCCCACAGTTATGGGTGGGAGAAGTGTCTCTGTATCATGACCCAAGGTGTAGCTCTGACAGTCTTTCCAACCCCTCTTCCGCAAAATTTCCCTGAGCCATGTTGGGTTCATTTTTGATCTCCTTCAGTGATGAGGTGCTGGGGGCCTCTGGGTCTCTGGATATCTGATTTGGTAGGAGTTGATTGTTTTCTGTGTTGATCTCCTACACCCTTGTGCTGGTACCCAGTTCACCAAGAAAACAGCACCCTTGCTTGTTTTGCCAATTATTCTTAGTTTCAGCTGGGGCCCTTTGAAGGTATGATGGGGTGGCTCTCTCCTTAGGATCTGCATCTATCTGAAAAAGAGAAGCAGATCCTCCAACGGAGAGTAAAGTTGGCACCAGACAAATGGGATAACCCTTATTGTTTTTATAGAGAATTTAATAGGAGTAGTCCCTCTTGTAGCCCACAGCTAGAGCTGGGAAACAAGTCAGAATCATATCCAAACATGAGCTTTGGAGAATTTTTAAACTTAAGTCTTTTAGTATAATTTTGTGATTATTTCCTCAAGATAAATTTCTAAAATATTAAACAAAAATAAAAATTTAAGCTTTTATTATTATTGTTTGATTACCACCAAAAATGCTTGGACTAATTTACATGATTAGAATTTGTTAATAAAGATTCTTTCTGGTCCAATATATTTGATCTAGTAGGGACCTCCAGAAAAATACCAAGAAGTCGTTTGAGTTCCATATAATACTTGTCCCTTAACACTTAATTAGTTGTATATTAGTGTAGTTGTAGCAGACAGCTTCAGGTTCGCTGTGATGAACTTCCAGACAAGGCACAGTTATGGAGGAAGGGATATTTATTGAAGCTTACAGATCCAGGGGAAGTTCCATAATGGCAGAAGAATCTGGCCTGCTTTCATAGGCCCAAGCAGAGAGAGAGCAGTACAAGCCTAAAGGTCAAAAGCCAGAGCACACTTCAGGAACTCCTGCTAGGCACACTTTGCATATCTTTAGATTGAAATCTCAAACCCACCACCACACCTTAAGATCCACACAATGGCATTGCCTCCAGCCAGATGGCTAGAGATGCAAACTACAAACAAATAAACAACTGAATATATTGGGGGCCATCTATTCTATTCAAACCACCACAGTAGTATAGGCTAGCTAGGTGAAAATTAAATAATTTTTTAATTCTTTTGTTTCTTTTTTATAATTTCGTTTGTCTATTTGGAGACAGAGAGAATGAGAATGAAAATGGGCACACTGGGACCTAGGGCCACTGGAATCATACTCCAGAAATATGAGCCACTTTCTTTTTTTTTTATTTTTTATTTTTATTAGTCAGTTCTGTATTCAGCAAATACAGTCAGTTTGGTACCATTATTAGGCTCATCCGTGACCTACCCCCTCCCCTTGGCCCCTCCTTGTTGAGGTATACGGGTCATGCATTGTGGAGTTAGCCCACAGTTATGGCTAAGCTAAATGTCTCTGCATATCATGACCCAACATGTGACTCTGACATTCTTTCCGCCCCCTCTTCCGCAAAATTTCCCTGAGCCATGTTGGGTTCGTTTTTGGTCTGCTTCAGTGATGAGGTGTTGAGGGCCTCTGAGGCTCTGGAATATGAGCCACTTTCTACTTGGCTTTACAAAGATACTGTGGAATCAGACTCAGATCATTAGGCTTTGCAAACAAGTATCTTTAAGTGCAAAATAATTTCTGATTTCATTTAAAAATGCTATTGTGAGTATCTACCTCAATCATTCTGGACCTTACTCTTTGAGACAGGGTCTCTCAATGAATCCATTAGGCTAGAAAATATAGCTCTAAAGTCTCAGAGATCCACTTGTCTCTTCCCTTCCAGTGCTGAGGTTATAGGAACATGCCAGCACACTTGGTAGTTCCCAGAACTTTTACTTTTGTGATGTATTCAGTATGGAGTTAAACTATGAGCCATACACAAACATTCAAAAGTATTTCAACTTCCTTTCTCCTCATGTAGGCTCTGCTTTTGTATTGAAGCTGTAGTCATATCTATATCATCATTTTATATTTTCAGTGTCAGTGGCTGCTCACTAATATATCTTGAAATTAAACATTTCCACAATCCACAATATTTGTAACATTTTCCATTTGTAATGGATGTGGTTAATTTTCTAAGATTCATGATGGTTGCAAAAATACATATTTCTTTTTTAAATATATATTTATTTGCAAGCACAGAGAGAAATGAGAGAGAGAGAGAGAGAAAAGGAGAGGGAGAGATTGAGAGACAGAGAGAGAGAGAGAGAGAGAGAGAGAGAGAACAAGTACAAATGGGCATACCATGGCCTCTTGCTACTGCAAATGAGCTCCAGATACACCCTTTTCTTCATCTGGCTTTATGTGGTACTGGAGAATCAACCCTAGGCCATAAGGCTTTATGAGCTGCCTCTTAACCACTTAGCCATCTCTCCAACCCAAGGAATACATATTTCTAAATTAACTCGTGTTTTGCATTTTGCCCATTATACCTTTTTTTGTATAAGGTTACTTCTCACATGCCCTAATATAGTTGCTTAAAAACATTTAATGGCTATATATAATATTTAACAATATAATATTTAACAATATAATATTTAAGCAACAAAGTATTTTATTTAGATGTGTCCATAATAGTTTATGACCAAGTTGCTTTCTTTCTCTATAAGAATAGCATCATTGACACAGCCTTCTATTAGGAAGAAAAAAGTATCATTTTACCTTGTTTGAAGAAATATGTTGTCAATCATTTCTAAGAGTTTAATTATAGTGCAAAAGAGAGGTGTTTATTTATTTTCAAAATTTCAATGTAATAGGTCAACACAGCTATGGTTGGTAGTGAGTGAATATGAATTTAAATGAAATAAGAAAAAAGTAAGATACAATATTCTTTTCTTATTTGTATAGTTTTTTTTTCCCCCCCTTGGTAAAGTTTTTAAGACTGTTTCCCCAACAAATGGAGGAATTGATGGAAAATGGTGCCAATTCTATGTCAAGTGCAACACTAGCTTTGCAGCCCACACTTCTAAGTTCCAATTCCAAGTTGGGTCTCAGTAGAAGTTTGTCAAGGAAAATCTTAGTAGCCTTCTTTGTGCCTCAGTATCCTCATGTTTGAAATAGGGGAAATACTTTCATTACCCAAACTGCTGTGGGGATTATGTAAGAAAGTATGCACAAGGTACTTCTCTGACACAGGAAGTACTTCTGAAATGTTACTGTGGTTTTTAAATCAAGGTAATAACTTTTTAATGCTCTTTTTACTATCATATCCATTTATTTAAGGAGCTATGTTTAGCATTTACTTTTATAGAGTACCTAACATACACAAAACAAAAACCTTCATCCATTGATTGGCTACCTCTCTACCAAGGAATGCAGCAAGGTTATGCCAAAGAATCTAATGGGTAAGGCAGACACAAAATTAAATAATTTCAAAATTTTATATGAGTATTAATCAAAAGATGCTCTTGAATGAAAAAGAGCATTTATTCTACCTTGAGTTTGAAAGAAGCTTATCGAGGAGGTAGTTTCTGAAGTGACTCATAAAGTTGGCTTAGAATTAACTAGATGAAGTTAGAATATATCATATGGGGAAGCCTGTGATAATAGAGTTAAAGAAATTATTATTGAAGTACAGAGGATAATTAATTCCATGTAATTAATTCATAAATTAAAGAATCAAGGGGATGAATCTGAAATATAGAAACTCATTGCAAAGGAAGTTTTATGTTCTACTAGGTTTTTGTGTTTTTCTTTTAAAATATTGATCACATTATATATAATGATTTGATTTCTAGAATTTATTATCTGACAGATACTTTATATATGTGTTGTAATCATGATACATAACCCACTCTTTAGATGAGCTGGTATTTAGGGATAGGCACACAGCTCACTGGAAGAACACTCAGCAAGCCTGTCCGTGGCCCTGGACTCAAGCTTCAACACTCATACAGAGAAAAGCTGGAAGTTGAAAAGCCCAAGACTTAACCATAATGATATATGTAGAATAAAACGTTATAGTACCAAGTAGAAGACTTTTTGGACTTGTAGTATTGGAAAGAACATAAAATTTAGACAATACTTCTTGGAAAGTACTGGGTATTAGTTGTAAGAGGAGGGAAATGTGAAGGGTTGGGAGATGAAAAAAAAAGTATTAAATTATATTTATTACAGTATACCACATCAAGCTAAAAGCTAGGACCCTTTGCATGAAATATTTACACTCATATCTAATATTATGTTTTGTATATTTATGTATTCAATACCTATCTGTTTCTCAAGAAAACTTACACATATAGGGAATTAAAATAACAAATTGATTAAGGTATTATAAAAACATGAGACAGATATTTACATCAAATGTTCTCTCATTCCCTAATAGGATAGACACTCTTTGAAGTCTTTCAACACTAACTTCCTTTTTATTTCCTTATTAGCAGAGTAGAATCTTGTTGCTACCCCATCCCAATGGAGATCATCACAATTGCTGTAAGCCAAGTATGATCCATTTGTTTTCCTTCTCGAGGTTCAGTCACGGAGATGGGATTACATTCTACTCCTTATTGAGTTGCTTATTTAAAAACACTGTGCAAGTGAATCAGTCTCATTTTCAATAAGCATCAGAAGTGCATGAGACCTCTATAACTGTGAAAGCCTCACCTTTGTCCTATGTGAAATGACATCCCAAAGAAGTAAGAGTGGATTCTCCATGATTTGTTGGGCCTTTGAACCAACCCTGGAAAAAACTCTTGTCTCTACATATTCTGTGTTTAATAACTCCCCTATTTTCAAGTCAGATTTATAAACTATTTTAATTGATCTAAATTTTAATGTTCAGGTACTGAGTAGTAGATTCATTGTAATATATTACTTTTCACCATAACCCAATTGTTGCTTCTTCATGGTCATGAGGGTAAAATAAGTAAGGCTTTAGACTTGCTTGTCTACTAGTGTCAGAGAACCCAGATCTGAAAGAGAAGAGACTGAAGCCTGAACAGTGAGTTGCATAGTACTATTACATGACAAGTAGGTATAAGTGCATATAATGCATACTTGTACAGATAATGGCATGAATTTATTATGTTTTAACTTTGTACCAACTTTTATTAATGCTCCAAGAGGAATAACAGGTCAGTGGCTCTTTGTTTAGTTCTAAATTTATGTTCTCTTCTGAGCTCTATACCAGTGTTTTAAGTAATATCGGACTCCAGTGACAACTCTGTGGTTATACCCCATATTTTTGTCATTTGAAGGCATTCCTATGAAACTTGTATTTCTTGTGAGTGAATGGACATGATATCTACAGAAGGCCTAAAAGAGTTTGAGAAAGAAACAAAGGAGGTTAACATCAGAGCAGCATCTATATCACTTCTAACTGTTCAATATGCTTACAGTCAAGATATTTTACTTTGAAGAAAGATTTAGCTTTTGTCTTCCCCTCTAACTAAATATGTATTTTTTGCTTCTGCCATATACAAGAAAATGGACTGTGTTTGCTGAAGATTATTGGGCTTTCCTTTTAGTATTTTGTTTTTTATGATTTTGTTTTTATGATTTAACTGTCATTTGAAATTTCCTATCCAAAATTTCTATATGATTTCAAAAATGGGTTTTATCCAATTTTCTTTTTAAAAATATTTTTATTTTTATTTATTTATTTGAGAGAGAGGAAGAGGGAGAGAGAGAGAAGGAGAGAAAATGGGAATGCCAAGTCATCAGGCTGCTGCAAATGAACTCTAGACGCATGTGCCACCTTGTACATCTGGCTGAAGTGGGTCCTGGGGCATCGAACCTCAATCCTTTGGCTTTGCAGGCAAGCACCTTAACCACTAATCCATCTGTCCAGCCATCAATTTTCTATTTATTAATTGCCATTTTAATTATGCTATAAATATTTTTGTTTCACCTATTTTTCCAATAAACATTATTAATATAGTCTGAATGACATATTATGATATCTTAGCAAATGTCCCACTTTAAATATTAAAGACTTACATATGATTTTAAGCTTTTCTGTGAGGCAACTATAATACTGAATTGTGAAATACTCTGTGATTCCACTTACTGGCAAGTATATGGCCTCCTGTTACTTAAGGAATTTCATAACAATCACCACTGATTTTTGTCCCTACTATGCTGTAATACTTTATTTAAAAGTTTGGCTTTCTGGGCTGGAGAGATGGCTTAGTGGTTAAGCACTTGCCTGTGAAGCCTAAGGATCCCAGTTAGAGGCTCAAGTCCCCAGGACCCACGTTAGCCAGATGCACAAGGGGGCACACACGTTTGGAGTTCCAGTGGCTGGAGGCCCTGGCGTGCCCATTCTCCTCTCTTTCTCTGTCTGTTGCTCTCAAATGAATAAAAAATAAATAAAAAGTTTGGCTTTCTTGTAACATTTTAATTTTCTTACAATACCCTAGCATCAGATTAGAGAAAAACCCTTTAACCAAAGACTTAGGACAGGGAGATGGGTGTGAGGTAACAAGTTTACTCACTGTAGTCTGAAGTGAATTTTAAAATGCTTGGCCTACTTGCAGACATTTCTCCTTCCTTCAATACCTTGTCAAACCAGTTCATTAATTCTATAATTTAGATAAATATTCAGACAGCTGGACATTTCAGTTTTATTTATATTACACAATAGTCCAATTGGAAACTGTCCAAATTGTTTGTAGAAATAATCCATTTGAATGGAGAATTGTATAGTCACCTCACCTATGGCCAGATGGCTCTGCTTTGGTGTCCTGTGTGGTAGTTAAGTGTCCTGTAAGAAACTGTATATGTTACCATACAGTTGAAGAGGTAAACAAACCATCTCAGTAGTTGAGGCAAGTCCTCTTGGATTTAAAATGTTTTCTGATTAATAATTACAACCCATTTTACAGCAGTATCTTAAAACATTTTATTGTTGACTTCTTGTTAATTCTGCAATGAGAGTTGCTTGAAGACCTCAAACTAACCAGCTAATACAAAAGGGACAAATAAGTTCTAGTGAAAAATGAAACCTATATATCAGAACATATAAAATGAAGTCAGTGGCTTTATGCTGTACAGCTTCTCCCATGCCTGACCATTGAATCAACAACTAATGTAAGTTCCTTATGCTGCCATTGCTGAAACAGTGTCTACTATGCCCTGTGATGCATGCATTTGTACACAAAGGCTGTCATTCAAATCTGAGCAACACTCTGAGGACATCAGAATTTAAATGCATGTTACTCTGACCCCAAAGCTAGGTATAGGTACTGTGTGTTACGAATATGAGAAATAATCTTTTTTTTTTTTTTTTTTTTGCTTTTTTGAGGTAGGGTCTCACTCTAGCTCAGGCTGACCTGGAAATCACTCTGTAGTCTCAGGGTGGCCTCAAACTCATGGCAATACTCCTACATCTGCCCCCCGAGTGCTGGGATTAAAGGCATGCACCACCACACCCGGCTGAAATAATCTTATTTAAAGTAAATCCTTTGTAGTTAATTTCAATTACAATGACTCATGGTAAATAATTTAAAAAATATGGGATAATTTTTATGTACAATGAAAGAAGTATATGCTAGAGCATTAAACTATTGTGATGCCTATTGGAGGATGATATTGAATGGTTGACCAGTGATAACAATAGCAGACTTGACACCAGTGTTCTTAAGATCCTACTATTATTAGTGTAACAAAGCAATTAAAATTATTTATTTATTTATTTAAGGGAGGCAGAGAGAGATAGGGAGAGAGAGAGAGAATAGGCACACCAGGTCCTCTGGCCCATGCAAACAAACTCCAGATGCATGTACCACCTTGTGCATCTGGCTTATGTAGGTACTGGAGAATCAAACTTGGGTCCTTAGGCTTCGCAAGTGAGACCTTTAACCAAAACAAAGCAATCTTAATTTTTATTTATTTATGTATTCATTTGTCTGAGAGAAAATAAGAGGAAGAGGCAGATAAATAGAATGGGAGCACATGCAACACCTTGTTTATCTGGCCTGTGGGTACTGGTGAATCAAACTGGGTACTTAGGCTTGGCAGTCTTTTGCTTTAACTGCTAAGCCATTTCTCCAGGCTAAAACAAAGAAATTTTAAGTTCATAACCTTTTATATAAGAGGCACACTCCTTTAATCCCAGCACTTGGGAGGCAGAGGTAGGAGGATTGCCATGAGTTCAAGGCCACCCTGAGACGACATAATGAATTCCATTTCAGCCTGAGATAGAGCGAGACCTTTCCTCAAAAAACCTAAACAAAACAAAGCAAAACAAAAAAAAAGTCATAATAAGACATTAAAAATAGCACAGTGTTATAAAATTCTAACTCAAATATGCTTACATTTTTTCACTGGCTTTTTTTAAAAAAATTGCGTTTTAAAATTTGGATTTATCAAGCTTTGGTGTAGGGTTTCTTAATGACTTGCACAACAGTATTTCCAAAGAGATCAGTAAAATATTATATACAAAGTTTCATGTAGGCCATTCCCTATATTGTCTTTTTGATTGGATTTTCTGGAAAGAAGGAGCTAAAATTTCAGCATTATGAAAATATACAGTGAAAGTAAAGCCTATGGACATTATAAAATATGTTGTGATCGGAATCCAAAGGTTTGACATTTGCAAGGAGTTTTTGACATGAAAGAAAAAAGTACTTGGTTGTGATAATTGGCAGATTTGTAACAATGAAGAAATTTGGACATGTAATGAAAATGATACTGAAAATATTGGAAATATTCTAATTTTGTTTAAAGCACCTGAAAGAAACAGTACAATTGTCATTATGAATTTTGAGTATTTTATGGATTATCAGGAGAATGTTCTAGAATACTGAGAGAAGGATCATTTGCCACTATCAGTACTCATAGTCTCTGCATATTTAGATAGTCCTAGACTATGGCCATCCCTGGAAATAAATGTATGGTGTTCCAAGGTTCTGTAATAGTATTCCTGTTGTCTACACAAACTATATGGTTTTATTTGGTTGTTAATTAGATGAAAATCTTTTTTTTTTTTTTTTTTTTTTTTTTGGTTATTCAAGGTTCAAGGTAGGTTCTCACTCTAGCCCAGGCTGACCTGGAATTCACTATGGAGTCTCAGGGTGGCCTTGAACTCATGACAATCCTTCTACTTCTGCCTCCTGAGTGCTGAGACTAAAGGCCTGCACCACCTCGCCTGGTTTAGATGAAGACCTTTAATGTGTGGTTGACTTCTTTATATAAATTTAGCTGAGAAATGTGAATTTTAAAACAATATGGAAAGTAATTGACTCATAAACAAACTAGAATGATAGTATTGTGTATAAGCCCATGAATTATGGTTATTCATTTTTTTCATGGGTATGATGTGATTTGTTGTATAATGTTTTAACTAATCCATGTAGATGACTCTGTAATAGTAATATGTTTGTTGTAGGATGTTTTCCAGCTAGTTCCTGGTCTATTGTTTCATATTACAGCAAGCAGTATAAACTTTGACATGCTTGCATTAATCATTATGGTCCCCAATCCCTACACAATGATGCAAATGATCCAGGTGGCACAGGAATGTGAAGTGGGTTGTGTTACAGAAGAGGGGCAGTGACTTTGGGATATGCACAACTTGAACAGCCATTAGCAAACAAGCTTGCTCTTTGTCCCCCAAGGAGACATTGCCTAATCTCTCAAGATTGCTCCATTGTGAACACAACTTTGAGCTGACAGGCTGTGAAGGTGCATGAGACCTCTTGGAATATAGTCTCCCCCAACATTATTCCCTATTTTTAATAATGTTTCCCTATTTGCAAGGAGTTCTTACTATACAACCTCATTTAATCCTCTCTTGATATTTAATATTCCCCTTCTATCTTCAAGTGCATGAAACAAATAGTTGAAATTTGTTAAGTAGAGCGATCCTGTAATAAATGTGTTCAATTATCTTTCCAAGAATGTTAGCATTACCATTGTTATTTTAATTACAATTATGAAAATCAACAGTGATATGCATCTGCACTGTATTCTCTATTCAAATGTCTTGGAGAGAGGGCTGTGCTAAGCATTGCCAATCTTGATTTTCGGTATTAATCAGACTTCTGGGGTCATTGTGACAAAAGTGTGAGAGAAAAGCACAGAAGGGACAGAGAATTTATTTTAGCTCATGGTTTCAGTCCATGATAGAGAAGTCGTGGTAGAGCACAGATGCATACACCTCGTGCACTTAGCCAGGCGGGAGGGGGGGGGGTAGGAGAGGGCAGGTAGAGCGGGGAAAGAGAGGATAAATATTAACGAGAATGAGTCCATGCCTTAGTAGGTTTTCTGTTTTTTTCCACTTTATATTTCATCTAGTCTCTAATGGTACATGGAAAATATTTAGCTGGGTCTTCCACCTCATTTCTCTAGAAACTCCCTTACACACACACACAAACACACACAATGTGTGGAATTTTACTATGTGCTTCTCAACTCAAACAAGTTGACAACTAAGAAGCATTACACTTAGCAAACTTTATTATGCTAAAAATTAATCATCTTCTATATTTAACCAGATTTTAAGGTCTTACTCTTGGCTGCAGAAGAGATTCTATCCCATGATTTTGATTAAGACTACACATCCACCATTTTATTCATGTATTTATGTATGTAGTATATTTTGATGGGATATATTTAGTCTACTTTACATTCATTTTCTGTTTGTCCTATCTTTCCTTTATTCCTTCATTCATCCTTTCTCTCTTCCATGTGATTAATGAAAAAAAAAGATTTCATTAAATTCTCCCATAGGCTCTGTTAGTACATGTTTTGCATTATTTCTAGTGGTTACTCTAGAGATTGAATTATTAATTTATAGGGTTTTTGCAGTAGGAATTATATTATAAGCATCTACTTTAAATAATGACACACTAGAACACTGATATTTTTCTCTATTAGTTATTCATTTAAGTTCAAGAATTAACACTAAAAATAGTAGGCTCTATTAATATGTATTTTTTTTGCTTCTGGTAGTCATCCTAAATACTAAATAATTTATCTTTAGGTGTTTCTAGTGGAAATTAGATAAGCATTTACTTTAAGAAGTAATACCCATGAGGGCCGAAACTTTATTCTATTAGTTATTCCTTTAAGTTCAAGAATTAACCCCAAAATAGTATTCATCATAAAAAATAGCTATATATGTTTGAAATTGATTATAGATGTCAGAAAATAAGACTTAGTAGCAACCTGTCACTTAGGTTTATAATGTTCTAATATCTAAGGCCCTTTTAATATATTGAAGCTTGATGGGTCTAGAGTTTAGAGCACCTGTAACAATAATAGTTGATCATTCAAAAAGCAGAATGAAATTGTTTTTATCTGTACAATGTCCACCCATAGCCCAAATCCATCCATTTAGCCCAGTTTTACAATAGGAACTCCAATAGATGGAAGTTTACCAAAAGCCTATGTATGTATCAATTCTTCACTGCTAGTTTTCATTTCCCCTATTTTCAGTGACTTTTTCCTTGTGTTTCCACTTACACTTTAACTTGTTTGATGCATCAGAATGCCTTTCTTTTCTTACTTGAGATTTCTCAAGAGAAATCTTTGGTCAAACTGGGAAAAGACAGGATCTTCAACAATTCAAAAACACCCACGTTAAATACCACAAAGCAAGCTCCTTTGGGGCTGCGTCTCCAAAGGTCACATAATGCTTTGTGTTTTCTACAACATGACACAGCATGGCAGAACAAAGCGGTTATCTTTTGTACTTGTCAGCATTGTTGTATCAACTTCAAATGATGGAATGCTTTTCAGTATGCTTTGCCTTTTTCCCTTTGGGGGCTCACAGTGATCACTTTAAAGTGTAATATGCATCAGATAAATGGTTCATTTATTATCCTTGACACCTGAATTTGGTAGCAAATGTATCCAAGCATCACTTCAAAACTGCAGTTGGGTGCTATTTGCTTTTGACAAAATGAAGACCCAGTTCATTTGCATGTTCTGTCTTCAAGTTGTCATTTTTATCTAATGTTTTGGTATCGTAGAGGTCATAGTATCATTGAATGCTGTGGATAATAAATTTTAGACTCTTAGGGAAATAAAATTTCACTATTAACTAAAGGCCTTGTGTGTTTTAGTGGTGTGTGTGTGTGTTGTGTGAGTGAGGGTGTGGCTGTGCCCTAGTGTGCACATGTAGGTTAGAGGACAAACTGTGTGTCAGGTTTCACCTTACACCTCACTTGAGCTAGAGTCTCTTTGTTGTTCACTGGTCTTTGAGCTTCTAGGATTCTACTGTTTCTGCACTTAATCTCATAGTGGGAGTACTGAGATTAGAGACACTTGCTACTGCATGTAGCTTTTTGTGGGTTCTGGGGATCAGAACTCGGGTTTTACACTTGCACAGTACGTGTTTCATACACTGAGCCATTTCCTCAGTCAAAATTTTTTCTGTTATGTGTAGGGTGTTATGTGTCTTTAAGGCGCGTGGGTGCGTGTGCGTGCGTGCGTGGGTGTACAGTGTACACATGCTTGTGGAAGCCAGGCAACCATAGGTTTGTTCCTCAGGAATGCCATCCATCTGTTTTGAGCCATTATCTCACATTTGCAAGAGCTTATAAAATAAGCTCCACCCACTGGCCAGGGAGCCCTGGGATCCTCCCACCTCCACTTACAAATGTGTGCCACAAGCCTTTTCTTAGATGACCTTTGTTAGTTGGTTTTTGGTGACAGAGCTCAGTTCCTCATGCTTGCATGCAAGCACTTTGTGATTAAGCTGTATCTCCTCAGGCCCCTTCACTTGAGAGATTTTAATGAAACTCCTTGAGTACAAGTATATTTTGATTTGGCAGTTATAAAACAGCATAATTTATAATAATTAGGTCAACACAAGCTGGCAAGAGAGAAGTTCTTTATTATATTGGCCTAACATAGGAAGAGTTTATATTCCAGGACATAGCCGGTCTGTGATCAGGTTTCTGATTAAAGTGCTCTGTCTGCAGTCCTACTGTCTTCATGAGGTTTTCACTGTACACTGGTGGATCTCTGCCTGCAGTCCTACTGTCTTCATGAGGTTTTGACTGTACACTGGTGGATGTCTGCCTGCAGTCCTACTGTCTTCATATGGTTTTCACCGTACACTGGTGGATTTCTGCAACTATCACACGCAAAGGAGAGTGGAGAGTTGGATGTGAGAAGTTTCTGAGAACTAAGCCCCGTTAGAGATACAGGGTTTATTTGCCCTAATTCTCTTGTCTAGAACTCGCTTCCTTGATATACACAACTCCAGGGGAGATAGGGACAGGTTGTGTATTTAACATTGAGTCTGCTTTAGGAAACAATGTGGGGGGATTCTCTGTAATGGCACAGGGAGATTTTTTGATTTGAGGTCAGTCATCCCTTAAGGTAAAAACACAGCTCAGTTTTTTATGAGCCCACTACGCCTGCAGTGCATTTTTAATCTTCTGTTTGCCATAGAATACTAAATTTTACAATAGAAAACAATATTTACCTCAAAGATTACTATAGCTATTAAAATATACATGTGGGTAAAGTGGCCACACAATTTGGGGAACAGTTTTTAAAAACCTTAGAAATGATATACTATTTTGCTTTATGATAATGCACAATAAGCCTGATTTAATGTGAAATTAGCATATTTCAACACAAAAGCAATTTTAATGTGCTTATGTATGTATGGTTGTGTGTGTATGTATATGTATTTATATGTACATGCATGTGAGAGTGTATATGATTGTGTATGTATGTGTGTTCATATGTATGTGTGTGAGAGTGTATATGAATGTATATGTGTGTTCAATTGTACATGTGTGTGAACGTGTATATGAATGTGTGTATGTAGGCCAGAGGTGGACACCAGGTGTCTTCCTCAATCATGTTCTTGTCTTTTTTTGTGACAGGGTCTCTTCTTGAAACTGGAGCTCCCCCTTTTAGTTAGATTACTTAAACAGCTATGCCCAGCAATTCTCCTGTCTCTTCTTCCCCAACATTAGTGTGATAGGAACACCCTCTGTGCTGGCCCTTATCATCATGCCTGCTCATCAAGCACTGGAGCCATCTCCCTGTCTTCTCAAAGAAATTTTTTTTAAGAGAAATGATTTTATGTGTAACATATAGCTCTTCATAAAAATGTACTTTAGCTGCTATCCAAAGTAAATGAAGAACTAAATATATGCTTGTTAAACATAAATTTTAGGACAATTAGGCCATGATCTGAATGTATACTTTTTCAGGGAGCATATACCAATTTTGATTTTTTGATAGAATAAATTTGCTTTATGGTTGACTTTTTGGAGGAAGAAAATCCAAACTTTATGAGTAGTGAAAATATTATATGTTTATATGTAATTATTTTATATATAACACATAAATGTACATATATAGATGTTTATATATGTGTGTTAATATGTGTAAACATGGGGAGATGAGAGAGCAAGGCTATATTTGTCTGTAATCTACTCTATGGTAGTGTATCTCTTCTAATTTTAATATTGTTGTATATTGGCTATTTGACGAATGTAAAATCTAATATATCTGAAGTTCTGTATTTATAAAGAAAAAACATGTGCTGCAATGTTTAATGCCATGGGACTTACAGTGTAAATTAACTATGAAAATCTGCTTTTAGAAATTTTTTTTTTTGCTATTTATCTTTGTACATAAAATACTCTGGGAGCTGAAATACCCTGTTATAACTAAATGAAATTCAAAACTGTACTATTGATACCTGAATATATTTGTAAACTAATCACAGATACTTGCCCTCTGACCACATTGACAATTTTAAATTGGAAATCTTTCACCATCTCAGTTCATACAAGGGATAAGTAGGTTTTCTTTATACTTAATCTTATCTCCTGATCACCAAGACACTAAAGTGCTCTAATATTCATTCTGAATTCTATGAAGAGTATTAAAATACTGATATAAGCTTCTGTTACAGAGTGGAGTGGTCTGAATGACACGGGTCAGGAGCACGCTTCTTCCAGTGTGTAGACTGCTGTGGTTCTCAGAGTGGAGACTCTTATTAGAAATAGTTGCATTCAAAATCCAAAGGGTTTGGTAGGGAACATTACTTTTGTGACATGATAGAGTTCTATGGTTGGGCATGTCCATCCCTCGTTTTTATTGCAGTTCAGTTTATCCTTGAGTTAGTGACTTCCTTTTGGTATTTATGAATTTCCACCCTTTTCTCATTCACATAAATTATACTTTCAGCAAGAACAAAGTTAGGATATTTCTTCAATAGATGTGAGGTATGTTTCAAGGATTTTTAAACTCTGAACACTTTCTAAGAGTGCCAGTTTGGTTTTTTACTCCTCTCCTTTTCCTCTAAGTCTATTTCCATCTAGCAGGGAATATTCAGTGTTACCTGGAAAATGTATGATCTCTAAGTACTTTGGATGGATTAAATATTTTTGTTAAATTTGTTCTAGCACCTTGTTTCAATGCTGATGTTAATAGTGAGCAAATATTTTGAATGGTAAAGTTAGATATTACAGAGATTTTAGACATGTCTACAGTATGTGGCACGTTATTGTCCCCTCCTCTCATCGGCCCTGTAATACATTTACTTATTGTTCCCTGGAAAGAAATGGGTGAGTCAACAAAAGTTTAAAAAAATTAATTAAATGCTAGGGCCACTTTTATAATGGCCCTAAAGTAGTCATTTACATGTTAATATTTTATAATGACTAATTTAATAGACAGATGGTAGTTTACACTACAGTATGAGAGTAGGGTATTTCCCGGAGCTAAATTATTATCTACCCAGTTTTCAATTAAAGAAGATGGCCAATTATCTAGAGTGGGTTTTATTTTAATTACCCAGTGATTAGGACATCTAGGTAACCAGCTCTGATGAAGGAGCACAGATATTGTGTGTGTGTGTGTGTGTGTGTGTGTGAATTCTTACTATGAAAACCTATAAAATATGTAAGAGCTATGGAAAGAAACTATTTAAAGGAAATGATGCCTAATTTACCTTAGGCAGTCTATGTTCTTTTACTCATCTGATCAATAAGAATGAATTTAAATGTTGAACTAACCATTAGTGGGACTAAGTATTATTGTTTCTGTGCAGAAAAATACAATCAGAAGAAAGAGATTATATGTTGTCACAGTGTTAAAAACATATTTTAAATTTAGCACATCAGGTCTGGCATCATCTCATTATGAAAAATAATTTTTCAGATGTCTTTGTATTATGAAACACAGTTTAATCTTCAGTCAGTAAGACAGCATAAATAAATTCCTGGTGAATTCTTCTAGTCTCCAAATTTTTAATGGTGCTCCCTTTCTTCATCTTAAGTTACTTGCTTATGTTTCCAGTGCCCTCTACCACTTTTATTTCAACAGATTGAAGCCAACTAATTTCCCTTCCAAACTGTGTTTTCACCCAAAATTCTATGTTTTTTCCCCTGCCAGAGTATCCACCGTGTTTACATTCTATCAGACATCTATTTTTTAGTCAAGTAAGGTTTGGAAGATTTCTTGCACAAGTCACTTTACCTCTACTTAGGATATGAATCCTATATGTACTTTCATGGACTTACAGCTACAATAGCTTTTATTGACCAAATATTCTGTCTCTGAATGACCTTTAATTATAAAACATTGGGTTTATGCATGTTTATTTTACTTAAAAATATTCAAAAATTCCACTGACTATAACATTAAGTATATGATGTATAAACTAGCCTGCTTGAGTTTCAATAACTTTAGAAACTTGCTATTATATAACTTAGAGGAAACAAAGAAGGATCTGCTGGGTCATACAAATTACTAAAAAGGGCAGATTTAAATACATTGCAATTTAATGTTATTCCATGTATGATCTATACCCCAAGTAGATTTAGCTTCCTTGAAGATCAAAAACACTTCTTAGGACTCTACTATGATATTTAGGTCATTTTAAAATAGCCAGGCAATAGCTAATTAATTGAATATAAGCACTTCTATTTTATTTTATAAGGTAATCCAAATAATTTGTGAATGAGTTAAAAACTATTTTTATATATAGGTTAGTTATTCTGCTACTAAAATTATAACCATGTGAAGAACTTTAAATATAATCCTCTTGCCAGGGTCCTGGAGTTTCTGATTGATGGATTATTCAAGTTCATCTGATGAGAAGCTCCACAGATAAGCATCTGTATAAGAGTACATGGAATTGCAAGGCTTAGCCAGGGATATTTATCCTACCCATATCTATGGGATAACTCCAGAATGCGTGAACCATATACCTTAACAATAAGGGGCCAGGGAGAGGGGGTAGGACATGGATAAGCAGATTAGAATTGTACTGTACTCAATATTTTTTCTTCCACATAACTCTATTTATTATAACCATAAATGAAGCTTTTTCAAACTAAAGAAAAATGCTTTTCTTATACATAAGATGGATAGGGCTGTAAATATTATGGAGAATATTTTTTGTAGAATTTGTAGATATCCTGATGAGTTGCTAGAAAAGTCTAAATGTTTATAAATCACCATAAGATATTATCTCATTATATTTTGTGTGACACCAGGAATGAAAAATCTGATTAATTATTATCATTTAGAATGAATATATTAATCATAATGAAACTCCATTTTCAAGGTAGAATATATATGTAAGAGAAAATATTAGAAATTGACTGAAAAGATACTTGAAGTACTTTTGTAAGAATAGTACAACTGAATCCTTTAGAGGGTTATTTAGCGATTGGGAAGAATTTCTGTTTCTCTCCTCTATATTGGCTTGGGTTTATTTTAATAGGTCTTTCAAGGCTGGAGAGATGGTTTAGTAGTTAAAGGCACTTGCTTAAATGGCCTAAGGGCCTGGGTTTGATTCCCAGTACTCACATAAAGCCAGATACACCAAGTGGCACATGTGTCTGGAGTTCATTTCCAACAGCAGGAAGACCTGGCATACCTAAGCTCACTTTCTCTGTTTCATAAATAAATAAATTATTTTTAAAAATTATTTTAGGATTTAAATACTTTAAAAATAATGGCAAATTAGGTATTGGAAAAGTTAATTCTCCAGTAGAAAAGAAGCAAGGAAAATCAATCCCCTTGCTGTGCTTAGTAAAACTCTCATTCCTTTGGTACTTATAGATCATATGTGAGAAGGATTACATGAAGTGCATATATGAAGTTAAGAATGGAGTAATATGACATCTTTATCCCATCAGATTTTCAAATGTGCTAATAGACATAGCTTGTGCATACATGTGCTCTAAATCCTTCCACATGAGTATATTGTTTTCAAAGAAAATCATTTTCCCACAACCTTAGAAATGTTGATCTTATGCTAATATTAGTGTACTAAAATATTCATACTTGTCATGCTTTTAGAATTTTATGACTAAGTGAGCGAAGGGACCATTTCAAGATTGATCTATTTTTTTTTTTGATTTTCTGAAAAATTTCCAGTTAGTGCTGAAATGTTTCAAGTTCATTAATGTTGCATCTTAGCATTTACTATTCTCTATATCCCTATTAGAGCTATCAGCTAATGTTTCCCTAACATATGTATTCATAGAAATATTAACTATTTTACTACACTCATTCATTTTTATATAGAACTTCCACAGTTACAAAGATTTCTTTAAGATGGTCCGAGACATCAGTGACTACTATTTGTGCATTACTAGAGTTTTATTACTATTATTAAACCAAAATATAAAGATTCATCTTAGACTACTTTTAATATTTGATAACTTGTTTGATACAACATAAAACAACATAAAATGCAAGAAAATAACATATGATAGTTTAAATGCCCTTAAAAATCTCTGGCAGATATCTTTGTGATGAGAGATAAACCAAATAAGGTATTATAATGACCTGAATAAATTATTATGTACTGAAAATGCATATTACTCTGCTATCTTTGCCATCCATGTGCTGAATAGGTGAAAACAGAATCCAGATTTTCCAATCATGTACCTGTATGACATTCATCTATGTAATTTAATGGATCTTGATTTTGTAGGAAAGATAATATATTCTGGGGCTGATCTTTCCTGAAGGCTATAATTATGTGACAGGGCTGATTTTCGGCATCAATGGGGCTCTCACAAATTCTGCTGTCAGGTGAGACATAGCACATACTCCATCAGGTAGATTTCGACTACAGCTAAGTATTTATTAACTGAAAGGTTGAACTCCATGCAGTCTGGAAACAAACACATTTGTCAGTAGTATCTAGGGGACCAGATGGTTTGAAACAGATACTATGTTCCTTTAATTAGTTGCTAGTAGGGTTGAAAAATATCCCTTTAATAGGCTAATAAAATACTAGGTATACAATTTAAAACAATTTCTTTTTTTTCCCTTGAGGAAGATTAGATGCTAAATTTATCAAGTTTAAATTACTCTCAAATAAGCAGGTGATTCCCAATAATGGAGTTATTTGTAAGCTCTGAATTATAGCATATGAGCAAAAGGACAATTATTTTTCTATCTAGTTCTTAAATTTAAGTAGGGAAATTTGTTTTTTTTTATTTCAATATGGTTTTAAAGTGCAAAAATAACCTTGGCAAATGTTATAGTGTTAACTATGCATAAGGATCAATAACTGAGGGAAATGGAATAATCTTTTACCATGAGCTGGAATCTTCTTCCTTGAAGGTAGATGACATAATGTCTAAAGTTAAGTTTAAAATATTACCTCTGAGGATTATATTCCCCATTTTCAAAGTAAGCTGCAGAAATATGACTCAGGATTTTTATAAGGTTTTATTTTATTTGGAAAGAAGGTTTTGTTTTCTAGAAGCTTATTCATCCAACCTGTTGTTTGTGTTATATCTGCATTAAGTTCATTGTCAAGTTAATCAAGAAATAGCTAGTCATTTCCCAGGGATTAATGAATAACAGGGAGGAGTGGATGGCTCAAGTATAGCCAAGGGCCATTAACATCTGCTGGCCATTAATTCCCAGAAAATACCCAGCATTGAAGTCATTATTGCTATTATGAACTGAAAATGGAAAAGAAATATAGGCATATGGATTTTTAAGAGCAATACATTTTTAATTGATATGTACAAGGCATTCATGGAGAACTTAGTTCTTGTACATTAGCCAATAACATTGCAGGTTTCGGCTCTTGTGGTTCCATTTGGATTATAATTAAGCAATAACAATTGTAGGCCTGGGCATTTCCTGTGGATTAATGAGTGGCTGGGTGGAGTTAATTGCCTAAAGTATAGTCTCAGGCCATTAACCTCAGTTGGTCACTAATCTCCAGGAATTTTTTTAACTAAAGTAATTTTCGGTGATAAGAAGAAAAATGGATTCAATTATTTTAATATTACTCCCAAGGCATTTTTTGATAAACAATAATGAGGAGATCAGAGGAGTCTTTCTGTATGTCCATATCAGTTTTCTTCTTTGATTACACTCAAGGGATGGAAACCACACCTATGATACAGAAAGCCTATTTGAGGAGGACATGCTCAAATGACATTGGTTTTCTTTCATTTAGCAAACTGTATATTATATGGGTGTGTATGTGTCTTGTTGAATCTGATCATTATTAAAAGAAGCTCTCTTCAGCTAATATGGTTGTCACATCTCTCATCTCAGAACCTGGAAGATGAGGCAAACTAAGCTTCTCTTTGGGGCTTGTTTGGGTCACACAGAGACTCTATTTAGATAAATTATATTGCTTTATTTTTTTCTTAAAAAATTGCCTTTGTTACTTTGTTATGAATTATTTGGTTATTTACATAAATGCAAAATATACATATGTATATACATCCCTATATATGTATACAGTGCTTTTGTTCTTTTTTTTTCCTCCCAAGGCAGGTTCTCACTGTATCCTCAAGCCCAGGCTAACCTGGAACTCATTCTGTAGTCCCAGGCTGGCCTCAAAGTCACTGCAATCCTCCTACCTCTGTCTCCTGAGTGGTGGCTCTTTTCTTTGGCTACAGAGTCTTCTTATTAGCTTCAAATTTGGAATTCTTCTGCTTTCACCTTCTAGTATAAGAATTACAATGCTGTTCCATCCCAACGGGCTGTGATGAATGTAATCTTCATAAAAATTTTGTGTCTTTCATAACTAGAGATCTAATCACATTCATAAATATTCCTAAATTCTACTTTAGATAAAGTCTAAAGTTAAATGCTAATATTCAGACTATAGAGGACAGTTGATTAATAGAAATCCAAGATTTCCACTTATATCTTATTTGGTAATGAAGGTAGTGCATAAAGAACCTAAAGGGCATAGTGCTACTGAAAACGATACAACTTACTGAATGCCAATGCACGGTTTGCTTGGTCCAAGACAGGAAGCACTACATTAATGAGATCTTGTCGAATTCTAATGGAAATACTTGACTTCAAAGAATTTAAAGGGCTCATGTGAAAATTGAACAATGGCTGAAAGCTATTTTATAAGTACCTTAAATATCAGTAATATGAAACTTTTTATAAGTGGTAACTTATACACTTATGAGACTTCACAAATTTTTTGACATTTACTGTGCCATATTATATGTTTGGAAATATAGAATATGCTTGCATTTTAGAAAAAAAAACTACTTGGCAACATGGCCATAATCTTTAAGTTATATTCTTTTACATATATTTCTTTATATCAAATGTTAATAAAATAAAATATGTGTCATAAGGTGCTTTCACTATTGGAGGGCATTAAGGAAAAGTGTATATATGTGTATACATGTACGTTCACTTGATATATTTTTAGAAAACATTGTCTAATGAAGAATTGCTTAATTTTCTATTTATTTTTCCATGCTAGCATTTGAACCTATGGCCTTATGTATGTATCCTAGGTAAGCCCTCTACTCAATTGACATAACTTCCAGCCCCTCCAGTGAATAATTAAACTGATTTTACACATGAAATATACTCTATTTATTATTGAGTTATTTAGATATTGACTTTTGTACTTAGGTTTTACAAGTATAGGTATGCCTAGCTTTTAAAGTTCTTGAACAGTATTATCTAAATGCATTTACCACCAGACATTCATTAATATAATTTAGATTAAACTAGGCATGGTGGCTCATGTTTTTAATCCCAGGATTTGGGAGGCAGATCTTAAGTGGATTGCTGTGAATTTGAGGCCACACTGAGACTACATAGTGAATTCCAGGTCAGTCTGGGGTAGACAGCGAGATCCTACCATGGAAAACTAAACAAAACAACAACAACAAAAGTTAACATTAGAAATCTAAAATTACTAAAATTTAGAGGAAGTGATAAGTGCCTCAAATTATGTAATTTTTCTTGGAACTAGATTTGTACAGTATTTTCTTTTTCCTTTATCATTTTTTAAATTTGTTTTATTATTAGAAAAAGAGAAAGAGAGAGAGAGAGAGTGGACATGCCAGGGCCTTCAGCCACTGCAAATGAACTGCAGACACACATTCCACATGTGCATCTGGCTTATGTGGATCGTGGGAATCAAACCTGGATCCTTTGGCTTTGCAGGCAAGCACCTTAACTGCTAAGCCCATCCCTCCAACCTTTTAATTTTTTTAAATTATTTATTTGCAAGCAAAAAGAGAGAGAAGAGAGGGGAGAGAGAGAGAGAGTGAGAGAGAATAGACATTTCAGGGACTATAGCTACTACAAATGAACTCAAGTTGCATGCACTATTTTGTGTATCTGGATTTATGTGGATACTGGGGAAACAAACCTGGGTTCTTTGGCTTTACAGACAAGCCCCTTAACAGCTGAGCCATTGCTCCAACTTCATAGTATTTGCTATAACTAATTATTACTATATGGAATAAATTGGTAGTTATCTCTATAATTCATTTCTTCATACTCACTGTTATATAATTTTAAAGAACTTTTAGCTCCTTTGTGCCAAATACAATTACTTGTTTTAGAAAATGACCACATGACCTCAGGAATTACATGACTTACAGTATTAAAGCAAAAGTCTTGTAGTCAAGATCTGCCCATCCCCCACACTTGATATCTCTACCCTGCATGTTTGTTTCACAGTTGGAATATAACATATGGGACATGTAGTCTCAGCTAAGGTGTGTGAGTTAAATTAGGATATCGTTCTTTAATTGCTCAGGGTTTATATTTTTGCAGATAAACACATAAGCCATATTGTTGGGTTTATATAGATCATCAAATTACAAACTGTCTCAATAGTAAATATCAGTTATTGTTCTGTCTTTACTGTAGAGAAAAAATATAAAATGTCTTTGCTTTGATCATCAAACTCTATACCTTATATTCTAGTCCATTTATTTTAAAAATTCTTTGTTGTATTTAAAAATAGAACAGGTTATCTGCTTTAGATATCAGATTTCAATGAAGATATAGTCGTCTGTGGAAACATTGCTCTTATCCTTGTATCTGATTCTCATTTATCTTAACTAATTTTATTAGTTTCCCAAATATTTGTTAGTATGATAGGGAGTGTTTTAAGATTTACTATGAAATGGAGACTTGGGTCAGGAAATTTATATAATCCAAATTGTAAGTGGTATTTAGAATGTAAGTAATTTTGAATGTTTTTATTTCTAGGGTGACAAGAGAAATAATTGTGAGAAAATCACAGAAGTGAGGTGTAAGTTTGCCAAAAGATGATGGATTCTAAGAAGTAGGGATCAAAGTACTTTCTATACCATTGTTTCACATTAAGAACATTCTAGATGGCAAAGCACTGAAAGACCCCATCATCCACTGCTCTATGTACTCTTTGGAGAAATGCCTTATGAAGATTAGTATTAAGCTAGAAAGTTCTACTCTAAGTATAGTGTTTTCAGTTTCAGTGAAGTGAGATCTTTTCATTTTGTAGGCAAAGTAAAATCACAGATTAAGTGATATGTTATATATGCAAGAAGACCTCTTGCCTTCAAGATGGGAAACCTCCTGAGGTATGCAATGTGTTAATTCTCCATAGATTCTATAAAGCTAGTAGGAATGAAGTAAAATAGGCTTAAGAATTAGAACAAATATTTATTGGTGCCTTTTCAAAATTAATTAATTTATTCATTTGTAAGGGGAGAGAGAGACTGAGAGAGAGAGAAAGAGAGAGAGAGAGAATGTGATTGCTTATTTCAGGGCTTCTAGCTACTTCAAACAAACTCCAGATACATGCACCATTTTGTGTATCCACATTGCATGGGTATCAAAGAATCAAACCTGGGTCTTTAGGCTTTGCAGGCAAGCACCTTATATGCTAAGTAATCTCTCCAGACCTTATTGTTACTTTTTTAAGAAAAAGATTATACACAAAATATTGTGTGTTCATAAAGATTTGGTTCTAGAAATACATGGAAATGGAAGCTAACTGATTTGAAAATCTCACAACAGCTAGCCCTAACATTCCCAACTTTGTGTTCTTTCTTTTGCTTATAATCATTCAGTTAATCTGATATAATTATAGATGAGAGTGCCTTAATTAGATGCTAGAATATCTTGCAACACTTTCATTTCAAAGATGTTTTTCTTACCTTTAGAGGAGACCATGGGAGTACAATAGCAGCTATGAAACAAGATCAGAAGTAAACAGGTTTAAACTGACTGAGAGGATAAGAAATTAGATCTCTTTCAAAAGAAAAATAATACTAACTTTCAGGTTATCTTTCTAATTTTTATTTAGAGGGTAATAGAGGGTCATGTAGTTTAATGGAGGAATTTGAATAAATTATTGAGGATTACAGAAACTGCTTTTATACCTTCTTCTTTTAATATTTTCTTTATCAATTTATTTGAGATAGATGGAAGAGAAAGACAGAGAGAGAGAAAGAGAGAGAGACAGAATATAGATGTACCAGGGCTTCTAGCTATTGCAAACAAACTCCAGATGCATGTGCCACCTTGTGTGTCTGACTTACTTGGGTACTAGAGAACCAAACTTGGCTCCTTAGGCTTCTCAGGCAAGTGCCTTAAGTGCTAAGCCATCATTCTAGCCCAATATGTTATTGTTAAAAATATGTAAGGGCTGTTTGTAGTCCATTATTAATTATGAGAAAAGGTTTTACAAGGAGACCCTTAATAATACTGAGCTTCACCATAATCCTAGAACCTCTTGGTTATTTTTTATATTGTATGACACCATCAAATTTATTCATAGAAAAAATTGTATATGTAACTAATATTGTATAGAGTCTATATTCAAAAATTCATTTTGAATTTTCTTCAAGACCAACTTTTAAAATGATTTTTGGAAGAATTTTGTCTAGTCAAATGTAATATAGTGGGGTGGAGAGATGTCTTAGCAGTTAAGGCACTTGCCTTCAAAGCCAGAGGACCCAGATTTCCTCAGAATCCACATAAGCCAGCTGCACATGGTGGCCATGCATCTGGAATTTGTTTACCATGGCTAGAGGCCCTGGCATTCCCATTTTCTCTTCCTCCCCCCCTCTCTTTCTAATAAATAAAGGTATAGGGGTGGACAGATGGCTTAGTGGTTAAGGCACTTGCCTTCAAAGCCTAAGGACCTATGTTTGACTTTCCAGAACCCATGTAATCCAGATGCACAAGGTTTAGTGTGGAGTATGTGTCTGGAGTTCATTTGCTACAGACCCTGGCCTGCCCAATCTCTCTTTATCTCACTCTAATAATAAATAAATAAAATCTAAAAGAAATTAAAAAAAATTAAAATATAATACAGTGCTAAGAAATAGAGACATGAAATGTTGGATGTAATTTTCTGGGTGCAATAGATCATGAAAAACTAGATAGAGAGGGCATGAGAATATCAAAGAGAAACTAATACGAAGGCTAATAAGAGAGAAGGATCAACAAGAGGATGCTGTTAAATTGCTATTCCATCTGGTTATTATGTATTTGTTAATTCACTATGTGCAAGCACTGTGCTGGGGACTAGTATTATAAAGGTAAGCTATATACTATTGCTATTATAACCAAGAATTATGCACAGACTAAGAAACATACATGCAGAGTAGATACAGAAGGAAAAAATATGACTATTTCTGTCCACTTGGAGACAGTTAGGAGAAGCTTAATTTTATAAGATATTGGGAGTTAGGACTAATTAACCATGATCAATGCGACAGTGATATGAAATGAGAATAGAAACAATGTCCCAAGTTTTAATAACTATGAGGTCAATATTACTGGAACAAAGAGGTCTTTAACATACTGGAAAAAAGCCAGGGAAGCGATGAATGTACAAGTTAGACGGGAAGGTACTTGTGATCATTCAAAGTAGTATGCCACAGAAATGAGCAAACTTTGTTTTACTTGGCTGAGAAACTTCATACATTACATTCATATACATTATACAGGACTTTCTGAAATTACTATTTGTGATGTTCTATACTTAAGACTCTGAGTTAACAATTACACAACAGGTCAGAAGCATATATAACTCATCCTGTATAGAATAATATGACTTTTTCTTCAGACTGAAAGAAATCTCAAAACTTAGCTTTACTGATATTTAAGAATCTCATAAGAACTATAATTTTTATATATATTTTATTTTTCTTTATGTTTGAGGGGGGGGGGAGGGAGAGAGAGAAAAATAGGTAGGGAGAGAGATTGAGAAAAAATGTGCCAGGCCTCCAGCCACTGCAAAAAAGCTCCAGATGCATGCACCCCCTTGTGCATCTGACTTATGTGGGTCCTGGGGTATCTAACCTGGGTGCTTCGGTTTTGCAGGCAAGTGCCTTAAACACTAAGCCATTTCTCCAGCCCAAGAATTGTGATTTTAAATCTGTAATGACTTAGATTTATTTTATTGGCTCTTATGATCCATTAAAAATGAATAATTTGATTATCTATGAATAAATATTTCTTAAGTATGACGAATTTGATGAATCAAAGATAAATACCCTCTACATAATTTCTGATTTGGCGAGCTTGAGGAAGAGACCCAAGAAGGATTTTTAACTACTTAAATGGCTCCATTTGTGGGAAAAGGCAATGAAGAACCCTGTAAGGGGCAGAGGCTCGGTCAGCAGTGTTCTCTTAGTAAGCATCCTGACAAGTTATTCACATATTTCATATTAATTCAGCCTCAACCTTGTCACCTGTGAAACTATAAGGACAGGAAGACAATTGAAAATGGGCTTGCAGTTGAAGGCAAGTCATTTAGGGTTGTTAATATATCAATCAATCAGTAAATAAATATCCATTTATGAAAATACATATAATTCTAAATGTCAAATCCACTTGTGGCATATAAATGGGAAATATCCCTTGTGCCAATGTGACCTTCTTTTGTTCCCTACACCCAGTGATTCTTTCATTAAACATTGAAACACTCTTCTATTTTCTTAATTTTTTTGAAAATTTAATGTGCTTGAGCCATATAGAGGGAGATGTCTTTTAACAAATGCTTAGCATATGAACACAGTAGCTCTTTGAGGAACATCTGATTAAAGGGGCAACAGGATCTACTCATTAGGTACAAGTGTCAAAGCAGGGCACTAACCTTCTCTATGGCTGATATCTGAGTGTGCAGAGGCAGATTCTTCCCAAAAAAGTACGAGAAGTTGAAGTTGAGGTCTGTTATGGTGTTTGCCATGAATTCAAGACTTTTAGAGATGAAGTATTAAAAATTGGCTCACTAGGTAACCACTGTCCAGGGACTACTATCACTACGTGGGGCAGAGTACTGCTCTGGTAAGAATTTGAGCACCTCCTTCTTCAGTTATACCATTATTTCTTGAAATGTACAATTTATTTTCTCAGACTTACCGTTAATTACCTAGTAACATTCCAATAAATTCTTTCTTTTTAAGATTTGTTTATTTGCGAGAAAGAAAGAGAGAGAGAGAGAGAGAGAGAGAGAGAGAGAGAGAGAGAGAATGCATGGGCATGCCAGGTCCTCTAGCCACTGCAAACAAACTTCAGATGTATGTGCCATTATGTGCATGTGGCTTATATGGGTACTGGGATATTGAACCTGAGTCCTTAGGCTTCACAGGCAAGAACCTTAACCACCAAGCCATATCTCCAGCCCCCTTTCTTTTTTTTTAATTCTTTGATGCAGTACTAGGGCTTGAACCAGGGCCTCCATGCATGCTAGAAAAGCAACCCATCACTAATCAGCTCTGCTTTTATTTTTAATTTTGAGGGAGAGTCTATAAATATCCATGGCTTACCTTAAATTCATTATAGCTCAGGTGGGCCTTGAACTTGTGATTGTCTGGCATCATTCTTTTGTATGCCTAAGATTATTGGCCTGAAATACCAGGCTTGGCTCATTCAGATAAATTATTGTCCACTGACCAGAGTATTTTTCCCTTTGTAACTCAAATTCTGATTGTACAGTTTGCTAGCATAATTTGAAATGCACTAGATGTAACTGACTTCTCTTAGAACATAAACTACTTTTGATCCTAGCTGAAGAAGCAACCAGAGCAGATGAATGGTTTGGAAAATCACTCCAACAATGTGGAGAATGGCCACAGGGAGTAAGGTTGGAGGGATGGGCATCATTAATAGGCTGTTGCAATTGTTAGGTGAGAGACATTGAGGACTGGAGTTCAGGCGATAGAATGTTCACAGGACACATTAGAATGGACAGCCGCTGGGAATTACATTGGAAGAAAGGAGCAAGTGAAAGAGTAAAAGAGTTCAAGGGAAGTCCCATGTGTCATCCTAGGGTGACTCAGACTAGAACAAAAATATCCTAGTGAGGAACCTGTGTTAATGTGAAAACACAGAATGAAATCACCATAAGAGTGGCATTCTGCAAGTCAGAAGAGGAGAGAGTTTTGTGAGCAGAGGAGGAATTCAAATTCTCACCCTACAGATGTTAAAAAGAGTTTAAGTTAGCCGTTAAGCACAGTGCTTGACATTTGCGTGGTTATAAGGATCCAAGAGCACTGTGGGGGAAATGATGGGAGAGTGGGAGAGGTCACCTGAATTTCAGAACACTGATTTGTAGATGACCAGCTTGATAAGAAAAAGAAAATAATAATAGCATATTAGAATGGGTGAGGAAAATCATGTTATCTGGAAAAAAAAAGAAAGCCACTTATTAGGGACTCAAAATACAGAAAAGTCAAGAGGAACAATATTATGATTTGAGACAAGTTGATATTGGAATCACTTTCTCATAAGTACAACTGGACTAACAGTAACAACATGCCAGGGTTTCTGTGAGTCACAAATGCAGGGCCACTACTCTTGGCCTCCTATTTTAGACTGCACTTTCTCAGTTCCCCTGCTCTATACTATCATAGTAACTGACATTGGTCATTTCTCTGGTTTCTTATTCACATCCTAATTTCTTGGATATAATGTAGTAGGTACTGTATTCACCATTGCATGACTGACTCTTGAATATCAAAGTTGTATGCAAGTTTATAACATGTTTCACAGTTTTTTGTAATTAAAAAAAGTTCCTAAGAATAATTAGGTTGAATGTAGTATATACCAATTTCTGCTCTAAAATGTTTTACAAAACCCATTTAATACATTAGTTTTTATTGGACTCACTTCTCCATTTTTATTTTCTTTTCTATAGAAGAAAAGTTTGCCAACATGAATATATATATATATATATATATATATATATATATATATATATATGTGTGTGTGTGTGTGTGTGTGTGTGTGTGTGTGTGTGTGTGTACATATATAATATATTTATTTCTGTGTTATGTGTGTTTAGTGTATGTGCATGCCCCATGCACAGGCATGAGGAGGCCAGAGTAGAAAGTGACATGCCCTTCTCTTTGCTCTTCTGCTTTGTTTTCTTTAGACTGAGTCATTCACTGAATCTGGAGTTGCTACTCTTTTGGTCAGAATGTCTGACCAGCAAGCCCCTGTGATTTTATGTCTGCATCACTCCCCCCCCCCCTTTAGGACTTGAGTAATGAGCATGCATGGCCATGAATGCCTGTTTGTGTGGATACTGAGGATTGAACTCAGGCCATCATGCTTGTGTGGCAAGTGCCCTTACCCACTAAGACATCTCACCCATCAATTATATATTCTGATAAGGATTTTAAAGTTTTGTTTTTCATGAGATAAAACATAAAAGTTATTTTTCATTTATTCTAACCTTAAGGGAAATAGCAATGGAGGGTTTTGGTATACAGATACATTACCATATTTAATTAGGACATGTCTTCTATTACTGAATTAAAGCATTAAACAGAATGGTTAATGCTGCAATAATCCCTTGATTCTCTCCCCCAAATAAACCAAATATTTCTGACACTTTACAGTCTTTATCACAGTAGAATCTGAGATTCATAAGACATATCAGAGCTTATATACTTTATAATTGCCTCCAGCTTCATGCTATTTAGGAAATGTTTATGTGCAATTTTTTCCAAACATGAAAGATAGTAAAAAAATAAAATTTTAAAGGAAAAAAGTATAGAAAGTGAAAATGGGAAACTAGCCCCTCTCTGCTGTACCTTAAATTCTGGCTCCCGCCTTGGAGATTCAAGATGTAAGGTCAATCTTAATAAAAGTCCCTGAGGCTATGAGGAGGCATATATTTAAATTCAAACCGTCATTCCATGTGATTGTGGCTATCTTCCATAAGACGAGTGTTTACTGGTCACCTTGCTGCTGCTCTCATCTGTCCTGTGATGACTCAGTCCTCCTCCAATCTCAGTACAAAGTAGGATATTGTAAGGCTCAGCCTCACCAGAACTTTAAATTTAACTGGGTTGTGATTATTCCATGTTGGAGATTTACATTCTTTCCTTATCAGAAACTCTCATCATATCCAGAAGGGCAAGTTTTTCACAGTGGTGGTATGACTGCAATTCAGCCCTTGTAGTTTGGAGCTAAACCGGATTCAAAGTTGCTGTATTGTCATCCTATTGACCCTTCAGGTTGTACTGAAAATCAATCCTCAAAATTAGTCTTAATAAACAGCCATAAACATTCCTTATAGAAAACTGAATAGATGATGTCTGTAACATTCCTGGTGATTTTAAGATTATACTTACTTCAGGATTATCTTTCTTTTCACTGTTGACACTTTAGCTCTCCATGTTTTATGATACTGTGAGCCCTCAGTGTCTCCCGCCCCATCTTCCTGAGTTACATACCCCATTTATATTAAGGTTCTTATTTTCACCTTCTTCATCTTCCTCTCTTATTTGTACCCAGCCTCATTTTCTTTTCTGTTTTCTCACTGTAAGGTTCTGAGGTTACCAAATTGTCTGTTGTTTAGGGCCACTCTTCCTTGAATGTTCACATTATTGCTGACCTATTGCTGCACTGTGGTCATGTGATTGCTTGAGTCTAGTCACTTACTGTCCTTACTTCCTACAGTATACATCTAGTTTTCTGTTTTCTTTCTGTTTACATACTTTTTGAATTAATTTAATAGGCATGCCATCTTTTCTGGGGTATTACACCCAACATATGCATCAGGCCTGATACAAGTTCATTCTTTCTAAGAATTGTTTTTGCTAGTTGATAAAGTAGACAAGTATAATAACTGTGAACTGGAAAATAACAAGCAGTGGCTCCCTTAACCTCACAAAATACCTATGGAGAGAGAGAGAGAGAGAGAGAGAGAGAGAGAGAGAGAGAGAGAGAGGAGGATGGGGGAGAGACAGAGGGAGAGAGAGAAAGAAAGAGAGAGAAAGAGAAAGAAAGACTTTCCAAGGGTCAGCAATGTGGGAACTAATAGAGCTAAAGAGAGAATTATACAATATATGGGCTTTCTAGAACACCAGTGATAGGAACCAGAGCCTTGACTGTACTGAAATCCTTGCTGAATTTTATCTTTGCTGCTTTCTCACTTCATTAATGTGTTTTGCTGTTGGTATTAATGAGATAATAATTGTATAGTATTGTAAAATATTGGAGAAGGATCTGAAATAGTTGCACAGTGGTGATATGTATGTTTAAGATATCGCTGTGGCTCAAAAAGGAGGGTATTTGATCCCACCTAATCATATTCTAAGAGTTTTGAGTGGAAAGAGCCCCGGGAAAAGACAAAGGCCCTCATACCATTCCAGGCTCTAAGAGTAGTATGTGGAAGAAATGAAGGCCAATAGGAGAATGGATGTAAACATTTAGGAAAAAACAGTGGCTTACTGTGATGAGAATACATGAGATGTGACAAAGGAAGGTGTAAAATGTAGTCTACTTAATCCCAAAAATGCTTTGAAGCAATACCAAGTTACTTTTCTTTATTTTTCCCATCAGATGAAGGAAACACTCGGGTTTTTCCTCTCTCTCTTTCTCTCTCCTTCTGTGTGTGCATGTGCATGTATTAAAACATTTGTATATGTAGGAGTATGGGAGTATGTGCATGTGCATGTGTGTGTGTGAAGGTAAGATGTTGATAATAGGTAGTTTCCTTGATCTCTTTTCATCTTTTTTTTTTTTTTCAAGATAGGGTCTCACTCTAGTCCAGGCTGACCTGGAATTCACTATGTTGTCTCATGGTGGCCTTGAACTCACAGTGATCCTCCTACTTTTGCCTCCTGAGTGCTAGGATTAAAGGCATGTGCTACCACACCCAGCTTCCATCTTATTTTTTGAGACAAAATATTACTGACTATCTGGAGCTCCCTGATTCAGCAACATTGTCTTGACAGCAAGTTCCAGGGAACTTCTGCCACTGCCTCCCCAGTGGTGGGATTATAGGCGGGCTGCCACAGGGTACACATCACCATTCTCACCTTTTTTCACATGGGTTCTAAAGATGGGCCTCAAGTCCTCATGCTTGCCTGACAACGACATTTTACTGACTGAGCCACTTTTTAAAGTTATATAAGTTTCATTTGCTAATTTTTTTTCTTTCTCTCACTCCTTTTTTTTTTTAATTTTAGTTATTTATTTTACTTTTCTCTGGAACACCAGGAAATAAGAGATAAGAGGGTGATGAAAAATCAAAATGGCAACAAAATAAGTTAGTTTCTTTACAAAAGTCGATTCAATTAATGATACTTTCTGATTATCTTATCTATTTAGCTTGTAGTGACTATGGTATAAATAGATCAATATCACTAAGATGGGAGAAAATAGCAGGGCTGTGGATAATGCAAAAAATGCATGTAATTCTGTTATCTGTGAGCAACTCCTGCTTTGACTTTAGGGCACATTAAACTTGCAGTTTCCATTCTGTTCTTTACCTGTAATTGGTTAAGTGAAATCAGGGTTTTACAGAAGTTTTTGAGTGACACACTGAGTTACAGCTGGGATTTTGAACACTGAGTGTTTATAGTTAGTACAATTGTTTTTTCTTTGCTCTTTCTCTCTCTCTCTGTGTGTGTGTGTGTGTGTGTGTAATGCAGTGCATGTGGTGTGTGCATGTGTCTGTTACTGGCAGTCCCCGTAGGCTTGCCTGCAGTGGGTGCGTCTTGTCAGCAATGGTAGGAGCGGAACTTCACGTGTCTTATTCTCACCTTTTCACCTCTTCTCTTTCCTTTTTTTGAACCTAAGCCTCATTTTACTGTTTCAGGAACTGGAGAGACTACATTAATTTTAGGGTATCTGCTCTCCTGTGGGGGCCTGGGCTTACAGGTGTATGTGGCCAAGCCCAAGCTGTTTTACATGGCTGAACTGCAGCAGTCACAGGCTAGCTCAGGCTCTCATCTGGCATAGGAAGTGAATTTAATTGCTGAGCCATCTCTGAAGCCCTTTTGTTTGCTTTGCAGCATAGACACAGAGGAACTATGTGCAAGCACTGTCATGCAGTTAGATCCCATGCACATGGACAGAACCCACCATGTGACTAGTGGAGAGGTCAACAACCAGAATATTAATTTCTTTCCAGAAACAACTAAGTTGTTTAAGGAACATGATGACTGACCTAGATTCTGAACTTCTGAAATTAATAGCAGGCATGAAAAGTCCTATGGATGGCTATTGAAGATGCTTAAGAAGAGGAGATGAGGACTTGTAGGAGGCTGTATCAGACAGCTTCAGGTTCACTGAGATGAACTTCCAGATCAGGTACAGTTATGGAGGAAGGGATATTTATTGAAGCCTACAGATCCAGGGGAAGTTCCATAACGGCAGAAGAAGCTTGCCTGCCTTCACAGGCTCAAGCAGAGAGAGAGAAGTACAAGCCTAAAGGTCAAAAGCCACAGCACACTTCAGGAACCCCAGCTAGGCACACTTTGCATATCTTTAGATTGAAATCTGAAACCCACCACCACACCTTAAGATCCACACAATGGCACTGGCTTCAGCCAGGTGGCTGCAGATGCAAACTATAAACAAACAACTGAATATATTGGGGGCCATCTATTCTATTCAAACCACCGCATCCCGCCCCTGGCCCCCAATAGATTTATAACCCTCACACATTGTAAATTGTACTCAGTTCAATTTCAGAGGTCCCCACAGTCTTGACCAATTTAAGATATTAAGACCTGTAAAATCAAACAAGTTAAGCACTTCTAACATATAAAGGCACAGCGAAAACATTTTTAACTAGTATAAGGCATAGCAAGGAGAGACTAAAACAATGCAAACTCAACCACCATCAAACAAACATCAAACTTCTGCAGTTCAAGTTCAATATAACCAGAGGCTAACAGTCTCCAGGCTTTCCAATTCTGCCCCTCCAGCTGGGCAGAATAGCCAGGGAACACTTCCATCCCAGGCCAGTAGTGCGCTCTATGGTAGCCCTTGCATAGTCCTGGTACATCTAAAACATCTTGAGGCCTTCATGCAAACCACGGTCCATCTTCCAAAGGCTCTTTCAGCCTATCAGGACATCATGCCTGCCTCATGCCACATCTCAGCAGCAGCTCCTGGAAGCATGTGCAATTCATGACCACTCCTCACATTTTTCATGCTTCTGAAACCAATACCAGGTGTGCAGGACACAGCCATATTCTTAATTCAGGGACAAAACAAATCATAGCCTTGAAAAGCAGGTTCCTTCTGCCGTCAACTCTTTCCAAAAGTGTTTGCATTTCTATGATAGTCTTTCCTCAGGCATCCTTTCCATGGTAAAGCAATTGGACCATCTTCCTTATGATTGCTAATATGTTTGACAATACCAGATTCAGTAACCAAAACCAGTCTCAGTGCCTGTAATTTTAACTTGCTTGAGGTTTTCCAGCTTAAAATCTTAAATCTCTCAGTCCAATATCTTTAGCCAAGCACATGAGTCCATTACAAATTTGACCTTGATCAAACTCTCTGGGCCTGGGCAGCAGGATGCAGCCAGCCCTTATGCCAGTAGCCCAGTTCCAACAAAGTCCTCTGCAGTCTTTCCTTCCCCTTAGAAAGCTCATAAGCCAAGCCTCGAAGTTCAATATTGTCTACACTTAGAATTCTCAAACTCTCATCATAATAGTCCATAACACTTGGCTTACCACTCCAGAAGACATCTTCAGTTGCAAGCACCAAATCCATGCCTATTCCTCCAAAACAAAGGTTCCAAAAAATCAACATCCACATAGTCAGGTTCATCTCAGCCCACTCCTCAGTACCAAGCTCTGTAGCAGACAGCTTCAGGTTCACTGAGATGAACTTCCAGACCAGGTACAGTTATGGAGGAAGGGATATTTATTGAAGCCTACAGATCCAGGGGAAGATCCATAAATGGCAGAAGAAGCTGGCCTGCCTTCACAGGACAAAGCAGAGAGAGAGAGAGAGAGAGAGAAGCAGAAGCCAAAAGCCACAGCACACTTCAGGAACTCCTGCTAGGCACACTTTGCATATCTTTAGATTGAAATCTGAAACCCACCACCACACCTTAAGATCCACCCAGTGACATTGCCTCCAGCCAGGTGGCTAAAGATGCAAACTACAAACAAATAAAAAACTGAATATATTGGGGACCATCTATTCAAACCACCACAGAGGCTATATCTATCTATTGTTACCATCTTTAACAGAGCGACTGTCACTACTAGAAGTAGATCCTCAAGATTTTGCCTGTTGTGTTCCGTTTAGAAGGAGGGAATGAAGAGGGTCATCAAACCTTCACCTGAGATCTTAGCCACTACCTTCTGTATCTTCCTGCCAGTTGTGTGCAATTGTGCCCCAGCTGCAGATGGGCTTGGTCCCAGGAGGTATTGGAGTCTATACATGACAAAGGTTGACTGGAGGAGTCCATTTATTCAGCTATGGGAAGTTGTCATCTATGCTAGCTTGAGACATTGATGGTGATGCCAAGGCTTTTGGATCATCGTCTATGCTGCTAAAAGTAAGCACAAAAATCTCATTGGTTAACCAAGTTGGACTTTGTTGGATTTGTTATCTAGGTTTGTTGGTGGTACCCTATCTGGTATGAGCAGAAGTATGTTTACATTTTCACAGGGAAATTCCATGAAACAAAACCCAAACAAAGATGATATATTCAGATGGCAAAGGAAGAAAACACTCAGTACCTGAACCTTAATTATCTTTCGGTGGAGAATTGTGTATGGAGCCTTAAACTATTTTAACCAAGAACTTGACTTAATAGGTAATCGTACATAAGAAATGTAAAGGAGGATCTTTAGCTCTCATGAAGTTAATTCTTTTTAAATTTTAATATGAGGGCAATAGTTCAAAGAATCTTTAGACACAAAGAAATAGTATAACAAGAAGTTCAGAGTAGAGTACACCTGACAGAAATGGCTTTACTTATAAAGCACAATCAACAATCCTTATGAATCCTGAAGCTCTTTTCTTAATTGTCTTTGTTATTTCCTTCTTTCAAAATTATAAGCATTGAGAACATCTTGTCAGTCATCTGTTCCAGTTAATTTCACAGGAAGAAGAGAATAGGCGCTCAGCAGCTGGTATGACCTTTGCTCTGAGAATATTGTGGGTTAAGTAACCATTCTGTGGGGATCTGTCTTCTTGTTTCAAGCTCACTGAGAGCAGGATACAGACTGGTCTCTGGCTCCTTTGCTCTGTTGGTTGATGTGGTGGAAGCTATAGTGGCAAGAATAATAGGCTGGGAAACATTTATTCCAGTGCAGTAAAGAGACATAGTTTAATATTCTATTTCCTTGTAGACATATGTGTCCTTCTTTTAAAAATTTGCAACCAAATTTTATATGAAAATTATTTAAGTTTGTTGATATACAAATTAAATTGAGATTTTTTTCCTTTGGTTTTTCAAGGTAGGGTTTCACTCTATCCCAGGCTGACCTGGAGTTCACTATGTAGTCTCAGGGTGGCCTGGAACTCATGGTGATCCTCCTACCTCTGCCTCCTGAGTGCTGGGATTAAAGGTGTACACCACCACGCCCAGCTGACATTGAGAATTTTAAAGTAATTCTTGAATGATATCCAAGTAGTGGAATATGTGACTGATTTCTATGCCACACTTCCTCCTCCTCACTAGCAGAAGTACTTTATTTCCAAAGAAAACTTGGTTGTGAATATACTTACTCAATCTTATCCCACTGAGTCAGAAGCTACTTGGAATTATTTTTTCATGGTATGATCCCTAGCCTAGGCTGAGACCCTACTTACTACTTACTTTTGTAGTTCCAGGGTGGCCTCAAACTCTCAGTGATCTTCCTACCTCTGCCTCCTAAGTGCTGAGATTAAAGGTGAGTGTCACTATACCTAGCTGCTCCTTGGAATATTTTTAAACTTTTTATACTTAGCTAGTTTTCAGCCATTTCCAGGAGCAACACTTCTATTTCAACAACATGTTTCTTAATTGAAAGCCTGGAGTGGTCAGAGTCAATTAGTTTGACACTGACTCTGTTCTATACAGTCATAGCACTGTGGCTACAGTTATGTGTCAATCTCCATTGTGTGTGAGGAAATTGTGAGGAAACTAACTTCAGTCTGCATTTTGTGTATACAAGCTTGAGCTGTTGTGATGACCGGAGTAGCTATCCAAGTATGTAAGTAATTTTCAGAGCTTGCGTATTTTAAACATATACTATCTCATCCTGGAAGTTTGAACGATAATGATACTTTTCCATCTTTCTTTAAGTGTTTCATGGCTCTGTACAATTTACAGTCATTGTGGGAGTATCATCTTCTGGAGACATCGCTGTGAATAGTTTCTTTCCTAGCATAGTACTAAAGTAACTTTTCAAGAGATGAGAAGGAAATGGCTATTTACCGAACTCCTGTGAGGTGACAGGCATGGCTGCCTTTAGTCTTTCTTCAGCTTTGCAAACTGTTCTTCTATTTTTGAGTTGAAAAATTGAAGACTCAGAGGTTTAAATTTATGATGGGTCCCATCCTTGATGCAAGAGGACATGGAATTTTTTTTAACAGCCAGGTATTTCTTCTGGAATTTCTCTTGGGCATGTACAGAAAAGATTCTTCCCAGAATCTTCCCATTCTTAGATGAAATATGATTATTCTTTACATGTGTTTTTGGTATTATAGATTGTAGTCTGTATGGTATGGCATTAACACACAATGGTCTTATCCAATAATGAACATTTTGTAGTTTTGGAAGACTTATACACCAGTGCATTAAATTCTGCTTTTAAAATGTATATGTGGCTGTGTATGACATAACTTAGACATCTGTGACTGAATATATGACATGTATTAAGTAATTTGTGTTTTGCATATATAATGTGTAGCTCTAACCAATATATGTATCCAAATCTCACATATATAAGTGATAAATAATACATCTATAAATTATATATATGCATGCATATGAATATGTATGTTGTATGTACAACCACAATTCACAATTAGCCAAAACTGGGAGCACATTTTTAATGTGACTTTGAATCAGCATACTAAATTTTGCACCAAAATACACAGTATTTAGAGGTTTAAAAATTGAGACAACAATTTTGTTTATGTTAGTTCAAAAACAGTTTCAAGAGACTTAGCTTCCACTATCGATTGCTTCCAGCAAGGAGCACATTGTTATTAGGTGCTAACTGCCTAATCATAAGATCGGTAGTATGAAGTCCTTTCTTTTTAATAACCTCCAAGCAAACAAATTAATAATCAAGTAACACAACAAACAAGTAACAGCACAGCATTGAGATACTCAAGGCATCATCCATAAATTCACAGTGTGTCAACGGTGCCAGTAGCACATGACTCACTTGCTTCTGTGTGGTGTCTCCTTCTTACTGGCATGAACAATGGCATGACACAGTGGATTTCATGGACATGGCTTGTGTTTGCATACTTCATGACAAACATGCATGCTGTAATGAGGTCCTATGTTTCACTATTACTAGTTGAGGTAAGAATCATAAAGGGCTTTTGGTTCTTATTTCAACGCTCATGGGGAATATTATCCCATTGTCATTAAAGGGTTTTCATTTTCTTTAAGTAAAACCCAAATGATTCACAGTGGCCTAGAAAAACCTGCAGGATGTTGCACTTTCTTAACTTTCTTTTCTATTGCTGCTCTTTGCCATGAGGCACTGTCCTCCTTAAAGTCCCTTCAGTGTGTCAAGCTTTACGCACACTGTTCCTTACCAGTAAAGTATACTTTGTCATACACATATGTTAATAAATACTAATACCACAATAAGAGGAATCTTTGCTTGACATAGATTTTAACGAAGTGTCACACTTTATTGAATAGATGAAACATTATTTTTCCTAAGGTGTTAGAAGGCATTTTCAATGCGTTATCTTCCTTTGAGGCTGTGTAGCTGCCTAGAGGCTTAGTTGAAAAGAAATTCTTCACCCAAGTAAAAATTAATTCCAACAGTGGTAACATGTGAAAATATAATCATAAAATTATTTAATTGAGGTCTCAAAATATGCAGAATTTCTGTCAGAAGTACATTTCTTCACTTCTAATCATGATTTAAAAATAGAATTATTATGAATGCAGGGATGTCATTCTATGAGCATAGCACTGGCACTTGAGATGTTCTTGTTCTGACCAGGACTTAGGTAAGCCCATGTGAAAATGATAGCCACCTTCAAAAGAATCTGTATGCATGCCTCCTGTTTCTATTCCAGTGTACAGTTCACATATTTTTTTTATAGAAAATAAGTCCTGCGGAAATTTCAGATGTATTTTATAGTATAAACACATCACCTTCATGGGAAAAACAAATCCCATAAGAGACAGCAAGACCAGGCAGAATTGTAGAGATGGTGAGTGGACATTCTGGCTCACGCTCAGGGTCAAACTCTTACAGATGCAATCCTGCACATGCTGATATGGACAGTTCCTGGCAAGTTTGGTGATCGCCAAACTAGAAGTATTGACATAAGTTTCAAGATAAGAGAGATTGAGGAATTTCATGAATTTTTGCTGCTAGTACTATAAGTAGTCTATGTTCTGTTCTCTTGCTTTAGGAATGGTGATGTACCTTGGTGGCAGAGCTCTTATCTAGCACGTGCAAGACTCTGAGTTCAATCTCGAGTTCTGAAAAAAAAAAAAAAGTCTTTTTCTTAAATACCACCTTCAGAACTGGAGAGATAGCTTAATAATTAAGGCACTTGCCAGCAAAGCCAATGGACCCAGCTTTGATTCACTAGTACCCACGTAAAGCCCGATGAATATAGTGTTGCATGCCTCTGGAGTTCATTTGCAGTGGCTAAGAGGCCCTGGTGTACCCATTCTCTCTGTCTCTGTCTCTCTCTCTCCCTCTCCTTCTCCCTTTCTGCATCTGCCTCCCTCTCTCCAATAAATAAATTATTTTAAAAAATTGCACCTGAGCTGGAGAGATGGCTTGGTGGTTAAGGCATTTGCCTGCAAAGCTAAAGGACCTCAGTTTGATTCCCCAGGACCCACATAAGCTAGATGCACAAGGTGGTGCATTGGTCTGGAGTTTGTTTGCAGTGGCTGTTGGCCCTGGCTCACCCATTCTGTCTCTCTCTGCCTCTCTCTCTCTCTCACTCTCTCTCTCTAAAATAATAATAATAATAATAATAATAATAATAATAATAATAAACATTGCGCATGCAGAGTTCCTCTTGGCAAGAGAAGGGCTGCTTTCATATTTCATGAGTTATGGGGAAAGAACACATGTTCTGTTCACAGCCTGGATAGCCAAGAAAGGAAGAGGTTGTTCTAGAGATTGACAAGGGATTGTTGGAAGTTTTAAGGAAGGTCTCAGAAGAGAAAATAAGTCTACCCATACAACAGGAAGGTGGAGATTGAGTCAAAAAGATTATGAGAGGAATGACTGAGAAACTCTTTCCCAGTGATACATCAGAAAACATCAAGATTGTATGAAGAATTGCAAAAGTTAAACCTCAGCACACCCAAATGGCTAGTCAACAAATGAGTTGATCAAACAGTTCTCAAGAGAAGAAACAAAAATGGGCAACAAACATTTTTAAAAGTGCTCAACATCTCTATTCATCAGAGAAATGGAAATTAATATGTCTTTCAGAATCCATCTACTCACAGTCAGAATGACTTTCATCAAGAAAAGTAATTTCACAAATGATGGCAAGGATATAGGGAAAGAGAAATCTGTACCCACCATTGGTGGGGGTGTGAACACAAATGCAGACTCAATTAAAATCATCATGGAGACTTCTCAATTCCCTAGAAATAGAACTACTAGATGGCCTAGCTATGCCACTTGTGGGTATGTAACCCACGTACTCTATATCCTACCACAGAGGTTCTTACACATCATGTCTATAGCTACTCTTTTCACAATAATGTGAAAACAGTACCATCCTTACTATTTATTAACAGATGACTGGACAACGAAATTGTGATACATATACACAATGGGACTTTATTATGCTGTATATAGAAATGAAACATTTAGGAAAACATATGGTTTTGGAAAACATTTCATTAAGCAAGGTAACCCAGACTTAGAAAGATGAATACCCTATGTTCTCTCTTACTCTTTGCTCTGAGCTTCTAAATGTTAAGTATGTATATCTAGGCGGGAATAACTATGAGTAAAGGACAGGAAACTAGAAAGGGGAACATGAGACTGGAAAAAAACAGACTATAAAGGGGGGGTATTGAAGAATACAAAACACATATCAAAGTGGGAGGTTACATTCTGAGCATAAAATGGTACAGTGGGGAAAGGAGCAGGGAGGTGAGGTGGCCATGGGAATGAATCAAAATATGTTTGTGAAAATGTCATAAGGACACCTGCTATGTTGCATGCTAGTTTTAAAAAAAAGCAAAATGGAGCTAAAAAGAATGAGTGAGGGATTTTACCAGTCAAGATGCTTCATACATACATTATTTACTATAATGACAAAGTCTTCCTGGTTCTAAAGTTCAATAGGGTCAGCTACACAAACAGCTCTGAGGGCAGGTGCCACTTTGAGTAATGGACTGAGGCAGCGCCAATGGAACCAAGTTACCATACAGCCTAAGAAAAACACATTGATGCTGGAATTAAGTTTGGAATAGAGAATGTAGTAGACTGTGGTGACTCCCAGCCAGAGCTGGAGAGAGGAGGCTGTGTCTCCATCCTTACAATGGATCTTTGGTTGCTTTGGGAGGATGCATGTGTTCTTGATGTATTTCACATGAAAATATGCTACTTTTCTCTGAAAAACTGGTGACCTAATGCTTTGGAAGTCTTGTGGTATCACTAATGATGAAGACAATGGTCTAAAGAAAAATCTAAGGATAGAGTATGTGGAATACCCAGGCTCCATTTGATAGGGTATTTGAAGACTTAAGAATAGTAGGGACATGGAATTTTCAGAGACATAAGAACCTGTGGTATTTAGGAGTAGAAACAATTCCCTAGCTTTGTGTTGGATCCCCATCTCCCTTCTTTCCTGATTTTGCATGTGGTCATATGTTTTACACGAGTTGGTTCTAACCATTTACTATTATGCATTTACACTTTCATTCCACATGTATTCGTAACTTTTTAACCTGTGCATGTTTGTGAAACACTCAAAGCCTGTTTTAAGATTGGCTTCCACTCTTGCCTTCAGTATCTCCTACATTCAAGCACACAAGGCAGAGATCCTAGTTATAGCAATTTATTTTTGTGAGTGGTGCTCCTGGTATGCCTACTGTAAATGACTAAAAGCAGTTTACTACTGGAAAACATGACCTGTATGAACTAAATAATTAATTGTATGTTTTTAGATGTCAATTTTTCCCTACTGGATCTATTTAGTTACATTAGACTTTCTGGACATAGGGCACATTTAATTGTGTTTGGGCCAAATTTTTCTGGCCCGTAAAATATTGCAAAATAATGAAGTGGGATGAATTGACCAGAACTTAAGTAAATTTGTTGACTCTTCATTTTCCTTGTGCAAATTACTAGCATTGGCTGATACTTTGTAATGCAGAATCTTCTTGTAAGACACAATGAGTGACATATCCCAGTCTTCCTGAAATGAATGCTAAAAATAAGCAGATAAACACCTGAGCAAATCCCAGTTTTTCCTTTTAATGGATTTCAAGAGAGATGCCAGATAATCATTATCTGTTTCCTTTCCTCAAAACTGAGCTCTCATATTGATCAACCAAGTGACAAGCAATCTGGCCTGTCCATATGACCATATTGTTTCCATCCTCTAATTAGCCCATTCCTCCCTGTGCATGATGAAGAAACAGATGCATCATGTTCCAAATCACCTTCATCTTGCCTTTGTACAAAAATAAATAAATAATAAATAATACCGAGCATTTAATTGTCCCATTTGAACTTGGGCCATTTGAAAGCAATAATGTGGAAACATTCAAGAATGGAATGCATCTTTTTAAAACATGTTTTGTTTTCATTTAATAGTCTCTAGAGAATATGGATTTGAATGATAGGAATTCAGTTGGTAATGATTACTTGTTATAGAGACTGAAAACTAGTTGGGCCATTGAGTGGCATGTGAATAAATGGAGATAAATTCAAAGTGTTTGTGGTCCTGAGGGTGCCCTACACCTTACCCTCATGCCTGCTTCCCGTCAGATTATTTGTCATGGTTTCCCTTGCATTCTTTGTCTGATTACACTGGAGGTGTAATTTTGCAAAGCTATGGACATGGCAAAAGGAAAGGGACAAAACAAGCGCCAGAGAGGAGCTAATGAGAGCCAATCAAACTGCCTGGCAGAAACAATCTTCCTCTTTCGGTTTTTGCCTTCCTCAGACATTTCCAGTATTCTGTCAATTTCATTGTGTCTCTGATTTCCAGACACTAACCATGTTATAATGACTGTGAACTACGGTTTATTGCATACTACCACTTGACACACTGCTTTACCTAGAGCATGTAATTTTATTTTTACAACCATACTCTTATGGTGGTATCATACTATACCATTTTGTAGATGAGGAAGTCAGGGGGGTTAAGGCATTAAAATATACATATTTAAAAATCAGTGTGCCAAATATGCTATCAGGAGATTTCACAAATAGAAGCAGAAAAATATTTAAATAGGGTCCTCACAAGTGAATATAGACCTCAAAGGTCTTAAGTTATGCTTCATGAGGAAGCAAGAGTCACTGTGTTTCACCAATCAAATTATAAAAAACGGTTTATGATTCAATCACTTGTATTTCATTGCTGTATAATTGTACAGACATACTTGACTTATTACAATGTTTACCAAATCTACATCATTTTAAATTTTTTCAAAATATGAACATAAGGTATATGATGGTTACATCTTATGCTGTTATGAAATATTTATATTTTCATTATAGTATTAGCACTAGATAATTTTTCATAGGTACTACCTGGATAATTAAAAAAAATGTACTGGGGATTGAATTTAGGAATATATAAATTCCAAAATGAGCCCTTGGCCAATGAATTATATCTCTAGGACTTTTATGTATTTTGTTTTTGATACTATCTCAGTAGTGAAAATGTTCCCTTAACATTCTTGGATTTAGGATTATAGGTTTGTGCCACAAGGCCCAACTTCCCATATAATTTTATAAGAATGTTTTTAGGTACTCTGGAAGAAAATGCTGAATAAATGAAAGATGCAATTTTAGTAAGCTACAGTTTCATCTATATGTCAAAATTAATAATTATTTTATTTATAATTCACATTAATTTTAAAATTTAATTTAAATTTATTTTCCTAATATTGAAATTGAATTTATTTGTAGTATACCACGTGTTGTGTCACTATATTGTGTACATTATGCAATTTTTAAATTATTTATTTATTTATTTATTTATTTGTGTGAGAGAAAGATGCACATAGAGACATAGAGAAGAATGGATGCACCAAGGCCTCCGGCCACTGCAAATGAACTACAGAAGCATGTGTTACCTTGTGCATCTGGCTTATGTGGGTAGTGGGAAATTGGTCCTTAGAACTTTCAGGCAAGCACCTTAACTACTAATCCATCTCTCCAGGCCCAATATGCAGTTTTTAAATTAAGACAAATATATCTATTTTTATAAGCATTTATTATTTATTCATGATGAACACAGAATTCTTTTTTCTTTTATTGACAACTTCCATAGTTATAGACAATAAGCCATGATAAGTCACTTCCCCCTCACTTTTCTCTTCACAACTACACTCTTCATCATATCCCCTTCCCTGTCAATCAGTTTCTCTTTTATTTTGATGTCATCATCTTTTCCTCCTGTTACACTGTTCTTGTGTAGGTAGCACTTGACAATGCAAGTTCATGGATATCCAGGCCATTTTGTGCCTGGAAGAGTGCATTGTAAGGAGTCCTATCCTTCCTTTGGCTCAACTCAGAGGTTTAGGTTCTCCTGGTTCTACCTCCCATGGTGGGTACGATTACAGGCACATGTCTCACTTTGCTTCTTGCTCTATGTGGTCGCTGAGGATCAAACTCTGATCAGCATATTTTGTAAGCAACCTCCTTTAACCACTGAGCCATCTCCCCAGATCTCCTTTTTACCAAAATTGAGTTATCGTATTTCTCTAGAACCATTGCCCAAGACTCATGTTGTAAAACAAATTTTCACTTTGTCAAAATGCATTTAGGGATCTATTAATAAATTGCTGCCGTGTCTTTTGAAAATGGCAAGTGTAGACTCCTGGCTTCAGGAGCCAGCTTTAACAAAACAGACCAAGTACAACATTGTCATTTTCTGTCTCTTTGCAGAGATGACCAAGAAAGGCAGTCAGAACATGTCACAGCTACTGAGTCTGTCAGGAAGATGAAACAATTTTAACCTCAGAAAAGTTATTACCATATTCAAAACTGGATGATTAATAACAACAACAGCCATAAAAGCAGGATAAGCATGAGTGCTACTTGAGTTGTCAGCCTCTGTTTTTCCCCCTCCATATTTCATTGAGACTGCATACACTTTACTCTCTATTCAACTTACTTTTAAATGAACCTCTTGTTTATTTTATCCCAGACTAATGTTAATTAAGTAACAAGATCTTGAAACAGATTGTTTGGAGGTTAGGAATCGTGTTATTTTAATAAAATGTAAATGCACTGTCATATTTTAAAATATGCAATAACATGTTAAAGCTTACTGCCTTATTCTGCCTGCTAGCTTGCTCAATATTGTTCAAAGCATGAGCCATAGATTCATGTAAGTCTTTAATGAAATAAGGACAAGAATGAATGGTATCATTTACCAGTGTTTGTAGCAGTTTGACATTGCCTGTGAAAACTTTTGCCATAATCTAATCCTATTATGTATTTACGAAGTACTGCAGTGTGGCAGTTTGAAACCAGTGCCTTCCCTCCCTCCAGTGTAAGCAGGACTCTTGTTTCCACTTGTGCATGTTCAGTGTCTTAACATTTGTCTTTACTATAGCTAGCTAATGGTATTTTGACATGGAACCTTAAGACTTCTCTAATTAAATAGCAAGTAATAGTTCTATTTGTTTTAAGTAGGGTAAGAAGTTGGGAGGAAACAGTGAAAGGAAAAGAAAATGTGGAGTCCTGTAGATCCAGAGTCAAAAGAACTTGTCAACTTCCATCTATAATATAAAAAGTAAAAGGTGATGCATGTAGCACAGTGGTCAAGTATTCAACTAGCATGCACATAATAGAAAGACTATAAAATAATCTGTACTTCTTCCATCTGTATTATTTGGCTATGAGTGTATATTGGTTGGTAGGTTCTAGCTTATTGGTTGTTAAAGAGCACGGGTACTCTGGGCTTCTCATAACTAAATCAGAAGGGAATAAACCTGGTCGTTGTCCATGCTTGTCATTGGACCTGGAAGAGTAAGTACTTGGTACAGCAATGGGCTATCTTTACTTGGGTCCCATCAACATAATAAGCTGCCATAGGTTTATCTAAGGCAGTTATTCCAGCCATAAGCTGATACTGAACTAATGACATGTTTATTAATGGGTGAGTTTCAGGGAAAGGCTGGTAACTCTCAGTAGCTGGATGTGTTGTGAATAAAGAGTCTGCCTTTTTCCTTTTGAGAAATAAAAGGCTTAAGGCTCATGCATTGTAATCTGGTGTGGATAACAAATAGGGAAATAGATGTGGTATTTATTCACACAATATTTATAATATGTTTGGAGATCTACAACAAACAGACCCTAAACACATGCATCCACACACCATGACCTATGGTGACCTCAGGTGGTATTGCAGTCTGAATGTTTAATTGAATTTCAGAGACTATCAGGATCAGCATTGCTAGTTTTCTGAAGATTTTGAAAAATTCAGTTTGTTTTAAATTACACAGTATTAACAAGCAGAGCTGGAAAAAACTAGTATTCCATTCAGAGAGAAGGGCAAAGGGACTATATTAGAAACCAGAGAAAGGCTGTATGTGCTGAGAGGCAAAAGACTGATAGAAAAACAAGAAGAAGAAGATAAAATTTGTATCAGCAAGTAAAGCATTGAGAATCTAAATGCAGATGATTAAAAATACTTAAAATTAATACATTAATTTCAAGCTTCAGGCAATCTCTCCACAAACCTTAGATGATGCATTGATAGCATGAGGTTTACCAGCGTTACGGTCATCGTCAGAAAGCAGTAACCCAGAAAATGGGAGGACCTGAAAAAGTTCTTTGCTGGTGGGCATCCTATTGGGAACCAAAGCTGATTACTGTTTTACAATTGCAATTTCAGAATTACTATGGATAGCCAAGTTGGTCTAATGCTACAATTTAATTCAAAGTGTGGTAATGTTGTATATGTAGTACAGTATATCACTGGACAAACAGGCTGAAGAGGAATTTCATAATACTATGGAAGTATATCTCCATTTCTTTTGTACTTTTTCCATGTCCTTAATCCTCTGACTCCACAGGTTTTCAATGTAGAAATGTATAGTCCAAGATGGAAGCATCTTGGGGACAAACATTGCAGTACTTTTGACCCAAGACATAAAACATTTTGTACTGCAAATAAATAACAATATGATGCCATTGTAGTAATCAGAACACTTGGATCTTTTTTTTTTCATTATTATTTTTATTTTTATTTTTCATTTTTTTTTCTTTATTAGTCAGTTCTGTATTCAGCAAATACAGTCAGTTTGGTACCATTATTAGGCTCATCCGTGACCTACCCCCTCCCCTTGGCCCCTCCTCGTTGAGGTATACGGGTCATGCATTGTGGAGTTAGCCCACAGTTATGGCTAAGCTAAATGTCTCTGCATATCATGACCCAACATGTGACTCTGACATTCTTTCCGCCCCCTCTTCTGCAAAATTTCCCTGAGCCATGTTGGGTTCATTTTTGGTCTGCTTCAGTGATGAGGTGTTGGGGGGCTCTGAGGCTCTGGCTCTCTGATTTGGTAGGAGTTGATTTTTCTCTGTGTTGATCTCCTTCCCCCTTGTGCTGGTATCCGGTTCATCAGGAAAACAGCCCCCTTGCTTGTTTCTCCAATTTTTCTCAGTTTCAGCCGGGGCCCTTTTGAGGTATGATGGGGTGGCTCTCTCCTTAGGATCTACATCTATCTGAAAAAGAGAAGCAGATTCTCCAACGGAGAGTAAGTTAGCACCAGGACAAATGAGATAACCCTTACTTTTTTTTTTTAATAGAGAATTTAATATGTGTAGGCCCTCTTGTAGCCCACAATTGATGGTAGCTTGATATTGGAGAGTGGGTTTACGTTTGGATATGGTTGTGACTTGTTTCCCAGCTCCAGCTATGGGTCCCATACCAGTGAGGGGATCAGTTAGCCAAATTGAGAGCAGTTGGTTCCCCACCATGGCTGTGTGCCACCACTGCACTTGTGTGGGCATCACAACAAGTTATTTGCTGCTAAGTAGGTTAGACCATGCGTTGCTTCGACAGATATTGGTCAATTTCCCCCAGTCACCCATGTAGCACCTTCTGGCACTAGACGCGCTGACTGTCTGGGGACTGACTCTCTTCCAACTTCAAGCCATGCCATTCTAATTTGCATGTCAATCACATAAGATATCTTCAGCAGTAGGGTCTTACCACTAGCCTTTGGTGGGTCATCAAGTACTCTGACAGAAATCTGTCTGTCTTTTAGGAAACCTTGTAGGTCTCTCTGACCTTTATACATTGAAAATTTTGATTGTTGTTATATTTAGATTTTGAAAATCGTTTCCACAAACAATTACTTGATACAAAGATATCTGTTTCTGGGTTATATGGTCTCCCTGCTTTTGGTTTATTGTATTTTTTTTTTTTTGAGACAGCGCCTTGCCATGTACCTGGGGCTACTCACTAAGCCTATGTGGCTGGTCTCATCCTTATGACAGTCACCCCACCTCAGACTTCAGAATCCTGGCATTACTGATGTGAACCCTCATGCACTGTTAAACTGTTCAAGTTCTTTAATTTAATATTAAATACACCTAACAATTTGGAATTTTAAGATTTGATTGATCCCTATAGTGAAGTAGAGATTAGAACTGATCTACTGATATAGGGATAAAATATATGTTTTTTTCTTACAAAGAAATGATTTGTAATCATTGAACATTTCAAACATTGGCAGTATAGCAGAAAATTTACAAAGCAAATCTATCATTTTTTAAAAAATAATTAATTAATTTATTTATTTGAGAGTGACAGACAGAGAGAGAAAGGGAGAGGTTGGGGGGTCGTGAATGGGAACACCAGGGCCTCCAGCCACTGCAAACAAACTCCAGATGCATGCGCCCCCTTGTGCATCTGGCTAACGTGAGTCCTGGGGAATCGAGTCTCGAACCAGGGTCCTTAGGCTCCACAGGCAAGCGCTTAACTGCTAAGCCATCTCTCCAGCCCAAATATATCATTTTTAAATGGCCATATTAACTTCTAAATTACTTTGGATGTTTATTATTTCCTTTGAAACTGATAGTAATCTTGCCTAGGAAAAATAATTCAATGTCTCATGTAGGTAAGGTAGCACATATTACAAAGGACTGTAAAAATATCGGTGTTGAAATTGTGATGCTATTTTTTAGATTTCTACAATTGACTAATAGTTCTTTAGCCTTGGCATAAAACATATGTATTTAAAACATGGGACCTTCTAGTATGCTTTAGACACTTTCAGTGGATGCAGACTTTGGTGGCTTTGGGGTTTATTGCCCCTTTCACTTACAAATTGTTTTCTTTGTCTGCCAGACAGAGGAGACCAACAGCTCACTTTTATTGTATTACTTTTGAATGTGACATGGAATTTCACTTAGATCAAAAAAATTGTGGCAAATGAGGTTAGAAAAGAGAACATATGAGGAGAAACAGAGTGATAAAAGATGTATCTGAGTATTTGAGACATAGAGCCAGAGGGAAACAAATCAATGTGATATATGGTGAACAGCAAAACCAATTATTGAGTAAGCAGGGGACAAAGCCTCCAGGGGACCAAGAAAACAGAGTAGAGACAAGGATACTGGTAGGGTCACATGGTCATGGCTAAGACCCAGGGCTACAGGTGCTTGGCTTTGAACCCTGACTTTACTGTTTCTTGGTAATTTAGTTACTAAGTTTTTAAGGGGAGTCGTTTTGGTATGAAATTGACACATACCTATTGTCTGAGAAAAGAGTTTGTAGGTTTCAGAGTATAAAACTAGGGATTGTCGTGTTATTTTTCTCCTTTCTCATTAATTGAATAAATTGACGTTCAGGACTGTTGATGCTGGTTTACACTGAAGCTTATTCTTATTTGCCTTTGCCAGTAACTTTCAAATAAATAAAAAAAATGGAGGCTGGTGAGATGGCTCAGTGTTTAAAGCATTTGCCTGCAAAACCTAACACCCTGGGTTTGATTTCCTAGTACCTATGTAAAGCCGGATGCGCAAAGTGGTGCAGGCATCTGGAGTTCATTTGCGGTGGCTAGAGGCCCTGGCATGCCCATTCTCTCCCTCTCTCTCCCTTCCTCTCTCTCTTTCTCTCTGCCTGCAAATAAATAAACTTAAAACAACAACAACAACAACAAACAAGCTTAGAAGTTGTCAGGGCTCGGGCTGGAGAGATGGCTTAGCGGTTAAGCGCTTGCCTGTGAAGCCTAAGGACCCCGGTTCAGGGCTCGATTCCCCAGGACCCACGTTAGCCAGATGCACAAGGGGGCACACGCATCTGGAGTTCATTTGCAGTGGCTGGAAGCCCTGGCGTGCCCATTCTCTTTCTCTCTCTCTCTGCCTCTCTCTCTCTCTGTCACTCTCAAATAAATAAATAAAAATGAACAAAAAATAAAAAAAAAAAGAAGTTGTCGGGGCTTCCCCTTAGCAATTTTACTCATGCTTTTGGTTTCCCTCACAGTTCCAATGTTCTTGAAAGGAAAAGGATATAAGCAGTTATTTAGTTCAATTATTTCCTTTAAAATGAGGAACGTGCCAAGATAAGTTATAAATGCCGGGTTATTTAGTAAAGCATCTTATTCCTAGCCTCCCTTTACTTATTCTTCGGCTGTACAATCCTATCTGCCTTGATTTAGTTTATTTAAGTGTGCAGCACTTAAAATCTCAGAATTAGATGGTGCTAGGACTGTGCAAGAATGGTGTTTGCCATTTTAAGTTTATTTCAAATAGTGTACTGACTCAGTTTGCATTAGCTTAGGTGTTAGGGAGGAAAGCACATTATAAGGGAAAAAATTAGAACCTGTCTTTCTTCCCTTCCATGGTTCTTCCCCCTCCCCCACGACCATGAGTTTTACAATGCAAACATTTATATAAAAATTAAGTTATTTTACTAATTCTCAGGTATCTTACCTGGTACTCCCACACTGAAATTTGAAAACAGCCATCTCATAATTGCTATGAAAAAAGTTGCCATTAAGAGCCAGGGGTGGTGGTGCACACCTTTAATCCCAGCACTCGGGAGGCAGAGGTAAGGGGATCACCGTGAGTTCAAGGCCACCCTGAGACTACATAGTTAATTCCAGGTCAGCCTGGGCTAGAGTGAAACCCTACCTCAAACACCACCCCCCCCAAAAAAAATTGCCATTATAAGATTTCAGATTATAATGGAGAAACAGCAGTAAGTATAAACATAAAATATAACAGGGCTACAAAATATGGAAATGAATTTTTTCCTGCAAATATTGAGTGACCCTTATATAAGAGAGAAGGAAAAATCTCTGAGAAGTAAATTTTATATGCATATATAGCAATATTTTTATAAATTTTGTAAAATTTCTACTTAAGGGTGTAACTGAATAATGAAAGAAGTACAACTTAATAGCCTTCTTGATTACAATATAATAATTAAACCTTTCCAATCACTCTGAGCTAAGGTGATTGTATCTTAGGATAAGAAGCAGACTCATTATTTTGAGACATTCTGGGGATCCTGATACCCGCTCATGCATAACTAATCTCTACCCACTCCCTTCTCCTGGTTGAGCAGGATGGACAAGGGTGTATTCCACCCCAGAGTTGCCAGCTGCTGATAGACAAGTGCTGTGTGCAGAGGGCATCATTTGGTTAGGGCCAGTAGAAAATTGGTGCATTTCACAAAAGGCTTGCATGCCAATAATGCCTCACCTTATTTCTATGCTTAATATTTTGACACAGTGATTAAGCATAAATTTTATATTTCTCATGTTTTTGCAAGCACCATAAATGGGATGGCAATTCTGCTTTATGAAACACAGGCCGATTAATCACCTTTTGATCTGAGTCATGCAGCTAATTGAAAGAAACTGTCTGGAGACACACACAAAATAATTAGCTTGTGCCTCATAGGCTGTCAGGGTCAGGGTATTATAAAATGTCATTGTACTGTATATGAGAACATTCATGCACAACAATATTTTTAATGTTTTGTGTATTGGAGAAATCCATTTGTGTATAAAGTTAAATACCTAAAATAATTCAAAAATCTTATGGCAGGTGAAGAAAGTTTACTGTTAATAATTAGAAAAGTACATTAATTATGAAATTAGTTTGTGCACCAGTGATACATATTCACATAAATATAAATATTTATATAATATGTGTGTGTACATATGTGGGCATGTGTGTGCGAATGCCTGTTTCTGTGAGTTAAATTAACTTATAGGAGGGCTAAGGAGATTGCTCAGTGGTTAAGGTGCTTACCTGCGAAGACTTGGGACCCAGGTTTGATTCCCTGGTACCAACATAAGCCAGATGCACATAGTGGCGCATGTGTCTAGAGTTTGCTTACAGTGGTTAGAGGTCCTAGTGTGCCCATTCTCTCTCCCTCCCTCTCTCTCTCAAAAAGTAGATAAATTTAAAAATATATAAATTAACTGATAGGCAAAAATGTATTTTGCAAATGCTTTTATTGTATATGCCTAGACTTCTTTGCCATTTTTCCTGCATAGTGTAAGAACTAGTTGGACAGCATTTGCATTGTGTTAGGTATTATAAGTGACTTAAACATGATAAAAGTCACACTGGAAATTATGCATGGGCCAGATGTAAGTAGAAGTTGCATCATCACCAGGATATTTTGAAGGACAGACCTAGAACTAATGCTTATAGATATGAGCCATCAGTTTACAGGTATGAAATATGTGTTTAATTACAAAACTTGCCATTCTGGTTTCCCTTGAGGAACTTACAAGTTGGGTACAGAAGAGAACTAATTGGAAATGAGACTATTGAACTATTGTATATGATTCTAGGGCCATCCTTGAAAAAATAAATCTAGGAATACAAGCTAATAACATCCTGATATATGAAGTTCAAATTATTCTGACATACCCCTGAATTTATGCTATGAAAATTTACCTGTCAAACATGTTTATTTAAAACATTTTTCCATTTTGATTATGTGAAAAACCTGAATTGTGAGTGAAGTCATGGGGTTTGTAGTAAATGACTGACTGCAAGGATTTTATTCAATTTCAAATGGTTATTTGAATACTTCTAATGTGCCTGTGCAACACACAGGGTTTGAAAATGAGCAAGACATGTTCTTCTTTCAAGCACTTCTAAAAAGCATTCCCTTATTTGTACTACCCCAGCTACCTCTTAGTTCACCTAAGAATCTATGAGTCCATTGTCCATGTTCTCTTCAAACCTGTCTCCAAGATTCATTAAGTTTTGTTTCTAAACAAACATTTTCCTCCTCTTGTCAGTTATAGCTCTCTCTTTTTCCATACTATTTCTTATTTTTCCCTACAACATTTTTTATCTGGAACTAGCATAATAGTCCATTGCATCCAAATTGGCCTGGCCAGCTTATGCCCACCAATCTGCCTTATACTATACCTGAATATTCTTTTCCATTAAAGATCTAATGTGTATATGAATTTTCTACCTCAAGCTTTTAGTGCCCAGAGATTCAAGGTCAAATAAGTAGGCACACTCAGAAGGCCTTTTGCAGCTTCTCTGCATTTCCAAGTTTAATCTTCATCTATTTGTTTGTTTGTTTGTTTTCTCAAGGTAGGGTCTTCCTCTAGTGCAGGCTGGCCTGGAATTCACTGTGTAGTCTCAGGGTGGCCTTGAACTCATGGTGATCCTCCAACCTCTGCCTCCAGAGTGCTGGGAATAATGGTGTGCACCACCACACCCAGCCTCCATCTATTTTTATACCTGAATCCTTTTACAAAACTCTATTTTATTTTTGATTATATGTATTATTGTACATGCAAATGGGAGACATTTCTGTACATGCATATAGAGTGCACTGATAAATATCAGCTTCGTTTTATTCCTTCTTCTTCCACCACCAAATCCTGACCAATGATCATTATTTACTCATGTACAATACATTCTATATCTGGCCTATAGTTTCATACACATTGCTACAAATGAAGGAATTCATTACGCTAGTGGTGCCTTATGCATAGGCATACATATATTCTCTGGAATGGTGGATTCATTTACTCTGGATGTGCAGGCAGCTGCATTATATAGTATATCAAGTTATAGACTTTTAAGGACCTCCCATGCATTTCTTTCCATTGGCTATATTAATTTACATTTCCTCCAAAGTGTATAAGAGTTCCTTTTTTAATATTGCCACATCGGGTCATTCATTTTTCTTTAGCAGTTAGCTAAAAAAAAAATAACATCCCAACTGAAGGCCCAACTAAGCACTTCTTACCTTTAACTTTCCACATTCCTCACTTCCAAGAGAAAGTGAATCATTCTTTTATCTGCTTTGTACAGTATTTTCAAAAGATAGTACAATTCTTTAATGGGATCTTTCTCTCCTTTTCATAATTAACTGTCTTTCTGGATATTTCTTGTCTATTTTTAATATGCTTAGCACATGGTACTACATATGGCATAAATATTTGGTAGCATTGTTGAAATTTTGACGGTGTTTGCTGGTATGCATAATAAGGCCCTGGGCTTGATCTCCATCACTTCAGAAGCCAAGCATGATGGTGCATGCTTGTAACCTCAGCACTTGGGTGGTTAAGGCAAGAGGATTAGAAATTTGAGGCGTCCTGTGCTATATTCTGACTTTCAGCACAGCATGGAACACAAGAGGCACTGTTTCAAAAATTGAGGGAAAAGTATCTTTTGAAGCCAAGAGAGGAAGAATAATCATTGATTAGTTTTTACTATATCATGACTATTAATAGAAGATAATTATATTGTGACTGCTTTGGAAAACATAACAATGTTCTTTGAATAAAATAGTACAGTGATATTAATGGAAAAAGGAATATAGCTAGTATCCTGTTTCTAAAGACTATCTTCAAGATCAAAGCTATACCATAATTTTAGGTTTTTTGAAATAATTCTATGTTTAATTTCACATATATATTCAATTCCAATCTATACTCTTCATTAGGAAGCTATCTTAGTCATTTCAAAAAGTTCTAGCAAAATAACAAATAATTCAGAGGAGAAACTTTTGGATGAATTTTATTGTATTTAGTATGGTATTAAAAAGGAAAGATTTAGAACTAATTAAACCAAATTATTATCTTGATCTTGATAATGTCATGGTAAGTAAGAAAGAAAGCTTTGAAAATGAAGTAGATATTATCACCACGCTCATGTGATGGTTATTGATGGTTTAGTGGTTAAGGCACCTGCTCATAAAACCTAATGACCTGGGTTCGATTCTCTAGTACTCACATAAAACCAGATGCACAAAGTGATCCATGCATCTGGAGTTTATTTTCAGTGGTTGGAAACCCTGGCATGCCCATTCTCTCTCTGTCACCTTCTCTCTGTTTGAAAATAAATATATAAAAAATTAAAATATAACTTGGGCTGGAGAGATGTCTTAGCAGGTGAGGTGCTTGCCTAAAAAGTCAAAGGACCCAAGTTCAATTCCCCACAACCTATGCAATCCAGATGCACAAGGAGGCACATGCCACTGGAGTTCATTTGAAGTTGCTGGAGATCCTAGTGCACAAATTCTCTCTCTCTCTCTGTCTCTCTCTCCCTCTTTATCTCTTTCAGACAAATAAATAGAAATAAAATATTTTTTTAAAAAATAACTTGTCAAAGATAATTTACCAAAACTTGGAACAATCCAGAATAGAGAGGTTGTACTTGTCTAAAAGAATGGAAATGGAAGAACAAGTAAACCATGACAAATTCATGTAAGAAAGAAGGGGGCAAAAGAATGGGACTAATATGTGATAAGAGTGGAAAACTAAAATACTGAAGAATTTCGTTTTGATTGTTCCTTTTGAAAAGCCATGTGTGTGTGTGTGTGTGTGTGTGTGTGTGTTCATGAATGTACACATGTATTGAGGGCTAAAGATAACCTTGGTCTCATTCTTCAGGTGTCTTGTCCATCTCTTTATGAGGCAGGATCTCTCAGTGGCCCGAAGATCATTTATTAGGCTAGACTGTGTGGCCAGCAAGTTCACCTTCCCAGCCCTGGGATTACGGATGAATACCACCATGCTTGGCATTTTACATGGGAACTGGAAATACAACTCAGATCCTTTGACTTACAAGACAAGAACTTTATTAACAGAGCTATCTCCCAGCCCCTGCTTCTCCAGAGAATTCCAATAATTTTTTTTAAATTCTTTTGGTAAAATGCAAAGTATAAATTGACACCATTTTCTCTGTTGCCTAAATAAATTAGGGGATAATTTACACACACAATGAAAATTGCTTATTGTGTGATGGGTCATAAATGTTACCGGGATAGTTTTTGAAGTGCTTGTCTCGTTCTGCCATTCAAAGGTGGCATCATAAAGTTTTTTGCACATTTATATGAGAAAAAAATCCTTCCACATACAAGAGAGGTAAATACTGTGGATGATGAGGTGTGCAGAATTTGCGGCATGGTAATAATGAAGTTCTAACTGATATATAGTAAATGTGACAAATATAGAATATTTAGCTTCAGGAGATGAAAGGCTATTGAAATCAATTTGGTTTGTCTATTAGGAAAAGTACAGTTTACAATTATTTTTGATAATATATTGTGGAACACACTATTGCAATTATTTTTAAGGTGCAGATAGTTAGATATCTATTTTCATATATTTTAACATATTGAAAAAAATCCTTGCCTTTGGAAGCCCTGGAAAAATTGTGTCTCAAATATAAATAACATTATAATTTTGGTTATTTTAATTTTGAGGTAGTTTTGCATTTAAAAGCTCCTAGTAGAATATTTGTTTCTTAACCTTCATGATTAATCAACCTAGCATTTTTTTTGAAAAAGATAACTAATGAAAGAAGCACTATGGTATTTATAAACAGCACACTCAGTCTTTTTTGCTTAAGAGAACAATCAAACAAGAGTATAATTCTATAATAATTAATCAGCTCTTAAAATTTCTATTTCTCCTACCTGTCACTTAATCTTGTACTGTATTTATTCCGTCAGATTTAGCTCTCCAAGAATATTTTACACTTCTCTACAGCAGGCCATATTTTCTGACAACAGTAATACAATTTTACTGTAGTGATTTCAAAACTATTATATATCTATACATGTTGTTTTTCATGTATATTGCCATGTCATCCTTTACAGCTGTCTCATCCTGTATTGGGTAATAACGGAAGATGTTTTGAAGCTGTTACTTGAAATAACATTTACTTTCACTGCAAAAGGTTACTGTGGAGAAACCATATTTAAAAGTTACAAAATAATGCCTATAGGGTAGTGAATACCTATGGTTCACTTGCTACATAATTTCTTTTCCTTAGGAGACTACTATTTATACAGTTTTTGTCTTGAATACTCACCTTCAAAGATGAAATAACACTGAAATTTTAAATCAACATAGGAAGTAACTTTTCGATGGAAGCCATATATTAAATATATCTGAGACAAATTAAGATGCCTATTCATTTTTCTACAGACTGCCCAGCACCTGACATAATGCCTTGAGCATTTTATGTGCCCAATGAACATTTGTTAAATGCATAAATGTATAAGTACCATCTTTTAACAATATGTTCTTTTATAATTAGTTTGCTCTTACAAGATAAAATTGAGTGACATCTTCTATGCCTTAAAACTTATACTTCTCAAGTTGGTACTTTACTTATTAATTTTTATTGAATCAAAAATATATAATTTAGGATTTTATCCATGGTATATGCTTTTCTTTCTCTGCCATGGCATAATATTTAACCATAGTCTTTCTTCTTCTCTCCAACTTGTGGTAGTGGAGAGGGATAGTAGCAGCATATATCAGAGACCTTATTTTTACAAGGTGAAGAGATTTAGCCAAGAGTAAATATTCAGATCTTCATTCAGTTTCTCACTTGTCACATATTATGTGACTCTGCCATCATACAGCTAGTGGCTGTAGTATTGGAGAATGTAGATACAGAATGTTTGCATCATTGCTGATCATTCCACTTAATGCCTTAGGGCTGGAGGCTGTTGCCTTCAGTTGAAACTTTGAAGATGGGGGCCAGAGTCAAGTTACAGAGATGGTGACAACAGATACATGAGCTGACTTTCCATGTAGATAAGTATTTAAGATTCAGGTTTATAAATTAGGGGAAAGGTCAGATCATGAGACAACTTGGGAATTATCTATGTCAGCTTTGGGAATGATCAGAACATAAGTGATAATGAAGATTTAAAAAAAATTAGATTCCCTAATGAGAGAATGAGGGTGCTTGAATGATTCTAGCGGCATGTGCTCATAAGTATTAGGTGTTGGAGAAAAACCCACTGGATATACCTGAGTTTTGGAGAGGCAATGGAAGAAGCCATCACCATTCAGAAGTTCTGCCTTTTGGATGGATAAAGGTCATGAAGTTATGGATATCAAGAAAGGGCAACAAGTTGCCAAATCAGTGAACCAAAAGTATTTCATAATCTATTTGACTATGATAAACTTCATGGTGCTAAGAGAAAAATTATACCTTAGTATAATAATATTGATGTTTTGCATTTTGTTGTAAAATGTGCAGTGTATATTTTTTTCTCCCTAAAGTGAATTGAAAGAGATTTACCCTTTTCCTTAAGTTTTACAATGTAAAAGCAGATGAGTAACTCAAAGAACATTAACACAAAACAAAACAAAACAAAACAAAAAGTCTTAAATACAGAGTCCAGCTGCTTTACTTGTTGAGATGGAAACAGACATAGAAAGTGGAAGTGATTTGCTGAGAATACACTGTTTACATATTTTCTACAACTCCTGTTGCATCATTGCACCTATATGCATTTCCTATCATAAATGTGAGAAAGTGCGACTGTTAGCAGCTGGTAGCTATGTGTACTAGAAAACAACAACAACAAAAATGATCAGGAGACCTTATGAAAGACTCAGAGAAATTATGCTGTTTATAAAGGGGGATAAAATATTTATGGCAGGAATGATTTTCACCTTCCCAAGAAAGCTGATAAGTCAAAAGCTTTAATAATGTTGTAGAGATTCTGACAATGTCTGCTATTCATTCATAACTATTCTCTAAAATATATGAGTTTAGAGGGGGAGCCCTAAGATAGTAGCTAGCTTTGCAGGTTGACATTCCATGCTCAGTATCCACTGTGTCTTTCAGTTTGACAGTATGTTTGAGGTTATGAGAAAGAGAATTCATCTTAGTTTTCTCAGGAGAAAAAGAAGACAAGTTATCAACTTCCTGGTAGATCACCACAGTAAGATATAGAAGTCACAGAATATAGTGCTCTATTTGTAGCCATATAAGAGCTCCAAGAATCATAGACAGATGATGGGAAATGCTGTCTTGAATGCTGTTTCCATATCAGAAATGGCTGGCAGGTTGATAAAAGTAAGTTTAGAGTCCTAGGAGTGCATGAAGTCCACAGACTTGCAACTTCATTCCGTTGCACAGAAGTGAAAAACTATTTATCACAAGTCCCAGAAATAAAAAAATGAACATAACTGACACCTTTAACTGATGTAAAATAATTTTAATTTTATAAAATAAATTTAATTAGAACCTTATTTTTAAAACGAGAGTATTGGACGTGGCAAGTACAATGCTTACTGTGCTATCTGCTTTTGGAAATTCTCTTATTATACTAATTATTATCCTCAGAAGATATAGCTAGGTCAAAAATTTAAAAACCTTATTATTGAAGGTGGGAAATGTTTGTGTCATCTGGGATTCTTTTTAAAACATTTTACTGACAATTGTCATACATGTACATAATATAATTTAATCATAATTTTCTAACTTCTTTTGTTCCCCTTCTTTTATCCCTTTCTACTTATCTATCTACTGTCTTATTTAGGTCATTTGCAAGTCTTTCCAGCTAGTCCCTCTCCTATTTTATGCCATTGTTTTAACCATCCTACATCTTCCATGACAAAATGTTAATGGGCTCAATACTGTGCACGTCTTATGCGGGTCACAGCAGCCACTTTGAGCTTGTGAATCCCACTGCTATTCATGTCCAGAAGGTAGCTTTCCACAGCTCTCCTCCCCTTACTCTAACTCTTACATACTTTCTGTGCTCTCTTCTACAGTGTTCCCTGAGCCTTGGAAGATGTTTTGGGGATGGCTCATTTAGTCCTGAGCACTTAAAGTCACTTATTCTTAGCACATTTATGAGTCTTAAGTCTCCCGAGTAGTCACCACCATCTGCAAGAAGAAACATCTCTAACTAAAAGTGAGAGCATCACTAATCTAAGGACATACACATCTGTATTTAGATAGCAGTTTGATGGGCACAACAGTCAAACAACAGTGGCAGGTTCCCTCCTAGGGATTTTGATATCCTCAGCCATAGTTTCTTTTTTTTTAATTTAGTTCAATACCAGCATGAATTTCTCCAAGGTACTGTATTAAATCTGATCAGAGATTTTTATTGGCATAATAGTCCTGCCACTGTTGGACCAGAGGACACATGTTGCCCAGTGGACTGGTTGTTATAGCTTGCAGGGTCCACTGCTACATCAGACTGTTGATGACTTTTCTCCCTCAGCAGCCTCCGTATTACTTAAGCACTATGAAACCTGTGTAGCAGAGAGGAGGCTTCCAGCTCAATTTTAGCTTTACTTCTCTGTCCTGCAACCAAAACATGTGCCTTCAACAACAGGGTCTTGCCTTCTAGTTATGGTCAACAGACAAAAGCATTGGCAATAGCCAACATTGTTTTGGGGGTGTCATGGTCTCCCTGACCAAAAAGTCACTGGAAAGAATCTCAGCCTTGCTACTGGAATTTCTCTGTAACAACTATAGTTTCTGGGAGCAGCATTTATCACCCCAAAAGGTACTTTGTCCTAAATGTTCTCCTTTTGTAAAATTATATTTTTAAATTAGCTAACAAGGAATTAGGTTTCTATATGGCTTTTCCACACATATTTAGTTTTGGTTAACTCTCCTAGAAACATGCCTCTCCTCCAGCCTTTTCCAATGAGCACTCTTAGACCTTTCTACCTCCAGGATTTCTGTTATGTCCCTATACTTATCTATCTACCATCTTATTTAGGTCATTTGCAAGTCTTTTTATCTCCTGGGTCTCCTCTGGGTATTTTAAGAATAGATTTGCAGGGCTGGAGAGATGGCTTAGTGGTTAAGGCACATATCTGCGAAGCCTAACGACCAAGGCTCGATTCCCCAGTACCCATACAAGCCAGATGCACAAGGTGGCACATGTGTCTGGAGTTCATTTGCAGTAGCTGGAGGCCCTGTCACACCCTTTCTCTCTATCTGCCTCTTAAACAAGAAAAGCAAATTTCGGAGTTGGAGTCTCTATTGGGGTCAGTATTAGTAGAAGATATAGGAAATACCTTCAAGGTTTTATACTTAGATATTTAAAAACATCACATTTTTTGTGGTCACATAATTTTCACAACAGTGTTCTACTTAGAGAAGTATAATCCCTGTTTTCTTTCTTTATAATCTATCAACCCTCTATTTATCATCTATCATCTATCGGTTATAGCATTAGGCATGGGACTCTGGATCTTAGGCATGTTTGGCAATAACTGAGCCCCACTGCCAGCCAATACTTTATGTTTTCTTTTAAAAATATTGTGGGTACTTATTTGTGATGCACAGAGATTAATAGGCAAGGAAGAGGGGAGAGGGGGAGGAAGGGAGAAAGAGAGAGGAAGAGAGAGAGAGAGGAAGGTAGAGTATGGGCATGCTAGGACTTCCTGGATCTATAAACAAACTCCAGATTTAGGCACCACTTTTGCATCTGGATTTAGATGGGTACTGGGGAATTGAAAAGAGGTTTTCAGGATTTGTAATCAAGCACCTTGAACCACTGAGCAATCTCTTCTGCCCCATACTTTGTTTTCTACTTGAAAACACTTATTTACGAGTGTTTGAATGGCTTGTTCCAAGTTAACTACAAAATGTCAGAATGAGAATTTGAGATTCTTTTTCTTATTTTAGACTCGAGTTTTAACAAACTAAACTAAGAAATGTGTCTAACACTAAAATTTTCTTAAAAATGATATAGTTACATACATTAGTAATGCTATCTTATTTTATTTAAAGTAATTGTTATTTGTCCTGGAAATTTTAGTTTACATTTTTTAAATCTCTTGTCTCTGCTGTTTTATTATTCCCATTGTATTGAAATTTGCTTCAGAAAAAAAAAGTTGAAAGAGAAAATGATTGTAAGCCTAGAGAGTAAGTTTATATCTTTAGATATTATCTTATTTCATAAAGTGTTCATATATATATATATTTATATGTGTGTATACATGCTACTATTATTTTTAAATGAACAGTTGGAATGCAGTAGTATGCTATCAACTCTTTTCTCCATAATTAAATGTTCATTTTCCCCATGACATCCTTCTAGGAATTCCTTTAAAGGCATTCTGAGTAGCTGTTAAATTTTAATGATGCATATTGCCTGGGAATTTCTTTTTGGTTTCTAGGTCACAGTCACCCACACATTTGGGAATATGTGGTTTTTAAAACATTTGTAATTTTGAATCAACCAATATTGTAGATAGAAATGATTCCCCGTCCTCTACAAAGGTACCATTGTCTGTTAGTTTCTATTTCACAGGTTTTATTAGTGTTCTAGTTTAATAGCCATTATATTTTAATCTTTCCAAAAGACTGACATTGTTTTTAAGTTTTTTTTCTCTGGAGGTTGCAGAGTGTATGTGTGAAAAAAAAATGTGGAAGGTCATTGAGCTTGTATGATTAAAGAACCTTGGTAAGTGATTCCCTCCCATCAACCTCCCCCTTCATTCCACACATAACTTTCTGCCCTACTTGAGACATCTTTCCCCACCCCAATTCATGTATTTCACACAGCAAAAAGGATAGTAACTATCCTTGAAAATATCTGAAAAAGAAATGGCTGCTCACAACCCATGCAGTGTATGAAAGAGGTGCGTCAGACAATCCTCCTCTTGTTCTCTTCTATTGTGCTTCATGCTTTCTCTTCCATGCAACCTTCACTTCAACCCAGTCTCCCCTCACATGTAAATCCAACAGGCTTTGAGGATATGAATAGCTGTGCCCTGTAGCAACTAGACAGAAATGAAAGGAATGCATGCCTCAGTCTGAAGTATAGTATTTTACTACATGGTCAAAATTTAGCCCTGCTTAAAAGTTAGAAAATAATAGGGACATTACTTCAAACATTGGAGTTAATAATTTTTAAGTTGGTAAAGTTTCTCTAAATAAGTGATCTCTGGTTTTGTTTTTACTTTTTTGTGTAGCACTGTTGACTTATTAAAAATACTCCTAGAGATAAACTTGGGCTTTGTTAATTTTAAGGCTGTTAAGATTTATTAACTGATGAAGAGAAAAAAAGAGCTATTCTATTTTAATTCCCAGACAAGTGATCATAATGTAACTTAAATTTGTATTCCACCAGAACCTGTGATCATGATGAGTTATTGCAAAAACCCTTTATATAGTAGTAAGCCAGGGTTATCCCCGTTCAATAGTTAATTCTACTCTATGATAACTTTATTCACTATCTTCTTAATATCAAATAGTCCACAATGTTGCTAATGATTTCAATACTATGGAACATGGCTAAAAGTCTTTCTTAAACAGATTTGTAAGCATATCTCAAATGCCAAACCTTCTTTGAAGTACTTTCCAAGTATACCAAAGAAAATGTATGATTTATTCTTATTCTGAATAGTCTCTAGCAATTGCATGAGTACCTTTATTTTCCAAGATTTCTAGCTAGATAGGATGTAAGTTAAAAGAACTGGCTTATCCTCTTCTTTAGTCAGGATCCCCTTCATTCTTGACCTTCCATATTCCTTATAATTGAACAGCATCATCTGGGATGGATAATTGCCTATTTCTATTGGTCAGACACTAATCTACAAATTCCACTCAGGTTTTTTTTCCCTTAATATATAATGAATGATCTTGTACATCAAAATGCACACACAAACGCAGATGTAAACTGGGCATGGTGGCTCACGCCTATCGTCCCAGGAATCTAGAAGCTGATGCAGAAAGTTTACCATGAGTGTGAAGCTAGCCTAGGCCATACAGTGAGACTCTGTCTCAAAGCAAAGCACAGGCAGCAAAGCAAAGTAAAACAAAATAAAACAAAAACAGGGCTGGGGAGGTGGTTCAGCAGTTAAAAACACTTGATTGCAAAGCCTGCTGGCCCAGGATCAATTCCCCACTGTGCATGTAAAACCAGATGCTCAAAGTGACACATGTATTTGGAGTGCCTTGGTAGTGGCAATAGGCTCTGGCCTATCCATATAATTTCTCCCTCTTTATTTCTCTCTCTCTCTCTCTCTCAAATTAATCAATACAAATATTTAAAAATATAATGATTTCAAAAGGCACTTTGCATTATATGAATGATATATAGCTCATATATGGCATCATATATAACAACATTTTCTTTTATTAAAATGTCTCTTTATTAAAAATATTTATTTATTTATTTATTTATTTATTTATTTATTTGATTGTGTGAGGGAGAGACATAAAGAGAAATAGAGGCAGATAGAGAATGAGTGCACCAGTGCCTTCAGCGGCTGCAAATGTACTCTGGACGCTTGAGCATCTGGCTTACATGGTTCCTAGGGAAATGAACCCGGGTCCTTTGGCTTTGTAGGCTAGTGCCTTAACCACTAATCCATCTCTCCAGGGCTAAAATATGTCTCTTGATATAAGAATCCATGAGGTAAAATAGGAGAGAAAATTAATATGATACTTTGTGTGAATAAGAATATGTTTTAAGTCATTGTCTAGAAAATACTTTCTATGCTATTGCCTTATTGAAGCTGGGGTTGAGTAAACCAATTACAACTGAAAACTAAAATAGGAAGAGTCATAAGGTTTAAAGCAGAAGAATAGGACAATGTGATTCATATCTTAAATATTGGAAACTACCATTTTCATGAGACAGAACTTTCGGTAACATGTCAATCACAATTCAAATAGATAAAATTTACCTGAATTGGCAAAATAGATCAAATAAATGTAGGTAAGGCTACAGTTACTTTATTTCAAAAAGGGAATACTATATTTATTTATATACTTTATACATTTGTCTACCATAATGACTAAATCTTTGCCAGTTCTCATTTGAGGGGGCATTAATTTTATGTAGGAGTTAGTGAAAATAGGGCATCAAATTCAGTTGATAATTGTAATTTAGTACAGGAATGCAGACAACTAAATTTCCATCTACATAAGAAAATAATAGTCTTATCATTATCACAATTTTTTCTCTTTTTCATATTTGGCATCTCTGCATGAGTATTATATTTGAGTTTTTGACAATTCAGTTCTTTTTAATATTAAGTTAGGTAAATCAGGAGACATCTTCTATATGTATTGTCACTTAATTTATGCATATCTTGCTGATGTAATGAATTGATAAATATTTATTGGCTTACAACAGTACAAGCATCTTAAAATGTTGTAATCATATGTCCAAAGAGGGGTTCACTAGGCTAGAATCAAGCTATTAGGAGAATTTCTTCTATATGTCCTATGGAAGAATCCATTTATTCTTTTCGAGTTTGAGAAACCATCTGTTTGTTGATATATGGCTCCCAGCCAGTATCTGATCATTTCAACCTCTATTTCTGTCCTGATTTCTCCTTTTCTAACTTGGACCACCCTGCTTTTTTGTCCTTCCTTCCATAGAATAACTTGTGATTATATCAGTTTCACTCAAATAATCTGTGGTTATCTTGCATCTCTAGTACCTTAAGTTCATCATAACTTTTGCCAGATAAAATAATATAGTCACACATACCAAGGAATGGGATGTGGTCACTTTTGGGTGTTTGCTCTGTCTGGAACAAAGACTTTAATACAATCAGACTTTTTCAGCATCTGGTCCCACTTAGGTTGCTGTTGCCTTTGCTCCCCTGTTGTTAGTTGAGTTTGGAATGAAACCCTAGTTTAGCACTTCAAGGCTCATGAGATATATGATGCTGCAGGCATTTCTGAAGTGTGTTACAAATAATTTGTTAGTGGTTTAATGCAGTTGACATAGAATTATAGAATCAGCAATGGTAATCCCATAATATCCTCACTGTGTTAATGGCTTTGTTTTTCATTTCTTACTTTTTGGTAATGTTGAGACAGAGTCCTGCTTTGTATCCCAAAATAGACAGAAACTTGCCATGCACCTTAGGCTATTCTTATACATTTCATCCTCCTGCCTCTGTCTCTGGGATTTCAGGCATGCAGCATCATGCTCAGAAGATTCCTTGAAGGGGTGAAAAGTGGTGGATGCTATATTTTCAAATAAAACCCAACTCAGAGTGGCACTCACTTCTGTAATCCCAATTGTGCCTATGACATGCAAAGCAGAGATAGGAGAATCCGGAAGCTTGCAAGCCAGGCAGACTTTCACACACAAAGTAGCAAAAACAAAACAAGGGAGACCTGTCCTAAAACATAGTGGGAAACACGTGTGCACACCCACTCTACACATACCTACACACCTTTCATAGAAAGCAAGCAAGCAAACAAAGAAACACATCTTAAACCTACATTAGGAGTCTATTTTGCTTGTGATGTAAATCAAGAACAATAATTTTAGTCATAATGATACTGGAGATGTTCACCTAAGCCTGGCATTTGTGTAAGAATATTATATGCTTGTGAATGATATTTTTCATGTTACTCATGGTTCAATGGACAGGATTTAATACAGTTTTGTCCCTGTGGATCAAAAGCGAATGTACTACAAATGACTGATATACTTTACAAAGAGGCTTTTTTAAATAAAAATAATCACAATGACAATGCAATCAAAAATAAAAATGCAAAATGTTTTACAATCAAATTGGAAACAATATAGCTAAAGTGTTATTTATCATAATCATCTCATGGGGAAACGATCTAGATTTAAATGCTACTTTATTTCACTTAATAAAAATTTACATTTGAGCCGGGCGTGGTGGCGCATGCCTTTAATCCCAGCATGCAGGAGGCAGAGGTAGGAGGATCACCATGAGTTTGAGGCCACCCTGAGACTCCATAGCGAATTCCAGGTCAGCCTGGACCAGAGTGAGACCCTACCTCAAAAAAACAACAAAAAAAATTTACACTTGATTTAACTTGTGTCTTCTCTAAATTGTAGTTGTTATAAAATTTATGGTATTATTTTGTCATGAATTACTGTAAATGGCTATTGTGTGAAATTTATATCTCTTTCCTTTATGTCATCAAAATGTTGTAAATTAGGTGTTATATGTCATCATCTACAAAATAGTTTTTCCAATGGTAATGTAGTTGATTAATATGTATTTGGTTTTATAAGAGTTTGAAACTAAATTTCTGAGGTATTTATGTAACACGTAGTGCTGTGTCCTGCACTCTTCTGTAATAAAGAGCAAATAACATTCAGAAAAAGCATGTGGACACATTAATGAGTTTGAGGAAAATGAAAAAAGGCACATTTTACTTAAAATTTTAAGAAGTCATCCTCCACACACATAATCTGCACTTACACTGAGTAAAAATAAGAAGAAACAAATGAGCTCTGATGCATTCAGTGTGAGGGCATGAAGCTCAACATGAAAGAGAAATGTGTCACCTCAGTCACCTCAAACTCCGAAATCCAAATGGAAAGAGGAAGTTGAGCATCCAAGGGTTAAAGCTTCAGACCTCGCGCAAAGAGTTTAACAGCACTTAGAATAATGACCCAGTTATGGAGTGAATAAATAAAATAGCAAACTTACAAAGGAAAAAAAAAGTATTGCTACCAATTCTCTAGTAACTGTTTTCACATAGTTGGATCACACACACAGATTTCTGAGGATTTACGCTCATTAGTTTGTACCCTGACTTTTCCTAGGAGGCAGTACAGAATCTCTGTGCCTGTTGTTTACAGACAGACAGAAGCTGCCTTTTCTTGCTTTCATTACTTCTTCCCTTTTAAGTGAAAGCTAACACCTTTTATGTGTTACAGAGTGGAGGCAGAAACAGCCATGTCCCCACCATGGTAAAATATACTGAGAACCAACGCAGCAGGGATTATACATGGCTGGAAACAGTTCATACATTTTTTTTTAATTTTACTCTATAGATAACAATAATGTGTTCTATAAGATTGTGAGTGATTAGCAAATGATGTGAAAGGAAGCCTTTCACTGTTGCTAATGAACAATTTCATTTTCTTACTTATTTTGGTCTAATGTAGAATCTATTTTGATACTCAATTCACATGCATATCTCTTATAGTCTACTTCCTTTGAGAACAACCCTATTGGGCACCCAAAACAACTTGGTAGGAACATTGATATAGGTTTGAAACACACAACTAATATCTATTTTTATTTCATGTTTTCATAAAGATATGCCTGAAAATATAATATAATATTTTCTTACAAATTGTGGTAAAAGTGTTCTATTTTAATTGTACCTTCTACAATGGATTCATATGAATAAATCAGTTGCCAGTCTGAATCTTTGAGTTTGAGTCTGAAACAAGACAGCCCAACAAAAATCCCTACGTAACACTAATTTCTACTTCATAACAAATGACAGTGTGATTCAATAATAATTTCTGAAGAGCTTCCCTTCTCTGTGAAACAGCTCATGTAAGCATTTAGTAATAAGTACTGAAGACATCTCATATAGGGTCTTTAGCAATTTTAAAGCCTATGTGGAAGAGTATAACTAAAATAAACTTTGTCAAAATATATGCATATTTTATGAAGACAGAATGTGGGCTGCCATGCAAGCTTTACTTGTAATGTTAATGGCTCATTACTTGGATATGTTCAAAAATACTAGAATATTTTATTATTAGTTGTCTGCCTTTTAAACCTCTATCATAGGGACTTTTCTTTTTTTTTTAATGGAATTGGATATATACAAGTCAAAAACAGGTTGAAGACAGACATTATTAAATTTCAAGAAAATACAAATAATATGTTTATGGACTAGTCAATACCACTTTGACAATATGCCTGGCAAACTGTTGTCATTAGGTTTAATTAGCTTAAAATGTCACAAGATGTTCAAAGTAGAAAAATAGCTCTTTGTAGGAAAGATTAGAAAGACTAAATAGAAACTACCTGGAATGTATTTTATCTTTTGGAAAAAAAATGTTATCAATTAATAATATTTTGTATTGATTTCTTTTCTGCTAAAATATTTGATCATTATGCTTTTTTTCTCTTATTTCCAAATGTTCTTTTTCAAATATACTCAATGAAAATATGGGTTATTCGGTATTCAGAGTTCAGTTTAATCACATTTTCTCTAAAATTACCAGAGTCTAGGACAATCATGGAAGCAACATGGAGCCTAAAGATATACTTTTTTTTTCTTTAATGAAAGATAAGCCAGGTTTCCACAAGCCTTGGTGTTGCAGTCGTATTTGCATTGCTGGTAGAAATCACCCAACCAAGAGCAGCTTGTGGGGGAAAAAAAAGAGGTTTATTTTCGCTTACAGACTCGAGTAGGAATCTCCATGATGACAGGAAAAATGATGGCATTAGCAGAGGGTGGATATGATCCCTGGCCAACATCAGGTGGACAATAGCAACAGGAGAGTGTGCCAAACACTGGCTGTAATATCCACAAGCACGCACCCAATAATACACTACCTCTTGGAGGTGTTTATTCCCAAATCTCCATCAGCTGGGGACCTAGCATTCAGAACATCTAAGTTTAGGAGGTCACCTGAATCAAACCGCCACACTTTGCTAACAAGATATCACTTCTATTTGGAGAAATTAAGGACACTGTTACTATGAATAATGGAGGATAGAATCTTCCTTTGAGTTCTTTTGCATTCTGTGAACCTTAGTTAGATGTTACATTTTTCATGTTTAATTCCTATATATGCAAAATATATTCTTCTAGTTTTTTCCATCCTTAATTGCTATTTTATTTTTCTACTTTTGGGCCAGTGTCATAATGTTTAAGTTTTATAACCTCAATGACTTTTGATAGAGTTGTTCATATGATTGGATGATATGCTCAGTCTCTCAAACTCTCTCCCTGCTTCAAAACTATCACCCTACCAAGTTTATTTTGATTGTAATTTCATTGAATATACCCATTAGAGATTTGCATTATATTAATGTTTAGAGTATGAAGTCCTTAACATTTTGTATTCCATTCAATCCATTTAATAGAATGTATAGATTAGCTTATATCATATTTTCACATCTTGTATTAGGTTTATTGGTGGGAAGCTTATGACTCTTTATATTACTGTGAATATATCTTTTCTTGTTTATTTTGGAAATGGAAACCTATTGATTTTTATATATTTACAAAATTCCTGTCAAACACACTAAGCAATCATATTTCCAATCTTTCACTAAAGTCTCTAAGATTTTCTAGGTAGATAATCACAGCATCTTCAAATAATGATTTTGTTTTACCTGTTCAATATTTAGATTTTAAAACTTATTTGGGTCATGAGTTGAGGTTAGCACATTTGATTGAGCGGTGCCATCTGTCAGAACTATAATAAACATTGATAACCCTGACATAGATGGAAGTCAGTTTGTTCTGTATTATTTAATAGTGTTCATGACTCCTGAAGTTTGCATACTAAATTTAGAAAATATGTTTTAATACTCAGATTTAACTATATGCTATTTTTAGAAAAGTTTAAAAATAGTATCCTATAAGGAAATGATTGCATATTTCACACATAATATTTCTTGTTGCATATGGTACTTTAAAAAGTGAGAAGACTGATTAAAATATTTCTATAGTGGCTAATAAATGACCCTAAGTAAGTCTACACTTAAGCAGAGAACCTCTGGCTTTACAGGCAAGTATGCAGCAAAAGTGCACAGGAGAAAGTCAGCTCTGGTGTCAGCACTCGCTTCTCTCCCACGTGAAGCACCAGCAGCAGAAGCCGGGATTGTTTGTCTTTTGTGCACAGAATGTACACTCTATATTCATTACTTTTACATTATACCAATGGATAAATGGTACGTCAATGGTATACAGACCTGAACTTAGAAATGAGAAAACGAGAACTAACCTGAAACACTACTTGTAAATGTGGTATGTGTTTCTAAGGTTAAAGAGCAAGGCAGAAAGTGAGTAGAGAAACAAACCTAAGAGCTAAACGCTAGCTTCATTATGGTAGCTCTTATGCAGCCCATAAAATCATTAGAACATAAGCCTGCCCTGTGCAATATAGAGATCACTTCAAAGTTCTAAGGTGGAGGGGATATGCTTAGGGAAAGAGGGCCAGAATGAGTTTCTCCTAATAATTTGCCTTTTGCAATCAACTTGTTTTCCTAAGGATTCTAAAGCATGTAAGAAGCACAGTTTAACTGTTATGTACTTTCATAATGTCATTCATGGATAATATGAATGAGAGCAGATGACTAGAGATTACAAATGTTAAATATCAGACTACTACTTACACAAGTCAGCCTATGTTTCTCCTACTAGATTCATGGCCTAGTTGAGAAGTTTACCTTTGATGTACAGTACCAGAGCTTGAGAGCACAGGAGGAAAAGGGGATTTCAGTGGATTCCAGTGACCTCTTCATTTAGTATTCTTCTTATATTCTCTAGGCTATTTTAGTATTTCTTAATGTAGGTTGAATGAAGATAAAACCCACCAAGAATGGGTACCATGTAAACCTTCTTTCATTCTCCTTTAATTTGTGATTCAGGTTTTTATATTATTATTTATTTATTTATTTTTATTTCTTTGTAGACAGGTGTTATTATCCTGGGATCACATGATTTGCTGAAAAATCAGTCTAGTTATTATACTGAACAGTGATCTCTGTCCTGTTTCAAGTCCTTGTATTGTAACCTGTGATTTTCTCAGACTTCAATCCACTCTTTCTTATTTTTTGGCCCTACATTAGTGTTTACATAACAATGCTTGTATTTGCTTGATCACCCACCTCCTCTAGTCTCTCGTATATTCTTCTACATGCATTATTTAACTACCATCAATAATGATGAAATAGCTTGTGCATTTTAAATTTGGATTTGTTAAAGCCTTTCTTTTCTGTTTGAGAAATGTTTGAGTATCCCAATTATGTGTGTGTCTTATGTACCTTGAGCTAAGGGAAAGGTGTTTGCATACCAAGTCTGTGGTACCACAGTAGGTAAGGTTTCTCCAAAAAGTAGCTGTTCAGATAGAGGATACGTGTGGAGAACAAGAGGAGACCCACTGGGACATCATCTTCATTTTATCTTCTATTCCTCTACTCATGTCTCTTGTTTCAGATTTTCTCTTTTAAGTTTATAACTATTAATCCCTGTGAGAGTAAGAAGCAGGATTTTTTTTTCTTTCCAACAGGAAACATGGATGAATATAAAGCAAGCTCTTATAGTTAATAAATAATCCTTTAAGTAGAAAACGAGTTATAGTTCAGTTTTAGATTAAACAAATCTAGACTTTTAAATCTTGTACCTCCTTAATAGTTTGCTTGTGAAAAAAAGTCATTAAAAGATGAAGAATATTAAGGAGTAAAATGATTGATATTTACATTTTTTTTATTCCAGTAGGCAGAGAACCTGTTTCTGGTTTATATCACTTCCTATTCATCAACAGATGATGCTCACAGTAGAAGAGTCAGATGCATTGGTTCTATATCATAAGATCAATAATGAAATCTCTCATCACATATTGAAAAGAACACAGTATAGTTTTTAGTTGTCATGCCATTTATATATGACAATCATGATTCCCTATGAGAATCTGAGGTCTTCTCAGGTCACAATGGATGTGGTCTTTTTAATTTATAGAGTCCAAATCATGGTAACAACATTGTAGTTCTCACTTTTTTTTAATATGTCCTCAACCACTCCCTCTGAATCCTTTAATATTCTTTGACAGGAAATTTATATTCCTACAATTATTCTTAAAGATGTTACAAGTATATAATATGGGGGAAGATATTAATTCTATGATTTTGACTCAGACATGTACATTTGAAAGTATTGAAGATATGTAGTTTCCAGATCCATTGTCTAAATTGCTCCACGTAAAAATTTTTAATTTGATTATGCCTCGTGCCTTCCAACGTTTATGATTCAAGGAATAACCAGACTTGTGAAAATATATGTGCATTGATGTACTTGTGAGATTTTGGAGCTCAGTAACCACTGTGATTTTAATGTTGGTGGCCCCTGGAACTCAAGAGGACAATCTGAACACATGGCCATGAAACCGAACTATGAAATGTTGCTGTAGAATGATTGTTCTCTTGACGAGGAGTAAAATAACTTTAACGTGCTTTAAAAAGCATGTACAGGTATTGGAACATAAAGCCATGTAATTGAGTCACCTTGCTTAATTTCACTTTGTAAATTATTGGTTTCCTGAGAGATGGAGAGACAGTTTAACAGCTGAACAGAGGAAAGTAATTCTTGAGTGTAAAGTGTCTTTTTGGACATCCCTTTTCATTGCTGTGACTGCTATATTACATGGTGAGATCTTCCAAAAGCCTGGGTTTGGCATTTGTAGAGTGTGCCCTGCCACATGCAGAAATTATTTTAACCACAAAAAAGAGAGTTCAATGTTTTTTATTTAATTTGTTATCCTCAGTACTTGTGTATTTTTATATTGACTTGCTAAAGAGAATTAGACATATTAGATGTAATTTTCTAACATTTCAAGGTTTGTGTGTACATTTGTGTGTGTATGTGTTTGTGTGTGTGTGTGTGTGTGTTTGTGTTTACTGCCAAGGATCTGTATGGAGATCAAATTCTTCCAAGAAAGACCTTCTATGAAAAGCCTATTTATTTTCTTGGATCAATCCTTGTTGAAAGCTGGTATGTGGTTGAAGAATACAGTATTTAAGTTGTATTAAGGGAATACCATTTGAAACTTTGTAACATGCTATTTAAAAATATTTAATTTAATTTTTATTATTTATTGCAGTAATGGAAATTGAACCTAATACCTTGAGCATGCTAGGTAATTTCTACCACTGAGCTAAATTCCTGACTTGTAAATTTTCCCATTCTTAAATATGACTGCTTTATGTCTGAAAAAGTACAAATTATCGAACCTGTCAGCCATGCATAATATATAACAAGAAGAAGTTTTAAACTTCTTTTTTTTTTTTTTTTTTTTTTTTTGAGGTAGGGTCTTGCTATAGCCCAGGCTGTCCTGGAATTCACTATGTAGTCTTAGGTTGGCCTCAAAATTCCTGCAATCTTCCTACCTCTGCATCCCAAGTGCTGAGCTTAAAGGTGTGTGTCTCCATGCCTGGCTAGAAGTTTTAAAATTACTTCAGAAATATCTTGAGATTTTAATAACTTCCAATGGTCTTATTAAGACTAAAAATAAAATAAAATTCTGTATCTAACAGGAAGAGGAGGAGTTTCTCTTATTTTCTGTAGCTTTTACATGAATTTTCACATTCAAAATTGATGTATGTTGAAATTTTAGTAATAATCTCATAAAATTTATAGTTACTAGAAGTTGCAAAATTCCTATTTTTCCTATAAAGACTACTCTGCCTACAAATGAACCAGCACTTCCACACTAGTGGTAGGGATGTGAGCTGATACACAAATTTTGGGAAACAGAATGAGTTTCCTTAGAAAACTGTAAATAGAACTGACATTATTTCATGGTAAATTTCTGTAATTTACTACTGAGTTTACACCTGTATTCATTATTTATTTTGGTATGACCAAATACCTGACAAGAAGCGACTTGAGTGGGAAATATTTATTTTGGTTCACACTTTGTGGGTGCAGTACACCTTGGCAGGGAAGACAGTAGGAGCATGTATCAGTTACTTTCCCACTGCTGGGACAAAATACCGAACTAGAAAGGAATTAAAGGAAGTGGTTTATTTTTGATTTACTATTTGAGAAAGTACAGAGTCTATCCTAAGTGGGCCAGACATGGAAGGAACAGGAAACTAGTGTCACGTGATCACATCTGCATGGAGAAGTGGAGTGTGGGAGAGTAACAATGGTACAGAACTATAAATGCAGTCCCGCCTCCTGTGACGTACTTACTCCAGCAATGCTCCATCTCCCCAAAGTACAAGAACTTCCCTGATCAGTGCCACCAACTGGAAATTAAATATTCAAACACGTGACTTTAAGAGCGACATTTTACACTCAAAATACCAAATAAGGTGAGACTGTTTGCTTGCATTTAAGAACAGCTGGAGTTAGATAGGAGACAGAAAGTGCTGGGTGGCACCGATCTCTCATGTTAGTCCTTTTCTCCTGAAGATTCAACAAATTTGCAAAACAGTGCCAGTTGGTTTGTGGGGACCAAGTGTTCAAACATATGTCTGTAAGGGAGATTTCATATCTAAACCACTGTAACAAAACTCCAAAGAAATGAAATAAAAATTCTCAAAAGACACTTGCAATCCCATGTTTATTTGCAGCACTGTTCATAAAGCATGGTATAGAATGAACTTCAGTGCATTTTGAAAGATAAATCAACAAACTATGTCATATGTTCATAATGGAATGTTGTTCAGCCATAAAAATTATGTACTCTTGCCACTAGTATAACAACAAGTATGGACTTCGAAGACATTACCTTAAAAGAAACCACAGATAGAAAAACAAATATCACATAATCTCAACCCTAAGAGAAATCTACAAGAGTTAATTTCATATAATTTGAGAGCCGGTTAATGGATACCAAACACTGGGGAGGAGAATAAGGAGAAAGAGGAAGAGTTTTAAAGAGCAGGTGTCATGTTATTATTTCATAAGAAGAATAAGTTAAAGTGTCTTATCCTAGAGCAAATAGGAGACAGTTAATAGTTATGCATTGTATAATCTCAAAACATGAGAAGAATTGGAATACAATTTCTAAAAAAATGTTAAGAGATTAAGTGATGGATATGTTAATAAACTCATGCTGATCACCTAGTATATAAAAGAATCTGAACAACACCTTGCAACTCATAATCATGCAACAATATTATACATAAATAAAAAATTAAAAATAGCTATATGAAGAATGTAGGATATATAACTTTCCTTACAGGAGTATTATATTTATTTGTTATAAATAACTTTTCCCCAGATAATGGAAGCAGTTTTGTATTGGAGAACAAGGCTATATTATGACTGGAGATGATTTGAGGAAGTTGTAGCTACCATCACTATTTTCAATACTCATGTGAATAAATCAGAGAAAAGATGAGGGGAGTTAATTGCATGTATTTCTTCATTGACCATGCAAACCTAAAGTTTGTTTCTCAAGTGTCAGTCTTTAAAAATTTGCTATATTCCCCAGCTTCTGTGGGTTGTTGAAGATATAAACTGTGTTTCTTTAACATAGAATTCAATAATTTTCAATTTTGATTTAAGTATATAATTTGATTTTATCAACTAATTACCAATGAGGTAATTTATACTGCTAACTACTACTGATATTTGTAGTGTTTGACATGTTGAAATCTAATTTTGCCTTTAAAATAAGTTTTAAAAAGCTACATTTGCCAAAGTTGAATTATTTAACAGTTAGGGTCCAATTCTAATAGCATAATTTATGGAGGAAGCACACACTGAATTTTTAGAGATTTATGATTCACTATCAGTTGCAAGAGTTGTGCAGTATTGATTCAGTTACTTACCAGTTAATTATATTCAAAGTGATTGTAAAACAGATTACATGCAGTAGTGCAGTTCCCAAAATATATACCATTGTGGACTGCTGTGAAATATTATATGTGGATGAGAAAATACTTAAAATTACTGTCTAGTATGGTTTTTGCTAGTTATAAAGTTCTATTTACCTGTCTTCATAAATTTAAATGTCAATATCATTGACTAGTTTTGTTTTTCTCAATATGAGGTTGGGGAAAAAATGTAGCTAATGAATTAGCACCCTCCTGCTAACCAAGGTTTGTGGAATAGTGTCCCAACGTGGACAGAATAGAATATTTATGAGAAAGGAATTAATCTTACCTGCTAAGCACCAGTAGTTTTACGTACTTATGATTTTGTTGTCATAAATCATAATATTAGTATGCAAGATTTTTTATAACTAGTGAACATTGTTAAATTTTCTTTTAATTCTGTAAAAACTTTAGAATACAAAAAGGTGTAAATTAAATAGAACCTACAAAGAGGGAAATGACTTGAGGAAGAAATTCTTCATTTTAAGTAAATTCTCTTTGTTACCAAGTTTTATATATATGTATAAAATCTCCTCGCCTAAACACGTAGTTGACCTTGTATTGGATAAACACTTCTATATGATTTTGGAATATGTGGTTCCAATTTAAATAATACATCCTACATGTAGGTATAAAACATGTATAACTATAAGAAAAATTAATATTTAAATCCAAGATAAATAATATATACTTGACCTGAACATAGTTTCTTTAATAAATATGATTCCTTGCATGCCATTCTTCCTACCATCATCTCTTCTGCCTCTCCTCATCAGTTTCATTTTAGTAAAGTGAATGACTTAATCTGTTCAAATAAATGTAATGTTATTCCTACCTTTCTCCATTTTTACTTCTTTTTGCAATAATGGTACAATTCTTTGTCTCTATGAATCCCATTACTTCAGTGTTCCCCGTAACATCTACAAATTAGAAAGCAGACGGTGAAATTTTGCTAACTTGTCATTTTAATTCTAATATCAAGTACAGGTTTAAACATTCTTATTTTTTAATTTAATTATTTTCCATTGCTCATATCTTCAAAAATCAATGACTCTTTATAACAGCCATCCTTAAATTAACCTGATTTGATTGTTTCATCAGCTGGTTGTTGGGAGTCTGAGTGATATACTGGAAAATAAACAAAACTCCTCCTGGGTTGGAGAGATGGCTTAATGGTTAAACGCTTGCCTGTGAAGTTCAATTCCCTAGGACCCACGTTAGCCAGATGCACAAGGGGGCACATGCATCTGGAGTTCATTTGCAGTGGCTGGAAGCCCTGTCTCTCTCTCTCTCTCTGCCTCTTTCTCTCTCTGTCTGTTGCTCTCAAATAAATAAATAAATAAATAAAAACGATCAAAAATTTTTTAAAAAAAAAACTCCAAATCAAGTCCTTTCCTGAGGATGTTACTGTGGGATGGACTTGTCCACTCAATCTATGGTGTTTTCAGACTTGTATTCAGTTGTCTTGACCTTTCCCTTGCTGGGGAAAACACTCAACTGGAAGCAGCTTATGGAAGGAACGTGTTCATTTCAGACTTAAAGACTCTTGAGGAAGTTCTATCGCTGAGGGAGAATCTGGCTCACTTGATGAGTCCACAGCACAGAGGCATAAGCAACATGCAGAGCACAAATAGCCACAGCTCTAACTGGCTCTAAATACACGGAGTGGGCCTTCACTCAAGATCCATCCCCACTGACACACCTCTTTCTTCGGGGCTCTGCTTGCCAAAAACTAAGCAGCAAGCTTAATCAAAGACACGTGAGTCTCTTGGAAATGTACATTTACATTCAAACCACCACATTCCAACCCTGGACCTCATAGACTCATGATCATCTCACAATGCAACTTGCTCTTAGTCCAAGTTCAAAGGTCCACATAGTTTGTACCAACTTTAATATTGTTCAAAATTCTGAAGTTTTATATGAAATCAATACTGTCTGTCAACTGTGAGCCCTGTAAATCAAAACACATTCCATTGTTCCAACACATAATGGCAGAGTAAATATTTCTGTTTCAAAAAGGCATAACAAGGAGAGATTGGACCAATGCAAGATCAATAACCAGCAGGCAGACATCAAACATCATCAGTTCCAATTCCAGCACCTATAAGTAGTGGTTTTCCATTTCTGCCCTTCCAGCTGGGCTGCTCAAAGCCCAATGCAAACTCAATGTTGAGCCATGAGGTCTCCATGGCAGCCATTCCACAGTCAAAAACATCCTTGGGGCTATACTACAAACCATGGTTAATCTTCATAGCTCTACACAATGGCCTTACTTGGTCCCCATGTAGGGATTTCAACTCTACTTGACATTGCTGCTTCTTGGTGTCCCCTGGAACTGGTTTATCTTTAAAGCTCCATGCAATGATCTTACTTGGTATCCATGTAGGTATTTCAACCCTCCTTCATACAAATTCATTTCAGCAGCTCCTTAAACTTGCTTATCTTCATGATACACTTCCTTGCATTTTTCATGCTTCCAAAACTAGTACCAGGCCAGCAGCATAGCAAAATTTCTAAATCTAGGTGTTAATAAACCCTGACCTTGAAGAGCAGGATATTCTTTCACCAGTCTTTTTTAAGCCACTTCCTTTCAAAAGAATTTGTATTCGTACTAGCTTAAGTCTCCCATGGCTCACACTAAGGGCATATCTCTTCAATTGTTCTATTGCAAAATGAATTGCTCTCCTTTAAATGGTGGTAATCTCCCTTAACAATTATAGCTTAAATAAACTAAAAGTAAGTCACTATGCCTGTAACTTCAGACTTGTTGGATTTTTCCCCTGTAATAAACTGTATACATTTCATATTGATATTATCTATACTTCTGCCAAGCACACCAGTCCATTACTTTTACATCAACTTGCTCAAATTTTCAGGTCATGGCCAAAAGATCTCAACTCATCTTTCTGCCAATAACCATCAATGTTCTGCCCTTTCCCTTTGAAACTTCATAAGCCAAGTCTTCATAGCCCACAATTCTCACTGTATTTAGCATTTGAAAACTCTCACCGGAATAGTCCTTCAAGGTCTGCTTACAATACTGCAAGGCTTCTACAGTTCAAAGTTCCAAATCCTTCCACATGCCTCCCAGAAACACATCCCAAAAATCCAAAACCCACATGGTCGGATTCATATGCAGCAATAACCCACTCGTGGTACCTATTTTTCCCTTTGTCCTTTTTCCTTTTTTTTTTTTTTTTTTTTTTTTTACTGCGTTACCTTTTCATTACCGGGGCAAACACCTGACCAGAAGCAGCTTATGGAACAAAAAGGGTTTATTTTATGCTTTGATGTTCCCTGGGGAAGATCAATAATGGGGGAAGAACCTGGCTTACTTCCATATTTCCACAGCAGAGATAAAAGCCAACACTCACAAGCAGGAACAGCCAGAGCTCAAGCTGGCTCTCTACACACCTAGTAGGGCTGGACTCAAGGTCCTCTCCCAGTGAAATACCTTCTTCATCAGCAGGGTTCTTCCTGCTGAAGGCTAAGTAGGAAGGGTAACCAAATAAAAAACAGTGTTGGCCTAGAGAGTTGGCTTCGTGGTTAAGGCACTTGCCTGAAAAGCCTAAGAATGCGTGTTTGATTCCTCAGTACCCACATAAGCCAGACCTCCAAGGTGGCACATGCATCTGGTGTTCATTTGCTGTGGCTAGCAGCCCTGGTGTACCCATTCTCTCTCTCTCTCTCTCCCTCTCTCTCTTTCTCTCTCTCTCTCTCTCTGCCTCTCTCAAATGAATAAATGAATAAATAAATAAAATGTTAAAATAAAACTGTTATGGTGATACACACTTACATTCAAATAACCACAAACCCCTTTCCAACTTCACTCCGAACCAATACCTTCTGCTGTGGGTGACCTATGCCTGGGTGTGTACTTTAACCAGCCCCCTCTTTCTAGTTTGTACCCATCACTGGCCTAAAGGTTTTATTCTAATTTTTAAATATTAATTTATTGTAAGACTTTTTGTACAACCTGATGTTAATTTTAGGTATACTCATATATGGCAGATCTCTATATGTTATTCAAATTGTTTCAATGAAATTTCATGGTCCTGACTAGTAGCTCTCAATTTCCCTTTCCGAGCTCTGAAAATCACACCTAAACTTTTGGGCTCAATGAATTTATCTAGCTTAGATACTTTATGGACTTATTTTTTTTTGTATAGAGTTTTAAAAACAAAATCCCTGAAAGATGGTTATCTTTGGAAACATGTAGTCTTACTTTTTCATTAGTTTTTAAGAAAAAAAATTTGCATACACACACACACAGAGAGATAATTACTATGCTTATGTTTTAGCTCACCTTTGTTAAGGTGTGAATTTATTTAAATAGCATACTATTTATATATGTATATGTATATCTATACATATATGCACACAAATACATGATTTGGTATAGAAAATATTATTATCTATAGCATTATAATTTCCTTCACATAAAATTATTGACCAGTTTGTAAGTCATTTTTGAGTCTGCAACTTGTATTAAAGCATGTGATAAATGATTTCACGTGATTTCTCAGCTGTGTTTATAGAGTTGCAGAGGTGGAATTACTTTATGTAACTATGATTGGGATTCCATGTATCATATACACTTCTAACACGAAGACAATATTGTTCTTGTTTAACTTCTGCATTTCTGTAAGTCTGCTAGGAAGTTTCAAAGGTTATCATCCGAAGTGTACAAATAAAGGTTAGAGAACTTGCAGTTGCCCTCAATCCTTCCTCTTCCTCTAGGTTTCCTCTCCTGCTTTTGTTCCCATTTCACTAGGAAGGCACTGGTCTGTAGCTAATGCACTCAAATACCCACACACGCTCCAGTCCCTGAAAAATTAAGCAAAAAGGAACCAAGCAGAAAAAGCAGAGCAACTTCTTTTTCTAGGCATATTCAGTGGCTTCTAATAAGGCACACTAACATTTCTTTCATGCTCTGGGTGTTCACTTCTTTGCTGGTCTCTGTACTTTAGAGAAAATGAAGTATATTTGCAGAATAAGGAATTGAATTGTATGTTTGATGATATTTTATTTCATCATAGCGGATTTTATGCTGTTTTCCTCAGGTAATATAAAAATTACCTCTTATACTGCAAAACACAAGTGCCTTCAAAATTATTTCCAATTTATGTTGTGCAAATTGAGAAGCTCAAGATGAGCTTGAAAGTGTTCTAGGAATAGAGAAAAAGGTAACTTTTACAACTGGTGGGATTATTTGTGTGTCTTGGCTTTATTAAGTCCAAATACCAGGACTGACAATATGATAAACTGTCATCTGTACCTTAAACTCTCACCCTTGCCTTTCATTTGCAAATGAGCAAGCAAGTGGTCTGTTTTTAACACATGGACCATTAACCAGCTTCTTCTATTTGCATAGTAATGATAGTGAACCAATGGTGATTTACTGCTCTGACTTGTATCATAAATAACAGATCATTTACGCTGCTAATTATACTCATTTCCATATCAATAATGCATTCTGGGCTGGGTTGGACTATGGTATTAGAAAATGAAATTGGATGACAAATTGATTCCTTACTAAAATGGTGTAAAACAGGTATTTACTATTACAAGAGCATACTATTAAGTAATATAGATAAATGGCAAAGACATTTTTACATTTTCATCACATAGCCTATAAGTTGAGTCAGCAAAAGTATAGATTTATCAGAAACAAGTTATCCCCTGGGTAAGCCCGAGTGTGTAACATGTGTTCATGTCTGTTGATATCTGTCAGCACTGCTTGACTAGAGTATGGCCAACCTAGGCCTCTGACCCACATTTGTGGGTGGGCCAGCCAGCTTTTCATTCTACTGTGTAATTCTGACTGCACTCTCAATGTGCAATAATTACTTTTGAAATGTAGGCTTTACTTCAAAAGAACTCATTTCGTGAAAGTGTGGATAGTAGTAAAAATGCATCATTGCTATAGCAAAACCATCGAAGTTCAGAGATGGTTTGTAAATCTGTGGTTACACACACACACACACACACACACACACACACACACACACACAGGAGGAGGGAGAGAGGGAGAAGGCAACAAAAAGAGGGGATGGAATAGAAAGTGAAAGATGAAGGGAGAGAAAGAAAATAGAAGATATACTTACTTGTCTTTTCAAAGATATAGAGGAGAGGGCTAGAGAGATGGTTTAGAGGTTAAGGAGATTGCCGGCAAAGCCAAAGGACTCAGGTTTGATTCCCGAGGACCAACATAAGCCAGATGCACAAGGTGGCACATGTGTCTGCAATTTGTTTGCTATAGCTAGAGGCCCTGGTGTGCCCATTCTCTCTTGCTCCCTCCATCTGCCTCTCTCTTTTAATTAAATAAAAAGAAAATAATTTTAAAAGTTTAAAAACATGTAGAAATATAGATAACAATTGAGATATTTTTGAAAAAAGTTATTTAAATTTTCAGCTTTTGAATTTTAGTCAAAAGACATAATTAAGAAACATGATAATAGGTACAGAAGTAACTAATGTATATGACTTATAATCACAGTATTTATAGCAGTTACTTAAATATATATTAGAAATAAAATACACTTAAGTAACCAAATAAATCTAAAATGGTGGTGGTGGTGGTAGTGTTGTGTGTGAGTGTGTGTCCTTGGCTGTCCCAGAATGTGCTTGTTGAGAGCAGAGAACCTTGGGCTTTGTTTCCTGGGGAGGCACATTGCCTGGTAAGCACATTGTGGGCTGTGCTAGCGCCATGACTCCTGAAATTGTGTTTTGAAGTTTGCTTCAAGTGTTCTATGAAGACTTATACTATAGTCAAACTTAAAGTCAGAGAACAATGACAGTTTATTTCCAATGTAGTTAGAGTCTAAAATAGCTTATAAAGAAGCTTTGGATAGTGAGAAATGAGAAAGGCAATGTAAATCTCAGGCTGTAATTTGTTATCAGAAGATATTTCTGAAGACAAATTGTTCAAATGTGACCATTGATTCAAAAGAATACTTGATGATTATAATTGAAGTGAGGAGTTAATAATTCACATGATTAGGTGACATGTCCTTTAGATCAAGAATTTGATTGTGAAAGCACTCACTGGACAGAGACAAAGATACAAGAAATACATACGGTTTCATCTTCTCTCAGATTATAGGTAAAGTGATATATGGCAGACAGTAAGACATAATGCTGGGAACGAAGAAACAGGGACAATTGTTTTAAAACTGTTATTAATTGATAGAACAATACCTACATAGTGACAAAATAAAGAAATATCTCATATAACCAAGAAATTGAAGTAGAGGCACAATAAATTTCAAGTAAATACATTTTCTTATTCTTCTTTGAATAAATATTATTTTTATTCTTTAATCAAGATGACCATATGGCAATTGTGAATGTATTAAATATAATTACATTTTTAGGAATATTTTTGATGTTACTGTTTAAATGCTGCAGTTTAAATGGTTACAATGACCTTATTATTTGTGGATAATATCATTTTAATCATATGCTAAATTATATTAATTTTTGGACATTTATATACATATATATATATGCATACACACACACACACACACACACACACACACACACACATATATATAATCTATTGTAATGTTACAAAATTCTTTTAGTGTGGAAAAATATGTGTCAAAAGTTTACTAAAAATTGAGAGTTTTAGACCTGAAAATAGTTAATGAACTCATTGTACCATAAGAACATATAAACATATATACCATAGATACACACACACACATTTCTTTTGGATTTCTGAGACAAGGTCTTATGTAGCTCTGGCTCAAGCCAGCATTAATCTACATGTATAGTTTAGAATGACCTTCACATTCTGATTATCTTGCCTAAATTATTCTTGAGCTCATATTATGAGTAAATATTTTTAATAACTTTTAAAAGAAAACTAAGAAAAATGTGATGGCATCTTTCAAATGTTTCATATATATATATATATGTGATAGCTGCATTTATATTTTGGAAAACATATCTATTTCATGGATACAATATTAACATAAGATATGACTTACATCATTACTCTTATGTATGTTACAATAAAAATTAATGTGGGTCATAGTTTCTATTACAAGCCAACGATAGATAAATTGAAGAACCACCTTTCTACTCATGATTTTCATTCAGAAGATAAGTAAAAGGCTTTTGTATTTGATTTTTAGATATAAATACATTAAATATTTGTAGACTTATAGAAGTATATTTTATATTTTCCAACTTCCCATATGCAAATCCATAATAGCCACTTCTGTCTCATAACTTTCATAAGGTATAAGTGAGACACAGCTATTAGTAGAGGGCAAATCATTGTTGCCGTTACAAATTAACTTAGTTTATGTCACACTGCTTGATCATACTTAGTATATATTCCAGGTTAGTGGGTAGTCCATGTTGAAAATGGCATACTTTTGTCTTAAATAGTCTTGAAAATTTGTTCCCTTCTAATCAAGAGGAAAAAAAAAATATGTGGCCTTTATACACGTAGGGAGATTATTCTCATTCCTTTCTGATGAACTCGGTTCAGCTTCAGCGAGAATGTCTCAAAGAAGAGTGAACAGAAAAGGCACAGAATTCTACGTATTCTCTATGCTCCCTACTGTGAGTGAGCATCTCACGCAATAAATACTTCCTTAAGAAATATTTATTTCATGACTAATCAGGCAACAGGCTTGAAAGTAAAATAAAGATTATCCCTTTGGTTCTAATAGCTAAGTAGACTCTTGATTACAGTATGGCTGGATGTATAAAAGGTCTGCATTAGCCCTAAAAAGATTCTCACACCAAACTGAATTTCAACATGAGATACTGAACGATGTCTGATAACTATGAGGAAAAGTGAATTTAATTAAATCATAATTAACAATGATTGTGTCTAATAAAAATTATTGATTAATCAAACTCTAAATTTTTTAATCTTGATTTTAAATGATTAAACCCAGAATTTTAAAAAAAGTAATTTATGCTATAATAACACATTTTGGTAAATTAACAAAAAAAATAAGCAGAAAAAACCACAATATCATGCACCAAACCTAGACCATAGGCAAGAGTTTCTATAGCACTAGTTTTATCTTCAAGATCACATACATGGCTATCAAGTCAGTGTCTCTGCCTACCTCAGGAAAGTTTGTCTTTGTTACAGATGTTCATTGACTAGCATATATTTCCATTGAAAATGAAGTAAGGTTTGAGAAGGTAAGTTTTGACAGCTTAAAATTATATATTTACTTCAGCATTAGGTGATGTTTTAAATTGGAATCACACTAATTGCCAAGTTATTAACTCATTTGCTTCCTGCCAAAATTAATGTAAGGCAGGGTTGGGTAGGTGGCTAAGTGCGTGAAATACTCCCTAAGTATGAGCACCTCAGATAGCATTCCCCAGTACCTCTGTAAATGCTGAGCATGGTAGCACATGTCTGTAGTGTCAGTGCTTAGAAGCCAGAGACAAGCAGATTACTGAGGCTGGCAAAATCAAAGAGCTCTGTATTAATTAAGGGACGCTGTTTAAATAAAGAAGGTAGAGGACAATAGATGGAGATACTGGATGCCACTCTCTGTCGTCTACTCTGAACACCTGTACAGCCACGTGCATACCAACACATAAACATAAGAATTAATACCAGATAAATACCAATGGCTTTTTGGATAGAGACTACTATTTTTTATATCATGTCATGGTAGACCACTGATATAAGACTCTAGAAGTTCTCATCACAATGAAAACTTTATTTATGCATAGACTATACCTAGTGAAAGCTGATTGAAAATGTCTAAGTAGCTTAAGATAAGGGCTGGTTTGTAGTTCTGTTATACTTCTCTTTGTAAAACCAGATTTCTTTCAGCATCCTGATATACAAAAGCCTTTGTGTAATTCACCAGCCTATAGCCAGTGTTTAGAAGGAATAACGTCTTATCAAACTGAGGAACTAGAATGTAATAAAGTGTTACATATGTTACGGAATCTGGTATAGAAACCAATGTTGTGTTTTCCTGGGGGACATCTGCATAACACTCTCCTATTTATGATACCACATCTGCCTTTGTCTTCCCCACATACCACTCATTCTATGTCTTTGTACTCTAGACACCTTCTGAATGCAGACATTGAGTTGGAAGTGTATACATAATCTACCTCTAATTTAAAGTGCCTCAGATATTTCTGAGTATTTCTAAATACATATGGTTTCTTTACTGTTTCAGTATGTAATTGTTTGTGATTACACTGATAACACGTAGTACATTGTTCTGTGAAGCTGTATAATTGGGTCAAAATTCAATACTTTATTTTTTAATAAATATTTTACTTATTTATTTATTTATGAGAGAGAGGGGGAGAAAGATAGAAAGAGGCAGCTAGAGAGAGAGAGAATAGATGCACCTGGGCCTCTGGCCACTGCAAACAAACTCCAGACACATGTGGCACCTTGTGCATCTGGCTTTATGTGGTTACTGATAAATCAAGTCTGGATCCTTAGGCCTTGCAGACAAACACTTTAACTCCTGTGCCATGTCTCTAGCCCAGAATGCTGTATTTTCAAGAAGAGAAAGCAAATGAAAAAGCCCATGGGGACATTTACCATATTTTTCTATTCCTATAGCATGATAATATCTATTGTTTCTATAATCTATCATCTATTTGGTGATTCTTTCAAAAGTTAAGAAAGCAAGCATGTTGTAGAATTCGCTCTTATTTTATTCCAATATCACAAAATAACAGCTTCTACCAAAAGTGGTAACCTATATATAATGAATAGAATACTCACTTACTAGTTGGCACACTAGACACTGATGATGAAGAGACCAGATCACATAAGAAACAATGTGAGCCAATGAAGGTTGTGCTCTTGTTGACTAAATTTGTGAAGGTTGTTTATTGTGAAGAAGAGCTTTATGAAAACCTATGATTGCCAGTGTGAATGTAAAAAGGTTTTTCACAAGGGATACTATAGAATACAAACTATCAACTTTGAATTTTATTAGTTTTTTTAAAAAAAATATTCTATTTTATTTATTTGAGGGGAGAGAGACAGAGACTGGGGAGATAGAGAGGGAGAGAGAGAAAGGGTGCTCCAGGGCCTCTAGCCCCTGCAAAATCCAGATGCATGTGCCGCCTTGTGTATCTGGCTTATGTGGGTACTGGGGTATTGAACCTAGGTCCTTAAGATTCACAGGCAGGTGTCTTAACCACTAAGCCATCTCTATAGCCCAGATTTTATTCTTTGTAAGGAGATTATTTAATTCAGCAAGCACTTCCTGCCTTAGGGAAAGCAGTGCTATAAGAATCATTTTAATACGGTGATACAATTTCATTGAATTTCTTTGAAATAAATAATCTTGATTCAGATCATTTGGTAAGTGAATTTTACTTATGCTCTTAAAATTATCTTTCTTTCTGATTAGAGTCTAAAATGCATCTTCATAAACTACAGACAAGTGTCATCAATCCTTAGAACACTTAAGAACTCTATGATTTAGGAATCTGAACCCCAGCGCAAAATCTCCACATTTAAACGAATCTAAGAGATTCCTAAAAACAAACAAACCAAATCTTATCAATACAGTTATTACTTTCATCCATTTCTCTATTATTATTAACTTATTTTATTAATTTATTTATTTGAGAAAGAGAATGGGCATGTCAAATGAACTCCAGATTCATGCCCCCTCTTGTGCATCTGGCTTACGTGGGTCCTGGAGAATCAAACCTGGATCCTTTGGCTATGCAGGCAAATGCCTTAACTGTTAAGCCATCTGTCCAGCCCCATTTCTCTATTATTGCAGCAAACATTTATTGACTCAGGCACATTGCTGTGTGCTACTCATAGAAGATCCTTGTTGTTATGATGTTTTTCACATACCTGTACTGAGAGTCCTTGATGAAGTAACAATGAGTTTGCACATCATGTGATGGAGGTCTGGTTGCTGCCTTACCATCCATGCATTCTCTAACATTTGAAGGATGACTAGCTACCAAATCTTGAGGAAGACCTCACACATAATAAGAATGCTCCTTTCATTAAAGCATATGCAGGAGCTTCTTAGGAGAAAATGTTTAAAATGAACTTGGAAAACCCTGTGTGAAAAGACAAAAGCCTGTGTGGCTATAATTCAACGTATTGATTTATTGATATGGAAATCTCAGGTAGATTCCTTTCCCCTAGAGGAGGTAAGTACAAGAGCATCTGACATAAGACCAACATTGTTTCAAAGGAGTTGAAATAAGTATACGTGAACTGTGGGACCAAAAAAAAAAAAAAATGGTATAGTCACAGGATTTTAACTATTGGTAGGTTGAAGAGCTATCCTGATCTTCACTGTGGCTGGGGATAGGTTGCCATTCCCTCAGTATAAAACACAGGTTTCTAAGGCAACAAATGAAAATATGAAAGTTTGAATTCATTCTTGAAGCAGTTGCTAGAAATACATTAGTGTAGTAATAGATGTTATTGAGAGTTTGTGGGGTCGTGTACACTGAGCATTTTCAGAATCCTCTTGTTGAATAGTATATATAATATTTACTAATGTGGATTTGGGTATGAAAGTTTTAAAATGAAAACTTGTGCCACATGCATCTACTTAGATATCAAAGGAATGCATGAATATCAGACATTATTAAAACATTTACATAAAGCTGAGCAGATATTTCAAGTTCAAAATGCAATCTATAATATAATTTTGTTACCTTGTTTTTACATTGAATTTTTTAAATTTATTTTTATTTTTTTATTTTTTTTTAGATTTAAAGTTCTAAGGCCAAATTTCAAGTTTTCTTTTTTTTGTTTGTTTGTTTGTTTATTTATTTATTTGACAGTGACAGAGAGAAGGAGGCAGAGAGAGAGAGAGAGAGAGAATGGGCGTGCCAGAGCTTCCAGCTTCTGTAAAGGAACTCCAGATGTGTGCGCCCCCTTGTGCATCTGGCTAACGTAGGTCCTGGGGAATTGAGCCTCGAAACAGGGTCCTTAGGCTTCACAGGCAAGAGCTTAACCGCTAAGCCATCTCTCCAGCCCTTGAATTTGTTTTTAGCGTAACATAATATATTTAAAAATATATTTGAGCAAATGGTGTAAACTAGTATTTGGCTTTTAAATATAAATTATAATAAATCTTTTTTTATTCCAAAAATGTGTTGTTTTTTAATTTTATTTAAAAGTCCTTTGTACATTTTAAAATAATATTGTTATCAGATATGTGATATGCAAAAAATTTCTCACATTTTGTGATTTTTATTAATAGCATACTTTGTATAGATACAACATGTGTTGTTACCATCTTTTCTATTTTTAACAGAAATAAGGATAGGTTGTAAATGAAAGATGTCAAAAAATCATAGATATAAATCATATTTTATAATGTATTAATCATATAATAGAACATGAATTGAATTTAAATATGGGTATATTAATATATTCAAGCATATTAAGCATAAAAATAAAGAAATTAGTATATATATATACATATATATTCTAAACAGTAACTTCACAAATTATTAAATAAAATATTGTAAAAAGAATAAGTAGGTCAATTAAATGTTTACATTAATATATTTGAAATCTTGAAAATGTGATATATTACAACAAATTATAAGAAAACAGAAATATATCCATAGACATTTATATGTGTATATTTATATATTTGAGAATACATATGTGCAGACCATATATATCTACATGTATATGTACATATTATACACACTACATATATATGTATATGTATACATGTATATATATATGTATATATATGTATATACACACACGTATGGTTAGAATGGTCTAGTGTGTGTGAACTCACATACTCAGATACTCAGTACAGTGCACCTCCATTGCTTGGGAAGGTAGGCCAAGTCACATTCAGCTCTTGCTACCCTTGGTATCTAAAGCAGTTAATTCATATCATGGCATAGAGTATCACCTGCAGATTCACTGAAAAGTCACATTATCTGTCTGCCCTTAAAGACATAGTAATTTTAAAGTTTTTTTTTCAACAGTTTTTTGTACAGCTGTTGGAGACACTGAAGAGTGATCTTTGATATTTCCTTAACTAAAAGTTAAAAAAAAACCCAAAACTTTGGAACTGTACACATGGAAATCAATAACTACTGTTTGAAAAACAGTCAGAATATATGATATCTCACTTCTCATTCTTGCAGGAATGAACATATATTGCACATTTTCTTATTGCAATCAAGTTCAGAATTTAATAAACTAAATTAGGATAAAATGAACATTGTAAGACTATATTATGGGTTTAATCAAAGGTTAGTACACTTTAGAAGCACCAATTGTCCAGATAATTCTTCCCGTACTTTGAAATCTTTTATTAGTTTGTTTCTATGAAGGTTTTACATATACATGTTTTGAAGACTGAAATGACTACAATAATTTATGAGTAGTTAAGGGAAGCATAATTAATACTGTAAATTCTTCTTATATTCTTGAGTATATTCAAAAATAATATTTTATTCTTTTTTCAGTAACAATATTTCTTGTATTTTAATGCTTCAATAATAAAAAGAGGATAAGGGCTTCTTTTTTGGCTCAAAATAAGATTTTATTTGTACAAGGCTTTATTATTTAATTATTTATTTTAGTTTTCCAAGGTAGGGTCTTGCTCTATCCCAGGCTAACCTGGAATTCACTATGTAGTCTCAGGGTGGACTTGCAATCACAATGATCAGATCATTCTCCCTTTGCCTCCCAAGTGCTGGGATCATAGGCGTCTGCCACCATGCCTAGCCTAGCCTCTGAACAAGGTGTCATTAAGCAAAAGGAAAACAGTTGTTACTTTTATTTTCCTTACAGAAGAAGTAGAGTTTTCCCACAGAGCTGGCCAGATGAGAATGTCCAGCTCTAGCTTGGCCTTGCTCTTTAGAAAATGAAATGCTTACGATGAGATGCCTTCTGTGGTCTGAGAGTGGCCTTTGCAGCATGTGGATTCTCTGGCATCTCCGTGCACTAGACAGCTCTGCACCAGGGCCTGTGCTTGTCATTGGCTGAGGGACTTCTGTAGAGCTTCATACATCATTTGAACCTTTACTGACTGAGATGGCTTTATTTTCTTGAAGGCTTCTTCAAAATGTGTACGACTAATCTTCAGCTCACTTTGTCTACTTCTACTTTTCATCTTTTTCTTCAACTGTATAATTGCAGCCAAGTTAATTTTATTTTTAACAAAGACAGACTGTATCAATGGAAAAATTCCTGTGACACTAATGTGAACATTTTAGAGTTGGCTGATGGAGAATGCTTTGACTATTCTAAGATATTTCTAAGATATTTTAATTGACACATTTCGACATAGTATTGTAATTGATAAATACAAAGAAAATGTTAAGTGAATGAAATAGAATAGATATTGAAAGTAACTAGATTTTATAAGTTAAGTACTTACATATTAATGCTATTTATATTTTAGAATGATATGGTGGGAATTTGTCGGCATTCTTTCTTCAGAGGAAAGACGTCTTAGTGTGTTTTCACTGTGTATGAGAAAACACTGCAAACTGACTAGCTACATCACCATTCTGAAGGCTGCCAAGTCCGAGGCAGAGGTGTGGGCAGATTTACCTCCCTGTGACTGTCCTCTGTCCCGCTTACATGAGCTTGACTGTCTTCTTGATGTATAACATCGCCGGGAGAGGAAGCTCTTGTGCCTTTGTCTTCTTCTAAAGCCACAAATCCCATCATGGAAGTGTGTACTCACGACTTCATTCAAATCTAATTACTTCAAGTCCCCACAAATAATAATATGGTTACAATGGGGCCTAAAGCTCAGGAGAGTCCTAATTTAAATTTAAGTATATTCAATTTTACTTTTGTGTCATTAAAACAAAACCTTCCCCAGGAATACTACATTATCATCAGTGGTCACTCATTGATGAAGCAGATAACTTAGTTGGTTGTCAGATTTGCAACATGCAGATCAGGGGAGCACTTGTTTTCAATGAGAACTATTAAACTGAACATACCTTAGGTATAGGCCTACCAAAGTTCATAGTTACATTCAGGTTTTCATTACTTGCCATTTCTGTGCCCAACTCTACTGAGTTTTAATGTTCTTAATTTAAAGCGCTTCAGTAAGTGAAAAAGTAGAAAATCTAGATTTTTTTTCCTTTGAAGAAACCGATGTTGCTATATGTACTATACTAATAGTTAAGACTAAAAGTTACAATACTTTAACATTTGTTTCAACTGGAAATGTACTAGGTAAACCACCTCAAAGGAACTTTCAACTTAGTTTACAAGTATATAGTTACAAAAATACAGAAAAAAAAACATTTCTTTTATATATATATATATATTTAAATTTTTTGTTTATTTTTATTTATTTATTTGAGAGCCACAGAGAGAGAGAGAGAGAGAGAGAGAGAGAGAGAGAGAGAGAGAGAGAGAATGGGTGTGGTAGGGCCTCCAGCCACTGCAAAAGAACTCCAGAAGCGTGCGCCCCCTTGTGCATCTGGCTAACATGGGTCTTGAGGAATCAATCACACCGGGATTCTTAGGCAAGCCCTTAACTGCTAAGCCATCTCTCCAGTCCGGAAATTCCGTTTCTTTTCTTTTCTTTTTTTTTAATTAGTTTTGTATTCAGCAAATACAGTCAGTTTGGTACCATTATTAGGCTCATCCTTGACCTACCCCCTCCTCTTGGCCCCTCCTTGTTGAGGTATATGGGTCATGAATTGTGGAGTTAGCCCACAGTTATGGGTAAGATAAATGTCTCTGCACATCATGACCCAACGTGTGGCTCTGACATTCTTTCTTGATCTACCTTAAATGCTAATTTTTGAGAACTAGTTTTTAAATATTAAACCTTTTCACCCCTTCTTGTTTAGTACATTTTTTCCTGAGGTGTATATTCTCCCTTGGAAAACACTGTATGATAGTAACTTATCATGAGGGTTTGGATGAAAGGAAGTAAGCAGAAATCAGCCTCACTTACCAAAACCAAAGTTAAATGTTCTGAAATTAAAGGTCTGAATATGCTGATTTTATCTTGTGGATTAGTCAATCTTCGAAAAACTAAAGGGACAAATGGAAAGCACATTAGTCATTGTTCCTGAGGTGTGCCAGTAAACTGCAGAGGTGTCATTTCCTTGCCCAGTTTCTGTAACAACCCCAGGCTACATATATGTTTGAGTAACATACTGGCAGGCTAATAATGATGCTAGATTTGCACTTGGATATCTCATGAAGTTCATATATATGACTTAAATTAATCTTGTCATGGTTTTAAAGGCTTATCCATATTTCACGGTGAATGTATTATGTGTATTTGAATGATTTAAGAACAAGGCCCAAGGGTCTTGATGCAGTTATAGATTTTTATTGTCTTCTTGACTATAGGATAAAAGACCTTGAAAATAATTAAAACAATTCTCTGCCTTAGTATGAGTTGCATCTTTTCAAAAGACCCCAGTGGGTATGAGCCAGACCTCTGTCTCAAGGGAATGAAAGGATGTTGCAACAATGGACTAATGTGCATTTCTTTCCAAGGCAGGAAACCAGAGAGCTTGATCTGTCTTAATTCCTTTACTTCTTGGGCTGCTAATGTGTGTTTTGTACAGCCTGTTTCTTTTGTTATGGCAGATAAATATGTATGGGTGGACTCAGTGGGAGGGTAAACTTCCATGTATTGAATTGGGAAGGATAGATGATTTAGTAACTCCCCTTCTTGCTTTTAAATCCTCCTAGCAAAGTGGATCAATAGAAAGCTTTGGGATGCTCTCAGGCCTCTGTGACTTCAGGCTATCTGTGATCCTCCTTCCGGGGTTTTGTGTTTAGAAGAGCCTCCTGTTTCTTTTTTGTCATCTTGAAATTTTAAATTTTGAATAAGTTGGCCCATGTTTTTATTCTGAGCTAGGATCGAAAAACTTTGTAGCTCAACTTGGTTTGATGGACGATGTCATAAGTTGAACAGAAAAGGTAAGCTCTCCATTTGGGGCCACGTAAGTCAAAGACAGTCCACCTTTGCATGAGAATACTGATAATTGTTTATTACTTTGATCTTAGTTTAGAAAATATTGGTATGCTATTATTTAAATCAACACTCATAGTCATATTTAACATACCATTATCTTCATAATTTACCAAATGACATTATCATATATAAATGTCATATGGTATATAAACTTGGTAAAAGTCTTCTGTTCAGCACATTTGTTTTTTTTTCTGGCTAGGTAACACTGTGTGTTATATCTTTTATTTACTGCTATGTTTTTCACAATTCCTCAGTGCTGTTTTCTTCAGCTGTATAAGATGAAAGATTGGAAGATGTAAGTGTAGCATTCTAAGATAAGTGACACACAGAAAAATAGCATCCTGTCAAAATTATTTTTAGTTTTACTGCTATTTTTCATGAAGTTTGTCCTGCTTTTCCTGATGCTTTGATAAGGTAGACTAAGGCTATTTTCAGACAAGGAATAATCTGTAAACTTCTAAAAACAGGCATTCACAAAGTAAAGTTTGTGGCTAGACTTCAGTGCTTTTTCGGAATCTAATCACACAGCCTAAGTATTTCCTCTCCATTCTTTCCAGTTCTAGGATAGAAAAGTAGGTGACATTTGACAGGGAAATTAGGTTTCAAACCTACTGCAATGGGATAATGATCTCATCTGACCTGTTCCTGAAATTATCACGAGTTGCAGTTTAATAAATTCAACAACACATTTGTTGTGAAACAGAAAACCATGTTACTTGTAGTTGAATGAACATCAGGTTGGCAGAGTAGAAGGCAACTTTTGGCCTAGTTGATGTTTGGATTCAGTTCTGTGAGTGTTTATTTCAAGCCAAATGTCTAACCAGACAGAAATCTGTGCATGTAGCTATTTATTGTGACAACAAATACATCATTAGACAAACCCGTCTGGTCACAGACTATGAGTTAGCCTCCATGTCTTTCGCCAGCTCTCTTCTGTGGGTTCCAATTTTAATCATTTCAATATGTTTTCTAGTGGAGAGTCAAATGAAATAGAAAAGAAGCTTGGTAAAGGAGGATTGTGTTACTTTTAATTTATTCCTATTGCAGACCTGGCATGGAATTGTTAAGCTTCATATTTTTATTAGCATCAGGAAAAAAATGTGTTTAAGATCCAGTTTATCAATTTGACTTAAGTTACTAAGACTGGAGCCTTGGAATTTCTTTAAATTTATATTAGAAAAGCTCTGATATTTTATGGAAAGAAGCAATCCAGAGCTATGTAAGGTTATTAAAGGAGTTTGGATCCTTAGGGGAAGATCCCCTTACAAATGGTAGATGAACTTGGGATATGAATAATATCTCTACCTACTAAAGACATTCAGTCTTCTAAATTATACATACTAAATCACTTCAACTTTTAAATTTCTTAGTTAAAAGAATATAGAGGGCTGGAGAGATGGTTTAGTGGTTAACTGCTTGCCTGTGAAGCCTAAGGACCCCGGTTTGAGGCTCAATTCCCCAGGACCCACGTTAGCCAGATGCACAAGGGGGCACATGCATCTGGAGTTTGTTTACAGAGGCTGGAAGCTCTGGTGCGCCCATTCTCTCTCTCTCTCTCTCTCTGCCTCCTCTCTGTCGCTCCCAAATAAATAAATAAACAAAAAAATTAAAAAAAATGTTTTAAAAAAGAATATAGAATGAAAATATAAAGTTTATAACCATTTACTAAAAGAGCAATGAATCTGCCAATTGAGAAATTTTACAAAATATTCTGGCATGTGAAATGCTGTAAGTGGAACTACTTAGTAGTATAATTCATAATACTATAGGAGTTTAAAGGATTCCTGAGAGTGGTCTGGAATTTCAGAGACAAATTCCCATGTGATACAGTAAGTGGTTTCTGAGCTTTCATACTGTATTCATAGTGTATGTTTAGGAATATGGTGCAATCATCTTAAATGTATGGACCATTTTGAGGGGATTTATTTTATGTGATCACAGTAACCATCATACTTTTTATCCCTTTACACATTAAGAAAACCCAATGAGATTAACTTAAATTAATTTGTTCTTATGGTTATGAGTTGTTGGGACTATTCTTTTCTCCCTTGCCCCAGAGCAGAATCCCCATAGATCATATTTTGTCAGTGGAGATAACTTATATTGTCTCTTAGTATGCACTTTCTCTAAATGCACATATATGCATAGTACATGGTTACAGAGGAGAAACCAGATGGTGTGAATTGACAGACATAAACACAGGATGCTATATACAGATCTGCTTTACAGTAAGTTACATTTTTCTTCAGTTAATTACAGTTGTAACTAGCTCCTATCAATTATAATCACCATAGTTAATTTTAAATTAAACTTGGGCAAAAATGGCTTATCCACTTAAGTAATGGGGCATAATATATAGACAGTTTGAAACTGTTATGTTAATGATGCAGCCAACCAAGTGTGTATGTGGCTATATAGCTTTCTGACTTGAAATCACTTACTGATACAGAAGAGGGGCTCTGCAAGCATTCTGTTGGCTATAAAGCACAATTAAAGTATTCTTTATAGTACTTCAGCCTGTATCCATGTATCACAACAAGTACTAGCCTAAGTATTTGTTCATTATATTATTGGAAATTAGCAACTATAGGCTCAACAACTTATAGTCTTTTAAAATTCTTTGAGGACAGAATGCACTTAAGCTATTTCTTAATACATGAGTCTCCTCACCCCAATTTTCTTATGTAATTGAGTATATTTGGAATGAAAGTTTCAGGTGAGATCTAAGATCAGGAGTTCAAAGTTCAAACTACCCTTCTTTATGTGAAGGAAGAAAAAAGAAAGGAATGGAATTATGTCATCTGCCCTCCTAAGTGCTTCAAGTAAATGGAGAGGGAGAGTCTAGAGGATTTATGAAGACAGGTTTTCTAGACTTATTCCGATTAAAACCTCAAAGGGGGATGAGCATGCTATAATTCTCTTTCTATGTGTGTTTTTCCAAAAATTGAGAGTGTTTATCACTGTGAGATCCATGGTGGACTGATAGGCAGGTGATGCTGAGTAATAGCATTCACCTCAGAGTGATTTGGGCAGGTTTTCCACTAGTTATTCAGAGTCCATGCAAGAAGAAGTATGTAAATATTTTTCACTTACTCGATAAGACTTTAAATGAAAGAACTGGCATGGTTAGATGTGAGACCCTGCATAAAAGCATGGTCTAGAGTACAAGAAGACCTCTGCAGATGGAAAGAGCAGATTTTATAAGACCGTCAGGAGCTGCATAAGGTTCGGCACTGTTCAGGAAGTATGGCTCTACTTCACTATGTTGAGGCTACATATTGCTCAACATTCAGTAATCTCTTATAAACTATATAAATATGTATTTCTAGGGACAGAACTGAAACTTACATGTTGAGTAATCAGGACAAAACCAAATCCAACCACAATAAGAACTACCTTCCTCTAGTAATATTAACTGTTTTCAAAGAATAAAAGTAAAAAGCACTGACATGGATGTAGAAAAAAGTACATTCTTGGTGGGATAAAAGTATAGCTGTTCTGTGGCTGGAGAGATCTCTCAGTGGTTAAGGAGCTTGTCTGCAAGGCCTAAGGACTCAGGTTTGATTCTCCAGCACCCATGGAAAAACCAGACGCACAAGGTGGCGCATGTATTTGGAGTTTGTTTGCAGTAGCTAGAGGACATGGTATGCTCATTCTCTTTCTCTATCTGCCCCTCTGTTTCTCTCTGTCTCTCTCTCTCTCTCTCTCTCTCTCTCTCTCTCTGTTTCTCTCTCTCAATAAATAAAATGTCTTTGTAAAAATTATAGCCATTATGGAGAGCACTATGGTAATTCCTCAAACAATTAAAAATATAAATATTACATAATCTAGGAGTTCTACTTCTGGGCATATATCCAAAAGAAATGAAATTGGTATGTTGAAGAAACATCCATATGCTATGTTCACTGAAGTAATAGTCACCATATCCAAGAAGAGGCAGCACCCTGAGAGTCTAGCCACATGATTAGATAAAGAATATGTAGTGCTTATCCACAATGGAGCAATATTCAGCCATCCAAAAGAAAGAAACCTTGTTTTTATAGAAGTGTAGATGGAAATTGAGAACATCAGGTTAACTGGAAAAGGTCTGGTATAAAACAAAGACTTCCTGATCTCTTTCTTGTGTGGAATCTAAAGCAGTTGCTCACCCAAAACCTGAGAGTAGAATGGTCATTATCATAGTCTGGAAAATGGAGAGGATAGAAATCTATGGGAAAAATTCACAAATGGGTACTATATTACACTTACATCAGAACAAGAAATTATATAATTAGGTTTATTATAGATAAATTTAACCAAAAATAGATTTCACAAAGCAAGAAACACAAATGTGTGAGAATATAGGTTTAATCTGATTCTCATATCATACCACAAAATACACACATATAAAAAACCACATGGTTCTTTGTGGACATGTACAATTTCACTTTTGTGCATCCTCACACACATTTAGTGAATATAAAGAAGAGTTTTCTCAAAATTTCCATCTATCCATCCATATATATGCTCCATAGTTTCAGGTTAAATTTACCTTAACCTAAATGGTTTCTTTTAAACATGAAGCAACCTCTTTCTCATTTGTGATGATTCATAAATATAAAATTTCAATTGCAGAATGTTGCATATGAGGGTATATTTCCTATTAGCTTGACTTCTCAATTGTAATCAACACGAATCTACACATCAATAGGTTGCAGCATATTCACCTGAAAATATAACAATGTTTGCCGTATATTTTTTAGTTAAAAGTCATTCTAATATGGTGTTTTGATGATTATATTGGGTACCTGTGTGAAATTATACCTTTTTATTATAGTTTATTCCTCTCAAGATTTTTTTAACTACTGAATTGAATTTTCTTCAATATGTAGTAATCTATGATTCTATTATTTTAAATTTGTTGTTTTCTGTAGGCTAAACCTGGATTTATTTCAGTGTTTATATCACCAAGTAGAATACATAACTTTCGATTTCAGAGTACCGTGTCACTTGGTCCGAAGAATCACTCGCCTCTGAAATTGGTGCTTCATGTGATATTTTATGAGACACAGGTTTAGCCATCCACTTGTTCCTGAGCCATAATGAGCCACATTTTCATTGTATCACTCCATGATTTATCAATATGTTGGAGGCTAATGGATGTGACTCATGGTGTCATCAAAGTGTAGCCAATGGCTCATTCTACAAATTTAATATTGAAAATACTTAATGAATTCTCTCAGCATGCATATGTGATAAGCAACACTTTCTGACCATCATGTGTTATAGGATAGATATGACTGCTTCCTGGGATATATTTTACAAGCATTGCAGACACTGCTTTTTCTTAATCTAACGCATTTATTTATCCTTGCGTTTTTTGTTTTCTTTTTCTTAAATACACATCCAAACTTGCACATATACGTAAATGTACAATCAGAATTTTATTAAGATTTGGTTAGATATGCCACATTTAATAAAAAATAAATAGTGTTTGTGGAGAAGGATCATAAGTATAATCCAGAGGGACATACTCAATATTTTTACATATAATAAAGTTCCAAATTAAAAAAAAAAAACAAAATCTGAAGGTCTTTAAAACATCAAATATTTCCTTCTTTCATGTTCAAGGTCCACTGATGGATGGCTGGGTGCTGGGCTTTATATTGCTCTTATCTATCCTGCTGCCCTGCCTAGGCTGGTTTAGTAGCTAGTTCTAGAACTTTTAAATTGTGCCGAAAGGAAAATGTGCAGGGCAACATTCCTCTGGTTCTGCAGCTTTTACTCACGACACTTATATTACTTATCTCACTGAGACTACATCAAATAGGATGGTTATGCCTAGGTTTGTTGGCACAGGGAAATGCATTTGCTGCACAGGTCTGAGAAAAGACAGGCAAGTGTTTCCAGGACATCTCAGTGAACACTAAATGTAGAAGATGGGCTTAGCTATAGCCATTGAGTAAATATTTAAGTAGGTCAAGAGGAAATTTCAATAAACATTAGAGTAAATTAGGAAATGTTCAGTAAATTTCTGGTTGGTTCCCAAGCATTTATATATCAAAGAATTATCTCAACGGCTTTATAAAATTTTTAGTAGTCATGACTAAGCCTTACCAAGTATATGAGAATGTATGATTATGGATACTGGAAGGGTAATGGTGGTCTAGAAGCAAATATTTTTTAAATGTCCTTAATTGATTTGATAATTTGGGGAACCATTATTATAGAAATTGCTGAACTGAATAAAATTGATTTGAATTGTTTAGGTATTTGAGCTCTTTTTAGATTCTAGAAATTAGGCCTCTGTCAGTTGTATAGCCAGCAAAATTTTTCTCCCATTCTGTAGGTAATCTATGGGCTCTGCTTATTGTATATTTGTCTGCAAAGAAACTTTTCAGTTTCATGAGAGACCAATGGTTGAGTGATTGTTTAAGTTCCTGAGCTACTCAGGTTTTGTTCAGGAAGTCTTTTCCTATTCCTATATCATGGAAAGTTCCTCCTATTTTTTCTTCCAATAGTAGACAAGTTTCCAGTCTTATATTGAGGTCTTTGATCCATTTGGACTTGATATACACACTGTGTACATAATGAATAAAATATTATCAATAAAAATGATTTGGATTGAATTGTATTGAAATGCTATATTATATTGAAAAGAAGTTTAATATGCACTAGTAATTTTGTAGTCCTAAATATCATTATTCATTTACTTATATACATGTTCAAAAGTATTCTGCAGAACAAATCTTATAGTGAGTATCTTACAGCTAAGTTTTTAAAATTTTATGTTAGTGGATTTATGTTTGCTATGCATTATGCTTAATAGTACTTGTGTATATTCAATATAAAATATACTTCATAAAATAATCCATATACATTCATACTGCTTTGTAAGATGTTAATAAGGGTACCAGATATAGTGAGGATAATATAATCATTTCTAGGATCATTTATAGTTTTCTTTGATGAAAACATCAAATTTACTAAGCTGTAATACTTTATTCTACTGTACAGTGTCTATTTTTAACAGTCAATATTTTTCATATACATGTGTAAATACATGTATCTACATACACTAGCATTATAATATATATAGCATACATATGATATATTTCTGCTTACCTAAAAGTATATAGATATATATATATAAATGCATGAAGTGGTAGTTATATAGTTTTAAAGGACATGTATTTTGAAGTCATAATACTTGGGTTTAAACCTCAGATTCCTCACCTTTGTAGCTTTGTAACCTTAAATGAAGTTACTTAGACTCTCCTCACTTGTTTTCTTATGTGATGTGGAAATGACATAATCATATTATTCTAACTCACTTAATGAAATGAAATGAAATTAAATTAAATGAATTAACATCTCAGAAGAACTCCTGACAATTAGTAAGCCTTTAATTAATGTTTATTGTTATTTTAGTTTCATGTGTATATGTTAAATTTTGTTTATTTTCCAAGTATAAATCAGATATTTTTCTTAGAAACTGTAGCCTGGAGGAAGGAGCCACATGCATAGATGATCTATTACTACTGTGTGATAACCTCCAAAACACCAGTGTATAGCATAGGGATGGTGGGCACTAGAGCTCAGGGAATGTTTCAAGCGAAGATAAGAAACTATTTAAGGATGTTTGCTGTGTTCTGAGGTGAGAGAATGAAGAGTGCAGAGAGAAGAGTTCCTGCTAAGAGAGACTGGAGCAGCTGTTGAAAGCATGGCATGTTCAGGAAAGTTTGGAGAGCTGAGAACTGGGGCGAGTGAAACATGGAGAGGGAAAGAAGATCCTGAACTCAAAGACCTGTACATGCCATCCTAAAGAGTTTGTGCTTCTTCTGGATGGTAACACAGAATCTCTGATGGGACAGGTATTGCTACTTTTGGAAGCAATGACAACCAGAGTTAGTTATAGTCTGAGTCCTTGAAGGACTTTTTGCAGTGAGCAAAATATTTCATTAATGTCCCTGTCCTATACTCTGCATTCAGCCTGGCTTTTCTATAATCTTCTATCATTTAGTCTTTATAATGAAAACTAGATAACTGTAATACGTGGATCTCCCTCTTTTATCTTCAATTTGTAACAGCATATGAGTAGAAGTAATTTTGACTCTAATATGGCTTTCAGCCATATATTCTGCTTCCATTTTTTTTAATCAAGAAATTGGTCATTTCATCTTCCCAGACTGAATGGTCATGCTTGTTCCAGATCTGTGACCATATTTTCCATCAACAAATGAGGCTATTTTTAGAGTTGCCTTTAGAATTGCATAGTGTCCTTCTTATATATTGTATATTCAGTTGCTAAGACATAAGGTGCTACTTCTGGCATGTATTTGAAGGCAAAAATGTCCTAAGCTTAATTTATTGTCACAGATACAAGAAGGTGGTATGTGAGATTGCTCAGAGTTCTATCTGTGTTGGTAGGATTAATTTTTTTTTTTGCAGGAAAATATTATACTTAAGATCTCACCTCAAAAACATTCAGGATCAGGAGGAATGCAAACTGTTTGAGTATATTTACTGATAAACTTATCCTTTCCATTTTGCTAGAATATAGATTTAGGGAGTCCTTCCGTTCATACAGTGTGTGCTCTTGGACTTGTCTCTGAGCATTCATAGACTTCATCTTACTTTATCATTGTACTGAATTTAGAAAATGATAGCCCCTATTTAATTGAGTTGTTAAGCAATGGGATTATAGGAAGTTTTAGCTCTGATACTGATTTATGTTAAGAAAAAAATGTTTTTCATTCAACATAAAATTAGGGGCTGGAGATATGGCTTAGCAGTTACAATGGCTTGCCTGCAAGCCTAAGGACCCAAGTTTTGTTCCCAGTACCTATGTAAGACAAATGCACAAGGTGGTACATGTTTCTGGAATTCGTTTGCAGTGACTAGAGGCCACACTCATTTCTTTCTTTCTTTCTTTCTTTCTTTCTTTCTTTCTTTCTTTCTTTCTTTCTTTCTTTCTTTTCTTTCTTTCCTTCTCTCTCTCTTTCTCTCTCTCTCTCTCTCTCTCTCTCTCTCTCTCTGTATGTGTGTCTCTCACTCTCTCTCAAATAAACTTAAATAAATTTTAAAAAACTTTAAAAATATGACTACTAAATTCCATCCTTGAGGCAGCTCCTTCCAAGCTGGCATAAAACGAACAAACAAACAAATTAATGACATTGTTCTCAGTCTCTAAGTTCTAAGACTATGGAGGGAAATAGACTTGTACAATTAATTATTAGAAAAACACTCTCACCTGCTTCAAATACTAAGCCTATTCACCATATCCTATTGAAAATTACAAACTCTATCTCCAAGTGAATGCTGTCAATACATATTCCATGTTACTTTTTAAAACTTATTATGCACAATACTATATCTAATACACACACACACACACACACACACACACATATATATTTCATATCACCATGTGCTGAGCACAAAGATGTACTTCCTTTTCATACCACTAAATATTGGGTAAATAATATTTCTTCAAAAATCTTTTTTAAATGAAAGACTAAATAGATAAATTAGTGAGTCAGTATGAGAGGCACTATGAGAAAATAAATGATTATTTCTGCCTTTGGCACAGCTGGGATTAATAAAGTTTAAGTTTCCAAAATAAATAGATTACTGATTGTTGAAGGAAGATAAGAAATAGAAAGCTTGAGGAATTAATGTTCATCTTGTCCATCTTGTCTTGGCCATTACGGTGTTCTTAGTTGTTATCTTTGAGAGCCTACTTGAATTGAGAATGTGGGCTTTTACATTTCTATTTTAGGATTCCATTGTACTTTTAAATAGCCCCTCATAGCTTCTAAAATGTTTGCATCTTAATTTTATTTTTTGGTTGTAAATATTTTTAATTTTTTTTTTATTTTACAGTGATTCCCTTGATTTAGATGACAATCATCTAAGTTTCACTGTTATTTTAATTGTTATTTAGCATTTTTTAATTTTGTTTGTTTGTTTATTTATTTATTTGACAGCGACAGAGAGAAGGAGGCAGAGAGACAGAGAGAGAGACAGAGAGAGAGAGAATGGGCGCACCAGAGCTTCCAGCCTCTGTAAATGAACTCCAGATGCGTGTGCCCCCTTGTGCATCTGGCTAACGTGGGTCCTGGGGAATTGAGCCTCGAACCCGGGTCCTTAGGCTTCACAGGCAAGCGCTTAACCGCTAAGCCATCTCTCCAGCCTGTTTGTATATATTTTTAAAACTAGTGTGCATGGGCTGGAGAGATGACTTCGTGGTTAAGGTGCTTGCCTACAATGCCTAAAGACTCATGTTGGACTGCCCAGAACCCAAATAAGCCAGATGAACAAGGTGGCACATGTGTGTGGAGTTTGACTGCAGTCGCTAGAGGCCCTGGTACACCCATTCCTTCTCTCTCTATCTCTCTTTCTCTCTCTCATAAATAAATAAATGAATTTTTTAAAAAATCTAGCATACAAATAACACGTTTCCTTTTAGGATCTTCATAATATTTTTATTTGGTTCTTCCTCGCCCACCATACTTTCCCCACTGAATCCAGAGATTCCCCTTTCCACTTTAACACTTCATGTGTTTGATTGCCCCAGTCTACTTTTTCTCCAGTCTCATGGGCCCTTTTCTTGTTTCCTGGCCTCTACATCCCCATTCACTTCCACCAAGATAGACATGTTTAATGTTTATAAACTAAGAACTGCAAATGAACATATGGTATTTGGCCCAAGGTTATCTAACTTAACTCTTTGAACTCTAACTACATTAATAATAGAATTGTTTTGAAAATGATAGTTCTCATTTGATCAGTAGTCACAAGCCCCAGAACCTTAGGGTTCTGAGGCACCCCCCTCAACTAAGAGACTGAAGTCTTCAGGTCCCTACAATGAACACCAACAACCCAATTGAGGAATGACCTCTGTGGAATGGGGGATAAGGAGAGGGGATATAAGAGTATAACCTTGTTTTAAAAATATAAAATTTTATTTAAAACTTTCAAATAAATAGAAACATAAAATGTATAATATTTTGGGATTGGCCTGCCTTCCAATCTGTATATTTCTCTTGGGTACTTTCCAGCTTGTTTATATAAGTATGCATTTTTCTTTTGGGCATTTTATGGGTGAATTTTTGTTAAACTATTTACCTAGTAAAGATTAGCTGGGCTGATATCAAATTTTGAACCTTATAAATAAAACTTCTGTGAACTTTAATCTATAAAACTTTAGGTGAATATTTTCATAAGTCTGTAATAAATGGCCTACTGTACAATTAGAAGAGTACATATCAGATAGTTTTAAAAACATAAAATTATATGATATCCCCAATAGCAGAAAAAAACTGGTCCTTTCACTCCAGGAGGAGCACGTTGTAAGGAGTCCTACCCTTCCTTTGGCTCTTACATTCTTTCCAACACCTCTTCCACAATGGATCCTGAGTTGTGGAAGGTGTGACAGTGATATTTCAGTGCTGAGCACTGCTAATATTTTTTGCTCTTGCCATTTTATTTTAGCAACTCAAATAGGAAGGTGATGGCATCAAAAGGTTTGGAGATTTACTAAGAAACTTACTATATATTTGAAGGCACACTTAACAGAAGAATGAAATAATTATATAATAATATGATTTGTATACACAAGTAACTATAATGTTACTCTGCATAAAGTAACATAATAGCTCCATTCATCATATGAAGACTTTATCATTAGTAATAATTTGTAATATATGCTTACTTTATTAATTTTGGAGTATGCTGTATCACTCATGGGACACTTAAAAATTCACGGGTATACTATATATTTGCACAGATATATTTTATTGACAACTTAAATGATTATAAACAGTATCCCTTGGTAATTCCCTCCCTTCCCCCACTTTCCCCTTTGAAAGTCGACTTTCGATCATATCCCCTCCCCTTCTCAATCTGTTTCTCTTTTATTTTGATGTCATGATCTTATCGTCCTATTATGATGGTCTTGTGTAGGTAGTGTCAGATACTGTGAGGTCATGGATATCCAGGCCATTTTGTGTCTGGAGGAACATGTTGTAAGGATTCCTCCCCTTCCTTTGGCGCTTACATTCTTTCTGCCACCTCTTATGCAATGGACCCTGAGCCTTGGAAGGTGTGATAGAGATATTTTAGTGCTGAGCACCCCTCTGTCACTTCTTCTCAGCAACTTGGTGCCTTCTGAATCATCCTGAGGTCACTGCCATCTGAAAAGAGAAGGTTCTCTAACCAAAAGTGATAGTAGCATTAACATAAGGGTATGAATATTAAAAGAAGTGCTTGCTGAGCAGTTTGGTCAGCATAGTATACACATTTAGCCAGATACCAGCAGATGTTACACACCTAGGGCTCATGACTACCCCTGTTTTCAGTATGTATTCCCTTTCATGGAGCAGGCCTCCAGTCAAATTAGAGGGTGGTTGGTTTCCCCCGTAACAGACATGCCACTATTGCACCTGTTGGCTCACTTATGGCCTGGCTGGACAAATATAAGGCTTGCAGTGTCCATTGTTGAATCTCTTCACTGGTGATTTCTCTCTCCCATTGAACTGCTTGCAGCATGGCTTTTTACAGCTTTCTGTCAGCTTGTCTTCATGGAGGAGGATTTCAGCTCAGCTCCAGCAGGATTTCTCAGTGACCTTGCAGCCAAGTATGTGCAGTATTCAGTAATAGCATATTACCATCTATTCCTGGTGGGAAACAAAGGGCCTTGGCAATGGCCTGTAATGTTTTGGGGGCATCAGGGACCTCCCTGGTGCATAGCCATATTTTAATGACATAAATGTACCAACCACAAAAAAATCTTTTATATGCATTTCTAATGAGCTCTTTCAAAGGGGACATAGCAAATAAAATCACTTATTTAGCATCCAGTCATGAGGCAACCTATATATATTGGGTTTCATCTTTTCATATATAATATCTCATTGGATCCTCATGGGAACTCTGTGAGGAACTCATGGTATCTTCCAAATGAAGAAATTGAGACTAAATTTCAAAGAAGTCTTATCCATGACTCTACAACTAATAATGTTGGAACTGTGACTAGCATCCGTGTCTAATCTCCAGGCTTGCTGTCTAGTGAGATCAGGGACGAGTACACAGACACTGGGTAAATAATGAACTCTATGATTAATTTTTAAGATGAGTGCTCACCATAGGATACTCATATAGCTAGTTTCAAATTGAGACTAAGTGATGTACTTTCATGATTGAAGCATTGCATCCTTTATCTCCCAACTCAGTAATTTTAGAATCTGCTGTTACTTATTGCATTCCTGACAGGAAAAGTGCTCTTTAAGGTTGCACTGTATACATCCAAATGTTAATTAAATGTTGAAAGGTCTCTGGCAAGAGGGTAAAAATTATTATATCTAAACTCAAGTAAATTAATAACTTGTTTGTCTTATCAGTACTGTATTTGTGATAAAATTTGAAGACAGAAATTGTAGGAAAATATTTATTGTTCAAGTAATTGTTGGAAAAGCTATCTATGTGTGTATATCTGAACACTCAAGAAAGTTGGTCTATAAAATTGACACATTGTACGCTAAATGTTGGTCTGCTCCATAGCTTGAGTTCCAGAGACCGACTCATGTTTTTGTTGTTGTTGTTGTTGTTGTGTTTTTTTTTTTTTTTTGGTGAGTATTGAAATATATGATAAGAAAAAAACATAATGAATATGAAATCTCAGTTATTTACCTTACCAACTGATTAATGAGTTCTAAATTTTACTCAGATAAGCCTTTTAAGTATCATGTTAATTTTTAGTGCCTGTCGATTCAAAGTTAAGTTTATTTCATAAAAAATAAAGATACGGGATGAAATCTTCTAGTCTTCTAATTATGATAGCTCCTGCCCTTCAAGCTCATAACTTATGACTAATCCTGTTGGCTCTTCTGAGTGTCTCCCAAGGTAAAGCCTGTCTTTATGGGCTTCACCCCCCCCCCCAATCCAGCTGCAGTAGTGTTGGGTGTTCCTTTCTAGATCCTCTTCCACACTTCAGCCTGTGCTGTGAAGTGCAAAGGAGATCACTTCTTCCCCACCTATACTCTTTCAAAATTTTCCTATTACCCTTAGGATTAGTCCAGAAAAGGGGTTGGCTATTTTTTTTTTTCAGCTCCATTTGCCGCTGTTACTACCTCTGTGCAGCATTCTATCCATAGCTGGCTTTGTTCAGGTTCCCTCTTGGGCACTTGGCCTTGTCATACAGTTCACTTCCTTCAGAATGCTTTTCTGATCCCTGCACTGCTGGCTCTCAAAGCACCTTCAACTCCAGACGTGGTGTTCATCACACCGCATGCCATGCTTTATGATGCTAACATGCTCTTCTGTCTTCTTCCACTGTCCCACAAGAGCTGGACACCCTCTGTTTATCACAGCAGCTGCTGCCAGGTGGTGACTGGAGCATAATCAGTGCTCAGTAAATGCCCATTAAGTAAATAATTGTGGGAATGAAATCTGCATCCTCAGACTATTTCCTATGTGTTTGTTATACATCAAAAGGGACATGACTCCTCCTTACCAGCCTTAGGTTGAAGTTGAATGTATTGATAAAATTCCCACATGCCACAATTACACACAATCACATTGTACCATAAACAGATGTTAAAATAACCTTATTTTTCTTTTCAGCTTGACTCTAAGATAGTAATAATTGAACCACTTTTCCAGATGTCATTGCTTTCCATACACAGGAAAGGCAAATATAAGTTTTACCTAGGATATTTACAATCGACTGGGTGATTATGTTAGGATGGAGTCTGAAATATAATTTGATTTTGAAGAACTATTTTTGTTCATATGCAGATGTTTTAATCAGTCTGCTTGGTCTATGGAATGTTGACAGATCTTTTCAATTAAGTTTACTGCTAACTTATATATAAAAATACACAATTGTCAATTTCATGGGATACTATATGACTTTTTGGCATATTTATATATTGAGGTCTACATGTATGGTTTATGAACATATGTCCCTGCCCATGTAGAGGGAGGTCAGAGGATGTTGTTGAGTGTTCTTTGCTATTATTTTCTCATCTTATTTCCTTGAGACAAAGCCTCTCCCTGGATCTTGATCTTCCCATTTTTCTATTATACCCACTGACCATAGAGCCCCAGGGTTCCTCTTATCTCTGTCCCTTCATTGCTAGAATTATGGTCATGAATGGCCACTCCTGGCTTTTACATGGGTGCTGAGGATTGAACTGAAGTCCTCATGCTTGCCTAGAAAGTGTGCTTACTTATGGAGCCATCTCCCCAGCCACCCTATGTGAATGAACTTTTTATAACTACTGACATTTATATGAATTCTCTCATGAATGCTTTCCTTGAACCATTGCTACACATCATCCAATTACAGAGGCAGGTAAAATTGTCCTTCCAAATGTACTTTCTTTAAACAAACAAATAAAAAAATTCCCACTATTTTTAGAAACAAAAGCATGTGTATGTAATTGAGCTAATTAGCTATATAAGCGAATTGTGCAATAAAACATTTTAGCTCCATATTTAAATCAACAACTTCACTTGCTGTCTTGCCACTTATAATTTATTGTCACAATACAATTTTAATTAACACAAAGTAATCATGTTGATGTTTGTTTGAGAATGTTTGTTAGTATAAACTGTGTTGAATAGACACAGAATTTTATTTATTGTGTTTATCAGGAGGTGAAAAAAATAAATAGAAGTGGCATTAGTTTTTCTTTTATATATTTTGGATGTTTGGTGCATGTTGTCACTAAATAAAGTTCAGCTTTATTAAAGAATTCTTTCTCATCTTAAGGTTGGTTATAACTGCTCCAAATAAAAGAATAAAGAAAAAAATTAAAACACCCATAGCAACGTCCCCCAGAAATAACAACAATTATATTTTTCTGTAAACCTTTACTACCTGAAATTAGCATTCTTATTTCAACTTAGATAGTCATATATGAGAATTTTGGGGGATTTAAAATTCTTATTTTATTTATTGACAACTTATTTATGTAATAATATATTTTGATAACTGTCACCCCCGTTACCTTTATTTTTATGAGAATTTTCATAATTTCTCATTTCATATATAATAACTATAAACATTTGGTTTCCTTTTCATATTTCCTATGCACCTTCAGAGATGACATTTTTTTTGACATGATGGCATGATGTTTGATATATGAGGTGATGTTTTTTGAAATTATGACAATCTAACTTCCTCAATTCCAATTTTGATGCCCTTTATTTGTTTCTCTTACTTGACTGCTCTAGCGAGGACTTCCAGTACTGCACTGAATAGATGTGAAAGTATCTGTCCTCTTATCTCAGCCCAGAGAGAAAGCTTTCCACGTTGCCTGTTCATCATGGCATTAGTGGTGAAGTTGTATATGGCCTAAATTACAATGAGCATTCTTTTTTTTTTTTAATGTGCTCAAAGCTGTTTATTTCCTCCATTTCAAGAAATACTCTTTGAATGTGTTGATGAAATATATTTTTCTCCACATCTCTTATTTTCTGCCTTGTCAGTCAAGAAACTAAATATTTATATCTGATTTGGACTTACAATTTATTTACAAATATTTTATATGTTCTATTCCTTTTTTTTTTTTAGAATTAGCATCATGAAGCCATCTACATAGTCCTAAGGTTTTCCTTGATGGGTAATGTGTATGTGTGTGTGTGGTGTGTGTGTTTGATGGGTTCAATCTTCTTTATTCATTCCTGGTTGATTTGCAACTTTATGTTTCATCAGACTTCATTTTTTGCAAAGTGCATATGCTCTGAAACTCATCCATTCTCTAAGCTATCTAATTTGTTGGCAATATAGTTGTTCATAATAGTTGTTGTTCCTTGATGGGTTTCTGTGGTATAACTTGCAATGCCATTTTTCTGTTCCTCTGCTTTGATTTACTCAAAGTTTTTCATTTTCCTTAGTTGATCTTACTAAGGGATGTAAGTTGTATTTATCTTTGAAAAAATATCATTGATCATGTTGTATTTTTGGTCTATATTTCATTTATATATGCTCTGATGTACATTATGACTTTCCTTCTAGCTTGAAGCTTGCTTAATTTGCTCTCACTTTTCAAATAATCTGAAATGTAGCTATAAATTAGTTACATGGGGCCTTTGTGTTTTCTGGCATATATGCTGGCTGTTTTGTTTTGTTTTCTGTGTCTTTCTTTTCTTTCTTTATTTATATTTTATTCATTTGAGAGAGAGGAAGAGGCAGACACAGAGAGTGGATGGGTATGGGCATGCCAGCATCTTTTGCCTCTGAAGATAAATTCCAGATTTGTGTGCCTCTTTGTGCATCTGGGTTTATTTGGATACTGGAGAATCCAACCCTGGCCATCAGTCTTAGTAAGCAAGTGCCTTTAACCACTGAGCAATCTCTTTAGCCCCTGTCATATCTTAATATCATGTTCCCACTATCATTTTTTTCAAAAAGAAAATAATCCACAAATTCCTTTAGCCAGGCATGGTGGAGCACACATTTAATCCCAGCAAACAACAACAAAATTACCCTTTGAAATTTCTTTCTTGTTTTCTTAATTAATGTGTTAGTGTTTCAGTAGTATGCTGTTTAGGCTCTATGTAGATAGATTTCATATTTTTTTCTTGTTATCCATTACTAATCTTATTGTTTTGTTGTCAATAAGGATAATCAGGTTATCTCACTTTGGAAGCTTTGTGGAGCTTTGTTTTGTTGTGTCCCGCATGATCTGTTCAAGAGAATGTTCCATATGCTGTTAAGAGGATATGTATTTTGCAGCTGTTGGATGGAATGTTCTGGTCATGGCTGTTAGGTCTATTTAGTCCAACAAAGCTGTTTCTTCACTGATTTTCTGTTTGTGTAATCTATCCTTTGCTACAAGTGGATGTTATTATAATTTCCTCATATTATCGCACTGGCATTAATCTTTTCATTTTGGTCAATATATTTTTTCTCTAGGTAGTCAGTTGTTGTAATGCTGGATGCGTAAAACTTTGGAGCTGTTTTATACCTGCAGAACTGTATCATTAGATAATAACTATTCTCTCATATTGGAAACATGCAAATTTCTGGGAAATCTTCCTGTCTTCACCTCTCTTCTTGCCCTTGGTCTGCTGGTTGCACACGGAGATTATGGATGGTAACACCCCAGTGTCTGACATTAGATCAGAACTCAGAGAGTCAGGTTTGTAAGGCAAGTGCTTTATACCTTAAGCCATCTCTCCAGCCTTGCTCATTGATTTTTTTAAAAAAATATTTTATTTATTGCAAGGAGAGAAGAGAAAGAGAGAGAGAGAATGAATGAATTAATTAATTAATGAGCAATACAGGGATGGCGGGGCCTCTCGTCACTGCAAATGATTCCCAGACTCATGCACCAATTTGTGTATCTTGCTTATGTGGGTACTGGGGAATTGAACCTTGGCCATTAGGCTTTGTAAGCAAGTGCCTTTAACCACTGATCCATTGTTTCCAGCTCTTGTTGATGTTTTAAAAATATTTTATTTATTTGACAGAGAAAGTGGCAGAAAATATACATGAAATAAAAACTCTGCTGAAGGGATGACTTAGCAGATAAAGCACTTGTCTGCCAAGCCAAAGGAACCAGAAGGACCCAGGTTTGATTCGCAAGGACCTACTTAAGCCAGATGCACAAGGCGTGCGTGGGTATGGCGTTCCTTTGCAGTGGCTGGAGGCTGTGGGCAGCATTCTGTCTCTCTCTCTTGTGTGTGTGTGTGTGTCTTAAATAAATAAATAAATAAATTTTAAAAAATAAAGAAAAATTTAATGCAAAAGCATTTCCTTATTGCAAAATTGATATTTTAGATGTTATATTTAGAATATGAAATATATCTCCATTTTTTTAAATTTCAGATTATCTATAACTTGGAAAATATAGCTATTAGTATAGTTTTGGGTAGGATTTATTTCTTAAGAACTTTTGAGATACTTTTTGTGAATGTGATTGCTTGTGCACAGTTGAAAATTCTATTATTGTAATCATTCACTTGTTCAAGGTAGCGCTGAGTCTGTAGGTTAAGGGCAATGTGTCTGTAGAGTGATCGTGATCCCTGTTTAATCTTATACTTTCAAAGATTCTTTGCTTGTTAATATCAAGTTGGCAGCATGGAAGACAACAGAGAATCAGGCATGTGGGGAAATTTTTTTGCATCAGTTCTCCAGTGGAGCATTTGACCTCTGGTACTTTGTTGTTGGCAGGTACCTGGTCACATATCCTTTGTACAATACAGAAGAGGCTGGGAAATATACTATAACTAGGAACTAACTTTAAAAAAGTTGCCAAGAGAATCTCCATAGCATCATTTTAAGGCAACTCTCAGAAGAGAAACTGCTTTGTTTACTCACAGATCTAGGTCAAATTTTGCTATTATTCATACCTGCTGAGATATTGTGGAAAAAGTATTGACCTTATCTTTGCTATAATATGTGCATTTGTAAACTAGAGATAAGAATATCCAAACTATCCTCATTGGTGTTATTATGTGAATGAATGATATCATGTACTAAATGTTCCAAGGGGCATCTGTTTTGTAAAATAAAATGATAAGACTCTTTGTTGCTCTTAAGTATCAGTATATTGCTCTATGTAATCTACTGCCTTTCTCACCTTGGTCTCTATGGGAGAACATCTCCCACCTTAGTGGTTTCAAATCACTAGTCAAGTTTGTTTAATGGATTTCATTACAGGCTTTGCAAAGCATGTGGGATAGCAGATAAGGATAATTTCTTCTTCCTATTGAGAAAAAAAGCATTTTTCTTGTTTGCTTAATGACCACTATCCTAGAAAATAGATTCTTGAGGAAATGAGACCAAAAGTCATTGTAGTTATACATCCACGGTGCTGTACAGATTCGAAAATACCTTGACTAGGCCCAGGGAAGTTGAAAGCAGTATAAACTCATATTTAAAGTAAGAAAGAAATACCCAAAGAATTTGAACCATAGGTTTCACAAACTCCACCCTTCTGGATACTGAACCTCTGGATGTCGCCTTCTTTCTTTACCAGTTGTAACAGTCCTTAAGACTGAAATGTGTTGTAGGAAAGGAAATTGTTGGGCTTCAAGATGAGGAAAATAGTGCCAGCCATCTAGTACAACACTACTACTAACCTAAACTGATCCATTTGACTTATCTCAATGGAACTATACTTCAGAGTAGTGGAGAAATAGATATATTTTTCTTTTTTGAATATTTTATTTACTTATTTGAGAGGAAGTGGGTACTGGAGAATTAAACCTGGACCCTTTGGCTTTGCAGGTAAATGTCTTAACTCCTAAGCCATCTCTCTAGCCCAATTAATTAAAATAATATTGCAATCAAAAATTAAACTAAATTGGGAGTGACAAAAATACAACCAGTACTAAAATATATTGAGTCTTCTATGATATTGTTGACATGCTAAGGGAAAACTACTTCTCTAAACTAATTTCTCATAGGGAACAGAATTTTTGGAAGATTTCAGTTATTTGTACAAGATGAAGGATGTGATATGGACTATGTCTCCCATAATCACTCAGTCTCTGCTAGTGCTTACTGCCCCTGCCTTCATATGATAGTGGCAGTATTGATTCCATGTGCAGCCCATCATTGCTTAAAGTGCTCTATTCATGACTTCCTGTGTACGTAATAGATGACTTGCAATCGTATTGATTTCTGAGTAGAAATGTGTAAATGGCATATTAAACAGAGCCCAGGGTCTAGTAGAGAACCTAGATAGACAACCAAATGCCAAGATTTAAAGAAGTATGATATAAGGATACTGGGAATGGAGTTCCTGAATTAATGCCCAGGAATAGAATTAGAGGTGATGATGTAGCTTCTCCTTGAAGAGCCAGGGCTTGTAGGAGATATGGAGATGGAGCTCCTCTGTGAAGGGCCAGGGCTTGTAGGAGATATGGAGATGGAGCTACTCCATGAAGGGCCAGGGCTCATAGGAGATAAGGAGATGGAGCTACTCCGTGAAGGGACAGGGCAAGTTTTACAGATGGAGATGGAGCTCCTTTCTGAATGGCCACATTAGATTGATCATAAGTCAATGAAAGCAAGAAATCTCAGGGACTTAACAAAATATAATTCAGGAAAAGTGTATGTATTGTCTGACCATAGTGGTGTACATCAGTAATCCCAACATTCTGAGGCATAGACAGGGGAAACATAAAATTAGGGTTTGAAGCCAGCTTTGGTTAAACAGAAAGATGCTTTCTAAAAAAAAAAAGAAATAAATAAACCAATATTCCCTAATTTATATTATAATATTGAAAATGAAAGATGATGGTAAGGAAAGAAAGCGAAGTGATTTCATATATTCAAGCAGACAAGTAGGATTTCATATAAAGATTTCAAAAACATGAATGAATTTTCTTTGTATGAATATAGTTTATAATTTTACTACCAAAACCCAACTCATACAATAAGAAACGTTTCTGTGAATACAGTCTGCTGGTTGCTGACACAGTCAGACTATAGTTAGTCTCGTTATATTTTATAAACATATTTCATATATCAGGTAAACAAGTGACCTCTTATTTCACTTGTGGGGATATTTGTATTGGGTGAGTAATATATGTGCAAAAAATCATAGAGAATTATTATTTTTTACATATCTTTTAGTATTCTACCTGTTTATTTTTGTCTTATGGTTAATAGAAAGCTTTAAATGTGATGTTAACAATGAGATATTTCCCACAGTAGGGTAATTTTATGTGAAAGTATCAATCTCGCTGTTATATGTTTAAGAAACCAAAGATTCTGTTTTGCAATGAATTAAACTAATGCCCAATTCTAGGAAAACTTCATGTAAAAATCTTTCAGCATCGACACAGGTGGACTTTCAAGTCCTATGTGAATACTTCAGCAAGTAAGCTTATTTCTTATGCCAGAACTAATTATCAAATATTTCTGGTTGTGAGAAAACACATTTCTAACTCAAGACAAACCCTCAATTATGAACCATTTATTCACTAATTTTATTATCCACTCAATCTATGAGTGTCTCTCAGTTCAACGTCCTTCATAAAGATGTGAATACAACTATAGCAGTTACCTTTACATTTCTGGGACAAAACACCCACCTGGGAGCCTGAGAGCTGGCTCAACAGTTCAAGGTGCTTGCTTGCTAACCTGATGGCCTGCGTTCAATTACTTAGTACCCACATAAAGCCAGATACACAAAGTGGTGCATGTGTCTTTAGAGTTTGATAGCAGTGGCAGAAGGCACTGATGTTCCCATTCTCATTCTCTCTTGCTCTCTCTCTCTCTCCATGCAAATAAAAATATATTTTTTAAAAAGTTACATATACACACACACACACAAACACACACACACCTGACCAGAAGCAACTTATAAGAAGGAAGGGTTTATTTCTGGATCACAGCTCTACGTGGAAACTTCATCATGGCTGAGTAGAAAGCATGGTGAGAGCTGGAAACTGTGTGTCACATCTCCACAGCAGCCAAGAATGAACTCTGAACACCCAGTGGGGCTGAATCAATAAACTTTAAGTCTCACCTCTCGTGGTATATCTCTATCACCTCCCAGACGAGAAATAAGTATGAGGTTTAATCACAAAACATATGAGGCAATGAGGGGGCTACATTTTAATTTTGAATTACCACAATGACTAACAGTCTAAACAAGTTTCTTTTTGATTCTTTTCTTGACTAAATGCTCATGATCCCTTTCTGATCTGGTTCCCTTTTAGGTCTCTATTTTCTTAAAAATGTTAGTTTAGTATGGTGATTTTTTTCATAAATGTATGTGTTTGTTATATTTTATGATATCATTGCTTGAAATTGTTTGAACAAAATATCAATAGTAATGTTTTAACTTCTTTCACTTAACAATTATATTTTATTATGAATTAGGATTGTTGTTTCACTCTGAAAATCAGTACAATATTTCCAATTGATACTTTATAAAGTTACAGTTCATGGCGTATTGAATGGGAGAATTAGAGAAGCCAATTGAGTGCATCTGAGATTTTTCTTTCATTTAAGTACCTGGATGTTTCTGATTTCATCTTTACTTATTTTTTACACTTTCTTTGCTAAAGTAGACCTAATACTGATACTTTAAAAGTATCTATTTCTCCAATGTTTTTCCACCTTTCTGATATATCACAGGTTCAAATCGTGCTTTCAGCTGACATTCACTGATAAAATGTTTACAAACCATTCAGCCAAAACAGGACTTATTCCTCACATTAGCATCTTTACCTTCAGATCTTGAGCTAGTTGGTGTGTTGCCTGCAGTTTTTTTATACTTCCCATCTTCTCTCAATAACTCATCATTCCAGTTCCAATCTCACATCTGTAGGAAGTCTGTCCACCAAAGATGTTGCTCTCTCAACTGTTCTAGAGAATAAATAATGGTAAACTTGTTATATCTAACTATCTGCTAAACTTGTTATATCTGAGTGATGTAAAGAGAAGAGAATAAAATATCTTCTCTGAAGAAATTAATAGTTTGTTGACATGGATATGTTGACCACTAATGTAGACTGACTATAAGGCTCATGTAACACAAGTGATCTCTGATTATTGCTGAAGAAAGTTTGGCGCCAAGGATAGTGATTCATGGAGAAATCAGCTGTGCTGGGCCTTAAGGGATGGCCAGGGTCAGCCTGTAATTCAACTGTAGGTTCAGATCAAATAGCTTTGTAAAAAAAAAAGTATTTTATTTCTTTATTTATTTAGGGGTGGGGAAGAGGCAGAGAGAAAGAGAGAATGGTTGTGCCAGTGCCTCCAGCTACTGCTAAGGAACTCCAGAGGCATGTGCCCCCTTGTGCATCTGGCTTATGTGGGTCATGGGGAATTGAACAGCGTCCTTAGGCTTCACAGGCAAATGTCTTAACTGCTAAGCCATTTTTCCAGCCCTCCCCCAAATAGCATTTTTTAATTTACTCCTGCATGTTAGATATCTCTTTATTCAAATAATGCATGTCTGTTGTATTGTGAGGTTGGTATATTTTATAAGCCACATTGCAGAGATAGGTTTTAATAATGTCTATGGAAGGAGATAAGATATAAAGTTTTAAGGCATCCCAAAAGTTTATGTCTTTCTTCCTAGCATGTCATTTATTCCTTATGTTTAAGGTCAGGAATCTTGGCTTATACTCTTTTCCATGTTATCTTTCAAACTTGCCATTTTGCTGATGTTTTTCATCAGAATCGTTTTATTTTATATAATAAGAAACATTAATTTTAAGTCTGTTTATATCATTGATGCCTGGATGAATAATTAATGTGGCTGGGATTCCTGTGCAGACAATGAAGACACTGCTTTGAAGGACTCACAGTATCTCTGAGTAGTCTTGGACATTAGAGGAAACAGGTGACCTTTCCTTCTCATTATTGATCTAGATTTTATAGACACTTTTAAAAGCCTTATTTTTATATTCATTCTGATGGTTATGTGCCTTTAGTAGCCAATAAAAAGTGTCAATAGAAACTGTAATGATAGTGAATATTTCAAGTTCCATTCATTCAGTATAAGTAGGCAAAACCTATGTCATTTACCTATGATGATTAATTTAAAAAACTCATGATAATTATTTATTTATCTTGCTGATGGGCAGGATAATTTATGTAAGAAATAGAACCAATACAGTCATATGTAAATGTTTCATAATAATATAAGATAAACATTATGTATAAAATATAACATTAAGTATCAACAACTTATTTTGTACAGCTCCATTTTAAAGGAAGGATTCTGATATATATGTCTGCACACACACACACACACACACACACTTACTTTTGTTGTTTGAGGCAGGGTCTCACTTCTCACTATAGCCTAGAGTGACATGGAATTCACTGTTTCACAGGTTGACCTCAAACTTGTGGTAATGGTCTTACTTCAGCCTCCCCAATGCAAGGATTATAGATGGGAGTAAACATGCCTTAATCAAACCTATAATTTTACAGATAAGTTTGTTAGTGATTATTATGAAGGTGTAGTATATAGAGCATATAAACCTTTAATTATTGGGTACAATTCAACTTGGGAGCTGATGAGATTTTTTTTCAATGAGAGAATATAAATCATAATTTTCATTATTTTTTTTCTTACACAACACACAAATGTGAGTTATGGGTAAAACATTATGTTAGTCACTGTTGGTAAAAGTTTACTAAAACAGGCATTATTCAGGAAGGCACAGTATATTATCTGTGTACGTTGATTTATAATTGCTCAGAAAATGTAAAATATATTGTTGGTTTACCTAATGCATTTTACATGTAGCTATATTTTAATTAGATTGAGTAAAATTAAAATGTTGACATATTTTAGAATACCTACATTAAGTCATACAACATAAATTGTTAAAGAATTTGTAGATGTATTTGTTAAGGTAATAAAATAGTTCCTTTTGTTCATATATATTGGTCATCAATAATGATGTGAACATAGGAGGGAAACTGCTGTGTTAGAGATTATCCCAGCAATATATATCTTAAGACACATAGCAGAGAGCTATATGCTTTAAATGAGCATTTTAAAACATCATAAAAATATGAAAACAACTATTTTCTTCTAAGCAGCTCTACATAGGATATTCATATTACAACAGTCTTATGTATAAAATTAATTGTTTTTGTTAAAATGAAATTAATGCATTCATTTTTTTTCTGAGTTTGGGCTTTCCTTGTATCTGAAAATATTAAATATAAATTTTAAAAATGTTAATGGAAAACTCCCAAACCAGTTTAAAAAATTAAGAAATTATAATGTCTTTTGAGAAGTATACTAGAGAAATTTTTCACAAATCCATTTGAAGAAAAATACATATGTATTTGATATTATGATTTTCCATTTCAGAGAAATACTTTCTGTAATCCTTCATTATACGTTGAAGGACATAGCATCGCTTTGCTTCTTGGCATGTAGGTCAGTAGTCATGTTTGAGCAATATAAATGTAGCAAAAGAATGCACGAATAGATATTTTGAGCATATTGTTCTAGCAGAGTGCAAGTGTTTTATAGATTGATTCATTTTTCTTTTCTTCCTATGCACAGATGGCCTAGAGACAACAAGTGGGGATTTCTTTTATTTTTAAAGGAAAAAAGTAACCTTGATATTAAGAATGTTGCTTAACATTCTTACTTCTATGTATTTATTATACAGTATATTATACAGTCTTTTGCAATCCTTAAAATATTAATAAATGAGGCCCCTGGTCTGAAGAGCTAGACTGTCCAAATCCTTAATATACTTAATATGAGTGAAAATTCTTTTCTTGATATGACTACATATAAAATATGTTTTAAATGAAAATTCCTGAGATATTACATATAACTTACAGATGGATTATTCATTTAAGATTCTGCATTAATAGCTTTTCCTCACTTTGAGTACCAATTTTCTCTTTCCAGCTACTTAAACTTGGCCATTTCCTTACCAAATAGAAAAGTCATTTAATCTCTCTTGACATCTCTTTTAAGCAGTTAGGGCCATTTCTTTTAATCTAGAAATAAGTAGACTAGCAGAATGGAGAACATAGTTGTAGAGTAACACAGACCTGGGATTGACTCAGCTCTGCTCAAGAATTATTGGATCACAGTTGATGTTGTTAGCTTAATTTCAGTTCTGTTTTCTGTAAACTTGTTTGTTTATGAAAGTTAGTAATCACATGAAGCACTGAATGTGATTTAGAATGAAATACATAGGGACTGGGGAGATAGCTAAGTGGCTTAAAGGTACTTGCTTGCAAAATCTGTCAGACTAGGTTCAATTCCTTAGTACCCTGGGTAAAGCCAGATGCACAAAGTGGCACATGCATCTGAAGTCCATTTTTAATGGCAAGTGACCTTGGCCTGCTCATACTACTTCCTTTCTCTCTCTTCACAAATAAATAAAAGTATATATTTTATAGAATATATTTTTATAGAATAAACTTTGCAAATAGAATAGAATAATGCAAAGAACACTATATCCAATAAATGGCTTATTAAGATAATCTTTGTTATTAAAACTGCATACTATAGCAAGTTCCATGGAGAGTATAGTGTTTTGTTAACTAGCTGTATATTCCAGTGTGCAGGAGAACAAAGGGTTCCATGCATATTTGCTAAAGATTGCTGTGTACTAATAAATAGTACATGGAAATCACTTTTGGAAATTAAATTAAAAAGTTGGCAAGTGAATTATTTTCCCCTGGTTTAATTACAGAGCAGAACGATGAATTTCTGAGAATTGTTATGGTTACCATTAGGACAATGAGGAAATAGAAACATTTTCCCCTTTGAGTATATACTGTGAACTTGATGGAAAAATCAACAACTTTGAACACATCCTATTTCTTATGCAACATACCAATTTATATGTGAGTATACATTCATTTGTTTTAGGGTAGAAGCATATCTGAATGATATTTACTTTAGTGTACAGCTTATCTTTTTAATCATACTAGTTCATTTGCTTTCAGATTATTAGATAAATGTAATAAATAATAAATTATTTAATGAATTAGATAAGGTCAACCAATAAGTAAATATATCATGTTCACCAAAATTTGAGAGGGAGTTGCTAACATTATGCTGGAGTACTAGAAACTTCTGTCAGAAATGTGTGCCTTCACACTAAGGTAGTTCTGGCCACCTTGTAGTTCACACAGCATCTCACCAGCCTGTTTGTGTCACACAGAAACTTTTGGGCATCAGACACTGTACTTCAGAGCTCATAATGCTTAAGGGTGAGTGCTCACAATGCCACAATGATAGACTGTCTTGAGATACAAAGTGAGACAAACATAACATTAAATGCATTGTTGTTACCACTGTCACTATTGTTATTATTATTATTTGGTTTGTGGCTCAGTCCATTTATATGTTTCTAGACGTTGTCTATTGCTTAATACTCTCTGGGAATCTGGTCATGACCTCCTTAATCATTGTTTCTGTCCTCCACGTTCAGGCAGCTGAAAAATGCCACTCTTCTTAGTTCTGTGTATGATGTCTTCGGGAGCTCTAAGAAGAATGAAACCTCACAAACATTTAAAACTGTATGTGTTCATCCCTACTTTCAATATTATCTTTCCTTGAAATCACTTTGTGGTTTCAAATGTAAATGTCAGATAGGTCTTGCATTGTCTTATTCTGCCCCAAACAAATAAATGCTTCAGAAAGGAATGCATTTTTTTTATCTTCCATCTATTTAATCTGTTTGAAATCATAGCCAACCAATTAGTGCTTCTGAGTTACGAGTTCCAGCTGATTTATAAAATCATTTGCTTCTTCCCTACCTTACTAAATCCTCTGAATTTTTCATAAAACTGTAGTTAATGAATCAGAATAGTCATGTGCTTACAAATTGTGCCTCAACTAAGAATTTAACACCCTCTCATTATATCAAGACATCTGGATAGCAGCATTATCCATTCTCTGAAGGCATATCCAAGTATATACTTGCAGTATGCTGTGATGCTTGAGAATATTCTACTGTTGATATTACTTTCTGTTGGAGAGCCTCAAGAGAGAAGAAAAACAGTCTTCAGCTTGAATTCTATATACGCCTAGTTAATCACACAGTGTTCTGCATATAGTATGTATGCAACCAATGTTTGCTGGTAATCATCCTTGTTCCTGAGTTGTTCACATTAACCAAAACAACTGTACTCTTGAGAAATCAAAGCATACTCAAAGGAATATAACACTTAATTCTCTTACAGAAAATTCAGAATAAAGTGCATTCAACACATTAAAGTGTCTAATGCTTTCCAACTGTGAGAGGAAAATGTATTAAATTAATACTTGAGTTGTATGGAAGCACAGGGGCCCTAGTTGACATACCTCTTCTAAGCCATAGATAAGTTCCCTTTGGATTGTTTTACTACATTTTATATTTTTGCTATTTTAATCTTATATTATAACTATTACAGTAAACAAATTACTTAAGACATACTGAATCTTTATAGAGTATGAATAAATATTGGACATATTTTTGAAACACCAAGAACTTACCCTTCATGAAAATATTGGAGTTATAATAATATGAAAATACTCATAGTTCCATCAATATTTTGAGTCACAGATATGCAGATAAAAGTCATGAAAATCACTATATGTATATCTGAGTTACCCCTACATGGTCTCTGGAACTTTATAACAATGTCTGATGATAATTAAGAATTAGCAAAAGTCAGGGACTGGAGAGATGGCTTGGCAGTTAAGGCACTTGCCTGCTGAGCCTAATAACCTGGGTTTGATTCCCCAGTACCCACATAAAGTCAGATGAAAAAGTAGTGCATGCATGTGAAGTTCATTTGCAGTGGCTAGAGGCCCTGGTATACCCATTCTCTCTCTGTCTCTCTCTCTCTGCTTGCAAATAAATAATAAAAAAGAATTAACAAAAGTCTAATAATCTACTTGTAATTAGTTTTATGTGTGGTAGGATAAGTAGTGCCTTGTTACATACACCACAGCCGATAGACATAACTATATTTCTTTGGCTCCAGTGGTGTTATACACGTAATCCCTTCATATTGTAAGTAGAGTCAGGATTGTGAGATTGAAGTTAACAAGTCAGTTATAGGCCAGCATTGACTATATAGTGAGACCCTCTCTTAAGTCAATACATTTTAAATAAGTTAATAAAAGTACTCTTTTATAGATGCATCCATAGATGATATATGAAGTATCTTTAAGCTGGATAAATTGAAAGATTTTTTTTTAAATTTTTTGTACCTGGGTCTTTTTCTGTAACTGAGTGCTGGGATTATAGATAGGAGGCACCATGCTGATGTCAAGGTTATTTTTCTTTGTTGTTTATTTTAATTAGGGAAGAAGTAAAAGGATAATAATCAATATCAATTCTCCTTACTTCTGAAAAGATTGGTTGATTCATTCAATCAACACTCAAAGAGTCATACCTTATGAGAAACTTGCAACAGCCTGGTATCATGTAAGACAAAAGGTATGAAAGAGACAGGATTATTTCTCTAAAGGAAAAATAGGAAATTAATCAGGGAAATGTACAATTTCTGGACAATTTTAAAAGCACTATAGCTTAGTATATTGTCAACACATTTGGGAAAAAACAAGTAAAATTTTTGAAGACAGTATATATTTAATGTGAAATAAGCTGGAGGGGAGAAACTTCTTCCAGATACAGCAGTAGGAATGTGTGTAAGCACAGGCAACATAGGGTGGGTTGTAGAAGGGTAAGTATAGTTGAGACCCAAGTTTCTTCATTCCATTTTAAGCAATTTGTCCTGTAGGGGAATGTAATATAATTTACTAATGCATTGTTAGGAAAGTAAATAGGACATTTAATTTTATGAAAGACAGTGCTTATGACAGTGTGGAGAATAAAGGTGGCTTGGTAATTGTTCACATAGGGAATAGCAAAGAGTTCAAAATCTGTGTACAGTTTGAACCTACAGGGCATATTGACACCCAGCATCTGTCTTAAGGATATAAGGAATTGATAGTCTTAGTTCCTTTTGAATCACTGCAGGAAAGAGTAACAACTTTCAGAAGTGCACCCTGAAAATACTAACTTTCCCTGTATGCTAATATAGACTATGTGAAAACCAAACCAAACAAATCAAATGAAACAACCATACACGTATCTATTCTTTCCTGATGAATGGGTTTACAGTTTTATTAGAAATAGTGTCCAGAAAAGATAAAACCAACATCCAGGATTCTATTCTTTGAAATTATGACTACAGTAACTAAAACTGGACACTTCATTTTGGGCTTATATCAAAAAAGAGAGCTATATAAGTTACACAGATAATAATGAACATGTATAGGCTTATGTTATTGTTTGAATTGGATGCTGGTTTATACAAGGTTTACATGGTTAATTTAGAAAGGAAAACTTGGGTGGTTGCTGAATAAGGAATGCCTTAATTACAGTGCTAGGGACTGAACCCAGGGTCTTATGCAAGTTAGGTAATTGTTCTCCCCTAAGCTACATCCAAACCAATGAGTGATACTGTCGATTTTTAGTCCTGCCCATTTCTTCCCTTGTATTCATTAGTAAGAGCACTGTGTGTACTTGACTTTTACCATAGGTCCTGTCATATCTAGAATTCATTTTAAATGTAGAATTTTGCTAAACAGCTATAACATATCAATGTATGGAATAAATATTGGAACAACATGTTTTTATCTCCATTGCCTTCAGCTTTTTGATTGTCTGCCCTTAGCCCCAGCACAGCTGTGTTCAGTTATATACATTGTTTATTTGCTTTGGAGTGTAATATTACTGTTAGTTGACAAACATTATTCAGAAATTCTGCCACAAATATGAAGAATGTAGCTAGATAGACAATTGTTTCTTTTTCTCTCTTCGAAAAATAATGTACTATAGAAATTCTTATAGAGTAATTGTAACTTATAATTTGGTATATATTTTCTTTAGAAACATGGAATTATAAAAGAGCAATTCTATAATTCTGTTCATTCTTTGCACTTATAGCAGTCTCTCCTACTGAAATCTACTTCTGAAATTGACCCACCAGATGTTTTCTGAGGAAAAATCCATATTGGCTTCCATTTCCTTTAGCAAACTGGTTTAAGGTAGAAATGAATGGGAAAAAAATGGATAGTGTAATTATGTGATTATAGCAGCATAAATTATTGCCATTTTGTGCTTAAATGTGGTTCATTACTTCTTGCAGATATATTGCTATATTGATATTATTATTCAGTTACAATATAGTTTTCAATGGCTTCAAGCAGACAGAAGGAAACCAAATGAAGTTTTTAGAAATGACCTTTTCATAAGCTTCTTTGCTAGTGTTATGTCATAGTCCTCTCAGGAATCCTGTCTCTTTGGAAGAATAGCAGTGGAGAGGATGTCATAGCTCTTCATCTCCTTGCCCTAAGCTTCTAGGAACCTCTTCTCTTATATGCTCTTTCATTCAAGAGAGACAGAGAGGGGGGGTTATAAATGGGGTTGACTGAAAAGGGCCATTTGGTGCTCTGGGTAAGTTGTTGGAAGTGATCCCAGAAGTTACAGGATAGACTACTTGTCTAAAGTCACTGCTAAAAACCTTGACAAGAATTTTGATGAGGTGTTAGAATAACACGGTAACTCAATCTGCCTTTAAATCGGACTCATAAACTCCCACAGATAGGTCATGATTGCTGTCACTTCCTTTCTATGATGTTTCCCTTGGAAGCACAAAGAGTAGCTCCTGTGTTCATTATGAGTGAATGGGCGCTGGGGCAAGAAAGCAGTGCCCATTACAAATTTGAGAATACCTTTATTCTAAAATATAACTCAGGCACACTGGAAAAACAAATAGGAGTATACCAGGAGTTAGTAATATTTAACAAAATTTGTAAGTAACATCAAGAATTATTTAAGTGAACAATAACAAACGACCATGGACAGAATGCTCTGCTCAGGCCACTACAGGGGAGTTGAAATATATGACAGTGCTTTTTCAAATTCGCCTGTGGTCAGCTGTAAAACCATGGAAGGTACTTGGGTGTTCAGAGTAAATGTGAGAGGAATTATCTTAACAGGAATAACTTCAGGTCCTTTGTCCTTGTCATTGCTTCAATGTGGAATATGCTTTCCAACTGCCACACATACTCTAACCCTTCACAAAGTTTCCTTAAGTTTTATTTTGCCTCATTATTCTCTTTTCCAATCTTGAATAACAAAGCTTGTAGAATTAACACCCAAGACACTTTTGTTTCCCTATCCAAAATTTAAATTCCTGAATCTAAATATTGCAATTTATAATTATCTTTGGATCCATATACCCATATGAAGTGTCAGTCATAAATAAAAAATGTTGAAAATGTTTGATAATGGGGAGACTATACTGAATTTTGACTTCTTTTTTTTGATTTTAGGAAGAATTCTAAAACCTTACTTATTGATTTTCCTACCTAGTATTAAATTTTAGAAACTTCCAAGAAATATGGAAGAAAGAAAAAGATTGTGTCCCATGTTCTTGGAGTTAATAAGCATTCTTTAATGATGGTTAATCTAGTCATTTTGAGTTATTTTATGTGTTGTCATTATTGACTGGTGCTTATGGGTGAGGATTTGATTCCTCGGAGGTTAATTCATAAGTGATTTGGAAAGCAGGAAGTTTGATGGATTTTCTTTACATTAAATGTAACGTAAATCTATGTTCATATGTGGTAGTGAACATACCAAACTGTACAAAAGAACACATCTATTATGTATTGAATGTTGGGTTTGGAAAATGTCTTGATGGTAGAAGTGGAATAATTATTAGCTACCTAAATGTAAAATATAAAATATTCTAAAATAAAATAGCAAACTAAGAAAAAAATCTTTATAGACTGAAAAATAATACCCTAAATATGTAAATAGCACACTTAACATTTATAAGTAAAACACTGAGTTCTTAATGTATTGAGGACTCCGTCTAAGTTCTACAATTTGGATAGAACTAAAATCTTCACTTTTGGATATGTATTCACTGTCAGAATCTTGGCATAAATGGAAATGGTGTTTACTGCCTATCTGTGTAGAACTTTCTAAGTGAGGAACTAGAACTTTGGTAATTGATAGGACATAGTTTTATTTTTGTAAACAATCTGTTAGTTCAAAATTCCAGTGAAGCTGTTTACTGACAATTGTCAAGACATCAGAAAAATATTAATCAGAGAGCCACAAATACAAAAAGAGAGAAAAGACCACATAGAAATATCCAGTCCTGAATCAATACTCCAAAGAATGAATAAAGAAATGAAATTTGACAGGTGGTGCTCAAAGTGAAGAAAACAACTTTCTCAAGATTGAGTTACCATGAAGTAGCCAAATGTGTGCCTTGGAGGAAAAGTCAAATGGAAGATTCATGAGAAAGCATCTCTCACAGTTACGGACAAAATATCTCAATGTTGCTGAGAGTGTAGGGTCTTTCCACTTGTCAGGATCTTCCAAAGTTTTGATGCTGAATATTAACCTCCTTTTCCTACCCAAATGATAAGAGAGCCTTGACCCTATAGAAACTTTTGAATGTCAAGGATTTTGAAGATTTCACTGGAATATCCTGCTCTGAAGTGTTATTTTTATTCTCCCACACTGTGTGTGTGTGTGTGTGTGTGTGTGTGTGTATCTCCAGACATTTAAGTGCTTCCAAAGTGCCATAATTCTTGTGTCACCATTGTCATTTAATAATATTAGCTATGACAATAGATTTCAGGAGAATATGTTTGAGATAGAAGGCAGCATCAACAGAGACCACCTGAATTAAGAAGGGGAGAAGTTGAATTTAAAGCTTCACATATTCCTTCCAACAAGCACAGATACCAAATGTGGATGGCAAGAATTTGTATTTTGTCAATTAATTTGTGTCTTATTGATCTGATTTTGATCAGATAAAAAGACAAAATGATGTAGGATGCTTTCTTATAAGAATTCTGACATCAACATTTCAGTATTTGTCATCTTCATTCATTCTTCTAGGAAATATCTTCACATCTCAATATATTTTTATATTTTTTAACATTTGAAAGTGTTTGAATTGTTACAACATCATTGTTGATACATTTATTCATTATTTTGCTTACCAAGTCATAATACATGCTATTAGAATATGGAAATTATCTTAAAATAAGTAGATATCACTTATTATTATTATAATCATCATTATTATTGTTGTTGTTATTTAGTCCCAATTCATTGACTGTACAAATACATGAAAGAAAATAAAACTTTTAAAAATTTAAATTATAACTATAATCTGATAATCGTTTAGAAAAATGTGTTCTCAGACTACTTACATTGAGTTCACACGGTGGTTGGAAGTGAACTCAGGTTGGTGTCTATTACCCTAACAAGCTCTATGTAGTGGGACAAACTGTCTGTACCCCAAACTCTGGCTTCCTAGTCTCTAAGTTGTGGGTAACATAAACTGAATCTCACCTAATTTGTATTTTATTTAGTTTTAGTGTAAGTGAAACGTGTGAGCCTCTTAGCAGAGAACACAGAATAAGCTGAATAATAAATGTTATTCATATCATTATCAACTTTATCCTCATTGTAATTTTAGTATATAAGCAAGTACAAAATATCTAAATGGAATGAAACTTGGGCTTCATTCTGATGTGTTGTGAGTCAGATTATAGCTTTCTGGTTTCTTTCCTGCTGTTTATCAAAGTCTTAAACCTGCCCTGGGAAGTGATGGGGTGCACATGGCTGCTCAAGACATAGTTGTCTGCAGTGGTGTGGCTGCAGATAGTACCAGGAACAGCAAGGAACTGGACCCAAATCTTATAGCCAGAGAGGGTGTAGCCAAAATACTGTGGATCCCTGTAGTCAAAGCCAGCACAGGAATCTTTGTCATATGCCAGTAGAAGTCCTGTAGTTTGAATGAAGTCAAAATTCACAGTTTCCCTATGTTACTTTTAGAGAAGTCCCACAGTTTAGGTGGAATCTACTTATGAGCTTAGGCTTGATTTTAATTCAAGGAACTGAAATAATTATTAACAGAAAACATAACCATTCTGTATATCAGGTATGCGTGTTACCAATTTATTATCCATGAGGTAGGAGAAGTAATGCTTGAGATTTAGGATTGGGTAGTAGATTCAATTTTTGAACTTGGCTTTTTGGCACTAGAAATGAATCAGCTCTGGTACTCTGTATTGATAACATATTTGCGAGGGACATATTTCAATATAAATATCAAATACCTTGTACACTATTGCCATATTTTACAAAATAAAAAAAATAATAATACTAAGAGACATCTGCTACTAAATTTCATTTTTCTTCGGTTCTTATAAAATGTTTGTTTTCTTTACTACCTCAGGATTCATATCGTTTATACTTCCTCCAAGTCCCTCTTCCTAAAAAGTAGAGGGAAGAGAACAAGTTCTTGGCTTCAAGTAAGACCTGTCACTGGTTGAATATGGAGTAAAAGCCAATAGTGCTCTGACACTCTGGTTCTTTATCTGTGGCAAGGGAACTGTGATGCTTCCCACAAGTGTCAAGATGAATGGAAGACATCATGCATGTAAAGCGCTTGTCTGGCTGCTGGAGAACAGTACTCCAAATGTGGCTCATATTGAAATTACCAGTAATGATAGTCCCAACCAGTGAGTACTCAGTACAGTCAGGCAAAGCCTTATTAATAGAGTAGAATGTATATTAAGTGTGAAAAATATGATATGTGGTGGCTTGTGATACTAAAATTATGTGTACTCAATGAGTAGTATGTGATGAAAAGAAAAACTGCACCTGTGAGCATTTGCATGAATTGAGAATGATTTGTACAATCGATAGGTTCAGGCAGGAAGGCTCTGATATTTAAGAGTCTGCAAATGACAGGTGAGAGGATAGGAAGCTGCAGGTGCAGGGAGACCACCAGTAGGACCAGAAACACCCATGAACTCCCTAGGTGGTGATGCCAGGGAAGCCTTTAGAATAGGACACATGAGAAATAGGCTTGCTTTCCAAGTCTGAGGTAGGGTGAGATTCTGCTTATCTAGCATCTCTATTTCATATACACTATATTGTTCTATGGTTTATAATGTGACTATGCTCTTTTTATTAAAAATTAAGTAATAAAAATATCAATTCACATAAAATTTGCATATATATATATATGTTATGTTTGAGAAAACTTCAATTATTTCATAATAGAAAAGAATTCAAACTTCTATTATCAATTATTATGTTATCTAGGTTATTGAAATTCTCCTGTCTAGGGCCTTGTATATTTTTTTAATTTTTTAAAAAAATTATGTATTTATTTATGAGAGAGAGAGAGAGAAAGGGACAGAATGGGTGCAAGGGCCTCCAGCCACTGCAAACAAATTCCAGATGCATATGCTACCTAGTGGATATCATTTATATGGGTACTGAGGAATCAAATTGGGTCCTTAGGCTTGGCAGGCAACTTAACCACTGAGCCATCTCACCATCACCCTTGTATATTTTTGAATTTAATATTTGGCTAATTATTTACCATTTATTTTGTTGTTTATTTTTCTTTATTTATTTGAAAGAGACAGAGAGAGAGAGAGAAAGAGGCAGAGAGACAGAAAGAGAGACTGGGCACACCAGGGCCTCCACCCACTGCAAACAAACTCCAGATACGTGCACCACCTTGTGCATACGGCTTACGTGGGTACTGGGGAACGGAGCCTCAAACCAGGGCCCTTGTGCTTCAGAGGCAAGCACATAACCACTAAGCCATCTCTCCAACGCACCATTTATTAATTTACTAAATTTTTCTAACTCAAATCCTTGTTTTCTACTTTCACATGATCTTAGGACTACTTTAAGATGAGAGATTTTTCAAAGCATGAAACATTTATTTATAAATAAACAAAGATATTGAAGGTTGTGAAACATATCACTGATTAAATTAATCAAGTATGGGATACATAATATATATTTTATATTTTAAAACAATATTTTTTGTTTATTTGATGAGTGATAAGGTGAGACACAGAGAATATTGGTATACCAGGGCCTCTTGTCTCTGCAAAAGAACTCCAGACACATGTGCCACTTTGTAAATCTGGTGTTACATGGGTACTGGGGAATCAAACCTAGGCCAGCAAGCTTTGAAAACAAGCATCTTTAACTGCCTTGAGGTTTAGATAAAATTGATTTTAATTGATAAATATTGGATGTAGAGTAATAAAGGAAGGACATATAAAACTAAATAATTGAAAATTTTTAATTTCGGTGGGTTCTTATATCTTTTGCTCTCTCTATTGCATGTTTTGTTTTCTTTTTTAAATTTTTTCTATTTATTTATTTTGTTTATTTGAGAGTATGTGAGAGAGAAAAGAGGCAGGCAGAGAGAGAAAGAATGGACACACCAGGGCCTTCAGCCACTCTAAGAACTCCAGATGCATGCACCACCTTGTGCATCTGGCTTATATGGGGTCCTGTCCCTTGGCTTTTCAGGCAATTGCATTAACCACTGAGCAATATTTCCAGCCCTTTCTTTTTAATTTTTATTTATTTGAGAGAGAGAGAGAGAGACAGTGGAAGACATAGGTGAATGCCTTGTTTTCTTTATTAATCTGATGCTATATGGAAGAAAAAGAAATTTGAGAGTAAAGGTTACAAAATCCAGTACATATGTGGGCCAAGAAGATAACATAAGGAAGTCAAGAGGACTGTAGTGAATTCTGTCTGAGGAAGATGTAGCAACCCTGTTGTGAAAGAGGCCCTGCCACTCAGTCCTTCTCTTGTTGGTGAGAAATGTGAGCTTTCTCTCTCTCTCTCTCTCCTCCATCTTCAAATACATCCAGAAATTCAAATCTCTTTTTATGAACTCTCACTATTGATATTGTTTGTCAGACAGTTTGAGAACTTCAAGCATTGTAGATGACAAACAAAGTACATAATGGACCACATTTAGTTTCCTTTCAGAAAACCTTCCTTTTAGAAACTTCCCTGTGTTATGGATGCACAAAAAAAAAAAAAAATGTGTGCTGTGATGTAGTAAAGAGGCAGATTGGGGCTGGAGAGATGGCTTAGTGGTTAAGTGCATGCCTGTGAAGCCCAAGGACCCTGGTTCGAGGCTCGATTCCCCAGGACCCACGTTAGCCAGATGCACAAGGGGGCGCACACATCTGGAGTTCGTTTGCAGTGGCTGGAAGCCCTGGCATACCCATTCTCTCTCTCTCTCTCTCTCTCTGTCACTCTCAAATAAATAAATAAAAATGAAAAAAAAAATTAAAAATAGAGGCAGATTGTAAGGCAGAGCTTTGGTCTGAAGCCTGAGGTACTGTGTTTCTTATGAGCTTTGGAAGATGCTGGCACTGCTGGTCCATGGACACACTTTAATAGGTATCTCAGCACTTGTTCTTTCATTATTTCATGTCATTATCTCAGCACTTTTGCTGATAAGACAGCTCACACATCTGACTTTAGTGCAGCCAAGTGGGACTTTTTATAAAAGTGATCCCATTGATTGGGTATGGTTATCTGGAATACTGTGGCTTCTGTGTTGAAGGGGAAAACAATAAAAATGCTGGCTGTGTGTTTAACATTTACTGTGTTTATCCCTATCATTTTATAAATGAATAAAGAGATTGAAGGATATGAACTAAGTTTCTCTGTATTATGTCATCTTCATGTATACAGAACAAAAAGTACTATTTATTGACACTGATAAGTCTTTTAGGGCTGCCATGACAAAATATAACAGTCTGAGTAGGTTAAACAAAGAGAAGGTATTTTCTTTAAAAAAATATGTGTATGAGAAGGTATTTTCTTTAATATATATATAATATATATATATTATATAATATATATAATATATATATATATTGTATATTATATTATCTATATTAATATATATATATATATATATAAAACTTCTATACTTACAGACAACAAACCATGGTACTTCCCTCCCCTCCACTCCCTCACTTTCTCTTTCATAACTCTCCTATCTGTCATATCCCCTCCCTCTCTCCATTAGCATCTCTTTTAATTTGATGTCATCATCTTTTCTCCTATTATGAGGGTCTTGTGTGGGTATTGCTAGGCACTGCGAGGTCTTGGATATCGAGGCAAAATTCTGTCCAGACAGTTGTATGTAAGGAGTCGTACCCTTCCTTTGGCTTTTACATTCTTTCTGCCACCTCTTCCACAATGGACCCTGAGCCTTGGTGGGTGTGAGATGTTTCAGTGCTGGACACTCCTCTCTCCCTTCTTCTCAGCACTATGTTGCCTTTTGGGTTATCCCAGCGGTCATTGCCATCTGAAAAGAGAAGGAGAAGGTATTTTCTCAGAGCTCTGAAGACTGTAAGTCCAAGGTCAATATGCTAGCAAGCTGGATGTTGCTCTGAGGTTATATATTACCACAGTTGTAGTTCCTGTCTCATTACTGAGAAAGAAAGAAAAAACATTTAAGCAAGCACACTAGATGGGGAAAAAACTATATTTTGGCTTAAATTTTCTAGAAGAGCTTCATGATGACAAGGAAAGATTGGTGGATGAGAGGCAGGGCATCACTTCTTGTCACAGAAACTATCAGAAAGTAGCAAGAGAGCGGGATAAACACTGGCAACAGAGAGCTGGGCCAGAGGACAGCAAAACCTTCCCTTAGTAACACAGCTCATCTAACAAGGCTTCACCTCCAAAACTACCACAGCTAAGGACCAATTGAAACACATGAGGCTATTGGACAGATCCTCCAAACCAAAGCCAGCACCTTTCCTTGGTGGGTGTCACACAGTCCTGGCAACTCCAAAATCCTTGGGTCTCAATGCAACCCATGGTTTGTCTCTGCCATGACCTGCCCCCCATGGATTCAAGGACTAAAACCCTGTTTTACATTGGTCCCCAAGGGGGTGCCTACAAATTTTCCTTGAAATGCAGCCATCATTTCTTTCTTGCATTAGTAATACTTCTGAAACAAGTACCAGGTTGGCTATGAAATTCACTAATCCAGGGCAAAAATAAAGGCAAGTATAAGGGGGCAAACTCTTTTAACATTCTTCTTTTAGGTCTCCTTACGAAAGAGAATTAGCATTCCTCCTCAAGCCCCAATGAAGAACAGCAGGCTCAATGGCAGTAATCTCTCAAAATAAATAAATAAATAAATAAAAACACAACTCTCCAAAACTTTAATGTCTTTCTGTACTAACTTTATACCTTTCATATCATCATACTCTGCTAAACTTCGCTCTAATTCTCAGAACATGGGCAGAGCATAGCCAGGAAGTTAGCCCCATTCCTTCATAAGCCTAGCCTCCACAGTCCACAGATCCTTCTGCATTTAGGTCTGGTGCATCAAGTTCTGCTTATAGCACTGTGAGGTGTGTCTTGGTATAAACTTTCAAGTCCTGTCATATTCCTCCCACAAATAATTTCCGAATGACCAAAACGCACACAATCAGCCTTCTAGCAGCAGTGACCCCCATTCTTCAGGTAGCAATACTCCTACTTATTGCTGAGAAAAAACACCAGGCCAAAAGCAGCTGATCGGAAAACATGGTTTATTTTAGCTTACTGACTCAATTGGAAGATTCATCATGGTGGGGAAAGAATGGTAGAGCAGAGGCTGCACCTAACTTCTTGCTATAGCCACTGGCAGAAAGCAGCAAGAGAGTGAGCTGCACTCTGGCAAGGGTGGTACAGGCTGTAACACTCCTAAGCCCACGCCCAGATATGCCCCCCTTCATCAAATGGGGACCAAACATGTAAAACATGTGACACTATGGGGGTTATCTTATTAAAAACATCCCAGTAAACTCTATGTCATGTCCACACATGACCTCTTCTCTATGGGCTAGGTGAGGAGAGGGGATGTATATATATATATTGAGGACTTTCCCTTATGAGCTAATAACCTCCTTTAACTTTCATTTATTTTCTTAAGGGTCTGTCTCCAAATATAGTCACATTGGGGAATAGAACTTCAACGTATAAGTTTTGGGGAGGCACATTTCAGTCTATAATGGACAATATTGACCAAGATATATTTATACAATTGTACTATTGTGCCATTATTTATACAATTTTACTATTGTAACTATGAACAAATACTATGATAATTTAGTATTTTATACCTTCGATAAAGTTTTGTGTGGGAAATCATTTAAAATTTTTAAGTGAAACTGCCATTTTCATTTATTCCTAACTCTATATAGCTGAGAACAATTTTTTCACTTGTCCATGCGTGTGTGTGTGTGTGTGTGTGTGTGTGTGTGGTGTATGTATAGCATGGTGTGGGACGTGCTCTCTGTGTAACCTAGGTAAATGCCCTGTACAGATGGAGACCACAGGAGAATGTTGGATGCCCTCCATTTTTCATCTGAGTGATTCCTTGAGCCACAACTCCTCCACTTGGAGCTGACATATTTTTTGGTTAATACGCCTTAGTGCTTCACAAGTCTCCACAGGCCTGGATTACAGGGTAGTTACATGGTCATGCCCAGATTTTTTGGAAGTATTTTATTTATTTATTTATTTAAGAGAGAGAGAGAGAGAGAAAGAGGCAGACAGAGAGAGAGAAGGAGAGAGGGAGGGGGCTGGAGCAATGGCTTAGTGGTTAAGGCACTTGCCTGCAAAGCCAAAGGCCTCAGGTTCAATTCCCCAGGACCCATGTATGACATATGCACAAGGTGGTGCATGCATCTGGAGTTTATTTGCAGTGGCTGGAGGCCCTGGTGCACCTATTCTCTCTCTCTCTCTCTTCCACTGCCTTGTTCTGTCTCATAAATAAATAAATAAATATATTTTAAAAGAGAGAGAGAGAGAGAATGGGCAAACCCGGGCCTCTAACCACTTGTGATGAACTCTAGACACATGTGCCACCTTGTGCATCTGGCTTTATGTGGGGACTGGGGAATCAAACCTGGATTTTTAGACTTGGCAGGAAAGTGCTATACAGACTAAGCCAACTCTTAGGCCCATTCCCAACTCTTTACATGGATCCTGGGGCTCAAACTCAGGCAGATTTATGCCGTCATGTGTGCATAACAAGTGCTTTTATTGGCTGAGCCATTTCCCTAGCCCAAAAGCAAGAAAATTTACAAATATTTTTATAATACTAAAAGTATAACACTGGAAGTTCTCTGCTTAACCTACTCAGAATACATATATTAATAATATTCTGTGAAGAAAATATACAGTATTGAGAAAAATCACCTTGAAATATTCCTATAAATTTGCCATACTTCTTTTTACCATTTTCAGATAAGTGGACAGTATGAGTCTTTAATTAATTTCTGTATTTAATTTTAGAATTGCTATTGTTTTATTTTCTTTATTACCTTTACTTGATTTGCATTTTTTCTTAAAAATTATGGTTTACACGTTTATATTTTTATTCTCAGTGGCAACATATTATCCAGAGAAGCTTTTGCAAAACCTAATCAGCACAAAAAATACTTTTATTCAGAAAAAAATCAGACTCAGAAGTAAATTTGGACATTTTATTAGTATATTATTAAGCATTTTTGATAACTTTGGAGTGATTGATTTAATTATATGCCCTAGCCAATGGTTTCTAGTTTTCCTGGAAGAAATGGTGCTAGTCGCATAAACCTAGATGTCAGAAAGACTTCTTTTAAGTTTATTTCATTTCCAAAATTAAATGAATGGAAATATTTTCTTTGTTTACACTTAGATTTTGCTGAGAGTATTTCACAACGTATTTGATTTATTTCCCGCTGAAGCAGAGACTGCAGTTCATTCATGGTGGGCGGTCTGATAGACACACACGCACACACACAACTAATCTGTTCCAGCTTCTTAACTCAGAAGACTGTGCTCGCTGTCTGGCGCTGAAATAAGGGGCCCTGACTGGGTGGTGTGCTGGCATGCACAGAATGCAAGTCAGTCTTCAGAGCCAGAATCGTGTATTTTGGGGATGGGGGGAAATGGAATTTATTTAGAGTCTGCTCACAGCTTAATCTACTGCTACAAGTGTCAGTGGCCTTGGCTCTCATCCCCAGTGTCTTTTGATGAGCCACAAAACTTTTCATGCTCTTCTTCATAGTGAAGGTATAATCTGCCACAATCAACAAAATATTGCATCGTTATTGTCCATGCTGATTCAGCTCTTCTAATGTTACATTTTACTAGGGGAAAAGTAAGTGTGAGTCTTAGGGGAGAGCTTATATTGTTGGTCAGCCTTTTTGCTCCCTTTCTTTGGTGTTTTGTTTTGCTTGTAAAGGCTGCCCAGAGCATTATCCCTGGCTCCCCTATTCTGCAAATTGCTTACTGAGAATTCTTTATTAGCAGTAGTAGGAGTCAAGGGGCTTGAGACAGAAATTCATTTTTTCTGAAAGAAAAAGAAACCAAGTTCTAATTGGGCACAGGACAACTTGGGAAAACATAGCATGCACACTGTGAAACTTTTGGCAATGCATCCTTTGCATCACTTCCCCCAGGATTCTCCCATCTCCCTTTCTTCCCATCTCCCTAAACAATCAAGGGGATGCATGCTAGGTTGATTAAATAGAATGAGTCATTGCAAAAGGAATGAAATCCAAAGAAATTATAGCTGAAATTAAGATAAATAATACTTCACATTTGAAGTTTTTTTTTAATATTTTTATTTATATTTATTTATTTGAGAGAGAGAGATAGATACAGAAATGGGAAGGTAGAGAGAAAGAGAATGTTCACGCCAGGGCCTCCAGCCCTGTAAACAAACTCCAAACGTGCGTGCCCCTTGTGCATCTGGAAAACGTGGGTCCTGGGGAATCGAACTGAGGTCCTTTGGCTTTGCAGGCAAGCACCTTAACCTCTAAGGCATCTCTCCAGCCCACATTTCAAGTTTTTAATAAAAGATTTGTACTTCAGTAAACTACCCAGTTTATCGAACATGGACAGAGTTTTCTTGTTTGACAGTGCTACGAGATGCTCTTCATGGTCATTGTGAATACAGTAATTTACCTATGTAACCACCATTTCTCAGTCTTTGTTCCTTTTGGTATCTATGAGTCATAAATTCAAGCCCATAGTGAAATTCATGGACAATGATAAAATGATAGCTCTTGAATATTTTATAAATTTACAAATAAGCATGCACACATGTTGGTTTAGCTGGAATATTACTTCAGAGCACATTGAAAAAGTAAAAAAAAATAATGTGAGCTATGTTGCATAACATCTTATAACTGAGTAATTAAATATGCTTTTTAAAAAAATTCCAGATAGGCTGTGCTACATTTACTTGGAACCAAAAAGGCCTTTTAAACATTAATATAACAATTATTCTGCTTAACTAAATAAGTTACATAATCTCTTGGAATGTATTGGTTTAGGCAACTAAATAAAGCTTACATTTTTATTTGCTCACTTGCATCATAAATTGCAATAGAATCATATTTCACTATAAATATTAGTGCATACTATTTTATAAGTTAAATATTATAACAAATGTTATATGTAGTGGCTTTCCTAATAACTATAATAGTGGCTGTGTGCCATTATGGCACTTGTGTGGGCATCACGACAGGTTATTTGCTGCTAAGTAGGTTAGACCATGAGTGCTTGGACAGATATTGGTCATTTTCCCCCAATCGCCCATGTAGCACCTTCTGGCACTAGACGCGCTGACTGTCTGGGGACTGACTCTCTTCCAGCTTCCAGCCATGCCATTCTATTTTGCATATCAACCACATAAGGTGTCTTCAGCAGTAGGGTCTTACCACTAACCTTTGGTGGGTCATCAAGTACTCTGACAGAAATCTGTCTTTCTTTTAGGAAACCTTGTAGGTCTCTCTGATCAAAAGCTCATTGTGGATGATAGCCACATGCTGGTACTGGGAGTTACAGGTCAGTGCCCACTAAGAAAAGGAAGACAAACATAACTAATATAAAAGAGTTAGAGAGAGGAGAGAGAGAGAGAGAGAGAGAGAGAGAGAGAGAGAGACAGAGAGAGAGAGAGAGAGAGACAGAGAGAGAGAGAGAGAGAGAGAGAGAAGCTGTAGAAGATTAAGGTCAGTCTTCATCATACCCTCTCCAGTGTCTTGTGGCTCAGGTGTTCCCTCTAAGGGCCTGGTGAAGGTTCAGCCATTTGGTCTGCCTTTTAGGATGTAGAATTTTATGGTACCATTGCCATTTGGGTCCTGATTTGTGTTTCCCACCCCCTCCGTTGCCCTCCCTTCCCTCCCCATCCATCATATTGTCTAGTCCACGAGATGCTTGCTGGGTATGTAAGGCATCTTGGGTAGATTCAGGTTAGGTGCTGTAGATGAGTGAGACTATGTGGCAATTTTTTTTTTTTTCTGTGATTAGGTAAGTTCACTGAGAATGATCTGTTTCAGGTTCAACCAGTTTTCCTCAAATTTCATTGGGCCATTTTTTCTTACTGTTGTATAGAATTCCATTGTGTAGGTATACCACATCTTAGTTATCCATTCTTCTAGTGATGGACATCTGGGTTGATTCCAGCTCTTAGCTATTATAAATTGAGCCACTACAAACATGGTTGAGCAAATCTCTCTGGCCTGTGGTTTCAAGGTTTTAGGGTAGATGCCCAGTAAGGGAATAACTGGGTCTGTTGGTATGTCTATAGTCAGCTTTTTCAGGAGTCTCCATATTGCTTTCCAAAGAGGTTGTACCATCTTACATTCCCACCAACAGTGGATGAGTGTTCCTACTTCTCCACATCCTCGCCAGCATTTATTTTCATTTCATTTTTTGATGTTTTCTATCCTTACTGGGGTAATGTAGAATCTCATAGTTGTTTTATTTTGCATTTCCCTGATGATTAGGGATGATGAACATTTTCTTAAGTGTGTGTTTGCCATTTGTATTTCTTCCTCTGTGAACTGCCTGTTCAGCTCTTTGCCCCATTTTGTGAGTGGGGTGTTTGACTTTTTACTGTTTGGATTTTTGAGTTTTTTGTAGATTCTAGAGATTAGGCCTCTGTCAGTTGGATAGCCAGCAAATATATTCTCTGATTCTGTGGGTAATCTATTGGCTTTGCTTATTGTGTGCTTGTCTGTAAAGAAACTCTTCAGCTTCATGTGATCCCATTGGTTGAGTGACTGTTTAAGATCGTGAGCTACTGGGGTTTTGTTCAAGAAGTCTTTTTCCATTCCTATATCATGGAAAGTACTTCCTAAATTTTCTTCCAGTAGTAGTCGAGTTTCTGGTCTTATATTGAGGTCTTTGATCCATTTGGACTTGAGTGTAGTGCATGGCGAAATGTGTGGATCAAGTTTCAATTTCCTGCATATGGTTATCCAGTTTGTCCAGCACCATTTGTTGAAGATGCTGTCTTTTTTCCAGCCTATATTGTTATTGCCTTTGTCAAATATCAAGTAGCTATAATTGCTTGACCCAAAGTCCGGGTCCTCAAGTCTATTCCATTGGTCTATACTCCTGTTTTTATGCCAGTACCATGTTGTTTTTATTACTATGGCTTTGTAATATAGCTTTATATCAGGTATGGTGATGCCTCCAGAGGTATTTCTTTTGCTGAGGATTTGTTTGGATATGCGAGGCCTTCTGCCTTTCCATATAAGCCACTCTGAAATTGTCTTACACAAATGTGGGTTTATACCAAAAGCCTGTCTTCTTTATAAAGTAATGTTGGAGCTGGGATTATACAGAGATTATGGATTTGCCAGAGAGTAAAAAAAGAAATAGAAAAAATGTACATAATTCCTTCAATCATATTTTAGATTTTTGAGTTCATTTATTTTGAATCTAAGCAAGTCAACAGTTACTAAGAGAAAATCTAAAGTTTTTAGCTGAGAAGCAGCTGTTAAGGAAATGACCACATTCCTGTCATGAGGGTGGTAACATTGGGACTGCCCAGACCAAGAGGAGATTCTCCACTATAGCTTGATTGAATCACCGCATTAGTCAGGAGGTGTCATCCTCCACTACTGTCTTTTATCAAGGATGAAAAGTAGATGATTTTGACGATCTGAAACATACAAGAAAGGAATAGTGTTCGAGGTCCTTCATCTTACTTAGAACCATAACACACTCAGCATATTGCTTGCCATTTAATTACTGGTTCACAAATGTTAATTTTGCCTCTAAGCTACCTGTAGATATTAGAAGTGACAATATGTTCTGTGGGAGAAAGGACTTCTGTCCTTTCCTTGCAGCCCTACTAAACATGCAACATGCTACTCACTATTTAAAAAAAAAAAAAAATCCTTTCTGAAAAAAAAAAAAAAAAAAAGAACCAGGCATGGTGGCACACACCTTTAATCCTAGCACTCCGGAGGCAGAGGTAGGAGGATCACTGTGAGTTTGAGGCCAGCCTGAGTCTACATAGTGAATTCCAGGTGAGACTCTACCTTAAAAAATAACAACAACAACAAGAACAATCCTTTCTGACTTCACTCATTTAGGAATATTCCCACAAAGCCTCTTATATGTGAAACATTAGATAAGACATTGTTATCATGGAAATTGTTAAAGAAGTTCCAAGGTAAAAGCAATTTATTTCCAAGTACGTGAGAGAATATACAGCATGATTTTATGAGAATTAAGTGTGAGAAGAAACTTGGAATGCTCAGGAAGTTAAACCTCAGAAATGGGGCTGGAGCATGGGCATTCAATAAGAAGGAATAGTGCATGCATACCATCTGTGTAGGAACAGGGAGTGTGTGTTGCTTTAAAAAAATCTCATTGTATTTTACTTGCTTTTTAAAAGCTTATTCAGGGTAGCAGAAATTCTTCAAGAGTGAAGTTAACTCTAGACAGATAGGGCTATGATAAGTTTGTTTGATTTGTTTTCCTTTCTGTTTTTTAAATATAGTGCATTCTTGTGGATGTGTTGGTATTGAAATGGTAGAAAGCCCTCTTGTTAGGGACAGTGAGGTGTCAGTTTTCCACAAATGGACCCTTAGACAGACACAGTGCTGATATGGCAGAATAAGCTTGTTTTACTTCTCGTGTACTGATAAAGTAAGGCTATGTGATACTCTCTAGTTCTTATCAATACTTCCAGATACAAAGGTGCAAATTCTTCTTTGGACAAAAGTGATGTCTGTGGCTTCCCTGGGAACTTTGTACATTTTTGTGCTCCTTTTCTAGACAAAAAAGTAAGCAAGAAAGGCTTAGTCTTTCTGGAATACAAAACTGAATTAAAAAAAAGAACTTTCTAGAAGTAAACATAAAAGAGAATACATTTGTTTTTCAGAAAGTGAAATTTATAAATATACTTTTCTATGATTAGTTCTTCACTTTAAGAAAATACAGACAATCTTCACAATGGAATATTAGGTTCTATGTCCTTTAATACATATACAACACTGCACTAATGATTAACTGGTGTGCCCCTGAGGTTTCCCCAGACTAAACCGCCTTTCAGCAGATTCCCTATCTGCTATCTGGGGAGTGTTTACTACAGCTAAAACTCTTAAGCGCCTTGTCTCTGAGACTGATGGGGATAATTAAGCCAGTGTTTCCCAGTCCTCTGCTTGAAACTGGTGGGGGTGGGGGAGAGAGTTACATTAGCTGCAAACAAAACCCAGGAAATTCATGTTCAGCAATTCAATATAGATTTTATTGATTGACTTTATTATAAGCTATTCATTTCTTTCCAATAAGTCTATATTCCTCTATAGGCAGAAAAGAAAATCTTAATTCAGGCCATCTAATTTTACACAAAATGGAAATGGCTTCACTGATCCATTGTATGTGTGAATGGATTAATGTTAGTTATAGACACATAGCTAAAATCATTGAAAATATTTGTTATTTTCCACTAATCTTAAATTTAGAACTTTTTAAATTAGACACAGTAATGTTTAAGAAGACAGGGCACAGTATGTTGACTCCTAAAATGGAATTGTTACTCAGTGTTTTTTTTTTTTTTTAACTTTGTACCATGAAATTGTACGGATATATATGATGTTAAATTTCTTTATTTTTTCCCCAATCTTGACTGGATCTCCAGAGGAAATAGTCTCATAAGCAAATTATCATATGAAGATATAGCTAAAATTGAATACTTTATACTAACTGGTGGTGTTATACAATTGTATAATATATTTTAACTCAATATATATTGTTTTGATTTATTCATGTATTGTAAACATACATTTGGCTTGTGGTTTCATAACTGAGGTTTAATTTTGAACCCAATGTTTACTGTTTGGGTTACCTGATATGAAATGATTAATTTATGAATATTTCTTTGTCTTTATTCTTAAATTTACTCATAATTAGTTGTTGATAACAGCAAGAACAGCAATTAAATATTGTCACTTACAATGTTGTTCTATAATTTTTCATTCTGCTTAAGATAGTGATTTATAGTTTAGACAGAATATCTCTGTATACCAATAATTCCTGTAATGTAAGTATATATCCACTCAAGTGAACAGAAGAATAAATTGAAAACCTAAGGGTAAATTAGTTAACAGTCCATACATGTTCATATGATCAGTAAGAATTTTCTGCCTTGTGAACATTTCTGTTTCTCTGTTATTTGATTGGCTCATTCCTCAGATTATTTGCTTATGAAATAAGTATTTTTTTTCTGCCTAGAATGTGTGAGACAACAAGAACACTGTCACACACAGAGAAAATCAGGCTAACTATTGCATTACTGCTTTTTATTGACTACTGTTACTTAATTCCCAAATGTAGAAAGGATAGGCAAAAGTGATTTTACAATGAAGTACTCAAACATATGATTTTGAAACTAATGTGATCATGTGAATCTCTCAGGTCATTCAAGATTTTAATGTATTTCTTGTTATAAGGATTAAAGTTATGATTAAAACTTATGTGTGTAAGATAGAAACCCAGTACTTATAAATAGTATTCTTTCTGTTGAATATTATTATTGCCAAGAATGTGTTTCAGACACCTGTAAACATATATTGGAAGCCTTTCAAAATGTTCTCCAAAGCTAGATATGGCCTAAAAATGTACTTTGACAAATAGGAAAGCAATGAGTACACTATGTTCAAACGTGATCTAATGGAGATTCTGGATGAGGCCAGTGGAAATCAAATGATCCCGTCACCATGAAATCCATCATTGTTTGTCCATTATCTGAACTCTCACAGCTCAGAAAGGGTGCTTTGTCCCCCGCTGTGCTCACCTACTATATTCTTGTGGTGTAATGTAGTAACCAAGTGACTGTGCGCTGAGCGATTTTCAGCCTCCCACACAGTGTGGGCAGCACACTGTACCTTTGATAGAAAGCTACATTGCTACACTATCCATTGTGCAACTATTGAAAGGAGGCTTGGTGCAAAGAAAATACTGGATGTGCTTATGAGACTCTGTCCAGTGTCTGGGCTTCACTGTAGGCAAGGGTATATTTCTATTAAATAAAAAAAAAGGGTGACAGATTTTCAAAGGTTAAGTTTTAAAAAAATAACAGGATTACCTTTATTGTAAAGTTCTGATAATTTTTTGGCTACTTTTCCAGTTTATAAGAACTTAATCTACTTTGTATGTCTGCTTACATATTGTACCTCGTGGAAGTGTACTTTCACAGGATTTCTGCTTCACAAATGGATGGATGAATACACATAGGACATATCTTTGTTTGATAAATGTTTCTGAGCAGTTTATCTTAACGCTCTGCAGCTTCTGTCAAATGGAACAATGTACTGTTTGCTAATGAAGAAGCATAACAACATCATAGTTCAAGAAATCAGCCTCCTTTTTAAAGAAAACAATCCTTGTTTCGTATGATATAATATGTATTAAATACTTACAAAGATAAAGGAAATGGAAAGGTGAAACAAAAGGAAATAAAAGAGTTCTTCAATTAATAGCCTATTCAATATAATAAGTATGAAAGATACATCCTCATATGTTAAAGTTAAGAGGGTTGTGTTTATTATTAAATCTTTATATCACTGGTCTTTTACAATAGCTATACTAAAGTAGGATACCCTCATTGTTTATTCACAAGACCTATAATTCAGCATATTATAATCAATTAATTCCTGGCAATGTTATTAATATGACATAAATGTGCAATTTATTTTCATTTTGTTTTCACATAGCAAACAATATCATTTATGATATTAAAATAACTTACCTCAGTTTATCAGACAATTGTATGGGTGTGTTTGTAGGTTTGCGCAGGTTTTTGCACATGCATTGGAAAGAAGTGATTGTTAAAAGAGATTACTTATTTAACAGAGGCATGGAAGATAATGACTAAAAACTTTTTAGGGGCCCTAGGTACTTAATAAGTTGTGGAAGGCATGCTCCTTTGATGCTTTCTTTTCAAAGTAAAGTTTTTTTTTTTTTTTTTTTACTTTGGAGGAAACAGGTGTTAAAAATGTGCCATCATTATAGGCTTCAAGGTTATTTATTGTATATTTTTATTTATTTATTTATTTTTGGTTTTTTGAGGTAGGGTCTTACTGTAGCTCAGGCTGACCTGGAAGTCACTATGTTGTTTCAGGCTGGCCTTGAACTCATGGCAATCCTCTTACCTCTGCCTCCTGAATGCTGGGATTAAAGGTGTGCACCACCACGCCTGGCTTTATTTATTTCTTTCAGTTGCTTTGTTTATTTGTTTTATGGTTATACTAATTTATATTGAAACAAATTCTAGGTAATTGTAATAAGCAATATTCTTTAGATAGATAACTTTAATTAGTTTAATGTTCCATAATAGACTGTTCCCTTGGGACAGGGACTTGTGCTTCAATCATCATCATAGCACTCATAAAATAAAATAAAGGAAAAGTTAAAAAAATAAAAATCAAAATAAGAAATATTCCAGCAGATAGAAGTGCTTCCAAGCCCAACTCCAGTTGGTTAAAGCCACTTGGAAGCATCAAGTTACTTCTGCTTTTTCTTTTCAATGTTCTTCCTTTGCTTCATTTCTATAAACACATGTTCCTATCAAAGGGTTTCCTGATGCCAGAAAAATCTCATAATGGCAATGATGGTTTTTGGGAACCATTGCCTACCTGACTTTGTGTCTATAAACAAATTTGGGAGTCAGGTTTGAAAATAAAAGTCATCTTTCCTGATGTTAATGATGTAAGAATGAATCACTTCAAAGTATGCAAGCAGTTTTCCAATATATAGGTATATTTGCTTATGACTATCTGTATAAATTTGGCAATAGAGACTTTATGTATAAAATTTTGTGATGTATATATTTTTATAGAATTATATAGTAGTATTTTGTAGATTACCTGATCTCATCAGAAAACTGCCATTTAGCACTCCTCTTTAATGTGAAGTCATGTTTGGACTTTAGTCTCCTTTGCTTAAGATTTATTAATAGCCGGGTGTGGTGGCACATGCCTTTAAACCCAGCACTCAGGAGGCAGAGGTAAGAGGATCACCAGGAGTTCAAGGCCACCCTGAGGCAACCTAGTGAATTCCATATCAGCCTGAGCTAGACTAAGACTCTACCTCGAAAATCCAAAAAAAAAAAAAAAATTATTAATAATCAAAGCACCTTGGGAGTCTCTCTGCTCTTTCACTCTTCACACGTGTCACATGACCTATATTCATTCCCAAATGCAGACAGGTACTGATATGGAACTGCTTAGGGAAATTTCACTTAAACCTCATTTGTATAATGTTTGTATTCTTTTTAACTAGTTAACTACATGTGGGAAAAGATTAATTTTGATTTCTTGGTAACAAAAAGGGAAGGAAGAGTGTTCACTGGTTAGGATGAACAGCTAAATTCGGCAGTAGTAGGAATAGAAGCAAGTTTAACACAGCAAAGGTTATAGGAAAGTTCAGTGCAGGTCACATGTCTCCTGTCCTCTGCTTACACTGTCCAGCTTATGTGATATCCAGTGTCACTAAATAAGAAAAAGAAAGATCCATTTTTTTCTTTTTAATATTTTGTTTTTATTTATTTGACAGATAAACAGGGAGAGAGAAAGAGAGAGAGAATGGATGTGCTAGGGCCTCCAGCTACTGCAAACAAACTCCAGATGCATGAGCCCCCTTGTGCATCTGGCTAATGTGAGTCCTGGGGAATTGAACCTGGGTCCTTTGGCTTTGCAGGAAAACACCTTAACTGCTAAGCCATCCCTCCAGCCATCTTTTTGTAAAAAATAATTTATTTTTATTTATTTATTTGAGAGAGGCAGAGTAAGGGAGACAGACAGAGAAGGAGGCAGAGAGAGAAAGAGAGAGAGAGAGAGAGAGGATGGGCATGCCACTGCACATGAAATCCAAATGCATGTGGGTTCTGGGCAATTGAACCTGGGTGCTTAGGCTTCATGGGCAAATTCGTTAGTCACTATGCCATCTATCTAGCAATTTTTCTTCACTGCACTGTCTCAGAACTTAACACAATTATTTCCATTGGCTTGGCAAAGTCACATTGTCTCAGTATAATGGGCAACATCTATTGGACCTGTCCCAGGGGTCTTATCATCTGTTGCCTATTTAATTCTACATACCAGTGATTTATGATCACCCACCTGTGTTTATGCAGCACACAGCCAAACATACTGAATTGTAAATTTCTGCCCTTTTCAGTATTCATTGACACTATATTATAGTGAGAGTTTTCTGAAGTCACCTATAGATTTGTAAGGCAGAAATTTTAGAGGATCCAGGTGAAATGCGTTACAGCAACTTCTATCACTGCTTCCTTGTTTTCCAAGAGGTCTAAGATCGTGGAAGTGTATGGCCATGATTTCCAGAGAATTTGAAGTCTAACGCAATGATTTTTTTTTTCTGGTTTGAGTGTGGTAATTGACCAAGAACAATATAAAATTAGAATTGTGCGGCGAGGGTAGCGAAAATATTCAGAATGATAAAAAAAAATTTGACACTAAATAGATTTCTGGGATGGAGAGATGCCTCAGTGTTTGAAGGCTCTTGCTTGCAAAGCATGATGGCCTGGGCTTGATTCTCCAGTACCCACTTGAAGACACCCTCACAAAGTGAAAATCATTTGCAGTGACAGAAGCCGTGGCATGTCTCACATTGTCTCTCTCTATCTCTTTCTCAGATAAATAAAATTTACAACAAAACAAAATAAGATATCATTTTCTAAGAGATATGTTGTAATGAAGAATATTCACCTTTTATTTCATTGTTTAGACTTATTTATCAAAAACATAAAATGATACTTATATAAATAAATTGCAATTCAGCAGATTAAATTCATTTTATCTTTGTGTTTTATAATATACATATATATTTATTTTCACATACATACATAGAAAGAGAGGAGAATGGGTTCACCAGAGCCTCTAGCTAATGGAAACAAATTCCAGATGCCTGCACCACCTTGAGTATCTGGTTTATGTAGATACTGGGGAATCAAACCTGGATCATTACGCTTTATAGACATGTGCCATAGTCACTGAGCAATCTCTCCAGACCACATTTATATATCTTTTAATCTGAATTTTTTTTTTACTATTTTGTATATCAATATTTCAACTAAGCAACTAAATGGGTAAATATTTTGAAATCAATTAACAGTTTATCCCTCAAAGAAGAAATTAGATTATCTGTAAAGATTTCCATCTTTGTTTTTAATTCCAAAAGTGTGACATCAATTATCATTGTTTCATAAGGTCTTCAACTGAAAAGTCTGCTGCTAGACAGTTCCATGTTGGTGAAGTTGTTTGCTGGTATATTATCTTAGCGACACAATTGCTTCAGTTATATAGTATATGACACCCGAGATGTTCACATGCTCTGATTATCTGCTCTAAAGTTGCAATGATGGGGAAAGAAAAGGAAAATGAAGTCTATTTTTTTTTTCTTTTTGACATTGCTACTGTGGCTTGCATGTGTGGATAGCATGACTGTGGAACCAAAATTTCAATTTTAGTTAATTTCAACTCATCCACATTTAAATTGCATATGTGGCTAGTGGTTAAATATCAACACTGTTCAAAATTTCATGGCAAATAATGAAGCTAAGCTTTATTTTATATAAAAATTCAATTAACCCCACCTCCCTTGAAAGTATCATCTTGCTCATTCCCACTGTGTCAATCTGCATATAATAACAGAGACTGGACTTATTATACAACAGAACTTTACTTAATCATATTTCTGGAGGCTGGAACTCTGAGCTCATTGGCAAATTTGATTCTTTCTGAGGCCCTCTGTCCTTCACATAACAGTGGTGATTTAGCCTGGTATCATCAGATGGGCTTTCCTCTGTGACTGAATATGCCTTGTGTCTCTCTTTGTTGTTGTTGTTGTTGTTTGGGGGACCTCAGTCTAGCCCAGGCTGATCTGAACTGGAATTCACTATGAAATCTCAGGGTGGCCTCAAACTCAAGAGAATCCTCCTACCTCTGTTTCCTGAGTGCTAGGATTGAGGGCATGCACCACCAAGCCCTGCATGCCTGTGTCTCCAAGTCACATTTTCTCTTTTTGTAAGTTGACCAGTTATATTGGATGAGAAACTCATTTTAACTTAATAATTCTTTAAGTCTTGTGTCCCCAAATTGAGTCAAATGATTATGTACTAGAAGTTAAGGCTTCTGCATGGGAACTGTGTGGGTCCCAGTGGAGCCTGTAGTGCTCTCTAAGTGATGACTGACAGGTGATAACATTGCGCTCCTCTGTTGCCTTGTCTTCCACACTTCCCTGCAGATGTGAATTCAGGGTATTTCCTACTTGTGTTGTAGTTGGTTTTCATTTGAGACTAGAGTCATGTTTTTGTTCCGTGGAGTAGTGTCAATGTATGCTTCAAAATATCACTTGTATTGCAAGTGGTGCCAATGTTGGTTTTTATTATTCTACATTTTAATTCTGAATTTGTCATTTTATTTATGGTTTGTTATCTTTTTTTTTATGCTGTGTTACCTTGACAAGCTGTGTCTTTTGAGAATAGTCTTCTATTACATACAGTGCTAACAAATCTTTGCATTTTTCTGATCACAGAATTCACACAACAGACTAGACCAATTCAACATCTGCCAGATTTCCTTGAGCTGCCTGAGAATGAACTTATTTGAAGGAAATGCACTTTTAGTTTATCTAATTACTTTTGAAACATTCACTTCCTCTTTCAAGTGACACATATTTTGAATATATTTTTCATTCAATGCTTTTTGAATAGCTACTTGTCATGTCTTTTCTCTTCTAGTTTTAAAGAGCAAGCCATTTCTCCATGTTCTTAGAGTTTATCTCATGTAAAATTCATTCCTTTGTAAATGTTGAATGTTTCATCTCTGTTCGTTTGTACAGAAGACTTTAAAAGAGTTCAAAAGTCTGAACCCAAATACTTAAATAAATGTATTGCCAGCTAGAAAAAACTATCCATTTCTCTATTAAGTTATATAAGGAATATAAAACTACACATTAACTACAAAATGAGAGCATATTAGGATTAATCTGTTTTGATTAAATTTCTGAATTTTTCACTGGGATAAGTTGCACAACCAACTTGGAAATCATTTGCATTTAAAAATTCTACTTCTCATGGCAAGGAGAGAAAATAGGTTAATTTTTCAATAAATTTAAAAAAATAGGTTGTTTCTTGTTCAAGATTCCTTTACTTTCTTATACCTTGTTTTTCTTTGCAACAAATATTGGGAAAAGTTGTGGTGAACAGGTTTGATTGCTTTTCAAAAGCCATTTTTTCCTTTTTTTCTTAACAATAAAACTGTGATTTTGCTGGAGTTGTTCCACTGTCTTCATGGAAAGTTTCCTAGCTTCCTTAGGGCCTCCAGAAAGGAACTCCTAACCAAGGAGAAGCCAAGTGTACAGGGGATATTTTGGAAAGCATTTGATTTTCTGAGGAAGAAAGGTTAGTGATGGCATCTATTTCCTTTCAGCTTTTCTTCCTGTTTCATTTTGGAAGTATGTCAAGATCAGCAACAGCATCCTGCATCCAGGAGAACAGGGCTCAGGGCCACCATCCCTGAGGAGGGGAAATATGGGTGGTTTTAACCCTCTTGGTGTTATCAAGTAACACCCGACCAATCTTAGCATTTCATCTTGGACTTCGCCCTACATAGAAAAATTAACCACTACTTGAATCTCCTTCAGGATTTCTGTTACAAACCACATACACACACACACACACACACACACCAGAGAAAGAGAGAGAGAGAAAAGAGAGAGAGAGAAAAAGAGAGAGAGAGAGAGAGCGGGAGAGAGAGAGAGAGAAGAAACAGGCTCTGTGGAAATGTTAATTACATGCCCTTTCCAATGTAGGAGTTACTAGCCACATTGAAACTATGAAATACTTGAAGTTTTGATCATGTGCGATTAAGGAACTATATTATTTATTTTATATCATTGTAATTAATTTTAATGTAAACATAAACAGCATATTTAGCTAGTATCCGTTGGACAGTCCAAGTATAAATCTTATTGAGAATAATTACTATGACATTTCTGTATATATGTATGTATTTTTTTTTTTTTTTTTTGGTTTTTCAAGGTAGGGTCTCACTCTAGCCCAGACTGACCTGGAATTCACTATGGAGTCTCAGGGTGGCCTTGAACTCACGGCAATCCTCCTACCTTTGCCTCCCAAGTGCTGGGATTAAAGGTGTGCGCCACCACGCCCGGCTTTTCTGTATAATTTTAAAATAATATTTATATATTTATGAGAGAGAGGGAGAGAGAGAGAAAAAAAGAGTACAGAGAATGGCACACCAGGTCCTTGTGTCACTGCAGACCAATTTTAGATGCATGTGCCGCTTAATGCACGCTTCTGGCTTTACAAGGGCACTGAGGAATTTAACTCAGGCTGTCAGGCTTTGTGAGAAAATGCCTTTAACGACTGAGCCATCTCTCTAGTCCCTGTTACAAAGATTTAATCCATGACAACTTTCTTTAAAAAAGTCTAATGACATAATCCTCATTATATCCATAGCATTATTTTTGAGTCGCAAATTATATCCTTTTCTTAAAAACAAATCCATACAATTGTCCCTAAGTATACAACTTGCTTTCTTCATAGACTCTATTATAGTTCTAATATGAACTTGGTAAAGTTTTGTCTAAAATTCCCTAAATATTCTTTTCTTTTCCTAAATCTTGAATCACCATCACACACTTCACTTTACATCATTAATGTTCTGAGGAGAAGTTTTTGAATTATTGTCTTTTTAAAAATTTTTTTAAATGAAGCCATGTAGTCCAGGATGTACTATAACTCCCTATGAAAGCAAGGATGACCTTGAACTTCTGGCGATTTTTTTTTCCATCTGTCCACTGCTTAGACGATAGATATGAGCCACCATGCCCTGATACACTGATGAAGTTCAAACCCAGGGCTTTGTGACGTCAAGCACTATACCAACTGAGCTACATTCTTGGTCCCTGAATCCTTTTTGTTTTTGTTTTTGTTTTTGTTTTTGTTTTTTTTTTTTTATTTTCAAGGTAGGGGCTTGCTCGCTCAAGTCCAGGTTGACCTGAAGTTTACTATGCATTCTCAGACGAACTGGCCTGAAACTCACAGTGTTCTGTTAACCTCTGCTTCCTGAGTGCCTGGATTAAAGGAATGTGCCACTATGCCTTCTCCTGGAGAGAATTTACCATTGCACTGCAAAAGAACAGGGCTCATATCTTCCATAGTCCTTGGCTTAGAAACTATTCCCAAGACTGTCCTCTAAATTTCAAGTTTACATTTTTCTATTTCCACACTTTTATTTTTAGAAATTATGTATGCATATTCTATAATAGAGGACCCAGCCCCCCTCCTCCCAACACACAGGGAGAGAATGTGTCAATATTTCAGTTTTAAGACAAAAGTTGACCTTCCTCTTTTGTGCATGTGTTGTATTAGGTATAAGAAATAATATGAACCCCTTTGTTTTTTCTTGGCAGTTTTCCATAAGTTCATGCATGATTAACATCATTCTCATCTACTCATAGTGCCTGGAATGATCTTATTTTACTTTTAAATTATTTATTTATTTGAGAGAGAGAGAAAGAGAGACAGAAAGAGAGAAAGACCTCCAGATGCATGTAACACTTTGTGCACCTGGCCTTATGTGGGTAGTTGGAAATCGATTCCCAACTACCCACATAAGGCCACGTGCACAAAATATTTAATAGTAGTAAATTTAGAGTAAAGACTGGATGCTATAATGCCTAAAAACGTCTAATGGACTGAAGGTCTTCTCAAGTTCTATTAAAATAAATAGTACACCACAATGTTAGTGATTTTCAAACATTTTCTCCTGAAAGGACCACTAATTTGTGCTTTCTATCACAAATTAATTAAAATTGGAAATGACTACAATGATTTTTTTCTGTCAAATATTAATTCTTCAAATCTCACAGAAATAGTTCAAGGAAGCTTAGTGAGCAAAGGTATTTTCATATCATTATGTTGAATTCTCTATATCTATTATTTATGGTTTCCTAAGTATTTCTTTAGAATTCTACTTCATATTTTCCACATTACAAAATTAGTAGTAATTTGAAAGTACCTAGCAATATTGGAATTCTTTATTCCGAATAAGATATGAGAAAATTACCATGAATATTTCTGAAATAACTATAAAAATTGTATAGGTCATAGTTGACACACTGAAGGGTATTTGGTAAATTAATTGCAAAGTACCATCTACATTTGTCTTCCCTTGGTGTTTCCATATCTGCTGCATATCAGGCTTTGGGAAGGATTGCCAAAGTGACTTTTTCCCAACACTGCAGCACTTATACTTATCTGATATGACTCCTTTATGTAAACCTGTGCCAGACAAGTCATGTTTCCTCAACTCGAAAGCCAAGCCAAGTCATATAAGAAAATCTCCTCCTTTCATTTTCATGAACAATAAGTATAGATAACAGAAGCCTGAAAAGTATTTGTTTAAATAAAAAAGAAATATGTTTTGTATTTTTAAAACTAATGATTATTTGGAAGTTGCTCATTTTTTTCTCACCTTTTCAATGTACTTAGGCCCTCACATTATACATGATGGAGTCCTTCCTGTGCAATAAAATTTCCACATGTATCTAGTGCCATGATAGAGGGAGAGAGTAACAGCTAAGGTGCAGTGTGATGAGTTGTGACAGAGTTGCAATAATATAATATAATATAATATAATATAATATAATATAATATAATAATGATAATATATTGATGCAAACTATTAATTACCAATTTAATTTTATTTGATGTATTTTCTGGTTATGTTTTAAGGAGAATTTTTTTAAACTTTCACTTAAATAATTTTTTAATACTTTGAATGAAGCCAGATTGCCTGGTTTAGTCTTAGATGGATTTAAGAAATTTAGCCACTTTAAGCCAGATTATACAAATGCACACATGCATAAAACTTTCAAAAGAACATATTTTTATTGTAGACTCTATGTAATTCATGGATTTTTTTGTTTTGTTTTTAGTAGGGGACAGTTGTTGAGGAAATACAGAAGAGATAACATGTGATTAGGAAAAATTCTGGTTGTAGAGCGTGAGAACAAAATTGTTGATATGCACCTGACACAAATAGTGGTCTGGTATTCTTGGCTATGAGCTTACTTTATCTACTGTGACAAAGAACTGATTATCTCTACTTCTGAGAGTGTGTTTCTAAAATGGAAGTTGAAATGTCTAGACCATTAGCTGTACTTACTTTCAGCTTATGTGAACTCTTTAGTACTTGGGTATATTGTAAAGCAAATGCAAACATATTTCTTAATAAAAGAACAATTAAATATGTTTTACATATAATATACATATGTGCCTAGAATATATGACCATATATATTTATCATATCTCTTTCAGAAAGTTATATTTTCTAACCTTTTGTTTCCCATGTATATTGCTCTAAAAACTAAGTGATTTTTAAATATAAATTTGCTACATTGAATGAAGTGTGTTAGTGGTTTCTAACTCTGAAATTTGAGTGGGCAGTGAATTAAACTTTGAGACTGTCTTTTCATTTGTAAAATGGAATAATGGGGTAGTTCACAATTCATAAAATTTTACAAAATTTTATGAAATGTTTTTTATTAAATACTAAACCTGTGGCTCAATGTGCATGGAACTAACTCTTTAGCTCTTATTATTTTTGCAATTCCTGCTGAAACTTTATAGTGTTTCTTCTTAATAACTATTACTCTGTAATTCTCAACCTGGAGCAACTATGCTGCCCCCATGTCCTGCCCAGGGCATTTGTCAGTATTTAAAGAAACTGTGGTTGACAACAGTTGGAAATTACATGAATTAAATCAATTATGTTTAATCTGAGAATGATGTGTGAGAGAATATAAAAATGAGTATACAAATTGTAATTTCCTATAACATTTAATAAACAAAATGATACATTTTCATCACTAGATTTAACTATAGAGGAAAGAAGTGACTGAAAATACCTTACAGCCATGTGGTATTAGAAATTGTAGCTGATTAACTGAAAATTTTATTGCAACTTGAGGAAAGTGAAAGCTTCATTTCTTTCTTCCATCTCTAATATAATGATATTTATGGGGTGGGAAGTTTGCTCAGTGGTTAAAGGCACTTACTTGCAAAATTTGCTGATCAGGGTTTGATTCCCCAGTACCCACATAAAGCCAGATGCACAAAGTGGCACATGCATCTAAAGTACATTTGCAGCAGCAGGAGGCTGTAGCATGCCCATTCTCTCTCTTTCTCTCTCTCTTCCTCAATAAAATAAATGATTTTTTTAAGAAAGAGGGTGGAGAAATGGTATAGTAGTTAAGGCAGTTTCCTGCATAGCCTAATGAACTTGGTTCAGTTCCCCAGTACCAGCACAAATCCATACACATAAAGTGGGGACATGTATCTGGAGTTCATTTGCAGTGGCCAAAAGCCCTGGTTTTCCCATTCTTCTCTGTCTGTCTTCTCTATCTACTATCTATCTATCTATCTATCCTTGCAAATAAAATAAACACAGTATAAAAACATTACGTTCATTATATTGGTTGTATTTAGATAGTTTTCTTCTTTTCATATCATTACAAAGCCTTGGAACTTAGAGGGTTGTTTTTTTTTTTTTTTTTTTTTTTTTTTTTTTTCCCCTTCTAAAAACGCGTTTTAAAAGAATTATACAAAGTGGAATTTTTGGGCTAGTGTGATATAACCTATTTTCATTTTCAAAATAAAAGTCATGTAGATTTTTATGATATATTTTGTTTTTAAAAGCATGAAATTTAGAAGGTAGCATTGAACTCAACATCTTTTTTTCATGTTTGTTCTCTCCTGCTATTTCTGCAAATGAAAAGAAATTAGACAATCTTTCCCACAGTTCAGATGCATTTTAAAAAGCCAGGTTACTCAGTGAAAGGAACTGGGAAAATCCTCTGACCTTGGTGAGGTACACAATTATTTTGCAAATGAAGTGGTGGGGACTGTGACTTTTTTAATGAGACCAAATTTGCATCAAGTTGTAATGTGATTGCTGAGGTATAGGACTTGAACCTGACCCTAGGGTTAAACCCAGTCTAGTTAATTTATAAATAAATTAAAAAAAAATACACAAACCTATTAGCCAGGAGTTTATGATTTACTAATACTATACTACAATTTAAAACTTGCTGTTTAGTTTATTGCCTTCTTTTTTAACCAAAACACTAGCAACATTTCTTCAAGGTTATATATCTACATTAATTTTCTCTAAAATTTAACATAGGCAGGACGATGAGATCTTAAAATGGAGGTGTCTGTTTCTATCATGCTTTTAATAATTAATATTATATTATCTGCTATGAGTCCTCTCCAATATCTCTATATAAATGCTTGGAGTGTGTATATAAATGTGCTTTAATCCTATTAAAATTGAAGAGATTATTTCTGTGAACTTCCTTTCATGGATGATTAGCTAATCTAACACATCAAGAGGAGAGACCACAGTTGTTGCTAATGCAATGCCTATGAAATTCCCAGTTGCTTGATGACACTTGTCAATGCTTTGTCTATGTATTTCTAGAAAAATGTTATGTATGCTAGAGTTTTTCTATTTCTTTTTCTAAATTCATCTATTATTTCTCATGTGGGCCAATTAAGAGAAAGATTAAAAAGAAAAGCTCATTTGGTGAAGTTTTAGAACTTGTTTTTCACAAGATCAAGGCATGAAGGACATGGATCCTTCAGATATGGCTCAGTAAATCCACTTCCTGAGTTTCATGTTCCCTTGTGAATGTGTATAGTCCTTCTGTTGCAGTTGAAACTCCTTTAGCATGATTTGGAAATATATTTTTTTCAATATTTTATTTATTTATTTATTTGTTTATTTGACAGAGAAAGAGGGAGGGAGAGACAATGCGAGAGAGAGACACACAGAGAGAGGGATAGAGAATGGGCATGCCAGGGCTTCCAACCACTGCAAAGGAACTCCAGACGCTTGTGCCCCCTTGTGCATCTGGCTAGCATGGGTCGTGGGGAATGGAACCTGGGTCCTTTGGCTTTGCAGGCAAATGCCTTAACCGCTAAGCCATCCCCCCAGCCCTGGGAATATTCTTGGCACCATAGGAGTTCTAAACAGACAGGCATCTCAGAACACTAACAGAATCATGTTCCTAGTCAATTATCTGAAGGGTGGTAATGAAGTATCAAAGGCAGCATGTACTATGGGAGATTTCTATATGAGAATGGTGCTGGGTTACAGATTGCACAATCAGGTAATGATCTAATCTTAGTCTGACATGTGTTTAGAGATTTTTCTTCCTAGTTTGTGATCCAAGCCTGAATGACATCAAGTCTGTTCTGTATAGTTCCAGCCTATGTCTATTATCCAGTCATAATTAATTTATGTATGAGCCTATAGTAATTTGATTGTATTCTTTGATCACTATCCCTTCTTTTCTTTCCTCCTCCACTATTCCCTGTGTCCTCCCTTTGGTCTGTTGTATCCTTCCTTTTGTTCTCCTTTGTTCATGGTAAAATGTTGATGGGCTCAGAACTGTGGGGGTATTGCAGAGGTATTGGCAACCATGGAGGGGGAAGTACATGTCTCAGTTGGCTTATGTCTGAAGGACAGTGTCCCAAAGAACACTATACAGCTGGTGACTCTTAATCCTCCTCTTCCACAATGTTTTATGAGTACAGGAGTGTATGATAGAAATTTACATTAGGGATGAGCTCTTGGAAACCTCTTGTTTTCTGCTTTGATGAGTTTTGAGTCTCCTCAGTGTCTGTCACCATCTCCATAGAGAAAGCCCTCTGGCTAGTAAATGTGACACTCATTATAATTTGGCCACTTCCTCCATAATTTTCCATGAGCCATGGTGATTATAATAGAAATGACTCATCAAATGCTAAACTCTGGGCTTTCTCTACTTGCCAGTTTGGTGAATGTTCATTCTTACTAGTGTTCACCTCCATCTGTTAAAAGGAGGTTCTCCAACCACAAGTGAGATCAGCATTAGAGGACAAAAACATATACAATTAGAAGCTTTTTGATAAGCATAATGTATCAGGGTGGCCTAAGAATACAGAAAGCTTCTCTCTGGGATCTTGACCTTCCAAGCCACAGGCTCTGGTTGGGTTTTCAGCACCAGGTGTGAATTCCATACCACTAAGCAAGGCCTCACACTCCTCAGAGAGCAGGTGATTATTCCTATAACTAATGTGTCACTATTATACCCATGGCTACATCTTGCCTGGGTCGCCTAGTGTCATAGTGCTGAAAACACTATATGAGCTGCCAGGGAAGGAAGGTGATCTATAGTTTAAACAAGCAATGATCCTGCAAGCTACAGGCTCAAACTGTCATAATTATGAAGAGCCTCTGATTACTCTCCAGACTGTCTGATATGACAGGCAACCTGTAGTCCCTGGAGAAGATTTATGATTAATGGTGCTCAGCCCAAGGGGGCATGGCAAAGCAAGGCCGATTATCAGACAAAGGGTGTGTGCATCAGGATTATATTTCAAACCAGAAGTCTACAACAGTAGAGAAACTCAGATATATAGGTACTAATAGCCATTAGGAATCCAGTAAGAGGCAGGATTGTTGTTAAAACTCTACTGAAGGTTTAGTTAGCTTCTTGCACAATGCTTCTGAAGCTGAGTGCACTAGAAATGCGAGAGGCACATGCTCAACTGCAGAATCTGAAGCCCCACTCCTGACTGTATAATGAGTTTCCTAGGATGGATATGGCTGTAGCATTTTCACAAGTTCATTGGTGATTCTCATTCACACAAATATGTGAGCATGATTTCAATAGAGATGTGAGAGGGCCTTAAGAAAACTTGTGCTATATCTAACATCTTGTATTTTGTATTAAATACAAATAAATACCTAAATTTATAAGACCTGAAGATGTTTTAAAGGAAATTGAAAGGTTGTCTTCATTAGTACTTATGGATTTTAATGAACTTTGTAGTAAATTATATGTTTGTCCATTAAGTCCTGAATATCAGTGGTAGAAATGTTATGATAGACTTAGAAGAGAGCATACTGGTTTGCTGTATTTTATTGGGTAGAATGCCTTTGGGGAAAAATAGCATTCCAGAAGAGTAACTCCAAGCTATTTGTAGTTCCTCTGAGCTCATTGAACCAGATCTGAGTCTTAAAATAAGAATCTTAGTAAATTTACTGGTGGATAAATGAATAAATATATTCACAGTTAAATTATGCTATATTGGATATGAGCTAATAAACCCTGGAAACTAAGGAAACTTGTTTTCATGTCACCATTAATGATTTGTACGCTTCAGACTTGCAAGTCAAAATGATGTCCATAGATGAGCCAAACCGACTTACAGAAAACTCATATTCTCAGACTCAACTCAGAAACACTTAACAAGCTAGATTTAGTATTCTGATACAATCTTCAATTCATTCATAGGACACTGACATTTGAGAATCAGTGCTCTCTAAGTATAAGTGTCTGAACTTAAGTAAGTTTCGTTTTTGTTTGGGAAATCTAGTCTTAGCGAAAGTGGTTAGAAAGAGACTACTAAAATGCCATTATTCAAATTCCAGTTTGCCTGTGATTCTGAAGTACTTGCAAGAACATCTTTTAAGGGAGAAAAGTAAAAAGCACACACACGCACACCCTCCCCCCCAAAAAAAATCATAATAGATAATGAAACAAACAAACAAAAACAAGATCAGTGACAATTCAAGAAGCTCAGAGCAGTAGTACCATCACAGTAGACTTAAATTTTGTCTGTGATTTGGGCTATTGAAGTAAAAAAACAAAACCCCTTAGATATCATAAATAACATTTTTTTAAAAATATTTTTATTAGCTGAGTGTGGTATGTGCATTTTTAGTCCCAGCAGTTGAGAGACAGAGATAAGAGGACTGCCGTGAGTTCAAGGGCAACCTGAGACTACATAGTGAATTCCAGGTCAGTCTGGTCTAGAGCAAGACCCTACCTAAAAAAAAAAAAAAAAATCAAACACACAAACAAAAAATATTTTTATTTATTTGCAAGCAGAGAGAGAGAGACCAATAGAGATAGAAAAACACAGAGAATGGGCATGCCAGGACCTCTAGCTGTTGCAAATGAACTCCAGATGCAAGCACCACTTTATGCATCACGTTTTATGTAGGGACTGGGCAATCAAACTCAGGTTGTTAGGCTTTGCAGGCCAGCACCTTAACCACTGAGCAGTCTCTCCAGCCCTTAAATAACATGTTAATAAACAAAACTATCATTGTAATCAAATATTTGCAAACCAGTATTATTGGAAAATGCATTTTGTGTGTATAAATGTCCTAGAAAGGTATCACTGGCAGAGCTTGGTTTGGGGAATGAAAAATACAAAAGTCATATGCTAAACAAAAAGTAAGAAATGAACAAAAGAAACTAAGCAAACCAACAAGCCATAGAATTCCATCAGTCTTTAGGGAGATGTGATGTTTACCAGATTGTCCTCAACCTGAAAGAATAAAATAAATTTTCAATGAAAAGAAGGTAGGAAGGTGTATTTCAATAATGAAAATTAGAAATCTTGTCAACTTTTCATTTATGGGGAAGCTTATATAAAAGAAGCCACAAGTAAGCCAAAATCATTACAATGAATAGCAACAAAAACACTCAAGAACCTGGCTAGATACATATTTTATATGCGCCCATGTTTTCAAAAGTGTGTTACCTATTTCAGCAATCTCCATCACCATTTTGCAAAGAGGAATCGGCTTCACCTACCTCCCCACATGCTCACTTTATAAAGTTTGCTACAATAGTGACTTTTTACTCTCCTATATACCATATTCATTTTTCACTGAACAAATATTTGTTGAGTGCCATGGGGTCAATTGTATTTTGGGGATCATATATTAAAGCAAGTTAATTAAATGTATATTTTTTTCAATTTGTGATTTTATTTTGTGTTTTAAAGTATTACTTCTTTCCAAAACTCTTTCCTAAATACATTTGAGAAGGAGGGCTGGCTGAACAGAAATGAGCAGAGCATGTCGTGGGCTCTTGTCCCTGTGGGGCTTTCGATCTTTTCACCCCTGGAGTCCCTTCTGCCCTTCGGTATCTGCTTTCAACTCCTAAAACATCTGGGTCAGGACTGACCCTACCCCACACAGGAGTGTGAACCCTGTGCATGCTTTTCTTCCTGAGAAATTCCAAGTAATTTTTGCTTATTTTTTTCCATATTGACCCAATATATATCATTCTACATTTTCCATGCTGAATCAAACTAAAATTCACCTTATTATGAACATTTAAGAAAATTTTCTACAGGTTTGGTTCATTTCTATTTTACTTTTCTTGGAGGATTTCATTTATCCTAGGTTTCTTCTCAATTACAAACCATTTTCTTATGTCATATTTTACTGTGAATATCATGTTACATTTCCTTTATACCAGCCATCCAAAATGGACACCTGGTATCTAATATTAGTACTAGATCTAAATAATCTTCCAGTATGTGAAAACTTTGATCATTTTCCCATTTCTTTTTGTTTTATAAAAATAAAATATTTATTCAAAATTGAATATCTATGATTATCTATGATTGATGTACAAGATAACTTTTTATACATTAGAGGATACATGTCTTATTGATTTACCATTTCTGTTTTTAACCACACTGTTAACTTGCATAAGTAAAATTTGTAATAAGCTCAGAATGTATTTTATATAAAACATACTAATTTTGTATTGTGAAAAATAATTTCATGTTTGATACAGTGTAGGATTTGAATTATTCCATGCTTAATTTGTAGCCATGGAAATACTTAGTTCTTTGTAATATTTTAGAAACTTTATCATATGTCTTCTATTTCATTGACAATAACTAGCAGTTTAAAAGGTTTTAGAGGTTCAGCTATTGCTATCAATAGTGTTTAGATTCAATGTTAAACTGAATAGCTCTCATTTACCATTCAGTGGTGAGAGCTTATAAACAATAATATAAATTAATAGTATTTTCTTTAGGATATATATATGTATATATTTTTACTCAAGAATTTATCCAAATATAAACCTTGATCAAGTGTTCTATTCAGGAACTGCTTACTTGTTTCATTATGAAATATGAGCACTTAAATGAATGTTGACCCCAGGTGTATTTCTAATATCCCCTTGGAATATATATTTTCCTAACCAATAGAAAATTTATTGAGGAATTGAATGAACATTTAAACTACTCTATCATAATCATGTCTAAATCTAAATTTGTTAGCATTATGTTGGAACAAGCCTCACAACCAGAATTAAGTTTAAAAATCAGATTTCCAGCTGGGTGTAGTGGCGCATACCTTTAATCCCAACACTCAGGAGGCAGGGGTAGAAGGATCACTGAGAGTTCGAGGCCACCCTACATAGTGAATTCCAGGTCAGCCTGAGCTACTGTGTGATCCTACCTTGAAAAAAAAAAAATCAGACCCGCCCCCCCCCCCAGGGAAAAGCCTTTTACATGACAAGTGCGTAGTCATTAGTTTTTAATGAATGAGCAATTCTGATACTTTATACTATTATCCTAAATTAAAGTGCAGTTGAGTGCATTTGTGTAGGCAAAACATTTCTTTTTCATTTTAATTTAAAACTTAACACTGATCTCAGACTGTTGATATTTCTTCATACAAGGACATTAGGATCATCACCTACATCCTCTATCTGAAGGTTAGCACCACATTTTAGTTTAGGACTGTGTGCTCTGCTGTCTTCCTACCAGGCTCTGGCAATACGATCCAGTCACATACATTCATAGCTTCCAGTGACTTCTGGGCAACAAAAGCACTCTTTTGGGGGATGTATTTGTCAACTTCATCCTTGCTGTGCCAAAATTCCTGACAAAAGGAACTTAGGCAAGAAAAGTTTATCTTAGCTCAAAGTTTGAGGATCTCTCTCATGGCAGAGAGGGCATGGCATCGGGATATGGAGACAGCTGGTCACATGCTGGTGCTCAGTTGGCTCTGTCCTCTTTACTCAGCCTGGGAACCAAGCCCCTGGAAGGATGCTCTCCACTCTTAGGGGTATCTTCCCAACTCAGTTAACCCAAACTGGAAATTGTCTTATAGAAATGCCCAGATGTTTATCTTCTAGGTGATTATACATTTTGCCAAATTGAAATTAAATTTTAATCCTCTAAATATCAATATAATAATAAAAAAAGACCATTGTCTTCAGAATGAGAGGACTGCTTGAATTCTAACTCAGGGAAAAATTAAACAATTTTCATCTTTCTCTGGGTGGACCATAGAACTAATACCAGAATTCGTGAAATGAGCTGATTTTAGAATAAGAAAATGATGACATAAGCACTAAAGATACTAATTATACTATAGGAGAGAAAGTAAATTTAGAATAATTCTTTTTACTTTCAAAGAAAGTTGAGTGGTGCCATGATTACTGGCCTTAAGCTTTTATACTCATAGATGAATAATTTAAGACCAATTTAAATAACCCTCTGAGAGGACTAAGTATGCTTTAATTTATTCATTAATTTGTGTGGGAAATGCCACTGGTGATTTAATCCTAATTTTTACAGAGGTGACAAGGCCATAGTAGGATATATGATAAAGTCAATTTTCTGGAATTTTTCTATGTCAGACTATAAAATCAATTATTCTTAAATATTGTATCACATCTGTCCTTTGGTATTATTTATCAAACAAATGTTTATTCAGTACTAAGCAAGCAAGGTACTGTACGAAATAAAAATGATTACCATAATAAAAGATTAATTCCTCTTGCCACTGCAAATGAACTCCAGATGCATGTGCTACTTTGTACACCTGGGTATATGTGGGTACTGGGGAATCAAACACAAGCTGTCAAGCTTTGCATACAAACACTTTTAACCACTGAGCCTTCTCAATAGCAAAACAGGTTATTTCCTGTCCTCAAAGGGTGTGTAGTTTTTAAAATGAAAGCTCTACCTGTGATATACATTTGTCTGAGAGTTAAGCTTTCCACAGTCAAATGCACTGATGTGGTTAAATTTATAAGATTATATTTACCTATAATGTAAAATGGAAAACAAAGCTCTGGATTGCAATCTATTATTTACTGTAGAATTGCTTGTTACTGGCTCCTGGAGTTCTAGTTTTATCATCTTAGAAGTGGAGTGACATAAGCAGGTTTTCCTAAGCTTATTTCCCTGTGGAAGCATCTGTTTTGTGTGTGTGTGGTATGATGTAGTGTGGTGCATGTGTGTGTCTGGCTCTGTGTGTGTGTGTGTGTGTGTTAGTGCTGAGAAACTCTAGGCTCAGCCTTCACACTTCTGGCTGTGCACAAATCCATGAAAATGCTGGCTAGGTGATACAAATATACCAATTCAATGTAAACTTTGCCTTCATTGGTTAAATAATGACAAGCATAGATTCTTTGTAAAACAAACAAACATATAAGCAACCACAAATGATCCTTCAAAACTAGGAGTACAATATTTCTTTCCCTTCTATTATAAATGAACACACTCACGCACACACACCAATAGTTATAGCTACAGATGTCAAAAAGCCAAAGATGATTCATGTGAATAGATATAAACACATGTATCATTTGTTTATACATATATATATATATATATATATATACACATATATGTATTTTTTACTCATTGAGGATTTCATTCACACCAGAAGAAAAGAGGCACACACAAGATTGAGTCTTAGGAATGATTAAAGAAATTCATGCCCAATTTCTCTAAGCACTATTCAGTGTAAATTATCCTTTGAATGTGACCCCTCTGAGTCCTCAGTTTTGACACCATTCCCAACTAATTCTCATGCAACAGGCTCTGGCCTGAGCAAACCATGATCTTCTCCACTACTCATTCATGGACATGTGCAGTCTATGGATACAACAGGATTTGTTTCAACATTAATGGAAAAATGCACACACTGGCTTACAATCATTCTGTGCTCAAATACCCTATCTACTCCTAGCTAGCAGTTGATCCTAGACAAATTGCTATGTCCTATCAGTCCCATGATTCCTAATGTGAAAAGAGGGTAAATGTCACTCTATTGCTTTGAGATGCAATATGTATAAATATATGTTGTATGTTTATGCATGCATTATCATATGTTCTCTCATCAAGAATTATTTATAAAGTATTGTATGCACATACAAAATAAAATGCATAGACTCATGCATTGATTAAATGTTATCGGTATGTTTATGAATATACATATATTTTCCTGATCCTATCCATCAGAGTAGCAATGCTTGTGATAAAAATATACTCAGTCAGCACACTTTCCGGTAATATTCACACTTTAAGGGCTCATTAGGAACCATGTAGTTCTGTGACCTTGAAATCTTGTGTTTTAGACAATATAGATATAAGTTGGAAGATAGAAAGGAGTTGGAGTTATTAGGGCATAGGACCTAGGAAACAAGGAACATTGTGTGGGTAGATTTCCATCTGCCCCCCACTCCAAACAGAGCAACTCCAATGATGCATGTTTAATTATTATATTTTGTTAGAAACTCTTTTCTCCTATTTAAATCACAAACCATCACGTGCAACAGAACCAAACCAAACAAAACTTACATTTAACTCAACTTTTGCTTTTGCATGAGTCACTGAACCTAGCAACATAAACCTATTTCTGAGTGGTCACACAGTGTGCAAATCAAATCTGAACTACCTGTTCCCCATTGCTACCTGCCCCCACCTTGTGTTTGTTGATTTCTTTTTTCCACTTTTACTTTCTTCAATCATTCCACTATTACTTTCTCCATTGTCTACTGACTATGTTAAAAGGATGACTAGGTTGAAATTGTATAGATTGATTTACATCCAAGTGCAGTGTGTTCGAAATGAGGAAAAGATAAGTGGATGGATGAAAGTAATTAAAAGTTGTGACCCCAGTGTTCAGAGGGATGGATTTCTCTCACTCTTGTGTGGTAACTTTGATAAAGATTTCAGCAACATATTATCCTCCCCAAAGGGCTCTCTGACAATTCTATAGTCTTAGATGGACACACGAGGAGCTTTCTTCATGTTGAGCTGCATCCACACCAGGTGAGTCTGCTTTGTGGTGCTAAGGACCTATGCTGCTATTACTGAAGAGTGACAACTTATTCCAATAAGTGACCACCATTTAAAAATAAAACCTACTGAAAAGGCAACTGGAGACATGGCTCAGAGGTTAAAGGCACTTTCTTGCTTGCAAGCCTGTGTGTCCCAGTTCAGTTACCTAGTACTCATGTAAAGCTAGAGGCCAAGCGGCTCCTGGAGCCTACAGCAGTGGGAGGCAGAGCCAGGGGACTATGGACACGTGTGCACATGCACACATGCATATCTGCACTTGCATACACACACAATTAAAAGAAAGCCTCCTGGGCTGGAAAAATAACTCCTCAGCAGTTAAATGTACTTGCTTGCAACACCTGATGGTCGGTGTTTATTCATCGGTACTCATATAAAGCTAGATGCACAAAGCAGTACATACATGTGGAGTTCCTTTACAGCAGCAGGAGGCCCTAGCCCACACATATACTGCCCCTCCAAACCTCTCTCTCTCTCTCTCTCTCTCTTTCTCTGTCTGCCTTGTTCATTGTGTCTCTCTCTGGATCAAGTAATTAAAAATATTTTTTAAAAAATCTTAAAAATGAATGATTGGTTAGATAAACAAGAACTGAACAACAATTACCTTAGAATTTTGATGCTGTATGTTACAGTATGTTAGGGTTGACAACTCTTAGGCTCTGTCAACTCATGACAGGCCTAAGCCCTATAGAGAGGTCACACAGGTAGCCACGTACTTGTGGTTGTCAATATTTTTGTTTTAACCATCAGAGTCCAAGTTCTAGACATAGGACTGAAGTGACATTGTTACAAATGTATCCACATGTCAAATGAATACAAGAATTCCCTCAATACTATGAGAAGCTGAAGAGCTTCCCAGATCTGCCAACATTTTTTCTTGACTTATAGGATTGTAACATTAACAACATACTGTTTTAAGCCACACATTTTTAGTCACATTTTTAGTTATACATGGGTATTACCCTGTAGATAGTCATTTAGAATCAACTAGAGAATCTATTTGAGGTTTCATTAGATACTAGCAAACTATGTAGGGATTATAGAGATGATAGGGTCATAAAAATGGCGCTCATGCCTGTCTTGTTTTATTTTTTAATTTTCAAAAATTATTAATCTTTGGTAATTTTGGTAATTAGTGAAAATAAATGATCCATCTTATGTGTAGAATATGTTTTAAATAAATATCCTAAGTTGTATCATTATGTTATAATCCAATTTTAGATAATTTCTCTCCTGAAAAGTAAGTTTTGGGCTTTCTCCATACAGAGGGCTGATAACTACTTTAAACCATCATAGGTAGTTATTATCCATATATTTCTTTGGTTCAAATTATATTGTCAACATCTTAGCTACATATTCAACAATTTACTATACTTTCTAAATTGAGGTCTACTCATCTCTAAGTAGAGGATAATATTATTCATTGAATAAAACCACTGCTTTTTTCATTTGTTTTTTTGAGGTAAGGTTTCACTCTAGCCTAGACTGACCTGAAACTCACTATGTAGTCTCAGGGTGACCTCAAACTCATGGTGATCCTCTTACCTCTGCCTCCCAAGTGCTGGGATTAAAGGCATGCGCCACCACACCCAGAAAAATCACTGTTTTAATCAAACTACATGATAAAGTACTAGAAATAGTTCCTAGCATCATAATAGTTCTTATTGTCATAATTATTAATAATTGTATAGTATATAATACAAATGTACATTACTTTTATAATAATAATGGATACTCTGTTATGACAATAATAGTGGTATTTATTATCACACATATTTACCATATTGATAAAAATACCTTTATATGTATTGATGCATTTAATATTCTGAAAACTCCATAAGTCAGGTAGTATTAGTTGTAGTAAATGAGAAGCCATGTATATGTGGGAAAATTGCTTAATTTCTATTTTCTACTAGATTATACCAAGGAATTAAGATTGCAATAACTCACACTATTAGTTATCATGGGACTTGCTGAAATAATTTTTGAGTCAAAGTGGTAGGATTCTCTTTATCTTGTCATTAAGAATTTAGAAAGCTGTAAATTCTTTTTTATCAGCCATAGTCTAGTTTACACACACACACACACACACACACACACACACAAAGTCCTTTCCATCTAGAACACCAATTTTAAACATCACTGATTCTTAATAAAAGCTGTTGAATAAATGGATGAAGTACAAATATATTTGCAATTTGGGGAGAGGGTTTAAGTCAAAGATCATGCTGACATAAAAACTTAAAATTGTGCTTTAGGGACTCCGAGAATATATTGCCATGTAAACCAACACTAGAGATTCCAAAGTATCCCAGCCACTGTGGTTTCAGACATTCTTCTTGACAAAATGGTGATGGAACAATGATTTGAAGGACCTTATTAAATAGTATATGGAAGTGACTTTTTAAATGAAAATATAAAGATCATAATCATACAGCATATCTTTGTAAGTAATTCACCAATTTTTTTGCTCAAAAGAAACATTTAATTACCATAGGCAATTAAAATATTTTAAGTTATATATATTTGAAAATAAGGTATTTCATTGTTTAGGTTTAAAAGTGTATTATAGGGGCTGGAGGAGTTGCTTGGTCATTAAGACATTTGCCTGTGAAGCTAAGGACCCCGGTGTGACTCCCCAGGACCCACATAAGCCAGATGCACAAGGGGGTGTACACATCTGGAGTTCATTTGCAGTGGCTAAAGGCCCTGGCACACCCATTCTCTCTTTCTCTCTATCTGCCTCTCTCTCTCTCTCTCTCAAATAAATAGATAAACAAAACATCTTTTAAAAAGTGTATTATATTTCATAATGAGTTGGCAAAGACAATATTGATTTTAATATGCATAGATGATGATAAATGTGTTGTAACATTATAAATCACAAAGTATAAACTTCTATTATTATGTTTTCATTTTTTGACTTTTATTATTTTTATGGACATTTCTGCTGAAAAATGTTTTTAAATGATATACACAATTCCTTTGGATGCTTAGGGGATCTTAATTCAGAATTCACCATCCCTGGACCTTATTTCCACAGCCCGGCATTGTAGGCCTCCAGTTTCACTTGCTACAATGGTCTATTGAAAGAGGTGGGCATGTCTAAGGTATACTTGCAACACTCTTTATCAAGCATATCTTGGTAATAACTGTAGTTTACTGCCAAATAATTAGGACATTCAATCATAAAAAGCAATTTAATTTGGACAATAATATGGAAAAAAGTTTTATGCCTATATTTGTTATCTATCAAAGCTGTATGTCGTTATTAGTGATGTTACAGTGTCTCGTACATTTCATTTGTACTCCATCATAACAAGGTTTTGTTAACAGGGTTTAATTTAACAGTTTCTCTTGAGAAGTTCCTAATAATACACATGAAGAATAAATACTAGAAACATATTTTCTACCTAACTCTCCGATAAACTTAGCAACAAAGAAGCAGCTGGTGCTTTACTGCCTACAACTTCCTACCCAATTTCCCCAACATTCTAGCTAAACAAGAATACATTCATGTTTATTTTGTTCTAATTAAGGAGAAAAAATAACAGAGCTAAAAACTGATGTGTAGGATTTAAAATATTTCAGTTATAATTGTCAGGCAATCAATTAACCAACTTCAATCTCTCTTTTTATTGTTATGATTCTCTTTTCCCACAGTTTTATTCTTCTCAATGGAAGGCATTTTTGTTACTTGTCAGAAAGATAATTGATTTACTGCAATGATAAGTAATCTGAATAGATAAGATTCAGATTTAAATATAGTGCTTTGGAGAATATCAATTTTTAACTCTTTGTCACCTTGGACAAACTACCATTGGGTTCACCCACTCCATAATGAATCACTACATTCTAAGGGCTGTATGGGATTAGGCAGAAGAAAGCACAGTAAAACGAATAGCACCTATCCTTCAAAAGGAAATACAGTTTCTGGCATGGAATACACAGGCACCATTTTTCTACTACTTTATTTCATTTATTTGAAACTATGCTATTCTAAGCACTCTAAAAGTAGTAGTCTGTGGATCTTTTTTGAAGTGTTGATAATAATTTGCTTCTTGGTTAGGAAGTGGCGGGTCATGTGTTTTGGTGCCAAGGTATGTATATGGAAGCCAAAGGACAACCTTGAGGAGTATGCATTCTCCTCCCAGATTCTTTGTGACAGTGTCTCTTGCTGCTACTAACAAATGCCAGTCTAGCTGGCCCATGACCTTGGATTCTTCTGGCTCTAACTGCCATTTTCATAGATGCATTGGAATCACAACTCATGCCCCATTTTCAACCGGGCTTCAAGTCAGGTTCCTTTGGCTTTATGTTGGACTTTACATGGGTGTGAGGATAGGTCAAATTCTGGTCTGCCAGTTTTGCAAGCAAACACCATTTCTTTTCCCCAGATCCTTGTGCATCTTTCTGAAAAGACTTCAAGACTTATATGCTAATTGCCTCAGAATAAGTACATAGGCGTTACTATTAAAATGGTAGTTGTAGTAGTAAGGAAAATGTAAGCATGGTTCATTACATATGATTTAAAAATGTGTATCAAAATCAGGAATATTTCAGTATTCAGTAATTCAACAAAGTATATGTAGAATTTCTATTTTATCATAGGGACTGTTCTGTGAATGTGCTTAAGAAAATAATAGGCCAAAGAAGTAACAGCATGTACAAAAACAACAACAAAAAACACATTCTGCCCTTCAGCTGTTCACAGTTTTGTAATAACTCCAATGTCAAATGCAATGACCAAGTTAGACAACACATTTCTAGATGCTTTAGATGTTTCAGGGTGAAGGGCTGACAGACTAATTCTGCCTGGTCAGTCTGAGACAACATCACCAAACAAGTGATGTCTAAACTGAGACTTCAGGGATATGTAAAGAAAATTTATTATGACAGAACAGCAAGTTCTGAATAACAAATATCATTTTCCTAAAGCTCTAGCAGTGTTACCTGACATTCACAGCCATGGCTTCATGTTAGGTCTGCTTATCCTTGTGGCCACAAGACAACTGCTAAAAGTCTCAGCAGCAACATGCTTCCTTTTCCTTGGCCAGAAGAAGTCACAACTTCCCAGATCAGTGGGGACTGTCACAACCATACTAGTTTACCTACTTTGAGGATTCATGCAAATAGAAAGCACGTATACACATGGGGATTCTGTGATGAAATTTAGATGTACTAAGGCATGATGTGTTTGAGGTTTGATTTTCTGACTCCGCTATGATAGGTTTCTTCAACAGAGCTGTCAATAGAATGATGTTGGAGAAACCACCTTAATTTTCTCAAAAAAAAAAAAAAAGAAAGAAAATTCTCCATGAACATGCTCATTGGTAAAGAACCAAATTATTCAGCATATTCTCAAGATGGTGGATGGCTCTAAAAGATAAGCAATGCTTTAAAAACCAGAACTCAAACTGTTCATGGTAATCTCTTGTGGCAGTTTTATGGTATTTTGTAGTCATATAGTTTATGAGAGAGAGAGAGAGAGAGAGAGTGTACACCAGGGCCTCCGGCCACTGCACTCAAACTCCAAACACTTGGCACCACCTTGTGCACATGCGTCACCTTGTGTGTCTGGCTTATCTGACTTACTTGGGATTTGGGGAGTGGAACCTGGGTCCTAAGCCTTTGCATGCAAGTGCGTTAATGGCTAAACCATCTCTCGAGCCCCATAATACTTTTAAGATGCTGCTTTCTTTTTTAAAATTTATTTACTGGGGTTGGGGGGAAGGGAGAGAATGAGAGCACCAGGGCCTTTAGCCACTGCAAAAGAACTCCAGACACTAACCCCACAGCCATGCACCACCATGTGCATCTGGCTTTTGTGGGTTCTGGGGAGTTAAACTTGGGTCCTAAGGCTTCACATGCAAGTGCCATAAATGCTAAGCCATCTCTTTAGTCCAAAATGTTACTTGCTATGTTATCATTATTACCATGATTATTATCATTAGTATGCTATATTTTCTTTTTCATTTTGAGAGATGAAATGGCTCTCCAGCAAGCATAGCTTATGGTTGTTGGGTTTCTTAGGAATTATTTCTGGATATTGAATGCTTTTTCTTCACTGGTTGTTTCAGTAGAGAGTAGAGAAAGGACAATGAGGGTAACAGGCTCAATCTATTTCTTAATTATAATGCTTGAAATGAAATATAAGAACTTTGATTCTAATCTTTGATGAAAGCAAATTACATAAATGCTTTTTATCACACATAACTGGGCTCAGGCTCATAGCTAAATTGGAGAAAATAAATCTGTGATTAAGAATTATTAAATAAGTAAAAGTATAGCACATGGATCTTCCTAATCATTTGGTCAAAAATGAGCCTTTTGGTGATGGAATAATTGAAATGCGATGAAGAAAAAATTTAGGCAATTTTATAATATAAAAATGTGATACAGGCAACTCTAAAATTTACTTTCATTGGATAAGTATTCTCAACCTATAAAGGATTTCTCTATCTTAAGTAGAAAAATAAAATAGAGTTGTTTATTTTAAATGTGAGTTAACAATCCAATTTTTATCCAATCAAGCAATCAGTTTCCTACTTTCAAGACAGATAGTTCTTTTCTCAGATAAGCAGAATAACACTTCACCCAGCTTTTAGCAAATACTTATTTCTGTTTATCACATGTATGTAAAGCAAACCATTACTCTCGTGTTTCATGTCTAAGTGTTTACACTGAATAGTTCTGCAATATCAGTAATGGTTGCATTAGATGTGGCCTTGATTTCTCAAATGACTGAGTGATCATTTTCTATACAAAACAAGTTCCTCATAGAATTCTACTGCTCTTGCATTACTTACTCAGTAATGTGAGCATATTAATTTGGATAGTTCTATGAGTGTGTAGCCAGGATAGTGACAGTGAAGTAATTGCAATAAAATCTTTTACAAGAGACTTATTTTTATGTAATAAACTATTCTCCATTGGTTGTACTGCATTCAGTGAATATGGTTCAGTGAATAAGTTCTAAAGTGTATGTGGATTAACACATCTGTTGAGATAGTTAAGATGATCAATAATTATATAAGGATGATGCTTTTAAACATCATTTGTTTTTTTTTTCAACTTATTAAGAGGTCTGGATTTTAAGATCAAGCTAGTTAACTCGGGAGTTTCACCACAGAAATTATGCTATGTGCCTCTCTTGTGTTTTCCTGCCCAGACTGGAGTACAGTAATGGCTGATTCTGAGTCCATTCATTCTGTTTCTGGTTCATCATGAAAGCTAACCAATGTTCTAGTATTTTAGATAAAAAATATATAGATAATGTTAGATGATAGATAGATAGATAGAAGGTAGATAGTAGATAGATGATGAATAGCCTCACATTCCAAAGTCTAGAGTTATATTAACTAATGACTGACAAGTAAGAGATGGGTCAAAAATATTGTATCTGTTCTGTGACAACTATAAATTCCCATTGTGTTTTAAAAATCACATTATATCCAGTAATGTAGCTCAATATTCTTAGACTTACAACCACAGAAGTCAAAGTCCTATCACTGCAGGTACTTTCATAAATACAAAGTACACTAAGTATTAGCACCCGAGGAGGCATGTTACTTAGTTGTACTTAGTTGGTGTTCCTTGAACAATACCAAGAGTTCTAATTCACTGGAAATATTTCCAGGTTATGTTTCTACTGCCTTCCTTTTTCTGTAATTTTCGGCAATGTAAGTTCAGTTGTTATCCAGGACAGATTTTGTTATTTCGTTTTTAATTCTGTCTATAGGGAATTCAACACTGAAGATTTCATTAGGTCTTGATCAACTTAAGCCCCTTGATAACTTCACTGTAGAAACAAATCTACTTGGTACGTATTTCTTTATTACCTGAGTGAATCTGTAGTCCCTCAATTAGGATGTTAATAAACATAGTTGTTTTTTAATTACTTTAAATGTAATAAGGCCTTAATATGTCACAATTACACAAGAGTAAAACACGAAACACTGAGATACCATAGCACATAGATGGTATTAGCAAAACTGCATAGGTCTATAAGGTTTATGAAACATATGCCCATCATTGGTCCACTGTACTCATTTGATTATTTCACATTAACATTGTATAATGATATTTTTACTTTAATTTCTAATAACAAGAATTATTGCCTCTTTTCCTATCTTCATTAAAAACAACACTCAAAAATGAGCTATTTTGTGTTGATTTTGTTTTTATTACTGAGCAAGACTTTAGATTCAGGTACTAATGATATAGTGGTGCTATGGCTTATAGTGTCCAGAGCACTTTACCATAATCATTTCACTTGATGCTTTCACAGCACAAGGTACTTATGGAGATTGAAAACTCATGATCTACCTGGGACTGTAAAGGAGCCAGGTCCAAAGACTGGAGCAGATAGGCCGCAAAGAGTGATGTCTGGGAATCTTGGATCCTTTCCTTGTGTTCAGTTCTGCCTTTCTGTGTCCAAGTGTTTGTCTCTGGTAAAACAGTAAGCATTTCTAAGTCGGGCATGATGGCACATGTCTTTAATCCCAGCACTCAGAAGGCAGAAATAGTAGGATAGCCTTGAGCTTGAGGCCGACCTGAGATTATATAGTGATTTGCAGTCAGCCTGGATCAGAGTGAAACCCTATCTCGAAAAACTAAAACAACTATAAATAAATAAATTAATTAATTAATTTAAAAAAAACAGTGCATTCCTCCCATCATTTCCAGTGACTCCTCCTGTTCCTAGGATTCAGAATATAATAAAGCAAATCTTATTTATTCTGGAAAGTACATGCATTTTCCATTAATCCTTCCAGTGAGAAAATCTACAGTTAAAAGCTACTATTTTCACTTGATTCTGAAATAAGGGACTCTGTTGAGAAATTGGAGGAGGATGCACAATTTTTCTAAACATCCATGTATGTTAAAAATTATTAAGAAAATAATATTGAATTTAGAAGCACATTTCATCTCCCATAAAATAATAGACAATGAATTTAATTTAATAGACAATGAATCCTAGCCTGCATGCTAAAGAGATAATGTTATGAGTTTCAAATCTGCCCCATGACTTTGCACAATAAGAAAACACCAGTTAATAAGCCCACATACTGCAACTCACATCGCCAGCTCTCACTCACCTCAGTTAGACTCTATCTCTTTCCCTTATTTAGGAATGCTCCCCTGCTGCTGTAAGGTGCAGAAACAACCACATTGGGGACTGTTGGAAGCTGCTTCAATTTCAGTTTCCTTCTTGAATCAGTTGGGAGCATATTGAATTTTTGGCCCCTCACTTTGGACCTGGATTCATAGTGGTAATGTGCTTTTACAGAACCAATATGCGTTAAGTAGTGTGACTTGAGAAAGGGGTCCAAGCTGATTCCATGGAGAGAAGAATTTTGGTTTACTGCTTACCCAAATTGGTACTCTGACTTTGGAAGAAAATCAGAGGTATATGCCTTGACCTCTAATCATGAACAGAGGAAAGTGAATATCATATACATACCCTATGCTTCAAATGTAAAACAAAAACAAAACAATCATTCCAGCTTCCTGTGACAATATGTAATACATACAAAGTTGTTTCACCATTTCGCTATTAGGTTCCAAGACCTAGCTAAGGTAATATTTATGTGCATATGAATGCTTTCACTTGTTACAGGGATTCCCTTAAGATAAGGCCCATTTCAACTTGGAAATTTTGAGAAAATTGGGGCAAATATTTGTTTTATAAAGAACACATTTGCTCTATAAAGACTAAAGTAAAATAACAAACACAAAGATAACAAAACTCATGATTAGAAAAAAATATATCAAAGCAAATTAAGTCAAAGTATGGTGAAGTAAATGGTCTGAGGTTACTTGAAATGCAGACTTGCCACTCTTGGGAGAGCTGTGTGCTGATAACTGTCGAGCAAAGATTCTGACACACAGAAAATGAATTTGACTTGTTATGATTGGCCAAAACGTGGCCACGGAAAAGTGAAAACAATAGTAGAAATGGCTACGAGTTAATTTTTACACCTTAAATTTTTAGCAATTGCGTATATATTGCAAAACAAACTACATGGAGCAGTAGACTTATGTTCCAAGGTGTTGGGGGGTGCAGACCACAGTGACCTTGTACCTGGTTACAGAAGGTAGAGGGAACAAATGGAATGTCTGGTTTTCTGACCCTCGGGCGAGAGGACATTGAAGAATGACAGGAATTAGTTTCCTTGGCCCTCTTCAGTTATGGTACAACACGACTGACCAGCAGTGCTGTGGGAATCACTCACCACAGCTCTCTTCTCCACCGTGTGCTAAGTAACCAAAGCCAGAGCTTCCAGCAGGATTTACAAGACAGAAAGTAAGAACCCACTTAAGCAAAACCTTAGGAAATATAATTTCGTTCAGTAGACATGTTTATTTTAACTTAATAACCATACACTTGAGCTTCAGGCAATGCTCTTCAACTCCAATCAAGTAAGTCAGTTTCACTTATTTTTCCCCCAAACTAGAAAATAACTGTCTTGTCCGCAGCTGCCAAAATGTTCTAGGTAAAATCAAATTTACAAGAAAATTAACTTGCTACATTTGTTCTTTTTTTTTTCCTTCTGATTTTTTTTCTCTTTTACTGTCACTGTGCAGAGAGTAACCCAATTTATCTTTAACTAAATTTATTTTAAGAAAAGGAATCCTGAATTCAGAATAATCCCTTTGAGAAAGAGAGAAATCAAGTATGTAAGACAATATAGACTTGTAGGAAGTTCTTTCCTCATTATGCTATCCTGTGTTCCTAAATTTATGAAACAAGTAAATGAAACACTGATAAATACTGATTATAATAATAATTATACTAGAGAAATTTTTATTGTCCCACTGAAAAAAAAAACAAATATGGCATATACACGGGTAGACAATACATGTTGAACTGTTTACCACACAGATTTTTGATCTTGTAGATGTTTTCTCAAGAGTTTCCCCTACCTCTTCCTACTTGTGTGCTGGGTAACTTAGAGAACTTCTGAGTCTCAATTTATTGCATTTATAAACCAGTGATTTGAAAAAAAAATACCTACCTTGTAGAATGAAACCTTTAAATTATGGATATCCTTATCAAGTTTAAATGTTTAGCAATTTTTGGCAATATTTTAATTGACTTGAAGAAAGAAATGGTTTTGCTGAGATTTGATTTTGATAGCTCCTTGATAGTAGATTTTGAAAGACAAGTGATGAGACATGAGAATTGTATTAAAGGGATTTGGTTTATATGCATTGATATTTTATATGATCTTATTTTAGAATTTTTTTCCACATAGAAAGAACATGAAAAATGTAATCAAAACAAAACAAAAACATGAAAGGGGTGCTCAAAAAGCTTACCTGGCTTATATATACTTTTGATTCTTGTTCACTGGAAGTTTTAAAGGAGAACAGGGCATGATGGGGGAATAGATGTCCTTATCAGCAAATGACAGATAAATTTCTATATAGACTATGATTTCTTTAATATAGTGAAAGATTGAACATATCTGAGAAGAAATGCACAATAAACAAAATGCAAAATTTTTGAAAAGCATGATTCAGTCATGATTAAATTCAAATTCTTAACAATAAATTTTATCTTTAAATAAATTGTTAATGAAATGAGGAAATATAATGTCATGCAAATTGAGAAGGCAATAAATATAGCTGGTCTACCAAAAGTTTGAGATACTTTAATTAATTTTAAAAGTATTTCTTAAGACTAACAGGGAATGATTGTGTCTATTTCCCAGAGGCAGAAATGACAGATAGGAATAAGGAGAAGTAAATTCTAATCTTGCCTTACTACTTCATATGGATATACTTTGAGGCAGGGCCCGTAGACCTTAACCCATTTCCTTAAAACATGAGCTTGGACTATATACTATCTTTAAGTTATTTTTGTTGAAAAACATCTCCAAATCTAGGAATTTCATGGGATAAAAAATTTCAGGCAAGGGCTGGGGAAATAGCTCAGGCATTAACATGTTTATCTTGCAAGCACAAAGACCTAAATTCAATCCCTAGAACCACATTTAAAAAAGAAAGAAAGAAAGAAAAAAACATTCAATATAGTGGCTCTAACTTGTAATTCCAATTCTGTGGAGGAAGAGACAGGATTGCTGGCCAACTAACCTAGTCTACTTGGCTAGTTCTAGACCAGTGGGACTTTCAAAAATGTAAACTGTAACTGAGTTACCTAGATCCTCAGATTGTACTCTGATCTCCACAACTGGGCACACACAGGTGTATTTGCAGCCTAAACTCTCAATTCAGGCTAAGTACATATGTTGGTCCATGACACAAAAATGGTCATTTCTCAAAATGTAGTTTAAGGACTTGAAAATAAGCCACATCAATGCTATGTGGGAGTCTGTTGTTTTCATCAGCTTTCTAAATAATTCATAATCAGGTGGCTGTTGAAAACTTTAGTTTGAAATTAGGTATTAAATATGATTCTTTAGTCAATGTAAAATATTGAGATAAAATTTTTATTTTTTATAAAGTTATTTTACTTTGCTAATTGAAATAAAGATTCTGTTAGAACAGTGAGTCAAGGAATATGCAGTTATTTTTATAACTATATCTATAAGTATGTAGGGTAATTTTCTGTTTGGGAAAACCAATAAATACAAAAGTAAATAGGTTGCAGAAATGTCTTACTTTTGAACATTAAAGAAATTATAAAATAGAAATTAGGATGTACTTGATGAATTTATCACTCAGTGTCACTTTTAATATGAAAAATTCATTAACACCATATTTTGAAAGTACTAAATGAAAAAAAATGTATTATAGTGCTGGAGGTATGGCTTAGTGGTAAAGATGTTTGTTTGAAAACCCTGATGGCACAGGTTCAATTCCCTAGTACCTATATAATGCCAGATGTACAGAGTGATGTGGGCAACCAGAGTTCATTTACAGTGGCAAGAGCCCCTGCCATTCCCATATCTTCTCTCTCTCTCTCTCTCTCTTTTACTCTTACTTTCTATCTTTGTGTTTGTCTCTTCCTCTCTGTCAATCTGTTCCAATACATATAGAAATCTTTTAAAATGTGTATTATAATCAGACTTGGCAGCTCACATCTATAATCCTAGCACTTGTGCTACAGTGTGACAAACTCCAAAGAATAAAGTAAAATAAAATAAAATTTAAAAAAGGTAACAAGTAAGGAAGCAAAATGAAAAGGAAAGAATATTTTACAATTGAGCAAGGAAACCAGAACCACCTTTTGTTTTCATGTACTTATCTATATACCTGCATTAAAATGACTCCTGAAACGTTCAGCTGTCTGTAAAATAGATTAATAATAAATAATATATATGTGTACTGTAGTAACCAGCAATTATTTTAAACAGCCGTATAAAGATATTATTCCTATTCCACACATCACATTCATGTGAAATATGCATTTCAGTGGTTATTTGGGTACATGCATAGATGTACAGTCATCCCAAAGAGGTTTTTGATTCACCACTTGAAAGTTTTTCCATGTTGAAGAAGATGCTTGCTCAGCTCCTAGTACTTCAGCTGACACAGACATTCCAAACAGGCAATTTCATTCAGCAATTTATTGACAAACCACTTTTATCAGAATGCCAGGAGCTATCTGGGTTCAGTTTTGTAAAAGGGTGATTGGAAACTTATACAATATCATTTGGAATTCCACAGTAAATTCACCTGAAAACTTATATAGTGTGAATAAGATGTATAGGATGTTTCTTTACAGGTTGATGGATGCCAGGCTGAAGAAAAAAAAAAAAAAAAGATCTTTAGAAGAGAGGAACTTCTGGTTCTCTTGCTGTAAGAGCTTAGCCATCGTCTTTGATTAAAAAATGCTTTGGGAAAAAAAAACAAAGAATGACTATGTGTGGCTAGATGCTCTTTAATACCAAAATACCAATCTCTCCCACCCCCCAAAAAGACATATTTTATAGTTTCCAAAAGTTAATTCTTATTGTGTTCATGTGTGTGCAGTCATACCGGACTATTAAAAATGTCATCTTATTCTTGATAAGTGATTGAAAAGGTTTTTATTCATGAGAATGATATTAGAAGAAAAAATAATAAAAACTCCACAGGAAAAATGTCTGTTGGGAATTATTGTTTTCTGAAGGGATGATTGTCTTATTTAGAGCCATGAATCTACGATTCTTGTTCCTTTTCACTCATATGTTTTCTTATAGCGTTCCTTTATGAATCTGTCTGGTAGAAATCAATATTTGGCTTCTTATTTCCTCATCCAATTAATATGTAGAGCTGTATGTATTAAAAGATTAATAGAAATCTCAATGCAACAGCTATGTTAATTCTAAGTGAATATAAGTTTATACTAGATCCAAATTGAAATGTTCATGTACCTCCTGTGAATTCAATTATTGTCTTTGCAATATAATTAGCTCTTTACTGTGTCAGGAAGTTTGTTGTGCTTCCTAATATGCTCCTTTCTTTAGCATAAGAATTCAACAAAGAAAATCCACATGGCAACAAGATGCCTAAAATCCAACCACAGTAATTTCTACTAAGCAGAGCTACTTACCACATTGTGGGAACTGGCAAAGTGATAGGGACCTTCTGGAAAAGCAGAGCAAATGTACATTCTATTCAGAGAAGCCAAGATATTTGCATAACTGGAGAAATTCTCGAAACTGTGGCTCTAATGCAAAACACGACATTTTCCAGAGTTTTTGCACATTACTTTTTTGCCAGTATAGAATCAAACCAAATCCTTTGTTAATCACTATATTGTTGTTCTTACATTACTTATAAAGAAATTTAAGGGATATATGATATTAATAAATAAGTTTCTGTGTATGTATCTATGTAAATGACTGTGGATTTCACCTAGAAATTTCCTTGTTAGCCACCTGTTCCTGAATTATATGCCCATTCCTGAATTGTTGTAGTCTTTCTGAGCTTGGCATAGTTAAGAAGAACTAAATCTTTAGCCTAAGCACTCCAAGTTCAGTATGACATGGTCATTGCCGGCTGTTTGACACAAAGAAGAAGGTAAAGAAGGGCAAGTCCACAGGGCATATTGATATGATCTTGGAAGTTTCAGCAGCATGATGTGAGCAGCAGTAAGCAGGACAACGGCTGACAGAACTGAAAGGTTTTCACTTCTCCTTAGACACTATTTACCATGGAGCGTCCATGCATCAACTGTCACGTGTGGTGCCCAATGTTCCCATGCCTTCTTGCCTTGAACATTCACAAAGTGGGTACTGGTGCTTCTGTTTGTGACCAGCTATTTCTTCTTTTTTCCCCCTGCAAATTTCATTTAATGAATGCATCGATTAAAATTATTTGTTCTTTATTTCTTCATAAAAAATAATACCTCAAACTTTGAATCAAAGTTTTTGGCATCCACTTTTGTAAACTATTACTCCTTTAGATAGTTTATTGAATTATGACTCCTTGGAAATAATGAAAAAATAATGCTAGGGAAAGTTAACTTATAAAAATGTCAACCATATTGAGCTAAGACTACACAAGGATAGCATAAAAACCTTTACTCAAATGAATTGAGGAAAATATTATTTCTATTTTTTTCAAAATACTTTTGGTAAAACTCAATCTCAGTGCAAGTTTGAAGTTAATGCAGTGACATATTTTCACTCAGGGTTTAACTGAACTGATCATTTTATAGAAAATATATATGTTAGCAATTTTAAGTATGATTTTTTTCAAAGGGAGATGATCCTTAGGATTTGTAGGTGACTTAACCATCTTTTAAGTATTTGCCTTTATTTCTAAAAGCTTTTCAGAAGTTTGCAGTTTATGTAGATAGAGAAGATAAAATCCTTCCATGGTGGATAGTGCTGCACAATAAATAAACAAGTAAATAGCGAAAGATGCCAGTGTGTCTAAATCTATAATAATTTCTCAGGGTTATTGCAGTTGAAGAAAATTTTTAAAAATGGTGGAAGTAAGACAACTGGGAAAATTTATACACACACACACACACACACAAAAAAAAAAACATTAAAAAGCTCCTTGTGATTTGCAGGAAACAGTGAGTATTTGCAGAATTTCACTTTCTTTCTTTTTTGAAAATGAAATATTTTTTCACTGAATTTCTCTTTTACTTTTTCTATATATTTTATTTTTTGTTGGAAGTACACATACATGGACATTATGTCATTTACTCAGTTACTTTGAGAGATAATGCCAGACAAATCAAGTGAACAGAAATCTCAGGGCTGTTAATCACATGTCTATACACAATAAGACAATAAGGAATAAAAATAAATCAAAACATATACTCATTGAAGATTTCAGGTAAGTAACATGGACTAATTCAGTTAAATCACCAAGCCATTTTGAAAAGGCTTTCTGAATCTGGTTTGTCAGGGTCCCCGTTAATGTTATTGAAAACTGACATAAATGGGCTGTTCTGAACAATGGGATATAATTAACAAAATGCTATGTGGTGGCATTTGAATAAATTAAAAGGCAAATTGAAAGATATTAGAAGAATTTCAATACTAATAATTATAATACAGTGCTGAATTTTTCCATCTGGATTTGATGTGATAATTAAAGACATATCAGCCCATATATGAGACTTAAGACATTAAGCTGACTTTTAGCCAAGAGGAAGCTTATTAGAGAACAGAGTTCGCTGACAAGAAAATACCTTAAAATTTGGAGAGTCACATCCTCAAAGTTCCACTTTGAATGTTGATCTTAACAATAAAAACATTGTCCAACATGGTGATATTCAACTTTAATAGGTTATGTTTCATTGTATCTTTATTGAATAGAGAAAGAAAAATTCTGAGATTAAATGATGCATAAATTTTAAGATTTCCTACTTTTCATCATAATATCAACATAACTATAATAATTTTCTTATAAATAAAGAATACACATTAAAGATTAAAATGACAGTAAAATTGTGACCTAGTTGGATGCTTAATGACGAAAATGAGCAGCAGCAATGTATATATTAACATTCTATACAATGCTATGTGTGATTACATCATATTGATATATATTAACCTGAACCTAAAGAGCCCTTAATTCTTTGAATTCTGTTAGTTTCTTGGATTTATCACGTCATTCTCAAGTCTAATTTCTGAGTACTCTTTTGTTTCACATATGAAGGACCAACAACACACATAAGTAAATACCTGCTATGTAACTGTCTTGGTGATGATAGTACACATTCACATCTCTTAGCCTCATGATTATCATCATAATCTAAAGGGGCATTCTCATTGTCTTTATTTTAAAGATGAAACAAAGAGCTAAAGCTGAAAGTTTCCTTCAACTGTGGTACCCTACCTAACCAAATACTTATTTTATAGTAAGCATTTGACACAATTTTATTGAATACATATGCTAGTCAATGTACACTAAATTCAAGGATTAGATCTTCAGTTTACTTACCAATGTAAGTGGTTGGATATATCAGAATAGATAAAAAATGTTGATTCATTTTACTTTTCCTTGGATAACTAGGGTAGCTCTGAAATCACAGCATTTTAAATAAATTGTTAGGGATATAAAGAAATGGTCAAAGGAACCTCAATACTCAGGAAGCTGAACAAAGAGGACAATGCATTTGAGGTCAACCAAGGCAATTTTGTGAGGATTCCTCTCTAATTTAAAAAGAAGTGTTTTTTTATCTTCATATTTCTTAAGATGTTACTATTACAGATTTGAATTGATGTTTAGGCTAGGTCTCTTTTAATATTTTGTGGTATTCTATTTTAATTTAGTAGAGGATCATCCCTCAGTCTGAATAATTCTTACCTACCTTAAACTTTCATATGAAAGGTCTCTCCTTGAGGCAATTCCTCGTTTTCCTTCTGCACTTATTTACCTCAATTAGGAATACACTCAAATTCTACAAACCTATTTTCTCCACTTCCATATTCTAATAATGTTATTCCAGTATGCCTGTAAATTGTGGGGTATTTGTTTGTTTGTTTATAAACAGATAAAACTTTAGGTTGGCCATAATTAGAGAACTGTGATTCCGTTGTTATGTTGCTTCACCACACTTCAACACTTCTCAAGGAAATACATGCCTGTTTCTTTACATAATATAGTCTATGGGGAATTCTCAGGGCTTGGGCACAAAGATTACCTTTTAGTCATCATTGCTAACAGCTTTTTCCTCCTTACTAGAGTTGGGGCAAGTTGAGGGCATGGTATTTTCACAGTATTTATTGATCACCCTTTGACAGTTTTAACTGATGCTTTCTAGAGGTTACACTGTGAAACTTCAAACAACTTTTGGTCTTTTGCTGATATTTAAGAACCATTTGTAGAAATATCACTTGAAGAATGAGCATGGGTAGAAATGATTGACACAAAAAAATGCCAACATTTAATGTTTTGAACAAAACTGCTTCCTAAGACATATTAATTTATAAATTAATATGCCTAGGATTCTTAGTTCCTATGAAGTGGGTGAATGAGGAAAGGATATTCCTGTATGCCATAGCAATAATTCCACTGCTTCTGACAATCATTCTAGACACACTGTGATATGGTGGCTATAAGAGGGAGAGGATTTCCACATGAATTTAGATCTAGTTTTCTTTCAAAGCTTTGTTTACACCAAGAGTATTCCAATGCTTTCTCAACCATTTTTATTTATATCCAGTTCAAAACTCAAATATTTTTATAAAGTAATTTTCTTCTGATCCCATTCAGTGCTGTATAAATTCTTCTACAGAAATTAAAGAGGTTTTTCTTTTAATGAGGTGAGAAAGAAAGATTCTTAAGAGAGTAAGTATGTCATGTCTGATGCATGGCTTAGGAACTCCAAAGCAGTGATATATATATATAATGTTTATCTATCTATATATCTATCTGTCTATGTTTTTATTTGAGAGAGTGAGGGAGAGAGAGAGAGAGGGAGGGAGGAAGAGGATGGGCATTCCAGGGCCTCGAGCCACTGCAAAGGAACTTCAGATCTATGTGCCACCTTGTGCTTCTTGCTTACATAGGTCCTTTGGCTTTTCGGGCAAACAGTTTAACTGTTAAGCCATCTCTCTAGCCCCAAAGTAGTGTTCTTTTGAAAATTTAAAAGGTGTGATGTGGCTGTTTGAAAAATCTCCAGCTGTCTTTATTTCCTTGTCCCAAAGAATGTTATGGTAGCCTCATTGAAGCACAGAGGTAACACAAGTTGTCTTAGGATAAAAAGGAAACATTAACTTCACCTTACCTTAGTATATAAAGCAATAGTGTGACATTCCTGTCTTTTAGATCTTGCCTGTGACCACAGTTTCATTTTGCATATGCATGTCTTTACCCCAAGGTATTGTTATTTGAAAGAACTGGTCTGGTAGCATACTACTCATTTACTATCCATGTCCCAGTTACTTTTCTCAATGTTATGGGAAACTAACCAACAAAGCAACACAAAGAAGGATTACTCTGGTTCATGATTCCAGGATGCAGTTCATCATGGCGGGTAAGTTATGGTGGCAGGAACAGAAGACAGCTGGTCACATTGCATCCACAGTCAGGAATCAGACAGAAAACTGTGATCATACTCTGCTTGCGTTTCCCTACTAACTCAGAATAGGATCCCAGTTTATGGTGTGGTACTCCCCCATTTGGGATGGGTCATTTCTGGAAACACCCTCATAGACCTACCAAGTTTTTGTTTTTTTTTTAGTCAAGTTGGAAATGAAGATTAACCATAACACCCCTAATTCTCTGTGGTAGTTACTTAGATAAATACTTAGAAACCTACAAACCTAGTGTGTATTAATTAATATCCCTGATGAGATGCCTTTCCAGAGAAGGAATCTGATGCTGTGTTCTTGGTACAAATAAGAAAATGCTAAATAGTAACTATTTCAGGTTACTTTGTTATAAATGGTACTGGATAGATTGCTAAAATTGTTGTATTACTGTAATACATTTTTCAGGAATTCTTTTCAAAAATGTTTATTTCTGCCAATAATCAGCATCACTTATTTTTAGTTAAGAAGTAGATGCCAAGAAATTCACATTATACCCTTTTGTACTTCAGCATCCAAAAGCCAACATCTCCATTTAGTCAGAACCACAGCCATTCTCTTAAGTGAACTGTTTCTCTCTTCATTATCTTCATTATTATTGTCATTGAAATAATAGAGTTTTAGATCTTAGTAGGAAGCTTATTCATCATTTGGTCCAGTTCCTTCATTACAGTCTCTTTCCTTAATAATTTCAATGATTTCATGATGTTTGGACTCTTCATTTGAAGCTACCTAAAAACTGCTTGGAAAAGTATCATATGTACTAAATTCTAGAAATAAAAATGTTTTGGTATTGTTGACAGTGCCTTCCAAAAATATCTGCAATTAAGTCCTCAACTCACAGAAGGCATGAAGAATTTGAATTGATTCTTATTTTACTTAAATCATGTTATCAGTGTCCATTGTTGAATAAATAATTTTATGAGCAATAATTCATAAAACTTTTGTATAAATTATGAATAAATGTATCTAAACTTTAAGAATTAATTTAGAAGGTCAGATCTGGTGGTACAAGTGTGATCCCAACACTAGGGAATTGGAGGCAGGAGATTCACAAATTTGAGGTCAGTCAAGGCTACACACTGAGACCTGTGTGAGAGGTGGAAAACAAGGCAAGTAACAAGTGAAATCACTTAAAATTAGTATAAAAATTTATTCTGAAACCAGTCTTCTTTTGCCAAGCAGGCAAGTTATGACATGGAATGTAATAAATATTGAGTAAAATAGAGAGGAAATATGAATTTGATGAAGTTTCCTGGCAATTAGAGCAATTTATTTCACTATTAACATGACAGGCTGTAAATGGAAATCAACTATGGATAGAAATGCAATTTTGTGGCTGGGAATTTCTAGTGCCATGTAATTAAATAAAGAAATGGGGTGAAGGGGCAAAGGGGTATCCACGGATGACTCTTCCCACAAACTAGCCATCCATCATTCATGAGTTTGCTGCCTGACAGTCCTGAGATTAGGTTTATTTATGAGTTTGTGCATAATGAGAGAGCATTAAGTAGGACTTTTATGCTCATAATATGAACTTACAAATGAAAAACAATGAATTTGCTGATTTAGAAATTAAAATGCAAGAAAATATGGTATTGTTGGTGTAGTATTGTGAACAAAGATAAGTATTTAATTGTTGATATGTAAATACAATTAAAATAGCAGGCATAAGAGTCTTACACTAATATTTTTTAAAGCATTGTACTGGCAATATCTAATCTACCATCTATCTGCAGTCTATATATCAATCTATTGTCTGTATATCTATCTTAAAGTTAGATAGCTATGAACTATCTATATTTCTCTGTGTATGTATATCCTAGTATATACCCACAATTTAAATAATTGTTTAAATATAAATTTTATGTAAATGCATCACTTGGTTGGTAGATACACATAAACAAGTATCAATGGATCCAACTTAATTATTTTAGGCTGCCTAGCAAAGATTTATGATATGTAGGATATATATGTGTGTGTATATACATACATACATATATATATGTCACTGAGCTTTAATTAATTTCTGGACTTGTTCAGTATATACATGTCTCATAATGGATAGTGGCATAATTAGGAAAATAATCTATAATTATGTGAATAGTTAAACTGCTTATGATTTATTTTTACTTGTTCTAGAAATTATTTTTATCAAGTGCTGGTATATGCTTCATGAAAATATTTTAATTGATAACATCAGAAAATTTGGTTATAATGTTTTACATTTTTATTACTATTATAATGAGGTCTACTGAAAATGTTTTGAAAATATTAATGGGTCATTGGTTTTATTTAATTTTGTTTATTTATTTATTTTTGCTTATAGATATTTCATGAGAACTTCCCTTGCCAGAGAAAATGTAGGACTATAATATTGTGAATTTGAGGCATTAAGCCAGCTCCAAATTAGGAAGTAAAATATAATGATAAATGTAGAGTTCATATTTGGTGTACTCTTTGACAATTAAATATTGGTTGTTGTAGAACATTATTAAAACCACAACTATTATTTGAATAAAAATATTAAATTGTATAATATATAAAGTATTTGACAAATTGTCCTGTTGAGGATGTCCACTTGTCCAATAGGATATAAGAACACAGATGCTGAGAGTTTGTCTCTTTTTCTGCATACTGGATTTCTCAACAAGTAATACCTTAGAAAATAGGTTCGGTTCTACTAAACACAAGCAAATGAAAATGCATAGGCATTAGGAAAATAATTAATCATTTTAAAATGAAACATTTGAAACTTTCCAGTCATATGTTTTATGGGAGGAAAATAATTTACCTTATTTGTGTTTAAATAATAAATATGGTTTTCTCTTTATTAAATTAATTATGTAAATGTATATGCACATACGCATATACATTTAACACCTGCACACTATATACATGAATTATGTTTTAAATATTTCATTTATTGCAAGCAGAGAGAGAGAGAAAATAGGAGGGAAGGAGAGAATGGGCTTTCCAGGGCCTCTAGCCACTGAAAAAGAACTCCAGATTTATGTGCCACTTTGTGCATCTGGCTTTAAGTAGGTACTGGGGAATTAAACCCGAGTAGTTAGGCTTTGCAGGCAACTGCCTTAAACACTGATCCATCTTTCCAGCCCCATATATTTTGATTTAAAGTAATTACCTAATTTCGGGCTGGAGAGATGGCTTAGCGGTTAAGCGCTTGCCTGTGAAGCCTAAGGACCCTGGTTCGAGGCTTGATTCCCCAGGACCCATGCTAGCCAGATGCACAAGGGGGCGCATGTGTCTGGAGTTCATTTCCAGTGGCTGGAGGCCCTGGTGCGCCTATTCTCTCTCTCTCTCTGTCTTTCTCCCTCTTTCTCTCTCTGTCGCTCTCAAATAAATAAATAAAAATAAACAAAAAAAATTTCCAGTAATTACCTAATTTTCATTCATTTGTATGTTCTCATCTTTCTACAACTACATAAAAATCAGGTTTTCAGTGTGGCCCATTTCATATTGTGATTTCAATGATCCTACCATATCCTTCAACTTCTCTGTTTATGTTCTAGAGCATTCCAGTTCCTTTAGTTTCTCTGGCCCACTTACAATGCAGAAAATGGCCTGTAAATTTTGCTCCAACCTTCTACTTATACGAAATAACTTCTTAAAGAAATCATTCTACTCCATTTATAATATACATGCAATAACAGAGTTTCAAGTTACCTTATCAATATTTGCATAAATATTCTTGTGTACTTTTTGTTTCTCTGGCTTAAAATGTGTTTGCACATACAGAAATGTGAACATAACTCTTGATATGTTACAGACAGAAAATTGTATGTGTTCTTTAGATTAAAGCCAGCAGAACATATACTGGCAAGTAACATACAGGGAAATGTATTTCAGTAATTTTCTGTATTTATTTTCATATTTGCAAGAAGAGAGAAAAAGAATGACAACAGGCATGCCGGGGCCTCAGGCTACTGCAAACAAACTCCAAATGCATGCACCACTCTGTGCATCTGGCTTTATGTGGGTAAAGGGGCATCAAGCCTGGCTCATTAGGTGGGCAAGTGCCTTAACCACTGAGCAATCTCATCAGCTCTTACACTTTTTTTTTTTTTCCATTCGAGGTAGGGTCTCACTCTAGCCCAGGCTGACCTGGAATATACTCTGTAGTCCCAGACTGGCCACAAACATACACCAGTCCTCCAACCTCTGCCTCCTATTGCTGGGAATAAAGGCGTATGCCACCACATCCAGCTGCTAATCTATTTCAGATTCCTGTTGACTTTACTGTGAAAAACTTCTTGTAGGAAATTTACTATGAATATATTTATAATTAGCATAATTGAATGTTGTTTCCAAATTCAGGTCCAGTTTAAATCTCATTGGGAATTGGAAGATAATTAGTTCCACTTGACAAAATTAATTCTAACATTCAAATATAAGTTGGCCAATATCTCCTCTCCATGACTACCAATAGTCTAATTTATTGGGGTCTTCTCCTTCAGCATCCTAGCTTCATTTAAATGTTTGTTGTACACATTTTACTTATTATCAGTATTATGTTATGTGCTGAGAATATAATACATATCACCAAAGATAGTAGGAAATTTTAAATCTTATATAGAAATAAAAATATGAGTGTTGGGGGCCAACACCTCATCACTGCAGCAGACCAAAAATGAACCCAACATGGCTCAGGGAAATTTTGCAGAAGAGGGGGTGGAAAGAATGTCAGAGCCACATGTTGGGTCATGATATGCAGAGACATTTATCTTGCCCATAACTGTGGGCTAACTCCACAATGCATGACCCATTTACCTCAACAAGGAGGGCCCAAGGGGAAGGGGTATGTCCACGATGAGCCTAATAATGGTACCAAACTGACTGTATTTGCTGAATACAAAACTAACTAATAAAGAAAAAAATAAATTTAAAAAAATATGAATGTTGGGATGGAGAGCTGGCTTAGTGGTTAAGGCATTTGCCTGTCAAGCCAAAAGACCCAGGATCCATTCTCCAGTACCCACTTGATGCAGGGAGAGAAAAATTGGAGAGATAGCATGGCCAACAGACATCCTTGATGAAGAGAGAAAGAGTGATTCCTGGATTGGAGAGATGGCTTAGCAGCTACAGATGCTTTCTTACAAAGCCTGATGTTCTAGGTTCAATTTCCTGTTACTCATGCAAACCCAGATTTGCAGAGTGGCACTTGCATCCGGAGTTCATTTGCAGTGGCAGTTGTCCTATTTTCCCCTTCTCTCCTTCTCTCTTTCTCTCTCTGAAAATTTCTTTATTTCAATCTCTCCCACCTCTCTCCTTACAAATAAATAACTTTTTTTTTCAGAAATAGAGAAAGGATAGTTCTGGACAGAAGGACAAAATGTGTATACCTGCATTGGACTTGGGGCAGTTGGTGTCCTTAGCAGATCAGTATCATCTGATAAAGGAAGCAGAGAACTTGTAAGGATATGAAAATACTTGAGTGAGCAGTGGCGAGCACGTATATATGCTACTAAAAAACAAGTGCTCACTTCAGGATTCAGAACTGTGTTATTTTTATTTTTTTAACTTTTGGAAAATCATACACATGCCAATAGACTATATGAGATACAGTTGCAAGAGAAGTTTTTAAAACTCTGGAGTGAGGGCAAATCTGTCTTGCCAGGGGCTTTGATCCTGAGGAAGATTGAGGAAGGGAAAACTGTAAGAGAAAGTATTAGTTTTGAGCAAGAAAATAGTACGTTTTATTGTGACACAGGAAAGAAAGGTGAGGATAGGCATGAAGACTTGATGCAGCTCCACCCCCACTCTGTGGCTTCTCTTTCTTGAATAGAAGAAGCTGCTGAGGTCAGGGTCTGAGGCAGGGAAATGACAATATAGAAGAAAGCTTGCAGAATGTGAAGACTTTGGAGACTGCCTTTTGGGAACAGAGGCTTGTAAAATCAACACTGAGCCAAACACTGCTGAGAAAAAACAGGTGTGTGTGTGTGTGTGTGTGTGAGAGAGAGAGAGAGAGAGAGAGAGAGAGAGAGAGAGAGAGAGAGATGATTTGTGCATTGGGCAAACATGGGTTAGCAATTAGGGAGCATGCTGGTTTGTATGTTACTCTTCCTTCTGTGACCGTGAATAAATACCTAACATACACAGATCATAAGGGGAGAATTGTATTTTGGTTCATGGTTTCAGAAATTTCTGACCATGGTCTCTTGACTCCATTTATTCTAGGTATGCATATCATATCTCTTGGTGAGATATAATAATCACAGTGGAGAAAATCAGCTCACCTGGTTAGAGGAGACAGAATGTGGAAGGGTGGGGCCAGAGGCAAGGTATACTCTTCAGTGTCACAACTCCATTCAACTATGCCCCACTTTCTAGTTAATTCCACTTCAAATGCCACATACTTATGAGTCCATTGATGACTTAACCTGTTAATGACTTTATTGTACTCATGATCCTTTCACATCCAAATAATGCTACCATTGGAGGATCAAGCTTTGAACACACGAGACTTTGGGCAACATACCTGATTTTAACCAAGAGCTGAATAGAATTTCAATAATGGTTTTTGTTTATTCAAGGTAGACATGACAGATATTTTTAACTTATGCCTTCTTTCTCAATCTTGGCAATAGTTTAATAATATTCAACATTGTCATTGATAAGTAGCTTCCTGGGTAACTTCTCTTTAAAGTCTATTCCTACCTTTATCATATTCCTCTCAGAACATTTCTTACAAGTTCACCAAAATCCTTAAGGGTACCTGATTCTAAAAAGCTATTTCTGTTTCTCTTCTGGAGAATTTTTATTTTTATCAGCTTAAAAGACATCTCATTTGTTGTGGTTTCTGGCCTTTTTATGAAGCTTTAGTAATTGTTTTCTACTTATGCCAGGCAGGAGCTTCTTGAATTTTCAACTTCAAGTTGTGATTTTCTGGAAGCAACTTTGGACAAGTGACATTGTCAACACTCTGCTGCATTCATCTACTATCAGATGTGCAGGGTCTGTGGAATATTGTGTACTCAGTGTCTTTGGAAATCTGAGTATAGCTAGGAAAAGAAAGCTAGTATGAATTCATTGTTTGCATTGAAAATTCCAATAGCTACCTTTCTTAATTTGATTTCAAAATTCATTTTAGTATTTAGTTACTTCTGAATTTCTCTGTTTTTTTTCTTAATTACTTAATAGAGTGAAATTCAACAGATATTTCTTTTTCTCTAATATTCTACCTTGTATTAAATATTTATAGGAGCAGCTCACTCTCTCAGAGAAAGGCTGGTTTCTTAAAACAAGAACATGACTGGTGTCCAAGGCTGTTTCTGCTTTCTAGAATTTTAGACTTTTTACAAAGATACTCAGGTTCATCTGGTATTACTTATCAATGGTATTTGATTTGGACTCATTAAATCCAATAATATTTTCAGGAAATATTGTTATGTAGTAAAGACATACTGATCTGAGTAAATGATCAATTATGAAATTAAACTTGAATATAACATATGTTTATATTGAAGCTTACCAGATCCCCCATTCTTTAAACCATTACAGCTTCAGCAGTATTAATCATGAGCTGGACAAACAGAGACTGCCTTCAGGACAGACAAGGCTCCAATATCAGTGGGACAAAGCTCCTCCCAGCTTTTGAACTTGAGCCTGGTTGAAAGAAATCAATGTACTTGTATCTGTGGGTAAAAAGCCATTGCTGCACTGGCATGATGGAGCAGATGTGGTGGTCAGATGTCCATAATTAGAGGGTTTTGTCCATAAGGTGAAACAGAGACTTTGAGCATTCCTCTGGGTGAGGCTCACCTCCATCATTGATGTTGCACGTGGGCCTGGCAGGCACAGGCAGAGATCCCTCTGACCTGTGTCCTTGCCACTGTCAAGTGGTGATGGGTTAGTACCCATGTCTCTTTAGTACCCTTTGGTCCACTTGCAGCAGGAATGTGACCATACATCTTCCAGATAGGGAAGAAAAATAAGTATGTCCTTTCTTCTGTCCCTCTCTTTCTTCCCCTCTTTCTTCCTAACCCTTCTTCTTCTGTCTCTTTTTTCTTCTTTTCCTTTCTTCTCTTCTATCTTTTCCCACTTAATTTTGTTTTCTAGAGTGGATCTTCCTCATTATTCTGTCACATAAATATTTACATATGTACCAAAATAGCTCATAGTGAAAAGGATGTGATTCATTTAAATGAAAATAAAGAAATTATGTACTTTCTGTTCTCTTAATAGTCACAGTAAGTACCATCTTAAAAAGAAATTCCACTAATTAGGTAGGCAAAGCTAAAATATTTACTCATGTTTTACATGAGGTCATATTTTTTTTTCTTTTGGCAGTTTACAGGAGAGTTTTATTTCTTTCTTCAATCACAGAAACAGTTTGACATTTGAGATACTGTTTTTCTAATGGAGAAGGTGATTACTTGGAAAATTTGAAACCCATGCTTTGGTAATCTTTTATTGTACTACAACTAATACTAAGTAATAAAACGGCATCTTATTCACCCCTTATTTTGATGCTCCATAAAGTCAGACACATGGAGTTGTTGAGTAAAAACTGTTATGCTGAAAACTTAATTCTGTTACACTGAATATAGCTAAAGTATGCACTCTGAAATAGGCGGTTTTTGTGTATGAGCTTATGTGTATTTATGGACAAGTATATGACGAAATGGTTGCATTAAACATATCTTATACCTATCAGTGTATATGATTCCAGGAAAAAGGTATGAAGGACTGAAATCCTTCCTTTTCTGTGCATCCAGTAATGCAGATATGCTATCCCAGGGCAGGAGCTAGTACTGGCTTAACGCTAATAGGAAAAGTGAGAATGAGATCATTAATATTAGTTCCTCAAAATTGTCTCTCTAAAAGTGGTAGGATCATTCTTCCCAAATTCAAATCAGGTGCTACTCCTACCACCTCCCATTGGCTAGTGGTGGTAATAGGGTCTTCAAAGCAACACACTCTACAGTGTAGATCCCACACCTTTGTACATAGATACCTTCCCTAATATTTGCACTGATAATTGTGCTTTGCAGAAGTCTTATATTTTATATTATATATGTACATTTTATCTTGTATATGGATATATACTTTTATGGTTGCATACTAAAAAATATGTCACAAAGATGTAATGACATTACAAAACATTAACGTCTTCTCTATCCTGGTATATCACATGACTCCTGGGCTACATACCCATATTTGAGAAGCAGAGGACTATGCCAGCAATTAGAATCAGAACCTAAAAAGGATATATGGAGGTGTTCAATGTCTCTGCAGGATGGACGAGCTGGAAACATGTGGTATATAACCCATGTGCACCAGCCCTGGATATGTAAGATTTTAATACGAATGTTAAATATTCTAGAAGGAACTCCAAAGTTGTCATGTTTACTAGATCCCAACTAATACCTACCATGATGCCTTGTCAAACATTAATGTTGAAATGGATCATTTTTGAGACACCTACTATAGTATATATTAAGGGTTTTCATTTCTATATGCAGGAAATATTAGACACTAGATTTTAAATAGGTATATTTTACTGTTCTATAAGGTCTCAGACAATAATTTAATTAAGAAATTAGATGGTGCTTAATGAAGACATGTGATATTTAAGCTTTTTAAAAGTTAAGACTATAAAAATACTTAAGCAAGGACTAGAGAAATAGTACAGTTGAAAAAGTGCTTTACTGTCTAACTGTGAGAGCCTGAGTTTGCTCCTCAGTATAGTATTGTATGATTTTAGCCTCAGTGCTGGGGAGGTGGAAACAGGGCTTTTCTAGAGCTCATTCACTAGCCAGTCTAGCCTAACTAATGAGCTCTGGTTCAATGACAGACTTAGTCTCAAAAGAGATTCATGGTGTAACTATGGAATGAGATCTCTTTTTGTCATTTGATCCAAAAATTCATGTGTATATCTGAGTGCCTGAGTTTGATCCCCAGAACCCAAGTAAAAAAACAACAGCCATGGAAGACTTCTGTAATTCTAACAGCCTGATGTTGATGATAAGATGGGAGGCAGATGCAGCATTTCCTCGAAGCTCAAGGTAAGAACAAGAACAGAAACCCAGAGTGAGCAAATAGTGCCTCAAATGAGGTGGACAGATGAGGACCCACACAAGAGATGTTCTAAAACCCATACACAAGTGCATGTACAAACACATGAATAGAAAAAAAGAGAGAGAGAGAAAGAAAGGAAAAGAAAATGTGACCTGAGAAACATGGAAGAATAGGCAGGGATGGACAATGAAATGTATGGGAAATTTTTCAAGCATCAACTATGATGAAGTGAATCAGGATAAAACAGAACAGGTTATGGAATCTTATGGAATCAGGACAGGAAAGGTTGGCAATATAGTTAAATGTGATATAAAAGCATGCTGTCTTTAATACTATTATCTACTGATAGCAACCCATTCAGATAATTTCTTAATTGTACAAATATTTTGCTACTCAATATGGGTCGGCGGAATGGAGACCTTTCCTTGGTTTGATAAAGAAATCAGTGAAGATATCTGTCTTTGCTCTAACTACACTTGGTGGAGTCAAAACTGTAAGGTTACATCTAAAGGACTGTATAGAGTCTTGAATGAAACACATACAGAGGTATTATAGTGGTATTCTAAAGTATATCTTTGTAATTTATGAGTTTCATAGAAGATGTGACATTTGCACATGTGTGAAGTATGTTTGACCATTGAGGGGAAAAACATTGTTGAGGTGGGAACACAGTTCTCTCAGTCTCTTTAAAGTTATTCTTTTTAAAAGTATAAGTATTTTTATCCTTCCAGTTTTGATCATCCTTAAAGAGAGCAAAGTAGGTTTATTGCTTTACGTAAATACTCATTTTAAAAAGAGTAATTTCTCTTTTCCCATCTCTCCCTGGCTCACACCCATCTTAGTTTAATGGCATCTCAGTCATTGCACAATTAAAAAAAGTCACTAACAAACAATTTAATACATTATTTCATAGATTATGTTTTTCACTAGGATGGAATCCTTTATAAATCAGATCAAAGATATGGTCAGTCTTGTCAAAGATTATACATAAACTGTTATGTTAAAAGATTTATAGTCACTTTCATTAAGCTTTTGGTGAAAATGTGAACATGAATATTTAGAATATAACAGGAATTCCAAAATCTCATTAATGCAAACAAACCATCTTGATTAGAAAATGGGCAAAGAACCTAAATAGACATAAATGAAAAGAAGACATACAGGACAGGAAAGATTACTCAGTGGTTAATAACTCTTCATTTTAAAACATGATACTCTAGGATGTATCTGGAGTTTGCTTTCAGTGGCAGAAGGCCCTGGCATGCCTCTCTCCCTCTCCCTCTCTCATCTTCTTGCAAATAAAGTCAATAAAATAGCCAACAGAATGGGGACAGAGATAAGGGAAAAGAGGGTACCAACACATTACATATCCATATGAAACATCTTGTTAGGGGGATGGAAAGATTGTTAGAGCCACAAGTTGGGACATTATGCACAGAGACATTGTTTTTTCCCCGTAACTGATGGCTAACCCCCACAATTCATGACCCAACAAGGAGTGTCCCTTCAGAGGGGGGAGGACAGGGAGAAGGCTAATGATGGTACAAACATGGCTGTTTAAACACTGTGTATGTACATAACTAATAAATAAAAAATGTATATATAAATAAATAAATTAAAAAAATAATCATTTAAAACAGGAGATAATACGGATGATTCACAGGTATTTGATAAAATGATGGATGTTGGTATCAAGAAATAAAAATCAAAATAGGGAAAGATAGGGATTGTGAAGCACACTTGCAAGCCTACTGTGAAGAAGACTGATGCAGGGCTGTATATTTTAAAGAAGGAGGTGATATACACAGTGAGTTACAGGCCAGCCTAGGCTATGTAGTTAGACCCTGTCTTTTATTATTATTGTTACTAATATTATTATTATTATTAATTTTTTATACTCAGTGAATACAGTCAAGTTGGTACCATTGTTAGCCTCCTCACTGTCCTCCCACCTCACCCTGGCCCCTCCTTGTTGAGGTATATGTGTCATGCATTGTGGAGTTAGCCCACAGTTATGGGTAGGAGAAAAGGTCTCTGCATATCATAACCCAACATGTGGCTCTGACATTCTTTCCACCCCCTCTTCTGCAAAATTTCTCTGAGCCATGTTGGGTTCATTTTAGGTCTGCTTCAGTGATGAGGTCTTGGGAGCCTCTGTGTATCTGAATATCTGATTTTGTAGGAGTTGATTATTCTCTATGTGGACCTCCTTCACCCTTGTGCTGGCACCCGGTTCACCAAGAAAACAGCACCCTTGCTTATTTCACCAATTTTCTTAGTTTCAGCTGGGGCCCATTTGAGGTATGATAAGGTGGTTCTCTCCTTAGGATCTGCATCTCTCTGAAAGAGAGAAGCAGATTCTCCAATGGAGAGTAAAGTTAGTGCCAGATAAATGGGATAACTCTTATTTTTTTAGAGAGAATTTAACAGCTGTAAGCCCTCTTTTAGCCCACGATTGGTAGTAGCTTGATAATGGAGAGTGGGCTCATTTTTGGATATGGTTCTGACTTGTTTTCCAGCTCCAGCTATGGGTTCCATTCCACTGAGTGGATCAGTTAAGCAAATCAAGAGCAGTTGGTTTCCCACCATGGCTGTGTGCCACTATTGCATGGGTGTGAGCATCACAACTGGTTATTTGTTGTTAAGTAGGTTAGACCATGGGTTGCTTGAACAGATATTGGTCATTTTCCCCCAGTCATCCATGTAGCACCTTCTGGCCCTAGACACGCTGACTGTCTGGGGACTAACTCTCTTCTAGCTTCCAGCCATGTCACTCCATGTTATGTGTCAACTGCATATGATGTCTTCAGCAGTAGGGTATTACCACTAAACTTTGGTGTGTCATCAAGTACTCTGTCAGAAGTCTGTCATTCTTTTAGAAAACCTTGTAGGTCTCTCTGATCAAAAGCTCATTGTGGATGATAGCCACCTGCTGGTACTGGGAGTTATAGGCCAGTGCCCATGAGGAGAAGGAAGAAAAAGATAAGTAATATAAAAGTGTTAGAGAGAAGAGAAAGACAGAGAGAGAGAAAGACAGAGAGAGAGAGAGGGAGAGAGAGAGAGAAAAGCTGTAGAATATCAAGGTCAGTCTTCATCGTATCCTCTCCAGTGTCTTGTGACTCAGGTGATCCCTCTAAGGCCCTGCTGAAGGCTCAACCATTTGGTCTGCCTTTTAGGATATAGAATTAGGATGTAGAATGTAGGTCTAGATTTGTGTCCCACACCCATTCCCTTGCCCTCCCCTCCCTCCCCATGCACCCTATTGTCTAGTCATCGAGATGCTTGCTGGGTATGTAGGCATCTTGGGTAGATTCAGGTTAGGTGCTGTAGATGAGTGAGACTATGCGGTGATTATCTTTCTGTGATTGGGTGAGCTCACTGAGAATGATCTGTTCCAGGTTCAACCATTTTACTTCAAATTTGATTGTGCCGTTTTTTCTTACTGCTGTTTAGAATTCCATTGTGTATATATACCACATCTTGGTTATCCATTCTTCTAGCAATGGGCATCTGCGTTGATTCCAGCAATTAGCTATTATGAATTGAGCTGCCATAAACATGGTTGAGCAAATCCCTCTGGACTGAGGTTTGATGGTTTTAGGCTACATGCCCAGTAAAGGAATAACTGGGTCTGTGGGTAACTATAGTCAACTTTATGCACAACACTCAAGTCCAAATGGATCAAAGACCTCAATGTAAGACCGGAATCTCTACTACTGGAAGACCCTGTCTTTTAAAAAGTAAGCAAAAAATAAATAACAATAAGTAAACAAACAAAAGCATCTCCTTGCAGTAAGAATGGCTGTTGACAACAAAAGAAGACAGAAAATGCTGCTTAAGATATGGAGATAGGGGTCCATGCATACTGAAGTGCTGGTGAGGATGTGGAGATAGGGGGCCTTGCACACTTGGTGGGAATGTAAATTAGCACAGCAATAATGGAAAATAGCATGGAATAACAGAAGTTGCTTTAAAAATAGGTCTACCCTATAATTCAACAATCCCACTAATGGGCATAAGTCCATAAGGAAAGAAAGAAATATGTCAAACTGATATCTTCACTACCATATTTTATAGCACTACTCACAATAGGAAAAATAAAATGAAAGCAAACCAATTGCCCAAACACGAATGAATGGTCTGAAAACTCTATAGTCATCAAATAAAAGGAAACCCTGTATTTTTGTCACAACATATATAGAACTGGAAACTGTCATGGGGATTGCAATGGATGAGGCTCAGCAAGACAAATGCCACATGATCTCTACAGCATAATGTCTCAGAAGTTAACAGGATTATGGTTACCACCGGTTGGTTAGGGGATTAGAGGGAAGGGGTTATGGAAAAACATTTAGGAATAAAAACTAAATTACAATTAGGAATAAGTGCTCTGGTGTGCTACTGCATAATGTGATGACTATTGATAATTATTACTTACTGTTTACTTTAAAAAGATAGATGAAGGCACTCAAATGTTTTCACCATAAGAAAACAAATAGTTGAAGAGAAAGTAATACTTAATATGGCTAAAGCATTATATGTTGTACACGCATAGCACCACACATTTGTATCATTTGAAATATAATTAAAACAAATCCTCATGCCTTATATAGAAACATTTTACATATAGTTACTTTTATACTAGAGTCCTTACATTGTTTTCATGTAATTGTTATGGGAAATTGAATGAGTTTCAAAATGTTAAAATTAAGGTATATGAATATGGGTCACACATAACAGTGAAAACCAGCATAATGTGGAAAGGGATTGTCTCGGGGGACCTGTTCAGCAGAAGGGCACAGTGTTAGATGTAATTTGTTTATTGACACTCTCCGACGATGGCGCAGTGACCCGGCAAACACCGCAAAAGTAATGAATCCTTTCCCTTTTTAAGTAATTATATTTGAACAGTTCAAATTAACCTGTGGTTTGAGGCGACTGCTTGGGTGAACTAATTTGCTGATGTAATGCCTTCTCTTGTTTTTGCTCGGATGATTTAGGTAAGAAAGGAGGGAAGTGAAAATCTGGGTCCTGAGTTTACACTTTACTGAAACAAGCTGCTATTTTCTGCAAGTCACATTTGAAAACTACCACCCACTGATCCAATGTTAGATGTGGTAGTTAAAATGTCAAACTAGAACCAAATCAAATTTGTGCCAGGCTATGCTGCAGGACTGACAATGAAATAAAATGAATTGAAGGAAAGTTTGTAAATGCCTGCGCGGAGGCTCAACCATCTCTTCAAACAACAGGCTGCTGTTCGGTTGTGTGATCACTGCTCATTACTGCTCCAAATAATGTTTTCCAGGGTCCTGCTGTTATCCTGATGTGCAGGATGGTTGAAACCATGCTGGCATTTCTTGAGCTACTTTTTCTAAATGATGCCGTATCATTACCTCTGTGTGCCTGCTATTATTAAACATTCAACAACAGGACACAAGAAAACCTCAGTGGATGTTAGACAACATTTCATGGTACCTGCCACAGGACTCATGGGTACATGGCTAGCACTCAACAAATATCATGCAGGACACAAGAACACTTAATAAGAATTAATGCATGAGGGTACTTTTCAGAAAGTGTTGATTCTTTCTCTTATTGTATGTTTCTAAATAATTTAAGATTTTCTCATGAATTTTATACTTTGAAAATGAGGTCACAATTCTTCAAAAAAAATCACTGGCCCTATTATGGTTTGAATATGCAATGCTCCCTGAAGATCTCATATTTAAACACTTTGTCCCCAGCTGGAGGTGCTGTGTTGGGAAGTTGTGGAATATTTTGGACAGGAGGGCTGGCAAGATGGCTTAGTGTTTAAGGCACTTGCCTGCAAAACCTAAGGACTCAAGTTTGATTCCCCCCTACGCATGGAAAGCCAGATGCATAAGATTGTGTATGTATCTGGAGTCTGTTTGCAATGTCTAGAGGCCCTGATACACTTATTCTTTCTCTCTAGCTGCCTTTTTCACACTTTCTGAAATAAATAAATATTTTAAAAATTGGGGCAGTATGTATGGCCTAGAGAGGTGGGCTATTGAAAAATAGGACAGTGAGGGTTGAGCCTGCATCACCTTCCAGAGCAATGCTTTGCTTGCCAACCTACAGAGAGATGAACAGGCCATACTGCAAACCACCTCTCTCACTGGCCTAGCTGCTGCAGCTGGAGTGACTTCCTCCTACTTTACTTGACTGTAGTCGAAAGCCATGGGCCAAAATAACCCTCATCACTTTAGTTGCCTGTATCAGTTATTTTATCACAGTGTCAAGGAAAGGTAACTAACCCAGCATCACTGCTAATATTAGCATCTAGTGGGCCTAAGATGATTCATGAGTGTATGGCTGGTGTCATGCCGTATAACTGCTGCTGTCTTTATGAACAGGGAAACAATAGCATGGTGGTATGACTTATTAATATCTTGCATTATAAGCTATGCAACAGATAAATGATTGATTCAATTTCTTCATCTGTAATACAGAATCAGTAGCCCTGATACTTACTACACAGATTAATGGAGATTCAATAAGGTAAGTTATGTAAAGCCTTTAATATAGCATGTGGAGTAAAAAAAAAATGTGGAATATGGGGTAGGAGAGATGGCTCTGGGGTTAAAGGTGCTTTCACAATACTTGATGGCCTGGGTTTGATTCCTTAGTACCCATGCACAAAGTGGTTCATGCATCTGAAGTTCATTTGCATTGGCAAGTGGCTCTGGTGTAACCATTTTCTCTTTCCCTCTTCTCTCTGTCTCTTACTGCAAATAAATAAATATTTTTAATGTGGAATTTATACACAAGGAAGCTTCATCTAGGCATACAGATAAAAGTAAACTTGGAATAGAGTCTATTGGGTCTTCTTTGAGGTTGAAAAATGTGACCCAGTAGGCTATGTGATTTCGGGTTCCAGGGCTTCCTTAAGTTTGGTTTCTCTGGCTCTATGGCCTCAGTGAGCCCATTGAATGACATTCATTAAAATGTTTCTTACCTTTGTTCCTTCTCAAGCAAAACACTCTTCTCCTATATGTATTATATCCTGTGACTAAAGTGATATAAAGAAGATATCTTCAATTTCTTTATTAACATTCAGTGAATATCATGCTTGGAAAAAAAATCAATGTGCATTATACAAAAGTTTAAAGATGTTGTATCCCAGGCATGGAAGATACAGTCTACTACAGTGAACAGAAAACATGGGAGCAGTCTTCATTTACCAAAAATAAATGTTGTTAGTATAAAGAATCCTGCAAATTTTCAGAGGCTTGAGGGCTAATTATGGAAGTACTTGCAATAAAGCTGCTATCCATAAAACAAAGTTATTACAAAGTTTCTCTTACTGCCAGATTATTTTTGAAATTTGTAATTCCTGACAGTAGAGTGCAGCAAACAGGCAATTTTTATCTTCTAAATGAGGTCTAAGAAAATCTAGGCAAATCAGAGATTATTACTTATTTTTACAGAAGCAAAGCTCACATTACTACACTGTGTGTAGTACACTATCATGCTTACTAAATGTCATAACAAGGAAGTGATCTTCAGGAAAACAAAAAGAGATGAGCACCCCAACTCAAATAACGTAAAATAAATGAAGCAATAAATGCAAGATAAATAAATAATAAACATATCTGGAAGTTCAAAAATTAAAAACTATAACTTTACTATGAAGACAGTTCAAATAGTCTTTTTAAAAATGTTTTCATTCATTTATTTTTAATTTTTTTTGTTTATTTTTATTTATTTATTTGAGAGTGACAGACAGAGAGGGAAAGAGTCATAGAAAGAGAGAGAGAATGGGCGCGCCAGGGCCTCCAGCCACTGCAAACGAACTCCAGAGGCGTGCGCCCCCTTGTTCATCTGGCTAACGTGGGTCCTGGGGAGTCGAGCCTCGAACCGGTGTCCTTAGGCTTCACAGGCAAGCGCTTAACCGCTAAGCCATCTCTCCAGCCCGCATGAAATATTTTTGAAGAAAATTATTCAAAGAAAATTATTGAAGAAGTGTGATTTTTGATACTTTAATTTGAATGTCTGCATATTTGTCTATATTATTAGAGCAGATGGAATTTTGTTATTGGAAATCATTAGTCCTTTGCTGCCTTTGTAATCATTGTCTGCCTTCCACTCTATCATTCTACACTACCCTAGACATATATGTACATGTGCAGGAATACCTAGAGAGTGCCAATACCCCTATTTTATCTATCTGGCCCTCTCTGTTGCAAGTGAATGCCCATTGGGCTTTATGTGAGTGGTGGGGAATTGATCCTGAGTCAGAAGAATTTGGAAGCAAGTATTTGCAACCACTAAGCCATTTCCCTACAGACTCCCAAGGTCACAATTTTGACCAAGTTAAGCATATTTGGATCACTAACTATCCTGATGTTCCACACAATAGCTAGTATATTATTATCACTTACATTTGAGGTACAGTTTATAAGTACCTAATAAAGTGCTACCTTTTGCATTAAGTACTCAGTGGTTCATAGATATTGATAAAGTTTCCTTGTCTGTGGTAGGTCAAGAAATTCTTATAGATTGTCAGTAGAACATGATCAAACAGAGACTTATTTTCCTTGAGATAAACACAACAAATTAATTTAAAATAAAGATGTATTAAGACCTAGACACTTGAAATCTGACACAATAAATGGCTTGCAAAGATTTGCTACTCATAAATTTAAATGTTCATATATTTATGTATATATATATATGTATATATATATGTGTGTGTATGTATATATTATATATATATATATATATATATATATATATATATATACATGTTCCATGAGGAAAAACTATACATGTCATTAAAAAAAAACTGTACATGGGCTGGAGAGTTTGCTTAGTGGATAAGGCACTTGCCTACAAGGCCAAAGGAACCAGGTTTGATACCCCAAGGCCCATGCCATGCAGATGCGCAAGGTGGTACAGGTATCTGGAGTTTGTTTGCAACAAAAGTAACAGTGAGTGCATGTATATTGACATTGTTGTCTTCATTTGGGGCAAATAAATGTATGAAAATGATATAGCTAGTGAAATTTCTATAAATTTATGTTGTAGTTTTTAAATCTATGTAAAGTGTATTCCCAGAAATTCTACTACATCTCTGCAAACAACCAATATATTTCCTATGCATTGCTTTTTGTTAAGTTCTAGGTCACATTTCTTTGTTTGTTTGTTTGTTTGTTTTATTTATTTATTTGAGAGCAACAGACAGTGAGAGAGAGAGGCGCAGAGAGAGAGAGAGAGAGAGAGAAGGAGAGAGAGAATGGGCGCGCCAGGGCTTCCAGCCACTGCAAACGAACTCCAGACGCGTGCGCCCTCTTGTGCATCTGGCTAATGTGGGTCCTGGGATGTGCTGATTTGTTTCTTCTGGGTGCCTTGAGTAATACTTCATTAGGTAAAGACTGATATTTAAAGAGTCTTAGTTATGGAAACAGAGATATTTAAGACGCAAAAAGCCACCCATGCATTGAAGGTGTTGGTATATCAGACTTTTAATTGACAACTTGCAAGACCTGCTTGTGATTTATAGCTTGATTATAAACTCACTGCTTCTGCTCTGCCAATGGAATTGGCAATATTTTCTCAGCCCAGATGGTACATTAGCTTTGGCCAGCTGGTTCTCCCCATGCCACATCATCACAGGGACATGCAGCAAATATTGCCACGTATGACCCAGATCAGGAGGTAACATGGCAAAGGCTTCATGCCTGGCTTTGCCCTCAAGGCATATGGAAGTGAACCTGAATGAGATTTATAGATCCAAAATGTTACACTCAATCTAGTCACCTGCAGTCATTCCCTTTGCTGAGCTGACTTTAGAAGATTTTTAGGATGGGCAAAGAGCTCACTACTTAACATTTGCTGTTTAAAAACCTTGGGTTTATTATGATATCTATAACACTCTCATTTCAGTCATTTTGTTAACTTTTATATAATAAATTTAAAATTTCAGAGAGTGTTAAATATTTTGAAGTATAAAACATATTTTGAAGAATTTTAGTATCCTAAAATTGATAGAACCCTAACAGTTGCATGAGATTTTTCTGACAAATTTCAAAATTATATATTAGTAATTGACAATTATGAGGATGTATTACAATTTATAACTTGAAATTATTTTGTAATATGAAATAATGGATTACATGAGAGGAATTGAGATGGAAAATCAAATCAAAAGAGACTATTTCAAAAGTGTCATTATTTGAATATATTTTAGGTTAGTTGAGTAGTAATAGAGGCACAAATTCCCTGCTATTAGTATACTTATACTTAACTACCTTGTTTTTTTAGTTTAGTTAAATGTATGTATAATCTATTATATGTTTTGCATATTAGACACTGAAAAATACCCTTTCTATTTGATTGAATAGGGTTATAATTCTTAGTTTAAATTCATTGCTGTATATTTGTAATGATATAAAAATTGAATACTGTTACTTATTAGGAAATATAATCCTTACTTAGCTTTAAATTTACCACATAATGTTATAGCAATAGTAATTTAAAGATGTCATTATCAAAGGTAAAATTGGTGACTATTTTTGATGAAAAAGTAGCAGTGCTTTCATAATCAATCCTGGTTTTCTTTTCAAAGAGAATCAATCAAATGCCAAAAGAAAAAAAAAAAGTCAAATGCATTTTGTTGTTTGGAATGGATTCAATCTGTCTGTAAACATACATATGCACATACATATATATTTCATCACACCCAGGCATATTTTATAAATGTATATCCTGTTCCTTAATTGATTTACCTGCTCAATTGAAAATAGGATGAGGGACATTTCATACAAAATTTTAGTGGGGTTTGTTATCTCTTCCAGTTTATATAGTGTCTGGGAAAGTAATTTCAAAATACTCTTTCGTTGAAAGCTATGTTATTTTTCTTAGACAAGCCCAACATATTGCCTTTTTTTTTTTTTAATTTTTTTGTTTATTTTTACTTATTTGAGAGTGACAGACAGAGAGAAAGAGGCAGATAGAGAGAGAAAGAATGGGCGTGCCAGGGCCTCCAGCCACTGCAAACGAACTCTAGACGCATGTGCCCCCTTGTGCATCTGGCTAACGTGGGTCCTGGGGAATTGAGCCTCAAACCGGGGTCCTTAGGCTTCACAGGCAAGTGCTTAACCGCTAAGCCATCTCTCCAGCCCGCCTTTGTTTTTTTTTTTGTTTGTTTTTTTTTTGTTTTTTTTTTGTTTTTGTTTTTTTGTGCCAGAGTGAGAGAGGAAATTTGTGTATTAGGGCCTCTAGCTATTTCAATCGAACTCCAGATGTGTGCACCCCCTCAGGAGCATGTGTAACTTTGCATTCTTGCATTACTATGTGCCTGGCTTACATAGGACCTGGAGTAAAACTTGTTTCTTTAGGCCACACAGGCAAGCACCTTAACCACTAAGCCATCCCTCCAGCCTGGAAGCTATGTTATTTTAAAATACTTGTATTTTTATTTATTTATTTGAGAGAGAGATACCGAAATAGGCAGGCAGAGATAGAGAGAGAATGGGCACAGCCGAGTGTCTAGCCACTGCAAATGAACTCCAGATGCATGTGTCCCCTTGTGCATCTGGCTTATGTGGGTCCTTGGGAGTCCATCTTAGGTCCTTTGGCTTTGCAGACAAGGGTCTTAACTGCTAAGCCATCTCTCCAGCCCACTATGTGATTTTAAATAATTAAATTATTTATTTGAAAAGAGAGGGGGCTGCAATAGACCTCCTGCCACTGCAACCAAACTCCAGATACTTGTGCCACTTTATGCAACTATGGCTTCCTGCTAGGGCTAGTGAATCAAGCCCATGGCTTCAGGTTTGCAAGCAAAAGCTTTTAGCAGGTGAGCCTCTCTCCAGCCTTGAAAGCTATGATATACTATGAAATGATAGTGTATTTTTAACAAATATTTTGATGTTTGTGATTTTTGAAAGTAAATATTTTACTGATATTTTTGTATATTTTTACACAAATTGTCTTTTATTTATTTATTTATTTATTTATTTCTTGAGCTACTGGTCTCCCTTTAGCCCATCTAACACGAACTTCCTATGTAGTCCCAGGGTGCCCTTGAACTGAAGGCAAGCCTCCTACCTCTGCCTCCTGAATGTTGGTATTAAAGGTGTGAGCCACCACACCTAGCATATTTTTATACAATTTGTAATTTCCACATTTTAAAAGTATTTTTAAATATGTGTGTCCATGTGTTTACATATATAAGTTTTCATGTGTTTGGGGGGGGTTGCATGTGTGTGTGTGTGTGTGTGTACGTTCATACATGTGTAATCTGGAGGAGAATCTCAGTTGTCATCCTCAGAAACAGTACCTTTATTTTTCTTGTGAGACAGCATCTCTTAATGCCTAGAACTTTCCTTATTAGGCTACCTTGGCCAGTAAACCCCAGAGATCTTCCTCTTTGTCTCCACAGAGTTGGGATTCGAGGCATGAGCTGACATTGAACTCAGGTCCTACTGCTTGCAAAGCAAGTACTTTAATGACTGAATAATCCTCTGGGCTCTTTCCATAATTTGAAACACAAATTTGTAATGCTTGGAGTTATATTTAAGTAGAGTTGATTTCTAAGGACTAATGATTATTTTAATAAAATTTTGTAGGCAACTACAGTCACAGTCAGCAGATCAACTTTAATTTCTAGCTCATAATTCTTTGTTTTAATAGCCCTAGTCATCTGTGATCATTTACATTTTAATTTTCTACAAGTTACACATTTCTGGACTAGTAATACTTTGGGAATGTTTGTTTATTTCAGTGATTAAATTAAGTCCACTGCATTATATTAACAAAATAGGAAACAATAACTTCATGTTCAATTTCAGTTCTATTTTTTTCTGAACACTTATTCATTGTCAAAAGTGTTTAGTAGGTGAGGGAGTGTACCTTTTTTGAATTAAGTTACTTCAGTTTTTCATATCACACAAGCATTTTTTTTTCTCAAAATTTGGTGCTAGGGGCTGGAGATATGGCTTAGTGGTTAAGCACCTGCCTGTGAAACCTAAGGACCCCAGTTCAAGGCTTGATTCCCCAGGACTCACATAAGCCAGATGCACAAGGTGGCGCATACATCTGGAGTTCATTTGCAGTGGCTGGAGGTCCTAGCACGCCCATTCTCTCTCTCTCTCTCTCCCTCCCTCCCTCCCTCCCTCTTTCTGTCTCTGTCTGTCTGTTGCTCTCAAATTAATAAATAAAATAACCAACAAATATTTTTTTAATTTGGTGTAGAATTATAGCCAATTGTAGCCAACAACAAGAATTAATAATTTTACCTTAATTCACACATTTGAAAATCAAATACAATGCACTTACAATGTTATTACAAAATATAACACTCCATGGACAAACTACAAAATATATTTCATTTAAAATATTTTTGAGTCATTATTGTGATATAGTCCAAAATGAAGTTGAACATGTCATTCACCCTCAGCCTCTGACTACATGGATTACAGAAATGGTATCTGCCACACCTGGTCCAAACCATTACTTTTCTTCTGCCATTTTCCTTTCCCTGGAACTATAGTAAAAATGTCCCATGAAACGCTACACAATTGAACCTTCCACGAATATTTCCTATGCAATAAATATGACATATCACATGATATATTTAATTTTAACAGTTTAGAATTCTATTTAAATTAGGATCTACCTTCAAATAGAGTTTGTAACTCATAAGAAACCCACATACAGGCTGGAGTGATGGCTTAGCAGTTAAGGCACTTGTCTGTGCAGCCTCAGGACTCAGCTTCAATTTCCCAAAATTCATGTAAGCCAGATGCACTAGGGGGCACATGCATCTGGAGTTTGTTTGCAGTGAATAGAGTTCCTGGCCTGCCCAATCTCACTATCGCTCTCAAATAAATAAAATATTAAAATAAATAAATAAAACCACATATGTATAATGTCTATTAAAAATCTTTCTGAGCATCTCCTTTGCATTCAATTCTCTATTGTGTACACAGTTAACTAAATAATTGACCTCCATATAAACATAATAATGACACATGTTTGTTCTGAGATAGTGTTTAAATAATGAACTAAATGGTACCTGTGATCCAACCACACGTATAAAGTATGCTTTATCATCCTTATACAAATGCACCTAATTTGCCATGAACAATAAAATCAAGTCAATTTTAAAGCAAATTGTTCACTTTCCAGTAACAAAAATCCAGTCAAGAGAACATGATAGGATTGGGTTGAAGATGCTTAATATATTCAGGATGATCAATTTCTAAGTGTTCCTTATGGCCTTCACAGGCATTTGTACTTGGATGTTCTCATATGTTAATTAGTGTCATCTGCAGGAAATTTACACTGTGGAAAGCTGTGTAATAGCTAATACACCCATAAACTTCTAGAAGAGAGAGGTGTGCACGTGTTGACCATCACATGCTCACGTACATAAGGTCAGACACAGCTCTTGAGCCCACCATGCATTTCTGTTTGATTGGATGGTGTGAGTAGAGGTGTTATTTAGAAGAAGTAGCCATGTAAACAACTAGATGTGGAAAGAGTTGCTCCTGTCCCCACCAGAGCCTCCTATACATTTCCACTGGAAGAGTTCTTTTTGCACACTGAAACACACACACACACTCAAACACACACATGCACACACACACACACATACACACACATGAACTGTTATGCAGTCATTTTTTTACATTTTTTCATTAAACTACATTAAATCCAGTTTTTTATGCTAAATATAATGTCACTGGTATTTTTTTCTTTTTCAACGTCACTAATTTATTAATATGACTTCACTCCCACATAGAATGCATGCATGTACACACACACACACACATGAAAAGAAATGGCATATATGTGATTTGTGACTCTTTAAGTCTTAGTGACTTATTATTATGGAAAAATAAAGTCACCAGAAAGGAAGAAATTGGGCCTCCTTGGAAATCATCCACTAATTAGCTGTGTGCCTTCAGGAGCTTATCTTCCCTGTGGTACAGAATATATCATCCAACTGAGGTCCAAGTCTTGAATTTAAATTAAAATGTTGTTTTCCTTATCATTTTATATGGTAAAGAATACTGCACACAGACCAAATGGTTCTATATATCACTATGCATGTGTACATGTAAAAGTAGATGGAAGAGGATGCTCAGGCTCACAGTAGAGACTTTGTGGATGGGAACAAGAGCCATGTATGGATGTGAATATGGGCTTTGTGTTATACTCCTTTCCTTTGATTTTCTAATTCATATATGACAATATACATACATATATATATATATATATATATATATATATATTGTGTTATTTTTTTAAAAAAAGCACAAATATCAGAAAAGAAATGCTGAAACGGATATGTTAATTGAGCACCAGGAAAATCAGTGTTACACTTATGTATTTCCAGAAAAGAACACTGTTTTCCCTGTATCCATGTTGTCTCTTCAATTTATAGATCGTAATTTTAAAGAAAGATTTGGACATATACTAAAGGTAAAGTGGATATACATGCCTATGTTTTCATGTTATCTTCTGCAAGACTAACAGAGTTGGTCTCTGGGAAATAGGTAACATTTGCATGATCAAGAATCTATATGACATTCAAGACATAGATATTAGGACAATACAATTTGGAGATAATAAGTGTAATTAGAGCTTTTATGTTTTATGTATTTTCGAAATCATTTTACTCGAGTAATGTAAATGAACAAAGAAGGCCCTGTCATATTGTCACATCCTTTGTGGTAGTAGTTAAATCCCCAGCTAGTAACTGCTCTTCCAGTAGACTAAACCCTGCCCTCAGATACGCATGGGGAACTCCCACTGGGCCCAATTCTGCTGTCCTCCTTCAGGCAAAATCTCTCTTTGAATCTGAACAAGCTCACTCAGGTGCTGTACTAATAGGCACCGGAGATACACAAAGAGAAAGGTTTGCTGTGTAAGCATGACTGACTCAGGATCTTTAAGTATTGTCACACATAAACTACAAAGAGATTTAGGCAATTATAAAATCTGCATCAGATATAGACTAACCCAGGCAATTTATCAGGAACCTTCTGCTGAAGGTAGATTCTCTCAGGGAGGTTTACAACAAAGTATTCAAAGATCCTTATCAGGTTTTAAAAATACAAGAATTCTTCACTTTGAATGAATACACACATAGATTATCTATGACTGTTAGCTACACAATAGAATAAACAGCTGGAGAAAACTTCATACTCACCAAATCCATCCTTAACAGCAATATTTGAATCTTGCCCTTAGTTTATTCACAGTGTATGATGAAATACACCTGGGCAAGCACCAGACACATCTGAGAGAAGGTACATTCTGTTTTCTCTTTCTCTCATTCCTTGTTATTCAGCTCAGTAGCCAGGACTCTAGGAGGCTCCATTTTCCTATACTACTATTAGCTTACTCAAGTACCTCCACCTGATCTGTAAGACCTGTCTGTATCTTATACATATCAAAGCTTTTGTTTTTCTCAGCTTTCAATTTCACATCTGTATTTAGCATGGATTCCTTCCATATGGCAATGTAAGAAGAGTGAATGGGAAGCACGCTGTAGATGAAAAGTTGATCTTGTTCTGTGGGAACACCATTCCCAGAGCTGCATGACCAAGACGAAGCTGAGGAAGGGTTTTGATGGCTGTGAAAGTAGTCATGCTACTACATTCATAGTGCCTCAAGCACACTAGCATCTTTCTTTTCCCTTTTTTTGTTTGGTGGGGGGATGTAATGTCTCGCTCTAACCCAGGCTGACCTGGAATTCACTAGCTAGTCTTAGGGTAGCCTCAAATTCATGGTGATCCACCTTCCCAAGTGCTGAGACTAAAGGCATGTAGCAGACAGCTTCAGGTTCGCTGAGATGAACTTCCAGACCAGGCACAGTTATGGAGGAGGGGATTTATTGAAGCTTACAGATCCAGGGGAAGTTCTATAATGGCAGAAGAAGCTAGCCTGCCTTCACAGGCCCAAGCAGAGAGAGAGAGGCACCAGCCAAAAGGTCAAAAGCCACAGCACACTTCAGGAACTCCAGCTAGGCACACTTTGCGTATCTTTAGATTGAAATCTGAAACCTACCACCACACTTTAAGATCCACACAATGGCACTGACTCCAGCCAGGTGGCTGCAGATGCAAACTACAAACAAACTACTGAATATATTGCAGGCCATCTATTCAAACTACCACAAGGCATGTGCCACAATGTCTGGCTTATCTTTCTTATTTCACAGTGTCTATGTTTCCTCTCCACAAATCATCACCATATTCCCTTTTTCTGCCATGCCTTCAAGTGTATCCCATTTTCTTATGAATGATTAAAGCTATCATAAGCATAAGCTGTTGGCTCACAAAAATTCACTTTAAATATACATAGACAAGGGTAATAACCATAGGGGCAGGGCACCTACTGTCTTAAAATTAGAAATCCATTTTATCCCCCTTCAGCTACAATTTTCAGCAGAAATGTTTCCCAAAACTGTGACAAAGCAATTATTTGTTTACATTATCCTCACGGTTGTGTCTTTATTATAAATGGCATGCTCCTGATAGCTAGTTCCTGCCACTATGGATAGGGACGTATTAGCATCTCCTGACTAAGGATACAGCATGTGGTCATTGAGGCTACGGAGTGGCAGAGGGAACAGTTCATAAACATCTCTTGGAATACATGCATTTAAATAAATAAATTCTGTTAATAGAAAGGTAAAATACTGTAAAGAGTCAATTCTTCACACAGAGGTTACCAAAGTTGTTTTACTTGTGGATGGTATTTAAAGATTATATATGTGTGTGTGTATGTGTGTGTGTGTGTGTGTGTGTGTGTGTCCATGGTTACCACTATAGCTCTGTGAAAATAGGGATGATTTGCTACTGTACATAAACACTTTTATATATTAGGGACATGAGCACATACTTATTTATACAATCATCTTATGTAATTTTGACAACTCAATATTACTTTCTTGCTTGTTCAAGATAAAATTGAGTCTTTTGAGGTCATATAATAAATCCTTATGGTAGAGATGTTATCTTGTGACCTGGTATCACATAATACTTTTGAAAAGTTGCTAAACAAGTTTTATACATGCTATAACCAGTACAGAGATTTGGATGGATCTAGAAACTTTCATGTGTTTACTGACTTTCCATTTCTTCCAGTATGATTAGTACCAGTCATATAGGTCTCCTCAGGGAATTCAGTGCATTTTTAGAGCTTTAAAAATAATTTATTTCTGCAAGTGGTTTCTGTTTCAGAACAGCTTCAGGAAACCCAGAGAACCAGGGCCCAATGGTTAAGTCCAGCTCCTGCATAAGGCTAAATAGGGCAGGAGGGCCACCAGAGTTTGACTCTTCAGAGCCTACATAGATAGCTAGGTGTGTCCAAGCACATTTGTAACCCTGGGCATGGGCAGAACAGAGACCAGGGGACTAGGAGATCACTCTGGAATCAGTAGAGATCTGTTGTCTCAAAAAAATAAGGTAGTTTGAGGGATAGACAGGAACACCCAGTGTTCTCAGACTGGTACAGGCAAGCACATGGGGGTAGTGTATCAGTGCACATAGGTCCACATGTAACATGCACAATACACACACAACCACATACACCATGCCACACATATTGCGTATAATCAAAAAAGTAAAGAAAACACAAAGAACTGAGATTCTAGTTAACTTCTGGTTTTGCAAAATAGTAACCTTAAATTACCATATTCCTCACCTTTAAAAATCTTGGTCTCGGACTTCCGGCCAAGATGGCGACCGCCTAGCTGCGCTGCAAATCCCGGGGAAAGAAAGATAGATGTAAACCCTAAGGAGAGAGCCACCCCATCATACCTCAAAAGGGCCTCGGCTGAAACTAAGAAAAATTGGAGAAACAAGCAAGGGGGCTGTTTTCCTGATGAACCGGACACCAGCACAAGGGGGAAGGAGATCAGCACAGAGAAAAATCAACTCCTACCAAATCAGAGAGCCAGAGCCTCAGAGGCCCCCAACACCTCATCACTGAAGCAGACCAAAAATGAACCCAACATGGCTCAGGGAAATTTTGCGGAAGAGGGGGCGGAAAGAATGTCAGAGTCACATGTTGGGTCATGATATGCAGAGACATTTAGCTTAGCCATAACTGTGGGCTAACTCCACAATGCATGACCCGTATACCTCAACAAGGAGGGGCCAAGGGGAGGGGGTAGGTCACGGATGAGCCTAATAATGGTACCAAACTGACTGTATTTGCTGAATACAGAACTGACTAATAATAATAATAAAAAATCTTGGTCTCAATTAGGTTATAGTTAGGGAGCCACCAACCCATATTGGCTACTATGACCCATATAAATATATCAAAGCTGAAGAAAAAAGTATTCAACTTGTTGATATGACCAATCCATTAACTCAAATGGAAACAAACATTGAAAATCTATGATCCATAAGACCTGTTTGTTTGTATTCCTGGATAGAGTCTGAGTATTCAAGTATTTCAAATTTTATAATCTGTACATGAAAATCTAGACTGAGAGTGTATTGACACTTTATTTTATGAATAAATTTCTCATACTTATGAGTTTCTCAGTTTTTTTTTCTTTCTCTCAGATTGAAAGAATCTCTTTTGCTTAATTAATTGATTTTTTTTGCATTCATTATAACAAAATGTCTGGAATATCTTTACATTCTGTTGTGGTCATAATCATTCCCATGATTGTTTAGTTTCTTCAGCTGGATTGACTCCATAACTAGAATTAGGGATCATACCTATTTTTATCCTCTACAAATATCTCACATACAACTCCATTTATTTTCTCTTGGATTTTGTCATTATGGCAAAAGAGCTACATGCAGCTATTAACAGCTTTGGCTACAATCTCTTCTGGAATGTCTTCTGTCCTTAAGACTCACAGCAGGAAAGAATCAGGGACTCCTTCAGTAACCCGTACTTTCCTGAAATATTGGCTTTGACAAGCCTGCAGGGGTGAGAAATAATTTTGTTATGTGAGGGTTTTCACTTCATGGGTGTCTTTCTGAGTTTATTACCAGGAGGAAATGAAAAGAGAGCCATTCTCATCCTTATGGTCCATACTGCTGCATGATTCACTCAGCTTTGAGCACATCTACTCTGGGTTCTCATTCAGGAATTGTGTCTGGCCCCGACCTTATTGAGTGTACTAATGTAGACATCAGAAGCCCCAATTTTTGGTCACCTTATCTTCTTAGAATGTTTAGAGATCTGTCACATCTTGTTTCTCTCCTGTTTTGGCCTATCAAATAACATGGAAGGAATGAGAGAAACCTACTTGTATTTGATACAATTTTCTACTTGCAATCTGATGGGCTGTATGTCAGGATAAGATGTCTTTCTCTCTTCAAAAAAAAAATGCATCATGGTATACTCACTTGTTGTAATTCTGCACAAATTATTTAGTATTCATGAAGAGTTCTTTCCAGACAGTTCTGCCAGCTATCCTATTTGTAAACACCTTCATGCAACCTTTCAAAACTAATATGCACAGGTTACCAAGGAGAAAATAAAATAAAGGGAAAACATTTAATATATGTTTAGGTATAAGTAAATATTTTCCTTTCAAATAGCAGCCAACATGATACTTATGTCCTGCTACAGAATGCACAAGCTGGAAGATATTCAAATACTCTGGAACATGCTTTGAACCAGTGGGTTAATCTTAAACAGACAGAATATTTGAAGTAGACCACAAATTGAAATGCCCCAGAAATCTTCCATGAATTGGGCCTATGTTCATTCTTATAATAAAGAGGCTTTTGGAGTTTATATGCCACAGTCTAATAGGTGACTGTTTAATGGGATTTGCATTCACTCAAACAAAATTAGGTTGGTAAAAGACAATACAACATGCTGTAATGTAAATGGGACTGACGGCAGAATTAAATGTTTGTGGAAACAGGGCAGCAGATCTATCAAGAGCTAATTAGACAGAGAGTTCAGATGCAGGCTGGGGAGTAAATAGTATCAACACAGAAAGAAGGAGGACAAGAATGGAAGGAAAAAAAGACCTTTTGTGTAGAGAAGAAAAGGAACTACACAAAAGTTATTTAATTAGAATCTCAGATGGAGTCTCTCCCATGAGAAAAACATATTCTACTTTGAACCTGCACATAATATTACATTGAATAAAAGCTTTGATAAATTATGTGTATCTAAGTGATTCTTTGTTTTAATTGGTTTAATGTTCTATGTGCATGGTTACATTCTTAAGTATGTTCACTGTTTCCAGAAAAAAAGAAAGTTCTTAGAAGTTTATCTTTGAAATCTTTCTAACAGAAAGAATAACACAGCAGTTTTGCCAAAATATAAGGTTTGAATATTTAAGAAAGATAAGGGTTAGAAGCACCAGAAAGCAATCACAAAAAATAAGACATGTGACTCTAAGCTTCTTTAGCCTGTGAGCAAATGTAATCACTTTATTTTAATTTAGATTTGGACTGTTCACTATAGTGTTAACCGCTGGTCAGTATGTTTACAGCTGGGCCATTGTACAGGGGAAATGATTCAGCCTTTAGAATAGTTCAAAAAATCATCTTAATGCACTCAATAAAACCCAAAGTTGCTACTTTCCTTTCATTTATTTATTATTTATTTATTTGCTACTTTTACCCTTTATCTTTATAAGAACCTCCTTCTCTACATTCTGGCAAAACTTCAGTTTTCTTCTTTCTGTCAGACGTTCTTCAATTCATTGAGAACTCTTGTCCCTTCATTAGGAAACTTGTAAGGATAAAATATGCTAATATATGTGACAGTGCTTTGATAAGAGTGAGAACTGGATATACTGTGTGACACCATAACATAATCTTTATATGTGGCTATTGCTGTGCTGATAGGCATAAGGATTTTTAAATGGTAAGCAATTAAAGCCTAGGGTTCAAGTAACTATGATTGCTTTTCTGCATATTGTATCACACAAACAAGGAATTGTGCGGTGGGCATATTCTAGATTGTTTATGGTATAGCTAATCTGTGAAATCCATGGTCTGCATTACTGTCAACATTTAATACCTTGAGATTGCTTTATTCTTTAATGAAAAGATTAGTAAGATTAGAATTGTTTTGCCCCTGCCATGGAAATAGACTGAGGACGAATGCCCAGTTTCTCATGGTAGTATTCCAATCTGTCCTTGACCCAAAAATATAGGTGGTATTTGGCAGTTTGTCTCCTCACTTGTGACAAAGACATCTATCTTTTCTGTTTGTAAAAGAAGAAAACTTGATTGAATCATTTCTACAATACATGTATTTTGCTTATCATCACACTAAACTTATAAGACAGCTTTCCTCCCTTCCAGTGGTATTGTCAGGGTTTTAAAAAGTTGGCTAATTACCAGAGTCACCTGGGGGAGCCACTTGAAAACACAAATTCCCAGGCACTTGCCCTGGAGATTAGAATTCAGTGGGTCTGGGACAAAGCCAGAAAAATCTCAAGTTACTCTAATGATCAGAGAATTTAGGCAAGTTGAGAAAACCCCAGTGGAGTAGCATAAAATAGATCCTTTTTACTTTTGTCCACAAGAGGTAGAAAGTATACTATTTACTGTTACTTACTATGAAATGCTTTTGAAATAAACATGATGGACAAAGTCAAGGTCACTATGCAATTTCATACCACGTCTATAGTCTAGAACAGTTGTGTCTTTGGGTGGTGAATTAGAGCTCACTATATATTGTGATGGTCAAGAGAAATATTGGAGGGAACGTTTTTTCAAATGTCCATAGGCTAAAGTAACCTGATCCTTTCTAACAACTGTGAGAACTACCTTTGGTTCCTATATTTGTTGCTGAGTCACTTTGTAACCAAATTTATAATTTATACTGACTTTACTTTGATGGATTTTATTTCCTTTACCCATAAAATGAGGGTATCAAAAAATTTTTTCCTGGTGGTGCTCCCAGGTTAGTTTTTCCTATGTAGAGCATCAGGCTGTGTGACAAAGTCCAGATGGTAGAATAGCCCACTTCATGGCTATTTAGTGTTCATCAGCAAACATTGTGATAACCTGAGAGTCTTGGCGCTCTTTCAAATGTATCTTCTAGATGATCAAGCTGTTCATTAGGATGGATGGAAAACACGAAGTACACAAAGTATATTTATTTTATTTTATATTTCATTAGTTATTTTTTTATTTTTAATTTTATAAATCTATCATTTATAAGATCCATGGCTTAGATTTTGGGGCAATCTTAGGCTATACAATTGATTTCTGATGTAGTCTTTTGGGACATGTTGAAGCAGAAACGTTAATGATGATCCTTGCTAATTTTGAAGGGTTAATAGACCTAAAATTTGCATATGTCATACCTATAGGCACATGACTTAAATGAATAGTAAGAAGCGATTTGGTAAATTATGGAAAAATAATATGTTAATTTAAGCTCCAGTGTATTTCATGTGCCATGGAAAACTCAGAGCTGTATATGCAAGACGTGTAAAAACAGTACAATTCAGCCCTTCCTTGGGGAGGAGAGAACAAAAGGCAAAGAAGAAAGAGAAAATTAAAAAAAAAAAACTATATTGACAGAGGATTGGCATATAGAGGACTAGAAGACAGAAGCTAAAATTTTAAACAGGACTATGACAATAAAAAAGATTAAGTAAGTTGTAGTCACATAGGAATCATCAGATATATCCATGATTCCCATATCTCAAATAGTGATATATTTTTTCTGGTGTGGCACTTTAGAAAGAATTATTATTTTTTTAATCTAAGTTATTACAACCTTCAGAGAAAACTTTATTTTTTTTCTTATTTCTTTTTGCTAGCAGAGAGAGATAGTCAGAATAAAGAGAGAAAGAATGGGCCCACCGGGACCTCTAAGCCACTGCAAACCAATTCCAGATGCATGTGCCACTTTGTGCATCAGGCTCTATGTGGGAACTGGGGAATCAAACTTGAGTCATCGGGCCTTTCAGGCAAGTGTCTTAATGGCTAAGCTGTCTCTCCAGCCCAGAGAAAACTGTTTTATTCATTACTTATCCTTTAATTATATGTTAATTCCTGAAGTATCTCAATTTTGCAGAACAAGTCATTCATACAATGCTTTTAGAGTTTGTAAAGAAGGATGGAAACCCATGAATATTTTATAAAGAAAATCATTTAGGTGGAAATGGTAGCATATGTCTCTAATCCTTGAAGAAAATCATTTAGGTGGAAATGGTAGCATATGTCTCTAATCCTTCATCATTGAAGGCTGAGGCCACTGTGGACTACACAAAATCACATCTCAAAATATAAAGAAGCAAAAGGAATGGTCTCACTAAAGAAAAAAAAATTAAATTATATTAATTAAACTAATGAATTAATTTTAGTAAGTAGAAGAGCTATTCGAGATCTAAGAATTTCAGATGACTATAATTATGGACACACTTTACATATAAAACAAAAGGACTGCGATTACATTAATACTTGGGAAGACCGGAAAACCTGTTGTAGTAAATAGGAGGAATGTAATGTTTTTTTTTTTTTTTTCATTTTTCCTTACCATTTTCCTGCTCAATTCCACTGGTTCTGTCAAAAGATCAAAAGTATCTAGTATATAAGGCACAAAGCTAAGGGTGCTACGTGCACTGATGAAGTTAAGATTCTTTATAACACAGATGCCACGCACTTTATCTGGTCCAGTGTCTGACATGCAGCATGAATGCTTCAAGTCAGGACATTTCCAGAGCCCCTCCTGGCTTTGAGAAAGCATCTTTCAGTCTTCTGTCTAGTTCAGTTTAATCCCTTTCCTAATGCATTCATTCCATATTCCTCATATTTTACCACTACAGTTTTTTTTTCCCTACCAAAAGATTCCACTTTTATGGGATTTTCTTCAGTGTGGTGGTTTGATTCAGGTGTCCCCCATAAACTTAAGTGTTCTGAATGCTAGATTCCCAGCTGATGGAGATTTGGGAATTAACATGTCCTGGAGGGAGTGCATTTTTAGGGATGGACTTATAGGTGTTGTAGCCAGCGTCCCCTTGCCAGTGTTTGGCACACTCTCCTGTTGCTATTGTTTACCTTTTGTTGGCCAGGGGATGATGTCCACCCTCTGCTCATGCCGTCATCTTCCCCTGCCATCATGGAGCTTCCCCTCTAGCCCATAAGCCAAAATAAACCTCTTTTTCCCTACAAGTTGCTCTTGGTTGGATGATTTCTACCAGCAATGCAAATATGACTGCAACAGCAAAGTGGTACCCAGGAGTGGGATTGCTGCTAGACACCTGACTGTGGCTTTGGCCTTTTGGAGCTGATTTTCAAGAGGAATGTGGAAGGATTTGAAATGTTGGCCTAAGGAGACGCCTTGCAATGTTGTAAGTATAGCTTGATGGACTATTCTGGTCAGAGTTGAAAGACCTGAATGCAGTAAGAACTATGGACTATGAGGTTTGGCTTATGAGGGTGAGAAATAGCTATGCCTGGACTGGGCTAGCAGTTTGTGTCGAAGCTTGCTGTTATGCCTGGGTCCTGAGAAGTTGTGCATGGTTGCTTTGCATAGAAATGAGCTGGTGTGAGCAGAGGGATATGGCACAGAAAAAAATGAAATCTTTGGGCCTAAATTGCTGTCCATTCACCTGAAAATTGTTTGAGATATTACAACCTTTCAGATTGGGCTAGCTGACCAGCACTGGGGCAACATGAGGAATGTAGACACTTTTGGAGGGGCCTGAGTGCTCAAGAAGGTCCTGTTCTTCAAAGTCTGCCTTATTTCCCCCTGGATTAACAAATTGGCACCCTATCTGGTATTGTGGAGTATAAGAAATGCAGGAAAGAGAGGATCATTGAGTTTGCAACATGGACTTGTGTTTTGGAAATGACCATGGACAGTGTGAGCAGGATTGCCTGCATGGAGACCCAGTGGAGCCATGAGGATGAACCGTGGATTGCAGTGGAGACCCAGTGGAGATGCCCAGAACACGAGTTGGCTGCTAAGGAAAGCTGCCCACCCTGACGAAGTTTTCCAGGACTGTGAGGAGCCTGGCAGGAGGGGCGGAATTGTAATGCCAGAGACTTGCTGGTTAGAATAGAAGAACTGGCTAGAGTTGTTGGATTTGGAGCTACAGAGTTTCATGTTTTCCCTAGTTGTTTTAAATCTTATATTGGCTAAATGTTTCTTTGCTATTCCCAATGCCATCTTTTGCAGTGTGAATGTTTATTCTGTGCCATTATGTTTTTTTTTTTTCTTAAGTATTATGGCTCAGTTAAAAGATCTTGGACTATGGGGATCTTTGAACATCATTAGGATTGATTAAAAACTATGGGGACTTTTAAAGTTGAATGAATGCATTGCATTTTACATCATGTGTAGTAATCAGTTTATGGGGGCCAGGGACAGAATGTGGTGGTTTGATTCAGGTGTGCCCCATAAACTTAGGTGTTCTGAATGCTAGGTTCCCAGCTGATGGAGATTCGGGAATTAACATCTCCCAGAATGAGTGTATTGTTGGGGGTGGGATAATAGTTGTTATAGCCAGTGTCCTCTTGCCAGTGTTTGGCACGCCCTCCTGTTGCTATTGTCCATCTTATGTTGGCCAGGGGGTGATGTCCACCCTCTGTTCATGCCATTGTTTTCCCCTGCCATCATGGAGCTTCCCCTCGAGCCTGTAAGCCAAAATAAACCTGTTTTTCCCACAAGCTGCTCTTGGTTGGGTGATTTCTACCAGCCATGTGAACCTGACTGCAACATTCATGGGGCATAAAATTATCTCACCGTAAACTTTTAGATGAAAATATTACAATAAGGAACAGAAAACACACATACACACACACATACGTATCAGGCATGATATATGGAAACAAATTATCTTTGTCTAAAAATTTGTCCTAATATATATATGCGAAAATTAAGATGTAAGATACTGATTTTTACATACATGACTTGTGTAAAATTACTTATGAATCATGCAAATTTTATTAACCTTCTATCACGTATTAACGATTTTAATTTCTTTCCCTCAGGCATTCATAGTGAATTAATCATTCCAGGGTGAGTCTAGGTGCCCTGACCCAAGGCATTGACAAGTAAATGAAAGAATTGATTTTCATGTCTTGACTTAAAAATTGTTAATTCCTATAGGGACAAATGAATGAAGATTTTTTCCCCCTAGAAAACATGCGTACAAGCCGGGCATGGTGGCGCACACCTTTAATCCCAGCACTCGGGAGGCAGAGGTAGGAGGATCACTGTGAGTTTGAGGCCACCCTGAGACTACATAGTGAATTCCAGGTCAGCCTGAGCTAGAGTGAAACCCTACCTTGAAAAAAACAAAAGCTAAAACAAAAACAAACAAACAACAACAACAATAACACACACAAAAAAACCCTGCCTACATACCCAACAACTACTACATTTGAGAGAGAGAACAGGCATTGGCTAGTTTCTCAAATGAGATATGTCTTGTCATCATTTACTCAGTCTGAGTTGGGATTACTTTGTGGTTTAGTGGTTTATGATCTCATTTCTTGTTTGGAACAATTTTTTATTACATATTACGAGTTATACTTTCAAGTTCCTTTTGCAGTGAAATTTTTCACATTGTAATTCAGTTGCACAGATAACATTATTCTATGTGTTGTTTGATCTTTGTTTGAACAGAATGAGTTCTGTGAAGAGAAAAAAATCTTTTCTAAGACTTTAGAATATAATAATATTCTACTTTGACAATTAAGCATTTTCAGATGATTTATGCAGAAGTTTTTGTACCTTTTCCTGGAATAAAATATTGTTTTTAATTTAAGCACTTGTTCTAGAAACTAATGATCTGTACACTCATTCCAATTAAATTTTAAAAGAAAAGTCTGCATTTCAATACAAGCTATAAAATGATCAAGTTAGACTAACATTTTTGGTTTTTGAGGCAAGGTCTCACTCTAGGCAAGGCTAACCTAGTATTCATTTTTATAGCCCATGTTGGTATTGAACCCATGGCCATATTCCTATTTCAGCCTTCCAGTCTCCTGAATACTGGCATTAAATGTGTGAATCACTCTTCCTGGCTAATTTTACCAACTTTTAGGAAAAGTAAACCTCTTTCATTGACATTGTTTTTTAGAAAGGGAATGATCCCAAAGGTTCTTTGAAAAAAGCAAAAGCTATGCGGTATTAATATTAGAAAAAGCTATTAAAAAATAAACAAGGGCTGGAGAGCTTGCTTAGTGGTTAAGGAACCTGCCTGCAAAGACCAAAGACCCAGGTTTGACTCCCCAGAACCCATGTCAGACAGATGTACAAGGAATTCATTTGCAGTGGCTAGAGGCCCTGGTGTGCCCATTCTCTCCCTCTCTCTCTCTCTCTCTCTCTCTTTCTCTGTCTCTTTCTCTCAAATAGATAAATCAAATACTTTTTAAATAAAATAAATGGATAAAGTGGAATCAAGATTAGATGTAATTGTCATAGCACTTGCCTTTGAATCACAATTAAATTAAAACATTATTTTGATGATGATAACTATAAAAATAGTCTATGGCAATAAGTAACTAATTTGAAATTTTATGAACTTTTAACTATAATCTGCAAATATAGTATGAAATAAAAGAAATTCAGTTCAAATAAAAATATTCACTCTCTTTTTTTACCATTATAACATATTTTAAATTAATTAAAGCTGTATTTTACTGCATGAAGATAAATAAAAATTAACATTAAATGAGTATCATGCTGGGCGTGGTGGTACACACTTTTAATCCCAGCACTTTGGAGGCACAGGTAGGAAGATTGCTATGTCAAGACCACCCTCAGACTACATACTGAATTCCAGGTCAGCCTGGGCTAGAGTAAAACCCTACCTCAAAAAAACAAACAAACAAAATTATCATAATTATTCAGATACATTTTATTTTTCAAAAACTATTTTTTTCCTTGGGTAATACCAGCAACCCCACTGAGGAGAGCCCCTATGGAATGTGGGCAGGGAGGAGGAAAAGATGGTACCCACACATAATTTACCCATACAAAGTATATTCGTAATAAAAAAGAAAATATAATAAAGGGAAGAAGAAGAAGTACAAATGACTAATAAATATATGAAATAGTGTTCAAAATATTTAGCCATGTGACAAATGCAAGTGATTTTCTTTGTGGACATTAATATTAATAATCATACTAAGTGACCAATTTTGCTTAGGATGGAATAAGTCAACATTTTCTTTAAAATATTCACTTTCTTAATTTGGAATTTTTTGCTTGTATATTTATGTGATATGTCATGTGTGTTCATCTGTGTGTGGATTTATGTGTTTATGCATGTGAAGGCCAGATCACAACCTCATGTGTATTTCCTCAGGCACACTGCCCAACTTTGTTTTTTTTTTTTTCAGATAGGATCTTTCACTGGCTAGAACTCACCAATTAGGGTCCATCAGCTTACTGGGAAGTTCCAGGATTCTATTTTTTTTCCCCCATCTTCCCAGCTCTTTGATTACAAGGACGTACCACAATGCCGAATTTCTTATGTGAATTCTAAGGACATAACTCACATCCTCAGGCTGATAGGCACTTTATTGACTAACTTTTCACTTTTTTCATTAATTTGGATCTCTTAAAAGAAATTGAACTTTATGTACCAATTTTTATTCCTAAATTATATCTCCAAAAAAACAATGAATGAGAAATACTGTTTTTTATAGACTTGCTGGTTTCATCTCATTGTGTGTTTACATGAAAGGCTAATCAAATATGCAACAATAACAAAGTATAATTTAAATGAGCAAAGTGTTTTCAAGCTTAGTGTGGCCTAAAATCACCCAGATCCATTTCACTAGATGTGGTTTTTCTATGAAATTCTGGAGTGTGCCACTGTTCTTCTCATTCAAAAGACCATAATGCTTACATCATGTAAAGATAGAGATTTACCCAACTACGTCCAGTTTGTAGAAGTATAAATTCAATTTAGCTTCATAAAATTAAAAGGAAGTCTTCAAGTTGTCCATTATGCAGAAGAAAAGTAACAGATCCTGTGCTGACTACTAAGACTATGAACAAGAACTAAAATGTCACAAGAATTTCTGCAGATTATAGCTACCAATGTGTTATATTCTACATTTTTTTTTTTTGTTTTTTTTGTTTTTTTTTTGGTTTTTTGAGGTAGGGTCTCACCCTAGCTCAGGCTGACCTGGAATTCACTCTGTAGTCTCAGGGTGGCCTCGAACTCTCAGCGATCCTCCTACCTCTGCCTCCCGAGTGCTGGGATTAAAGGCGTGCGCCACCACGCCCGGCTCATATTCTACATTTTATATGGAAATAGAGCAAACAAAACTGCTACAACAAATGCACCATTTTTTTTTCCCTCTTCTTGTTGACAATTTTCTAATAGAAAACTGTTTTTGCCTCTGAAATGCTAGCCATGTTCAATAGCATGAGGGGCCATTATGGAAAAGGACTAAGATGTTTTTCAGTAAATAGTTAGGAAAGATCATTGCGTTTCTCATTTTAATACAATGTTTTAATTCCATTGAGAAGAAGCAACAGTGTAAGATGTTTTAAAGTACTGGTAATGCAATGTTTAAAATCACTCAGTATGCAAGGGGCTAAGGGTACAGCTCAGACATAGAGCCCTTGCTTCCCGTGATGGACAGTTAACTCTATGTTGGGCTGTGGCAAGGAGGCTCTCAGTTATCCGAGCTCAGACACAAAGAACACGTGGCATACAGCAGTAAGAAACATGAGGTTAAGTGGTACCAGTGTAGCCCTGGCACTACACTAGGCCCTGGAAATATAATGATGATTACATCTGGAACTCACTGTGATATATTTAGTTTACTTCTTTGGGTGAAATAATTGGGTATCTATGACAATATAATCAAGACACCACAGAGTCTCATTACAATAGCTCAATTAGCACACATTAAAATATTATATGAATGACCTGATATCTGTTTAAAACTTGACATTTACTATTTACCCCTTCTCATTTATATTGCTTACTAACATGATGTATGATTTTACGTTTTACTTATCAAAGATGTTTAAGGATCATAGTACTAGAAATTCTTCTCTTGATCTTTCAAAGTATATTAGAGCCCACTGTCCTTAAATCTCCCTGCCAAGTTATTTCTAATCTACCTCATTCCCCCTGGCCCTGCTGACTATTCTCTCACGTGATAAATAACTCTGCCTTATCAAGGTCAGTTGGAAAGGCCCCTTTTACATATCTCATAAATTTTAGCCAGGTGCCACTGATGTGAGATTAATGTGATGGCGCCATGGCAAGCACTCAGGCTTGTCTTCATTATGCTGAGGTTGCCGGTTCACCGTTTCTCCTCATCTGTCTCGTGCTGTAGGGACCACTAAACACTATGTCATTAGAATGTCTGTTCCACAACATTGGCCCTTTGCATTTACAAAGTCATCAGATGGCTTATGACATAGCTTTGCTAACAAATTAAATTAAATAAATAGTGAAAATAAAAATGAAGGCTAAAGTGGGCAACAAAAAGTATCAAACTATAATCAAAGAAGAAGAAAAAAAAAAAAAAAACCCACGAACCTGTGCGGCACTGTGACTTTCCTTCCGAACAATGAGTTGCTTACCCAGTAACTGGCCAATTTGGGGGTCGAGTATGAATATGAGTGCGAGTATGAATTATATAGGGTTTCTTTACTTTTGGAAATGAAGTCTGCTAACACAAGCTATTTATTGGTCATGATACATGCGCACGTTCTATCTTCCCATTGTCTCTTTCCCTTGGTTGGTGTCCACAGGGAAGCTATCACCAAGCCATATGTCCTACACGGGCATTTAATTACCTCATCTATTTTCCCATAAGGTCCCCACCTCCTTTAAAAACCTTTGCCAGGTTAGTCTCTTGAATTGGGAATGTGAACTGTTCACAGCCCAGGGATTTCAATTTTGTGATTATTTGTTTTGATTCTGCTCTATAGATGTTGATATGCTTTTAATGAAGAGATAGATATCTAAAGGAGCACCTTCCCATAATTTTTAATTTATTTTATTATTTTTAAGTTTCTTGTTTCTTTTCTTCTTCTTCTTCTTCTTTTTTTTTTTTTTTTTTTTTTTTGGCAGTGTCTTTCTTTGTTGCGCATGCTAAACTCTTGAGTTAAAGCAGGGCTTCTGTTTCACCTTCCTAAGTAGCTGGACTACCGACAGGAGCTCTCAACTTAAAACCTTGAATGACTGTTATATCGTAGAAACTCTGGTCAGCCATGGGGAGACAGATGGAAAAAAAGAAATTAGTCAAATTTAAGGTACTTGGCTAAAGACAGTTTAAAATGCCATTTGTTTTTTTTTTATTCATTAATGAAACGACTTAGAGAATAATGACTTAACTATGGAGACACCAGAGCGACATGACTGATACTTAAGCTGTCTATATCATGCACTAGCTCTGTGGCCTCTTATAAGTTAGTTCCCTTTTTTATGCTAATTTCCTCATCTGAAAAGGTGAGTAATAATATTACTGACCTGTTAAAGTGACTGTAAATATACTTGAACGCAGACACACAGGTCAGTGCCAAGCCCGTGGCGAGCGCTCTGACAGGATTTATTATTTCTGACTGGATGTTTCTACATCATGAGTTTACAATGCACCACTCGGGGCTTTTGCAAGCATTTTGAACCTTGTCAATCAGAATTGAGAAAAAAATAAACTGTATTTATTTTAAATGTAGTATTTCAGACTTCCTATTTAATCAAAGAATGAGAGCTGTCTAAGAAATCATACATAATTATAAGAAGACACAACAGAATGAGAACAAAGTTCATATGCTTCATATTATAGTCATGTACGCAGGGGAAATCTTAGTAACAAGCTACTCTTTTCTGGTTTCTGTAATATCAAATACTCAGTAACATATCTGGAATGGCAAATGGTGTTCCTTTTGTTCCCTTCTCTTTCCAGATATGGTGAAAGGAGGAATAAATACTAAATAGGTCATTAAGTCAATAATTAGAGTAGTAGGAACTGTCCTTAGGATTTAGTAAACATATGTAAATATTACTATCAAAACTGTATCCATTTATATAAATATGGTGGTACTCTATGCCTGCCAAGTAAATCAAATGTGGCAGCTATTATAACAGGGGTCTTTCTTTCATAATAGTAAAAATCATATTTGACAAATGAGTTAAAATAACATTTTATCAAGCATTCTCATTTAATCTCTTTTGAAAAATATCATTAATTGTAATTTTTATACATCTTAATAACTTAATGGGCAGAAGTAGAAAATATTAATATTTAGTTGTATATTATTAGAACCATTCTATATAACCAAGATGTTTTGATTTCATAATTTGATAGATTATCGAATTAAATCAGTATGACTGTTGGTATTACTGTAAGCTGATGTTTCAGTCAAATTATGAATTCTAGTGGCTTAAACAAATACAATTTTTCTCTTAAAGTCATCATGGTCAGACATTAGTCAGGTGAATGTACTCCCACCTGTGGCTATGCCATATGAAATAGATGACACTACAATCAGTAGCAGAGAGAATGGAGGAGGTTGAAGGGGCCAAGCTCTCTGAAAGCGTCATGTCTGTCCTGCTCACAATTCATCTAGTAACACATGGGCATATGGGACAGTGACATATGAATTCTTATGGGTCCAAGGAAAGAAAAACTAAATGACATTTGCTTAGCAAACACTCGTATCTTTTAAGGACCCTTTAGCTTTTATGACTACTATCAAAAGTTAAAACATATAAGTCAGGAGTGGTGGCACTCACCTTTATCTCAGCACTGAGGAGACAGAGGTAGGAGGATCACTATGAGCTCGAGGCCAGCAAAGGTCTACATAGTGAATTCCAGGCCAGCTGGAGCTAGAGTGAGACCTTACCTCAAAAAACAACAACAAAAAAATATTAAACAATATAGATATATATTGTATATATATATATATGTATATATATACACACACACATATATATATATGTATATATATATATATAAGAATTAAATTCAATACAGTTTGCTGACATGTTTGTTTACATGTTTACATACACCTTTATATCCACATATGTATGTGGTTATAAACAAATATTGCAAAAAAGTTAATGCAATTTTATCCTTAGTTACTAATTCATATCTTGCTGCCGTTCAATTTGATCATAAACTTAGAGATTTAAATAGATATTTAAAAAGAAATTTAATATAATAGAGATTTAAAAGAGCTAGAGAGATGTCTTAGCAGTTTAAAGGTGCTTGCTTGTAAAGTCTGCCAGCCTGGATTCAATTCCATAGCAGCCATGTTAAACCAGATATGAAAGTGGCACATGTATTAGAAGTTTGTAGTGGCAAGAGGCCCTGGTATACCCATACACATACACAATCTTTCTCTTTCTCGCTCCCTCAATTAAATGCATAAAACATATACTTAAAAATATATTTAAAATATATTTAAAAATATATATTTAAAAAATATAACCTTAGATAACAAGCATGTACACAGTCAGGCTGCTACACCCATATGAACATGCACATATACACACTAGATCACAAATAGAAATACACATCCATGTACACTCACACCTACACACAAATATAGCTGCATATGTTCAACGTTTGGGAAATTGGGATCAAGATAAACAGGTTGTCTTAGTTCTAAAATCTTAGCATTTTTGAAGCTAAGGCCAAAGTAGAGTGAATCTGAATCCATCCTGGGCTACTTGATGAAAACTTTAGACTCAGAATCCCAGGAAAGAAAGAAAGATATGAAATATAGGACATAGGATTCATAGTGATGAAAGATAGGAGTTTTATATGTGTTTCAAATACTGAACACATTTCTTAATGTCAAACCAATTTTTATAAAAACTGTTTAGGTACTAGGTCAGTTGTGAGTTTTTGCTTGAGTGTTTTGGTGTCATTTCATGATCGTTTAAATTAATTGTCAAGTTGACAGCACTGTGAGGGATTCTCTTGCTTAACTTAATGAAGGTGGGAAGAGCCACCTAAACTGAGCAGCATCATTTCAGGGGCCTGCACCCTGAACTGTGTCAAGAGGAGAGAGCTGATGGTAAGTCTTTATCACCCTCAGCTTCTTCACTGTGGAATGAGTGAGACCAGTACCTCGGGCTCCAACTCCTATGCTTCCCTGCCGTGATCGTATTCTGGATCTGTAAACTGAAATAGACTCTTCATCTGCTAATTTATTTTTGTGAGGTATTTTGTTCCACAAATAACAAGGTAACTAATACACATCAATAGGTATAACCTTAGATTTTCCTATAAACATGTAGTATTATATCAAGATTATTGGTTGATACTAATTGTGCATCTTGGCTTCTAAAGAGCTAAGATTTTTTACATTATAAAATTTCTTTCAGCCGGGCGTGGTGGCGCATGCCTTTAATCCCAGCACTTGGGAGGCAGAGATAGGAGGATCGCCTTGAGTTCGAGGCCACCCTGAGACTCCATAGTGAATTCCAGGTCAGCCTGAGCTAGAGTGAGACCCTACCTCGAAAAACCAAAAAAAAAAAAAAAAAAAAAAAAAAAAAAATTTCTTTCTAAGTTTTAATTGTAATAAGAAAGAGAAGTGCTAACCAAGCTAATCCCCAAACTAGCCTTTGTGTTTCATGACTTGGCATCTGCTTCTTCCCAAAGAGAACATAGGCAGGACATACCATCCAGACCATTATTTCATTTAGCTTTATGAGGTATTATTAGTAGATCTACTGGAAGGAACTCCAGTTTTAAATGTGGAATTCATATTGTGAGATAGAGGATTTTATCAGAAGAAGTTTATTGGGAAATGACTCATGCCCCATGTGCTTATTGGAGCACTTTTAAAATTTAGAACCATAAAATTTACCTTTCTTATAATTTAAAAATTATTTAAGTATATACATCCTTATAAGTGAATGTCCTAACATATACAATCTACGAAATGGAGGAAAAAGTGCTTTCCAATGAGTATCACCCATGTGAAGTCTGGCAGACATTAATGAAAAGAAACTGGTAAAATGCATTATCAGTTTCTCGCTTCTTGTTCTATTAGGCCTTGAAATTGTGCTGCTATTCTAAGCTAGACACTACCTTAGACATTATAGATTTTCCATTATATAAACAAACAAACATTACCCAAATAAATGACCAAATTATAAATTGTTAATTACATTTATGATATATTCACAAGGAATAAATAGGCTATTGGAACATAGAGAGAATTATGATTATCAATTACTGCAAAGCAAGCCACTAAAAAAACTTATTGGTCTAAAACAATTTACAGTCATAGATTTTTGTCTTATTTTCCAAGACAACATACTGGGCAGGACATGGTAGGGATTGCTTTTCTCTGCCTCACAAAGTCTAGGGCCTCGGCTGGAAGGAATGAGTGTTCAGAAGCCAGCACTTTCCTGTTTTTGTGTCTGCCTCCCAGTCAGCCTGTCTGTCTGTCTGCCATCTGTCTGTTTGTATGTCTGTTGTATTTCTTCATGCATTAACCTTTCTAAGTGGCTAGTATGAGCTTTCTTACATGAGAAAATAACACTTTTTTAGTGAGGGTTCAGGTCCTTCCCCTGACCATCCAGATTCAAATCTGATCTCTATCCTTATTCGTTGGTGGAAGAATTGTCGAGTCTGTGTTTCTCTACCTTGTATCTGCCTTACAGAGTAGATACAATGAAGGAAGTTGATGTGGCAAAATGAAGTAAAGGAGCCTGGGTGAAGGTTGCTCAGAGCAATGGTCTTCTGATGAGATAAAGGTCACATCAGTATTGTCCTGATTTCAACAGCTCATCCATTTCAGGCTTCTTAGTGTATCCTCTTAGATCATAATCCTTTGTTTTCTAAGACTTGACTGTTATAAGTAAATCTACTGTTTGGGGGAAAAAGTGATAACAGAGGCTAGAAGATGCTTCGGCAGATCAGAATGCTGGCTGCTGAAGCATGAGGGCCCGATTCACCCAGAGTTCAAGTCCCTGATACCCAAGGAACTTGCTTGATGGGTCAACCCTAGCGTTGTGGGGAATGGCGAGTGGAGAATCTCTAGGTTTCTCTGTCTGAAAAATAGCCGTTCTGCTTTCACTGAGAGAATGTCTCTCAAGGAAACATGATGGATAGAGAAAACCACCCAAGATTCTCCTCTGTCCACATGTGCTCATGGGCTGCACTTGCATATAACACTGACACACACAAAGTAGCAACAGCATTATTTTTTAAGTGTATGACATATTACTCGACAATACCTCAGTGCTATTTTACTCATAATCATAGGTAAAATCTAGAACTGATGCTTTATGAGAGGAAATGAAACAATTCCTCTGTGAACTTGGGGACATTCTGAAATAGAATATTTGTGTCTTAATATCTTTCTAGTGATTAAACACAGAGAGATCTTATAGAGGAAGCAGGAAAAGTTCATTTTAATGTGATATTACTACATAGTGTTATGATGCCCAGTTATGGGCAAGATCAGTGGTCATGGTACAAAGAAGAAAATGAAACAATGAACCATCAAAATTGTGTTTAACATGAAGAAGTGTGATGCTTCTTCAAAGGGCTTCCATCACTCTCTGTCCATGATGGAGGAACAAACCGGTCTCAAATACTGGAATTTTTGACTTTGATCCAATGAGTCTTACTATATTAACATAGAGAACAGAGATGAACATGTTGTGCAATTCCTAGGCCCACGTTTATCAGAATGTCCACAGCTATCCCCAAGTACTAAACATGATCACAGTGAATTAAGTTGGCTATATATTATTCAGTCCAGTGGACATCAACTTCTAAAGGCAGAAAATCTAGATGATAATTATTATGACTCATTTACGTATGTTGATAGGATACCTATAGTATACACTCTTGGTGCATATAAATCGTGCAAATTGTTGTTGTTTTTTTCTCCATGCATGAGTTACTGTGAAAAGGCATGGAGAGAGCAAGAGGCACTTGTCACAAAAGCAAGTCTATTGATCTAGCCTCCTCTCTTTCTGATTTCTCACTTGCATCCTGTTTCCTCAGCATGTGAAAGTAATAGTGTTGAGGTGGGTGAATAGAAAATGTTTATATATCTCTAGTAAACATATTTATTTTAAAGTATATACAGCAAAATGCTTATATTGACATAGTTATGCACAATATAACCCCACCATTTGTCATGGGCATACTCTAAAATATTCTTGATATCTTAAGAATTAATGAAAATGTTAAGTAAATCAATACTGCAATACTGGGTTATATTATTAATTTGTGTCCAAGCTAATAGTGGCAGGCATAGAAATTTAAGATCAGAGAAATGAGAATGTTTGTTTTATTATTTATTTATTCATTTACTTTGGTAGAGGAGGAAGTTACCTAAGTGCTGGTTTTTATCTTCTGCAGTAGTCAACCAATATAACATATTGAATTAAGCCAAAGTAGGAATCTAAGGTCTATTCACCTATAAATCACTGAGGTTCTGTTTTTGCTCTGACTTGTAAATAAATTCTGGAATCTTGTTATCTATGAGCTAGCTTCTATTACACTGTGTCAATCTGCATTTATAGTTCCTAAATTTGTACATGCAAAATGGTAAATGGATAATATTCATGGGAAATTATTTTCTTTCTATTGATATCCTCTCTCCCTTGTTCTGATTTCACAAACATCATGGTTTATTGAAATGCATGTTCACAGAACAGCGCTTCAATTTAGCTTTTCTTATTTGATTAAGGCTTGTTGAGCAAGAGGCAACTACATTTGGTGGTGTGTAATGTTTTGGCATTTTTATGCTCTGTGTGTGCACAGCTATAATTTAGGATAGTTCTGACTAGCATTTAATCATCTACACCAAAAACCTAGGTAGTGATTTACATGCTAAATCTAGAGTTCAAAGCCCCAAACTTCAGGTACATAGTAGATAGAAAATAATGAATTTGTATGGTTTGTTTTTATTCCATTTAATAGAAATAATTCAAAACTAAAAATATTATAAAGAGAACATTCTATGATTGTTTATTTTTGCCTTTTTACAAAGATCCTAATCTATGCTTGGGTTTATGTCAGCTTCAGTATTAATTGTAACTTTACTTGGAAGATATTCTCTATTTTTCAACCTTTTGTCAGTCAGTAGAAACATTCTGAGAATATTCCAAAACCAGTAATCCTGTCAGCTATTTACTCAGGGTGAACTGTGAAGCTATTCCTTGGCACATTTCATTCATCTGCTGGAGATCTGCTAGAGAGGGAAACATGCAGCTCATTCTTGTAAGCAGTAGTAGTGAGAGATTACGAATTTCTTTGGATAACTGCCTTGAGATCTCACTTCAAAAAATCGAAAGTGTCTTTAGAACCCACTAAGACAAACCCAAGAAATAACCAGCAAGATACCCTGAAGCTGCAGGCAAGGTTCTCTTTTGTTAATAGCACAGTCCTGTTTGATTTCTGATATAGACTTTCCTCATGGGATGAGTTTCCATTCAAAAAAGAAGGCTCTTTGGCTTCAGAATAGAAATCTCTGATTAAAAAAAATCCTCCATTTATGAAGGTTATATCTTATTCAGAACAAAAAGTTATTTGGAAAAAAAAGAAATATTCTTTAATGTTTATATAACTCTATGCTTTCTTGAATTTTTTTTTCTCAGAACAAAAGAAAAGATTTTTATCTTTAAGCATAAAGTTAAGGGCAAAGGAAGAGAGAAGGAGAGATTGAGGAGCGAGTGGGGTACACAAACCTGAAATGGAGGCGCTAAGTCACTCAAGCCATGGAATTATTTTTGAAGCACCGGCATTCCCTTAAAGAGTACTGGAGTTCAAAATGAAAATTGCTTTTGCAGCAGAGTGCACCATCAGGTCTGCGGGGACCGATTAGCACAGTGGCTCTCTGTGTTCTCTATACTATGTCCCGCTTCAGTGGTTATGGTAACACATAGGACATGGTGAAGTAAAAACTTTGATTCATAAGAGCACCCCAGGTGACTCTGCTGGCTTTCCACTTAAGATGTATGTGTGATCATTTGCCATCTACTTTTGAACTAATCCACAAAGACAATAATTGGTGGATTAGATGAAGTCTGTTGTGCTGCTGAAATAGACAAGGATTTCTTTGTAACATTGGATGTGTTCTTACTAATTTAGTTTCCAATCTCCCTTTCTTATATTTTTTTGTCTTTTCAAAAAAAATATTTATTTATTTGCAAATGGAGAAAGACAGAGGGAGAATGGACATGCCAGGGCCTCTAGCCACTGCATCTGAGTTTACATGTGCTCTAGGGAATCAAACTAGAGTTGTCAGGTCCCTCAGGCAACACCTTAGCTGCTGAGCCATCTCTCTAGATCCTTCTTATATTTAGACTCATTTTAATAACATATGGATGTATTAATTATCAATTCTGTTCTGATGGGACACAGAGTACTGTGTCATTGAGCAGTGACAAGAGAAACTGAAGTACACAAATATATTTTAGAGAGAAACTTAAAGCCAATGTGATGAATTCCACCTATTCATGTATTTACTTGTAAGAAACATTAATTATGTTTTGTTATTAAGTTAAGTCTGAAAGACTATCTGATAATAAGCATCTTTTTAAGTTTTAAAAAATATTTTATTCATTTATTTGACAGAGAGAGAGAGAGAGAGGAGAGAGAGAGAGGAACAGGCAGAGAGAACTGGCATGCCAGGGCCTCCAGCCACTGCAAACAAATTCCAAATGCATGTGCCCTGTGCATCTGGCTTACATGGGTCCTGGGGAATTGAACTGGAGTCTTTATACTTCTCAGACAAAATCCTTAACCGCTAAGCCATTTCCCCAGCCCTGATAATAAGTATCTTGATACTAATTCAGATTTATTTTTTTAGCATCCCTAAGATCTTTATTGATTACTTTATGTATTTTATTATTGATGTTAGTCTTCCTAGTAGAACACAGACAACATTATCAATCTGTACTTAAAGTGTATATTTTAATGAATTATTAACTGATAATAAGTCAATGAATTATTGAACTTTTATCTGTGGTAAAGCAAAAGCATATTTATTTTAATGTTTGGCCAACTGAAGAAGAAAAATTTAATTAGATAATTCTTCTGATAGTTTTCTACTTGGAACAACATGAACCTATTTTCATTATGCGGGAATATTAGGTTAATCTTACATAGGCCACAGGGCTTAGCAATGAATCCTATTTTGTTATACAGGCTAGTTATGACAGTGTGAAGCCAGATTCCAACCCTCATCCCTTTCAAACATACTGCAGCCATTTTCTTTTATGTTGATTATTTTTTGCCATGTATAAACTATAAAGACAAAAGGAAGTCATGTTTCACCACATATATCTGTACTCTGAAATAAAGCAAATATTATCATTTTAATTTTTTACCAAAATATAAGTGTATAGGGTTCCACTCTAATGTAATAAATATTTACTGGCAAAATTTCTTTAAATGGATATTACCAACAGGCTGTGCCTACTAATCTCACCATCATTATTGTATAGAGGAAGACTTAAACTTGTACTGGACATATGTATAAGGTACATATAATATATCTCCTTGATGAAAGTTTTCATGACTGATCAGACTGCATAAAATTGGTTGTGTTATTTATTCATTTTTTCCTGCTCATTGTGTCATGTATAAACATGTATAATGACATTGGGATGAAAAGAATTAGGTACAATCTATGTCAAATTTTGTTTTATTGTTTTGAATTTTCTAAAGGGTGTAGACTGGTTCTTATGGTCTTTGTAATCCTGAGATGAATCTAATATGCACTGACCTCACTGAATAAACAAGTAGTGTCACAATCACTTTCTTGTTGCTGGGACAAAATATTAATTAGTAGCATGTTAAGACAGGAAACAAAAGTATTTTCAGCCTACAGTTTTGAGGGGGAAGGCCATCAAGGCAGGGACACCACAGCAGGAGCAGAAAGCTGGTGTCGCCGTGGCTTCACATCAGCCCTAGAGAGAGCATGGTAAAGAGGGATAGATTATAAAACCTCAAGACCGCTTTCTATCCCCATTGACACACTTTTATCCAGCAAGGACCAGCTCCTAAAGTTGCCAGCATCTCCCCAAATTGTGCAACCAGCTGAGGATTAACCATCCAAACACATGCGTATATAGGGGGCATTTAATATTCAACACAACACTCAAGTGATAGCTCATATTTATCCTGTTCCTAAAGGATACCTCAGCTCACATTAAAGGGACCATCCACAATTGGGAGGCTTGGTAGAGGAACCTTAGAGTTAATAGGAGGTAGTTAATAGTACAAATATGTTGAAGAAACATTATGATCGGTTGCTAGCCAGAGTCAGTTCATTTGAGATCAGAAGTTTATCATGAGCCTCTAGGCACATTTTTGTTTCTTACTTACACAGCAACTCATTTGTCTACTAATCTGTTGATTATTTTCATTTAATAGAATAAATATTTGAGGGCGAGAAGTATCTACACAAAAGACACTTCTATTATCTCAACCTTGGGCGTAAATGCAATAAAAAGGTTAATTTCTGTTTCACAATATATAGACTTAGTTATTGTAATGCATTCTTGTATTAAAATTATACCCTTATAATATGATGAAGGTATTTAAGTAGGAATGGCAGGGCATAGAAGTGAAACTGTGTCGATCATTTTGACTGGAAGCTCTGAGCAAACTCTGCACAGGAGATTGATGCAGCACACAGACAGCCTCTGGGTCTGTGGAGCACGTGTAATTCACCTTCCGGGAACATACAGTGTGCATGCTTGGGACAGTTCCACTTGGCCCAATCCCATTTTCCAGGCCAGTGAGCATAATGGCAGGGTCGAAATGAGATGTGTCTATGTACTCTTGGTAATTACCGAGTGTATGCTAATGAAGAGGTTCTCCTTGGCCTTCCACCAGCACTGCTCAGTGTGGCCAACAATCACTTCTCCCAGGTGAAAGAGAAGCCACCAACACGGCTAGAGCATCCTGTATCAACAAATTGCACTGGATTTAATTCTGAACTAACAGCAATGGTGATATTCTCAAGTGGATTGTGCCACAGCCCCCCTTTGTGCTTTATGGCCTCTGAACTTATGTGCCTTTCTGTGGGGATATCAGCAGTATTGTTCATGTAAAAAATTCTCCTGACCATAATAGATATTTTACATTATCTCTGTTTCCATCACTATTTCAGTTACTGTGAGCAAAGAAAACATTAGCACATAAAATTACAGTCTAGGACAGATAAACTGTGCAAGCTTGTAAACCAATGAAAAGAACTAAAATTTAAAGTGGCTATAGAGACATGATTATTAATTACTATTAAGATTTTGAAATATTTTTAATACAATTCATACTTTGATACCCAAATTCAAAAGATAGAGTGTAAGAAAAAAGTATGATTAAAAGAAAATAAAAGCGGGCTGGAAAGATGATTTGGTGGCTAAGGTGCTTGCCTATGAAGCCAAAGGACGCATATTTGACTGTGCAGATCCCAGATAAGCCAGATGCACAAAGGTGAGGCAAGCACATGGTCACACATGCACACAAGGTGGTGCAAACATCTGTAGTTACATTACAGTGGCTGAGGCCCTGGTGCACCAATTCTCTCTCACATTCACTCTGGCTTTGTCTCTTTCTCTTGTGCATTCTCTATTAAAAAAAAAGAAGGAAAATTTGAGTTGATTTTGGTGGTTGTGAATTATTTTTATTGGTTTCCTTTTCCAGAACAGGCATATGAGATCTCTGGAACTCCATGTGGGGAAGTATGCATTTAGAATACTAGAGAAAATATCATTACCAAACACAAAGTTTATATTATAATGCTGTGGTGGTTTGCATAGATGGCTCCCAATATATTCAGTTTTTTTACTTGCTTGTAGTTTGCATCTGCAGCCACCTGGCTGGAGGCAATGTCACTGGGTGTGGGTTTCAGGTTTCAATCTAAAGATATGCAAAGTGTGCCTAGCAGGAGTTCCTGAAGTGTGCTGTGCTGTGCAGCTTTTGGCTTGTACTTCTCTCTCTCTCTGCTTGGTCCTGTGAAGGCAGGCCAGCTTCTTCTGCCATTATGGAACTTCTCCTGGATCTGTAAGCTTCAATAAATATCCCTTCCTCCATAACTCTGCCTAGTCTGGAAGTTCACCTCAGTGAACCTGAAGCTGTCTGCTACAGAACTTGGTACCAGGAGTGGTGTGAGATGAACCTGACCATGTGCATGTTGATCTTTTGGAACCTTTGTTTTGGAGGAATGGGCATGGACTTGGTACTTGCAAATGAAGATGCCTTCTGGAGTGGCAAGCTAAGTTTTATGGACTATTCTGATGAGAGTTTGAGAATTCTAAGCGCAGACAATACTGAACTTCGAGGCTTGGCCTATGAACTTTCTAAAGGGAAAGAAAGACTACAGAGGACTTTGTTGGAACTGGGCTACTGGCATAAGGGCTGCCTGCATTCTGCTGCCTAAGCCAAGACAGTTTGATCAAGGTTACATTTGTTATGGACTGATGTGCTTGGCCAAAGATATTAGACTGAGAGAGTTAAGATTTTAAGTTGGAAAACCGCAAGCAAGTTAAAATTACTGGCATTGAGACTGGTCTTAGGTTACTGAACCTGATACTCTCAAACACATTAGCAATCTTAAAAAAGATGACTCCTTTACGTTAAAACAATAGAAAGGTTACCTGAGGAAAGACTATCATAGAAATGCAGTCTTAGAAAGAGATGACTGGAGAAGGAACCTGCTTTTCAAGGCTATGATTTGTTTTGTCCCTGAATTAAGAATATGGCTGTGTCCTGCACAACTGGTATTGGTTTCAGAAGCATGAAAAATGCATGGTGTGGTCGTAAATTGCACACAGTTCCAGGAGCCGCTGCTGAGATATGGCATGAAGCAGGGCATGATGCCCTGATAGGCTGAAAGAGACTTTGGAAGATGGACTGTGGCTTGCATGAGGACCCGAAGATGTTTTGGATATACCAGATTGTGCAAGGGCTACCATGCAGTTCACTGTTAGCCTGGGATGGAAGTGTTCCCTGGCTACTCTGCCCAGCCGAAGGGGCGGAATTAGAAAATCGAGACTGTTAGTGTCTGGTTGTATTGAACTTGAACTGCAGAAGTTTGATGTTTGTTTGATGGTGGTTGAGTTTGCATTGCTTTAGTCTCTCCTTGCCATGCATTTTACCAGTTGAAAATGTTTACTCTGTGCTTTAAAAAAAATTTTTTTTTGTTTTTATTTATTTATTTGAGAGTGACAGAGAGAGAAAGAGGCAGAGAGAGAGAGAGAGAGACAGAGAGAGAGAGATAATGGGTGCGCCAGGGCTTCTAGCCACTGCAAACGAACTCCAGACACATGCGCCCCATTGTGCATCTGGGTAACGTGGGTCCTGGGGAATCGAGCCTCGAACCGGGATCCTTAGGCTTCACAGGCAAGTGCTTAACCACTAAGCCATCTCTCCAGCCCTGCTCTGTGCTTTTATATGTTAGAAGTGTTTAACTTGTTTGATTTTACAGGTCTTAATATCTTAAATTGGTGAAGAATATGGGGACGTTTGAAATTGGACTGAGTACAATTTATAATGTGTGATGGTTATAAATCAGTTGGGGGCCAGGGGTGGAATATGGTGGTTTGAATAGATGGCCCCCAATATATTCAGATTTTTATTTGTTTGTAGTTTGCATCTGCAGACACCTGGCTGGAGGCAATGTCACTGGGTGGATCTTAAGGTGTGGTGGTGGGTTTCAGGTTTCAATCTAAAGATATACAAAGTGTGCCTAGCAGGAGTTCCTGAAGTGTGCTGTGCTGTGTGGCTTTTGGCTTGTGCTTCTTCTCTCTGTCTGCTTGGACCTGTGAAGGCAGGCCAGCTTCTTCTGCTATTATGGAATTTCCCCTAGACCTGTAAGCTTCAAAAAATATCCCTTCCTCCATAACTGTGCCTGCTCTGGAAGTTCATCTCAGTGAACCTGAAGCTGTCTGCTACAAATGCTTTCATAACATTGCTTATAAAAATGGAACTTATTTTTTTCCAGGAAATGATACATAAGTTATTCACCCATTTCATATCTTAGTTGCTTACGTATTTAATACATTCTCAGGGTCAGAGTATTTCAAAGCTGTCACCTTGTTTTCTTGAATCTTTAGCCATGCACAAAGCCACCACCATTTTCTTAACCAGTCTGGAGATATTCCTTTTTTGAGTAAGGTAAAAATTACTGGGAGAGCTGCAATAAATTTTCACAAAATAAGAGATTTAAAGTATCAGAAAGGTATCCTTTCACTGTACTGGAAGCCACAAGGTCCAGAATGAAGGGTCAGATGTGGCAGTTCCTCTGGAAGATCTCAAGTAGAATCTGTCCCATGGCGCCTACAGTTCCGCAGGCTGTTGCACCTCTTGACATTCGCACCAACAGCCCTGCACTCAGTCTCTGTCTTCACATATTCTTGGTCTTCTTTTTGCTTTCTTGTAGTAAAATATTATTGAATTTAAGATCCATTGTAGTCCAGTATGGTCTTATCTTGAGTCTTACCTTCATTTATCTGGGAATATCATTATTCTTACTAAGGTCAATTGAATTTGGAGTGAATGCTATTCAAAAAACTTGGGATAGAAATTGTAACTTGACAAAATATGCCAGATTATTGGAATATTAATTTCCTTCTTACTTGATATGAAGATATAGCTATAGATATGTTTTATGTACAATGATTAATAATTATCTTGATTTTGTGTGTGTGTTTCATAAAGTTTCAGACAGAAATTAAAATGTCAAAATATATGATTCTAGGCATCCAAGTAAGTGTACATATCTACTATACTCACATTCATGGTTATATGGTTTAAAGTAAAATTCTACTTACTCTTGCTACTTGTTAAGCTGTTGGAAGCCAACATGGTGTGTTGACCATTAGGCAAATGTATGGAGTCTGCTTCAATGCCTTGGCAAAGGTCATAACAGTAGGTTAATATGATATTAATGTTTTATATTTGTGATATTTCACTATTAACATTCATGACAATTGAGTTACTATAATAATTAAATTAACATTATTTTTCTTAGTATTTCTGTTTCCTTCATAATATTTACTTTCATAATACCAAAAGTAAATATTTGCATTTATCTCTAATTTTTTAACATGAATGTTACTTTTTTTTTTTTTGAGGTAGGATCTTGCTCTAGTTCAAGCTAACCTGGAATTCACAATGTAGTCTCAGAGTGGCCTGGAACTTACTAAGATCCTCCTACCTCAGATAGGATTAAAGGTGTGTGCCACCATGAATGGCTAATTTTACATTGTTCTAAGAGACACAATATTTCAGAAATCTATATTTTATGAACTTCAGATTCCATAAAAACAGAATCCACTCCCACTTCTACACTTTTCTTGAGACAAAGCAAAACAAAAATCTAAATTAACCACGTTTTGAAGCCTGGTGTGGTGGAACATACCTTTAATCTCAGAATTTTGGAGACAGAGTAGGAGAATCTCAGAGTTTGAGGCCAGCCTGAGACTACATAGTGAATTCCAGGTCAGCCTGGACTACAGCAAGACCCGACCTAGAGAAACAAAAAAAAAAAAAAAAAGTGCTTTGAGATTATGTCTCTTGAAAAAATAAAATTTAATTTACAAACAGATCTCTCAGTAATTTTTGTTTGTTTGGTTTTTTGTTTTGTGCTGAGGACTGAACCCAAGGCCTTCCTCTTGCTAACTGAACTAAATCCCCAACCCCTGACATGTGTTTTTATTCTCCTGTATATTACTCCTTTAGGCCACAAAAACATCTCATTTTTTTATTCCTCAGGAATTCTCTCATCATAGATGAATTGTCTTGACCTCTTCATCTTATATTTTCTCCTTTATGGATACTCTTTGATCAGAATTGCTGGATACTATTTTCATTTCTATAATGCAAACAAGATGATAATTGGGATTGAACTTTGGTATTGCTTTGTGCTCAAAGCAATACTCATTTCATAAATCTCATTTTTTTCTTTTTTTTTGTAGAGTGATTGCTAGGTACACAAAACTGACAGAACTGGTACATTTGTCACTCTTATCTTTATATACAAATTTTATTTAATCCTAAGAATGATCTTCATAAATTATTCCTTATCACATGGCTCTGGTCCTAATAAGTTTACCTCATTTCCTCTCTATTTCTTTATTACATTCTTTCTCTTTATCTCTTTGTAATGACTTATATCTCATTTTGTAACCTCTATGTATTTGGATAGAAACTTGATCATAAATTAAGTATTCTAGGTATTTGGATGCTATAGAAATGAGAATATGGGGCTGGAGAGATGGCTTACCAGTTCAAGGACTGGCATGTGAAGCCTAAGGAACCAGGTAAATTCTCTAGTACCCACCTAAGCCAGATGCTCAAGGTGGCTCATGTGTCTGGAGTTTGTAATGGCTGGAGGCCCTGGTGCACCAATTCTCTTTCTCTCTGTCTGTCTCTCTTCTATCTCTTTCTGCTTACAAATAAATAAATAAAATTGTAAAAAAGAATGCTTTCATAAAAAAAGAAATGAGATGATTGCACACAGCAACATTAGACAGAACTACTGATTTTACTGAAGTGGAAACAAACTTCAAGAAATGTGATCTGCCTAATGCAAAGCAGTGTTAGAATCCAGTTTCTCTCCCCACGGGTCAAACTGAGTCATTTTTCACTTCTATTTTTCACTTTTCCTGAGCTCTATTCCTGTCTGTGTCCAGGTCAATGTGCACAACCATTATTTCTTCTAGGAGGATACTTTCTCATTTCTCTGTGTCCAATTTCTTTGAATAAATTCATAATACCAATATAAAACCATGCAAAGGAGGCCTGAAGTGATGAAGTTAAGACACTTTGCTTGCAAAGCCTGCCATCCAGGATTCAATTCCCAGTACCCATGTAAAGCCAGATCCACAAAGTGGCACATGTGCCTGGAGTTTGTTTTGGCCCTGTCATGCCCCTTCTCATTCCCATTCTCTTTCTCTCTGAAATTAAAAAAAAAGTTAAAACATACAAAGATGGGTTGGAAAGACTGCTGGGTCATTAAAGCTGCTTCCTTTTAAGCATGCTGGGACAGGATTAATTCCCCACCACCCAGTTAAAGCCAGATGCACCAAATGGTGCATGGGTCTGGAGTCTGTGCACAGTGAAAAGGGGTCCTAGTGATCCCATTGTCTCTCTCTCCCTCTCTCTCCATTTCTCTCTTTCTCTATCCTGCAAATGAATAAATAAAAATATTTTTGAACCAGCATGCAAAAGAGTCTAAGCTTAATCACAAAGTCAGAATCACCACCACCAGGTGCTCAGTATATCCAGTCCGTATGGAAGACTCCTTATCCTCAGATTGGTTCCTTTTTAGTGCATGGCCCAATAGAAAACAAGGAGCTCAATTTTCTTTTCTTTTCTTTTCAATTTTTTATTAACAACTTCCATAATTACAAAAAATATATCCCATGGTAATACCCTCCCTCTCCCTAATTTCCCTTTGAAACTCCATTCTCCATCATGTCCCTTCACCATCTCAATCAGTCTCCCTTTTATTTTGATGTCATAATCTTTTCCTCCTATTATGATGGCCTTGTGTAGGTAGTGTCAGGCACTGTGAGGTCATGGATATCCAGGCCATTTTGTGTCTGGGGGGAGCAGGTTGTATGGAGTCCTGCCTTTCCTTTGGCTCTTACATTCTTTCTGCCACCTCTTCCACATTAGACCCTGAGCCTTGGAAGGTGTGATAGAGGTGTTGCAGTACTGAGCACTCCTGTCACTTCTTTACAGCACCATAATGCCTTCTGAGTCATCCCAAGGTCACTGCCATCTGAAAAGAGAAGGTTCTCTACCAAAAGTGAGAGTAGCATTAATATATAGGTATGAACATTAAGAGAAGTGCTTGCTGGGCAGTTTGGTAAGCATAGTATATACATTCAGCCAGACAGCAGCAGATGTTATACCCCTAGGGCTCGTGACTACCTCTGTTTTAAGTTTTCAGCATCAGTGATATATTCCCTCCCATGGAGCGGGCCTCCAGTCCAATTAGAGGGCAGTTGGTTTCCCCCATAACAGACATGCCACTATTGCGCCCATTGGTTTATTTGGCCTGGCTGGCCAAATATAAAGCTTGCAGTGTCCACTGTTGAGTATCTTCACTGGTGATTTCTCTCTTGCCCATTGAACTATATGCAGAATGGCTTCTTCTAGCTTTCTGTCAGCTGGTCTACATGGACGAGTTTATCATCTTAGTTCCAGCAGGATTTCTTAGTGGCCTTGCAGCCCAAGTATGTGTAGTCTTCAGCAATAGGGTCTTTCCATCTATTATTGGTGGGAAACCAAGGGTCTCAGCAATGGCCTATAATGTTTTGGGTGCATCAGGGACCTCCCTGGCCAACAACTCACTGGAAGGTATCCCATCCCTGGCACTGAAAATTTTCTAGCAAGAATCTATGGCTCCTGAGTGTTCCATTGTCCAAAAAAGTAGGTTTCCAAATGATTTATTTATATCCTCTTAGATTTTGTTTAGCCCTCCCTCTACCTTTCCTTTACTCAATCTCTTCCCTTGACCTCATTTTGGGCCTTTTCACCCCCATTAATCCATTCTTCTACTTAAATATTTTTCTCCTAATAGTTAGATTCTTGAAGGTATAAAACCTCATTAATTTCAAGTAGCAAGCCCCTATTTTAACTCTAATATATTGTTCCTTGTTCTTATTGCACAAAAATTCCTGTGACTTCCCAGTTTTCTAGCCCATTCACTAACACAATCCTTAAGTGAAATCATTAATTTGTACTATAATTTTTGATGAAAATATTTAAAATGAGTTTTTTTATTGATTGTATATTTGTCATAAAAGCAACAAATCTGAATCTGTATCCTTATTTTTTCTTTACAATAAACCTATTCATATGGTTTACTCATTAGTTTTCAGAAATAAGAGCAGGAGTCATTGATTAAACAAGTGCTGCTTTCTTTGCTCAGGATCAGAGCATTTAATGGGCTTTACCTGGAATTTTTCAACTTAAAGTGCATGTGACTGTTTGGAGGGAGCCCACTGGCTTTTCAAATCATTGTCCAAGAATGGATTTTAAAGAATAATTTATGAGGCAGGAAGAGGAAGTGTTGGTTAATAGATGTTTAAAATCCTTTTGTTAGTTGATTTTCATATTGCATGCTCAAACAAAGAGACAAGCACTAAATAGAGTGTTGATATTTGTTATAAGTAAGATTAGTTATTTGTTAAGCACATTGAGTTATAGTTTTTATGAAACTATATGAACATTTTCAAACATGCACAAAAGTTTGAAAACTTTTATATTCAGTTCCAATTAGGTTATAAATAGCCTTTTGCTATTCATCTATACATTCTTTATTTTTAGAGCAAACCACAGAACAGTGAATGCATCAGGGGGCTTTGTTAAAGTCAATTTTCTTTAGTTGATAGGCACATAAAGTGCACTATACATTGAATACAAGATATGGATGCTTCACTGTTCATCTGACTCATAAGCTTTATATTTACTGGAAACAAGACACTTGCAATGTGGATGGTAGTCCTGTTTGTGTGCCATCTAAATAATTTACAGAAGCACACTTAGTTAGCCTTAACTAGGTGGCCTCAATATACTACTTTTGGCAAAGTCAAGTCTTTTCTCAACTTGTCAGAATGAAAATGTGACATACAATTTTAATTAAAAATATTTTAAGCACAAAAATCTGGAGTCAATCATCTGATTTTATTATTTGAAGCAATATTTATGTTTCTTTTATCTGAATGTTTTAGAAAAGTGATAAAAATTAAAGAATTTGGAGCTGATAGAATTTTGGTTCCCAGTTAGTCTCAAACATGATCAATATGTAGATTTTCAGAAATGATTTCTTCAGGAGACAAGTAAAAATTCACTTTTACCCTTTCAAGTGTAAGCTATTTACCTTGTATTCTCAATTCTTCCTGAAACATGGGTGTCATCTATTATTGTTGTTAAAATTATGTGATGCGATTTTGTCTAATTAAGTGAAGTTTGGATATTTTAATATTATTTGCACACTCAAATTACTTTCTTTTGTCTTGTGGTAATGCAACTCAAGAATAGTCTCTCTGGAGAGCTCTAAAGGCAGCAAACATAAAATATTTTGCAAGTAATGTATACCTTTTTCTTATAGTGTTGAGATCCTTTTATTATCAAAATTGTTTAAATAATAGGGAAAGAATCATAACCATATTTTCAATTTTGAATCATGAAAATATATTACGTACCCATCATAATTAATAAGCTAGAATTTTGATATATTACTGATTACAGTTTAAATGCCAAAATGATTTGTGCATATTGTTTTGAAAATCAGGATGGCTCTGGATATAGTGGAATAGTGAGGATATATTCTCAAGGACAAGTACTTGAGTAAGTGACAGATTGGGACCATTTTTATTGACTGACAATAACAATTCCTTTGTCAGTAGACCATGATTTCTTGACATTTCTTCCAAATACTCATGCATTTAATGGGATTCAGTTTACCAGTGGGAACTTAATTTATTTCTTTTTAGATTGCCAAAGTAGATAAAATAAACATATAGAAAGTGCAAAAACGTTTGGTTGCTTCATTACTAAAATTAAATTTTATGTTTAAAGCATGACATTGCATTTAGAGTGAATTCTTAGCAATTCCTTGATTGTTTATGCAACATTGAGCGAGGTGGTTAATTTTTTAGGTCTTAATACTTCTGTTAATGAGATAACTAAAAAGTGAATTGCATTTCTTGGCTCAAAATTCTCTTGCAGATCTAAAAATAATATAATTTTGAAAACCCTAAAGATGAGAACTAAAGTTTACTTTAAAAAAAATTGTTTATTTTTATTTGTTTATTTGAGAGCAACAGACAGAGAGAGAAAGAGACAGAGAGAGAGAGAGAGAGAGAGAGAGAGAGAGAGAATGGGTGTGCCAGGGCCTCCAGCCAATGCAAACGAACTCCAGACCTGTGCGCCCCCTTGTGCATCTGGCTAACGTGGGTCCTGGGGAACTGAGCCTCAAACCAGGGTCCTTAGGCTTCACAGGCAAGCACTTAACTGCTAAGCCATCTCTCCAGCCCCTAAAGTTTACTTTTAAAAATCATAAAATCTAAATAATCAAGACTGGAAATGTTAGATATTAAAAGACGGATTAAGTACTAAAGATTGTTCATTAAAATGCCATTGACTTTTGAAAGTATTTGTTTATTAATTTAAGTTATTTGAAAGCAGAGAGAGAGAGGAGGGGGAAGAGAGAGAGAGAGAGAAAGAGAGGAGACAGGCAGAGGGAAAATGGGTATGCCAGAGCCTCTAGCTACAGCAAACAAACTCCAGACGCATGTACCCCCTTGTGCATCTGGCTTACGTGGGTACTGGAGAATCAAACCTGGGAACCTGGGTCCTTTGGCTTCAGAGGCAAATGCATTAACTGCTAAACCATCTCTCCAGCTTTGTTTTAATTAGAGAAAACATGAACCTAAATTTTGAAACATTGTGGGCAAAATGTGCATGAAGCCCATATTTACCTAAGATTTGGCATCATCAAAATAAAAATAAATAAATAAATTTAGATCTTCCTGTAAATGAAATTTTCTGATTTTGATCTTTCTGAAATTAATAAGTTTTGGAAGAAGGTATTAGATTCCTGGTTCTTGGCGAAACCTTTCTATCAATACTCAGATCTTATATTACTTATTGCCATTTCTTTAGGATTAGAAAAAATGGGCAGCATTTCCATGGAAATTTGGCTGTACATTAATTTGTTTTTAATCATAAAGTTATGAAGTCATGTTTAAATTTTGGAGTTGTACAGATCCAAATTAGAAGTCTCTCTTCTATTTAACAACCTCTCCTCCTTCCATCTTTGGAGGAGACATCCAATAGAAGGCATATAACTTTATTTTTTTCTCATTCCCATTTGGACAAGATGGACTAGCTATTCTTTGTTTCTCATCATCATGCTATCATCATTGCAGTTGCTCCTGATCTACTGAACATGATCCAACAAGAGACAACTGATGTGATTCCTAAATGAATAAGGCAATTAAGATGAGAAGAATAATTAGGAAGAAGATACATATTACTCAACTCATGAAATAAAATAATAATAATACTTTTGTGTTAAAGGAAACTTCCAGTCCTAAAAATAAAGTAATTTTTCATTCATTATTTTATGAAGGTGTTTTTAAGAATCAAGTATCATTTCACATGGGAAAGAACAGCCTACATGTACATACCCACTGATCTAAATAAGTTAACTTTACTGAAATTCTTCTTGTGTCAGGAAATGATAATTTGTCTTCAAATTATAAAATTATGTTGTTCCTATGTTTTCACTGAGTTTCTTATTTGTATAAATAGTTGACATTTTAAGGCAACTGTACCTTTTGTACCATGAAAGTATGGACAACAAATAAGAGTTTCATTAGTTAGAAAATGAAATGTAGTCACTTAATTAAGGGTTGCATGGCCCTTTCCTTTAGTCACAGCTGGCTCATTGAATTTTATGAATATATATTCTCACACACAAATATATATATTCCAATCTTCTAGAATACATCTTCCAGTTATTGTGTATAGCATTAATATTAATTCTTTTCTTTTAACTTATAAAAATCAGAGTTTTCATGAAATCATTGGAAAATAAAACAATGAGAGGATTATGTTGACATTGACTTATTATGAAATATCTTATTCAACCTCAGAGGCAGAAACAAATCATGTATATGGATGACTGTGTATACATGTACATTTGTGGAGGGAGATCTAAAGTTGAATGAATTACTCCTTACTGGGCTCTTGCACAGTATCTGAATATGCTAGTAAAGTTATATAGAGAGTACTTCTGCAAGTATGAAATATATGAAATATGAAAAAAAATTAACTGTGTAATGAGCTGTATAAGTCTTAGGCTATACGCACATATGTAGGTAGGACTGGCACATCAATTTGACAACTCTTCTGAAATCAGACCTCTGTGACATTTCCCTGATCCTCCTCTAATGCATAAATATTGGAGTGTGGACTCTTTACCATATTTCAGGGGCATCTTCTTGCTTTATGAAAGCACTTTAGAAAGAGTTCCCCTTGGTATCAAGCTATCTTCTCCCTATGCACTCCTTTTAACATACATAAACAAAATTACAAGTTCATGGGGAAACCTGCCAGAAGCTCTTCTGAGACAACCCTGACTGTCTAGATATTGCTGCCCTGAGGGGGTCTGTTCAAATGATTGTGATCCCACAGCAGAGCAGATTGAGCCAGTCTAACCTGACAAGTGGGAGCAGGTGCGAGGAAAGCAGCAGTCATGGTGCCACGTTGATTGCCACTTACAGAATTGCAAGTTTAAATAATACTACTTGGTTTGTTTGCTTCCTCTGTGGTATGAGCAGCATGTCAGATCCAGCATAGATGTCTGCATTTTAACTTAATTTACATTTCATTGAGGCTGTTATTATATGAAATTGGGCTTTGTGCTGCAGGCAATAATCTGACACATAAAGAACAAATTCTTTGGTACTGTAGCATTTTTAGAGATTGCATTCATTTATTTTTTTAAGTAAAGCTTGTCACATCTCTAGGAGGATTTGAAATTGTCCATCTGTACTGTATTTATAGTTTCTTCTTCAGTATACACATAAGATGTCAACTGAAATAAAATCTTCTATTTTCCTTAATTCTAATTGTTAAAGGAATTTCCAGATGTAAGGCATAAAATAATTACTCTATTTCTTCAACTTCTGTGTATGAAATTACCATAGACTGAATGGCTTAGGTGCTGAGTCCTCTGAGTTCTCTATGCAGACATCAGCATGGGTATAACCTAAGACCTTGTTGGAGATGCAGAGTTAGAAGTTCCAGTCCAAACCTACCCAGAACCCATGTGATTGCTAGCCACCCCATAATATGAGAAACAATCCCTGGGTTAATAGACGAGAGAACAAAATTGACACTCTAAGTGATATTTTTCAAATCTAATAGACAACAAGTGAAAGAACTGATCAAGATGCACATTCCCTAGAATATAGTCATGTACCAAATAACTACCTGAGCAGGATTTGAAGGCATTCATTCCATTTTCATTTACCTTGGGACTTTTTTTTTTTTTTTTTTTTTTTTTTGGTTTTTCAAGGTAGGGTCTCACTCTAGCTCAGGTGACCTGAAATTCACTCTGCAGTATCAGGGTGGCCTTGAACTCAAGGCGATCCTCCTACCTGTGCCTCCCAAGTGCTGGGATTAAAGGCGTGCTCTACCACACCTGGCCACAAAATATTTTTTTCTTATTTCAAATCACATCATTTTTTATTTTCTTGAAGTATATATACATACACTAAGGACCAATGGGAAACTTGCATCAGGTTTCATCTCATGTTAGCAAAAGGCCCAGATCCGTTACAGATGACAGCATTCCACGGGAAGCTCTAGCCTGTGATGTTTACCCACATCCGATGGATAAATCTGTACAGATTGTGATTCTAACAGAAGTAAAGTAATGGAGCATGTAATAAACAACAGAAGACTCTCCCCAGTGTAAACATAGGATGTCTATGTCAAAGTGTCAGGAGTGTTAGACAACATACACATACTATTATGCAAATTGTGTCACAGAGGCTTACTTGTATTAATGTACATTTTGATTACATGTCTGAATATCTCTTGTCTGTAGCTGGTGCCCTAAGGAAATGTGTCACTTTTCATTTTTCAGTTTCTGCACTATGTACTTATGGCCCACAAATCACCCATAGCTTTATTGTCATCAGTTTCTCTATGTGCTTTCATCTCCATTAATTACAGGTGCCTTGTCAATGATTTTTACCTAGGTCAACATACCCGACAATAGAATGCCATCTACCCTCATCTTCTGAATATAATGTCATCTACCTTCATCTTCTCATTCACTTTCCTTGTGATTCCCTTCTTTATGGTACATTATGAACCGAAAAGTATATTGGTCCTTTTTTTGTCTTCCTCTCTCTCCCCCACCCCCCCCCACACACAGAATAAAAATATCACCTTTCCTTACTTTTTCTCTGGATGCCACTGTGGTTTTTTTATAAGAAAAAAATAATTCTTAGGAGTGGGAAAAATTTTACTATCTCCAACTGTTCTTTTCCTGTATTTTTTAAAATCACCCCTGTCAAATGTTGACCTCACCATTTACCCTGAGGACTTCTATCAAGGAAAACACTGAACTGTGTATTGAAGGCTGAAGTTCTGGGCTTTCATCCTTCGGGATCTATCAGCAGCACTTTCTATACAAGATAATTCACTCTCGTTTCTCTCCTAGAAATGTTTCTTCTTATTCTCCTTTCTGTTTCATGATTACTTCTGTGAATTGAATCCATGGCTTTACACTTGCTAGGCAAGTGATCTATCACTGAGATACATTCTCAGCCCTAAAAATACTTTTAAAAGGAGTCTGTTTTCACCCCAACATTTATACTACCTTTCTGTTTTTCTCATTCTCTTTTGTTCATTTATCTTCACTTCTCCAACCTCTAATGTTGGCATGCCCTACAATACTTTTTTCTGTCTATAATCATATACAGCCTCATAATTTTGATTATACACCCCCCCACACACATACATACACACACATACAGACAGACATTTTTTTTTTAGCTGTTCCAGTCAAATAACCAGTGTCTGCATATCTTCTAAATATTCACTCTTTTACAGCCTACTTCCAAACACCACAGGTCACAGGTCATGAGGCTCTCCTTTTAGACATGTTGAGAATCTAACCACACATCAACAACTCCACTGCCATCCCATTTAAAAATCATCACGTTCTTGCCCCTGTGCAGTTGCAATAGCTTTTGGTATAGCCTGCTTATATCTTCATTCTTGAGTCCATCCTTTTATTAAAAGAAAAGTATTAACATGTAAGTCACACCATTCATATGCTCAATATGACTTCCTATGTCTCTGACTGAAATACAACACTAGACCTAAAGACCTACATGAATTTACTCCATGTCACCTTTTGAACCTCATTTCTCATTATCTATTCTCTTTTAAAACACTGACTCCTATTTTATGCTTAGAACATATTCGCTGCACTCCTTCCTCAGAATGTCAGCATTTGCTATCCCTTCTGCTTGTATACTTTTGTCCTTGTAGGTGAGTGTCTCCATTTTTCACTTTCTTTCTGGAGTTTTTGAAAAGTCTAATAAGTGAGGCTCTGTTTTGACCATCAAATAAATCTAAAACATACTTTTGTCAACATTGCCAGTCTTTGTTTTTGGATTTTATTTTCTTGATTCTTTTCTTTAACTATCAGAGTGTGTTTTTCTGTATACTTACCTATTTGCTTCTTCTGCTATCAACTGTGGTATTTAACAGCAAGAATTAGTATTTTATTTTATTTCCTTCTGTTTTCCAAGTTCCTAGTATGCTGACTAGTGCTTGCAAAAGATACAATAACTGTTTAACATATATAAATGAATGAATGAAGAAATCATTGAATACACAATAAAAGCTTGTAGCTAACTGACTACACTGCTGTGATAGTTCTCAATGAACTTACCTAGAAAAAGTTCTTTAAATAAACTGCAAAGTCTAATTCTTTCCTCATAAAAAAAACCAGCCCCTCACTAGAATTCAAAATCAATGACATTTTAAATTGGAATCATGAATATACTCATTAGAATAATAATTGTTCGAAACCATAACTTTGGGAAAGAATTGGACGGCTTTCCCATCACAAAAACTCAATCAACATATGAAATTCATTCAGCTATTTCCTTGTCAACATGTTTTTAAATATAAAGTTTATGATAATAGTGCCTTATTCTGAAAAATGGAGAGGAGACTAGCAGGGATCATGGCCTTTCCTCTTTTGCCTATACCTTCTAAACTACTATATGTCATTGCTTTTCTTCCAATAGCATAAGTGTATTGTTTGTTTTAATGAAAACAAAACAAACATAAGAACTATTTGTGTTTTGTCCAGAGAATAAAGAGATGATTGAATTTATTGAACTATTGATTAATATCAAGAAATACTGAAGACATGCATTTAGATTGAGTGCTATTTCAATAATATCAATTCATATGACATCAGTTTCCATGTATATATAGTTTCCCACAGCTAATAATTGAAATGGCATATTTAAAGGATAAATTTATTACTCAATGCCTGGTATATAATTAGTCTGACAACCTTTACCACCTAAATAAGACCACAAAGAAGAAAGCAAATAAGGATATTCTTGAGCAACTGAAGTTAACAGAGAAATTTACTCAGAGGTATCTCAAAGATTTTCTAACAGTAGCCTTAGAGCTAAATTATACTTCATGAAAACAATTGTATCAGCTTTCAAATAACATATTTGCATTGAATGTAATTTACAGATATTTAGAGAAATTATCTTTCAAAGATAGAAATATGGACAGCTACAGCAATGTCAGCTGATAGCAACTAATGAAAGAGAAAACTCACCACAATAGAAAATGAACAGTGTAGAGTCATTTATATTAGAAAGTGTTTGCATACATGTGGATGTCAAAGAACATCATTGTGTTGTTTCAGGATGTAATCATTCCTTTGCTTCAGGATCACCTACCTTCTCTTGTCAAGGTGAAGTTGAATTTTGTGTAGAACATCATGTTTAAGATGGCGAGGAAGGTGCCCAGCATTATTCTTAAAAAACAAACATAGAAAATATGTAGCATTGAAAGTATTAAATCCCTAACCATTTAAACAATGATTGCATGTGATTGCTGAACAAAGATTAGGCTCACGGATGAAAAAGATAATATTATGCATATTTATCTTGAAATACATATATCCCATATAAAGCAAATATGTATAACACAGACTTTTATGTTACATAACTAATTTTAGTTCCCTCAATTATATGTAACCAATCTCAAATTGTCAGATTTCTTTGTTATTCACATGCATATAAAGTATTTACTTGTCAACTTATTGCTTATAACCATATGATTATATCTGTTGGTAAGCAAAGCAAAATGTTTGCTTTTTTACTGTGTGGATTAACTCATAAATAGATTCAGAATGTGTTAAAATTCATGAATCTAAAACAGTTATTAAGAAGTTTCTCTTGTTTAGAGGCTACGTGGGGGCATCAGCCTCTATTTTAGTGTCTTTTTTCAGATTAAAATATTCTGGTCTCAGCTATTTCTGCATTTTTAATCAAAAGTTAACCTGACTAATTACAACAATTTAGTTATCTATTTATTTATCTTACTGTTGTTGAAATAAAGTGACAGGAAACTAAAGTGGTAGATTGAAATTGAAATTGTTTTTTTTTCCCTTTTGACATTTATATGCATTATTCTTTCTTTACTAGGCCATAATGATTTCATTTACATGCTTATAATGTTTTGCACGACACAAATTTACTTGAGATTTTTCCTAGTTTTTAAGTACTCTGCAGTCTCCATTATCATAAAAAATACACACACATGTATATTAGACTATATATATATATGTATATATATATATATATACACTATATATGCCATACATATATATATATACTATATATGCCATATATGTATATGTATGTATATATATATATATATATATATATATATATAATCTACTTCATGGATTATCCTTAGTAATTTGTGGCAGCTTTATATGTTCCTTTCTTTTCAGAGTACAACAGCAAAGACCACTGATATTTTCATGGTTATCAAGATATGTAAATTTACATAACTAGTAACATCTACAATTAGTAATAAAGTAGACCCATAAATTTTAATAGTATTAAGTGAAACTCAGTTGCTATTTTAATTTCTTTAAAAAAGCACAAACAATAATTAGCATTTGTGCACTCACATTTTGGAAATCTAATATTTGACTGTGTAATGAATGCCTCACTCCCAAATCATTGGTTCAGCCCCTTCCTTTGAAGGTAAAGATGAATATATACCAAAGGATTACAAAATAGGAAAATATTTAATAGGTGATTGAAAGTCCACATCTCCTGTTGGTCATCAAGGGAAAACTCAGTTGTACAAAAGCATCAAGAAGTGGCTACTCAAAGCTTAAATAATTGTCATTGGGAAAAGCTGCTAGTGATAATCTAGTAATTTTTATGACTGTGATAAGTTCCTGAAATTTATTTTCCTCAATTTAAAATTTTCTCTCAGAAAAGCTGATTGAATTTAAACTGCTTAAGATAAAGTGGAACAAAGTAATGGAGCAGTAATCACAAGACATTTGCCTAACCGTGGGGATGGGGGGGAACAACTGATTTTGCTGTAGCATACATAGACAAATACTTTCTGCTTAGGTACACTGTCACCATGAGGAATCAGATATGACATGGCCATTTAAAAAACGTGGTGAGACCAGGTTTTATAATTGACAGTATAAAATTAATTATAACCATGCCACAAACTCAATATGTACCCTCGAGAAAATAGAGTGTAGTATACTCCAAATTAACAACCACAGCTAAATGCATAGATGATTACATAGCTGTATCCTGTGGGGATTTGAAACACTCATGAACATGAAAACAAAACCTGGGAACAAAGTTTAGCAGAATTAATTATTTTATTTTGATCATAGACAGGAAACAAATATTTCTCTTTTTTATGCAGCATTATTTGGGGGGTGATGTGTGTGTGTCAGTGTGTATGTACATGTATTTGTGTGTTTGTATGTATATATGTGTATGAATGTATGTATGGGTATAAATGTGTGTGGGAATGGGCAAAAGCCACAGGTTAATATCAGTCGTCTTTCTCAATCACTCTCCACCTTTTATTCTGAGCCAAGAGCTCTCTCTTGAATCCAGAGCTTGGCAATTTGTCTCGTCTAGCCAGCCAGCTTGCTCCAAGGATTTCCTATCTCTGTCTGGTGAGTGCTAGGATTACAGAGATGAGTCCTAACCCCCCCCCCCCAACACACACACACACCACCACCACCACATGCCCAGCATTTACAAGAATCCTGTGGATTTGAATTCTGATCTTCATGTTGACATAGCAAGTGTTTTATCCATTGAACCATTTAGGGAGCCCTGAATATTTCTTCTCTTGAATTGTTGACATACAGTTTATTTTTAAAAAATTAAATATGTATTTTAAAGAAATTTTATGTTGCTGTTATCTTTTCTTTTGTTTGTATTTGAGAACTTTTACCTTTTCATAGCTCACCCTGGGCATGGACTACTGATTCTATGGCTTCAGTCTTTGAGTGCTAAGACTATAAGCATGTCTTACTTTACCTGTTTTATTTCATCAATTTTTATTCAGAAAGTAAAATTTAAGCAATGTAGAAGTATGTATTTAAAAATTTAACATTACCATATTCAAGGTTATTCAAATTACAAACCATACTATATAATGATATTTTTCTATGAGACACCATTGATTTCTATAGATTTCGGATAGATATTGAGAAAAACATAATTTATGATGCCTTTTACATTATTTTGATACTTTCATTTATATCCCCCATAATGGATGAAAAATTGCCTTAAAATATTTTTGACATGTTAGTAGTTTAATCATAAAACACTCACTGTTCAGGGCAATAGAAAGAGCATTCTATTGAAGGTAACAGGGCTTTACATTAAGTTGCAGTTCTAAGTGCTTTTTGTAACAGAACAAAGTCTACTTAGATGATTTAGTTTAGACCCTGGTCATAGGTTTTGGTAAAAATCAGCGAGCAACTGGAGGTAAGTTAGAACTTTGTAGTTTTTCAGAATCTAAACTTAAAACAGTGGATCAATAACTATCTTCTTATTTTGTGTTTTCTCTGGTTGTGAGATTATTAATTTAAATTTTATACATAAATATGACTTTTTAAAATAACTTACATTTTCAGAGGCTTGAACCATGAGAAACTTATGTTTCCTGATATTAAAATTTCTTTTGGTTGAGGAAACAGACTTAAGGATAATGTTCCTGTAAATGCACAAATTTGAGCAAAAAGCTTAGTTGCTAAATATTGTGAGAACTTATTAAACATCTATAGGTATATAAAGAGAAGGAAAGAGTTCATGTGGTTGCCTATATTTCCACTAAGAAGTTCCTTCCCTAGCACTGTCTTCCTATTATTTTCTTCTCTTGAATTCTTTCTTCTGGATTTTGCGTGTGTACAAACATCTCCGTCTTCATAAGGGCTTTTCTGATCCCAGAGCTGTCAATTATTTCTCATGCTCTGCACTCTGCAAATGTTTTAGGCCTATCTGCTCTGACATCTCTTTCTGGTTTACCTACATTCTTGCACAGACATGTACACTAATTGGAGATTGTGATCCTATTTTATGTATCTTCTAACCTACAAATGCAACTGTAGCTTTTCACTTATGTATGGTCAATGAATATTTCCCGAATAAATAAGCAGAATGCAAGGTTGATTTGTGCCATTAAAATACATCATGATTATTTTTTGTAAGGAGAAATAGTAGACTTGATGAATATATTTACTTTGTGCAGAATTATTAATTATATAAATACATCCAAACTGTTTAAAACATGATAGTAAACCAATTAATATGAGCTTTTCAAACAATGATTTACATTCCCCTTCTTTTTTTTTCTTGTCGAAGCAGGAACTCCCTTTATTGTTGCAGGCCATTGCCTATATAATGTTGAGAACAAAGGCAGGGATCCTAGGATGGGGGAGAGGTAAGGGCCAATAGTAAACTGTGACTATTGAAATGATAATACCAACTCCAACGTGGAAGTAACAGGCAAGAAGCCATTAGGTGTCTTGCTGAATCCTAGCTGGCCAGAGACAGGTCACCAAACTTTAGCTAGGCTCAGGAAGTTCTACTAGGCCTCATGTCCGGGCCTCGCAAGGCCCAACATCTCCCCCTTTTGTTTTTGTAGGTTGTCCCCCTCTGGGGATCTTACCCGTCACTCGGTACCATGTATCCAGCTTGTTGAGAATCCACTCCATGACCTGTCTTAGGTTGTCCTAGCCTGTCTGCAGATCTTACCCGTCATTGGTCAGATAGAGGGCAGAGGAGGGATGCTCATATGAGGACAGCCAGTCATATGAGGAGCTTGACTCCTGAGTTCTTTGCTGAAATAAAATAATTAGCATAGATTAGTTCTTTTAAGGCTAAACTTTTTGACTAGCTCATCATAGACACAATTGAGCTTCCATCTCCACTTACAGAGCATGGGTTCCAGGGAAGGACTCAGAGAGGCAGTTAATCTATAGCTACAGAGCTCTTGGCAACAGAGCATGTCTATGACAGCTCTGGAAGAAGGTCATCTATCTGCTCTTACATCTCTGCTGAGGGTGGTATATGCTTTGAAAACTTTAAAAAGTCACATCTCCTCAAGACAGAAATTACTTGTTTCTATCATTAAACCCATTTAATAAAAATAAACAATCTCTGATTGTTTTTCTCTACCTCTCTTTTGTTAATAAAAGGAAAGGCAGGAATATTGTATCACTCATAAAATAAAAGCAAAAATATACAAATCTAGTTTGGAGGGATGCTTCATAAAATTTAAGAACAGAAGGCTTGTTTTCATTGTTTCCTTTCCCTTGAAAGCTGGTGTAGGCAGGCATGAGGAAGGAACTGTAGGTCATTAGGTGAGAAGCACCGTCCATGCTTGTCTCCACATAGGAACAGTAGTGGCTGATTCCTTATATTCTTAGCAACAGAAACTTAATGCCAGCCTCTGAATCATTCTTAGGATATTTTTGCATCACAGGAAACATACTTGAGTTTCTATGGAAAAAATGACATTTTAGAGTGGCATTAAACTTTCTCTACAGTTTTACTTTTATATTCCTGAGAAGTATATTAGAAGAATTCATTGGCAATATCAGTAAACTTTTTATCTGATGTACCCTCTCATAATATATAATATGTAGCAGCATAGAACAGCATATAATTTTTGAGTTCTTCCTTTACTAAAAATAAAGGATAGTTTTTGGGCTGCAGAAATGGCTTAGCGATTAAGGCCCTTGCCTGTGAAACCTAAGGACCCAGGTTTGATTCCCCAGTACCCAAGTAACCCAGATGTGTAAGGTGGTGCATGCATTTTGAGTTTATTTGTAGTGGATAGAGGTCCTGCTGTGCCTATTCTCTCTCTGTTACAGATGAATAAATAAATAAAACCTTATAGAAAGACAGCTTTTGTTCAATCATTAGTATGACTTTACAAATTGACTCAAGCACAAGGGAAATACTGCATATGCAGAATTAAGAGAGATGCTGAATGTCCAGTTATATGTTCAACATGATCACCATCACAGGAGCTGGCACATGTCTATTGGCACCTGTGGTGGTTTGAATAGAATAGATGGCCCCCAATATATTCAGTTGTTTGTTTGTTTGTAGTTTGCATCATTAGCCACCTGGCTGGAGGCAGTGTTACTGGGTGGATCTTTAGGTGTGGTGGTGGGTTTCAGATTTCAATCTAAAGATATGCAAAGTGTGCCTAACAGGAGTTCCTGAAGTGTGCTGTGGCTTTGGCTTTAGGCTTGTGCTTCTCTCTCTCTGTTTGGTCCTGTGAAAGCAGGCCAGTTTCTTCTGCCATTATGGAACTTCCCCCAGATCTGTAAGCTTCAATAAATATCCCTTCCTCCATAATTGTGCCTGGTCTGGAAGTTTATCTCAGCGAACCTGAAGCTGTCTGCTACAGCACCCAAGGCCCAGCCCTTAGGAAACACAGAGCCTCAGTGCTACAGGGGGATTTGTAAATTACTTTTAGTTTTTAAATCTGCATTGCAGGTTTTTAAATTTTTTCTATGGTAAGTTTGTATTTCTTTTATAACTAGGAAAATAGTAATTTCAATGTACAATAAGATGTGTTAAAGACCTTGTTTTTAAAGCAAATTTTATTGAGGCAGTTTATGGACTCATAAAGCATATTATGGCTCTGTGGCCAAATGACCTGTATTCAAATTCCAATATCAGCTGGGCACGATAATGCATGCTTGTAATACTTGTACTTGGGAGGCTGAAGGCAGAGAATTGCCATGATTTTGAGGTTAGCCTTGGCTACATAATGATTACCACAGTAGCTAGGGTTCTATATAGCAAGATTCTGTCTCAAATAAAATGAAATGAAATAAAATAAAATCATTTAACATTTATGAAAGGAGATAGTACCCTAAGTTTATTTGGTTGTGTACGGATTAAATAAGGAGTTATATTTAAATAACCTGTAAGAATGAATACTGGTATAATGTTGGTTAGGCCATATTAATTTTAATAAAGTAAGAGGTAGATAGGGTTCAGGCATGTGAAATACTCCTAGGATAATGCAAACTAACTTATTTCTAAATAATACCAATAAGCATTGATAAATTTAGGTTAAAGTGGAGAAATATATCTGGGACTTTGGATTTGGAAGGAATAAACTTTATCTGGATTGTGTAAGACATATACAATGTGACAAGTACTTTCATTGACTTAATATTAGGTAAAAGGGGAAAGCATGAGTAAATTGATAGTTTAAGAATGAGAAGTATCCAGGGTTATAAAGAACACATGCTATGACAATGTGGTATTCCTAGAGAAATATATTTTATCATAGTCATCTCCGTTCAAAACCTGAAAAACGAAATGAGTCACTGTAAATACAGTTGTGGCTAATGAAGAAGTTATTTTCTTAGTGTCACTACCTCCACTTTTTATCACTTAATAAATTTATGATTTGAAACTTTGTCTTGTGGCATTTTCAAAGGCAAAATCCTAGTTGTGTTCTTGTCAGAATTGTTCAAGCATAATCTTTGAAGTTAATCTTAAACCAGATTCTAGAGTAAAACCCACAGTCTTATGGCAGAAGCCTCATCAATGTTACCCTTAGAAAATTTTTGGAAAAAAAGATATATTTGTGAGGTTCCTGTATATTGGAATACATTGTAGTATATAACAGAAAATATAATGTACTCATTGTTAATTGTTCATACAAGCATTATATCATTCCCTTTCTTCCACCCCACCTGTACTTTTTTATCATGGTCTTTGAACAACAAAATATTTGCAATATTATCACCTTTCTTGGAACATGTGCTATGTTATCATTACTGAGTTTGATGCACACCTTACAGTTGTATATTACCATAGTCCATTCTACTGTTGTCAGAGAATACCTTTTCTATGTAGCTTTTGCTAACTTTCAGAAAATGGACAAAGGAAGAAATCCTCCTCTTTCTCCACCGATTTTCTCATCCCCCTTTTATTATGTAGAAGTGGGTGCTAAGATTTCAATAGTTATTACTTTATTCCATATTAATTGGTGTCATTTAGTATCTTAAAATTTTTTACCTTAATTCTAGACCCCAGAAAGCAAATGATTTGAATATAACTCATAGAATTGAAATTTAGAGTGACTAATATGGTAGTCACAAATTGCTTGAGACTTAAGTACACTGGCTTGGAAAAATATTAGTCTCAGAAATATATTCATTCTGGTCAGATATTAGGATATATTGATGTTACCTTAGTACATAATTGAATTGATTCTTATCAATAAAATTTAGTATATTTTTGACCCTTAATGAGGCAACTTAATCATCATTATATATTTTTATTTTACTTGTCATTAAAAGCTGCAAATGGGTAAATTTTTGATTGTTACCAATATTATAAAAATATAGTTGTGACATTGCTATGTACATCATAATCTTTATTTTATTTGCTTTTAAAAATTCTTCAATTATGAGGTATAATTGTGGAAGATATAATTGTGGCTTTGATAAAACTTTTGTTTATTGATACTAAGCCACTAAGTCTCAGGAAGCAAAAATAATCACACATAGGTTAGAAATCTCTTCTTTCCACTGTGATATAAGGCTATAATGAAACAGACTTGAGTTTGCTAGGACAAAACATTAAGTGCCCTCTTGTCTCTCAGAATTTTCTTCACTGTTATGGTCACAAATGCAACCTCCAGATATGCTTGTTAATCATCTTTTGAAATAAAATGCCTTCACCTCTACATCAGCAGATGCCTCCTGAGTGGTCACAACCTGCTAGATGCATGATTTGACAAGCCGGTCACTGCTCTTTCAAATCTTTTAAGCATTAAAAGATAGATATCACATTAGCTGCTTAGGAAGAACCTGTTTGTGCCATTGAATAATTGGCATTGATAAATATACCACATTAGTATTATAAAAAGTGGCGTGACAGATTGATGCCGTTGTGCACTCTAGGAATAAAACTGAAGGAAGCTCAGCACACCATCTGGGAGAGACAAGGAGAGGCGGCAAATTCCATGCAGCAGGGAAAAGAGGAGGGTGCTTTTCAGATGCCACAGATCTGAACTGACACTGTGATGTGTTCAAGTGCAATCTCGCCTGTCAAAATATTTCTTTCTTTAGCCATACTCACTTTAATGTAATCAGACCACAGTGTGGAAGGCTGCCATATCCTCTTAGGTGAGATTTGTCTTAGAGTAACAAAGCTGTACAGCTTCCAAATTGCACCACAGTTTAAATGATAAATAAATAAACAAAGCATACAATACCAGCTTGGGCTGAAATTTGCAACCTGCTATGCTCTTTTATAATAATTAGACACCTCTGAATAAAAAGCTCAGTTGCTTAATTTAGTTTGTTTTTCTAACCATAGTAACACTTTATAACTGAATGAAGACTTGAATTGGCAAAATGTAGGTGCACATTTCCATTCATTTTTTTTCTCATTTAATATTTTCTAATATCCATGTATCTTTCAACCTCTTTCTAGAAATATCTGCCAATTCAAATAATTTAGAAGACTGATGGTGTTTGTAACTTAAGCAAAGATTACTTCTTAACATCAAGAGTCATGTTTATAATTGCTATAATTACATCCTTATCAGTTCCACGTATTTATGCTTGGTGAATTAAAAAAAAAAAACAACCTTCTAAAATATTTCTAAATTGTAGTTAGAACTAACAACTACTTGATAAGATCAAAATGTTGAGCATTTTTACTAATTAATACTTTTTGTTTTAATTTTTTATTCATTCTTATTTATCTTCAAGCAAAGAAAGACAGAAAGCAGAGTGGCAGAGAGAATGGGCACAACAGCTCCTGGGGGAAAGTGGCCAACAATGGTCTGAGCAACTAGAGGTCTAAGCTACTCAGAAGCAAACACCTAACAGGATGTACACACCAGTGCAATAGTGGCACATAGCCCTGGTGGGTAAGCAATAGCTTTCTAACTGGCTAAGAGTTCCAGTCAGTGTAAAGGAACCCATATCTGAACAAGATCAAAATCCTATGGAGACAAAGATTATGCTCTCCACTATCAAGCTCTCACTAGTCTTTTGCTAAAAGAGGAGTTACATATATAAAATTCTCTCTAAATTAATAATGCTTATCCTATTAAAGCTATGCTGATTTCACTCTCCCCTGGAGAATCTGTTCTTCTTTTTCAGAAGGTAGCAAGACACAAGGAGATAAACTACCCCTCACACTTCAGCCAAGCCATAGCTGAAACCACAGAGGACTTGGGGAGATGAACATGAGTGTTGCTTCCATAGTGGATCTGATAATCAGCTCCAGGGTATAGGAGGCAGACTCTGAAGATACTCAAAGCAAAGATTCAGAAGGTCCTAAGAGCTCATCACTGAAGTAGACATAAAACTCACCTAGCAATGGGTGATGATGCATGCCTCTCATCCCAGCACTTGGAAAGCAGAGTTAGGAAGACTGCTGTGAGTTCAAGGCTACCCTAAAACTACATAGTGAATTCCAGGGTGAATTTCAGGTCATTCTGGGGTACAGTGAGACATTACCTCAGAAAACCCATCAAAAAAGAAACAAACAAACAAAATAAACAAACAAAAAATTCACCCACCACAGCTCAGGGAATTTTGCCAAAGAGGAGGCGGAAAGATTTTAATAGCCACAGGTTGAGACATCATGCCCAGATGCATTTCTTTCCCCCCAAATAATTAACTGCTGCTCCCACAATGCATAAACCACAACTCCATAGGGAATACCAGCAACCCCAATGAGGAGTGTTCCCAATGGAATGGGGACAAGCACGAGGGAAAAGAGGGTACCAACACATGACTTAGCCAGAGGAAATATGTTGTTAATAAAACATAAAAAGTAACTTCTGAAAGTAATATATGACCAGAATGAATATATTTCTGAGATTAATATTTTCCAAGCCAGTGTACCATAATTTTCAAGTAATTTATTTATTTATTTTTGTTATTTTTATTTATTTATTTATTTGAGAGCGACAGACAATGAGAGAAAGAGGCAGATAGAGAGAGGGAGAGAGAATGAGCGCGCCAGAGCCTCCAACCACTGCAAACGAACTCCAGAGGCGTGCGCCCCCTTGTGCATCTGGCTAACGTGGGTTCTGGGGAGTTGAGCCTGGAACCGGGGTTCTTAGGCTTCACAAGCAAGTGCTTAACCACTAAGCCATCTCTCCAGCCCAAATTTCAAGTAATTTATAACTACCATATTGTCATTCTAAATTTTACTTCTATGAGTTATAAAAGCTAGAGTGATTAGACCATTTTTGTATTTTCATAGTAAGGCTTGATGGTGAAGAATGTGATCAGAAGGCATCCCAGTGTGCTGTGAGACATGGCATTGCCTTCTGGTTTATGTTTGTCTCTGTTCAGATATGTTCAGAGAAAAGAACATTCCTTCCTTTCCAGTGTAAGGAGGGCAGTTCACCAAGGAGAGTCTTGATCCCTTCTTCAGGGGAGAGCAAAGTCACACAGATCTTTCTCTTGTGCTGCTGCCTAGACCAGTGATCCTGGTACATCTCCAGTTCACTTATTTGCATTCCTTTCCTTCTCAATGTATAGCAATGTTTTCCATTTTACTTGATTTCCCCTTCTAAAAAGCTTGCTATTCAGCCCCTTTAGGATTAGAGTTCTCCCTTTTGTGTTCATGTACTACCATGTTTTTTTATTTCATACTTCTTCCTTTCTGGACGAATACACCACATTATCACTACAAAACTCTCCTGATAAAACCCATTGTGCTTTCAAGCAGACATAAAGATGAGATTGCCCATAAGAACCAGCCTCCCCAGCAAGGAAATATTTTGAATTTATCTATTTATGTTGTTTTTAAGCTTGAAACTGGCAAGGAGCAGGAGGTAAGGAGAAGAAAATAAAAATGCCCTCAGATATAGCTTTAAAACTGGGCTTGAGTTAAAATCACTACTTTGGTAACATTTTGGATCACTATTATATCCCTAAAAACAGTTAATATAAGGATGCAACTTCTCACAAAGCTCTTTAAGAAATGTAGGACATTTACTATTATTTACATAAGAAGAAATTAAATCTCTGAGATGTTGAGAGATTTAAAGAAGATAATATATTTATAAATGAGCCATCTCAGGACATCAAGCTCAGAAAGAAAAATCAGTTTCCTCTTTTAATTCTTTTTGTGAAGACTTTAGGAATGTCATTAGCCCTCTACACAAGATTGAACTATACCTTCTTAAATTCCTTCTGTCTGGAAAACATCAAATAAAATAAGACAAAACTGTTAACAAAGTAACTATGTTGCTGATAATTGTATGATTTACCATAAAATTATTGAAGCTAAAAATTATGAAATATTTTAAAATCATACTATACATTCTTACAAGATTCATTTATACATTTGTCCATTCAGTTTCTTTGGAATAGATGAGCTATATATTCATTATGTTTTCAAATATATATATGCATATATATTTTTAAGAAGTCATGGCTACTTATGTCATGGCCTAGGTCAAACTATTTGTTCATCTCGTAATTCACTAAAATCATCTGCCATTATTTTATTGGAAATAAGATACATCTCAACCACAGGCTCTTATGAAAATTTCTTTGCAAGGACACAACAAATGGACAAAAATATGTGAAAATGACAGAAACCTTTGAAACATAATTTCTATGATTGAGGTGTTTCTGAGCATCCTCTGGCCCAGGGTATCCCTGATATTACTTTGGAACCCAGGAAAATGTTAATGTTTCAAACTGTCAACTCATTGCTTTCATTTGTTGTTGTTTTGGAGGTAAGGTCTCACTGTAACCCAGGCTGACCTGGAATTCACTATGTAGTCTCAGGGTGGCTTTGAACTCATGGCAATCCTCCTACCTCTACCTCCCTAGTTCTGAGATTAAAAGAACACACCACCACTCTCAGCCACTCTCCTTTTAAAAAATTTTTGTTTATTTATTTATTTGAGAACGACAGAGACAGAAAGAGGCAGATAGGGAGAGAGAGAGAGAGAGAGAGAGAGAGAGAGAGAGAGAGAGAGAGAAAGAATATGGGCACGCCAGGGCCTCCAGCCACTACAAAGGAACTCCAAACGCGTGTGCTCCCTTGTGCATCTGGCTAACGTGGGTCCTGGGGAATGGAGCCAAGAACCAGGGTCCTTAGGCTTTACAGACAAGCTCTTAACCACTAAGTCATCCCTCCAGCCCTCAGCTGCCCCCTTTTTGATAGAGAACATATTTGTATGGATGCATCATGTGCTGGTACCTTCTTTTCCCTCCTTCCTGCTCCCATTCCACTGGGGCCCCCTCCTCAGTGGGGTTGCAGTATTTCCCATGGGGTTTTGGGAGTCGCATTGTCGGGAAGCAATGCCTCTGGACATGATGTCCCTTCCTGTGGCTCTTACCATTTTTCCATCCCCTCTTCCACATAATTTCCTGAGCCTTCGTGGGTGTATTTTAAGTCTGCTTCAGTGATGCTCTTTGGAGCCTCTGGATCTCTGCTTTGGTATGCGTTGAGAATCCTCAGTGTCTGTCTCCTTCACCCATGTACTTATTGTTAGGCTCACCATGGAAACGGCACTCTTGTTCCTCTCCCAAATTTCTGTGTGGTTTTACCTGGGCCTTGACTGAAATGTGAGGGGTTGTTTATCTCCTAGGGCCTCACTAACTTCTCCAAAAGAAAACCAGATTCTCCAATGTAGAGTGAAGTCAGCATATGTTAAATTGGATAAGCCTTATTAATTTAGGGAGATTTTGATAGACACGGCCCCTCTTTAGCTGAAGACTAGTGAGAGCTTGACATGGAAAGCATGATCTTTGTCTCCATAGGATTCTGACTGGGTTCATAGTTCCAGATATGCGTTACTTTCCACTGAGAATCTTTTTGTTTTTAATTGTTTACTTGCAAGTCGGAAGAGACAAAGAAGGAAAGAAAGAGATAGAGAGAGAGGGGACATGTCAGGGCCTCTATCCACTGCAAACAAACTCCAGCTACATCTACCCCTTTGTGCATCTGGCTTTTAGTGAGTACTGGGGAACCAAACTCCAGGTTGTTAGGCTTCGAAGGATAGTGCCTTAACTGCCAAGCCATCTCCCCAGCTCCTTATTTGTCTTTTTTGTTGTTGTTGTTGTTGTTGTTGTTTTTTGAGGTAGGGTCTTACTCTAGCCCAGGCTGACCTGGAATTCACTATGGAGTCTCAGGGTGGCCTGGAACTCATGGTGATCCTCCTACCTCTGCCTCCCGAGTGCTGGGATTAAAGGCCTGCGCCACCACGCCCGGCCTTATTTGTCTTTAGATAATCAAGGTTAAATATGTTTCCATTAAGTAAGTTTTGGAATTAAAAAAATGGGAGTAATGTAAAAAGTAGTTTAGAGTGAGGCTCTATTAATATTAACAAAATTAATAAAATACACAAATGATATTTTGTTACCAATTACCTCACCAAATTTTATTTAATAAATTGGGAAAAGTTAAAATTAATGACAAGCGTTATGAGTTTTCCTGAGTTTAAATCTCTTACATTAACCTGGTGTGGTAGAACACACCTTTAATCCCAGTACTCTGGAGGCAGAGGTTGGAGGATCACTATGAGTTCAAGGCCGCTGTATACTTCAGAGTCAGTTCCAAGTCAGAAGGGCTAGAATGAGAGACTCTACCTTAAAATAAAATCTCTTACATCTGTTTGTTACATCATAACATGCTTTACTAGAAACTTTAGGTATAAATAGAAAACACAATAATTATTTACATTACTAATAGTACTAAAATTAAAATTCTAGTATAATGGTTTAAAATGGGAAACCCAAAATCTAAACATTCCAATTTATCCCAGTAGAAGTTGGACTACCCACCTTATATTCTGATTTCATAACATTTAAGAGTTGTTGATGCATTGGGTAATCTGTCCTACCATAGAGATCTCTATATATATCTAGACATCTCAATGAGTATCTCATTCATTGAACATAAGTTGATTTTAACTTGTATGTTAGTAACTACATATGGAAATCTTTGTCACTTGAGTGGTCTTAGCCTGTTTCCTGATGACCTTGAAAGAATGGGACATTTCTTGAACAGGAAACTTTTGTATATAATGTTACCAACCCATTTAAATGAGCAGAAGACAATTTTTTTTAAAAAAGAAATTCTATGGAACTTTATTTAAAAGCCCTTTATGTATTTTCCTAAGGATCTGTAATTAATTTAAATAAATTGTTTCTTTAAAATATTCACATGATAGCATATTTGTTATTTCTTGCACTGTTGTGATTAAATACTTGGCAATAAGTAACTTGAGGAGCAAGGGTGTATTTTGGCTCATAATTTAAGTGTATAATATAACAAGAAAAGAATTGTGGCAGGTGCTGATCATATTTTGTCTGTAGTAAGGAAGAAGAGAGAAATGAATAGTGATGTTCACTTAGCTTTTTCCTTTTTATTCATGCTGAGACACCAGCACATAGGAAGATGATGCCCATAGTTCAGGTAGGTCACCCTACATCAATTTATCCAATCTAGAAATTTCCTTTTAGAGATGCCCAATATGTGTCACCTAGGTAATTCTAGATTAAATCAAGTTGACATTGAGAATAACTACTATAGATAGCTCTTACCACTAACAGTAAAATCCTAGAATTACAACCTCATTTTCCCTGTAGTATTAGAATAGGGATGAAATCAGGATAGTTAAGTAACAAGTAATTAGCCTATGAAATATATAATCTTTAAATGTGCCATATTTCATTTAAGTTCATGTTTATGAAAGCCTTGTCTAAAATCTCACATTATTACAGAACCTACCTGACCACTGAGAAAGCTGAAGGATAGATAATTCAAATGTTTTCAATGCCTCAGAGATGATAAGGAATATTTGAATCTGACTAGTACAGTATTCTCATTTGAAGCAAAATACACATGTCCACATGCATTCTAGGTGGTTCAAACAAATACTGAAATCTTGGAATTTACTGTAAGAAATTATTTCAGTCACATGTTTATTTTATTTTCTTATATAGAATGCTTAAAAATAAATGTACACATTATGCATGTAATGAGGAGAAGGGTAAATAGAAAAAATAGAGGAAAGCATGTTTTACCTAACTAATATTTTACCTAAATAAGGAAATTCACTTCAGGGTCAGTTGTACAGGTACAAGAGGAATAAAAGCTATGGGAAGAACAGAAGACATAATCCCAACCTATTTTTGTCATGTACTTTTATCAGAACAGATACATATGTGGTATTAATAAACATATAATGCCCATATATGGACTACTCTCCTTCTCTAGAATAAACATTGGCAGGCCATATTACCCATGCAATTACTATTTCCGGATGAAAACAGAGGTTTCTTTGAAGGCATTTAACAAGTGCCAAATTTTTAATGCCTCCTTTGGCACGTACCTCTATGGTATCTAGGCATGTTGCCATTTCAGTCTAAAATCATGGAAAATTGAGAGAAAAGATCTTTTCTCTTCAAAGTTTCAGTTATCTCTAGGTTTAAGCCCATCAGGAGTTCAGAGAAATGACTTAAGTCTTGTTGCAGTTCAAACTGAAAAGTTTTATAACTTGTTTCCCCCTAAGGTTTTGTCCATTTGTGGTGACCGATTTATTTTCCTGGTTTCTTAGTGTGAAATCATTCCTTCAAAACCAGTCTGTAATCTAAGGCTAACCTCTATCTGCCATTCTGTAGCTTTTGACAAAGAAATGTCTGAAAAAGCAAAGTGAAGTTATTTTTAGGACATAAAATCATTGAAACAAATTTATGTGTAAACTTTCTAAATTTGGGGGGATATTTGTATTCTAATTATGCTTCCACAATGAATGAAGAAAAATAAATCGATATCCCAAATTTGAATATTTATGGTGTTATTTGGTAGGGCTTAGGTGTTGAATTTAAATAACCCTATCCATTAGTTTATTAAATGGTTGTCAGCTTATGTATGATTAAAATTCTATATTTTTATCCTGTCTAGATTGTTCTTGAAATGTCAGTACTCACTGGGATTCTTTTTTAAAATTTATTTATAATAGATACACTGAGTACCAGTATATAATGTGTTGGTACCATCATTTCCCTTGTCCATGCCCCATTCCACTGGAGACCCTCCTTTCAAAGACTGGAGTCTGTATCAGGATGTTTAAATTTGAGACAAAGTCTCATTATATAGCCTTAGTTATTCCTCTGTGCTCATTACATAGATAAGGCTGACCTCTAACTTCCAGCAACCTTCCTGCTTCAGCCTGCTGAGTGCTGGATTAACTAGCATGAACCGACACACTCCAGTGAAGCATCATCATCATCATCATCATCACCATATTTAGAAAACAAAACTATTTTTTGTTGTGATTTTAAATAACTAGGTAAGTAGACATTGAGATAGATAAGGAAGGCTTTATGACTAGGTTAAATTCTGTTGTTGAGAGGTAAATTTTGCAAATTTTTCAGAAATACCACATATTACATGTCACCATGAGTACTTGTTTTCAACCTGTAAATGCTTACACAATGTATGTTTATGTATTTTAAGTATTTAAAAACAGGAGTTTTTATGAAAGGGGAAAAGTCCTTGGCATTTTGTACTTCACAGTTTGGAAACTTAAAGGAAAGACATTTTATTTTAATGCCCTCTGGGATACATTGTGCTGGATTTGAGTTTAAATTTATCTTAAATCATAACTTCTGTTGGAAACTTTTTAACAAATATAATACAAGTAGCAAGTTTTATTTTGATAAGGAAATGATTTTATAAGCATTACTGCACTTAGTCCTTCATACTGAACACAGCTCAGATTTCTGTTTCCTGTGCTTTGCTATCTCATTTCACTTGACGTTTAGCCAACAATCCTAATCCCCTCCTCTAACTCACTTCTTTCCCTACTTGCCTTATCACAAGGGAATCCCCATCTCAACAGAGGCTGGGACCAGGGACATGGGAAACATTTTCAACTATTTTACTATTCTCTCCACGAGGAACCAAACAACAAATCTCATGAATTCACACTCGCAGCAAGTCCTCCTCTCCTTTTCGTTCCTAAACCACTCACTAATTTGGAAGACTGCATGATTAATCTGAGGAATCATTGTAACTTCCCTGAACATATCTCTTTTTCATTCATTCTTTCCACTGTTCAAGCCACCACTGCTGGAATGAGCTGAGTGGACTTGTCTGTCATACCTCCTTGGTTAAGTATTCTTAGAACCTTCTTTCATTTCCATCTTTGTCCAGATTCAACTGTGATCCCTTCCCCTTTCATAGCTATTCAGGCTCCCTTAAACTATCTTTTCTTTTCTTCTCTTTTCTTTTCACATCTTCTCATCTCTTTTTCTCTTCTCATTTTTTTAAAATTTTTTGTCATGTGTATATGTGAGGCGTGCATGGGCATCTGGCATGTATGTGGGTGCACATGCTCGTGTGTGTGTGTGTGCGTGCGCGTGTGTGTGTGTAAGCCAGGATTAATGTCAGGTGCATTTCTTAAGTGTTCCACCTTACACTTTGAGAGGCACTCCCTGATCCTAGAGATCACTGGTCAGCTAGACTAGGTTTCTAGTGAACATCAAGAATTCCCTAGAGGTCTCTGGCACTTTGTCCATGACCATACCCAGAATTTTAGGTAGATCCTGGGTGTTCAAACTCGGGCACTCATGCCTGTGTGACAAGAACGATACCCACTGAATCAACTCCAAAATTAAGAGTTAATCTTCCCTCAACAAAACTAAGTATATATCCACTTCATTGTTTTGTTTTCCCTTGGAAGCATTTTTGCTCTTGACTTTTTAAAAAAATTATATATAACAGGATATACTCTTTTATTACCTCACACTGGCTCTCATTACCCTGTGGGATCTCCTCAGTGGGGTAGTGGTATTCACTGTGGGGTCATGAAGGCCTCTCTCAGTCTCTAAGGGGTAGCTGGTGGGCGTGGGGAGGTGTGCTGTGGCTCAGGGCTATACTTCTACCCACGCTGTGGCTCTCACAAGCTTTCCACCCACTCTTCTGTAATGTTCTATAAGTCATGGTAGACTTGTTGGCAGTCTAATTTAGTGCTGAGTTCTCTGTAGCCACTGGATTTCTATTTTGATAGATTTTGATTGATCACCATGTCTGTCACCATCACCCAGGAGCCTTTTGTAAGTCTAGCAGTAAAAGCAGCATTCATGTCACCACTTTCTTTGTATTTTTCCCTGGGCCCTGGCAGATGTGGAAGAGGTAGCAAGTCTCTCGGTAGGAAGTCAGCTATCTTGTCTTATTGATGGGTCTTGGCTCTCCTCCATTTACTCTGGTACTTGTAAAATAAAACAGATTCTCCAACCAAGAGTGAGCATAGCTTGGGTTAAAGCGGGAGTATTCAAAGTTATATGAGAGATTTTCAGTATGCAAGCCCACTCTTTCTGAAAGAGCAGTGGGGCTTCTCTCTGAAGTCTGACCATGGGGTTCTGACTTGCTTTCCAGTACCAGACAGGAGTTCTCTCTCACTGAGGATGCCTCATTTCCAATCAGAGATCAACTGGTTACCTGTGGAGGCTGTGCCATTATTGCACAACTGTTTACATCTTGTTCAGCTGGTTGACTTAGTAGTCTGTAGGGTGTCCTGCTTATTCATACTCTTGGTTCTCTTGTCGTCCGGCAGCTGCAGTAGTGCTCTCCATTACTATGAGGGCTAGCCAGGAGGGAGCTAGTTTACATTTTGTTTCCAGCCTGGTATTCCAATGTCCTGTGACCATAGCATGTGGTGTCTTGGCAATAGGGTTTTACTTTTTAGCTTTGGCAGGTAATCCAGTGTTTTGACAATGGCCTACATTGTCTTGAGGACCTTGTGGGTCTACCTGGCCAACAACTCACTGTGGGGCAACCAAATTCTAAGTCTGGAATTTACCAATCAGTGTCTGTAGTTTTAAGCTTAAGATTTTTCCACTGTCTGCCCAGACTATTCTCCTTTCACTTTATTGGTGTTTATATCTTGTAGAATGCTTGTCAGATTGAGGATGATATGGCATCACTATGTTCTTGAGGTTGTTTTAAAACTCAAGACCCTAATGCTTCCCAAATATTACATACATGGGCCTGTACCACAACGCTAGGGTTGAATGTTAAAATTTTTGCATATGGGATTGGGAATGGGTGTCAGGTTCTTTGGCATGCTAGGCAATCACACTGCCACTGAGCTACATTCCCAAACCTTGTTTTTTGAGACATGGCCCAAATATGGAGCAAGGCTACATCATAGATGCTTCTGCCTTTGTCTCCCCAAGACTGAGTATTATACGTGTGTACAGAATGTCTGGATAAAAGCATCATTATTTTTATTAGAAAAGATTCCTGACCCAATCCTTCCTTAATTTCCTCCACACTTCTGATACAGGTTTTCTTGTTATTCTGCAATTGTCAGTGTCTGTTGTACTTTTTTAGGGTTCCTTCTATGTTTTTCATTTTATTTTATTATTGAGATTTTTCTCGGTATGTAGGTACATTAAACGCTTTGCTTTTTAGTTGCACCACTGTGTTATTCACCCATATGTAACCTATATCTTTGCAGCCTGCCCATTTCATGAATTCACACTATTGATTAATTCTAAGTCTATATTTTTGATGATAAACATTAAGAATTCACCAACATACTTCATATATAGATAAATGTTTCTTTTATTGATTAATTAGTTGAAATTAATTTTCCAGATTTCAAAATTTCTAGAGAAAATAAACTATTGGAAAGCTTTTTGTGTATGTCATTTCCCATATATATCCCATGTATCACCATCAGACTGATGATCTGAGATTTTGTTAGTTGTCTAGGTATCTGGTGCCACACATATTTACTGAACTCTCTGTTAGTTGGTCCTGCTTTATAGAACCTTGGGCCTTTGTTTTTATTTTCTTTACTTTCCATCTCTCCAACGATTGTCTCTTAAGAATGAAAATTGTGTTTTCTCCTTTCTCCCTTTAGTATTTTAATTCTCGAGTACTATGAGTGCAATAACCCCTTGAAACTGTTCTTGCTGAATGGATATGTGAATTAAAGTACCCACTGATGATCTTGAAGGCTCATTAGTCTATTGGAAATATGAGATTTTAATTATAAATTATTTCATTCCCTCTCTTATATTGTACTCTCATACATCATAACCATTGTGCATGTACAGGACAAGTATTCTGCAGGGGCCGCATCATCTTCTAATTCTGATCTTCACAGGAATTTTCATTGTTTTTGTTGTACTCTCTTAAAAATTGGACAAGCTTATATATGTTGTCCAGTGGCCTTGTACAATAATTAAATAAGACCTGTACCCAAAATTGATCATTTGAAATTTTTATGGGCATTTCTAATTTTATCTTGGAAATCAGCAGAGAGAAGAATACACAACTGGAAGAGGTAGAGGTGAAAGGGAGGCTTTGTCATGTTTGGTAGAATATGGAAGCTGGTTTGGATAGCTGCTTTTCTTTCTGTAATCTTTTCATTACTGTAACAGGATCTGAACATTGTGACATGCCCTTTAAGCTCAGCTGGACTGGCAGAAAGCCACGGATTCTCTCTGTCTCTGACAGCGAGTTGCCAAAGCACACTGTCTCATCACTACACATCTCATTATTATTTATGCCATGTGAGTGCACATTGATTTTCATTCAGAGCAAGTTCCCACAAGACTTGTTTTTTATACTGGACAGTAATCCATTGGATTTTATTTAAACTCACTGCCTTTTCTACAGGCTTTAATCTTATAAGAGACTGGGTTGATATCAATTTGGCTTTTTATAGCTAAAAGAAAAGAAATTGTTATCAGCATACACCACCATTCAGAACTTGCTCGTGTGTGTGTGTGTGTGTGTGTGTGTGTGTATGTGTGTGCAGCCTTAGGATGTTCAAGTAATGTTCACTGGATTGTTAGGACAAAAAAGTTAATATAAAATCCTCATTTCAAAGGAATTGGTTTTTAATATATAAAGTGATTATTCAGATTAGAGATTGATTATCTCCCAGCTGAAAGAAATACTGAGGTGGACATGTACTTATCCTAGCTTTGTTCAGGGTAGATTAATCCCTCATGAATATGGAAAAGATTATAACATGTTCCCTTTTGTGAATGAAAATGGGATGAGACAATCAATTCTTTCTCAGGTTTGAACCAGCTTACCATGTCTATGGATTATTCTTCCTATTGCCATTTTGCAGATCACGTTGCTACTTTTAATGCCTGTTTTGCTAGATGGAAGGATTTCTTAGAAGTCATTTATGGTTCCCATGTGGGAAGCAGGATCCTTCATACTAATGTTTACCAGTAAGAAGGCTTAAAGGACGTATATAACATGCCTATCACTGTTGTGAATGTCTTGTGCTGGTAGGAATTCTAACCTCTTGATTTAATATGAGTGACTCTTCTGAATCAAACACTTTGTCATTCCATTCACTTATTCTTGCATGAAGCAGTATTCTGAGGAGACTTAAGATGAACAAGCAAATTCTATATTCTGCAGAACATAGACTAATGTGGGATATGGCTGAAGGTATTTACCTACACTGAAGAAAATAACCAGTATAATCTGTCATTCAACAAGTAAGGGTTTCAGTGACTACATTTTCCATTAAATAGAGTAAAACTAGTGCATTTTTCTAAAATTATGTCATTATCTTTCATTTAAAAAAATAACAGTGGCTTACATAAAACACAGAGAATGTGTCTGTTTTAACCTGCTACATAATGGATTACCACCAGCTTAATGATGCAAACCCATGTGCCCCTCCCCTGGGTTGGAACTACATACTCAGTCTGGCTGGGCTCTCTGCTCAGAATGTCTCACAAAGCTGGAATCAAGATATCTGCCAGTGCTGAGTTCTCATCTGGTAATTTCTGTCTTCCAAGTTAATTAATGCTATTGGAAGAGCTCAGCTCCTTGAAGGTGTATGACCATGGACACATTTTCTGATTGGCCACCAGCCTGGATTGCACTGGGGAAATGTTGCTCCCACATCGTAGTTTCACCATATCTCCTCCAGGCAGTTTACTACATGGCTCTTTATGATTTTCCAAGTCAGAAGAGTATCTTTGCTGCTTTTAGTTTCTCTGAATTTTAAAGGGCTTGCCAATTGGTTGAGTCCACCCAGGATAATGCTCTTTTTCAGTAATTTGAAGTAACTAATTCATATGTAAAACCACTTTTTTTTTGAAGGGTGTAATTTTCTTTTTTTTTTTTTCCTTTTAAAAAATTTTTTTTCTTTATTAGTTAGTTTTGTATTCAGCAAATACAGTCAGTTTGGTACCATTATTAGGCTCATCCGTGACCTACCCCCTCCCCTTGGCCCCTCCTTGTTGAGGTATACGTGTCATGCATTGTGGAGTTAGCCCACAGTTATGGGTAAGATAAATGTCTCTGCATATCATGACCCAACATGTGACTCTGACATTCTTTCCGCCCCCTCTTCCGCAAAATTTCCCTGAGCCATGTTGGGTTCATTTTTGGTCTGCTTCAGTGACCAAAAATAAAACCACTTTTTAAGTAGAACAAATCATAAGAATATGGAAAAGAAATTATATTTCTATGAGTCCCTGAGACTATCTATTATAGGGAGTGTTATTTGTGGCTAGCTCAGAATTCTGACTTCTGTAAGGACCATATAAATTTGGAAAGCTTAAAAAGAAATAAAGAAATAAAGAAGGGGAGTAACAGATGGGTATTGACTATAAAGATCTCATGTGTATTGACATATGTACAAATTAATTATATTGTGAATTATAGATTATTAAATATATTATAAATTAAATATTATATATAATATACTCAGATTATAAATTGTATGTTTTCCATTAAGTATATTAAGTAAACCCTAATCAGCTGTACATAATAGATATTCCCTTATTTTGTGACAAAATACTCTAGTGATTTTTACTTTTATTAGTTGTTTTTGCCATTACATTAGCGAAATTCTTTCTCTCCTTCTCTCCCTGCCTTCCTTCTTCCTACTTTCTCTTCCTTCATCCCTTTCTTCTTCTTACATACCTCTTTTCTTTCTCTCTCTTTCCCTCTCTCCCTCATTTCTTTCTTTTTTTAAAGGTATGTTCTCAATCTAGCTCAGACTGAGCTGGAATTCACTATGTAGTCTCAAGGTGGACTCAAAATCTCAGTGACCCTCCTACCTCTGCCTTCCAAATGCTGGGATTTAAGGTTTGTGCTGCCATGCCCTGTCCTTTTTTATTCTTTTTATTTTTTGAGATAAATTCTCACTATGGACCTCACGGATACCACAGGCTGACTTTAAACATACTACATATCCCTCAAACTGGCAAATTTTCTGCATTACCGTTACAGAGTGCTCAGATGGCAGGCATGTCCATCCTGGCCTATCTTAGAAACTTTACTTCCCATATTTCAGCAGATCATACACATATAATAAATCTAATTAAGTTATTACAAATTTGGTGATACATTACCAATGAAATACTTCTAAATGCTGAAGAAACGCTCTCAATCATTAAAACTTATTTATTATTAACTGTGCATATGCATGTATTCAAGTTTGTTTGAGAGTGTGTTTGAGTGTAGGAGCGCATGTGCCAAGGCAATGAAGGCAGGTAGGTCAGAGGACCACTTTTGGGTCATTCTTTGTTTCTACCTCATTTTGAGTCAGTCTCTCATAGCTGTTGACTGCTCCCATTGTTGCCTTCTTATTGCTATCACCCGAGGCCTCCCATCTTGCTGTATGTGCCCTGGGATTACAGAAGCCAGTTATAGCATGTGGCTTTTAGATGTGACTTAGGCATCTGAACTTAGGTGCTCAGAATTGTGTGGCAAATACTTTCTAGACTGAGTCATCTTACCGGAAACAACACTCAGTTTTCTCTTAGTTTTTCATACATTTATTTCTGTAGTGCTTTCAGTTAGTGCACTGTGACAAAACTTATTTCCATTTGGATGTTCTTGGAATCTTGCATTTGTAATCGAATGATGGCAATTTCCCAAGTATTGAAATTATTTTAAAAAATGTGATTTTTTATACTGTAAAATGTGTCAAAATCCCGGTTGGAAAAGTAATATACATTAGCTTTCACATGGCATCTGAAACACAACTAAATATAAATGAAATAATACTTAACAAAATTAAAAAAAATGAATTTTGATGGACATTGACTAATATGTTACTCAGAATTCTTATTCAACATGGGCTGGAGAGATGGTTCGATAGTGAAAGTGATTGTTACCCAACCTCTTGCCTAAACATGCACACCCTCACTCACATACAAGCATGCGTACCACACACAAAAAGCAAAACTAATGAATCTTATTCAAAATTACAAAGAGCAAGAGAATGAGAATCCAAATTTTATATATGTAAATGTCTATTCAAAACACTATTTCAAATTTTCAAAATCCTGTTCTCCTAGTGGCATTTTCATTATATCATTTCTTACGTGATGCCCAAATTACCATTGACAAATCGTAGTAATACTAAATTCATCACTTTTCCTTGCCTTGATACCTTTAAATTCTGTGTTATGAGTGCTTGTATTGATGTTTGCTTCCATCGTTGTCTGCTTAGGCTGTTGCTGAAGTATCAGTTTAACTGACATATTTAAGCTCCTCCCATATGTTTCCATATCTGGTGAGGAATAAATGGATAATACATTTCTTCCTCCCTTTCACCCTTTTTACATAGGTGCCAAGATAAGAATTGGGTTTCATTTTTATTTACATAAAAATCCTTGGATTCATTTTCTCCAACCTCCCTCCCCAAATAGTTTAAAAACTCTGTTCATCTTTGCCAAGTTTTTTCTAGATGCCACACTCATTATCTAAATGGAAATAACTTTATTTGAGTACTACTGCATAGTAAATATGAGGTCATGGTACACTAACTTTGCTTTATGGCATACATTTAACTTCAACTTTATTTTTCATGTCTTGGAACATGCTGTTAATAAAGATTTTAACAAAGTAAAAAGAAGGGAATGATTCTCAAATTATCTTGGTAAATAAGTATAAACTTATGATTGAGTAACTTTAAAAAAATAGCATCAATACATTTAATTTTACGAGATAAGCATACTGCTTCTTCCATTGCTGTTTCGAAGTATAACTACAATGGCTCTCAAATAACACTTTTGTGTATTAAAACACAAATTTCAGAACATTTTTTGATGTGAAAGGAGTTGTTGAATACTTGCAAATTCAATTAACAGGGAAGTTTGATAGCCTCATCACAATCAGGTAACATTGAACTAAAAACCTCATATGTCAAAAAATGTACCAAAACTGGGCTGGAGAGAGGGCTTAGCAGTTAAGGTGCTTAACTGGAAAGCCAACGGACCCAGGTTTGGTTCCCCAGGACACATGGAAGCAAGATGTACAAGGTGGTGCTTGCATCTGGAGTTTGTTTGCAGCGAATTGAGGCCCTGGCACCTCCATAGTCTCTCTTTCTCATAAATAAATAAATAAATTAATTAATTAAAATAGGTACCAATGTAATAGCCATTCAAAAATATAAAATAAGGGCAAGTGAATAATATAAATTTTCAACAAACGAATTACTTTATAGCTAGAAATCTAGGAAAAATATAGAAAAAATGAGATAATATTCTTGCTTAGAAAAATGAAATCATGGCTTTTCCACATTAACCGCTAAGGCATTTCTTCAGTGTTCTGTTGATTTGACCATTGAAAGGCCGTTAGAACTTGTTACAATTTGAATCTGAGATGCTGAACAAGGAATAGTAAGTTTTGGATGCAGCAAGACAAGAAGCCCCTTTGAAGAATGTATACTTCATTGGCAAGACAAGCAACTGTGTCATTAAATTTAATAGAATAAGGAATTTTCTTATGATGAAGAATTATACAGGGTAATACCTGTACTACAAATCATTGTTTTTATTTTCTATTTTTATTTTAATTTTTTGAGATAGGATCTCACTCTAACACAGTTTGACCTAGCACTCATTCTTAGTCCCATGCTGACCTGAAACTCACAGCTATTCTCCTACCTCTGCCTCCTGAGTCCTGGGATTAAAGGCATGTGCCATCATACCCAGAAAATCAATGTTTATTACAAACAAGAAGAAATATGTAAAATATACAAATGTTGTAAATCTAGGACTGCTTCTTTTTGGTAAACAGCAAACTTAACAATTTTAGTTAAATTTTATTTAATTAATGGAATCAGACAAAAGAAATATGGCACATCTCATTGAATATTGTTTGATTATTTCCTAATCATAATCTATCCAAATTTTGCTACCTTAGCCCCTTAAGAATGATTTTCAGCTAGGTTCAGGACTTTGAGACCACACCATGAAGTAGTTGAAAAGCTGTAAAGACATACTTAAAGAGACATGACCAAATTAAACAAACATAAGCAGAATCATGTGCATTTTTGAACACAGTAATAATAAGAATGTAGCTATTTATTATTATCTTAGAATCACTGAACAGATACTTTTGACTTATGTATGAACCAGGCCCCTCTGAACGACAGAGGGGGGTATCTGCTGCAATATAGATTACAGTCCAACAGGGGTGATTAAGAGGCATCATATCAATAACAAAACCCAGCATATATGATATTTGAAAATATTACTAATAAGTTTGAACTCAACCTTTTGTGGTGTTTTATTAAAGTGGAAGTAGATTAGCTCTGCAAGACTTACAAGTGACTTTTAAACTGAACTCTGAGTGATAGTACAGAAAAATCACGAAAAAAAAAAAAAGGAAAAGAGAAAGTAAGAGTATAGCATCAGAAAAGTAAGAGACTACAGTGTCTATTGGAAAGTAATTGTGTTTATTTTTATTGTGTGTGAGGAAGTGTGTGTGTGTGTGTGTGTGTGTGTGTGTGTATCTGTATTTATTGGCCAGCAGGGTTCTTGTTACTGCCAACAAATACCAAAAACTTGGACAGATATTTGTATGTGGGCAACAGGCTTTTCAAGTGCGCACCTTTAACCTCCGAGCCATCATTCTGTCCCCTCATTTCTTATGATAATTTATGTAGAATACAAGCTGCAAAATATCTGTTGGTATTGGCTATGCAGATCTCACTGACACGTGCATCAGGATCATTGCAGAAGGGGAAACTAGACAGAAACAATCTCATTTATTTTTTTGAGAATTTTTTCTGATTGAAATGCTTCTTTTTTAAATAAAATTCATATTCTGGTTAGATTGTTTTCAAAATATAAATAGGAGGCTTAGGAATATAGACTACACATGCAATATAAGTCAAACTATACTGGTAAAAGTTCTTTTTCTAATTTTGATCAAATTAAACTCTACCTCCTATTTCTGGTTGGAAATTTCTCTGATAATAAGGAATTAATGTTAATAGCAATAAGATATCTTAAGTTCTAAAATTTAAAAAAATCATGAAACCATGGTGCAACTAATTCTACAGAATATTCTACTTAAGCACATCACTTCTTTTACATAGGAATCCATGGGGGTAGGAGCTACTTATAAAATCTGATTATTCAACTTACTAATCATATATATATATATATATATATATATATATATATATATATATATATGACACAGAATTGTTTAAACACTGGATATGGTAACTGTGAGTGTAGATGCTGTGAACAGGAGCATTGAGAAGCATCTTTACCCTAATAATTGTCTAACATATCATATACTTCACAGATAATAACATATGGAGTACCATGTGGGTGATGCAGAGGTTATATACAGGCACAGATAGGGGATGAGGACAGGGTTGGTGCTGGTAAGAGGATCACGTACTTCTTAGTGCCATTGTAGAGGTAAAAGTTAAACAAGCAAAGAAAAGATAGGATAAACATTTCTGTGGGTGTCTGTTCTTTCCAGGAATGACTTTAACTGCCTCTTCTCTTTTTTTGACAGTTACAGATTACTTTTCTCTTTTCTTGGGCAAATATTCATATGCAGATTAGTGGCAGAGTATTTGTGTTTATTTTCAGTATTAATTAAATTATTGAAATAATTTTTTAGAGCTTTCTGAAGCTTTTGAGATATCAATAATTTCAGGCATGATTGTTGTCCCACTATTAAGCTGATTTCTACTCCGTATATTGGGTCTATGATTTTACACTGTTTTGTGGGTTGCTAAAGGACAGAGAGAACATTTTAGCAACTTTTGTACCAAAACATCCTTATTGTAAAAGGAGTAACATGTATACTGACTAAAGTGTTACATTGTTTGAAGACTTTGTGATTGCCTTAGTCCATTGGGCACATACTTGTTTTTCTAGTTTCCAGAGGCTGACATCTGATTTGCTGTTAGAGATCTACAGTCCCTGACCCCATCAATCCCAAGCACTTTTGCTTTTCTGCTCAGTTGTATGGATTTGCAGATTGGAGATTATCACCTTAAAATGTCCCATTTCCTGATCCTTAATTTGGAGCATGAGATGCATAGTTTTAATCGCCCTCTTTCACTCAGTATAAATATTATTGAAGTCAAACACCTACTAGTTTTAGACAAAAGGAATATGGAACTTCATTATGAATATTTTTTCAAAGAAAATTTATAGAGTGCATTGTTACACCATCATTTTCTAGACACCAGAGACTTAGAAATTGACAGCAAAATAAACATAAACTTTGTCCTGATGCCATTTGACAAAATTGTTTTGGGAGGCGATAATAATTGGTCAATTATAAGTAGCAATAAGTGTGGAGATAGTGAAAGTACATGGAGGGGCTATGTAATTGAATAATTAAGTTTGATTACAGATAATACAAAGCTTTCCTCAGTAGTTTATCTCTGAGTAGGTCCTGAAAAATAAATGAGTAGTTTAATTTGTCAGGAAGAGAATGACTTTTCAGCCACATTTCTTTGGCAGGATTGAATGTTCTTTGTTGTCATCTCCAATGATGTGAGAACTAAAGACATTCCTGAGATTTCAAAAGGTTTCTGGAATGCATTATTCTGGTAATAAGAGGTATAGGGGAGTACTACATGCCTATTTGTTCTAGGCAACACCTCTGAATTAGTACTTACAGTGGGAAATAAAGCTCAATGCCTGGTTTGATAACTTAAGTACATGGATGCCAGCAGTCCAACAGAAAAAAATAAAGCTATTATTTTTTGTTCTGTATCCACTTGGTAAGATATATATATCTTCAGATTTAAAATAGATCTTCTAGTGTCCCATGACTTTGAAAATTTTGTAACAGGTATGATATACAGTAGGGGAAAGTAATTCAATGAAAACATATATTTATATATTCTAACTTTTGATCCAGTCCTAAATGAAGACACACACACACACACACACACATATATATACACATACATACATACTATAGCTCTAACTGAGGACTTTACAATGTGATGGCTAAATTCTGTGTTGTGAACAATTTTCTCAATCTTTGAAATGCTACAAATATGATCGATCATCTAAGCTGAGCATTATTTTCTTCCTCTTTAAGGTGTTATAATAGTTGAATAGGGTTTTCTACTAGCACAGTAGACATTTCATTCTACAATAACAACAAGAATGAAAAAAAAATCTCATTTTTTCCAAGTTGGTAAAATTAATGTTTTCATTCTAGAATTAAAGTTATAAAGCTGTTACTTTATCATAAAATCCTGTTTTCATTGATAAAATCAGAATTTTGTGCAGTTTCATCGTTTATTCATACTTCCTTTTCTCCATTTGGATACATTCAATGTACATGCTTGTTTATAAGGCAGAGGAAAGATGGATAATCCTGATGTAGGAGGTGCAAGATATTGTTGCACAGTGCTTTCTCCTAGCTTTAAGGGAGGTTCTGTGGGTGGGAGAGGAATGCTGCAGACAGGACTGACATGAATACAATTAAATTAGATTTTTATCCTTTTACTTGATCATAGCTATCCTGAATGTAATCTATATAAGTGAGAGAAAGTGATTAAAAAATTAAACTGCTTGGACTCACAATACATTTTGTCAAACACTAGTAGTAGGAATGGCTTAAAACATATTTACTTATTATTGGAAGAATATTTATTGAAAAATGTCTATTTAAAATATCATTGCCTGTTATAGCCGAAGCCATTTATATATGCGTCTTTAACAGTTCTTAAATACTTCTGTGCATAAGTGCAACATGAGGCTGTTTGATTGTATAAAATAGCCTTCATAAAAACCTTCTCCTATCATTTACAGCATATGTAGATATATACCTTTCAGAAGTTTAATAATATTTAGTGCACAGAATAAGAAATTATTTTAATATCACCACTGATCAGTTATTGAAACACATAAATTATTTGGGTTTTGTTTTTTATTCATTTTTGATGGTTAGACTGTAGTCTAAACTGTGACCTTTTGTGATTTTATGCTCTATTGTACCAACCTCCCTTTTTTCCTCCCTCCCTCCCTCAGGTATGATGTACAGTAGCTGAATGCACTTCCATCCTTTTTTACTTCCTATATGAAAAAATAAACATTTCAATAGCACAAGAAGGAATAAATCCTGTAGGGATCACAGTGTGCCACGTAAGGAGTACTTATATGAGTTTATTTTTAATTGTTATATTTGGGTATTTTTTTTAAATAACCCACAAGTTTCTAGGGCAAAAATTCTAGGAACTATAATGAGCATCTAAAACTACATGAAATTATTTTAAAAAATAAAACATAGGATACTATTGTGAATATTGATAATCTGATTCTATATGGGAGTTAATTAAAGATTCAAATGGTTCATTCATTCTTGGCATGCCAGTCTGGTTTACTAGGAGAAACTCCACAATACTGACATATGTCAGCGTGAACTGCTCACATACTGAGAAGCTGTGCAGTCAACCTTGAGCAAGATGGGAGCACTATAAACTCGCTCTCGCCAATGTGAAAACCCTTATTTAACTAGAGTGGAATGGCAATATCTGGATTCATGATGAACATTGTTGAAGCCAATTAGCTGGCTGAATAGAGCCAGGTTCACACGTTATTAATTCTAGATGTTCTTTCACTGACTCAAGTCTCATGAGAACGTGGCCTGGCTTTGCCCTCTTTTTTCTTTCTTGCTTACATTCTATGTGTCCTTAAAATTAAATAAGCAGGCAAACAGACAGACAAACCAAAAAAGATAAATGCTGAAGACAAGATTGTGTTTTCTTCTTAAATAACAGAACTAAGATTTTGAACAGCAACAAAATATTAAATTTCTACTATGATATAGAAGGATTAAATCATCTCTAATTTTCTAGTAAACACCCATATGAAATTAAGTTGTTAATCTGATATTATTAAATTCACATGAAACTGATTTTTTTAATCAAATGAAATTCAAGGTAGATATTGTTCAACTTTTCTAAGGTTTTATACCCATATTTATAAAGCATCTGCTATGTAGTAAGACAACAAAAAACAACTTCATTCCATTTTAAAATATTTCATCACAATAATGTCATGTAACAAGTATACATATTAAGATTCTATTAATAAATTATCATTCTTATGAATTCAAAAATCCATGTTGGGGCTGGAGAGATGGCTTAGCAGTTAAGCACTTGCCTGTGAAAACTAAGGACCCCAGTTCGAGACTCGATTCCCCAGGACCCACGTTAGCCAGATGCATAAGGGGGCGCACGCGTCTGGGGTTTGTTTGCAGTGGCTAGAGGCCCTGGCGTTCCCATTCTCTCTCTCTTTCTCTGACTCTCTCTCTGTTGCTCTCAAATAAATAAATAAAAATAAACAAAAAAATTAAAAAAATCCATGTTGATCTTTTCATGATCAGTACACAATGGTTGAAAATAATATGCTAAGATAGAAATGAAGTGAAACTGATACACTTTCTGGAGTGCTAATTGTGTTGTGTGACCTATATGTTCTACATATACATTCTTGTTTCAACTTTACAAACAATGCTATTAATCCCCTTTGTAGAATAACATATAGTCATTTAAGTACTATAAGGAAATTATCTGAGGTCACATATGTGACATTTATTGTAATTCTAATTTGAAGTATTTATAATTCTGAAATCTGTTTTAATGATTCCACTAAAATATTTAAATGTTTTGATGACAAGATGATTGTCACTAGGATAGTTTCCTACTTTTCCTTGGGAAATTAACATTCAAACATCTCCTGTCACCTGTGTTCTGTGCTGTCCATCACTGCTTTATTAACACCTTATCTCACATCTACTTCATGTCTGCACTTTACTTTGGTTAGATTTTCATAACTCATATATCTATAATCAATTATGTTACTCAATAAATATTTATTTAATGATCAAACATTTAAATTAATTTAAAAATTTTATGGAACAGTTGGGGTTTGGAAAAGGGGCAAGAGTCTTTGGAGGATGCTGACAGATTTTGGAAATGTATTTTGGATGTGATTCTGACTAGCTCCATAGAGGATCTCTTTGTTTCTAGATAATTATTATAATCTGTTCAATTTCTGTTGCAGGACAGAAATGCTCATTGTCTTTCTTGCTGTAAATTTGTCAATAAAATATATTCTATTATGGAAGATAATGTGATTATACACTGTTTCTTCTTAAGCCAACAATTGCTAATAATTTGACCCTACTTTTCTATTAATCATGTACTATTTATTGTGTGCTCAATATATTTTATATCATATGTCTTCATCTGCAGTTAATACATACATATAATATGTATGTATTATGATATGTTTTAGAAAGAAGTATCAAATTTTGAATAACTTATTCTTTTTTGAATAATTTATTCTTAAATCTATAAAGTTAGAACAAGTTTTTTTTTTTTTTGGTTTTTTTTTTTTTTTTTTTGGTTTTTCGAGGTAGGGTCTCACTCTAGCCCAGGCTGACCTGGAATTCACTATGGAGTCTCAGGGTGGCCTCGAACTCACGGCGATCCTCCTACCTCTGCCTCCCGAGTGCTGGGATTAAAGGCGTGCGCCACCACGCCCGGCTAGAACAAGTTTTTATTAGTGTGTAATTGTTCTCTTGCATTTTGTTTAGATCTCCCTGCATAAAAAAACTAACAGTATTACTAGAGAGCTGAAGATTTTATAATGCTATGGACCATAGCAGAGTCCACCCTGGGGATATTATAGTGTATGTAATCTGTCATATGGAAGAGAAAGAAAATGAGATCTATTTGGAAGACATAATTTCACAAAAAGAAGAGCAATATATAGAAATTTAACATTCTCATTTGAATTTACTACTATTTTTTCCCTCTTATGTATTTGATTACTTGAATCCAGATGAATTCATTTATTCTGTTTAAGTTGATCCTTTACAAAAATTGTGATTTTTATTGTTAAATATGTTAGACTAATTGGTTTCTGATATTAGTCGAATAAAATATAATATCAAAAATCAACACTCTCTTCTTACAGGACAAAAAATCCTCTGTAAATGAATATCATTGTAAGTGAAAGTAGTACAGCCCTAGTTAAAACTTTCTGATATTCTGTATATAATAAAACTTTTTTGCAAATTTTTGTTCATTTTGTAAGTAAGGAAAGTTTTTCATTTTTCACAAAATTACATATGAAATTAGAAGTTACAAGGAAATAAACATTCCCTTATGGTTACTTTGCTACATGAAAAGGATGAGTCACATCAATTAATGAGGGAGATAAAATATATACTTAAAGATTATCATAAAATCATCTCTCCTTGCTGTTTTCACTTAAGATCCATGTATGATTTCTCCAAAATCCTTCTTTAAATGAAGTGGAAACTTAGAACACAAGTATTCTGCCCATAACACCAGTGCAAATCTTTTTTTATTAACTGAGTTGAACTTTAAAATTATGTTATGACCAAAAATCAATAAAGAGAAACTGATTTAAGTTCATCCAAGTGTGAAGGGGTTTATTACCACCGCTACATCACTCTAATGATGTTCTCTTAGAAATTTGTTTTGATGATATATTGCATCTATTATTGCTAAAAGGATAAAACTGCAAAGCAACCTTGGACACTAATAAATCAATTTAAGAAAAGTAGGCACATAACAAAAGCAAAAGCCAAACTCACTATAGTGTTTAAACACTAGGCAATTATAATATGTGCAAAGCATGCCCATTTCAGAATGTTAATGGGGATTTCCTTCACTAATTTTTAATCTAACATATTATTGCCCTTTTCAGTGACTTCAGAGGATGATGCTAAGTAGGATAGAAAGATTCAAATTTTCTTGTAAACTTCAAGGTAGGAACCTTCTATAAAATCAAACAACAGAAAACTAATGTTTTATGCAATGAATTTTTAATTGTTTATTCAGTGGTCACGAAAATATGTTATAAACTAAAGTCTAAAGCAATGCTATACAAACATTTCAAGGTAAATGGCTTTGTGCTTGGTTTATATTAACTGATTCTCTACAACTCTATTCTCTATTCTCTCTAGTTATGCTTCAATGAAAAGCTTTCATTAAGGTCTGCAACAAAACTGACACATGTTCTTCTGCATCATATCATTGCTGTTAAGGATACTATGTAGTTTTGAAATTAACATTTTAAAATATTACTTCCACATTCTTATTTTTATTCAAAACCAGGTAGGAAAAGCGTTTGAAGTTTGATTGCAGTAGCTGAGGCCCTGGTGTGCCAATTCTAAATCTCTCTGTCTCTTTGTGGATGCGTCTCTCTCTCTAAAATAAAGATTTAAAACAAAGACTACATAGAATATGTCAGATATGTTTAATTATTAAGAAACCATAATTCACTACATAAAATTAGTTCTTTGTATTTGCCCCCAGAGCACCAAGTTGATTTGACAGGTTATGAAGAAAGTACAACTTCAAACCTCAGGCTTCTTTGTCTTTATCCTTTCTCTATTGTTTCAGTGCACTTTTTATTTATTAATTCAAGTATCATATGTAATCCCAGCACATGTCTCTCTGAATTTTCAAATAGCAGGCATATTAGACAATCATCTCCCAAGTCAGATACGTGATAGAACATAAAAAAACCTCAAAAGTCACTGTTTCACATTTCCACCCCCCACAAAGTCATAATCTACACATTTGAACATTGTATCTAGATTCATAAAGTATGTGGTTCTGAGAGATTAAGTACTAGCATTTCAGTAGTTTTCCTTATTGTCTCCTTTCATAAGTATACATCTGTACAATGAATATATCTTTTAGAATATTGTTGAATATGGGGGAGTTATTATTTAGAATGGCATTACAAAATGATATTAATATTTTTAATAGCATGGTATATACATTTTCAATGTTTTTTATGATATACATACATAGATTTTAGGTTAGGGTTATTTACAAAAGTATTTAAATATGGGAATATATTTAGCTTAAGAAAATATTACCAGAGTTTTCCAAAGTAGCTATACAAATTATACAAATCTGTAATTCTCACTACAATGTATGGAAATTCCAATTGTTCTTGTCCTATATTGTGTCTAATGTCTATCATTACAAAGATGGTAGGGGTATATCCTTGTGGTTTCCTATTTAATTTAAAATGCATTTTCCTAATTAATGGAATTCAGCATTTTCTGTGTACTATTGGCCATGTAACATAAGTCTTGTAATGATGTAATCTCCACTTCATATAATTTATTCTTTGTCCTTAAATATAAAACTTTATTGCTCAATATAGTAGCTAATACCCATGCATAGTTATTTAAAGTTAATTTAGTAATAATTAAACACAGGTGCAATGTAGTTCTCACAATTTCACTACATTTATCTCAAGTGTTTAATAGCCACAGGTAACAGTTGGTTATTATATTGGGAAACACAGACCACTTCCATCATGCAAAGATCTATTAATTAACATTATCTGAAAGCTTTAAAAACCTGGCCTCACATGCATAAAGGTTCTGTTAATTGGAATGGCTCATTATAATACCCTGTTATCTGTGGATAATAGATAAAATTTACCATGCACCAAAATGTAGTGATTAGAAATCAAAGATAAGTAGGATCAAAACTTGTTCATACTTTCAGAAAAACTCACCTTTAATCCCAGCCCTGTCTTTACATGGCTTCATTATTTAAGAAAAAACCCCAGTGTCAACTTCAGTTTCTTCCTAAATATAGCAAAGAGATTCATCTTCAAATTCCAAAGATATCTGAATTTTCTGAATTTTGATAAGCTGTAGTAAATCTGTTTAGCTTAGAAATTTCATTTGAAATTCTGGGGAATACAGCTGAAATCTAAAATAGAAACAACTAGGTGAACTATAGATTTTACTACACATAGTTATTAACTTCTTATATCATTCACACTGGAGTCTCATGATTTGGTTCTTACAATACATCTTGTTTTAGTTCATCAACATTATTTTCATGAGAAATGGAATGAGTGCATTCATATATATGTTTTGTGCAATGTTACTTCTGTGAACTCTTGACAGTTACTAGCCAAGTAAGTTTTTCTCATAGTTATGTTCTATGTCAGCATTTTCAGGCAATGTGACAGACATTTGCCACTATTCCAATAGTACCTTTCAGCTGTCTGCAGATAAATGAGATCTATTTTAAGTGCATGTTTTCAAAGCAATCTTAATATTAAGACAGCTTCTTATTAAACTTCTCACTTCTAAGACTGTAGTTCACCGTTTAAACTTTATTTCTAGTGCTCCTGTTTAAATACCACACTTCTCTATCACAGGAAAGAAACCTATTTCATTGCTTCATTCAAGTATAAATATTATGTTACAGTGTTAACTGTGTCCCTCAATCTTGGCTAAGCACTAAGCACAAGAACATATGGCTTTTTAGCCTTTTAGAGAAGGCTAATATTAACTTCAATCTTTCATGTTATGTCTTCTGAAGTACAAGACATATGTAAGATATTATTAAGCCTGGTGTCTACTCATGTTGGTGTGTGGTTACAAACTCTCTTTCCATGGCAGATGTTTTAGTAGTGGTACATATATGGATACCTGATGGGTTAGGATCCAGACAAACTGAGATGTATGGAGAGTCATGGAAGCTACACTGTGTAAGCCTTAACTGATAGTAACCAGAGTGAGGCGGTAACAACAGAATAAAGTCGGGTGTGAATGAAGAGATGCTTATCAAGAATAATTCGTAGCACATTGTGAGCAATTAGACCAGGAAATTCAGAAGGAACTCGAGAATGACCATAATTTTGTTGACTTAGAAAAATGAAAGGAGATCAGTGCTATTTATTTATACAAAGTATGCACAAGAAGATAACACACAGAGACAAGTTCAAAGACAGAGAGAGAAGCAGGGTGTGATGGTGCACTCCTTTAATACCAGCACTCCAGAAGCAGAGGTAGGAGGATTGTCATGAGTTCAAGGCCAGCCTGAGACTACATGGTGAATTACCAGTCAGCCTGAGATAGATTAAGACCCTACCTAATAAAAAATAACAACAAAATAAGAAAGACAGAAAGAGAACTAACGATGTTTCAGACACATTAAGATAAAAACGCAAAGTAAAAATGCCCTACATGCTGGGAGATAGGAATATAACTTCAAAAATGTGATCTAATGTGATCTAGAATGTAACTCTTATGTCCATGGGTAAGTATGACATAGAATCATGAGATTACTAAGGGATTATCTAGAAAAAAAGAAGAGAAAATAGAATAAAACATTACTTAGTAGGTGAGGCAAGGAAGATCTCTATCTGGTTTTCACTATCTAATTCTCAGTTCTCTGCTTCAAGGAAATGATGATTTTCCTGTTCCTACTCAACACCACCCTGCTGTTTCTTCCCATCCATTGAATATGCTTCTGTTTATATGTAATTCTGACTAAAGTTTGTTCAAAACAACACAGCATAAACAGAATGTCAAGTACTTGACAATAGGATATTGAAAGCTTTCTAAGACGTAGGGTTGCTTGAACTCAATAAACATGAAATTGAGTAAATTTTAAGAATCATTAGCAAAGTGAAGATACAGTGTGTTATCTGCATTCACATCATCTTTTCTTTCCTTTTCTACCTCTGGTATTTTGAGAAATAATTTCCTAATGTAGTATTGGCTGGCCAAGAACTCTCCCTCCTGCCTCAAGCTATAGATATTGGATCACAGGTACACACTACCATTCCTGGCTTAGTTTCTTTACCTGTAGATGCATTTTCTAAAGGAATCCTTTATTTATTTATTTATTTATTTATTTATTTATTTATTTATTATTTTTGAACTGACTTAGTGTGAGATTTTCACATGTTTGGAATGTGGACATAAATCTTTGAGCACAGTTGTGCTTCTCTGTCTTATTTATTTCAACCTTCTATTTTTTTTTCTTCCTCTTGGCAATTTATAATAATGTGCACATCCTGGTTTTATAATGGTTCTTACCTCCAGGAGTGCCTATTATGTCCTTTAAGTTAGAAGGCAAATAACTTTGCTGAGAAAGTTGCCTTTCTGGTATGGACCTTCCTACCTATTTTATATGCTTACTCAATATTTGATGCTAAAAAACAATTGAGGTCACTCAAGCAAGAGAACAAATCATAGGGTCTTTTAAAGGAGGTGGGATTTTTTTTTTTTCTCTGCTATGGACTATCAGAAACAAAAACCAAATTGCCTCATGAAATTTCTTTACTATGTTTTATTTTTCTGTCAAAGAGATCACTGGGCAATTGCGTACTACTATTTATAAAGCCATGCGTATTAAAACATAAGTTCATTCATAATATGGACCATAACGGCTCTGTCCCCAACTTGTAGATGGCCATGTCTCATGTTTTCACATGTTAGTAGGGGTGGGAGAAAGGAGGATATAATCAGGGGCTCTTCTTATAAGAATGAGAATCATGTTGGATCAGCACCTAGGCTGCTTCCTTGGTGGAACACTCATCTACAAATATAGTAATACTAGTGGTTAGAATTTCAATGTAGAGATTTGGGGTGTGCAAGATTCAGCCTATAGCACCATGCATAAGTAAGAAACTAAGAATCTTAACTCAAGTAGTTACAATACTAACATGTACTATAAAAATTTCTAATCTCTAAAAAGAGATGAGAAAAATCTATCTATTGAAGAAAATTGGGCATAAAAAGGGTGATAATTCTCAATTTGAAATGATTTTAATTAATGCATATTATATGAAGTTCTGTATCACTATAAAATAAGGACATATATGCAGAAAATTCAGTTACAGAGAGTTCATTGAATTTTACATTTCAATAGTCTATGAATGACATCAATTTTATTTTCATCTGGAGGACTATGAGTCTTTATCTAAAGAAATTATAGGGCCAGGGTCTTTAAAATAGCTCAGATCCTTTCAAAGTTTAAGAAATGAAAATATTGGGCTGGAGAGATTGTTTAGTGGTAATGGCATTTGCCTACAAAGCCAAAGGACCTCAGTTCAATTCCCCAGGACCCACATAAATCAGATGCAGAAGGTGGCACATGTATCTAGAGTTCATTTGCAGTGACTGGAGGTGCACCCATTCTCTCACTCTCTCTCTTTTTAATATAAACAAATACATAAATACATAAATAAATAAATGAAAATATCTACAAATTCTCTTCTATGTCCTGGGATTCAATAGATTCCAATTATCCATATCATATAAATCAAGAGGGTAGTTTTACTGAGTTAAATTTTAAAAGGAGGCATGTATTTATTTGTGTGTGTGTGTACGTGCATATACATGTACCCCAAGATCTATTGCTATTTGCCTCTGGCTTTACTGGGTAACTTGGTCATTAAACCTGAACAGGCAGACTTGTATACAAAATCCTTTACTTGATGAACCATTTTTCCATGCCATGTGTTTATAATATTTTAACAACTCTGTTTATATTGCTCCATTAATATTCAAAATAATGAAATGATAGAAAGGCCCTACATATATAAATCTAATGGTTTGCATAAAGATAATTTTCATGGGAATGTATTTTAAAAGAGTGTTTGGCTACAACTTTTGCCCTGGATGGACAAGGGTTGATCTGTTTAAGGCAAAAGTTGTTACAGGATTATTCAAAATGCTGTAATTGTCCTTGGTGTATATTGGCAGTTTCTATTTTAAGACATCTATCTCTTTTCCTGGTAAATGCAGCAAGCAGAAAAGATTGTTTCTTAATGTTTTGAAATCCCGGTGCCTCTAACCATCTATTAAAACCCTCAAGATCCTCATATTAAATCCATCATTCTTATGTTCTGTTTCAAGACTCGTAAAGCATCTTTCTTACTGTGATAATTCTGTCCTGGTTCTGCATTCCCAATTTTATTGTATTCCAACATTAGTTCTTATCCTATCCATTTTTATATATTTTAAAATTTATCTCTACTTGAGGACTTTTTCCTTCTACGAAAATTTTCTCTACGATGAGATCATTATACAATATGTTATGGAAATAGCTACTAAAGAGAGAAAATAATGAGAGCACTGGGATGTGAATTGAGAGTCTATATATGGCGACAAGTAAGAGGCTCCCCTTGGGAAATGACTTTGGAATAAAAGAAAAAAGCAAGAGAATTAGCCTTCCAAGATTAAGAGAAACTTCAACACATGCAAAGGATGAACAAGTGAAGCCCAGAGGCAGAAAAAAGTCTAGAACATATTCATCAGGTCTTTTCTGTTTCTAAGCTCCACAGATAGTCTTTCAATAAAGGAGTTGTGAATCATAAAACAAATAGATCATATAGAATTTTAAAAATCAGGTAATTAAATACTTCATGCGGTGGCTACTTTTTATAACTATTACACATACAATATGACCTATAGGAACATGTGTAACCTCTGGAAGTCATTATTACTAGTGTTATACCATACTGTCTATTTTAACCTTTCATGCAATTATTAAAATTTCACAAAAATAAGAAAAATAATAATGAAAAGAAGGAAGAGAACCTTGCATTTAATTAAGCTATAATAGATCCTAGTCTGATACTCTTCAAGTAAATGATCTCTTCCACCACAAAGTAGGTAAAATATTCTCCTTTCAATGGAGAAGAGATTAGATGCAGAGTACAGGTGCCATGACCAAGATCAGAAAAGTAATCAAGTTAAAAACTGAGGCTGTTATACTTCACCTTTCATGCTGCTCCACAAACATATAATCTATTGTGTATCTACAATTCTGTCTCTAAACCCACCCGGTGGTTTTCATTTATTATATTATTTTTGGTAACATATGTTTAATGTGTCATTGAATATCATTACCAACCTTTGATCTGCTTCTCCTTCAGTTAAAATAAAGCTTTCTTCCTTTTACAGTTCACTATTTATGTTTTATAGCACATGCTCAAAGACAAATTAATTTTTTATATTATCTTGTGAGAATAGATTCTACTGCTCCCAAACACATAAGATTATTCACTGGGAAGTAAATAGAGAGTTCCACTTGTTAGAAAAGACATTATAATATAAATTGCTGCCTACTATCATTCTTTACACTGACTTTACTTTTGAAAGTTTCTTTAATGTAATTGTGTTCACTACATTTTTCTTATTCTTGTTATCACAAGATTTTTAAATGAGACTTTTTTCCTGACAAAATGCATTTTATCATCTCTGATAACTTTTTGTTACTTTTAATCAGAACAAATAAATGATAGCATTTGAAGAAATGGCCTTTCTAGAATTCTTATGACATCCCAGATTAGTGATTCATGCAATATAGTCATTTGTAAACATCATTCTACTTATTATACTTTGGAAAGATTATTTAGCAGTGTGATTTCCGACTTCTCAGGGAAAAAATAAGAGAGCTATGAACCACAGAATGATGCCATGCTTCTTGTGCATCATTACAATTCTTTTTTTGTTGTTTATTTTTATTTATTTATTTGAGAGTGACAGACAGAGAGAGAGAAAAAGGCAGAGAGAGAGAGAGAATGGGTGCACCAGGGCCTACAGCAACTGCAAACAAATTTGAGACTCATGCACCCCCTTGTGCATCTGGCTAACGTGCATCCTGGGGAATCGAGCCTCGAACCTGGGTCCTTAGGCTTCACAGGCAAGTGCTTAAACACTAAGGCATCTCTCTAGCCCTCATTAAAATTCTAAGAAGGCAATAATAGCCTTTAAGACTAGATCAGCCTGACAGTTCTTGTTGCATGTGAACAAAAAGTGTTATTCCATATCCAAACCATCCTCACCTTTTAAAAAAACAGGTAATTATTAATAATAAAATAATGTTTTTTTCATTAAGTACTCACCATTAAATACATGCTTTACCTTGCTTAATCCTATGCAGTTCTTATAAACATTATGGTGCATTGTAAGTGACCTAAGGATGGGTTCAAGGTCATAGAGTTATATGAGAGTCCTGGGATTGAACCTGGTTATCCTTTCTGCAGTGATATTCATTTATAACCATCATTTGACTGCTCCTGTGTGTCATCATCTCTGGCTTGTTTCAGAGCCTATGACTGTGATGTGAGGGTGTCCTTATGGGTGGCTGTGGCAATACTATCCATGGCTATGTTACATTATGTGTGCATGAAACAGGTTAGTGGCATCAGGCCTTATGAGATAGGGTTAATATGCAGACTTTGTTAGCTTAGAGCTGTAGCCAAAAGTAATAATAATAATAATAATAATAATGTGAGAAAGCAGTATTCATTCATGTAAAATATAAATGAAATTATTTTACAGTAGGTCTCAGAAGAGTTTTTCCTTCCCACCTGTTAAGATTTTTGAAGAAAAAGAATAGTCCTTCTTATTGAGTTATATGAGTAACAAGACAGCTGAATCTAACCACTGATTAAATTGTATATAACTAAATCAGAATCCTAGCCTCTGAGTTAAAAATTATGCTTTTAAAATTGATGATTATTGCCAAGCATTGTGGCAAACACCTTTACTACCAGCACTAGAGAGGCAAAGGGAGCAGGATTGCTGTGACTCCGAGGCCAGCCTGAGACATAATGAATTCCAAGTCAGCCTGGACTAGAGGAGACCCTACCTCAAAAACTAAAAATAAGCCGGGCGTGGCGGTGTCATGTGTCTTTAATCCCAGCACTTGGGAGGCAGAGGTAGGTGGATCCCCTTGAGTTCGAGGCCACCCTGAGACTACATAGTGAATTCCAGGTCAGACTGGGCTAGAGTGAGACCCTACCTCAAAAAACAAAAACAAAAAACAAACAAAAAAAAAGACTATTGTTGTCCTGTGATTTCAGTATTTGAGGACTTTTGTCCTATAATTGAGGGTGTACATGACAGAACATTTAGTAAGAGGGCAAAATATTAACCCAGAAAATGAATCTTGCTTTAAATATATTTATGTTCACATATTTAGAAATGTTTTTCTCCTTAAAAATTTTTTTCTCCTTTCTCCTTTTCCTTTTTCATTTTTTTCCTAAAACCTATTGATTTTTTTGCTTTTCATCTATTTTGTCTGTAAACAAAGATTAATATACAAATATGAAAACTGGATAAACTGATTTGTATAAAATTTTACCAATATGCATTATCCTAAGAATAATAGAAAGATTAAGAAACTTGTTCCCAATAAATATTAATGTTATCTCTAAATATCAACCAGAAATTGTTATATTTAATACAGCCAATGACCAAAATTTACAATTCTTTATCTCTGGGGAGCCAGTGTGGAAAAAATCGTATTTGTTGTTCAAAACAAAAAAAAAAAGATTATGATTTCATAAATAATTAAAAGAGAAAATATCTTTTCTATGAAGATGGCAGTTTCCAAACACAAATTTTTCTCTGGTAGTATTAGAATCCTTAGTAATTACAAGAAAGAATAACTCAGAGTTCAAATATCACTTTAAATAACAGAATCTAAATTATCTTATGAATATATAAAATTTTTGGACAGATTTTGCAGACTTTTTACCATTTGTACTAATGTAGTTAAATTCTTTAGTTCTTTTTGCTGATAATCTTTACTGTCTTAGAATAGTTATGTTGGAGTAAGTTTGAAAAATCAATCACTAACATATAAACATATAAAAGGTGAGTTGTAAAGCACTTAAACTTCCAATAATATGACTTTCCCTGAATATTGTTATCTCACCTTCCCATCTCCTGGTAGCAGGAAGGATGGGAGATGAAGATAAAAACTTTTATTGCCAAAAAAAGTGTGAATTCAAAAATATCTGAGTGGTTGATTTTTTTGTTTGTTTGACCTTCTCCTGAAAAGATATGAATGATGTAAATTTACAATGCTCACTGAGCCTCAGAGATTTCAACATGGATTTTAATTATCAATGTATTGTTTTGCATTAATGAGGTATGGGTGCATATTGATGAGGTTTGAAAATAAGGAAAGATCTTACTTCCAAAGTAGTGGAATGTCCATTTAAAAGTTGTTTGCCAGGCGTGGCGGCGCACACCTTTTATCCCAGCACTTGGGAGACAGAGGTAGGAGGATTGCTGTGAGTTCAAGGCCACCCTGAGACTCCATAGTGAATTCCAGGTCAGTCTGGGCTAGAGTGAGACCCGACCTCCAAAAACAAAACAAACAAACAACAACAACAAAAAAAGTTGTTTGCCACATTATTTTTCTTTTCAAAAAAAATCCTATGTGCCATTTCTAGCACAGTAAAAGCCAACATTGTTATTGTAATCTGAAACTTCTTACATAAACTGCATGCTTGCTGCCTTTACTTTTTGTTGCTGGGACAAGCACTCGGTCAGAAGCAGAAGCAGCTTACGGGAGGACAGGCTTTATTTCAGGCTCACAGAATACAGAGTAAATACCATCAGTGTGGAAGAAGAGAGTTCACTTCCATAGATCCGTAGCACAGAAACACTACCAAATAGGCAGCAAACAAGAAGAGCCAGAGCTCACACCTGACTCTACACATCCAGCAGGGCTGGTCTGAAGATCCACCTCCAATGACCTAAAACTCCCCCCATACTTAAGTTGCAAGCTCAATCTTAATCAAAATTCCCTGAGGTTATGTGGGACTTGCATTCACATTCAAATCATCAGTCTGGACCTCCATTGAAGCTTTAACTCATGTCCTGTCCTTTCCTTCCTTTACTCAGATACAGATACACGACTGAAGAAAACTTTCAATCTGTGCATACTTTTTATAACAGGTTGGACTATCACAGTGACTACCATGGGCTGCAAGTAATAAAACTCAATCAGATGAAGACAAAATTTGAGACTGATATGCTACCTACTGCACTAATGAGACAGCTCAGATGAAGATAAATAAACAGACCTAAAGGCTGTTAAAATATTCTAATTGTTTAGAGTAGATTTCATGTACAGAGGAAAACTTTATGTTCTAGTGATTTTTATGTGTAATATAGTTATAATTGTGCTAATATGTTTCTAGGTTCACACAAAACATGAAAAATAATCAACAAATATAGAATAATTAAAGAGAAAGACAACTTATAAAAGAAATAAAACTTGCACAACAAAGTTTTAAATAAACTCTCAAAATTGACTAATTTTTAATATATATGAAAATAACGTGTATTTGAATTTTGTTTATTTATTTTATTTTGTTTGTTTGGTTTTCTTTCAGTTTAGGTGCAAATGAGTTTACATTCTTGCAAATTCTTCTCTTTAAAACAATTTACAAAATACCATATTCAAAAGCAGAACTAAGTACTCCTCAATGGATTAATTGGCCAGGTTTAGAAAATCACTCTGGCACAGACCCCATTGAACACTTTCTAATTATAGGCATGTGGCATGCTAATTAGTTAGTTGTGTCATACTAATTAGCACCCCCTAGTTGTCTTAAGTCAAAAATTATTTTTAAAAAAAAACCAACAGAGAAAATGTGTTAAATTCTTAATTAGGAAATAACTTTATGAACTAACACATAAAATGATTTGTGTGAATTTTACTTCTAAAACCAGCAAAATTTCCTTCACTTATTGACGAACAAATATTACAAAGCAGCTGGAAACTTGTCATCATTATTATTGTATTTATTTGGAAGAATTTTTTTCCCAAAGGTGTGTTCTACAGAGAAATGAGATAATTTTAATCCTGATGGCTTTATGATGCAGGTATTATGAAAGTGAATTTTAATACCTATAACTTTTTATAAACAATGATGAAATTCATACTGTAAATTAAAAACAGAATACATTGGTCCCCTTGGTAAGGTCCTATTTTAATTTCCCTTTTCTTTTTATTTACCTATCTTGAGGTAGGGTCTCATTCTAGTTCAGTGACCTGTACTTCATTATGTAGTCTCAGGGTGGTAATCACAGTGATCCTACAACCTCTGCCTCCCAAGTGCTGGGATTAAAGGTGTGTGCCACCATACCCAGCTACTTGTTTTTTTGTTTTAAATGAGGAAGGGTTTCTTTTGCCACATAGTTTGAGTGTAAATCCATCATGGTGAGAAAGTCATGCCTGTAGGAGCATGAGGCAGATGGTCATATTGTACAGCCAGTCAGGAAGCAGAGAATGAAATCAATGCTGCATACTGTAATATTCTTAAAATATAAAAAAAAAAGGATTGGGATTCTGAAATGTGCTGCAACATGGTTAAACCTAGAAGATATCTGCAAGGATGAGCATTGCATGATTGTATTTATATAATGTGACGTACTCAGAGTATTTAAATTCATAGAAACAGAAAGAAATGTAGGTGTGTAATGTGGGGAGTGAGTTTCGTGAGCTTCTTTGTGTGTTGATGAGAGAACACTTTAAGTTAGGAAAACAAGCTTAATTTGAGCATGATGGTCCATATCAACCTGAATGTATTTAATGCCACAAGACTGGCTATTTAAAAACAATGTAAGTTGACTAATGCTGGGTTACATATAATTGACCACATAGAAATTAATTCCTACAAATAAAACAATTTTGCACTTTTTTAAAAGAAGTTAACTTTCAGGTTGGAGAGATTGCTCAGTGGTTAAGGAGTTTGCCTGCAGAGCCTAGCAACCTGAGTTCAATTCCCCAGTACCCACGTAAATCAGATACACAAAGTATCACAAGGATCTGGAGTTCATTTGCAGCAGCTGGAGGCCCTGGCACACACACTGTCTTTCTTCTACATCTCTTTGCTTGCAAATAAATAAATATTAAGAAAATAAATAAATAAAAATCAAAAACATAGTTAACTTTTAGTCAGTCTTAGAGGTATAATGAGAACTACTTCTCTAAACTAATTGAAGAACTTTACTTAAACATTATTATATGAATATTATTTTTTATAATTTATGTCATCTTATAATGAGTATATTTGCTAGAATATCAGCAGCATCCTCTTATGATTCATATTTAATCATCTTCACTTTGTTCCCTAAGGGCTACTCTCTGACCTATGTGAGAATTAAAATGTAAATGCTTATGTATGCATGAAAAGTTTCTACTGTAAACTTCCCTATTATTCTAAGAAGTTTTAGGAAAACTTTCAAGTTAGAAGCTAGAGAAATAAAAATGAAATTTAAGTATGTTCCATTATTCACTCTTAATAGATTTTAAGAATATACTATTTAGCTATGTAATAACATGGGCTTCAATAAACATAAACTTTGAATGCCACCTTACAATTTAAATGGTTTTAAACAAAAAGGAAACAAAAATATGAATATGCAATGGTATCTATGAGAGTATCCAACCTATTGTAGAAAACTCTACAAGTATGTCTTGTCCTGAGCCAGAAGTCTTGATTGGAAATATGATTCTGCATTTATACTCTATAAAGCTATATAACTTTGGTTGAATTAATTAGTGTAAAATGTCAGGTTTCTCTTATAGTAGAAAGTGATTCAAACACCTCTTTCAATGAATGTATGTAGGATTAAATGACAACACAGATGCACAATTGCTTAGCAACAATTCCAAACTCCATACAGCTCTGGGAGCAGATATTTATGTTTTTTCAATAATTCAGCTCCAAATTCATTTAGTAAACATCCTGGCCAAAAATAATTTAAGACTACTGTTGTTCCATATAGTTACTGGATTTTCATAGGTTTTATTACTAATTTATCTGAACATGTGCTACTACCCCGCTGAGCTGGCACATGTATGAAAAATGTGTGTGAACTGACTCCCCTATGTAAAATTCAAGTCTTGTATATTCCTAAACAAATCTGACTTCAAGTATTTTGGGTGAGATAGTGTACTTGTGTACAAACAACACTTAATAAAATACACAATCAGCACTTAGGTTACTAAGCATGATATTAACTTGAGCTCTTGTGAAAGCTTGAAGTGAAAAAACAAACATAAAACTTGTAATTTCCCTTAATGTGACTTCAAAAGAATTGTTCAAATTAATGGAAATTTTGCTAGGACAGTATACCAGTTTGTTATTACTTGAGCCAGAGCCTTTTAAGGAGTTTTCTATTTCAATTGTTACGTTTCTGTACAAAGTACACTTACATCATTTTTAGGTTTTTGGGCTCAACCCATTATTATTATCATTATTTATTTTTATTAATATTTTATTATTTTTATTATTATTGAATACCACATCAAAATTGTTTACTTGTTACAAACTTACTAGATATTGATCTGTTTTCAATTAATTTTATGTTTAGATGAATTTTCCTGTCATACATAGTTGACTAAACCTGTCCATTTTCTTCAGGTTTCTTGCTTTTATGTTGTGGCAGAAAGAAGAGACCTGTGACTCAACAATCATGTGTTTACCTTTAGTTCTAGTCAGTTTAATGTTCCATGGCTATATGCAATACAGTGGTTTAACCTTCTTGAGGTGAATTACTGAAATCAAATTTTAAAATTACTTATACAGATGAGGTCTGGAAAAGGTTTAAGCTCATTTCTGAATTCATCCTCCAGAGAATTTCTATTACTTATTATAAAGATATGTGCTTTTTTTCTAAACTAGGAAGCCCAACTTGACTTGTAATGTTTATGAAAATTACAGTTATACATGTTAAAAAGTATTTTTTACCAATGAATTTATTTAAAATACCCAGATTTAATGTATATGAAAATAGATTTTTGGCGATGATCTGAGTTGATATGAAATATGATATGCTATTATAAGAAGACTAAGAAATAAACATTTTACAGGTTTGTTTCTCTAAATATATGCATATTTATTTAATTTATATATATATATATACTTTTTCATTAAGTTGCATCCTGAGAAATTTTTAGTCATACAGTGTAATATAAAGTGATAATATTGACATTCTGCATATTTTCAAATATTAGGAAATAATTTTTTCTTCAAGAGGGAGAAAAAGTTTTATTGCCAACACTACAAAGTTTACAACTTAGTCTGACAAGTAAATATTGTAGTGATATCCACAACTGAATAACTAGTGATGACAACTTTGTCCAAACATTTATGTATAGTATATACAATTTTTATTTTTATTTTTAATTTACCACCATCTAATGGGCTAGCTTTTAAGTATTTGTTTTTTCTATTATATATTTAAAACAATTTTATTTCTTTCTATTTCTACTAATGTGATATCTATGTGAAATAAACAATAGTTGTCCATTCATCTTCACCTTTCAGAATATTGCCATGGCGGTATAGATATGCAATCTCAGCATTCATAAAGTAAGGCAGGAGGATTATAATCCTGGATAGACTGGGCTGTAACAAAAGTATGTAATCATTCTGATCATAAAATCCTAGAAAATGTCTGTAACAGACTTAGCAGATGTACTTACATCATTCTGATGTTGATCTTAGAACCTACATACAAAAATCTTTGAAAATAGGACTGGAGAGATGGCTTAACAGTTAAGCTATTGTTTGTGAAGCCTAAGGACCATGGTTCGAGGCTTGATTCCCCAGGACCCATGCCAGCCAGATGCACAAGGGGCACATGCATTAGGAGTTCATTTGTAGTGGCTGGAGGCCCTGGTGCGCCCATTCTCTCTCTATCTCTCTGCCTTTTTCTCTCTGTCTGTTGCTCTCAAATAAATAAATAAAAATAAACAAAAATTTTTTTTAAATCTTTGAAAATATTTGGATATGCCATCAAAAAATTTAACATTTTAGTTAGTCATTCTGTTAATTTTAAAATAGCTCTGCCTCTAAGCAACATCATCTTACTTTTACAGCAACACGTAACAATTTTGTCCTTGCAATTTTGGCTTACACAATGATCACTTTGACTAGGTTAGATGAGTGTATTATGAAGCAACTGCTAACAGGTTGTGTGGCCTTGTGAATGAGCTCTGTTGCCTTCAGCTCTCTTGTGATACAATTGTTTATTGTTAGTCAGAGTTACACGTTACAATATTTCCCCTGGAGCTGACTATTATAGCTTATTCCTCCAATCACTGAAAGGATAGAAAATATTTTTTTGGTCTTTTCATGAACAAATTTTCATGGAAAATAAATACCAAGCTACTTTGAGAATTATAGTGAAATGATTATTTTAGGAAAACAATACTTATTACTCCTAACTCTACCCTAAATCATTTCTTCTTCCCACCACCTTTTTCTCTCTAACACTGTCCTATTCAGTTAATCTTATACATAAGTGCTGATAAATCAACATTTTTTAGCTTTTACTGCTTTTCATGACTATAAAAAGTTAATAAGAGATTTATATTTTTATGAGTATTTATGCTGTAAATGCAAGCGACATCTTAAATTCTAATTTAATGCACCTCTAAAGTCCTTTTATTAAGCTGTTAATTTCCAGCTGGACTGTTTTATTGGATTAAGCATTACATATAGGCCATAGTGAAAACAATGGGGCTGATCTGGAATTGTAAGGGAAAAATACTTCCTACAGTTAGGCATGTTATACACCCAACAGCTTTAAAAACCTTCCGTAAACATTAGTGCTCCATTGAAGCTGCAGTTGTAATTATATATCTTCTAACATTAAGAATGAAGAACATTCATGTACACATACCTCAGTAGGAAATTCCATTGATAGATAAACATAAGACATTTTTTTATTGATGGCAATTATTATTTCACCTGTTAAATATAAACTTTTATTATGGAATCTCAGAAGTACTTATATATAAAATTTAGATTTACATATGAATAGTAATTACTTTATTTACCAGAATTGGGGTGGTAGAAATAGCTAAGGCAGTAAAATGCTTGCCTTATAAACATTAGAATCTGAGCTCAATACCCAGTGCCCAGGTAAAATTCTGGGGATGGTGATACCTGTCTATAATCCTAGCTCTAGGGAAGTAGAGACAAAGGATCTCCTAAAACCACTACCAACTAGTCTGTGTAGTTGGTGAGCTCCAAGCCAGTAAAGGAGGAGGACAGCGTTCCTCTGGAAAACACACAAGGTTGTCCTCTGAACTCCACACACTTGTTTGGGCACACGCACACACATGGACATGAACATGCACACACATATAACAAAACAACTGGAAGAATTGTTCTGAGAATCCCTTTTAAGTGTGGGAGAGATGGCTTGGAGATTAAGTCATTTGCCTGTGAAGACTAAGGAGCCAGGTTCCATTCTCCAACCCCCATATAAGCCAGATGCACAAGGGAGCACATGCATCTAGAGTTTGTTTGCAGTGGCTGGAGGCCCTGGCACACTCATTCTCTCTCTCTCTCTCTCTCTCTCTCTCTCTCTCTTAAATACACAAATAAAGAAAAACAATTTAAAAGTCCCCTTTTACATAAAAAGTTTGCTTTTGTTTCATTGTGATGAGAAATGAGACTTTGTTGTATGTAATGGCCAACTTACTTTAAAAATTTCTTCCATCAGAACTCATGAAGTATTTTTTGCCTTATGTGTATGTTATGTGTTACCCAGCAGGTGCCATGCTGGAGAAAACTGGGGAAACAGATAGTCTTCCTCTAATTAAATAACACACATCTCCCCCACCATTTTATCTTACTATCCTGAACAGGAGAAGCAGATGGAATCACTTAAGCCTACAGAGTGACAGCCTCCTTTTACAGTGTCTGCTGAAATGGAAAAGTGGGGGTAATGCCAATTCAGCTGTTACAGCCCATTCACATCACGGACAAGATGGCAAATACGTTGGGAGAGAGTGAAAGCTCCCTGGAGGGAGAAGTATAAGCCATGTTCATTGCCACTGCGTCAGGCCAGCCGTATCCAAGCCCGCGAGGGAAAATATGTGGGTCTTGCTTATTCTGTACATAGCAGGAGCTGGCAGTAAAAGTTACACAGGGAAATAGATTTCCCACATTTTCTCTGCCATTAATTGTAATTTTCCAAGGTTTCCACTGTGACAGAGTTTACAAAAGAGAGCCTTAGTAAAAACTATCATTAGCTTCATGGATCAATAAGGTTCAGGGAACACAAAACAACTTTAGTTGTTTAAAAATAGGAAGTATCAGAGGGTGTCTCCCTCCTGCCCATGGATAGCAAATCATGCTATTGATTGGTCTACTGAGTAACTTTCTAACATTTTCCGATGCCAGGTGTGCTGGCTGAGTGGACAATAAACCTCCTCTCCTGGTGCGTGTTGCCTGTGGCTGGGGAGAGACCTCCTGAGTATCCCAGAATAAATCCTTCAAAGTTGTGCCCTTTATTCATGATAAGACCATGAAATATAGAAAAAAGGGCTTAAGATCAAAGGCATCATTATTCTACATTCCTATTTTTCATCTTTTTCATGTTTTTCACCATGTATGCAATGCTTTTAATAAATGAATTCCAAGAAAATGTAATGGTAGAATGAATCATGTTAATTGAAAACCACACAAAAAACATTTACTGTAAAATGATCTCAGTGTCACAGGATGATAGTATGATTACTAGGCTTTAAAGATAAAAATAAGATAAGTACATTTGAAAATAAATAAACTTCTATGCATAATGCTGAAATTTTAGCAAAGTAGTGAAGTTCTATTCTCATAATAGTTAACGGCTGGAGAGATGTCTCAGCTATTAAGGGTGCCTTCTTGAAAAGCCTGACTTCCTAAATTTGATTCCCCAGTGGCCAATTAAACCAGATGCAGAAAGTGGCAAATGCATCTGTAGTTTGTTCATAGAGGCAAAGAGCCCTGGCTTGGCCACTGATTCTCTCTCACTTTTCAAATAAATAAATAAATTATTGTTTTTGTAAAAGTATCAACTCTGCCTTCACTACTAGACTAAACAAAGAAAGAAATAGAATTATGGTAAAAGGAAATAAAAAAGAATAAAACACCAACAGCCAGATTATAATTGTCTTTATTTCTTATTACATTTTCAAAAATTAAAAAAAATAATTTTGTAAATTAAAGTTACAGTTCCTTGGTAGTGTCATGAATAGAATGAGAATTCCTTATATTAGTTTGCAAATGCAGGTCCAGGCCCAGTGACATCAGCATCTTTTGGGAAAACATTAGGAATGCACTCTTTTGAACAAATCTAAAGAACCAGAATTGAAGATAAGACCCAGAAATCTGTGCTCAAAGTCATGCACATGATTCCAACACAGTGTGACATTTGAGAATCAGTCCTGAGACTTTTGTTTATGGTACAGCATTCCCTTTGAAATTATATACTTAGAATGACACTTGGTAGTCAATCAGAGGTAGATCTTAAAAAAAAAGAAATAAAAAAAGAAACAAACAAACAAAAAAAGCTTAGTTCTGCACTGAGTAGTGAACCAATAGTTCCAATAAAGCTAACTGAAATTTAATGGTAGGGGAATATGCAGACCACATAAGAATAAAATCAGAGTATTTGAGGAGGATACAAAACATAATTTATCAACTGTATTAAGGAACTACGATAATATCATCAATAACTGCAAGTTAAAAAATAATCACAGCACCCACCTTAGTACAAAAATCTGCATTTATATTTTCAGGTCTCAATTAATGTTCAACCTGCACTTCCTCTCAGCCACATGCCACATCCAGGGGGAAGTGTTGAGTACCTGTGTAGCTTATATGCTAACAGGGAAAGCAGAGCACAAACTCATTACACATTATACATAAGATTAGTGTGTGAGAGATTCTATCAGTCCTGAAAGACAATTATGTAAACTAGTAATACTCAGGCTGAGTTGTGGGTGTCTGTATAAAGACAAAGATAAGACTCATTCCAGGAAAAAGAACTGATAGATGAAATACAGTTTAAGTCTATGAAACAAGATAATTTGACACTAGATGAAGATAAGAAACAGACAACACTTTGAAAAGTCAAGTTCATTTAAACAATGAAAAGTCCTTGATTAATTTAGTCTAGGAGAATGTCATTAGCTTTTTAGTTGCAGAAATTATTCTTACTAAATGGCGAGAGTAAAGTAGAAGAAATGAGGTAAGGCATCAGGTGGAAGAAGGAATTCACCTTGACCATTTAGAGACTGTCATAGCATGGACAATTCTTCAGACTGGAGTTTACCTGTTGAGCAGGGGAATGGACTGGATTGGGCAAAGAGCAACAAGGGAGAAAGCTATGATACTTAGGAGGGAGAATTGGAGTTGAGAGGGTCAGCTATATGACTTGAGTAATTATGCTTCTTTTCACCAACATAGAAAATTCTAGAATAGTGGGAATGAGATGATCAATTCAGATTGAATATTGTCTAGGTGGTATGTATTAGATATTGCAGAGCTCTATCATCAAAGATTATTGTAAGATTGAAATTAGATGTCTTATTTCTCAAGATAGTTAACTATCGATACACTAAAATTAGACTTTAATGAGTGAGAACATATTGATGCATATTATAACGTTAGGAGCACTCTGTCACAATATTTACATTTCACAATGTCACTTCTAATATTTCACCTTGAAGATCACTAAGTGGCTCTGAGAATAATTTGTTTCTGTTCTTGCATTATGATTTGCTCTCCTTTATAACACTGGCCATACCCTCTGCAAAACATTGTCATATTATCTCAAGTTGCATTCACATAAATACCTTGATTTAAACTTTGGCTTTATATGCCATTCGGTTTATAAAATAGTAACAGATTTAGACTTGGGTATTTTAAATTGTTCTTTTGTTTTTAATGTGTTTTTATTGATAGGCAGAGGTAGTCTTTCAATGTATTTTGGTATTTTTGACCAGAAGTGTCTTACATGATTCCATATATTGGACTTTTTATTGACAACTCATAAAGAAAGAATTTATGGTATTCTTTTCCTGTTTAAGTACATAATTGTTATCTCACATACTGGTAATTAAAATATAATATTTTATATGATGTTCTCATATGACCAACAATGATAAATGGTGCTATATAATGACAAACAACAGAGCCATGCCATTGTGTGTGTCTAGATCATCTGGGACAATCATCATGTGTTTATCTGTGTGCATTTCCTTCTCCTTTTCACATTAGAGTCAAATATACCTTAACCAACTTTACCCTGGAGTAGAACTTGTGAGAAATATCTGAAATCTGGTCTTAGTCTAAAACAGAGAGGGCAATGTAAGTCTTAATATTTTATTTTGATGTTCATGGAGAAAGGGTAGTTAAAAAATAGACAAAGTTCAATCCTTTTATGTTGTTTCAGAAGAAAATAAAGAGGAAAAAAATCAGAAGTAAATCTGAAATTATTTTTCAAAGGAGCATTTTGTCATGTCATCAAGTAGCACATCTGTTATTTTTGGAATATAATTGTTGAGTGTGTGTAAATTTATTTTATCTATGTATTTAGCAAGAGAAAAGATTAGTTATTTAAAACTTTTAGGCATGTAAAGATGTTAGACATTATCTTTGTCTAGAAAGGTTGAGTAAAAGTTGATTACAATCAGGTCAGGAACAATTTTATCAGATGAAAAATACCCTTGATTTATTGGTTCTCTCTCCATACACACACTTGATTGAGTGTTAATGAATATAGATCCAGTTTCTGTGATGTAAGCAGCAGATATCTATAGACCTGACAGGTTTGCCTGACACTTTTAACTATCTACATCAAACAGAATGGTTAAACCAGTTTGTAGGCATACGACTCATTCATGCATACAGCCACAAACTGAGAATCCTTGACAAAGATGGCACGAATAGTAAGCCATGTTTAGGATGCTTCCAGTGATACTCCCTTGAAGAAGAATGGACTACTCAACCTCCAGGGTCACATCCCAGTCCTATGTTCTTCATTTAATCAATTTGTAATGCTTAAGTCTGAATTTAAGGATACAAACTGATTTTGTATCAGAATGCCCTGAGTTTCATTAGGTGACAGACAAATAAATGTATTTCTTGTAATCAAACATCTGAACTCAACATCAAAATAGCTAATTTGTTCAAACACAAATTGCTTTAATTTGTAGAATAATTAACTTTACTTTTTAAACATTCATTAGACAAATGCCTAAAAAATTTTAATGCATTTATTTTCATTTTTAGAACAATGAAACAAATGTAAAGTTTTGAAATATGCATTTTATATGCATTAAGAGCAATGTTTTCTAAAATATATTTATAATTTATAAATTAAATGTTGTTTCCCTTCCATTACACCGTGTCTGACTTAACACCAATATAAAATTTGATTGATATTCATAGTATATGTCCTCTTTTAGCCAAATTTCTACCAAATTCTATCATTCCACGTTTTTGCATATCACGCAGACACCCAGTAACCACAACTATTCCCATTTCTCCTGAGATATATGCTAGGAGCCATATGCAAGGTTTTAGCAGCCCAAGTACTTTACACTGTTGGCCATGATCATTGGGTTACTCTGAGCTCTTTTTTACCATAGAAGAATCTAAAGTTTTTATAATGTGTTATAATATTAAAATTATCTGTGAGAGGTATTTATGCTTTAATTGGACATGATTTCCAAGTGGCCAGAATATTAAAATAACTATCTCAAATTGGCTTGAAGTGACTTCAGGTAGATGAGGGTATTCTTTGATATGAGACCAAATAGCACTCACCTCAAGAACACGTAACTGTTTTATGACATGAAGGAAGAGGGAGAAGGAGAGAGCATTGAACAAAGGAGTGAAGGTATGCTAATTTTCATAGTTTGTCTTCTTAGTGAAGCAGGGTAATGAGGACATAAGAAAGAGTCTTCTCATGAAATTAACCTACCTCATATTTAAGGTATCTAAGTGATTTGACTTTTGGAACTAGAAATGAAATCAGACAGAATTAATTTGAAGGCATTTGTGAAATTTTCTGGATATTAAATAACAAGTTTTTAAAAATTGTAATGTTACATTTTATCTATTGCATCCAAACATAAAAAAGGGAATATTTTTCAATGTAGTAAGAGTGAAAGTTTGGGGAAAACAAACACAAAAATATTGTGTTTCCTTGTACTCAATCAACTGATATGTAAATGATAATTTTCTGCATGCTCCAAAATATGCCAGCAGGTGTTCTTGTGTTTGAAGGTACCAGAGATGGCCAAGAGATGGAGTTTTAAAAGAATCATAAACATTGATTCTGGTTATCACTAATTACTACTTAAATGACATAAATAAAAGAACCGTGGGTTTGGTGGCACATACCTTTAGGCCCAGCATTTGAGAGACTGAAGTAGGAGGATTGCTGTGAGTTTGAGGCCAGCCTGAAAGTACATAGTGACTTCCAGTTCAGGCTGGGCTAGTAGTTTGACCCTACCTCAAAAGAGCAAATAATAAATAAATAAATAAATAAATAAATAAATAAATAAATAAAAGAAACAGTTCACAATGTCATGATTTAAGTAATGTCAAAATTTAAGTAAGTGGTATAGCTCTGATTATTTTTTTTTTTTTTTTTTTTTTTTTTTTGGTTTTTCGAGGTAGGGTTTCACTCTAGCCCAGGCTGACCTGGAATTCACTATGGAGTCTCAGGGTGGCCTCGAACTCACGGCAATCCTCCTACCTCTGCCTCCCGAGTGCTGGGATTAAAGGCGTGCGCCACCACGCCCGGCTATAGCTCTGATTATTGAGATCAAAGGTAGGAAGAGGTAATTTATAATAGTTGAAAGAGTCAAGAAGACAAGATCTTTCCTGGGTCTTTAAAAACATGAGGTTATGATTTGGTGGTGTAAAGACACTGGCTCATTTCTGTAATGGATAAAGATGTAAGCAGTATGGGGAAGGAGAATTAGCCGCAGGCAATTACAGAGAACACCAGGAACTACAGCCCTTGTTTCAGTCTATTTCTTATGCTGTGACGCATAAAATGTTTTATTTCATCTTAAAAGGTTCAGTCCACTAATGACCTAAGGCAGGAGAAACACAGTTATCAAAATTGCTACTGATGTTTCATAAATATGATTTAATGATACTGAAAACAGACTGGGAACAGAATGAACCAAAATAGTAATAAGGCATATTTCACAAGTGCCAGGTTCTCAAATCAAAAATTCAGAATAGAAATGGCTAGACCTTTTTGCCACAGTTAATCTATAAAAGCATCTTTTGAAAAATAGAAAGTGGCTTATTTTCTGATTGTTCTTGACCAGCAATAGTAAAATTATCTATAAATGAATTTCATGGTCACTTGGTTTCAAGAATTTTCCTATTGAAAGAATTTTTAATTTCTTTGTCGTGACATAACGTCCTTTCATTTTTAGTACAATGGGATTTAAACAACTGGTAGAGTCTATTCCTACCAATTAGCTAAACATTTTGCAAAGTTTTTAATTTTAATGTACTTGAATAGAAAGTACAAAGATGTGCAAAAATGATGATTGAATTCCTTTAAAAATTGTTGCCCCACAATGCATGACCCGTATACCTCAACAAGGAGGGGCCAAGGGGAGGGGGTAGGTCATGGATGAGCCTAATAATGGTACCAAACTGACTGTAAAAAAAAAATAAAATAAAAAATAAAAATGAAAAAAAAATTGTCGCATATGTTTTCTTTGAGGAATGAAGTTATAAACCTATTTGTATAATGCTTTCTACTAAAATTGACTTTTAAATTTATATTTATTTATTTGATTGTTTACTTACAATGCTAGAAAGATTGGGGAGAGACTATGAATGACAGGAAATGGGCCTCAGGGACCCCTGCCACTCTAAACAAAGTTCAGATCTATGGACTACTTTGTGCACCTGGCTTTATGTGGGTGCTGGGGAATTGAGCCCAAGTAGTCATTCTTTGCTAGCAAACACCTTTACCAGCTGAGCCATCTCTCCAGCCAGACCTTTTTATTTGGTAAATGAACTTTGGGAATATTCCTTTTCTTTGAAAAATGAATAACCATGTTGTTACCTGCTATTTAAAAGATAGAGCAAATGGTCGAGCCCCTCAAGCTCTCCATTATCATAATGCTGCAATATTATCATTATAATATTTTAAAAAAACTATAATATTTTATATGTTGGGACAATTTTATAGTCAAAATGATTTGGATTTCTAATTATAAACTCAGGTTTCTATGCTTTGGCAGAATGTTAGAATATTTTATTACCTTCTGTATTGTAACATATTTAAAAGTCATAAATCCTGGATGCACACTTATAAAATCACTTGAGTCATACTCAAAATACCATTTACCTAAAAGAATACTTATTTGTTTGAAATTTATAATAGATTTTAAAATAAAGTATGTATTCTTTTCTCCTTCAGAAATATGTATCACTCCCACATATTTTAAAAATAATTTTCTAGGAAGAAACAGTCATTTTGCAGGCTAATACACAAAATAACACAGCAAAGCTTTAATCTGGGACCAGATTATGAACTGAATCCTCAAAGTATGAGCACAATGAGCATTACATGTAGGAGGACCTGTGCCCTTGATGCTCCTGATCAAAACAATAAAAAACAAATAACACTAGTTCCCATATTTGTACTGATTCTGTGCATGTAAATACTCTCACCTAAGGTCACTCAAGCTACCACCTTCCATCCCTGAAGGTGGATTTGGAGAGAGAGTCCTAACATCTGTGAATACAATATGCTCAACTTCTCTAATAAAAATGCAAATTAAAGCAACACTTCAAAGTATTGGTTCTGATCTCCCGATCTGAAGTAGATGAATATACAAGTCCTTTGATCCTGTAGGAAACAAAAATAATAGGACAAGTTCACAAAGGTGTAGGTACTTGCATGCTGATTACAATATTATTCATAATACATTTGGAAATGAACTATTTTTATTTTTAATTTTTTATTTATTAAAAAGCATTCTAGAGTTACAGTCAAGGATTGTGGATCTATTCGTCCATTCATTGTGGTTCAAATACCAAATATCCTGGCAATGACTAACCTGGAGCAAGTTATTTAACATCTCTGTGCTTATACTAATATTGAGTCAACAGTGTCAATGTTTATAGGATTATAAGATTATAGGAGTTGAAAGATGTTAGGAAATTACAATATTCCAGATAGGTAGAAAGTGCTTGGGGAATTTAACTAACATTGCTTTTATAATTTTATAACTATCAATTTACAGAATATTTTCTGTGTGAATCCATAACCATAGCTAGTTATCAAAATGTAAAGATATGTACATTACCTCAGATCTTGCACTTGCAGTTTTTTTATAGTACATCAGTTAACTTACAAGAATAAATCTGACCCATGGAGAGAGGACACATGTGTTGAACATAATTTTCTTTTGACTGTTAATGCCCCTTTTGGGGTTGAGGGAAATACATAGTAGAAAATAAATGATTAAATTTCTCCTTGTCCTTAGGAGTTTGAAGAATCATGAATGATGATTCTAATTTGAAATTGAGTTGCTTGATTTTATTGGCCTTTTCCTAAAGCCCTCTCCCTAAATATTCATTTAATGAATATAGCAGGTAATAGTTTTGAGTTTTATTAATTTTGACTTGTTTTTCATTGTGACATAATTGTCAGTCATAAAACATTACTGCAACATATAGGAGCAAAAGCAGATGACTTCTGAATCAGGGCAGGGCTACAAATTGTATGTTGAAATTCTGGAGTGGAATACATGTATGTTATCAGGACTAAAATTATGTGTCATTATTCATGATTAATATAATTATAATGTTTAAATTATGTGCAGGTTTCTATGGGCAACTGATAGAAATCTGCATTTTAATTTTTTTCTATTGACAACTTCTATACTTACAGACAATAAACCATGATAATCCCTTCCCTTCCCTCACTTTCCTCTTCACAACTCCATTCTCCATCATATACCTTCCCTCTTTTTGTCTGTCTCTCTTTTATTTTGATGTCATAATCTTTTTATCCTATTATGAGGATCTTGTGAAGGTACTGCTGGCACTGTGAGGTCCTGAATACTGAGGCCAATTTCTGTCTGGACAGTTGCATCATAAGAAGTGTTATCCTTCCTTTGGCTTTTGCATTCTTTCCACCACCTCTTCCACAATGGACCCTGAGACTTGGAGGGTGTGATAGAGATGCTTCAGTTCTGGACACTCTTTTGTCACTTCTTCTGAGCACTATGTTGCCTTTTGGGTCATCCCAGTGGTCATCGCCATCTGAAAAGAGAAGTTTCTCTAACTAAAAGTGAGAGTAGCATTAATATATGAATATGAACATTAAGTGGAGTACTTTCAAGGCAGATTGGTGATCATAATATTTGCATTTAGTCAGACAAGAGCAGTCTTTATACCCCTAAGACTCATGATCTCCCCTGCTATAGGTTTCTGATTAGGTTTTCAGTACCAGGCATGTATTACTTCCCATAGAGTAGGCCTCCTGTCCAATCAGACAGCAGTTGGTTTCCCTCAGAGCAGACATGCCACTATTGTACCCATTTGGTCATTTATCCTGTCTGGCCAAACTTGAGGCTTCCAGTGTTCACTGTTTTCAGTGCTGATGACTTCTGTCTCCCATAGACCTTCATGTAGTGCTGCTTTTTCTGGCTTTCAGTTGGTTGGTCTACAGGGAGAAGGTTTCCAGCTCACCCCCAGCTTGATTTCTCAGTGATCTTGCTGCCCAGGCATGTGAAGTCCTCAGCAATAGGCTCTTACCATCTGTTATTCATGGGAAACCATGGGCCTTGGCAATATCCTGTAATGTTTTGGAGGCAACAGGGACCTCCCTGGCCAACAACTCACTGGAGGGTATCCCATCTCTGGCACTGAAGTTTTTCTTTCTTTCTTCTATTTTTTTCTGCTTGTTTTGTTTATTTATTTATTTTTTTGAGGGTGGGACTCACTCTAGCCCAGGCCGACCTGGAATTCACTATGGAGTCTCAGGTTGGTCTTGAACTCATGGCAATCCTCCTACCTCTGCCTCCTGAGTGCTGGGATTAAAGGCATGCACCACCATGCAATCTATGGCTTCTGGAGATGGCATTATCCAAAAAAGTAGGCTATCATCTGTATCAATCAGAATATTTTGAATTTTGATTGACCCTCCCCCCACCCTTATCTTACTCAGTCTCTTACCCTGGCCTGCATTTTTATATAACAGCATATGTATTTTCTTTTATTCATAGCTTGCTAACCTTTCAGGCACAGATATATAAAATATACACATAAATATTGCTTATATAATTTATATTTAAAATTAGTAGTGTGGCTGAAGAATGCGAGTTTCCTGATATAAGAATTACTAAACTTTTGAAGAGTAGAAAAGTATATTTATGTAAAACCAATATTTATACTTTTTGTAAATTTCAGAAGTTTATGAACAAGCAGTATAGAAGTAAAGTCAAAAGTAGATGATTTGGAGAAAGACTCCCTAACTTCCAGCTCTTCCATCTGGTATCTGCATGACTTGGGCAGAATATTATGTAACTTTATGTCTCAATTTAAACACTTGTGAAGTGGAATCAACTCTTGAGAAGTCAATGATTTGTTACCTCTAAGCTCTCTAAATAGAGTCAAGATAATAATATATAATCTCTCAATAAATACTAGGATTAACATAATGAAGTCATTGTGTGGGTACAATAGCAAAGGACAAGATTACCTGACCATAAAACTTCAGTAAGTATTCATTCACTGAATACCCTCAGGAGTGTAATAAAGTATAAACATTTTTATTTTCAAATGAGGTAGAATATGATATAGGTAAAGATATGTAAGTATAAGAGAGTAATGTTCTATTAAGAAATGATACATTGGAAGGCTTGTGGTTGTCTTTCCTTTCTGTGACAGAAACTTGAGCAAAACACGTTATAAGAGGAAAGATTGATTTTAGCTCAGAGTTTCTGAGGTTTCTGTGCACCATGGCAAAGAGGGACAGAAGCATAGCAGCATCCATCATGCAAGAAAAGTAGCAATAAATGTGTGTGTGTGTGAGAGAGAGAGAGAGAGAGAGAGAGAGCACACAAACTTGGGATGGCAAACTGCAGTCCATCTTTTATTTTACATGGATACTTAGGACCACTCATATTCAGGATAGGTCTCCATTTAGTTCATCCTCTCTGGGAATGCATTCATAGACACACCGAGAATTATCATTCATTAGTATCTGCACCCTTCTCGGTCCATTCAAGTTGAGAATGAAGATGGGCCGTCACTTGGCATGGGTGCTGAGAGTGAAATGAAGAACTGGAGATCTTATAGAAAACATTTAGAAGATATAAATCCTGCTTGAATTGAAAGATGCATGTCTCATTGCAAAGCCCATTTCTAGCATACTGTTTTGTTTTTGATCACAAAAATTCCAAGCAGACAATAAGAAATCTGTGATGGACTGACCTGGCAATATCAACCTGTCCTGGTAAAACAATTTTAAAAGGAAATTATTTGACATTAGTTTACAACAGAGCTGAAGGTGATGGGCTTTGTGCCTTATGTGTTCCTCAGGAGAGTGTCTTCAGTAAGCCTGAGCTTGTTTCTGATCACATATCCACTGTGATTTTGAATTTGTGGCCTTGGAATGAAACAGGTGTTTCACTCAAGCCATCTGTCCAAGGAAAAATATGCTCTTCCTAAATTGACAGGATATCACATGTATTTAGTGAAGTTTATCTTCACAGTTGGGAAAGAATAAATAAAACAGCAGTGTAGCCCCGGTGAGGATATACTGTATGCTTCAATTGCTCATCCGTTATATCATGGCAGATGTTACATTTTGATACCTAACAGGAATTTTTTGATCAGCAAAACCAATTTGTTTTCAATGAACCAACAGTTATAATCATGTTTCTCTTCCATGGGAAACTGCATGGCTGTGAACTTCTATTTCTAGATTTATTTTTTACTACAAGTTTTTTGTTTGCTTATTTTGTTTTGCTTTTTACTCCAAAGGGCCAGTTTTCTAGGGGTCTTGCCTAAGATATATTCTTATTATTTGCTTTCTCATCACATTGATGCCACAAAACAACACTTTGTGTAGAGGTTTCTCTTGATCATAGAATGTAATTTGAAACATGTATGAGGATTTGGGGAAATAATTCCCAGTAATTTAACAGGGTTAACATAAATGAAATATTTTATGACAATGTTTGTTATAAGATTGATGTTTCCTATGGAGAGGAAGTATTTATCTCAAATATCTATCATCTTTGATTCATGGCAACTGACTAAAGGTAACTCATATTTACATCCATATTAGCAGTTGTAAACAGCAGCTCTCAAATTATCATAAGCCATTATTCACTTTTGAGGAAATTAATGTAGGCACAATGCAGCCTGGGGGCCAGCACAGGATCTCAGTTATCTGTCCCCAGAACCCCATGGTAATCTTATACACTTCCATATGAATGTCGCCCTTAGTAATTTCTTTCTTCTGGAAATAATCTGCCTGTCTTTTTATGCTGGATTTTTAAATCTGTTGTCGGATTTGGAAAGTAATATTCTTAAACCTAATAATGAAGGCATGATAAATTATAATCTTCTTGCTTAAAACTCCATAGGCACGTCTTTTGACACATTCACACAGAGTTTACATGGTTGTACTGGCTCTATAGGAAGTCCCCTCCTTATCCATGGTACAGTGTCCATGGCTGTAGCTACCTGCATTCAACTATGATCCACAACCAATAAATAATAAAAAAAAATCATAAAGAATTGCTTCTTAAGTTTAAATTTCTAGTGCTATATATGTCCCATGATGAAAGCATGCCTCTTGCTCTGTTCCATCCAGAACATGAATTTGGTTCACAGTCTAGTCAACCTGACCTCCTGTTTGTCACTCAGGGTCAATCCCAGCTATCAGGTCATTTGTCCTGCCATTATGTCAAGGCTCACATTTTAGTAGTTCTAGTAACTACTGTGGCATAGTACAGTCTAAATCAATAATTACTTATCACTGTGTCATTTTATCAGCACACATCACCATAAAAAGCATAAAGGTGAATATAGCACAAACAAATATCAGACAGACACTATTTTCTCCTAAATTTTATCATGCATTGTTATAATTATTTTACTTTATTAGACATTACTGTTACTCTCTCTATTCCTATTTTTTTCAGTCATACCTTGCTATCTGTATAGATATACATGGAAGAAAAAATTGAATAAATAGAGCTCAGTTTTAAATAGAGCTCAATTTTAAACATTTACTAAGAGTCTTGAAATATCTTGCTGTGAAACTAAGGGTTGTGATGGGTAATGTGTATGCTATGTATTTTTTTAAATGAGAAGAAAATGATTGGAAAATTGCTTCTTGAAGAGCCATGAAGTAGTCCTATATCCTCCCAACAATGCAAAGCAAGCTTCTAAGAGTCAAACCTGACACAATCCCATTTGCAGATCTGTTTCAATGATGTACACTATATACACACTACAGAATAATGATTCTATGCATTATTACATCAAAAATTGTTAGTAGCCTGAGGTTACAGATATAATCAGGACCAACATCATAAGTGAACATCCCTGTAATGCTTCAAAACTGGAAGCTGGAAGGTTTAAATAGAGAAATAAAATGTGAATAAAATCACAACAATTTGCTTTGTTGGTAAAATACAACATTATAAAATCATTTAAAAAATACTGGCAATTTGGACACTTGTCTTCTGGCTTGAAATTTATTTTACCTTCTCTGCACCCTTAAGCTATTGACCTTGCCTCTCTGGGTCTTAGCATTCTATCAGGACTCCTAAGTAAGTGATTTATTTGTACATGATCACGATATCCACTGGAATTGCCAACACACTTTCATAAAGATGCATGTGGGATGCTTGTCGTGAGCTGCAGTTTTTTGTATGGATGCGGCCAGTGCACTTGCAAGTTTTATACTAACTATTTCTTTTTTAGATTTTTCAAACTAAGAAGTAAACCTTGGAATATTGATATAAGTAAGTCCACAATGTTATGTTCTCTTCATTTACTCCTTCCTGCTTGTAAACATGAATAAAAATTGAGCTTAATCATGTCCAGGTAGTTGATATAACATACTGAACATAGTGATATATTCATCCATTTTGGACCTCAGATATTCTGAAATTTTTTACAGTTCTGAGATTTAGCCTTCATATGACAGAAAGTCTAGTTTGTGATGATAATATCTTGTGTTTTTCCAGTGCCTTCTGTGGTAGTTATCTTCTTGCTGCTGAGGATAAAACATGCAACCATAAATAGCTGATGGGAGGAAAGGACTTATTTTGATCTACAGTCATGATGGTAGGGGAAAGCATGGCATGAGCAGATTCTGGGCATACTTTCTGCCATAGCAGGAACAGAACAGCAGCAAGTGAGTGGGTTGAGTTCTGGCATGGAGAGCTGGTATAATACTCCAAAGCCATACCCCAGTAATGCACATCCTCCAACAAGGCTCAGCCTCCAAAATCACCATCAACTGTGGACCAAACACCCAATACATGGGTGTTTATTGAGGAGATCTTGTTCAAAGCACCATACCCTGAAATTCCCCAGAGAGGAGTATACATATAGACAGAGGGAAACAGACATAGAAGAAGAGAGGAAGAGAAGCAGTGTGGAGAGACCACTGGCGTCCCCACTGGATCTTGGGTAATTTGCAGGTCTAGGCTATGTGCCTGATTTCCTTTCAGTTGAAGCAAGTAAGGTTCTTTCATCCATCCTTGTCTTACTTAGTATCTGCCAGGCATTACACCTAGCTGCTGGTGATATGTTGTTGACATTAAAGGGCATTGTCTTTAGAGTTCAAAGTTTTTTTTTTCAGTGATAATATGGAAAACTTTACATTTGTCATAGTGATGTTTTCACTTGATATTGGCTTTTGACTAAAATCACTCCAGACAAAAAGTAGAGCTAGTATTTGTGCCAGAGAAATACCAAATGAGGAACCACGTATGGAAGAAGTAGCTGGTCTTGGGAAAACTTTGGCTAGACCAGTGTGGGTGTGATCTTCCAGAATCACCTATAGTCCTGGAGGGAGCAGGAAGCAGAGAAATAAGTATTAAATGTAGACACTGTCGATATCCAGAGATGCCAGATTTTAAGAGTCAAATTATATAAATTCCTCTGTTCTGAAAAAAATTCTCATGAGTGTTCCTGATCTATGTCTCCCACTAATTTTTAGCCTTAACTGCAGTTTTCTATCAGTTCAGCTACAGCAGGGATCTGTCTCAAAGCAGACCTTTACTGAGACAGTCAGTTAATAGGAACAGTGGCAGCCCTGAGGTGTGTTTATATAGCCAAACTCACTTCTACTTCTGTGATATATGAACTAGTTCAGAAGTTTCCCAGGCTGTTTCAGTGGATAAATCATGGCAGTCGGAACTCCTATTTAACCTTCATTGTGCTGCCTTTATACTTTGTAGTGCTTTTCTTTTATCTCTTTGGCTACCTGGAAGAGATTTCAAACAGTCTTGTCCATGTGTGCACAGCATTGTTCTGTCTATTTTCCTCCTCCCAGTTCTTTTCATCTAGCTCAGCGAGTCTCTAAAGATGTGCCTTTATGTCAATCAGCATAAAACCAACACACTTCTTGAGGTCAAGTGGTTTACAGATTTATTTCCTGAAAATAGAACATCATTTTTTTTTCTTTATTTTTGTGTGTGTGTAAAAGGACGGTTTGGTTATATGGTAGTCATTTTTATAGACATGGTACATTCCAGAGTTTTAGAACCTGTTTCTTGCGGTAGCTGACTTCATTTTCCTCTGTCTTTGGCTTGTTCACCTGGTCCAAGCACTGTGACCTTTGCTTTGTTCCTGGACAATGCTTAAAGGATTTGTACTAAGTACTTAGCCCAGGGCTCTCTCACCCTGGCCTTAGCAATGTGACCTATTCAGACCAGCCTCCTTCATGCCTTATTCTTTTCTTTTTTCTTGTTGATTGATCTGAACTGGTAATTTTGTTTATTCATTTTTTTGTTCTGGAATATAATGTTCACAGACCTAGGAATTTTTATTGCTATTTCATGCAAAAAGAATTATGTTTAGTGTATAATAAGAGCTCAAAAAGGAGTTTTTCAAAGCAGTGAATATTAGTTATGCATATTTACACTTACATAGAGAGTAAAATAGTCATTTTATTTTATTTTTAATCATGGCAATATTATAAATACAATTCTACACCTGATCTTTTTACACATATATTAACTTCTTTATTCACAGAAGTTATCTCTGGACTTATAAAAATATAAAATTTCTATTTAAATAATATGATATAATGAATATTTAAGAATACCTTTCTTATTGTTATATACATCATAAAATTAAATAATTTTATATATTTTTCTTTACATATTTGTCATTTTATCTATAGTTTCCAAAAATTAGAAGAGTTAGATCAAAAACTATTTGAGTATATAGTTTATAGTTTTACAGATATTAGTTAGTTCTTCTGCCAAATGGAAGCAATGATATGCATGACTCCTAATTGTAAATTCTTACATATGTGCCATCATGGAGTAATCTTACTTTAATCTTATATTGCTATAATTATAATTTCATATATTTTTCAAATGACTATAGTTGAGATCTATACCTTTGCTAACTTCCATCTTACTAAATAGCATAGTTTTAGTCTGACATCTTGGTTCCAAAACAATTTTTCAACCCTCAGCTCTTTACAAAGGTTGTGTTCTTCAGGCCTAATCTTTATAAACAGTGAGATCCTTGATCATTTCTCCTACTGGAACAACTTTTTTCTACACTCTCCATTTCTTGAATCCCAGGAACCCTTTCAATTCAGATTCACATCTTATGCCACATTTTACATTCCAGAATGAGTGTGGGTGTCGTTAGTATTTCTGGTTTCTTTATGTTGAGTTTATAGTTTCCCCATATAGCACTTGCATCTGGAGGTGCCTTCATGTCTATATTTTTCTATCCAATTTTAAGAGCCTCAAGAATCAGACGTTATGAAATATATGTCTTTCTCTCCAACAGATCTAGGCATGGTGCCTTCCATTAGAAGCTGTCTGTTTAAAGAATGGAGGCATGCAAGCCTGGCTAACACTGCCTGGTGAATAAATAAGCATACAGAGAAAAGCGACACCAGGCCAGCTGAAAAACTCTAATGAAAACAAATTTGCATTCATTTCATATAACATTCTGTATACAAAGCTCATTTAAATCTGCATAAAGGAGAATTTTTGTTTTCATTTGCTCTTGAAAGAGTCAAGCCTGAAATCATTTCAATACATTCCTCAAGATTTTGGGAAAGCAGAAATAAAAGACTTCATTTTTAAATACTTTTTCTGCTTACTTATATTTATTTATTTGAGACAGAAAGAGAGGCTGAAAGAAAGAGGAAGAGAGAATGGGTATGACAGGACCTCCAGCCTCTGTAAATGAACTCCAGACACGTGTGCCACCTTGTATATCTGGCTTACATGAGTCCTGGAGCATTGAACCTGGGTCTTTTGGCTTTGCAGGGAGGTGCCTTAACCATTAAGCAATCTTCCCCAGCCCAAGACTTCATTTATGAAACAGGACATAGGAAAACTAGCTGATGCTTACTTAAGTAGAAGTAGTTCTTAAGATTCGATTTTCATCAAGTTGTTTCAACATTGGGGCCTTATGAGAAAACTGAAACCATTTTGTATGAGTGCCTGCCCATGTAAAGTAGCAAACATATTATAAGTTATAATATTTCTTTGGCTCCATTATCAGTAGCTCACATTTGTAAACACACAAGTTTGAAGTATACTCATACTGACTTATTGTAATGTTGAGAAGAATGCCCTCAAAGATTCTCCAGACTGCTAATATAACTTCTCTTTTATAATATAGCTACATGATAAGTTCCAAGCAAAGGTCAGCCCTGAAGTACAACGTATCATTGTAGGGACTGTGTTTATTTTAAAGACTAGATTCATGCATGAACACATAGATTGTTGTAGAAGTCCCTAGTTTACAAACACTATTTATTACTGAAGCCAATTAAGAAAAAAAGCACAGGGGAAAATTGAGGAATTGAAGTAAAACACTGGATAGTTAATTTGTCTACGTGCAGGCTGAGTTATGTTCAACTCTGAGAAGCAGAAAATCAAACTACAGAACCAGTAAGCAGCGGAAGAGCTCAGAGTCCATGGCTGGGTCTATTGCACATGGATGGCTGAAGCCTTCTCAATATTTCTGTTCCCTGACTTTTCCTGGGTATAGATGGAATGCTCTTATATACCCAATATGATGCAGGAAAGAATAATATAGTTGAGGGATATGCCAGACAATCCTGTGTCATTTGGTCAGGAAATGTGAAATGATACAGCTTTCTCAGATACTACAAAAACTCTTACTGGCCACAATAACATCACTGGCCCAATTCTTTGAGGTTGCCACTATCTATATATCCCAATGATACATGGAAGGATTTACCTTCCTTGTCAACCTTAGTGGTTTTCCTTATCTGCAAGGCTGACATTAGGATGAGGGAAGAGACACTTTCAGTTCTATTGTGGAACAAATAAATAATATCTATTGCAAAAATGTTTACAAAAATATTTTGAAAGTCCATGGTTAATAAACCATCAAAGTTCAAATAAGGAAGAACTTCTCCTCAACTAGCATGACTTTCTAGACTTGTACTGTTGTAGTCTCAGCTGATTATCTGATCAAGCAAAAGTTCATTTATAAGGAAAAATGTAGGAAAATTGAGTGAATGATGAAAAAAACAATAAGAGTTCTGCTGGAAGATGTGGATATTGGCTATTGTGCTTTGGGCTGACCACAACTTCTTAGCATTAGTCTTTATCATCGTGTTTTACTTGGAGTTTTATATTGATTAAAAAAAAATCTCTCAAAACTCAGGTCTCTCCTTAAGGATAACTCTTTCTTAAATAATACATTTATCAAGTTTTGTAAATAGCAATAAATCTTCACCCAACCACAAGTGGATGCAGATTTATTCCAAGCAATCAAATTAAAATAATTTTATCCAAAGTTAGAACTCTATACAGTGATTCTTCTATAAAGAAATCATAAAAGATTGCTAATAGCCAGACAACTATATTATTATTAACCCTCCAATTGAACAGGATGATAGGGGTCCATATTAGGGCATATCTGATTGATATATCAAAACTTCAAGGAGGAATAAAAATAGTATTGATTCTCCTATGAGAGAAGAAAATTCTTTTGATTTAAGAATAAGTCTCAAATATAGATATATTAAAATATTGATAACTTGGCTTTTAGAACAATTACATTTTATCACATCTTTTTCCATCACTTACTTCTGCTAGTTTGTATAATATTTCCAAGTTAAGGGATCAAAATATTCAAAAAGGAAATCCTTTCTATCAGATGCTAAATGTTTTCATTAGCACTTTCATCAGATATGAGGGCCAAAATATAATTTTAAATGTTCTTGAGGGCACAGTAAGATAAATAATAAAGACATAAAATAATTATATGAGATATTCTAATATTATATATCAACATTAAAATTTAGTGTTATTCATATTTCTTGTCTTAACCACTACATCTTCTAAATCTGGTGTGCTGGACAGTGAGACTAGACTTGTGTCATTGGTCTGTGTGATAGCATCTGGTGGCCAGATAGGAACAGTGCTCAAGTGTTCAAATATTTTGCACATCACCTCAAAGTATAGCAGACATAGCATTCAGCTAAAACTTTTCATTACTACATAGTACATTTTCTTCTTATCACAAGTCATTCATGAAAGAATGCTGATGTAAGGAAAGGTTTGGCATTCCTGCTTTCAAATGCCACCCAAATGAAACAAGGAGAAACCTTTGCTGAAGGCCATCATACCTTTCAAAGAACTCTTGTGTAGTAGTTACTATAAAAGTTTTACATGAATGTCAGAGTCATTAAATTTCCAATTCACATGTTTCAAAGGTACATTGCATTCTTGTTATCCATAATATGTAATCATGGACAAAATAAAGGAAATATATTGAGAAGATATAACCACCATCTATAATTTAACATTAGCATTTTATCATACTTGCATTATCATTTTTCCAATCACATTGTATCTCATCAATAGCCTTCTTTATTTTGTACACATGATTTGAATTGCAAACATAATTACACTTCCCCTTAAATTTACCATGCATAATATTCAAGTTCAATATTTGCTTCCAATATTTTTTAAAATTTATTTATGAGAATCAGAGTGAGACAAAGAGAGGGAGAGAGAGAGGAAGAGAGAGAAACAACAAACTGGTGTGCGAGGGCCTCCAGCCACTGCAATAGAACTCCAGATGTGTGTGCTACCTTGTACACTTGTGTGACTTTGTGCACATGTCTCAACTTGTGCATCTGGCTTATGTGGATTTTGGGTAGTTAAACCAGGGTCCTTATGCTTCACAGGCAAGCACTTTAACCATTAAACCATCTCTTCAGCCCTGCTTCCAATATTTTTACTGATGTAAAATTTAAACACAACAAGTAGTATAAATTTTATGTGTACAACAAGTTTTATCAAATACCTATAACTGCATAATATATTTTGTTGTATATAATAGTGTAATTGAAATTTACTGCCTCCTTAAAAAAGCCTTCTATACATTGCCATGCTCAATATCAATTATCATTTGATCTGATTTAGAAGTGCCTATGGCATGTCTATGAGAGAGTTTCTACATTAAGTTAATTATAATGAGAAAGCTCACCCCAAGTGATCCTGGCAACATTTCATGGGCTGGAGTCCAGACTGAATAAGAATGAGATAGCAAGGCCAAGTATGGTGGTGCACACCTTTAATCCAGCACTTGGGAGGCAGAGGTAGGGAGATCACCAGGAGTTCGAGGACACCCTGAAGCTACATAGTGAATTCCAGGTCAGCCTGGGCCAGGGAGTGAGACCCGACCTTGAAAAACAAAACAAAACAAAACAAAAAAATGAGATAGCAAGCTGCGCACCGGCATTCAACTATGTCTGCTTTCTGACTGCAGACCAAATGTGCAGGCAACCTCATGCTCCTGCCTTGAAGAGCCAGTCCCCAAATCTTAATCCAAAATAAGCACTTCCTCCTCTAAGTTTCTTTTGTCCTATATTTTGCCACAGAATTTGAAATTAAATGGCATATACCGCTTTCTAGAGTAAACAGCATTCCGATTTTTTTCTGTCAGCGATTAATTTTGCATCTTCTCTAATTTCATTGAATATAAATCATTTACTTATATGCTTTTGCATATTATTTTAAGGATGTTTTTCAATATCCCCCTGTGATACTACATGATTGAGTAATGCATACTGTTTTAGTCCTGTGTAATATTTTTTATGAATACTCTATGATTTCTCAGATGACTTCTGGGCTACTTTTGCTGAAGCCATGCATATTCTTATACACAGGCATATAAAAGTTTATATGTATATATATAGTATATATTTATACATTTTTAACAAATTTTATTTTATTTTATATATTTTTGAGTATTTTATATCTATTTTTTCACTTCCTTGTGTAAAGCACCTACAAGTATTGATGACAGGCTATACAAAGTACCTGTAGTTGATCATGATGGCTTATGCCTTTAAACCAGCTATGGGCAGGCAGGCTGAGGCAATGAGCATGCCAAAACCTCAAGACCAGCCTGGTCTGTGTAGTAAGTTCCAGGTCAGCCTAGGCCACTGAGTGAGATTCAGTTTCTTAGAAAAAAATACAGCAAAAAAAAAAAATGATACAAGAGAATAGAGTATGTGTGTTGATAGAGTGTTTGGGTTTCTATTAATTTCTAGAGTTATTTTCCAAAGATTGTTGACAGACATTGCATTCCCACTGTATGTCAGAGTTGTATTGCTCTGCACTTTCACAAGTTTGCCATTGTCTTTTCTAAAATGATAAGAAATGGAATCACATATTGGTGAAGAATTTAGTGTGTATTTCAGGTATTATAGGAACTAGGCTCAATTCATAAAACTGTTTTATCATCTAAATTTACTTCTAGCTGATGTGAAATTGTAGGCTGGGTTTGTTCATGTAGCTTCCCTGAGTGAATTATTTATGGTCACATAATTCAAAGGACTGGTGCACTAGGGTCAGATGGTTAATGAAAAGCATTTTCCTTATCTTTTCATTCAAAATTTATAGCATGTATCATTGTTCTTTCTTATCTAAAAAGCAGTTGATGTAAAAGATTAGGAAGGTGATCCTCTGAGAACTATAGATTATATCTACATGAAGGCTTCGAGGGAAAAATGCTCAAACTAGGGCAGAAACACCTAATATAAAAGAGTTTGGAGTTCAGAAGAATATTTTCCTACGTTTAAAATAATATATAGATTAAGCCCTTAGAAAATAATGGAGGCATTGTGAATAGAGAGAAATTATTCTGATAATATAATTTCAACAGGTGGCTACTTCTATCTAGAAGGAAAGATAATTGAAAGTTTAGGCAGATGGTTGTGGTAATAACTTTTAGTAAAGATAATTATGTTAGTGTGAAAACTCTTCATGGAGAAATATTAATAAAGGGAATGAGTATACTATAAATTATATTAATATATTTAAATTTAAATTAATATTATAAATATGAAAAAGGGAATAAAGTAAAAACTGCTCCTTTATACTCAGTGAATATTCAACATGAAGATAGATGAGTAGAGACTATAAAGATATTTTGTGATCTGATCTTAATTGTGTAGCAGATGAATATTAAACAGGTTTTTGTTGTGATTGTTAGTTTGATTCCTATTTTAAGCAGATCTCAATCTTTAAATGTTAAAACTCTGGGATTACAAGCTTCTGGATATGAAAAATCATGAATATTTATGTGATATTAAACATATCACTGCTCTTTTCCATAATGTTCATATTTCCTCTTTTAAATTTTATTTGCCTCTCAGTTCATTAGCATTTACAGCTCATCTGAAATTTTGTTTCCCGACTTTAGAGTTTGTGCTTTGAAATGCAGACAGTTGTATTGCTTTGAAACCAAGTGTTTCCCTTTCCACAACTGATTCCAGATCTAAGGAAAAACAAGATATCAGTTAACAGAGGTTCTAGGTGTCAGAAAGCCTTGAACTTCAGTATGAAAGTTGTAAGTAACATGATTAAGAGAGTCCTTGGGCTGTATTTCCAACTATCTTAAGAAAGTAGAATGCTGTTGTAGAGCCATATATTTCCAATGAAATTCAAAAAACAGCACTCAAAATACATTTTTCCCTTGGTTGTAAAGGAGCACTCAAAACACCATAGTCTTACCACATTGTAATTAGCACAGGATAAAATGTGATTATAGTTACCGAGCAACAAAAGATAGCTATTTTACTTTTCAATTAGACTTGTTCATTTTTTAATATTTTTATTCATTGATGGAGGGTTTTGCAAGTTATTGTTCTGTTTTGTAAAATTCATAGGGGAAGAGTACTCTCTTTAAAAGGAAAAATTCATTAGGACAGAGGGGCAGTAATGAGCCAACTCATTATGTGTGCTTTGATTCTTTGAATGATGTATTTATTCCCATTGTCCTCAGTAGCTCTGAAAAGCATAGGAATTGTCCTGAAGCTGCCAATCGAGGGCTCCTTAAGGTTATTGTTTGGCACAACACTAACTGTTCCTTGCATCATTTGGTTTGCAGGTATTTATTCCTACGTGGATAGGTTGAATTAACTAGAAAACATGATTAATAAAAACAAGTGAAAAAAAGCCAGGTGTAGGAGACAAGCTAAAACTTCTGGTTTTAGCTGTGGATTTGTCTTTGGGAAGTCTAATGAAAAGAAAATAGTTTGAGTAAAGCGATTGGACATAGAGGAAAGCCTAAAAATAAGGGTATTCCTTGCTTACTGTTTAGATCATTTTCCATTTGTCTATTTGCCCATTTGCCATTTTATGATTCAGAAAAAAACTATTTGGCATCCAGCACATCTTCGTGGTAAGTTTGGCTTTGTGTTATTCTTGTGAATGGATGTGCACAGTGTCCAAAGCAGCTTCCATACTGGTGACATGATTTTAATTTCTTCTTGTTGTTACTTTGCAAGCTGATCTTTTCGTTAATTGTGTAGGCTTACATTAATGCATCAGTGAGGTTGACAGAAAACAATTCATTTATGTAATTGCAATAGCCTGTCATATTCAACTTGGGAAGGCAGTGAATCTCACAGCATGGGTCCCACATTATGCAACTCTGCCTGGCATTTAGATGAGCTATTTTTCATTGAAAATATATTAACTCTAATCCTTTTAAGTGTGTAACTAATGCACGTGTAAATCGACATTGTACAAGTGTAAAATCAGTTTTTTAACTTCAGTAGTTTTAGTTGAAGAGTAAATCTACAATTGCAATTAATTTACTAGCTTAGACATTAAGAAAGTGTCATCAAAAATAAGGAAAAATCTGAAAATGTATGTGACCTAGAATTATATACTACATAGAAATAATATTAGATTTCTGCTCTGTTTTACCAATATTTGTATAAAAATATATACTAAAATTTAGCATGTTAAAACTGATAGCACTTATTATCTGACAGATATTGAAGGTCAGGGTCTCAGGGTGGCTTGGCAAAGTCAACATAGATGTCTCTGAAGGTTGTAGAATGTTGACTGGGGCTGTCAGCAGTATTCAGATCTTTCAGAGAAAGTAGAAGTAGGCTCATATGGAATCTGAAAGATGAAATGATAGCGATGTGTCAGGGAGAAAGGAGAAGGGAATTCTTGGCAAACTTAAATATATGTATATATGATAAACATGCCTCCTTAGGACATGGTTATGATAAAATATTTCATGATCTGTACACCAAGAGGGTTTATTGTGTGTGCGCTCTGGAATCAGGCTATATATGACATCTTGCCATCTATTTTCATCTCTGATATTTGCAAACTGTACAACTTTGGCATATTTGCTTCATCTTGGTTTTCTTATCATTAAAATGTGCTTAACATTACTTTCAGAACATTTGTTAAGAGATTTTGACAAGTTAAATACAAAGAACTTACACTGTGGCCACACTTAGTATCAGCAAATACATTTTCCCATCTTCACTACAACTAATTTATTCTACGGATTATAAGATTTGTCCTATAGTTTGGAGGAACATTTCTCAGTAGTAGAGATAACAGAATGACAGGATATGATTTGTAGAGTTTATTTCATTGACATCAATGTCAAATGTTCAAAGCAAGAAGTGTTCCTTCTTTCTCTCTTCTTCAGATTAAGAACCTGCCAGCATAGTGGCCTAGGTAGAACTGTGTCCTCTTAAAGTAAGAGATTGTCAGTTGTTCATTATGCAGATCATCTAAGCCTTTACTGTGAAACAGGCACCAAGGTTCATTACACACACACAAGTACAACACACACACACACACACACACAAAATTTGCTCCAATGAATTAATCTTCATTATCAGTTGATTGTTGGACAGTCTGAGAACAAAATAAGTTAGGTACTGAGGTTCTCTGTACAGGCAGACTTTAGTAGACTATGGTATCATTGACATGAAACTCTAAAACTGTTGAGGAGATGGGCTGGAGCCTGAAGGCTGTCCTCGTCAATTATTAAGAAAATGTATTCTTACATATGTGCTCATGTTTTTAATGGGTAAAATATTGTTTTCATAAGCAAGCATTGTGGACTAGCTTATTATCAAAACATAATTTTGAATCAGTAAGTAAAAAGTGTAGATAAAATATGATGTTTATTTCTATCTTACCTTTAAGTAATAGTTGATTTCTCTTTGGATTATCATGAGATTAAATTTTATAGTACCTAAAAAATAATTGTGCTTTGAGTCAATGCAAATACTTTGTAAAAGTTGTGCTCTGAGTTTAATTTCTAATAAAAATTTTATAAATTTTATAAATTTTATAAATAAAATAGCATAACTGTGTTGTATTGACATTAATCCTACTTGTCAATTGAACCAATTCAATGATAAGCCTCCAAGTGATGTCAGATGGAAGGAGTAGACAAAAAAGGGTAAGTAATGAGCATTAGGCAGGTGCTGAGAAAGGTCCTCTCACTTGGCTTCCAGGGCCAATGGTGGCTTTCCAAAAGAGACTTCCACTGAAGTTGACCATACGAACAGAACTATCTTGTCAGGGGCATGCATGTGTAAATAACCAAAAGAGTATGAGAAGGTCCAAACAAGAATGACAATAAGTCAGTGTAACTGACATCTAGGTTGTAAGGCTGTGGTATTAATGCTAGGCATGTAATCCTGTGCTGAAATGATGTAGGCTTGGGCTGGGGAGATGGCTTAGCAGTTAGTTAAAGTGCTTGCCTGCAAAGCCAAGGGACCCAGGCTTGATTCCCCAGTACCCATGTAAAACCCAAGTATAATGGGTGGCACCTCCATCTAGAGTTCGTTTGCTGGGGCTAGAGGCTCTGGTGTACCAACTGTTTCCTCCCACCACCTCTCTACCTCTTTCTCATTCTCTATCAAATAAATATATATAATAAAATATTTTTAGGAATAATATAGGGGTGCTTTGATGGCTTAAGAAGTACGAGATGTGGTCTAAAGGCAGTTGGGCATCACAGGTGTTTTGCAGAGGAATAGTATCAGAGCTGGCATATTAATAAATGTTCTTTCTGGTGACTTTTTGGAACAGGAGTTGGAGATGGGAAGCAGGAAAGCTGAGGAGCCCACTCAGGAATGCACTCCTGTAGTACTACTACAAAGGTGGTCTGAAATAACACAGTGGAGACCAGCCGAAGGAAAGTGAACTACATATGGATAGCAGGGAAACAGAAGCATAAGATTTAGTGATCCAAGTGAAAATGGAGGGAAGGGAAGCTTATAGGTCACTGTCTTGGTTAAGCTACCACATTGGTAGATAAGAAAGTGTAAATGAGAAAATACCTTGTTAGTCCAAAAAATTCATGATGTTAAAACACAATTTCTCTCAGGTATTACCATTGACAATGGAACACACACAAACATCACTTTCACAATTGTATAAGCTACACAATCAACTTTTCTAGTTTTCTTTGGTCTGATGTTGAAAATAGCATTCTGTAGTGTGCAATATTTGTCTGCTGAATACAATTATAGGCTTTTTTGGGGTGTTGGTGCTTCTCCCCTAAGGCTGACTGATTTTGCTGCCTGTGCTGACAGAGAATTTGGAAGGATGGGCTGAATTATTTTTCTATCCACCACTTCTCTTTACACAGAAATTACACTTGACTGTAGTGACACTAATCACGGCAGAAGTGGTCAGATTCAGCTCCCCTGCTGATGAACTTGGCCAGTAAGCCAGTGATGACTGACAAGTGGTTCTGTCCCTGCTTTCTCTTCCTTTCCCCTCTGCCCTCAAACATACCAGCATTTTATAAAGCATCATCATTTATGCTCCCACATCCATGTCTGCTCACAGGAAATTCCAGGGAGGCTTTGTTTCATTCCCAGACACAGTTTGCAGTTATCTCTCTCCATCCTTTCACTCTCCCTGTGCATAAATACAACACCAGGGGGTTTCACAGTAGCTTCTGCCCTGAGTGCATACCACGAACTCTCATCCTGCCCTAGTGAAGACTATGGGCTCCATTCAAAAGCGTATTATAAAGTACATTAAATAAAATGCACATGATTACAAAAGAAATCAATTGCATTGAAATGCATCTGTCAAAATATCATTTTGAAATTTGCTGTTATGGCAATATAGTTGCTCATTTTATAATTCATTAAATTAAAAGCTAATGCAGAGTTTAATAGCTAGCATTCTCAAATTAGAAGCAATTTAGTAATATTTTGTGATATTTACAACTTATAGCTTTAACTCTCAGCATATTATAGGAAAACGTTTTCAAGATTTTATTCTGGCAGCCTCACAGATATGCTAAAACTCTTATGATCAAAATAGACCTATAATTGAAAGGAAAGTTAATTTAAAAAGCCAACTTTTATTTATTGAAGAGAGGGAAAGAGAAAGAGTGAATGGGCACACCAGGGCGTTCAGCCACTGCAAACAATCTCCATACACATGCATCATTTAGGGAACTAGCTTATGTGGGTTCAGGGGAATTGAACCTGGGTCCTTTGGCTTTGTATGCAAGCATCTTAACTGTTAAGCTATTTCTCCAGCCCCATGAAAGTTAAATTTTAATTAAAGTTCAGTAAAGATGCATTTTTTTCTCCCATCCATATTTCACAAATCCTTAAAATTCCTGTTACTCAGTTGAAGGGCTTCTGGTATAGGACTTAGAGACCTGAGGTGAAGTCTAAGAAGGTGTATTTTAAATGTGAATCCTATGGGATGCTCAATGTCATATTTTAGAATCATGTTTTGGGAGCTAAAATGTTGTGCAGTAGAATGAGATTTCTAAAGATGTTTGGGGTCAGTGTGGTTTTTGGTGGGTCATTACCCTCATATCAACATCCCCAATTTGTATGTTTTCCATAGTAGATACTGCGTACATTATAGATATAAAAATACTGTTTATAATATATTACATACATAATCATATAAAAATTATAGGTAGGTTTCATATATATATATATATATATACACTATATTACATTAACTAAGTGTTACAGGGATAATGAGCATTACATCAACATTTTTTTCTTTGAAGGAAACAATACTTTTTTTTTTTTTTTTTTTTTTTTTTTGGTTTTTCGAGGTAGGTAGGGTTTCACTCTAGCCCAAGCTGACCTGGAATTCACTATGGAGTCTCAGGGTGGCCTCGAACTCACGGCAATCCTCCTACCTCTGCCTCCCGAGTTCTGGGATTAAAGGCGTGCGCCACCACGCCCGGCTGGAAACAATACTTTTTAAGCTTTAAAATGTTTGACAAAAATCTCACTAAAGCATAGCGAGGGGTAATAATCATAAATGCAGTACAGTGTGGTCCTATGACATTGAAATCATTGCAGTAATTTTACAGTACATTTGAATTCCAGCACCATTCATCCGCTGAGTTTCCATTAACTTTGCTGAAGATCTCTGTCCACAAAGAGGCACAAGTGTCAAGTTTCTCCTTCATGCCGAGACACGAGGCTTGAATCACAGTACTGCAGCCGATAATTGTTATTAATTAAAGCTTTCCTATCAGGCTATTTTTTTAAATGCATACTGAACATGTTCATAACCTCAGCTGTCTCCATTATTGAAAGACAAAAATAAGAGAGTACTGTTCTTTGACTCTCTCAGCTCTCCTGGGGTTTGCCTGGTGTCATTGAACACCCTTTCTGATTGGCCGATACCTTTTAAAAGCAGAAGTGGGGGGCAAAACACTATAACACGTTGCAGAACAGGCTCATTATTGTCAAATTAGATTCACTGACCTTCACTGCCATTTACCAGGAAGAGACAGGCAGAATATCAAGGACGGTTTGCCATGAGTAAAGCTGTACTAAGTGCCACTCAATGGTAACTAGCCCAGACATACCTCTACGCTGTTTTAACCCTTTGCCTTTTTAACTCTCAGCATATTAAATACTATGATACCTAAATGGAAGGGCACAGTGGTTGTTGAAATATATGTACATTGGATTTTTTTTTTTTATTGATAGGTTTCATTCACAAGATCACATAGGAAATCATACCAGATTCTCTCTCTTTCTCTCTCTTTCTCTCCGTGGTTTCCTTAAATTGTAGATCAAGTCAATGAATTCCTCATACATCAATGCAAAGCTAACATGGTCACAGTTTAGAGACTAGCTTCTATGTTATATATCTCTGCTTTTTTTCTCCATGCCTCCCAGTTGATTTCTCATTTATTCATAAATCAAATAATGTATTTCATTGGTTATGGGATTCTATGGGCACATTGTTTCCTTTTAAATTGTCAGAACATTTGTTATATTCTTCTGATCTCCACTCTTACGAAAGAGAGAAAGAGAGAGAGAATAGGTGCACCAGTGCCACCAGCCACTGCAGTCGAACTCCAGATGCATGTGTCACCTTGGGTGCATGTGCAAACTTGCATGCTCATGTCACCTTGCACATCTGGCTGCTGTGGAATGAGGGGAGTTGAATATGAGTCGTTTGGCTTCACAGGCAAGCACCTTGTCTGCTATACCATCTCTCCAGCCCACTCCACACATTTTGTAGGAATAATTTTCTGTCACTCCAATTATAACTTCCCCATTGATACAGTACATTTTTGTGTTGGTAACTCACTTTTCAAATTTTTGTATTTTGTTATTTTTTAATGAATACACATACTTAGTTTTAGTTAATCTCCCTTGCTCATCCTCTGTCCCATGACTCTGCTCCCTATTCTGCTTTCATCTTTCCTCCCCCAGTACACTCCCGGTAACTTTCATATATCTGTTTAAGCCAATGGAATTATTTCTCTCCCACCCTTATTTCCAAGTTATTTCCCTTTAAACTCAGTGTTAAGGCAGGTTAGTAAACACCTGGGTAAAATTATAAGTCCAGGAAGTCTAACACTGAGGTGTCTCTATCGGAAAAAGACTTTCATACTGAAGTATGCATGGTGAAAGGCAAGAGGGGCCATGTGCATAGTTGAAAGATAACAGAGAAGGGGAAAAGAAAGTGCTCTCATCCTAATATTAGAAACTCATTCATGGCACCGAAACAACTCCATATTGATGACAGGAACCTTTTTATGATGTCGGAGCTCATATGAACTAAGCTCTTGGAGGTTCCAGCTCTCAACCCTGCTCCATTGAGGAGTGAGTTTTCAAACTCTGAACCTTGGGGAACATATAAAACCCATCAATGGTCTTGGGCATAATGCATATCAGTCACTATTCTATCATTATATTATATAAATGTCCTCTTAGCTGTTGTGTAAGAAAAAGGAGAGGTGTTATACTTTTAAGCAATAGATTACTGATCAATCTTTCGCAATAGGTGAACACTTTGTAAAATGATTCATTCTCTATGTGCATTTTTTCCTTATCTGCACAATCCTACTGTGCTAGCATAGCCTGTCCTAGTCTAATTTTCCTTTACTTCGTAGTCATTCATTGTGCTCTTGCCAGGGAAACAATCTTCAACATTATACCTACCCTGGGTTATACAGTATTTCTTTAATTCCTATCAGTATGGTAATAACCTCAAACCAAAAAGTTCTCAGATTGGAAATTTCTTTAACCAATCTATTCCTCCTATATATTTTTGAGTAACATTAAAATATGCATATTTAATTTTCATAATTAGAAAAATTCTTATGAATATGTAGTTTCATTAAAATCTAAGTATATAGGGCTGGAGAGACAGCTTAGCACTTAAGGTGCTTGCCTGAAATGCTAAAGAACCCAAATTTGAGTCCCCAGTCTCAAGCAACACCAAATGTGCAAGGCATTGCCTATGTCTTGAGTTAGTTTGCAGTGACTAGAGGCCCTGGTGCATCCATTCTCTCTCTTTCTATTAGACTCTCTCTCTCTCTCTCTCTCTCTCTCTCTATATATATATATATATATATATATATATATATATCAAATAAATAAAAGAAAATTAAAAATCTAAGTTTATAATTCTTATTCTTACTCCCACCTTCACTATAGGGAGCCAGTGGGCTTTAATTTTCTGCAGCCACCCAAATAATATAAAGGCTGCTAAGAACTCAAACATATGGGTTCCTCTGACACTCCCTGTCTTTTGGTTTTGACAACTCAACAGAATATTTTCTTGAAAGTGTTCATTAAAGAGCTAGTCACACATAAGAGTTCAGTAACTGCTGTCTGCGATAACTATTTTCAACGTCATTTTGACTATTTTCTTTATAAATGAAATGTGAACATTAATGTTTTCCTAACATGTAGAAGTTTTGTAGGCAGTGATGGGGAATATCATGCTTGATGACCCAGAAAATGCCACAAAAATATATTACAAAGAAGGGATGTGGGGCTGGAGAGATGGCTTAGCAGTTAAGGGCTTGCTTGTGAAGCCTAAGGACCCCAGTTCGAGGCTCAATTCCCCAGAACCCATGTTAGCCAGATGCACAAGGGGGCGCACACATCTAGAGTTCATTTGCAGTGGTTGGAGGCCCTGGCACACCCATTCTCTCTCTCTCTCCCTCTTTCTCTCTCTGTTGCTGTCAAATAAATAAATAAAATAAACAAAAAGATTAGAAAAGGGATGTGGACACTTCTGTGTCACATGGTTGTATCATATTTGTGTGCAGTTGAGCTGAAAATGGATAAACAAAATATATCATGTGATACATCAATTATGACACAGTATATCTTCCTTTCTATAGAGTGCATTGTACTCTTATCTCAGTGTGATTAGTATCCTATTTCCCCATGGGTTACATTCTTTTCAACTGGCATGGCTTTTATATAAGATCATTCAGTAGTCACTAAAAGGATGTTCTTTGGTAAGCTTGTGGGAGTGGATATCTTTAGTTTGTTGCCAGTCTTGAGTGTTGACTTTGAGAAAGAAGTGTTTCTCACTTTTGGTAAAACTTTGGCTATTGAAACTCAATGTGGACTGAAAAAAAACATAGAAAGTCAAGAAAAGAAAAAACTTTGAATTTTGTTAAATTCTATGTTTAGAATTGCCAGATTTAATTTTGGGAGAGAAGTAAATGAAGCTAAAGTTATCTAATAATCTCCTCCATTAGGGATCATTTTTCACAGCAATGCTTCATTAAAAGAAAGGCCCCAACACTCAGTGGCTTGAAGCAATGATTACTGTCAGTAAATATCTGTGAGTTTGTTGGTATAATTTGGCTTGGTTTCAAGTTTCAGTGATATTCCCCTACCGTCATGTCTTTTAACCTAGTTGAAATTTGCTTTCACAGAGAGAATAGCACTGAAATATGGGAAATTAGACCATAGGATGTTTCCCAAAGCCTATGCTGAGAACTACTGAGGTCACTGCTACCTGCATTCACAGTGTCACCAGGATAAACCAGGAGTTGGTTGGGTGGAACAATATACTCTACCTTTAGAAGAGGAACTGTCAACTCAAATGCTAACAACATGTATCCTGGGTAGGTAGGCAAGGAATAACTGAGAACAAAAGAGAAACACAGATTCTCCACTAATGTGATTTATGAGGATGAGGAGAGGCAGTAATCTGGAGGTGCGAAAAGAAAAATAACCTTAGTCAAGCTATAGCTATAATTTCTTTTGTTCTTAGATCCCGAAGATTCTAATGTTCTTAAATACTAGAATGTTGTAATCTGTAAATATTTCAATATTCTTTTTTTTCCCTGAGAGTGGACATTGAATTAAATTGTAAAAATATAAAAATAAATAAAGAAGATAAAACTTGTACTTTGTCTACTCATTTCTTATTATGAGCAGCAAATGAAGCTGCCAAGTGTATTATATATTAAGGTGTTCTAGATATGCAGAAAAAATATTTTGGTTTGGGAAAAAGGTAATTAAGAACAAGCTTAGTGATATATGCTATCTCAGTCATTAGGGTAAATCTAATAAAAAGTTTATCTATTGCATAGATATCAATTTTCCATAGTTCTTACTGCAGTGGAGACTGGAAAAAAATCAGCTTGTATTTGATTCATTTTCACAGTGGCGGAATGTGTTGAAACATGCTATCTTATATCTTTCCTTTCAAATCAATGTTTTTTTCACACCTGATATTTTCTTGTACAAACTCTTACTTGGTAACTCTGACTTTGAATACACACACACACACACACACACACACACACACACACAATTTGGGCAACAAGGAACATTCATTCCTATTCTGTTAAAATATATACCATTATTTTTATAAATGCTTATCTCTGCTATGGCATTTAGTGTGCTCAATATAACTCAGAGACTGTTAATAGATTTTGAGTGCACCTTGACCATCAACTGAGACTCAAAAATGAAACGTGTTAGTTTTGTGAAAAAAAAAAAACGTAGAAATTACAATGCCCTTGAGGTAAGAAGAGGTGTGTAAAGACCACAGGTGAGATGAAGTGGGACAGTACAGGAGGGCTGGGCACAAGAGTGCTAGTCAGAGGAGATTGAATTGGGAAAAGTGTATACTGAGTACGAAGAGGAAAATGATTCAACATTGTGATGCATACCTTAGGTTCATTCATCACAGAAACACCGGGAACCTATTAGCAGACTTTATAGCAACATATGAGCAGACAAAACAAGTATGTTAAGCCACCACAAAGCAGAATATGGAATTATTTGAATGGATATTAACTAGGGGATGATATAGCAATCTTTAAAAACAGTGCTAATGGTGTTGACTCAGGTAGTAAATGATAGTGTGTTGGAAATAAGTGAAGCTAGGAAAGCTGTTTTGGGTGTGAAGTGAGAGTGACACAGGCCTTGCTGGGGGTAGAATAGAATAAGGTCCTATGTAGAGGAGTGCTCAGATTTTGCCTGGAGAAGCTTGTGCTGCTGTTGCTCATTCTTTGAGTGCGGAGACAAAAGCTTAAGTCAAACAAGGCTACATTTGGTTTTGAACATGTAGTATTTGGCTTGTTTTGCTGACTTCTGGATGGAGATGTGAAATGAGTAGTTAGATTTGTGGACGAAACATTCAAAAGGATTAGTATGGGCCATGGGTAGACATATGGGCATCATGAGCACCTGCATGGTAATAAAATCACTGGAGTAGGTGAGCTTGCCTAAGGATAGACTGTAGGATGAGGAAAGATGTTCTAAATGCTACATTTGATATTTAAATAGTGGGCCAAGGAAGATTTCCTGGCAATGAAGAATCAAGATGAAGAAGGCGAAAGAGAAACAGTCATGAGTACAATGATGGTTGCACAGCACTGATGTACTTGAGACATAAGATGGCCTAAGTTATGTAGATTATTTTATTTAACCATCACAGTATGATTACTGCTTCTATTTTATAACATAAGTCTTGATGCAGAGTAAAACTAAATAATCAAGGGTCAAAAAGTAGAAGCTATTACAGACAAATTTGACCATTGGGGCTTTGATATTATGGACATATCTCTTAATTAATTTTACAAAATCTGAGAATTCTAAATAGTTCTAGGAGTTCAGAAAAGGACACAGCTGTGTAATTTATTGAGCAAAAGTTATCTGAACGAATCCTCTCTAAAACAGAATCCTCACTCACATCAAGACCTACAGTCAGAGTGGAAATTAGTGCTTGCAAAGTTATTATCAGTAATACTGGTAAACATAACAATTTCTGGATGATTATGTATCAGACTTATTTCTACCTCTTTATAAATGTGAATTTTTCTAAGACTCGGATTTATCACTTTTGTGGTGGAAAATTAAACATAATTTAAAATGTTCACCTAGGTCTAGGACTTAGAGGACTTGAAGGTGCTGTATCAGGGAGTACGTGGTGAAGGTTTTTGTCCCTGTTACATGCTGAGTACATTGACATTGACATTGCTGCTTTGATGTTGTGATTCCATGCTAGTCTTTTTTAAATGAGTGAAATTCATGAAAAAGGGATGAAAGAACACAGAGAACTTAGATGTTTTACATTCCAAATATATATATATATATATATATATATATATATATATATATATATATATAACCTGCTATTAGTAAGCTTAATGAAGACATGAAAATGCATTTGTTTAATATCATGTGCTTTCTACTCTAATCCCATGTATCTGCTAGGTAGGAGGGCAGATCCAAATAAGAAAGCTTAATATTAAATAAAGTACTCAATTTTCACTTAAATTTAATATATTAAATATTGCTTGTATTTAATCTGTACTTGGCTGCTGTAACCTTTCACAAGGTGGGTACAAAGTTGTGGAACAAATATGTCTCTTGGAGGAGATTGAATTAGAGCCAGTATTACTGCCATTCTTTTTAAGTGCTGTAGAAAACCATTCTTCCCTAGCAACTCACTATGAAGGCCAAGAATGCATGACAGACTTTACTGGCATAATCAAATAAAGCTTACATTGAAGATTATCTCACATGAATTTAATGATATGCATAATTGTTATTCTAGTGCATGATAATTAGGCATGAATATAAGTAGTTCTTGTAAATGATGATAATTTGTTTGATTTTGCCAAAGCCAAACCAAGTACTAGCTGAACAGATCTGGCAGAATGATAGGGAAAATAAGTATGTGAGAGGGTAGAAGAGTGTGTTTTCCTCAGCAAATTGGTCCTCTGTCCAGACTGATGGGGGCAGGAAGGCAGATGTAAGACAAGTGAGGAGAAAACTCAAGTTTAGAAGTGTGAAATTTGATGTTACTAATGATTTTGGATGGAACTTTTTCCTTCTTAAAAGGTACTGATTTCCTAACCCTGTGGTATACCAGAATATTATCTTTTATGGAAATATGAACTTATTTAAGTTGTAAATGTAATTAGTTAAGGTGAGATCAAAAGTGTGAAAGTTAGGATTTCAATTCAGTATGAGTGGTCCTTGAAGGGAACACTTGGGGCTGGGAAGATGGTTCCGTGGGTAAGAATACTTGCCACTTAAGCATGAAGGCCAGAGACCACACAAGCTTGATTCCCTGGCTCCCACCTAAAAAGATGGGTATGATGAGCTGGAGAGATGTCTTAGCAGTTAAGGCATTTGCTTACAAAGCCAAAGGATCCTGGTTCCACTCTCCAGGACCTATGTAAGCCAGATGTAGTAGCATCTGGAGTTCGTTTGCAGTGGCTGGAGGCCCTGGTGTGCCCAATCTCTCCCTCTCCCTCTGTCTGTCTCTCTCAAATAAATAAAATGAATGTTAAAAAAAGATGGGTATCACCAAGGCCATGTGTAACTCCTTTCTGGAGAATTCCTGGGGCTTATTGTACTCTGTCTCAAAAATGTAGATGAGCAGTGGCAGAGGGTACCTGATGTTCTCTACTATGCTCTGCACACAGGGGTGCAGTGCGCAAGCATCTGTACATACACCATACCATATATACACTTCACACATTCAAAGAGGAAAAAGAAGAATAAGAAAATGGTGGCTGGGAGAACAGCGAAGTAGATAAAGTGCTGGCCATACAAGTGTGAGGAACAGAGTTCAGATCCCCAGCACCCACAGAAATGCTGAGTGGGCTTGGTGGCTGTGCATAATCCCCACACTCCAGAAGCTACATCATGGGATCCCCTGAGCAAGCTATCTTGATTAGCCAAACCAGTAGGTCTGAGTTCAAGTGAGACCCACAGCTTCAGTAGATAAAGGTGAGACAGGGCACCTGACATCCTCCTGTGGCCTTCACAAGCACACGGTTGACCACAAACCCACATGCAAATGAACATATGTGCATGAGCACAGAAAGCACCACACATACACACACAAATGTGGATGGCCATATGCAGACCAACAGGGAGAACACAATACCATGCAGAAAAGGAGGTAGAGTCCGAGGCTGCGTGTGTCCAGGAACGCCTGGGTCCATCTATCATAAGCTGCAGGACACTGTGAAAGCTTATCCTCTAAGTGCCTACAGAGGCATAATTCTGTCATCGACTGACTTTAAGCATTGCTCATCTCCTACACTATCAAAGAATACATTCATTTTGTTCTCACATCCATTTTAGTAGACTTGATTCAGTGCTTAATGCATCGGTGTGTAATTTTAAACCTCCATTCATATCGCAGGAAACTCTGAGTGTTTAATATGTAAACCTGTGTTTTCTGTATGCCCTTTGTTTGCATTGCGCTGCTTTCAGTGTTGAAGTTAAGCACAGGCAAACAAGAGATACTCAGTCTGTGCCCTAACGCTGTTTACAGACTCAGCTGCCTGTCTGACTGGTCTCTTGCTATTTGTGCTATACTAAACAACTGACAAATTATGTTCCAATAATTTTTTGCAATAACTGTTTGGCCCACAACACAGTAAAGTCATAAGGGAAGAATAAGTTCATAAAAATGCTTACTGAATACAAGTAACAGAACCAAATAATTCAGTGTATAAGTGAAAGAAGAAAGATATTTTAATGATTCTTGAGAAGAGATAGTGGGATGGGATATGTGTTTGCATGTTTGATTTTTAAAAATGTGAGCATGTTAGCTATCTTTTCGCATTGAGAGGGACAAGTGTGAAACATTTTCAAGTGTGTGTACTAAAATGATGCTATTTCTACTCCTACCCGCCCGTAAACTCACAAAATACTTCATTTCCTTTATCAATTCTGTAGACTTTCTTGCAGTGTTAGTGGCTTCTATAAATTATTTACATGTACAATTTATGATATCTTTTAACATTTTATGAACCATTCCATTTTATGGATCTATAAAATCCAATAAATACTTTTTAAAAGAACTCATGTAATGAGCATGATGATTTAAAAGTTCTGTGTCTGGCTGGAGAGATCGCTCAGTGGTTAAGGCACTTGTCTGCAAAGCCAAAGGATCCAGGTTTGATTCCCCAGGACCCACGTAAGCCAGATATACAAGGTAGCACATGTGTCTGGAGTTCATTTGCAGGGACTGGATGCCCCAGCATGCCCATTCTCTGTCTCTCTCTCTCTCTCTCTCTCTCTCTCTCTCTCTCAAATAAATAAAATAAATATTGTGATAGATTTTCATTTATATATCACTCATGTGCTCTTAGAAAATCAAATTTAAGTATAAAATGTAATAGGTTGGCTATTCACAATCCATGCATCCATACCTTCCATCTCCTAGCTTCTTCTCCAATTCTTTGCAAAATGACAATTGCATTTTAATTTTAATGTTTTCTTCCCTTAATATTAAGAGAAACTATGTCCTTTGACATATTTTTTTGCTCACCTTAAGCTTCAAAGTATAAGGCAATACAAATAATGCATACTCCTTGTTGACTCAACTTCTTATTTCCTGAATCCAGATAGTTTTCAGTGTACATTCATTGTAAAAAGAAGTAGAAGGATGCTATTTATATCGACATTGCTGTTTGTCTATTGCTGTGGAAATTAGGTGCCATTGTGTCATTGTCACTTTTCAATATCCTAGGATCAAGAGAATGGCATTTGGGGTTTGTCTTGCACCGCCCCCCTCTTGGTGAGGCATAGAGTTATAATTAGAATCTCGATTTAGTCAATTATATTATTCATTAAAACTGCAAATTTCAGCACAGTCTTTAAACAAATACAAAGTCTGCAATTGAGGAAAAAGAGTGTGTGAAGAAACTTAGTTTTGTGACATTTTAGTAACTGGCATCTTTTAGAAGTGGAAAGAAGTATAAATTATAGGAAAGGCTACAGAGGATTAAGGAGTCTGCCTCCCCATAACCGACAATGTGCAGCAACTTGATGTGTTGCAGTTAGAAAGACAGTGATTCTACTGTGGGTTACTAGTGAGCTCTGAAAGATGATTGCAGATAAGCAAAGCTTTACCAGCCTTCACAAAGTAACAGAATTTCATTTTAGTAGACTTGATTTTATTCTGAGAAGCCTTCTACCCTGAAGGAGATTCTCAATGTGTGTACCCTGAATTCAAGTGATTCTGCTAGAGAATCGGCTTCTCTTCTTTCTCAAATGTTGACAGAAAGATTGTAGAGTTATGTACTGTGGAGGAGTAGTTTGTGAGTACTTCACTTTTATCGGCAAGTTGTGATCTGAGTTTTATCACGTGTGCTTTAGGATGTAATAAGCCTCAGCTGATATCTGTCACTATGCAATGGAGAGGCTTTCTATGTGGTTCCTAATGTAGGATTTAGAGCTGGCTGTGTTCTGGAGACAACCTTATCTGACCTGCCAATTACTCTAGGTTAAATCTCTACAATTTATATTATGGTGAAGAAAACCAATCATTTCACAATTAAACTGTAATTCTTGTTTGAAAGTATATCAAGAACAGTAAAACAGGGCTTTTTTTATACCAACCATCCCCCCCCCCCCAGATATCCCTTGCTCTCTTTTGACCTCAGGACAGATTGATACTATTTCAACCAATGTCATGTTAAATAGGCGGATTCCCAGATCTTGAGGGATCACTGAGGTGGGGAAGGAAGGTCTGGCACCATTCTGTTCCTGTGTTTCCAGGGCTATTGAGAAACAAATGCAGACCCTGTGCACACACTTTGCTGCACACTCTGAATTGGTGTTCATGCACTGTTAATTAAAAACCTCACATGCTTGCAGGAGTTAGGGACTGCTCTGCAAAAAGCCCCCTAGCTGTTCAGAGATAAACAATGTAAGCATCCTAGAAGAGTTTAAGTGTTGCTGGCGTTGCCATGGAATTTTACGGCTTTGGAGAACACAGTGCTTTATGTAAGTTAAGGTCCCCAGGCGACACTTGGACCTCAAGTGTGCTGACTTTTCAAACAAGAAAGAGAAGGAACAGTCCAAAGTTTTAAATGAAGGATACTTACTTAGCTGACAACTGTTTTTCTACTAACTTTTTGCCATATGTTTCTGGAGTTGTATTGTCAACAGTGTTTAGCACTCATTGTGTTTGACAATTTATTTAATGTTGAGGTTGAAAACAAGGTGACATCAACAGAAGGGGGAGATTAGAATTAAAACTAACCAGTCTTTAGTCTTCAGTCATGTGGGATAGCAGATATGGTGTCATTAGTGCTATTACAGAGAACCATCTACAGATCTAACTCACAATACATAATTAATTCCTTATCCAGCTAAATCTTTGGGCTTTACATGGACTACATTGGCCACACCAATATTGTCAAGATGTCAGGATTATGGGAAAATAAACCACATCTTCCCATCATATCTTGGTAAGCCGAAAGGCAGAAAACCTAGGACCATAGTGAAGATACACCAGGAATTACAGGGGCTGTGTCCTTCAGCTCTTTGAGAGAGGGGGTGTAGATTGGGAGCAAGCTTATTGGTTTTATGTGGAGTAGTGTTAAATCAGCAGTGATAAGAAAGAGAATAGTTTTGAAAGAAAAGAATGAAGAATAAAGAGAAGTCAGAGTTACTAAACAGATGGATACAATGAAGAACTTCAAATTCAGGGATTAGAAGGTACAATTCCTGCCTGTGGCTTTCTCTATTGCGTATTGGTGGATTGGATCTGAACCAGCTCTGCAAAGCCAAGGTTGTTCACAAGGCTAGTGAGTTTCAGATGTAACATGCATAGGTAGTATGTTGTAGAGTGGGTTACTGGTAACCTGAGCTATAACATTTACTTTATTTTTATATTTTATTTTATCAAAGGAAGTGTATAGAAAATATATCAATGCCATTTAAAAACAGTAATATTCCCCCTTTTCTTTTTGCCTCTTGTAGCGTAATTCTAGAATGACATGTAAATTGCTTTGTATACTGAATTAGGGACAATTTTATACTAGGCAACCCTGAAATTTATAGAAATTTGTACCAAAATACTAGTCACTCAGAATATTGTGGATAATCATGAAGTACAAAGAATCTTTGGTAGCAGATGATTGAATAGTAGGTGTGAAATTTCTAATCAATAACTACCTGGGAGTCAGGCATTAAAATCTGAGAAAAAAGAAAGAAAGAAATACTTGGGAAATAAAATTATCATATGAGCTTTATGAGTCATTGGTAGTTATTTGAGAAAAGCTTCTCAAAACTTTCTTTAGTAACTGAAATTTCAAATGGCTTTTTTTGGTTCTAACTGAAATATTTATACTTTATGGACAATATAAATGTACATATGCATGTATTCATATTTCATTTATAAGAATTCTAGAATATTTGATGTGTGATTATAAAGAACTATACTTTTTTAAAATAGACATCTGATGATAAGCCACTCAACTGCATGTAGATTTTTTCACTCTAAAAAACATGTCTATGAATATGAGAACCAGCTATTAAATAATTGAAGATAAATGTGAATATTGGAAAATAAAAACTACCCTGGATTTTAGATATATCAGGACTAGGTTCAGTGGTTTTGTATTTTCTGCTTGTTTATATTATCTTCATTGTTTTCTTTGTATAAACCACAATAAGTTAGGTTAAATCTCCATAACTTTTTTTTGTTTTGCTATACTGTGTATCATACTCAAAGCCTTTCACGTGTTTAACAACAGTTTGCGACAGATCCATATCATCAGCTCTTAATACTTCAAAACTTTGCAACACTTTAATGTGTGTATGTGTATGATAGATGCACTCTATTTGGTCTGTCAAACCAGAGATATTAGAATGAAATCCTCAAGTCTTTGTGAGTAGAAAGTCCTCTTCTAGAGGAGTTTCAAAGTTTGCATATCAACCATAAACATGAAAATAAAATGAATTACGTATATGAATTTTGGGGAAATTTAAATTGAGTAAGTAATTTGGATGTTTTCTGAAAGAAACATCCTTTTGTAAGCATTGAAATAAAAACAGATTTAAATTTTATTAAGAAATTTCAGGTTAAAATCAGTGGGACAATTTTTAAAGGTTAATGAGGGACTGTGGAACTATGTCAGTGGGGAAAGTGCTCATCTTGCAAGCAATGAAGACCTGTTTAATTCACATCGCCCATGGAACAATGTTGGCCATGGTGTTATACTTCACAAGCCAAGCACTGGGAAAGCAGATATTGGAAGATTCCTGGGGCTCACTGTCTAGACTGTCTAGCTTGATGGGTGAGGTTCAGGCCAATACTAGACTCTGTTTCAAAGGAAGTGGTTGATATTCCTGAGAATTATACACAAGGTTGCTCTCTGGCCTTTAAACACACACACACACACACACACACACACACACACACACACACACACAAATGCATACAATACTCCCAAGGTCCCCCCATACACATACACATATGGGCACATAGGCATAAACGCAGAAAAATTATGTACCATGAGTAGTCATGATTGAGCTGAAGCATGGATATAAATGAAAATATCTTTTGAATAGTTAAGAAATATTTCTGAGAGAAAAACACTCAATTTTTGGCTCAGTGGACATTGCAATAGAACGACCAATTTATGGTAAATTTTTAATACCACATTGTAACTACCCGATCCAATATAACTGGACTTGATAGTAAATGAAAAATTGGCAATATATACTAAAATTTGCAACAAATAGTCATTTTATATAAATACAAATAAAACATTATATTTGAGAATTTCTGCTCAAAATGAAGTCATCACATTAAAAATAATTATTGACCTGCACCAAGCAGTGTGCAGGGAGCAATGCCCCCAAACATCCAGTGTCACCATGGTTGCAAATCTAATTTTATTACCTGCTTTACTTTCAGTTAACATTCTTAAATCAAATTAACTTCAATCTAAGCAATGTGAAATGTGCAAAGGCTTATAACAGAGTCAGCTGTATAAGTTAGTTTTCAAAATTAACTTCCAAAAATGTAGGAAAATGTTCAGTCTGTTTTTTAACTCTTTCCTTCTACCCCTTTTCCATGAGCCATGAATAATAGGAAGGCAAAGATTTCTAGTATTTATGGAAATTTGCATCACCTTATTGCTAAAGCATGAGAAATTCAGTCATCTTTTGGAGATTCTTCTCAAAGTTTAAATTTTAGAAAATTAATGTAATCACTTTGGCTTTTATAATAATTTAAGATCAAAGAAGTTAATATGAGAAGAACTGCTTTGTAAATTATATGGCACTTTGTAAATGTTATTAACTGTAATAACAGTGACACTAATTTAATATCCTAATCCACTAATATTAAACTGCCCTACAGTATGTAAGTGCAGGATTGAATATATTTGAGTGAAAATGATTTTTGAAAACTGAGTTTACAAAACACTTATGATATAAGCTGATTATCTGTATGACACAGAGGTTGTTTGTTTGCAACATGATCTTCATGAGGTCCTTTTAAAGGATAAGTACATTGAAATATGATTAGTAATTTAAATTCAATTAAAATGATGAAGATTATGTTCACCATGTACTAGTGGTCAGCATATGATGCATGCTATTGTTAAACCATCTTAAAATAAAACTTTTTCTCCTAACAAGCAATGTTCAACTTCCTTCACTCCAGGCCTGAAAATTTGAGATCTTCCTAAAGTTATAATTTCTATTACATGAGTGACTACTGCTATTTAGACAAGTGTTATTTAGTACCTATGCTAAGCTTGATGATATAGTTTTCTGGTTAGTAGCAGAGCTTTTGGCTTGGGTGTTGTTTCCAAAAACTGGATTTTCATGAATGACTTCAGTGAAACATGAAGCCTGTGTTATGCAGAGTTTATCCCTGACTAGCTATTTAATATTCACTGTTACTTATCTTGGACTCTATACATGTTTCACATCTTATACTTGTGCAGCAAACAGTTTACTCTCTGATGTATCTGTTGTTTTTAAATCTCAACTTTAGATCAATTTTAGATCTCTGTTGTTTTTAAATCTCAACTACTATTACCTATAGCATCTATATGAATCTGATGATTTCAAAGATTCATTGCGATTCTTTCATTATGAGTTTAAAAAATGTTTGGATTTTATGTTAATTTGAAATGTTGGCTAGCTTCCATCATTCTATAGACATCCATCAAAACATCCATCCGTCTATTTATTCATTTATATAATATCTACTGGGTACCTAACATGGAGTAAGTTCTTCCAAATAGTGTAATATAGTAGTAAACAAAATAGAATACTGATCTTATAAAGATGACCTTGTCAATATAGATATAATGGTGCAGATACAGTATGTGTAATATCTTAGAACAGCTACTCAAATTGCCATAGATATTGACCACTGCTGATTCATTATCGCTACAAAACATAAATTCAAAACTAATGCTAAGAATTTAGAACCCTTAGTAGCAGTGTTAAAAGACAAGTGCAATGACCACTGGGCTTAAGTGACGCACCACAGGAGGTGATATCAGAAGATGGTAAAGTTTTGGATGGGTAGAAGTGATGGTTGGGTGTCATCCTCAGTTGCTCTCCATCTTATTTATTTATTTTTTGCTTTTTTTTAAATACCAAGTCTCTCACTGAAGCTAGAGCTCATCCACTTAGTTAGAACTAGCTGGTCAGAAATCCATAGTGATCTGCGGGTCTCCACCTTACAAGCTCTCGAATCACAGGCATGCACCATAAGCAAGGCATCTTTTTATAGACCCTGAGGGTCCAAACTAAGGTCTTAATGTTTGTGAAGCAAGCAGTTTCTTCCCTGAACTATCTCTCCTGCTCTCTGTTGTTTTCAAAACCCAATTACAACCTCTTCCATGGACCCTTAGGGAATGCATACCTATGAAGAATATGTGTCTGTGGCTCAATTTGTAAAAGGCACTGTGTCTTCTGCATGCAAATGTCTTCCATATGAGCACTGGTGTGTGCATAAAATATCTCAAAGTTGAACACAAATGATTCAAAACAAATATTTGTAGATGTCAGTAAAACAGTGCTGCATTTCTTACGTGTAATAAGAATTTGACTGTTCACTTTCCACTGCTGAATTCTCTGTATGTATTGTTTAGCTTTGGGAGTCTTAGTCTCCTCATTGTTAAGAAAAAGAATAAATTGTATAAAAATATAAGACTAATGTGTGCTCAATGTGACTGCTGTGAGGATTATGTGGCGATATGCATATGCAGTACTTAGAATTCCCATCACTACTAAAATATAGCATGGTCCTATAATAGCAATATTAATGCAAATTAGTATTGAAAGATCACTGTAGTATTATTTTTAGAATATGTGTGCACTGGCTTCATGTGGTTGGTAGGAATTGAACCTGGACAAGGAAGGTTTGCAAGCAAATGCCTTTACCTTTAACCTCTCAGCTGTCTTGCCAACCCAGTAATTTGATTTTAATATAAAATTTGAATATTTCATAATTTTAAATGCCACTTAATGTAAAATGTGACTTAGCACATACGTAGAGATACTAAAAAAGCTAATATAAATAGTTACAATACAACCACTTTCATTTTTCCTAATCTACTCAGCTAGCAAATTAATTTGGTTTTGAACTTTTCTTGTAAATGGCCAGGTAAATCTTAGACTATTTATTTTATTTTTTTTTTGAGGTAGGATCTCACTCTAGCTCAGGCTGATGTGGAATTCACTATGTAGTGTCAGGGTAGCCTCGAACTCACAGCAATTTTCCTACCACTGTTTCCCATGTGCTTGGATTAAAGGCGTGCACCACTATGCCCGACTCTTAGGCTACTTTTAAAATGCTATATGCTATCTCAGTGACAGATTGCTTTCCTAGCATGAACAAACCATAAGGTTTGATCCCCAACACTGAATTTTTTTGTTGTTGCTATTGGTTTTTTCAAGGTAGTGCCTCACATTAGCCCAAGCTGACGTTGAACTCTTTCTATAGTCCCAGAGTAGCCTGGAACTCACAGAGATCCTCCTACCACTGCCTCCTGAAGGCTGGAATTAAACAAATACACCACCATGCCTGTTCCTGAAATTTTTCTTTGAAAATTATTTATTTATTCATTTACTTACTTACACATACGTATGTATGTGCTTGTGGGTTGTGTGTGTGTGTGTGTGTGTGTGTGTGTGCGCGCGCGCGCGCGCGTGCATGCTCATGCACACTGAGGGGTGAGGGCATGCACTCCAGTGTCTCGTGCCACTGTCTGGATTTATATATCTATCTATATCTATATATCTATAGACGGCTAGGAAATGATCCCAGGCTTGCAGCTTGTGCATGCAAGTGTCTATAACTGCTAAACCATCTCCCCAGCCCATGAAAAAAAAAAATAAAGGACATACTGTTTTCTACTTTATTTACAATGCTTTAAATACAATTTCTCAAGATTTTATATCAAATATAAATTAGTCTTATATGAAAAATATCAGTGTCTTATAAAATCATAAGATATAGAAGTGTTGATAATGATTTTGTCTAGCACAAGAAAGTCTAGAAATGGCATAGTATAAAATGGTTCTCTGCTTTTATTTGTGAATGGCCTGTAGGATTTCACTATGTATTTAAAGCTGGCCTTGAAGCCACAATGTTGCTCTGGCAAACTTTGAACTTGCTATCTTCCCTCCTCTCTGTTCCTTGGACTACAAACTTTCAACACTATGTGCAAGTACTGTCTTGTCTGTCTTAAACACAATGAAAAATTCTTCTGATAAAATTCACTTTTTACATACAAAACACATATGACTTGTATTTAGAAATTGCAGATAAACAAACCAGGAAAAAAATTTCTTCCACAAATCTTCACTGCAAAGTTAAATGCTTTTAATCTACCATTGTTTTATTTTCAACTAATGTTTGCATGAAAGTATACATATGTAAGAACTCATAATTTATTTTATGAGAACATATCTCTGTATGTTGCCCAGGTTGAATTTGAATTTCTGAGCTCAAAATTACTCCCATCTCACTTCCCAAAGTAGCTAGAACTATAGACATGCACCACTGTGCTCAGATTCACCTACAGAGGCTTAAAATAATTGGTAGTATAAAAGCTTGTTCTATTTTATTTTTGACAGAAATAATAAACTACATAAGTCTTGCCTCTCAAAATTAAAACATTTTAAAAATGCAGATTCTAGTCTTTATTTGATTTTCACCTCCTTCTTTACACATTATAGTTAAATGGTAAATACATGTGAATAGAATAATGATTGAAAGGAATGTAACAGGAAATTGATTCCATTCCATCCTGGCAGGAACTGTCAGTATAAACTTGAATTCTATAATAAAAGATGTATATTTGTATAATTTATCATAACGTGAATATTATTTTTGTGTCATGAAATATATATTTGTCAGGAATTGAAAATGAGTCATGTTTAGACAAGGCATACTTCATCTTTTAAAAATTGATCATATTGTGTTGACAGTATTAAAAATAGCTGTTTCGTGCTCCTTCCACCAATGTACAGCTGAACAGCAAGGCTTTACTTTAGAAATTATTTACTTGATAGAGAGAGTATTACGTATGTATGAACTTTTCCAAATAAGTATAAAAAGTATTTGATTTTTATGTATTTATTTCTTTCAATTTTCCTCACCTAATTAGAAATAACTATAAGTACTAAATGATTCTAAACTGACAATTTTAGTCTTTTACTACTTATTTCCCACATCTTACATAAGAAAAATAAATCATAAGTGCACCTCTAAACTTGAACCATGCTATAGAACTATTAGTATTAGTGGTATATGGAGCATTTTTAGTTTTCATTGGGGTATATTTAAATATTTTATTACTAACTTATAAATTAATACCTATATGATCCATTTTAATATTCTTCTATAATTGTTAAAAAATAAAAATGTAGTATCAAATGCTTCAAATTCATCAGCATGAATCATCACATATATCTATATTTTAAAACAATTACTTTAAACATAGAAATAATTTCTAAGTTCATGACTAATAACACAACATTGCATAAGCATCACCTAAGCTTTTCTTTATGTCATTTGGAAGATTTATTTCCCTTAAAACATTGGACTTGAGTGTTACATATCTTGTCACTTTCTGCTCTGTTGTAATAAGCATCCCAAGGAGGATATCAGTGTCTTAACTTCAAACATGAGTGACTTTTTTAACTGAAAACGTACAAGTAATCCACTGTCCTTGTAGTGTAAGATGCCCTATCAATTAATGCTTGAGAGCATAGACAATACTGACAATATTACCTGTGAGGTGTCTTTTTAATATATTCAAATTGTAACATTCTATTTCTGAACTAAAGGAAATGGAAAATAAAACTAATCCAGGTGCATGACATGCACAACTATGTACTCATGAAGTGATAGATTCAATTAACTATCAGCATTATGTGCAATAATTTGGGGGAAAAAAGATGTATTTACTGTGTTTTTATCAACAGAACAGTTTTCTTTTTTTTTTTTAACATTTTTTGTTTATTTATTTGAGAAAGGCAGAGAGAGAGAGAGAGAGAGAGAGAGAATGGGCACACCAGGTCCTCCAGCCATTACAAAAGAACTCCAGATGCATGTGCCACCTTGTGCATCTGGCTTACGTAGGTCCTGGGGAATCAAACCTCAAACCAGGTCCTTAGGCAAGCACTTAACTGCTAAGCCATCTTTCCAGCCCCAACCATTAGTTTTCTTTTTTGTAAGGTTGTAGAACAAATCCATGGTCTCAGGCACAACAGAACAAGTGAATTAATGAATGAATGAGTGAATAATAGCTCCCTAATTGTGAATGTTTTCTGATGAAACATCCAATTAGAATGAATCCTCGGAAACTGATTGTGATTGTACTTAGCAGCATGGTTATGTTTCTAATATAACCACTAACTACTCATCTAACCCTGCTTCAAATGGGTCAACCTACCGGAGATTACAGAATCTCATTCTAGAAAAAAAGGTGATAGGCTAAGAAAAGACAAGTTATGATGTGATGTATTTTGTGTTGTCAATATGTGTGTGTCAATATCTAGAAAGAATTTTATATTTCTTGTCCAAAAGAGAAATTCATCTAAGAAGTATCTTCTAAGCGACTGCAAAACAATGTAGAAGGATATTTCATATTAGGTATGGATTATCAGAAGACGCAATAAAATTCTTTAGTCAAGAGTATTATCAAACCCTTTCTTCTCTCCACAGGTTTAAAAAAAAAAAAACATTCTTTCTTTTGATTTGAAGAGCTGTTATGTTACTTATTTAGATACAACTTTATCCCAAATGAGCACAGAGCATTGCCTACACTAAGGATTCCGTTTGGACATATCAAGTTCATCACTGTGGACACAAAGACTCTGACACAGATGGAGGGATAAAATGCAGCCACATTGAGATATCCCAGGACCTGTGCCCTAGGATGGGTTTATCCTGCAGAAAGGCACCTTAATGTGTTGAGCCACAGTACTCATTGTCCATGCATTCTTCTGCCTGGTAGAGTGTCTTTGGGGAAGAGGAGCATGACGTTTTTGCTGATTCTCAAGTTTGCCCATGACTATTCAGCTTGATTGTCTCTAGTGTGCCTCTTGCAAATTATTACCCAAATAAACATTTGCTGATATAAACATTGAAAAAGAATCCTATCTGGGGACAGTGTAGGAGACAGCCCTTATTCTATTTCTTAATGTGTATTTTTCTCAATGCTTAAGAAATCAGACATGATATGTGAGATAGCAACATGTGAGAAATACCTATGTTCCTTCTTTAGATATTTTTAACACGTCCCGCATTCTACCCCTTTCATTCTAGCAGATAGCAAAGGTTCCACAGTGGCAAGGCATCACGACCAAGCTAGTTTTTATTACACACAGGGGAATGGTTGAAGGCATGATAATCTAGGGAAGAAAGATGTTCGATAATGTTTACACATTTAGCTGCCACTGGCATTTCACCAGTTTGGAGCTTTGCGCTGTCCCTCTTAATCTGAGAAAGTGCATCCAGACCCTCAGCAAGAGCTCAAGGAGCACCAGATGATGGGGCAGATGGCAGATGACTAATTTGGCAAGCCTCAATGAGTGGAAATTGTTCTCTTTAATTGCATGTCAAGTCCAGTACCTACATTAAAGTTAAGGGCTTAGCACTTCCACTGAAATTAAAATGCTGCAATGTAAATCCCGAGGACTTGTTTTGTGGTTTGTGGTGGGGCCATAAGAATGCAATCAATAATGGAATTGAGACTGTAGTAGTGAGGGAATATTATTTCATTCATGTATGAGTGGCATACGTGCAATTTCTAATCACTATGTCTTACTATTATGCTTCTCTACCTTGACACAGTAATTTTGAAGCATATAAATTAAGAAAAATCATTTAAAGACAAGAAAACTATGTTAGATAATGTGCTGAAAATAACTTTCAATTATTTAATCTTGACTAAGCATTTGAAAAATAAGATGGAAAACAGACACATTATGAAGATCGCTTTTTGTGTGGAAAGCCTGGATTAGGGAGGACAACTCAAGTAGTATCCTTCAAAGATGGGAGGAAAATCAATATTTTCTAACATCTATCTTTTTGTGACAATCTGTACATCATGGAGTTGATTTGATCATTATGCTACTTAGCAGCTTAAGAATGAGGGAATTTAGAAAGCTTTAAGTAAACAAAAGTAATAATTTAGCATTTATGTTATAAACAGATCAGCACATGATCACGTGTAGTCTGTGGACTTGGCTGTCCTCCACCCGTGATTCCTAATGTCCTTTCTTCCAACTTTGTCACACTGGGAGTCTTTAAAACAGTGGTGGAAGATAAAGACCATAAAGGATCAGCAAACACATAAGGTCACACCTTTGAGTATATCAGTTTTTACAATGAAAAATAACTTACGACTGTTCTTACATAAAATAAACTGTTAGACACATTTCCTAATTTTATACTGATATTTACACTTATATGTTTTTATTTATAACCCTTTTTTAAAATTAACTAGAATATAGGATTTCTGAAACATAAACCCATTACAAGTATTTATCATTGAACTCCTACTCATATCTGACTAAAATAAAGTTTTGGCAAGTATAGTTGCTATTAAACATACAAATAAATAAGATAAATAAATCTGGAGTCATATTAATGAATCAGTGATTATACTTTATACAAAAATAGGAAGATGGTTCAATATTTCTAATTCATTAATAAGTTGAAAAATTCTAAAAGGAAATTAACATGAAAATCAATATTATAGTCAACACACAGAAAAATCAACTCCTACCAAATCAGAGAGCCAGAGACCCAGAGGCCCCCAATACCTCATCACTGAAGCAGACCAAAAATGAATCCAACATGGCTCAGGGAAATTTTGTGGAAGAGCGGGCGGAAAGAATGTCAGAGCCACATGTTGGGTCATGATATGCAGAGACATTTAGCTTACCCGTAACTGTGGGCTCACTCCACAATGCATGACCCATATACCTCAACAAGGAGGGGCCAAGGGGAGGGGGTAGGTCACTGATGAGCCTAATAATGGTACCAAACTGACTGCATTTGATGAATATAAACCTAATTAATAAAAAAATTTAAAAATTAATAAAAAATAAAGTCTAAGAAAGATAAAAACCTCATTAAATGACACTCTAATATACAGTGTGGTAAATTGTATACTAATGCAAGTGGCAAATTCCTATAAATGTTTAGGGAAAGAATAGGACTCATGGGCCTTAAAAGAATCACAGAAGTGCTATGTTCCTACTACTAAGGTGTATATTTTAATAACACAGGACAGATTTTCACTTTTTCCTGGTTAGATAGCCTAGCAATTTGGTTTTAATCTACATTGTCTACTACCCATTCAGTGTTCTCTTAACTTTCAGCAACACACCATTTGGTCACCCAAGCCTTCATTCCTAAAGTGGCTACACAATAGTACTTCCTGGATTGGGTTATTCTTTTCTGTTGGTCTTTATTACAAGGCATGGTATTTATGCCAAAATACACCCAAAATGATCTCTGTATTATGGATATTGTGGAAATGCCATCCAGTAATCCGAAGCACTTACCCAGCCAACTGCAAAACTCCTTTCTTTTCTGTTAAGCCAGAGTTGCTGAGTGACCTACTCAACTTCTACTTCAGTAGCATCATTGTGGTGCACAGTAAGTGGTGAACTGATGCCCATTTACCAAGGTGACCACGGAAGGCTTCTTCTGAACTGTGATATTTACATAAAGATCATACTGATTTTCAAAAGATGATAAGAAGCTCATATTTTATAGTGTGAACAGAGGTCAAATTTGTTTCTAGAAAGAGTCACAGGAGTAACTTGTGTTGGGAAAGTGTACAACTAACGATTTTTGGAGGTCAGACATAAAATCCTGGACATCAGTTAGGTTTCTACTAACTCCATAGAAGAGGTTACATTGGCTTAGATTTAATATCTAAAATAACAATAGTGGCATATTTGAATCTATTTGGGGCTATATTTTGAATAGAACTGATGAAACTTGCCATATCTACATAGCTACAATAGGACTCTATTTTGCTTTTGTTTACATATTGTCTGTATTTTTTGAGGGATACTTTTTGTTTACAATGTTGACAGTCAAATCCAGTACCTCATGCTCACAAACTGAGGTAGTTCCTATGGCCTGTATATACTGGATGTTGCTTTCTTTGCTATATGCATTTCACAACTGTACACATCCTTACAAAAGATATTGAAAGTTTTATAATAAATATTGTTCCATTATTCTATGCAAATAATGTTAAGACAATAATCAGTTATATCCCAATTATTATTTCATGATAGGCATTTTGATGTAAAAGTTGAGGAAATTTAAATTTGATTCTTTTTTTGTTATCCCTCTGACTATCTTTTCTTTGCAAGAAACTGGACAGATGATTTCATGGTCATAAGTCTGAAGGCAACAATTGATTTCTTCTTTTTAAATATGGATATTGGCAATGTTCATTTCCTTATTTTACAACTTTCCCTATGAATAAAGTGTATAATTGTGTTAACCAACCTTTTTATATTGCCACGTATATTTAATTCCTGGTCTTTCCTGTTGAATTAAGATAACATGTTTCCCTCACTGTTGGATGCAAGTCTTAATTCTAGAGGAACAAAAGCTTGAGCTTGCAAGTATAGCTACATTTGTAATTGAATCAATACTAAATAGAATTATTGGCAATTTTATTAAGGTCTTACATGCAGCTTAACTGCTGGAGTTTCATTTGGAATGAATCTCTGGGGAGCACAAGTAAATGTAGGATTTGTGAAGCTTGAACTGTTGTGAGCTTATCATTTGAGGACTTTATATCATTGTTAGCAAGGTGGGCTGGATTTTGTTAAACCTACTATGGCTGGTGAAGAAGATTTTTCAATTCTGTTTTGATAAACAGTTTTGCGGAATCAATGAAAGCTGATGGCTTAAGCATTGTCTTGTATACATGGCCTGATTGTAAAATCGATTGACAAATAGAAGTTGTGAGGCATTCGGGGAAAGCTTCATGAAGAGAACTGCCAGTGATTTTTATGCTTCTGTCCAAACTAATTCCTTAAAATCCAAGTCAGTCTTTCAAGATAAATGCTATGATGAAATATGTTATCAGTTCTAGATTGCTTTAATCAAACCTGAAAGAAAGCCTTACTGAGATAATAGTATAAATTACTTGAAAAGTATATTGTAAAATATCCCCACATTAGAATGTCTTGTGTGTAAAGTATCCTGACTAATCAGATTTAAGGCTTATTGTAGCAGTATAATGTATGAAAAGCATCTCTAAGCATGATTATTCTAATTTTGCTTTTTAATAAGATATGTAAAGACACATTTGATCTTTCATTGAAGGGTACCAAAAGCTCAAATAAAAAAATGATTCTATTTACATTATAAATAAAACAAATCTAGCAAAATAATCAGAATAGTAAAAATAACTAAAAAAAGCTAAGACTATATAATGGACACATAAATTAATCGATTATATGTCTAATATATGGATCAAAGTCATCATTACTTTAAGATAAAGCATTTAATATAAGTGTAAAATACCAATTGTTCAAACATAATTTTATCAGGTAATTTGTATGATTCTTACTTCTTACTACTCTTTTTGCAATGCATATGTACTTTAAAAATTAAAAATAAATGTATAGTAGAGTTATTTTATTGGAATTTAATCTGGGAATAGAGGTAGACTATTGTAGTATAGTGGGTTGATAAAGATACTGCCACTGTGCCTGTCTCTACATGCTATATAACAATATGTTTATCTTTGTCTTTGCAGTGTGTGCAGGAACAGAAAATAAGCTGAGCTCTCTGTCTGACCTGGACCAGCAGTACCGGGCCCTACGCAAGTACTATGAAAACTGTGAGGTGGTCATGGGCAACTTGGAGATCACCAGTATTGAGCACAACAGGGACCTCTCCTTCCTGAGGGTACAGCTGTCTTTTGTTTTTCTTTTCTTTGTGAATGGGCATGGGGTCATGATATAAAAAGTAAAACCTGCTTGCTTCGACCTGTTAGCCTTGTTCCTCTTCTGGCAGAATATGTGACTTACAGGCAGAAGATAAGCAACAGGGAATCATACCCAGGCAAAGGGCAGGACTAACACCATCAAGGTGACTGACACCCTGAGTTTAGAGCAGTTCCAGTTGTCATGATTTGAGAGAAGATTGTGTCAGCATGTACAGAACAGTCAGAGAACCAATCAGATAAGAATGGCTGGCATTAGCCATGCATTTCTGTCCAAGTCCAATTACTTTGGGCTATTTTGACTATTTCTTTGTATATTAATATAAAGAAAAAATTGATTGTCTCAATACAAAATGAGTCCAGCACATTTGTTTATGAGCCACTAATGATTTAAAGTAGACTCATGGAAAAATCACAAGTATATATATATATATATATATATATATATATATATATATCACATATATGTATAATAAATTAACTACCCTGAAATATATCTGACATTTTCTATTTATTTAAATTTAAATATTTCCTAAGACCACTGTTTTTGTTGTTATTATTGTTATTTTTATAAATTAAGATGAAAATATTACAAATATGGATATAATATTTAAGGAATAATAAATTACTTAGAGAACTATGATCAAGTTAATGATTTTAGATAAGTAGCAAAGTGCTGTTTAAATATTTTAAATTTAAATACACATCTAGAATTGTTTTGAAAAAATACAGAGAGAATGATTAATCTCAAACCATGTGTAACCTCATGTGGTTAAATTAGGAGCCACTTAAAAACTCCTCTCATTCTAAACTAAGGGAGTGATTGGTGACCAAAGGTATTTCTTTATTTGACAGCTTGGTCAAGAGTGCTCTGTTTCTACGAGCACCATTAGTTTTAGTACTCATGGTGTTTAATTGTGACATCATTGATTATTATAATTATTTAGTAAAGTTATTTGAATTTTTTTAAAGAGGGCCTTAGAACCACTTAGCACATTGGTAAGAGGCTCTTATATTTAAAAGGACAAGCACAGAATGTTTCTAGATCATATGTGAGGAAGCTCACTAGCATTCCTGTAAAGGAAAATTAAAGATGAAAGCTCAGTTCCAAAGTAGGGGAAAAACATGGCCCATTAGATCCAAGCAGTATAAGAAAGTTGACAAACATAATCTAACTGATTATAAATGATAAATAATACTGTTTTAATGAGTAACATGAAAGCATATTACTTTTCAAAATGTGTCATGTGTCACATATTACTATTGTATATATCCATGCATATATTTAGGTATATTATGTATGCATGTCTATGTGTGTGCATATATGCATGTATAGAACCTTAAAATTATGAGGAAAACAATATAAATGTAGACTCAAAATGAAGGCTGAGTATTGAGGTAATGGGCAGAGAAATGAATGGCTAATTCTGAAAAATTTGGCTGTTTTCCTCAAAGAGGTACTGAAATAGAATCATAAAAATTAAAAAACAATACACAGAAGTTCCTGAGGTGAGGGGATTAGGAGAAAAGACATCCCAGTGGGAATACTGTAACTTAAGGCCTTGGTGGAAGTCCCAACTCAGATAATAAATGTGTTCAGAGTGTGCATTCTTTCAGACCCTTGGCACACACATGTAAATAAATCATGTGGTTGCTGCCCTTAAGGAACCTAGAGTGCAGTCAATGAAGAGAGTGTTTTAAAATAAAATAAAATACTGGATGGAGAGGCAGTGGGACTTAAGCCAAAAATACTGAGGAAACCTGAGCATCTAAGTGATAAGACTTTGGCCAAGGCAGTTGAAAACAGTCAAGTCAGCAAGTAAGCCAAGGACAGAACTATCTGGATATAGCATTCTTTGCTACTGAGCTGTGACTACTAGTACTGGGTCCTTAAAGCAACAGTCCCACTTAATAGTAATAATATTATCTTACTAGATGATTCATAATTTCAGATTATACTTCATGCTACAAGCTCTGCAAATTAAAATCTCACTTTTTCCTAAAAGCCACACCAAAACTCACCTGCAACTCTACTCCACATTACACCATTCCTCAGTACTAACACTTTGTAATACATAGAACCCAAGATAAAGGAGGTCTAGTTGCTTTATATTATGCCACTATATTTTGAATGGATGGGGTTGTCAATTAAATTTTATTATATTGCTGTGTACATTGGATAAATTTATGTGGATATAAGTTATTGAACATTTTTTATACAGGCTTCATAATTTCCCACATTAAAATAATTCTCCAATCTATACAGGGTGTAGAGAGACACATGAATAGTAACTGAAGCTATAGAAATTGCTTTTGTGTCGAAAGCATTTTTCCATCCTTATTTTTATCTGTAACTAGGATTATAACAGTGTTTGGCCAGTTGTTTTGTGCTATACAAAATCATTCTAATTTATATTTCCTAACATGCTAGCTAGTATTTGAAAAAAATATATCTAAATCATAAGTGGTTAAATATTTGTTGGCTAGATAAGTTGATGAATATTTGTTAAAATTGTAGATCTACTGTATATTTTGGTTTCTTATGTAACATGTTATGTAGATGAACACAGCTCTTTCTCTTCGTTGTCATGTTATGTCATTGTTACCTTAGCTCTATGACAGGTGTGGGAGAAAGAGTCTGTGCCAGTCAGATCCCATTCCTAGGAAGATTTGCTATTATAACAAGAGCATCCATTCAGTTTATGTCTCAGTTAGTTTCTTGTCCACTTGGGTAACAGGATACAGTGATATTTTGTCTCGGGATCTGAACATCATAAAGACATGTGCAAGCATCCTACAACCCTGAAACAGATACAAAGAGGAGAAAGAGAGAAAGACATTTACCCAAATTACTCACAGGTGATAGTCATCCATCTGTAGGTTCTAGTCTGCCTCTGCTGACTGGATGGGCCCATTCATTCTTTCCGTTTGGACCCTTAATATACTGCTGCAGCTTTAAATAACTTCAAAGTAATTTCCCTTTTTTTTTTTCTTCTGTTCAACTGGATAGGATTGTTTCCCTTTACTGATATGCCTCATCCAGTACCCTTTTCTGGATCTCAAAAAGGCAACAAAAGTTGGCCTTTGAAACTGACTTGATGATGGGATGGAAGGACTTTTCTTTGGTTAGAGTGCTTGTCTTGCATGTGGGAAACTTTGGGTCCATTTCCCAGCATGAAATGAAACTGGGCATAGGGTAGCACTCCTATAATACCAGACTGCAATATATGAAATCCTGTCTCATAAAAAAGAAACAGACAAATTGAATGGAAGTTGTACTTTAGTCTTTAAAAAACCTGCTACACTGTATAGATACTTCTTTAATCTTTATGAGGTTGTATATATCTTGTTGGAATATTTTCAAATGTGTTGTTTTCAATATGCTCTGTCATAGCCATGACACTCTTTAAATTCAGCTTTCTTGAAATCTCTAGTTTTTGCATTTCTTCTTGGTGGAACAAAAATCAAGTTGACTGTTTAACATTCAACTCCTAAACCAACATAGTTAGCTAGAAAAAGGCGTTAAAACTTATTGACTCTGTACTTTATGAGCACCACAAGGTTAAAGTATATAATAGAAAGCAGCAAGGCATAGAAATCACAAATTTTGTGCTATTGTCTTACACTTCGTGAACTCTCTAAAACAAGGCAAAATATAGCAAGTAATGGGAATGAACCATGAGACCTCTTACCCTCATTAGAATTCTAGAGAGCTTCCTCTCTTTTGTCATCCTGTTGGTCTGCATTGGTGGCATTTGTAACTTAGTTCTTCTAGAAATGTTCCTGATTTTCTACAACAAATTTTTATCTAGTTTAGATATCCACATTGGCAAATAACTGTTAATTGCTAACTAATGTGCATACAATTTGTCCTTCTCTGTTGCTGCAATTGGTGATAATGTTTGATATGCTTTAGTTTTATGCAAGTTGTTTAGAAATAGTATATCTTTGGTTTAGTATAATTAGTTGGTATATGGACCAGGGATAAGAACAATGTCACCAGTTCATTGGACTTCTGTATGCTATACTCAAAAATACTTTAAATCTTAACTTTTATATATATTTTTTATTACTGAGAATAAATAAAACTAAATACAAAAGAAATATCAAAATAGAAGCATATAGTCTATAGATTCTACTCTCAATAGTAAAAGTCTATGACCTGGAAAATGTAGGAAGATAGATTTTTTTAAAGTAAAATATAGTTGGTTCAGATAATAATAAATACATGCTATGAGTGTGTATCACGTAATTACTAGTATATCCATGTGTCTCTGTGATCCAGGATAACTAGCTTGAGAGATTCTGGGGAAATCCATGCCTCTGCTTCCCTTGTCACAGTAAACACAGTAATATCACAGCTGCTCGTGCTATTGTGTCTGAGTTTACACGGTTCTGTGAAGATCAGGTACTCCGGTTTGTGTAGCAAGCACATTATCCATTGAAACATTTCTCTATTCCATGCAGCAAACTTTTATGAGCATAATCTGTTTTCATAATGTATTTGGCATAACTATATTTTTAATATACAAGAAATAATTCCATCTATATATCTGTTAAGTTACCATTTCAAAAATGACACTTTATAGAAACCATATACTTTAATTTTTCTCTAACACGATGTTTTATCTTTAAATTCAAATATAGCCTTAAGCTTTGATTAAAGTAATACTTGATAATCATATGAACCACAAACCTTTATTTTATTTAGGATGAAAACAACATTCTTTATGTACAATGATATTGCATTTCAATAACTTTCTATGAACATGCAATGTGCCTAACTTTTCCAGTGTGGAACAGAGATGGATATGGTTTATTGTCTTCCTCTCTCATACATGATTTTCTTCTGGCTAATGGTATGTGACTACAGAAAAGCAGAGAAATGCTAACTGAGTTCCTACTATCTTAGACCTTGACCTCATTATTTTGTTACACTACAGCCTGAATTGATGCTTAGCAATAATAGTTATTGCATCAGGTAATGTCGTTTTGGCCCATCTTGGAGCATATTTCAACAAGGTTCAGAAACTAACTGAACTCACTAAAAATGATATTATAAATTATTAACTTTTCCAGTTTTCATGTCTACACTTGAAATGTCATTTGTTTTTTAAAGCAGATAAATGGAAATAAATCTATGCATATAAGTATGTTTCTATATTTGTATGTGTTTCCCATATTCTCATACTCATGCAATTCTATGCATATGCTATGCTCACTGTTAGAAAGGGTTAGCAAAATCCTATACTGAACATTTTATAGTTAATCAAATAGTTAATTTACACAGCACTTATTTCTTTGGATGAGAAATTGATTTATGGAATATTTTGTTTTAAATGCTAGCTATCTCTTCTTTCTATGTTTGTGTTTTAGCTCATTATATATCAGATAGAATGAATTATGTGGGAGACGCTGATTACACAAGGGTGAGAAAAGTAGTCATTTAAAAATCAACTTTATTGGATATATATACATACATACACACAGGTATATGTATGTATATATATATCCATATATATATATGTATATATAAATATATATATATTTGAGTGATTATGAAGTATTACACTACACAAGCTTGGATTCTTTTTCTGAAAACTGTTGTACAACAGAAAAGTGGTATATTCACATATTAATTAAATGTTGGATGAGTGAATGAAACTCCTATATCATGTATTTATATTATTTAGCTAATTCATTAAACAGTATTATTTTCTTCCATGCTACCATTGGTGGCAGATGCAAGAAAAAACAATAAAGTTCAGCATCCAAATATTTATAAACTACAATCACTAGATTCAAACAAGCAATAGTTTCAAGAAACATATTGGTCAGCTAAAAAGAATTAGAATAAGATAGTAAGATCTAACTTGAACTTTTCAGCTCTGTCGGAAATTCATGCAAAACTGTCTTTGTGGTGAAACATATTTTCTCTATTTTGATGGTGATTTCTAAGCTGCATGCAATTGAGAATACTAAAAAGGAAACAGAGAGAGTAATATTATAACATGTAAGTTAGGGCTGAGCCGAGTTTCTGGGTTAAATGCAATTTTCAAAGCTTTGATAGTTTCTGCAAGCTGTTTCCAAGATCATTGTATATAATACATATGTAATTTTGTATGTATGTATTTACAGCTGGCTTTTAAATTGAAACTTGATTTTATACTAAATCTAATCATGGGACTTGTATTGCATTTGGAAAAGCTTTGCAATTTATACTTGGCTTAGCATAATACATTTTTTTTCTCAGAGGTTAAGTACTATCTAATGTGCAAATATACATTGACTCAGAATCCTAGTGTTCTTCACAAGTTCTTCAGCACAAAACAAATAAAAATGTCCATATGTTTCATTGACAGTTATAAATTTTATTTTTAGACTCCTTTTCTAAGGTTGTATACGCATGTGTACATATGTATATGATGTGTGTATGTATGTGTGCATGTCCACATGTGTGACTGCAGTTGCATGAATGTCATGGATGTCAATCCTTACCCTCCTCCTCTTTTTGAGACAGGGGCTCTCATTTCTCGTTCACTGCTTCCCCCACCAGGTTAGGAGGCCTGGAAACTTCCATGAGATCCTATCTCTGCCGGCCATCTTGCTGCCAGAACACTTTGATTATCGACACTAGCACTGCATGTGGTTTCTGGGGATCAGAACTCAGGTCCTAATGCTTCCATGACAAGTACTTTACGCTCTTAGCCATTACCCAGCTGCTCAAAATTTATTCTTAATCATTTTGATGAAATATTAAGTAAATATATTCCAGTGTTTTCTTATGTCTCCAAAATATTAGTGACTAAATAAAATTGTATGCATATTAAAAGTTTATACCTAACAGCAAATGTTCAGAATATTATTGGAATAAAATGCAGAAATAAGAAACAGAATATTTATAAATCTAATATTCATTAATATACAACTATATTAGCATAAATTAATGCGGACTTATGTTTAAACATGTAAATGTAAATCATAATTTTCTAGTATCCAGAATCAGGTTAATATATAATACTAATCCTCTACAAGGTTTCTAAGAGAATTATTAAAGATAGTAAAACTACTGAATAATAAAAATAATATTACTAATAAAAGTAATTATTATTAAAGTTTCTTTTAGACTGTACTTAATACAAAATATATTTAATTCCCCAAATCAATATAGTGCACTTTCAAGGAAAATAATGCCTGTTTTGCAAATAAATTTAAATGAAGATGCAGATGCAAGGCTTGCTTTTATATACTGGGGAGTTGTGGTATTTAATTTGCCATCCAATCTGATTATAGTTAACTTATAGGTTTATGTTAACCCTGAATCAAGAACAAACCAAGTTACAACCTCATTTCATATTGAAAATTGACTGCATGCAGAATATTTCTTCGCCCTTTTATTTGTAAGCAATAAGGTCCTTGACTCAAAGACTGAAAACAATTATATTTATGTGTGGTTTTAATGATAACAAAAGCATCTTGGCAATGGACTATCGTTTAATTCTGTAAACCAAGCACTGGAATATAATCAAATAGAACACTTTTCAAAATTTTCACCTTTTGTGAGCTTTATCTTTCTATGTTAAAATGAAATATCTCATTGTCATTCAAGGGAAAGACAGAATTGAATTTGATGACAACTGAGCAGTAAATTAAGTCATTTTTAAAGGTTGCTCTTGGTCACTTAGAGTATAGTTTAAAGGTCAGAAGCATAAAAATAAAATCTTAAAACTATTTTACTTAGAAACACTATAATTATTTTTCTAGATCTCTAGTTTGAACCCATTTACTATAAAATAGTTTCTTAAAATATATAATGAAAATGGTAAACATTAAAATATTTATTTTAGTAAATATGGGCCCTGTTAAATTTCTAAATGAAAATTGTAAGATTTTACGAAATGCTGAAATAAATCCTTAGAAACAATTTTTACCACACTAAGATCTGAAAGTGCTCAAGTTGGGTCCTGGGTCTAGTGGTCCCTTAGCAGGCTCTGTCACATTTGTCCATCTTTCTCCTCACACCATGTGTCCTTTGCCTTGGATTTCATGTCAGCAGCAAGGGAGGGATGATCACCAGCTGGGATGGTAACTTTTTTAGCAAAGTTTCACAAAAAGTCATCTTAAAAATGTTTTGTATTTTTTTATGAAAGAGAGAGAGAGGGAGAATTTGTGAACCAGGGCCACTAGCCACTGCAATGGAACTCCAGATGTGTGCGTCATCTTTCGCAAATGTGTGACCTTGCCCATGCTCACTTTTTACGTCTGGCTTACATGAGAGTAGAACATGGGTCCTTTGACTTTACAGGCAAATGCCTTAACTGATAAACCATAGCTCCAGCCCCAAAGCTCATCTTCTGAGCAGTAGTGATTTTATATTTTCCGAGGAATAGAATTAGAAGTCAAGTACTTAGTTTTTGTAAGTACTTGGTAAAAATGTGCAGATACTCTACAGACTTTGTAAGGGTGGTTTTGATGTTCTACATGACACCATTTCATGGAAATCCTCAAGGAAGATAAAGGGACTGCAGAAATCCACTGGGAGCAATGCATGAATGGAGTGTGGGAAATGCAAGCAAATATATATTACATACCTGGGGTACACTAGTTCCCTTTCACATTAAGGAGATAGTTAAAAACTCAGGATAAAATCCTCAATCCCTTTATTGTTTGGCCTCTTCAATGAGCCTTATCATTTAACTATCACAAATGATGCTAAAATTCACTGGCAATCTTTAAGTTTTCACTCCGTTTCCATTCTGAATTCAGTTCTCGCTAACTAACTTCTCCCCTCTGAGCATATAGATATGGACATACTCTTATCTTGGCTTTATTTATGTTTAATTTTTAGAACTTTGCTAACTATCGTGTTTTGCTGAACTCCTTTCATTAGTATCACTTATAGTACCGCCTTTCTCTATAGCATCTCCAGTGTAGCAATTATTTAAGAGACTCGTTTCTAAATTCTTAAATACCTACCAGAAAACGGCTATGTGTATTCTAACCAGAATTATGTCACATGACCCAGTGCCTTATATTATGGATGCTGCTCAGCAAATATTTGTGAAATGAGTAAGTACATTTTGTAAGAAAAAGTGAATTCTCTTATTCTTATGTCTTCTTCAGTCAGAATGAATTATACAGCAACTATTTTATATTGTTTATATTGAAGTTCCTTTCCATAGCTGTGTCCGTAGTATCCTTTGTCATTTCCATGAAATGTTTTTGTTAGAAATAAAAGATATGAGGGCTGGAGAGATGGCTTAGTGATGAAGGTGCTTGACTGTGAAGCCTGAGGAACCATATTTGACTCTCCAGATCCCATGTAAACCCGATGCACAAGGTGACTCTAGTATGCAAGGTTGCACAAGATGACACACACATCTGGAGTTTAATTGCAGTGGCTGGAGGCCCTGGTTCACCAAGCCTCTCTCTGTCTCTGTCTCTGTCTCTGATAAAAATAATAAGAAAAAATGATATACCAGTAGAAGAAATTCAGTAAACTGAATGTATGCACTTATACTAATATATAAAGACTGAAGAGATGTGTAGATGGTCCAATTTGTGACCTAAGTTCTGCCATTATAGCAAAGCTATCTAACACTGTTGGGCTTAAGTAACTCCTAAGCTCCCCTTGGATATCTTGATATCTGGGAATCATCCCATTAAAAGTTTTTCTCTTTATCCCGCTATTTCCAATTCATAAAAAAAATAAATTCATGCAGTTTCTCTCTTTTCCAGGTATGGTTTCACTCTAGCTCAGGCTGACCTGGAATTCACTATATAGTCTCAGGGTGGCCTAAAACTCACAGCAATCCTCCTACCTCTGCCTTCTGAGTGCTGAGATTAAAGGAATGCGCCACCATGCCCAGCCAGTTTCCTCTTTTGATAAAATCTCTTTCTACTCTGGAAAATCACACATACTCTACCAAACCATTCCAAATATGTTATGTCTACTTTTTGCAACATTAAGATATTCCTCAATTTGATGCATTCACTTATTACCACACTGAACCATCAATTCAAACAAAATCAATACCTTCCATTATTTCTCCCTAATATTAAATACATGACTATGTGGTATGTTATACTATGGACTCATGTAAGAATATAAGTTGTAGACACATTATATCTAGGTGTCTAGATATTGGGAAGTATAGATTATAATTCAATAGGCTTTTTTAACTGAACAGAAAAAAATAAAATGAGTTAAATGGTTCTCTTTCAGTGATTTTTTTTTATTTTGGAATTGTGTCTTCTGTGATAAGAAAAAGTCCTGTTAAGCATCTTTAGACTCACCTTGTATGTCTTCCTGGACTATCACCAGATCAGCAGCACTTGTTGAGATGAGTACAAAAACTGCCAATTTTGAACCTAACCCATGTCCCACTCCTCATTTCAATCCAATGACTAATCCATTTTATAAATGAGAGCTTAGGCTTAGAGAAATTCAATGTCTTTCACAGTATCATAGAGCTAAATGACAAAACATGTATTTTAACTCATGATTCCAAATCAGTCACTATACATATTCATTTTTCCCTTGCCACTGACCACTACCAATGGTCATCTGTTACACAGAACACAATTTCAAGAAATTCATTTAAGGTAGGGAGATTTTTATGGCATCATCTCAAAATTTTAGATCTGTATTGATTATGGAAAAAGATAGGCCTGGGTAGAATCACAGGAATTTGGGGATTACTCAATGCAAGTGGCAATGAGTATGAAAGAAATCCGTAAGACAAACCATGTGGACAAAACCACCTACTTCAGTATTCATATTTGACAGTCAATAGAATTAGATATTCCTGCAATAATCAACAGGTTCTTGACCTTCATATATATATATATATATATATATATATATATATATATATATATGAATATATACATATATGTATTGTTTATTATATATTGTTAATATTGACCATATATATATTTGTTTATTTAATTACTTCAGATATACGTTAAGTGACAGCCATGACCCCAAATCTGGTGAATACAAAGAAGAACTTTGGGTAATAAATGTGTCATACATTTTTAGGATAATCTCAAATCTCTTGTGAGCAAGGATGATATCTACATTACCATTATATTATTGGTACCTAGCACTCTGTTGGGCAGGAAAAACAGTGTAAAATAACTAAAGAATGAGTGTACTGTGCTCACGGAGGGCAAAATGGGGTCATATAGGATATAAAGCTTAGTTATGAGAAAAGGAACAAGTGTTATTCCTTACAGAGAAATAGAATCCCCTGAAAATTTCTCCTATATTTTTATTCAATTTATGCATGTGAACACAAGAAAAGAAAAAAAAATAGGATTTTAGCTGTTGCAGTCAGGTTTGCATTGCTGGCAGAAATTACCTGACCAAGAACTTGTGGGAAAAAGGGTTTATTTTGGCTTACATACTCAAGGGGAAGCTCCATGATGGCAGGGTGAAACAATGGCATGAGCAGAGGGTGGACATCACCTCCTGACCAAAATCAGGTGGACAACAGGAAAAGGAGAGTGTGCCAAACACTGGCAAGGGGACACTTGTATAACACCCATAAGCCTGCCCCCAACAATGCACTGCATCCAGGAGGCATTAATCCCCAAATCTCCCACAGCTGGGAACCTAGCATTCAGAACACCTAAGGTTATGGGGAACACCTGAATCAGACCATCACAATAGCATTAGTGAAGTAGATAGGAGGAAGTGGTGGGCATTAAGGTTAAAGAAGGATGGTTGAGCTCTGGTAAGCTGTAAAGACATAAATTACTAAAAAATGACAATGTAATTGGTCATGGTGGTGCATGCTTTTAATTTCAGCATTCAGAAGGCAGAGGTAGGAGGATCGCCATGAGCTCAAGGCCACTCTGAGAGTACATAGTGAATTCTAGGTCAGCCTGTGCTAGATTGAGATCCTACCTCTAAAAACAAAATAAAACATTAAAAGAAATTATAACACGTCTTGTGGTAGGAAAAGTGTTATGTGAGAAAATTTAATTGTTTGGTAAGAACCTGGAATTATTAACAGTGGTAAAGGCTGGTGAATTCTTAGAGAAAGACTGAAACGTCTAACCATTGTTTTCAGGTTCCTTTTTCCCTCAAAAGGGAAAAATATATTGAGAAATGACACTAAGTAAGAAATTAAGAGGAAGTTTCTACACATCAAAAAGAGGTGCACATTCTAGGACTGAGTGTGGACTTCTCAAAATTGTGAGATAACCTAACTACTGAAATTGGATAGTTAATTGGCAAATTTTAATAGAGGGGAAGACTATTCATGAACTAAGGTGGGGCAAAGCCAGGTGATCAACAAATTTGTTGGAATTGTCCCAAAGTAAAGTTTTCTCTCCTCATTTGCCCTCATGTGGCGATTGATAATGTGGCCTAGATCGGAGGCGCACTGGGTGGAGACAGTTTTGCTAGATTCCATCCTAATGAACAAAGGACCTCAGCATTTATGCTGGTCCCAGCCAGTTTGGGGTGGGTGGAGTTTGAGGGAACCATTGCTATAATAGCATCAGCCTGGATTCAATTTGAAGTTTGCTCATGCTTTTCCTTGACTTTTCTAGCTTCACTTGGAGTCAGTTATTTTCAATAAATGGCACACTCTCCTGTTGCTCTTGTCCACCTTATGTTGGCCAGAGGGTGATGTCCACCTTTTGCTCATGCTATCATTTTCCCCTACCATCATGGAGCCTCCCCTCAGGCCTGTAAGTCAAAGTAAACCCCTTTTCTCCCCAAAAGTTTTTGGTCAAGTGTTTCCTGACAGCAATACGAACTTGACTGCAACAGTAATGTTGGTAGTGAGGAGTGGTATCATTTGATGCTAGATACCTGACTGTGAGGCTTTAACCTTTTGGAAATGATTTTTAAGAGGAACATGGAAAGATTTAAAACCTTGGCCTAAGAGACTGCCTTGCAGTGCTGTAAGTATAGCTTGATGGACTATTCTGGTCAGAGTTGAAATATCTGAATGCAGTAAGAACTATGGACTGTGAGGTTTGGCCTGTGAGGGTGAGAAAGAGCTTTGCCTGGACAGAGCTACAAGCAATTTACATGAGAGGCTTGCTGTTATGGTCATGTCCTGAGAAGTCATGCAGGGTTGCTTTGCATAGCAGTGGACCGGAGTGAACAGAGGGTTATGTCACAGAAAGAAATCTTTAGGCTGAAACTGTGGCCTGTTCTTGAGAGATTACAACCTTTGAGATTGGGCCAGCTGATCTGCACTGGGGCAACAGGAAAAACATAGACTCTTTTAAAGGGGCCTAAGTGCTCAAGGAGTGTCCTGTTCATCAAAATCTGCTTTATTCTCCCCTGGATTAACCAATTAGCACCCTACCTGGTATTGTGGAGCATAAGAAATGCAGGAAAGAGAGGGTCATTGAATTTGCAACATGGTCTTGTGCTTTGGAAATGGCCATAGGCATTTGTGAAGCAGGTTTGCTGGATACTTGCATGGAGACCCAATGGATCCATGAGGATGGACTGTGGGTAGCAGCAGAGACCCAGTAGAAATGCCAGAACCACAAGGTGTCAGCTAAAGAAAGCTGCCAACCCCGATGAAGTTTTTCAGGACTGTGAGTAGCCTAGCTGGAGGGGTGGAATTTGAACTTTACAAACGCGTTGCTGGTTAGAATTATCAGACTTGGAGATTTGTCACTGGCTAGAGTTGTTGGACTTGGAACTACAGAGTTTGATATTTGCCCTCTTTAAATCTTGTGTTGGATGATTATTCCTTTGCTATACCCAATGCCACCTTTTCCAGTGTGTTTATTCTGTTCCATTATGGTTTTTTTTTTTTTTTTTTTTTTTTTTGGTATTATGGCTCAGTTAAAAATCTTGTACTATGGAAATGTTTTTGAGCATCATTAGGATTGATAAAAACTATAAAGACATTTGAAGTTGGATGAATGCATTGCATTTCACATCATGGATGCTTATCAGGTTATCAGTTTATGGGAACCAGGGGCAGAATGTGGTGGCTTGATTCAGGTGTCCCCCATAAGCTTATTTGTTCTGAGTGCTAGGTCCCCAGCTGATGGCAAGTTGGGAATTAACACCTGCTAGAGGCAGTGTATTGTAGGGGCCAGGCTTATAGGTATTATAACCAGTGTCCCCTTGCCAGTGTTTGACACACTCCCCTGTTGCTATTGTCCACCTTACATTGGCCAGACAGTGATGTCCGACCTGTGTTTATGCCATCATTTTCAACGCCATCATGGAACATTCCCTTGAGTATGTAAGCCAAAATAAACACTTTTTCCCAAAAGCTGCTCTTGGTCTTGTGATCTCTGTTAGCAATGCAAACCTGGATGACTAAGATGGAAGACTGCTTTAGTCAGCTTCCATCACTATATACAATACTTGTGATCATTAACTTTTTAAAAGGAAAATTTTGTTTCTACTCATAGTTTGGGAGGTTCTACTTCCTGATCCGTTGGCCCTTTGGCTCTGGATCCATAATTGGGCAGAGTGTCAGAGTGTAGGCATGTAGAAGTGTAAAACCAATCTACTCTCCATGAGCTATGGAACAAGCCAAAGGAACCAGTGTAGCAAAGTCCTCTCTGGAGGTTTGTTCTCAATGGGCAAAAGACCTCCCACTAACACTCCAACAGGCCCCACCCAGGAGAATGAGGATTTCTCACATGGGCCTTGGCAAAACATTCAGCATTCCCACAGTAACATATGCTGAGGTCTCAGATTTAAGCAATGTTCTCTTGGTAGTGACAGAAAGGTAAGAGAGAAAATTGTCAAGTATATGTGTTGACAGCTTTCTTGAGTGTCTGTCATTTTCAGGAAGACTTCAACACAGTAAGTGTGCTTGACACATTCTCAGGACACAACAAAATATAAAATAGGAAGATCTCCAGAGGATAGAAGTGCTATTGAAGCATATTTTTTTCAGTATAACTTCATTTGATATGAGTCGATGATCACTGCATGTCTTTTAAGACCCTTAATCTGATTCAGCAAACAAGACTTAACTTCACAAATGGAAAGTCATGCTTAATTCTTTGGGGGAAATAACCTACTTGTCTTTCCAAGGGCGAAGTTACCTAAAAGGCTTGGATTCACCTTTTGTTTGCCAAATGTAATTGCAGCACATTTAGAATCAAGATAAGGAGCTTCATTTTTGTTACAGGAACTGATATGGAGAGCAGATCTAGGAATAAATGCACAGTGAAATGCTCTTGGAATTTCCATTGCAGTACCCTGTTCTATGCGAGGAATTCCAAATGCCCATGCACTGTGCCTAGCCATGGTCTGTCCTCAGTTCTTACTCTCTGTCACTAAGGAAGAAGAAACAACAGCAACCAGTTGATTGTTTTTCATGAAGTGGGCTTTGGAAGCATGTCATTAGCCATGGGGCAACAATCCCACCCCATGTCATTAGCCATGGGGCGACAATCCCACCTCATGTCATTAGCCATGGGGCGACAATCCCACATCCTTCTGAGGAAACATAAGACACAAATTCACAAACTTGTGGAAACTCAGAACAGAAATGTGGTGACAGGACAGAATTAGAGGGCTCAGAAGGAAACAGGCCTGGAAGAGAAGAAGTCATAAGTATACTGGAGAAAGGATAGATGTGAGTAAGCAGAGAGGGAGATAAGAATTCAGAAATATGCTAATCACCAAGGCTTGGGTTCAATGGGCCCAACAGTGTTTTGAAAATAGATTATATACTTTTTTATGCGTTGAGTGGGATAGCCTCCCCTTGTACACATTTGACTCCTCCATTCAAGATTGATAAGGCACCTTTAGCCATAATATGTTGCATATTCATGTACAATTTTTCCTTTTCATTGAGAGATTCTCCCCATACCTTAGAGGAATAGTAGGCCAATAACTGTGCTGATGAGGGCACTGAGAAATAGGAAGGTTTCCCGACTTGTTTAGGGTCATTCATCATTTGTTGGCAGAGCTGAAAATCAGGACCTTCAAGATTCTTTCTGAACTTGTGCAAAGTTTAACTTTGAAGACAAGTAAGTTAAATTTATCTTGTCTGAATCATAATTGCAGAAGTCATGCTTTTTTGTGGTTTTTAGATACAGAAAGCTTAATTTTTCATAATATGTTTTAAACAGAAATATATCTTAATATTCATAAATATATAATTACTTGATTGTATCTTAGTAGTCTCCTAGACATGGCTTAGCAGTTAAGGTGCTTGTTTGCCTGCAAGGCTTAAAGACACAGGTTTGATTTCCCAGTGCCCATGTGAAACCAGATCTATAAGATGGCACATGCATCTGGAGTTTGCTTTCAGTGGCTAGAGGCCCTGGCACACCCTTTATATCTCCCTATCTGCCTCTTTCTCTCCCTCTCTCCATAAATAATTGAAATAAATAAATAATTTTTAAAGTCAACACAAATGATACAAAAGGCTGGTCCATTTCATTGGCCAATAAGCTGCCTAATGCAGAATGAATAGCTCTTCTCAGACTACATTGGGACTATTATGTTCAGATAAAGATCCTAGATTTAAGGGTAGATTGACTGACCAGAATGTGTCTATTAGAGGAAACTGAATAGTATGTTTCCAGAAAGCCATCCTAAAAATAACAGTTTGAAAGAGTGGGTGTGTTGGTTCTGGCAAGAATGAAAGAGAAAAATCATGATTCTTAAAGATATTTGAAGTACTCTCATAGAAAAGTGAATGCCATAATTTTGAATTTTCTCAGAAGACAAAATTAGGCAAAAGTTTTAAAGAGGCAGATATTGGCTTACACTACAGATTTTGCTAACAATTATAGCATTCTAACAATATAATGGGGTGCCTTGTGAGTTTGGGAAAATGTACAGGAACTCTTAATTGAACACCTTGTATTTTCCAGGAACTGTGCCAATGGCAGTAAAAACAGCCAAAAGAAAAGATGAAATTAAAGAGGCAGGTAGGTTGCAGACACCCAGTAGATGTTTCCTAATGCACTTCAGATTCCTGTGTTTTTCATATATATATATATATATATATATATATATATATATATATATATATATATATATTCATAGCAATCTAATAACATCATCTCAGTATAAAAGTTTGGCAAAGATAGATCAGAGTCCACTGAAAATCAAAAAGCAAGAAGATTACCTCTCTGAGATGAGCACAAGTCAAGTATGCCATTAACTTTTTTTTTTTTTTTTCTGTGCTCCTCACACTAAAAAGTCAGCCAAGAAAAAGCAGAAAATTAGGGACAGAATTTTATGTTTTGGTAAGTGTTTTTTAGAAAATTCTAGAATGCAGGAACTGGAGAGATGCCTCAGAAGTTAAGGCACATGCCAACAAAGTCTAATGACACAGGTTTGATTCTCCCCTGCTCACATAAGCAAGACGCACAAGGGGGTGCATACATCTGGAGTTCTTTTACAGTGGCTGGAGACTCTGGTGCACTCATTCTTCTCTCTTCTCTCTTTTTGTCACACTCTCTCTCCCTCTCAAATAAATATATAAAACAATAAAAGGAAAGTTTGAGAATTATTTTATTCTTTTTGGTCTATTTTATTCTTTTTCATTTTCTTAGAGTGTGAGATTTTTCCACAGCAAAACTCCATGCTGCTAAAAATATCGATAGTAGCTGTTCCAACCTTGTAGTAATGAATTGAACGGTTTGAGATTTTCTGTTTTGTATAAGTAATAACAATGCTGTTTTCATTTTTGACAATTGCATTTGCTCCCTCATAGATGGTGTCATTGTTTTCGCAAACAAAAAAAAAACAGAGACTGAAATAAGTTTTTTCTAGGTCAATTAGTAGAATTTATCAGTCAACAATTTTTTTCTTACAAAAACAATGTTATGTTTTGTTTAAAATGAAATATACTGGGAACTGAAATGTTTCATCAATGAATTCCTTAGAGGGTGGGGAATGTCTTAGTGGATATAGTGCATGCTGCACAAGGGTGAGTACCTGAGTTTGAATACTTAGAAGTCATAAAAAGCCAGATTCTATAGTGCTAGCATCTGTAATCTCAGTATACCTACAATACAAAGGGAGGTGGAGACAGGAACATCACTTGGGAGCTTCAGGCCAGTTAGCCTGGAAAACAGTGGTGAATGAGAGACCCAGTGGTAGAGTTAAGGTGGAAGGCTGGTACCAAAACCTGAAATTGTCCTGTGACCTCCAAACATGTGCCGTGGAAGATGTGTGTATGTGCAAACACACACACACACACACACACACACAAACAGAGAGAGAGAGAGAGAGAGAGAGAGAGAGAGAGAGAGAAGTTCCATAAGCTAAAATTAGTTGTCTCAAATTGTATATGTTTATAAATAGAATTCCTTAAAGCCAAAGTTGTTGTGCAGAATGCCACTTTGAAACTTACATATGAAGGGATAGTTTGTGGTCTAGCATTAATGGCATTAATGAACAAGAATGGAAGGTTAAAAATTCAGATATTTTAATTGAAGTGTATTCTCTGATTGTAAGAATAAAGTGAAATAAGGGAGAATGTATATGAACCTTTACTTCTAATTTAAGCCTGCTTAAAAAACTAAAATTTTCAACACTGGAAGAAATTTTCAGTCATGGTTAGAATGGAAAGTTCTCGTTCTCAAAATCAGTAAAACTATACCATGAGGAGACATATGCTATATTAGGTTAATTTTGAAAAGTGGATACTACGCAGTTTCAGTTAATATGTTAGCAGCGAGGGATGCAAAGACAAATGCTACTAGTTCTTTAACCTTGGAAAGATCACACTGAAATGACAGGGGCAAAATAATTTCTTCATGGCATAAAGCTTTAAAAGCTGCTTCGTAGCTTTCGGAAAAGAACTGAATTACTGTCATCTATCATGGCCCTGCAGTGTCACAAAACGTCAGAACTACTTGCTCTTACCAGAACTTCGTCTTCTTTATTCAATGATCACATGTTCAACATCTACATGCCACACACTTGAATGTTTCTTTCCTTTGTATTTTTTTTAATTTTATTTTTTAGGGATTATTTATTTGAGAGAGAGAAAGAATGGGTGTACCAGGGCCTCCAGCCACTGCAAATGCACTCCAGACACATGTGCCTCCTTGTGCATCTGGCTTACCTGTATCCTGGGGAATCGAACCATGGTATTTTGGCTTTGCAGGCAAATGCCTTGAACACTAAGCCATCTCTCCAGCCGTCCGTTCTTTTTTTAAGTTTTCATTTTTAACATTCCATTCTTGTTCATTAATGTCATTAATGCACGACCATAAACTAGCCCTTCATATATAAGTTTCCTCTGTGTAAAGTGCTGATTTTCTAATAGGTTCACCAATCAAGCACTATTCCCTTGGCTCTGTAACCAAATCTGGATCAACAAATAGTGATTAAAAATTGACTAACCCACACATCTCATACAAAACAGTAAAACGTCAGCAGATTCTGAAATAATATGATTAGCAATGCAAATGAGTGTACCTTACCTGTGCTGAACAGTAACAAGGAAAATAGAAGACCAAGTCTCCTGAGGACAGAACCCTCCAGAATCCTGCTCTAACGACTCTTAAGGGCTCAAGACCTAGTTATCTATGCACTTAAAAGGTTCTTTATAATTGATTAAGATAATTTTTCTGTAAAACCTTTCCTTACAACCACTCAAGCAAAATGAGTTTTTCTTTTTCTTCTTTTTACTTCCATCACTGCTAATATTTACTTATTTTATCTAATTTCACATACCACCTAGCAGTTTGTTTGTTTGACCCTCCCTTTGGAGCATTGTGCCTGAGACACAGTGGGCATTTGTGGTTTGTGAAGAACTCCTATAAATATGTATATGGACACACTCTAGGCATCTAAACTATCAGTGAGAATAATGGAATTAAAGGTAAAACACCCCATCAGTTTACAAAATGAGGGAAAATTATTTCCTGCTTCAGACATAGTGGTAAAGGAAAATAATTTGGCTTGAAATAGTGTAGTAGCTTCTTGGGCTCAGTGAAAGGAATAGAAATGTGTTTAGATTTTTTTTTTTTCCGTACATGCTCCCTTTGTCTCCTTGTCTTCCACATTTAGATGTCGCTCTCTATTGTAGCAAATGCTAATGGCTGTAATTGAAGATGGGTTAAGGTGCACTGATGTGACAAACTATTAGATGAAAACAGTCATGCTGTCAATTATATCCATAGCAGGCATCAATTTATCCTGGGGACACAGACACATGAAATCAAAATAGAAAAGAACTGTATCCTCATGGTCAGTAAAGACTGTAAGACAATGGATGGATCATTTCTTGCTGGCATTTCACTTTAGAATGGAAATCCTCTTTCAATCTCAATCAGACAGCAGTTTGGGAACTACAGAATATCTAGGATTTCTCTTATCATCTGCATGCATAAACTTCTGGATATAGATAACTGTTCTCTATCTTGTCTTCAGTAGAGATTTTAATTGTAGCTGGCCCTCCTAAACCATTCCAGTTCCACTGCAGATAACCATAGCAGGGAAAATAATATAAACAAACAATAACAAAAAAAAATACAGAGAAAACTTAACTCATGTAATTTAATAACATATCCTCAAAAAAATTCATTAATGAAAGCTGCATAGAGCTCTCTTCTGAATTGGGAGATGTATAGATTGGCATTGTAGAAGGCGGGAGGAGGTAGAGAAGGGGATTCTCCTTTTAGCCTACCTTGGGGAGACTCACCAGAACCTGGAGGTTCAGGATTGATGAACCCAGAAGTTAAGGGAGCTTGCCTTCCCCTTGTAAACATGTTTATAATCTTACTGCTGTGGGCTTTACCTTCTGGCTCAGGTGAGCCAGAGTGAGAATTGATTGGTCTGGGCTAGGGCTGGCTCATGAAGAGGTCAGCCATGGCTGAACTGGGGGAAGAACCTGACCAACCACAATGTCAGGATTAGATTAAAATTTTAGGAAAGGAGGGTTGGAGAGATGCCTTTGCAGGTAAGCACTTGCCTGTGAAGCCTAAGGACCCTGGTTGGAGACTCGATTCCCCAGAACCCACATTAGCCAGATGCACAAGGGAGCGCAAGTGTCTGGAGTTTGTTTGCAGCGGCTGGAAGCCCTGGTGCTCCCATTCTCTCTCTCTCCCTCTCTCTCTCTTGCTCTCAAATAAATAAATAAAGAAAATAAAAAACAAAACAAAAAAATTTAGGAAAGGGGTCCTCCCTCCCAGGAGGGGTTCAGGTTGTATGTGGAAAAACAGAACTAGGGAACTTCTTTAGACCATAGATAAGGAGAAGCCAGCTTCCTCTCTGATCTCTAGCTAACCCAAAGACACTCCTGCTTCCTACTTTCAGAGGCCCCGTCACCCTAACTGCCTAATGATGCCACCTGACTCTCTCTTTCAATTTAATATTCCCAGGAGAATGGCAAATAATATCTGTTTCATATAATCTTCATAGAGTCTAAGAGGTCTTTATGTTGTCTGTAAAACAAAACACACCCATTTTTTGAGGGTTTTCTTTGCTCAGCCTCCTGTCAGACTGAACTGGATGCTGTGGTACTCCTATACATCAAATGCCCGTTGAGAGATGCAATAAGGCAAGGTTTTTAAGGAAAGTTTCCCAGATTCCAAATAAATTATCCCTCAGACCCAAACAAGCAGGTGTTGTTCTCTGAATTTCCATTGTTCTCCACTGTGTGGCTCTCATGAAATTCTAGACATACTGTTATTGTCTATTTCCATAAAGTACCTAAATGCATTCACATTCCTTCCACACACATAAGAGAACTCCCTCAACTCCATCAATATCTCAATATCCAGAATATTCTGTGCATTTGCTTCTCCTCTTTCCCACACATTATGTGCCAGAATTTATTTTTTTTTAATTTTTTTTGTTTGTTTATTTTTATTTATATATTTGAGAGTGACAGACAGAGAGAAAGAGGCAGATAGAGAGAGAGAGAGAGAGAATGGGCGTGCCAGGGCCTCCAGCCACTGCAAACAAACTCCAGATGCGTGCGGCCCCTTGTGCATCTGGCTAACGTGGGTCCTGGGGAATCAAGCCTCGAACCGGGGTCCTTAGGCTTCACAGGCAAGCGCTTAACCGCTAAGCCATCTCTCCAGCCCAGAATTTATTTTTTTATAATGCTTTCAGCAAAGCCTCCAAGTACATCCTTTGAACATTTTATCATTATCATTGCTTTATAATATTAGCACTACTCAGCTTTCTTATGTCTTCAATATTCTGCATATAATTTCACTAATCTTTCCTGGAGAGTTCTCACCCACCTATCTCCTTTTCTGTAAGTTCTACTTATGTTTTTCCATGTCATTTAAACCTGCCCAAACCAATTGTTCCAGCTTACTTTTTTCCCTTGAATATCTGACTATCTTAGGTAATCTTTCAATTTGGTTAATAATTCTCTGTCATCAAACTATGTAACAATATTCAGCTTGGTATCCAGCTCTTTGTTCTATTCAGTTCCATTAAGACAGTCTTGTTTCCTTCAAATGGTCTTCTTAAGTTATTCGCGTGTTCATTTGTCCGAGTCCTACTGGAATTTCCAGTTTTAAGTCAAATATCAACTTCTGATGGAGATACTCTGTGCTTTCCTAAATCTTAATGATATGCTTTCTCTGTTTCCCTTCTGTAGCATTCTACCTGTGCTATTATAGCAAGAATTTTGATCCTCCTTCTTGTCCCTTTGCCCCACCCCCAAACTACAGTATGATTTTCTCATGGGAACAACAATCAGATTCTATTCTTGTAATCATCAGTATTTATCACAGTGCCTTCTCAGTAAGTACTAAGTACGCTTTAGTTAAATCATTTCATTCATCTGATCTAAATGGGATACAACTGGTCAAGCTTCAAACAAAACTTCTATGATGGCTTATATTTTTCTCAGCCATTAACTTAGGAGAAGGAGGATTAAAAAGGTAGGTGTAGGTATATCTGAGAGCTAAAAAAATAATCATATAAAATGAAAGATTTATTTTGGCTATTTCTTTCAGAGGTTTCAATCCATATGCACTTGCTCCATTTCACTGGGTCTATAGAAAACAGCAGAACATAGTCAGAGGTATATAGTGTGATTGTCACACAAAGAGAGACCTGAAATGGAAGGGGTCACAGTACCCTAGTCACAGGCATGTTCCCAATTACTTAACTTCTTTGAACTAAGCCCCACCTCCTAAAGATTTCAATACATCCAAAATAGCACATTAGGCTGGAACCACACTATAAAGCCACAAGCCTGTTGGAGATGTTGCAGATCCAAACTTCATAATCATGACTGAACTGAAAGGCTGATACATGTAGGAGAGATTCTCTTCTCCATGGCAAAAGGGTAGTTTGCTTGGGAACAGCAGAATCTTTGACTTCAGTTGAGGACTGGAGAGATGGTTCAGTGGGAAAAGGCACTTGCTTGCAAAGCCTGATGGCCTGGGTTCGATTCCTGAGTACAAATAAGCCAGGTACACAAAGTGGCACAAGCATTTGCAGTAGCAAGAGGCACTTGCATAACCACATTCTTTCTCTCTCTCTCTCTCTCTCTCTCTCTCTCTCTCTCTTTCTGTTTTCAAATAAATAATTAAAAACATATTTTAGAAAAGCTTCCAGTTGAGAGTATGATATGGGTATCTGATGTCTCACTTCGCTTCTTTATTCCACATCTCACTGTCTGGGGTAGTTTACTAGGAGCCCTGGTTTTCCAAATGCTAAGCTCATCATTGAAACCAGAGAGATTTTGTTTTTGTAAAATGCTAAATTATGAGCCTGAAATGAGCAGTAATACAATATTTAACATGAAAAGGACAGTGTATTACAAAAAAATGAATGAATTGTATACTGTGTGAGTGAAAGGGTTACTACTTGATCTAAACAAACATGAGGAAACCTAACCTCCAATCAGACCTTCACCCTGCTTTGAAGAATACAATTGCTTGGCTTTTAATTTAATTTTTATTCATTTATTCATTTGAGAGAGAGAGAGGCAGATGAGAGAGAGAGAGAAAGAAAGAGAGAGAGAAAATGGGCACGCCAGAGTCTCCAGTCGCTGCAAACGAACTCCAGATGCATGTTCCACTTTCTACATCTGGCTTATATGGATCCTGGGGAATCGTACCATAGTCCTTTGGCTTTGCATGCAGATACCTTAAATGCTGAGCCGCTTCTCCAGCCCTGATGAACACACTTGTTTTAACCCATATTTTTATTGCCTAGATGAGACTGTCTATGCTTAGAAATCACAGACATGTGAGCTCTACTGTTTAATATTCTCAAGAAGTTCAATTAGGATGTCCCATAGTTATAAAAGTTTTTGTTTTTCTTATTATATATTCAGTTTATAACTTGACTTTGTTTAAAATCTATAGTTTTTGGCCTACTAAATTTAAAAATGTAGGATATTTTAAACAATTCTTTTAAAGATGTTTGCCTCACCCCTAGCTTTTCTCTTCAGTATATGTCTAAACCCAGACTCCTCTGTAGATGATAATTCATTTTCCTTTTCTTTTTTATAATTCACTTTTATTTATTTATTTGAGAGGGAGAAAGAGGCAGAGAGAGAGGGAAAGAAACTGGGCACTAGAGCCTTCAGCTGCGGCAAATGAACTCCAGTTGCAAGTGCCACCTTGTGCATCTGGCATATATGGGTCCTGGGGAATTGAACCTGGATTCTTTGGCTTTGTAGGCAAGCACCTGAACTGCTAAGCCATCTCTACAATCCTCATTTCCATTTTCTAAATTATTTTTATATCATGGCATCATTTGCTAGTGGAGTCTTCTTCTTTAATGTTTTACATTTTGTCAAAATATTAGGGAATGTGAAAATAGCTTTGGGTTCTCATTGTGAAATTCTGCCCATTGCACACAAAGCCTACTTTCTTTTGAGACATTTAGTTATAAATGCTCTACATTTTGACACATCCACTGATTCAAATTAAAACTGCATTGGTAATTGAGTCATGCAATTTTATTCTCCTTTCTTTGATTTGTATCACAAAACAATTAATATTTGGTTGCTTTTTATATCTCCCTCACACTTAATTCCAAAACATTTATACAACTTGGATGCTTTCTCTAGAGGTTTCATGCCATCTTTGGGGGATTTTATTAGGCTGCTAGAACTTTCTGAAATGTGCCCATCAAAAATTATCACCTCCATTATGATTTCTTTAGAATTAGATCCCTAGAGGAAGTATGACATATAGCAAATCTGCCAGGAAGAAGTTCAGTAAAATCAGTGTGATAAGTGAGGGAATAGCACATAAGTTGTTTTGATAACTACATGCCTCTAGTGCACAGAGAAACACAAAATCAAATGCCAGTTGCTTGCAGTACCTTGAAAATGTCTCAGATTAGAAATCACAAAAATGCCTGGTGACTTTTTCTCAAACCAATTCCTGTGATGCAGCAATCAAGGTGACATATGCAGTAGGGTGTGGGGAATGCTGCAGGACAAAGAACCTAATAAAATTACCTTTGATTTGTGCACATAAAAGACATAAATTATTCAGAAATTCTATGATTATGCTTCTATAGTTCATTTATGATGATTTGTCATGAAAGCAAAATACTCAACATCACTTTATTTCATAAATGTTTAAAGTTAATTATAGACCTTCTAATACAGCTATATTTTGCCAATTTACATATTTTCTACACATTTTTGCTTACAGATTTTCATTGGTTCATGTCATCATTATTGTGTAACAGTATGATAATTTCCATGGTCTCCTTTTCTGGAATGCATGTTTTTCCATGTATTAAGGAAATGAATTGTCTAGTTCTCTCTGCACTGTACACTAATGGCAGCTCAAGTATTATATAAAAATAACACAATGGTATAGTATCAAGCAAAAAATGTATGCTTACATTGTACTAACTTACTAATATGCAGACCTGCTAACTAAGAATTCTCATAACAGTGTAGTGAAAAACCATCATTGTCCCCATTGTTTGGTTCAGTGCCACAAAACTACATGTTTTTTGGAACTTCAAAGCTTTTATAGTGGCAGTACAAGATTCAAATGTAGACAGGATGACTCCATGATCCCCACCTTTAGTTTCTTTGCTTAATAAGTATGACTTACTAAGAAACATTTATCTAACACCAATGGGTTATGTATGCCAAAAAAGTTCTATGAATTTGGTTAGGTTCATCTTTTACATTCTTAGTTCCATTGCTTATTTCTTGTGAAACCACATGAATTGAGGTCAGTAATTGTTTTAGTATTGTCATCTATTTAAAATAGGCAATAATAATATCTACTCTGAAAGACTTTTATTAAGTTTAAATGACCAAATATACTTAAAAGTCCATGGTATTATGGTATTTTATATTCAAAATATAAGTTGACATAGTTTTAATATAAGACTTCTAGGGTCAAAGTGTCTTTTGGGTTGTAACCTGATGGACCTTGTTCTAAAGTTATAGCATCTGCTTTCTGGATATAGTGTGAGGGCTTCTACATAAGGATAACACCTAGCTCCACACACTTAATTGGACAAACTGAAAATAATAAGATACATTAATATCCGAGAGTTGGAAAACCATTTGATCCTCTATTTATTTTTAAATGAATAAATTTATTGTATGCCAATGACTTAAATTTTTAAATTAGTGAGAACACTTCATTCACCATGTATAAAATATCCAATAAACATATAGAAATTATTGCCATAATTTTTGAGGCACTCATCAATTAGCAGATCATATTACTGTACTTATTTTTAAATGCATTTCAAATGTCTCTTCCCTGAAACTATCTGGCTTCTCTTATCTACATGAGTCTTCTGATCTATGAAGTGTTATCAGTTAGAAAAAAATGGAATGGTGCTTTGCAACTTCTGACCCCATGTGCTCTTGTGCATGTGACTTATTATACCACAGTAAGAATAAAAATATTGGCATGAATCCACTCTAACTAGTATATGTCTTTTTCTCTCTTCAGAAACTATGTCTTTTCTAAATTTCTAAATTATTTTCTGAGCAACAAGAAAGACCAATATTAAATGAAGGAGTATAATATCTGATGTGAAAGTGAGACTCTTTCATGAGAATTGTTTCATTCTCTTGTGTAATGATTCTTTTCTTAAATTTTGAACTTTTATTTTTATCTATTTGTTTGAGAGAGGGAAAAATGGAGAGAGAGAGAGGGAGAGAATGGATGTGTCAGGGCTTCCAGCCACTGTAAATGAACTCCAGATACATGTGCCACCTTGTACATCCGGCTTACGTAGGTCCTGGGGAATTGAATCAAAGTCATTTGGCTTTTCAGGCAAGTGCCATAACTGCCCTTATTTTCATTTTTTGAGATAGCTGACCTGGAATTCACTATGTAGTGTCAGGGTGGCCTAGAACTCACAATGATCCTCCTACCCCTGCCTCCCCAGTGCTGGGATTAAAGACATGCACCATCATGCCGGCCCTGTGCTACAATTCTAATTATGATAGCTAAGTCAAACCTGTTAACATTTATTTTTACAAAATACATGAATATTATGTGTACACATTGAACATAATCACAGAGTTTGGAAAAAGATAACATTTTCCCATAGAATACCATTAATAACTTTCTACTTGTCTGATTAGAGTTATCACCAATTTCCCAATGTCATGGAGGCTCCTGAAGTGGAGTGGACTAGGGAGATTATCCTGTGTGGGACCATCTCACAGTGAGCAAATGAGCCAAAACCACAAATGAGACATTGGTTTGCCAATGTTCTTGTACTAATCTAAAGAATGAGACAAGTATCTAGAGTTCCAAGTTAATCACTTAGTACATTTTGCTTTACCCTATTAAGTTTGAAAGTTTGCTTTGAAGTTGTTCTTTTTTTTTCTATAAAGTAAAGGAAGTTCCATAAGAAAAGGTAGGCAAACCAGGTGTGCTTGTGAAAACCTGTAATTCCATCCTCTGGGAGATAGGGGGATGTGGAGTCCAAGCCATCCTCAGCTAGGTAGTGGGTTTGAATCCAGCCTGAGCTATATAATACTCTATTAAAAAAGTGAGTGGGGCTGGAGAGATGGCTTAGCAGTTAAACACTTGCCTGTGAAGCCTAAGGACCCTGGTTCCAGGCTTGATTCCCCAGGACCCACGTTAGCCAGATGCGCAAGGGGGCGCATGTGTCTGGAGTCCGTTTGCAGTGGCTGGAAGCCCTGGCGCACCCGTTCTCTCTCTCTCTCTCTCTCTCTCTCTCTCTTTCTCTCTCTCTCTTTCCCTCTTTCTCTCTCTGTCTGTCGCTCTGAAATAAATAAATAAAAATAAAACAAAAACAAAAAAAGTGAGTGAACAAAAAGGCAAAACTATATTTTTAAATCACTTAAATTCTCTCAAGTTAAACTTAACCACTATTAATATTTTGTTTGATATTTGTCATCTGTTTTACTGTGCATATGCAAATAGATTGTCCACTAGTTTTGGATTTGCAACTAATGTTTTATTTTTTATGTGTAGTATGGGTGGTCTCTCTCTCTCTCGTGTGTGTGTGTGTGTGTGTGTGTGTGTGTGTTGTATGCATGCGTATGTGTTGATGCAGTGAACTATGCACTTGCCTGCAGAGACTGGCAGAGAACGTTGTGTATAACCCCTCTATCATTTGCCTGTCTGTTTTCCTTGTGACAGTCTCTTACTCTTACTGGTTTTGAGACTCCCACTTGTGAGTCCCAGCATTTCTCTTCTGGTCTCTGCTCCTCACAAGACTAAGGTTATAGACATGTGTGGTGATATCCAGTTTTTTTTTTTCCCCATGGGTTCTGGAGATTCAAACACACATGTTCTCAGTCCTCACTCAGCCTCTCGTGATTCTACAACAAGCCCACTTAACCTCTAAGACATTCTTTATATTTTTTTCAGCCAGCAAACATATATTTTTTAAAACCATGTTCTATGTTTCCCATTCTGCTAGTCTAATGATTATAAACTTGGTATAGTATCTCACCTTACAAGGGACATGTAAAATAATATAGGGGCCAGTGGAGATTTAAAAGAGAGGAAGTTATAATGTCTTGAGTGACTTTGTTCTTGTTGGCCATTCAGATATATAATGAACCTCTGAAAGGAAAAGCCATTGCATAGAAAAGTGTATAAGTGCCCCATCATCTGAAATTTCATTTGCTGCCTGTTGGGCACAGGGCTTAATATAGGTTAGAATCATTTAAATTTGTTACAAAAAGTAAACTTTGATCATACACTTGAATATTTTTGCAGGTATACATGTGTATGGTATAGTTGTTTTAGGTTTAGGTTATGTATGCATATCCATGTGGAGGCCAGAATCTGTCATCAAGTTTGTTTCTTTGAGTGCCTAGAATTCAAAATCAGACCCATATACTTGCACAAGCTCTTCACCCACTGAGTCAACTCTCCTCCCCTAGACATGTGGATTTTGGAGAGTCGTATTTGCCATGTGGTTGACCTTATCCCGTCTGTGCACTGTTCACCTCTTCTTTCGTTTTGCTCTCATTTGCTCTTCCCTCTTTGTGATCTCATAGTGGACATTCTTGTTCTGGTTTACCTTGTTTTAGACACTGAAAGTAAACATTTTGAACATAAATACCTTTTTATCAGCTCTGGGGAAAATATGAATTATGAAATCTAAGTAGTTGATTTCTTAAGGTCAATAATTTCAACAGAGCAAAACCACCAAAACAATACAAATAGACATATGGGTGAATCTGTACAGAAAAAAAAATAACATGACACTACATTTACTTAATCTTATCCATTGGAAAGATTATAGGAGAGGGAAGAGATGAAACCGAATAGAATGCAAGAGTCAGCATCCTTGTTTACAGTAAATGGTGAGCACTCTGTCAACCAGAGGGGAGGCCACTGAGTGCACTCTGCATTCGAGGCGACACTTCTGAGAATCCCGCAAGGGGTTCTCAAAGCAGAAGCATTCATTCAGACCCTTCTGAGGTATGGCGGGTGGATCATTGTTTCGGTTTTTATTTGTTTTTAAGCCCTGGATATGATTATGAGTGTCATGGATGAAAGGAATGAGGAACACACATGACTTGGTGAACACAACATAGTGGTGCACCAAGCACATAAAAGAATCAATTTCCTGGAACTAAAACCATGAGGACCAGGCTCCATAATTTTATATTTCTACATTCCAGACCAGCTGAAGCTCTTTATAACTGAGGCTGCAGGATGCTAGTTGGCTGGTTCAAACTCAAAGCCTCTGGAGGATTAGAGCAGGAAAGTTTTTGTCATGGGAGTAAGGTAGAATTATTAAAATTGCTATGCATCAAAGAGATTTTGAGAAATATGGTAGGAAAGAAATAGCTGATATAATAGCATGATTAAAAATAATAGGCTTATCATTGTAATATTTCTTTTTATATTGCAGTATGTTTTGTTTACGTATCATGAAAGCTATAGTCTTTAGAGAGGCATTTTAAGATGTATTTTCAGAGAAGTGAATCAAAGTTCCGTATCTTCTGGGTTGACTGTTGAACAGACAACAGGAATTGATGACATCATTCATAAGGGTGCAGGTTTCTAAAACAGAGAATGAGAGCTACAAATGAAGACAACACTTCTGACCAGGAAAGGAAAGCTTGATGTCACACTGTAATCTAAAGATAGTTGTCTTCTAGTGAAGACGCATAGAAGTTCATAGGTAGATCTCTCACTTGTTTGCCCTAAGCAATCTGAGCCTTCATAACAATCAAAATATTCTGGAGACAAGAGTTAAGATGCACCTCTATGTAATAAGTATGAAGCAAAGCAAAATGTGAAAATCATTTTTACCAACTTATAAATTGGCAATGTAGCCAGAAAGACAAAACAACTGAGTTATTACCAGCCCAAAAGTCAGTTAGCTATGCCCTAGAGTTTTCTTCTTCCATGTGAAGCAGGATCCTCAAGCATCCATTTGATTTTTACACATATGCTTTAAAACTTCGTTTTCATTAGATCTATACATTATGGTGTCGGTCATTTGGATTTGGCTTTTAAAATTAGCATCAAATGTGATCTTAGTATAGTATAATAGACAGCCTCCATGTCACTGAGATGAACTTCCAGACCAGGCACAGTTATGAAGGAAAGGATTTATTGAAGCTTACATATCTAGGGGAAGTTCCATAATGGCAAAAAAAGCTGGCCCACTTTCATAGGTTCAAGCAAAGAAAAACAAAGTCCCAAGCCAAAAACCCAAAAGCCACACCACATACTAGCACGCTTAGGAATTCCAGGCAGAACTCTGCACTTTGCATATCTTTAGACTGGATTTTCAAATCAACCACTACACCTTAGGGATGAACCATAAGAGATCTGCCTAGTGACACCTCCTCCAACCAGGTGGCTGAAACTCCAAGAAGTTTTAACAATCTCCTATATCTGTTGGGTGGCACTTATTTAAACTACCACCTTATCAGGGTCCTCAAACATTCATTTGATTTGCATACATATACATTATGACTTCCTTTCTATCAGATATATAAATTATGGACTTGGCCACTAAGATACATTAGCATCAAATGTGAAATTAGGATAGTATTTGTATGCCAGTTTTATTAGGTTCTAATTTATTTTTTCTTTCATTTTTTGCTGGCTATTGCAAAATTAATATTCATGTATACTTTTAATAGGAAATGGAAATCAGTTTTATTGTCATTTCAAAATTCTATTTTTAATTAAACAGATTGAGGTCTTGAAAGAACAGCTTATTATTTTGGGTTCTTTTGCTTTTGTTTTTCTGAAATGAAACCTGTAATAGTATGTAACTATTGTGCCTATTCTTTCTGGTTACTATAGCAGCCAGACAAAAGTTCAGTACTTAAATATTAGTGCACTACTATTGGGAGAATGATCCTTGTAGAACCAGACAGAACATTTGACCATTCTATGTGATCCCTTTCATTTAAATGATTGGTGCCAACCAACAATTGGCTAAGCAATGAATACTCATGGTAATTTTTCATTTTAACTCAGAGATTTTGACTTCAGGCAGATTTTAATATTGAAAATGTGCAATTATGAGATGTCTCAGACAATGCTTGTTTGCAAGACTTTTCCACTAAAGTAACTTAACCTGGTGTCATAAATGTTGTTGACATCTTATCCTTTCACATTATGTTTAGTATAAAATCCATAGTTTTAATGCTGGTTATTGTCAGGAGACTATAATTTATACAATATAACATATCTTAATTCATGCAACAGCTACTTGCTAAACATTCCTGTATGCTAAGTATATAAACCACTAAGCTTATATAACACTGACTACTATGGCCAACATATTTTTCTCATAAAAACTCAAATTCCAAAAGTTATAGAAGAATAAGAGATACAAAAGCAAAATAAAAAAGTGTGGGAAGGAACAGTTTTGAAGGTAAAAGTGCCATGCAAAATTTCAAAGTAGAAGTGATAAATCCTTAATGGTCCTAGCTCATTAGACCAAGGGTCCCAGAAGTTCACACCTAAGCTGCAACTGGACTGACAGGAAGGAAAATATGGTAGGGAGATAAAGGATTCTTTTCCACCCAGAGGGAAGAAGAAGATCATATGGAAACTCTCAACCATAATTAAACTTGGCTTGGTTCTGGAATGCCAGGCTGAATGGTTTGGAAGTGGATTTTATAAGAATGTCAGAAAACCTAATGTAATTATAGCAAGAAAGAAAAAAATAAGTATATATATATGCTTTAAAAGGATAATCCTACCTGCTATGAATCAACTCACTGTCAAGGGTAAAGAAAATATTCCAAGTCATTGCTAGGGTAAAAGTGGTATTAACTTGGATATGTGAAATTATTATTATCAAGGAAATATTGTCACACACATACAACAAAAAGACACATTTAGAAATATTATAGAAGAACACTCTGTACATTATTGATAATGAACATATTACTCATATTTGTTGCATGATAAAATGAATAACAACAAGTTATAACTATATATAATATTATATATTTGTATATGTAGCAGACTGCTTAAAGTTCACTGAGATGAACTTGCGGACCACGCACAGTTATGGAAGGATGGGACTTAGTGAAGCTTACAATTCCAGGGGCAGTTCCATAATGGCAGAAGAAGCTGGCCTGCTTTCACAGGTTCAAACACTGAGAGAGAAGCTCAAGCCATAAAGCCCCACAGCACAGCACACTTCAGGAACTCCAGCTAGGAACACTTTGCATATCTTTAGATTGAAATCTCAAACCCACCACTTCACCTTAACATCTGCCCAGTGATACTGCCTCCAGCCAGGTGACTATAGATACAAACTACAAGCTAATAAAACACTGAATATATTGAAGACCATACATTTAAACTACTACATTCTGCCCCTGCCCCCCAATAGATTTAAAACCATCAGACAATGTAAATTGTATTTAAGTCCAATTTCAAAGGTCCCCAGAGTCTTGACCAACTTAACATAGTGAGTTCTGTAGAATCAAACAAGTTAAATACTTTCAACATATAAAGGCACAGAGCAAACATTTTTAATTGGTATAAGGCATAGCAAGGAGAGACTAAAACAATGCAAACTAAAGCATCATTAAATTTCTGCAGTTCAGGTCCAATATAACCAGAGACTAATAGTCTCTAGACTTTTCAATTCCAGCCCTCCAGATAGGCAGAGTATCCAGGGGATACTTCCATCCCAGGCCAACAGTGTGCTCTATGGTATCCCTGGCATAGTCTTGGTAGATCCAAAACATCTTCAGGCCTCCATGCACACCACAGAACATCTTCCAAAGACTCTTTCAGAAATATCAGGGAATCATGTCCTGACTCATGCCACCTCTCTGCAGCAGCAACTGGTACCATGTGCAATTCATGACCCATTCCACGCATTTTTCATGCTTCCAAAACCAATACCAGGTGTGCAGGACACAGCCATATTCTTAATTCAGGGACCACGAAATAAATTGTAACCTTGAACAGTAGTATTTCTTCTTCAGTGAACTCTTTCCAAAAGAGTTTGCATTTCTATGATAGTCTTTCCTCAGACATCTTCTCTATTGTTTTAATGTAAATCAGTTGGGCTGTATTCCTTAAGGTTGCTAATGTGTTTGACAATAGCAGGTTCACTAACCTAAGACCAGTCTCAGTGCCTGTAATTTTAACTTGATTGAGGTTTCCCTGCTTCAAAATCTTAAATCCCTCAGTCCAATTATCTTTAGCCAAACACATAAGTCCATTACAAATTTAACCTTGATCAAACTCTCAGGGCCTGGGCAGCAGAATGCAGCCAGCACTTATGCCAGTAGCCCAGTTCCAACAAAGTTCTCCGTAGTCTTTCCTTCCATTTAGAAAGCTCATAAACCAAGCCTCGAAGTTCAATATTGTCTGCGCCAAGCATTCTCAGACTCTCATCAGAATAGTCCATAAAACTTGGCTTACCACTCCAGAAGGTGTCTTCAGTTGCAAACACCAAGTCCATGCCCATTCCTCTAAAACAAAAGTTCCAAAAAACCAACATCCATATGGTCAGGTTCGTCTCAGCCTACTCCTTGGTACCAACTTCTGTAGTAGACAGCTTCGGGTTTGCTGAGATGAACTTCCAGACCAGGCACAGTTATGGAAGGAAAGGACTTATTAAAGCTTACGGATCCAGGGGAAGTTCCATGATGGCAGAAGAAGCTGGCCCTGCTTTCACAGGACCAAACACAGAGAGAGAAGCACAAGCCAGAAAGCCACACAGCGCACTTCAGGAACTACAGCTAGGCATACTTTGCATATCTTTAGATTGAAATCTCAAACCTACCACCTCACCTTAAAATCTGCCGAGTGACACCACCTTCAGCCAGGTGGCTGTAGATCCAAACTACAAGCTAATAAAACACTGAATATATTGGGGGACATATGTTTACACTATCACAGTGTATATATATATATATATATATATATATATATATACATATATATATATATAATGTATATGCAAATAAACTGAAAAATCAGAATGATTTTATAATATTAGCCTTTCAGTTTCTTCTTCCATAAGAGTCATACATGAATGAACAAATTATAAGATTTTCTTTTGCTTTATATACTGAACCAGGGCAATAATAAAATATAAGAAAGGCAAAAGAAAACTGATTTTGATGGGGAAATTAGAAAAGGCCTATTTATTTTTAAAAAAGTGTCTGAATTTGAACTTTGAAATTTTGTAAGCTATTTTTGTGAAATAAAGTACAGATAATAAACACAGCACCCCATTAATCTTTTGTTCACCAATCTCATCATGATAATAAAAGTTGGTTATCTCAGTCTGTCACCTGAAACATTAATTTATTATATTATTTATTTATCAAGTATTTTGTGTAGAAAAGGATGCAATAATTATTTTATAAGAGTGAAGGTCCTATTTGAAAGTAAAATTATATATTTATATGTGCCTCATGATTGCCCCAACCCACAATTTTTTTCTTTCCCATTTTATTTTTTATTTTAAAAAAATATTTATTTTTTATTAATTAGTTTTGTACTCAGTGAATACAGTCAAGTTGGTACCATTGTTCAGCTCGTCCATGTCCTACCCCCTCCCCCTGACCCGTCCTTGTTGAGGTATATGGGTCATGCGTTGTGGAGTTAGCAGTTATGGGTAGGAGAAATGTCTCTGTGTATCATGACACAATGGGTGGCTTTGACATTCTTTCCACCCCCTGTTCCACAAAATTTCCCTGAGCTATGTTTGGTTCACTTTTGGTCTGCTTCAGTGATGAGGTGTTGGGAGGCTCTGTATCTCTGGATATCTGATTTGGTAGGAGTTAATTGTTCTCTGTGTTGATCTCCTTCTCCCTTGTGCTGGTGCCCGGTTCACCAAGAAAACATCTCCCTTGCTTTTTGCCAATTATTCTTAGTTTCAGCTGGGGCCCTTTTGAGGTATGATGGGTAGTTATTTCCTTAGGATCTGCGTCTGTCTGGAAAAGAGAAGCAGATTCTCCAACAGAGAGTAAAGTTAGCACCAGACAAATGGGATAACCCTTATTATTTTATGGAGAATTGAATAGGTGTAGGCCCTCTGGTAGCCCACGATTGGTGGTAGCTTGATAATGGAGAGTGGGCTCATGTTTGGATGTGGTTCTGACTTATTTCCCAGCTCCAGCTATGGGTCCCATTCCACTGAACAGATCATTAGCCAAATCAAGAGCAGTTGGGCAAATATAATGTTATTCAAAGTGTGTTGTACAAATTGAATGCTATTTTAGGGGGTTGAAGTCAAGGCTCACTCTAGCCCAGGCTGACCTAGTCTATGACCATTACATAGTTTCAGGCTGGCCTCAAACTCATAGAATCCTCCTACATTTATCTGCCTAGTGATGGGATTAAAGGTGTGTGCCACCACACCAGAGAAAGGTTGGGGGAATGGACTGGCCTAGGCCTCTATCCACTCTATGCACTTCAATGAACTAAACCTGAATGTACTATCTTGTGCATCTTGTTTTATGTGAGTCCTGGAGAATCAAACTCTGGTCATTAAGCTTTGTAGGCCTTAACTGCTGAGCTATCTCCCCAGGCTTTCAAAGCAATTTTTATGTTATTATAAATATGTTCATTACTTTTAGCTTGAAAATGAGATTTACATATCCTTCCATGGGTAAATACAACATTCTGGAAAAAAAATAATAAACTGATAGAAAAGGTATGCACCATACATCAAAGGCTATGGGGAAGATCTAACTCAAACTACATCAGTATTAGACACAGGAACTGGGACAGGATGGGATTATTCCTCATAGAATGCTTTTGGCAATACTGCTTATTCCCTGGGATCTGGTCTGAAGACTTTAAGGAAAAAAAATAAATAAATGATTCTGTATTAGTTTCCTTACCAGTGTAGCAAAGTGCAGAAACAAGTTAAGGAGGGAAGTATTTGCTTTGCTCTCATTTTCAGAGTTTTCACTTCACCATGCCAGGGATGGTACAGAGAAAAATGGCTTACATCATGTTGACCATGAGACAGCACAGGGATAACAGGAATGAATCATGGCAAGGGATACGCCAAAGGGTCACTTCTGTGACAATACTGCCTTCTAGCCCCCAACTTGCATCATCTCCCAATTGCCTATTCAAATTTTGATGGATTAAACCATTTATTAGGTCAATGCTCTCAATATAGAGGGATTTCTGGAAATACATTCACAGAAATACTCAACTACGAGATTTATTAATGTTGGCATTTTTCAATTAAGTCAAGTTTACAAGAAATTCCATCCCAGTTTTCAGTAGTTTTGCAGAAAAACCTCCTTCCATAAGATACAGGACTGTGATGAACTATTTTGAATTCAACCTACTGATAACTAATAAGACTAAAGTTAATTCTCCTACACATTTGATAGTTCCCATAAGCAATTTGATTTTTATTTGTTATATTCCAGATTTCTTGATCATGGCCACCATGCTATTTGTTTCCTTGCTGGCAACATTGTTTCTTGAAATAAAATTGTAACAACTGTAGAGAGATAGTTCATTGAATCCAAGACTCAGCCCTTACACAAGGCCAGTAATACAGGGTTTGAATCTGGTTTCTAGTATTCACTGGTTTTGTGATATTACCACATTGCAGTCCATTCAGTTCTCTCCTCACATGGGGATTATGTCTGACAGCTAAAAATCTTGGCATGGTTAGTACATATGATTAGATATATATTGTTGCCTCCTATTTGTCTTCTTACAATACTGCTTTCAATTGCTGCTTAATGTTTAAAAGCCCTGTCCCTTTTCTGATAAATATACTTATGCTAAGCCTCCTTTTAGACATTCATTCATATACTGATATAAGTCTATACTAGTAACAGAAAAATTATATTTAGCCAGCTGTGGTGTCCATGCCATTAATCAGAGCACTTGGGAAGCAGAGTTAGGATGATCATTGTGAGTTTGAGGCAAGCTTGAGACTACATGGTGAATATCAGGTCAGCCTTAGCTGGAGTGAGACCTACCTAAAAAAAAAAAAATTCTATTTATTAAAGTGTCAACCAGTTAATACTGTGACTAGATCCCCCTTTATGTATTAAGAGAACAGATTTAATTTGCTTTCTGGTCTTTCTCTACCAGTCTTTTTAGATGGAGAAGTCACCATTTGTTACTGAATCAGAGAACAAACTAGATGTATAATAATAAGGAAATAAGAACACAATAGTAAACAAGTATATCAATTAATATTTTGACAGCTTAGTGTTAAGCCCTTAAACCTGGTGCTTCATACACAATGTTCCAAATGATTCTCATAACAGATCTATGAAGAATTATTACACATTCTGTTAATTACAAGAAAAAAAATTATATAGGTTACACAAATTATCCAAAGTCACAAGTAAATGAGAAGGTAAGGGATTTTGACTCTTTTCTACTTTCAAAATGGATACGTAAGGTTTCTCTGGCCTTTCTAATGTTGAACGTTGCAAGCACGTGGCTCTTGGGAACGTCTACAATCATGTGTAGAAGCAGCAGGTACGCTTTGTAGAAGAGGGGAGTGAGCGCGAATAACTGCACAGATCTAACACTAGGAACTCTTCTACAGGCCTCCTGTTTAGAACTCTTTGAGACGGTGCAAATTTTCACCTTTCAAGCTGTTTGGGTTATGTAGAGTGCTGTGCTGCTGGAAGTGACACAGAGAAACCCAGCAGGGTGAGGATTGCTAATAGATTTTATTAATTCACCACACATTTGTTAATCACTTACTACATGGCAGGAGCCATGACAATACTGGTGAAAGAAATGATGACTACAGAGTGCAATTGAGAGACGGATGTCAATCATGAATGATGTTAATTGGCTTGTATACATATAGTCTTCTTAGTTCACATAAATCTTTATATTTGTGTGTTTATTTGCTTTGTGCAACTGCTATGTTGTCTCTAAGCCACATAGATGATGTGTTGTAGGTTATTATGTAGTGAATTGTTTCAGTGACGTCCCTTAGACATTTCTGTATGTGCATGCATGTGGGTATGTGTGTGTGTCATAATGCCATGATTGAGATTCTTATGATCACATTTCTTCTAGTTAATATTAAAATCAGAACAATTGTCAAGTGATCATTCAGGGTGCTATTGTACAATCAGTGGCATAGAGATGTGCATGTTTCCTGAATAGGCAAACTGAGGCACCCGTTTTGAGATAGATGTTGGAATTAGTGGATAATATGTCTCAGAGACTCTATCTGACGATGCTGGAAACCTCTCAGTACATGTACATATATATGGAATGTGAGCCACTTGTATGATTCTTAGATGCCAGGAGTCCTGTCTTGGGAAGAGGTATTCTCCTATCCAGGTGACTTGTATAAGGTGTAATGTCCTCACATGTTGCTGCCTATGATCTACTTTGTCTTCAAGCCTTCCTAAATTTGAAGAGAAGGGAATGTTGTAACATTATTTTTGTCCTTGTCATTTCTTTACCTTTACTCAAAATGTAGCATCTTTATTAAAAATAATCCAAAGCAAGCCCAGATAATGGCCTCAGATAAATTTTGTTGTGGGTTAGGTATCACTGACTTGGATGCCATCTAATATTAAGCAATAAATTTGCCCAGTCTTGCATTTGATTACTTTATACATAAAATTAAGTAAATAGACCTAAATTATATAGAAGAAGAGAGGATTCATAATAGTGACATAAGTTATAGTCACCAAAGACAACATATCTTATGGGCATATGTGTGATATAGCCTTAATGAAATTTTGACTCAGGCAAATGTGTGAAAACTATATCCATTTCACTGTTGTTGCTTGATGTGGTTTTGCCTATTTATAAGCTTGTTGATATACCCGAACAACATTATGAAGAAAGTGTAATTTTTTTCAAATGCTCAGTGCTCTGAATAAATATAAATAAATAAATATATGATATCAAAGATATTGTACTGAAAGAACATTAAATATAATTCTTGAGGAGAGACCCTCAGCTCCTAGTATCCAGCTTTATTTTTAAAATAGTCATTTTATACTCAGATTATTTTATAGTGCTATAAATAGGTCCAGCATCTGGTAAAATAAATGTTTATTCAAAGTCTGACTATCACCCTACTTCTCTGTCAGGGGTCAGGCTGTAGGTACTAACACCAGGGTGAAAGGTCAGGACTGAATGCAAAAAAAGTTGGGTAGATGCCTGCTTTTCACCTGTAATCAAAAGCTTTTACTTATCATCCATTTTCATTCAGTGCTGAAAATAAAGAGCTTTGCAAATTGAACCCTTTATCTCTGAAAGTCTACAGGGGCCGGTGTGGGGGTGGGGGGACCTGCATGCATTAAGAAATACTACAAGAACCAACTTGACTGTATTCACGGAGTACAAAACTAATTTAAAAAAATAAATAAATACTACAAGAGGATTGTTGTGAGTTTGAAGCCACCCTGAGACTATGTAGTGGATTCCAAGTTAACCTGAGCTAGAGTGAGACCCTATCTTGTAAAACCAAGAAATAATGAACAGAACATGAACATTAACACAAGAAATAAGGAAAACAGTAAAAGTTGGCATTTTAGGTAAGTAGAAAGATAGAAGTAGAGCTGGAAAGATGGCTTAGCGGTTAAGGCACTTGCTTGCAAAGCCTAAGAACTCATGTTCGGCTCTCAAGTCCCACATAAGCTAGCCGCACAGTGACATAAGTGCGAAAAGTTGCACATGTACCCAAGGGAGCATCCATGTCTGGAGTTCGATTGTAGTGACTGCAGGCCCCGGTGTGTCACTAAGATAAATAAATAAATACAAAGTAAAAGAGGACGTGTATTTCCTCTTTATTCACTATGTGTCCCTTACTATGTCTGTGAATCTTCTGACCATTTGAGAACCCTGCGTACTTCTTCAGTTCTGCAAGTGAGACATCTCAAGAATTTCACATTTTACATGAACTATTCCAGTTGTATAATCTGTAAATGAGTGAGCAGTGTTAAAATTTTGGATCCCGGGGCGGGAGAGATGGCTTAGCAGGTAAGGCATTTGCCTGCAAAGCAAAAGGACCTCAGTTTGATTCCCCAGGACCCATGTAAACCAGGTGCACAAGGTGGTGTGTGCATCTGGAGTTCATTTGCAGTGGCTGGAAGCCCTAGCATGCCATTCTCTCTCTGTGTCTGTCTGTCTCTCTCTCTCTCTCTTCCTCTTTCCCTCTCTCAAATAAATAAATAAAAATAAAATATTTTAAAATTTTGAATCTCAAGGTCAATGAAGCAATTCGTTTCCTAACATCCTTCTTCCCAAACAGAGGTGAGGAATTTTTAAACATTAGGCTAACAATATTGAGTTAAATTTTTATGTGTTTTGAAATGAAGCATGCCTCTTTAAGCTACATGTTATTTAAGCATTCTGTGTAAACCTCTTTTTTCATATATTTTCAAACTAAATTAATGTATCATATCCATTTTTCCAATGAAGGCATTTGACCACACCCACATGACTTTATAAATGACAGAGTCAATATTCAAATCTAGATCCATCTAATTTGAAATCTCTATTATTTTATTCTAATACTTTTAAACTTTTAAACTTTTAACATCTTTCCTGATGTGTAATCAAAATTTTGATTTTCTTTCTTAGTTTTTCATAAGCATTTCTGCAGTAAAATTCTAAATCAATTCTTCACAATAATTTAGGCACTAGCATTTTTTCTAAATGGTAACATACTTTTCTGTGATACTCTGAACAAGAGGGAAATTGTCCTTATCCCTACGAGGAAAATACTTCTTTTCCCCGTGCATTCTCCATCTTTACTCAATGTTGCCTGCTATAGCTTGTCTACGGTAGCTAGATGCACTCTTTAGGTTAGCTCATTTAATTCATTCTCATGAGTGGATAACTTTATTGCCTTCACCATTTTTATTTCAGTGTTCTACATTCCCTGTAATTTGTCGAGTTGTCTGATAGAAGGGGAATAAAATGGAATAAAGAATAATCTTTTAAAGAATGACATTTGTCTTCTGATTTGTCTTTCTTTATATGTGTTTACCATCAACTCAATTCTTTTTACAGATACAGTGAGCACTGTGTTGGAGATAACTCAGAAGGCATTTGCCGAAGGTTTACCTCCATGATTATCTTTTGTGTAGGTTATATTCCCTACATACACTTTAGCAGCACTCAGGAATCAGGAAAATATTTTCCAGTATGCTTGGGATCAAAAGATAGCCAAGTTACTTGGATTTTTTTTTTCTTGAGAACAATCCAGAGAGAAAAGATGGAGAATTTAATGCATACCATTCTCATAAAGACATCCATGCCCTATGTGGAGTACTAGCTTTCATCCCTATCATCTTTTATGGTTTATAGATCTATCATAACTGACATAAGCATAACTGAGTAACTTAAGTTGTTTTTTATAACACATTACTTATGGGGGAATGCTCATGTAACTGGTCAACTGGTTTTGCCAGATTTATGTGTCATTGCATTTCCATGATAAATCCAAACTGACTTTTAACATACACTTGCCACTTAATATGGGGCGTTTCTTGTGCACTGTTTTATATTCTAGATTATATCCTTAGGATGATTTCACATTCACTGAGTTTATGGCAACTCCCAACTTTAGGCCATTTGTTAATTACTTTGTGTATTATTTTTCTGCTTCATTATAGCAAAGAATATACTAAAATTTAAAGACAAATCAAACTTGGTAGCAAATATTTCTTCCCAAATTCTTTCTGTTGCCATTTTTTTCTACACTCTGTTTCTGGCTTTACAAATGGATCCAAGATATCTAAAAATAATCATTTTAAGCCAACTTGAAATTCTCTTTAAAGATAGATTCCATGCTGTAATGAATTAACTACTTACAGAAAACCCAATTATACTAAGTCTACCATATTCCTTTCCCTATTAATCTTGCAGTTCTAGCAGCTAAAAAATGAACAAGTTTATTTGGTATGATTTTATCTGCAAATATTCATCCACCTTTTTTCTTCATAGAGCTTCTGTTATATTCTTCTCATGTAGAATTGTGTTATCTTAGTGAATTATACTAATAAAGAGACACATAATATGAGATTATATCCTCAGTTTTCAATCCAAAAAGAATATGCTTTATCAATTTGTCCTTCAGTGGTATTTAGCATCTATTGTTTATTTTCTAATGCAAGTCTTCATATGGCAATGAATACGCTCAAAGTGGATGGACGCTAGCTAGAGCAGAGGAAGTGTGTATACTCTGCTGACTGTTAGGCGATGGCACTAGTCCCAGGAAATATTTATACAAACATCATGTAGTACTTACTAAATGTCTTATTTTTTTGCCACCATATTAATTTTACTCAGGAAACTTTTCAACTTCAAAAATATGAGAATTTGTCATAGAATTCCTAAGATCATGGTCAAGAAAATTATTCCCTTCAGATTTCTTAGCACTATAGAAACTCATTTTGGAGAAAACAGCTACTCTACAAAAAATCGAAAGTGCTTTGAAAAACTACAGCTATTTTCTTTCATAATGATAGTATTTAATAAAAAAGGCCTATTCTAATAAGCACATATGCCATTTTACTATGCTAAAGTATGCAAATATCCTCATAAAATATTATTTTATAGTCATCTTTATTTCTTAATTTCTTCACTCAGAGTCTGCATTTATTACTTTAATTTTAAAATCATTTGAGCAATATTGCCACATTTAACAACCAAATAAAAATCTCCTTGAATTTTTCCTTGTTTCTTAAATATTAAACATAGAAGATAGTTTAAAGGAGAATTTAGAAAATACACATATATAAATATTAACAATTTTTGCTTAAGTGGACTTACTAGTGTATATGTGAAATACTTCTAAAGCTGGAGGTTATAAACACTTGTTTTGGTTCATGAATGTAAATATAGATTTTTTATATGATAAAATTTTCCCTCATAAGAGAATATATGACTTCATATGTCTCATGCAAGAGAAAGTCAGTTACTGAGAAACCATTTCATAAATATGAAAAATTACTCTTTCATCTTCTGGGAATGCTTCCTTTACTATAATAATTGCTTTTGGAATCTTGGTAGGCAGTTACACAATTAATCCTTGGTTATAAGGTACGTCGTTAGTAACAAAATATCTTTGTAAGTCTAAGAAAGGCTGAAGTGAAAGGCATTATAATTATTTGATGATCACTGACTTTGAAGAAGGGCATCATATATGAAACACCCAGAACTGACACCATCTCAAATTCATACATATATTCTTAACTTCCCCTGGAAATGTAATGTCAAAAATAGAAGGAGTAGAGCTGGGCATGGTGGCACACACTTTTAATCCCAGCAATTGGGAGGCAGAGTTAGGAGGATTGCTGTAAATTCAAGGCCACCCTGAAACTACCGAGTGAATTCCAGGTCAGCCTGGGGCTAGAGTGAGACACCACCTCAACCCACCTTCCCCCCCAAAAACTATATATATATATATATATATATATATATATATATATATATATATATATAATATTTATATATATGGAGTGCAAGCGTTTATAGAAGCACTTGCAGTCAAAGCTCATTGAAAAGAAATGCTGAAAAAATACTTATGCTGTTGTGTCAAAAGCAAGAACATGAATTTTAAAAGCTGGTTTTAATAAGAGCCCATCAATAGGGACTTGCCTCTTATTCAGAAAAACTTTAGACATAAGCAGAAGTGGTCTTGTTGATTGATATGTTTAGCATTAACATCAGTCAGAATACAAAGTGATTGTGGTGACTTTTCTAGCTATAATAAGGTAATGCATTCACTTGATACAATATTATCAAATCATTGCCTGATTTGTCACACACTGTAATCCAGAAAGATGCATTTTTTCCATAATGCTTTCCCTTTTTGTTTTTAATTCCTCTGTACTTTAGCACGGATGGTCATTTGTGTATGTTGTAAAAATAGAAAAAAAAAAATCCCTGAGACTCCATAGTGAATTCCAGGTCAGCCTGGGCTAGAGTGAGACCCTACCTCGAAAAACCACATAAAAAAAGAAAGAAAAAATAATCCAGAACTGTCTAGAGAAGCATTACAGCTCAAGATGCTTGATTGCATTTTTCTTTAAAAACCTGCAGGCTTATTGCAGTTTGGTTGATCATTGACAGTTACACTCCAGCCCACCTTACCACTACATGTTCTGTGCTTCAAAAATCAATTTATAGAAAATGTCTTAGCTTGATCAACATAATCTTCAGTTCTTTGAAACCTTTTCTCTGTGATCCAAAGTCTTAGAAACATTTTACAACCTACTCTGAGGGTTTCCGTCCTATTGAAGTACAAAGTAAAAATTGAAAAGAGTCACATGATGTTTACATCAGAGGGTTGATGGATGTGTTTACTCTAGACTAGGAATAACCAATCATAAAGAACTTTTCAAAGAATATTTGTAGAAGCAATTTTAAGTGATGTATCAAATGAACACACACAAAAAATAAAGAAATAAAGAAATAATCTTCTGTTGGAGAGGACAACTCAAACAAGAATGGCACGTTTTACACAGGACATAGTTCCACATGTCATCTCAAAGGTGACACAGGGAACCTATGAAAAGTCATTACTAGTTTCAAAATTAAAGAACAGTGTTGAAAGCAGTTCCAAAAATACTTGTAATATAATTGTTCCAATAATTTTTAGTATGAACCATGTATTTTACTATTGACCACATATGATAAAATAAGCAGTTTAGGACTCATGTGTAAATTTGCTATGTAAACTATTGTGAGCATGTCTTCACCGGATAAAATGCTGAGTTTATACTCTTCACTAGAAGCAATAGATTAATAACATGGAAAATACAAGGTTTCTCACCTTTCAACTTTAAAAAAGTATATATGCCATACTATTAAATGAGTTATTAAAGTACTTTCCTTAAGACATAATTTTTAAACTAAAAAATAAAAGAAAATGTACATTAAATTCCTTTCTGTATGGATCCCGTTCCCTTTATGACTATGGAAATAAGTTTACAGGATTTCAAACAATTCTTAATATATAATGATATAATAATCAATTCAAAGCTATTGGACTGTAATTAATATCTATCTCCTATCTACCTATCTATCTAATCTCTGTATTTATCAAAACATATGCCTTTCCAACTATCAACAAATTAAGATCCTGGAATCCTGAATCCAGGTGTAAGAAAAATACAAAAAATATGAAATTCAGGTTAATGTACATAAGTCTGTTCCACTGATTTAGATAATAAGTAAGATATAGTTAGAAGGAAAAAAATGATACTTTTCCTAACCCCAAACTTCAATATATGTTGTTTAACAGTGCCTCTTAATTTATTCATAATCTCTTCAAAATTTAGTTTTGAAGATAGTTGGTGCTAAAATACATGGAACCTATATACTGAGACGTGAATTTCAGAGTTGTTTCCTTGAAAATATGAACAGAGCAGATCTAATTAAATAAAGGTACTTCTATGTGCTTTCCTAGAAATGCAGCTATCAGTCTTGGTAGGATCCATCTTTATTTTCTTTGTTCAACCAGTTAATACATTGAGCTTCCTAATTGCGTTAATAAACTGTAGACTCAATTCAAAAGTAGTGCTATTAATTGAAAATAATAATGATGAACCACATAGAATGGTGTAATTAGAAATTTAGTAAATCATATTTTGTAAAGTAAAATGACTTCAATCACTATTCGTTATGAAATGAAGATTTTTTATTATTTATTTATTTATCATGATGTTGAAGGAAATTATGGCTAGGGCTGATGACTCATTTAAACAGATGTAAATTCAGGTGCATGGATTTCATCAAATGAGTTCCTAACTTCTAGAAGAAGCAAAGTGAAGTACAGACCAAGGAATGCTTGATTTTTTAAATACTCTAGGTTTTCCATGTAGTGTGATATCATTTAGAATGCCACATTACTGCAAGCTTCCATATAGTAATGAGAAATTCAGAAATATGATTCAAATTATATCTAAAATCAACTGTAATTAATCTACTGAAATGTATTTACATTATTCTCAATGATAACATATAATTGATGATAACTAAATTCTTATGAGAACTTCTGTTGTTATAAGTTCCTAAAACAGAAAGGAAACTTAAGAATCTGAGTTAAGCAAACAAGGTTAAAGTGAAAGTTGCAAGGACAACAGAATGAAACTTAATATATCAAACAGAGTGACTCTAGTCTTGATCTGTGATTAAAATTGCACTATCTGCAATAAGTTGCAAATAATTAATATTAAATAATTGATAATGCTATTTGTCTGTAATATGATTTTGCCTAATTATCTAGAGAATCTTAACTACATTTGGAATTACTTTCCTTCTTGATGGACCATTTCTTATATTAGACTTAGTCGAAATGTGATGATTGCATTATTATCATATTATTTGGTAATTGTCATGTGTCCGTGGAATAATAGGCTTTGTTCTGTGACAGAAAGAGTACCCAACATTCTAAAATTTGCAGAAATAAGAAAGCAACGTAACAGTTAAAGTATCAGGGTTTTTACAAGTAAAACAAGTCTGGAAGTATCATTTTTCCTTCTGCAATTATTGTTTATTAAGTATATGAAATGCACAGAAATATGATGAAGCACATACAGAAAAATTCATGCATTATTAGCACAAAGTACATAAGTGTAAAAACTTAACCTTTCCATTTTTGCCCATTCTTTCTTTCCCAATAGCTGCCCTTAAGTTTTCTCTCAAATATCTACTTTCCTGATTAATAACTATGTAGCTTATTTTGCCTGTCATTGGTATTAATATAAACTAATCTTAAAATATATATTATTCTTTTTCTATCTTTCCTAAATTTTACTTTGATTTTTTCCCTCTCATGTATTATTGCATGTAACTTTTGTTGACTGTTCTTTCTAGGGTATTCCATGATATATACACATATATATTAATACTTTAAAGATCCTGTGGAAGAATTTTATGGGATATAAAGTGCTTTGGTTTTGCTGTGTCTATTTTTATTATGTCAGGGAAGATAAAAATTGATGTGTTATAATGGGGGAAGCAACCCTGTAATTAAAACTAAGGTCTAGGTTTGAATTTTTTCTACAATCTAGCTATGAACATGAACATATTCATAGCTTCTTAAGACACAATGGATTGCTTTTTAAAATTGGCAGTACCAGCTAATTTCAGACAATGTTTAGAAGAATATTTTGTTATAGGAGAGGAGATGGAGGCACTGGTTGGATGGTTGGATGATGTCCAAAATCCCCACATCTGACAGCTTCATAGAATCACCTACAAAATGTTTAAGTTGAGAAATCCTACCCAATTAACAACATCAGTGCCTCATTTTAAGAGTATATAAATTTGAGAACACAACATTGACTGGATCCCAAGAAACCCCTTCCAACTTTATTACCCTTGATCCCCTGAATAATACTCATAGCATGGAGACATTTGTTCCTTTTGGTGTTTTCTGGGAAAATTCAGTCAAATGATATCCTCAGAATATCTGGAGCCAGGCGTGGTGGCACACGCCTTTAATCCCATCACTCAGGAGGCAGAGTTAGGAGGATTGCCGTGAGTTCAAGGCCACCCTGAGACTCCATAGTGAATTCCAGGTCAGCCTGGGCTAGAGTGAGACCCTACCCCGGAAAACCAAAACAAGAAAAAAAAAAAGAATATATGGAAACTTTTTCTGTACAAATAGAAGTAGAATAGTATTAAAATTGCATGTTAAAATAATAACATCCCCAATTTCTTTATCTTGGACCACTTTTATCTTCTCTTTAATAAGTTTAATACATATGAATATTACTCTTAATTGAATTATTGATTACTTTAGAATTATAAGCCATATGTATATATTCTATATGATTTCTAATTATAAACTTGTCAACCTCCTTACATCTTAAAATTGTGATGCAGCTTCCAATGATTCTTGGATTATTTTGCTAATTGTACCCAAACTGTCAGATTGTAGATTTTTTCTGTGCCTGGCTTCTGCTTTCTGTAAATTTGGCATATCAGCACTTGCTTGCATCAGGCTTCTTTTGGGGGGATTCAATATGTAACATATGGTAAAAAACAAAACAAAACACCTGTCTAGTATGGCTCACCCCAAGTTCTCAGTATATGTTTATTGCCTTTATAAATACAAGTGAACCAAGTAAAATGGCTTGCCCAGACAAGAAAAGTCAATGTGTATTTCCAGCTCAGACTCAAAATTACTGGGAAAGAATGTTTAGCCAAAGGAGACAATGGCTTCAAATGCCTATGCCTCATCATAACAGCCTTGTAACAACAGCAAACTGCTTTCCTGACAAAGTCTGAAAAGACAAATGACATATTTTGTGGATCTCTTGTGCAAGTATTCTTTCTCATGAATAAATATTTTGATTGAACATTATCTAAAACTATACACTTTAATGCTGTAGTTTATAGCTTTCAATGATTTTAGCAAAGATGTAAGATTATTGTATTTGCACTCAAACACTAATGAAGTTGCTACCACCTTATTATGCAAATGTTTCTGAAAACACAAGGCTGCATTACCTTGTAAATATATTATCTCTTTGATTAGTGTCTATGACCACCTCTGTCAGGATCTGATTCTGTTTATAGGTCTTTGAATATAGTATTCCTGAAATCAATGAATATTGATTTAAGCTGTATTTCAGAATGTTTTTCTCATTTATTCTGTCTACTTTAATTGGGGTGATTTCACATCCATAAGAAAAGGTCAGTATTAACTTAGAAATATAGTATGGATTAGAGCATAGTGACCTTTATTAAACAAACATTTTTATGTAAGCTGCCTTTATATGCACAAAGATGGTCATCGTGTTAGATCAGGTGACAGATTCCCAATGAAACTGTATTTGGTGGGAACTTATTTTTCCACACCAGCTCTCCAGTGGATAACAAGATGCTGAGATGAGTGACACAGAAAATAGTGCAATTTCCAAAGCATCAGATGAAATTCTTATTGCTGTTACTTTTTCAGACCATCAAAACTGGAATAAGTATAATTGGAGATCAAAAATAAAAATAAAGTACATATAATTTGTTTAAATGCAGGAATAAAGGGAAAGTTCTAGATATGCTTATATTAAAAATATTATTAAATGATTGAAATGTGTATCAATTTTGAAAACAAAGTGCTTTATTATAGAATAAGAATACCTTTGCTCTTGTTTGATTTATAGAAACAAAGAAAGAGAGAGAGACAGACAGAGAGAGAGGAAGAGAGAGAGAGAAATTGGGCTAGAGAGATGGTTCAGCAAATAAAGATGCTTAGTTGCAAAGCCTGACTGCCCAGGTTCAATTCACCAATATGTGTGTGTGTGTGTGTGTGTGTGTGTGTGTGTGTGTGTGTGTGTGTTCCTAATTATCCTTACTAGCACCCTTATTAAAATTAAGAAAAAAGGGCTGGAGAGATGGCTTAGTGGTTAAGCGCTTGCCTGTGAAGCCTAAGGACCCTGGTTTGAGGCTCAATTCCCCAGGACCCACATTAGCCAGATGCACAAGGGGGCGCTCGCGTCTGGAGTTCGTTTGCAGTGGCTGGAAGCCCTGGCGTGCCCATTCTCTCTCTCTCTCTGCCTCTTTCTCTCGGTGTCTGTCGCTCTCAAATAAATAAATAAATAAATAAAAATAAAAAAAAATACCAAGAGTAGAAGTGCTTGCTACTTCCATGGGGGTGGGCAATGTCTCTGAATACTCCCTCCCACCCCGTGGCTATTACAACCTTTCTGCCCCCACTTCTGCAAAGTTCCCTGAGCCTTGTTAGGTGTGAAAATTCTTCTTTAGTTCTGTACTTTCTGCTGTGTCTGGATTTCTGCTTAGGCAGGTTTTGAGTATCCTCAGTGTCTTTCACCATGGTGCATGTTGTCAAGCTCGCCATAGAAGCAGCACTCTTGCTCATCTGGTGAGTTCCCCTGTTTTCTCACCTAGGCCCTAGCTGATCCGCAAGGGGTGGTTCATTTCCTGCCAGCAAGTCAGCTATCTTTTCTTGTCTTGCTGATAAACTTTGGTTGTCCTTCGTACTTTCTACCTTTTGTAAAAGGAAAACAGATGCTCCAATGGAGAGCAAGGACAACATAGGTTAACATGGATAAACATAATTAATTTAAAGAGATTTTGATGGGTGTGGCCATTCTTTTGATCAAAGACTATTGCGAGTGTCTCATTGGAGACCATAACCTTGGTCTCCACAGCATTCTGACTTGATTCCAAGTCTAGCAAATGAGCACATAGAAATCAGTCACCTTCCTATATGTGAAAGACAAAGGTATGAAGAAAGAAATTAGCCACACTGTCCCATTTTGAATAACCACAAAGAACAAATAAATACCTTGGAATAACACTAACCAAAAAAGTGAGAGACATATGTAACGAAAGCATAAAAACATTCAAGAAAGAAATTGAAGAGAACATGAAAAGATGGAAAGACCTCCCATGCTCCTGGATAGGTAGAATTAATGTTGTGAAAATGCCAATTTTACAAAAAACAATACAAATTTGATGCAATAGCAATAAAGTCCCAACACCATTTTTCAGAGAGATAAGAAACATAATCTCAAAATTCATATAGAATGGAAGAAGAATTCAGATACTCAAAAAATATCCTCAGCAAAAGAAATTCCTCTGGTGTCATCACCATACCCAATTTAAAACTATATTTTTCAAATATTTTGATAGATCTGTGCATCCACAGAATTTTGTTCAGTTTTTCTTAAAACCATAGACTATTTCAGATTTTTGTTCAATTTTTCTTAAAACCATAGACTATTGTGGTCTTAATAAGAAAACCATCTCATTCAGACTTGCATCTTTATTCAATTTTTTAATGGATTATTCTCAGAGTTATTACACAATATAGTAAGATGTTACTATTGCCCTTTAGGAAATAACACACATCTGATAATGTATTTTGGAAACTAATTCAAGTTTGTTATATTCTATATCTATTCGTGCTTATATTTTAGAGAAAGACATGTGGGTAGTTCTCTCTATTAACCATTCTTTTGCTTTATTAAATCAAGACCACTTCCTTTTCTGGAACATGAGATTTTTGAGGCCATGGTTTCTTATGCATGGTATGTGCAAAGCCATGAAGTTGGTATCCCCTCCTAAAAAGCAACTATACATATAATGCTATAGGAATTTGGGGCGCTTTTTGAGCCAGGCAGAGTACTTCAAGTTTGTTTCTGTTTTCCACATTCTAAAGAAAGAGTCTTTTACAACCTAATCAAATGAGTAATTATGGCTATTTTCAGCCCTCATATTCTTTTGTGGCTCTTGTTAAGGTAGAAGGGAGATTGCAACAGTCACTTTGTGACTACTCATTAGGGTTCTTTTTCTGGAATGATGTTTAACTCAGATTGAGAGAAAATTACCTAATGTTCCTTGGAGACCCATTGCTTCCAACCGTACTACTTATCAAACATCCCAGCTCAGAGCTGCCATTGTCACAGGCACCTTGCTCATCACCTCACTGAGAACAAGGACGTTTCTATTCCTACTGATCACAGGATTCTGCAAATTAATTCTAGTTCTGTGAAGTGAGATAATTTTTCTTAGAATGTGACTACACTCTTATCCCTGCTTTCCCTGAGGAGAAGTCTGCATCTCCCCTCATTTTGACCTTGTTACCCCAGAGGGATCTTAATAATATGCAATCTATTTAAGTCATTGTGAATGCTTTCTCAGTTCTAATTTCCCCTCTGTTTCTCACATTTTACCAAATAGTTCCAGTTTGCTGTTTAAGCACAAATTTGACATTGAACAAGGAAATTATGTACAAATCCAGATAATAATCTGACTTTGAGAAGTAAAGGCTTGTATGTGGTAGACATTATAAATCTCTTTGGTTAAACTCTTAGAATATATCATATCAAATATAATAATCAGTAGTATCAATTACACTAAATTCTCAGATAATAAATTAACTATCATTTTCTAATGAATCAACCAATGAAATTGTCTTTTTGTGGGACATTTTTACATAAATTTTCTTAATATTGCCAAATATTTACATAAACAAACTATAATTTCTTAAGTCTTAAAGGAAAGCATTCATTTACCAACTAGTATATCCATGCTAGACGGTCAGTAATCACAATGTAATATCTTGATCTTTTATGATTATTTGTTTTCTTTGAGGTAGGGGCTCACTTTACCACAGGCTGACCCAGAATTTACAATGTAGTCTCAGGCCAGTCTTGGATTCAAAGTGATCACCCTACCTCTGCCAACTGAGTGCTGGGATTAAGGGTTTGCACCACCACACCTGGCTGACAAATTTCAAAGGATGGCTATGTGAACACATCACAGCATATGATCATTTGCCTCTAAAGTGCTGGTAACTATAATCTGGTGCTTTGTTAGGTGAGGTAATTAGCAAAACCATCCATATGTTTCAGTGAACCATCTTTTATTACATCCATGAAATAGAAATAGCATCATATTCACACAGGAAAAAGTGTGAAGGTAGAATGTAGAGTTTAAACGTGATGTAATTAACAATACTATTGACTTTTTTAATGGCTTGTGATATGGTGTGTCTATGTGTGTGTGTGTGTGTGTGTGTGTGTGTGTGTGTTTAGATGAACACACATCAGGGCACACGTGTGAAACTCTGAGGATAACCTCAGGGTATCCGTCCTCTCCTACCACTTTGCCTGAGACAAGGTTGCCCTTGTTCATTTCTGCTTTTTCTGCTTCGTGTGCATAGTCTTGCTGGCCTACAAGCTTCTGGATTCTCCTGGTTCAACCTTCTATTGTGGTATGCCTATTGGAACAATAGACACATGTGAAACTTTAGATGGGCACTGGAGATTTGAACTGAAGCTAGTAGGCCTATAAGCAAGTATGTTTAATCACTGAACATCTTCCAAGGTCCCTTATGTACCTTCTTTGGATTCAGATTCAAGAGAATAAACAATAATAAACAAAGGAATTGTTATAAAACAGGGACATTTTAAAATACTGATGGGATGTTTATATTAAGAATTTATAGTTACTTTTAAGTTTTTGTCTCAATGGCCTACTTTCTCTTCTACCTTTTTCTAGCCAAATCACACTGCCCTCAAATTCTTCTCTGCTGTCAAGGCCAATTTCAAATGGAAGTGTCCCTTTGTTCCCCAGTTTATCTCTATGTTTCTCTTTGTCTTATACTATAGATAGATACAAACATAGTTACAAATGCTACATTTAAGTATGGTTATAAGCACATGGTAAATATCTGTGGTGTTTTAGACTTAAAAAAATAAACCTCTTGTCTCTATTAGATACTATATTTTTGCATACAAAATGGTCACTACCATAGGAGGTGTGCCTTGTTCCTTCTTGAATCAGAAGAGAACTTTGGATATTGTGGAGGTCATTTAGCATGTTTTCCACAGATTTAGTTCATGGGCCATAAAGTGAACTCTATTAAAACTATTAATACCCTGAATGCTTTCATCATTTCTAGCCATTTACAGAGGGCTAAATTTAACTGTTCTTCTTCAAGTCAAAAAGGATTTTGATTTCCTTACACACATTTTTTTTTTTTAAACTGGAATCACTTTTCAAATGGGGAATCATCACTCATACTTCTAAACTCAGCTGGAATGTCCCTCATTAGGGATGTTTTTTTGACCTCCTTGTTGTGCAAGCCGGGAATGCCCTTTCCTCTTCTGCCTTTCTCTTGCATGCTCCTCCTCTAGCATAGCTGGTGATTTGACTTCCGCAAGTCTTAGTTATCATGTCTGTAAATGCAAAGAGGAATCAGTATCATCTCCGAAGTCACCTCATCAATGTTCTTTAATAGCTGGTATGCTGGAGGGAGGACAGCAAGCGGCATTTAAAGCAATGGTCCTCAATAGATGGGATCAGGATCTCATTGACTGGTAGCTAGTAATAAGACCTCAGCAACACTGCTTCTCTCCAAACAAATGGTTGGGCCCATTGTCATGCAAGAGGCATAGAAATGGCTCTTCTGTTTTGATTTCTACTTGTAGGCCATTTATGAATTTTTATGCTTATTTGGTTAACTTTATTAGGTGTTAATTTTTAATTGCTTCTGGCCTCTATGAATTCTTAAACATTGTATTCTGAAGTCCATCTTTCATTGTGCTTTCTGGGTCTAGTACCATGCTTTAAATGGTGAGATAGTCTAAGAATTCTAAAACTTGTTTCACATTTTTTCCTAGCATTTAAAAGATTTCACTTTTCATTTTAATATCAAGAATGTATTTGCTTTTAATCAACAAATTAGGATTCAGAACTTTTCAAATAATTAACCAACTATCTTCCAGTCTCCAATATTTATTGTATATACCATTTTTATTATATATATTAAATATTTTAGTTATCTATTTCTTTGAGAGTGAGAAATAGGTAGATAGAAAGAGAAAGAGAGAGAGAGAGAGAGAGAGAGTGAGAGAGAGAGAATGCTGTGCCAGGGTCTCTAGCCACTACAAATGAACTCCAGGTGCATGAGGTACCTTGTTCATCGGGCTTCCCATGGGTACTGGGGAATCCAACCTGGGTCCTTAAGCTTTGCATTGATCCTAAAATGGTGCATCAAAGATGCTGTTAGTTTAGTTTTTCAGGATCCTTTGTGCCCTGTGTAGTCATGTGATGTGTGCATATCCATTGTGTTAGGCAACATGAGAAAGATTTTATCCTGTATAACTTCATGAGGTAAGTATATAATCTTTTTGATTGTTTGTTTTGTAACACACCGGGATTTAGGACAATCAGATAACTTGTCTATGGATCTAGTAAATGTCAAAAATCTCATTATTCACTGTTCTGTGCCCATCCTTCAAATTTCTCTATTGAGAGTTATGCTACTCTTCTTTCTTTTTCTTTCCATTTAAGTGAATATTACAATAAATTTTGCAAAGCACATTGGTGAACTCCTTTCTTGTGTCTGAGATGAAGGCAAATAAATACCCCCACCTCCTGTGAAGGAACAGAGGAAAGAACTACCTGATGGCCCAGCTTGCTGTATGGACATTATGGTTCCGAACTTTTGAATTTCTCCTCCTCTCTTCTTTTTTTTTTTTCTTTTCTCCAACTTCTTTCTTTCCACCTGCATAGTACTTAGGAAGAACAACTTCTAAGAAGTAATTCAGTAGTGTTGAGAATGCAAGTTATCAGATCAAATTTAGTGTCATGAAAATCCCATTCAGAAAATGCTACCTTAAATTTGAATAAGAGTAAAATTTAGCCAGAGAGAGAAGAGCGAAAATTCTACTAAGAGCAGTAGACCTGAGAAATGGCCTAGGGAGTCCATGTGACTTGCGAGACAAAGAATTCAAGGGTGAAGACCATGGTATGTGTGAAGTAGAGTTGTTGGCAGACTCGGAGTTGGCTGTGGACATCAGGAAGAATAGGGCTGTAAACGTTACCATTGCCAGAGTGATTGATCTTGATTTCTGGATTTTTATGTGGAAAACTAGGTAGACAGTTTACACCACATTCTGAAATATAAATTTTTGAGAAGTAGTAGATAGAAACCAACAAATGTTTTACACAGTTTTATAACAGTTACATTTAAAATATGTTTTTAACATTTACCACAATCCTGTTAGGTATTCCTCCTTTTCCACATATAATAAAACTGAGAGAACAAATTTTATGTTAAGGTCAAAACCTGAACTCTAAATCTGATTCCCGTATCAAAATTTTATTATCTTTAAACGTACATGTAAATCAAAGTATTTGAATGATTAATAAGCATATAAAATGATCCTATATTTATAATGACCACAAGATGTAGTGATATCATAAGTGTTAATCAAACAGCCTAGTTTGGAATTTAAACCTGAAAAAAAAGGAGTGATTAGTAAAATAAAATAAAAGTCCATGGGGGAAAGAAAGAAGGAAAAGATTACATTATATTTGAAGATAATTTTGTTTTATAATATCTTTTTATACTGTATATTTTACTAAATTCGTATGTATTCAAGATTACTCCAGGAAGCATCTTTGTTATCAGTAAATTAATTCTGTATCTTCCTTATTTGAGGTACTATGAAAAGTAATAGACATGTATAAGAGAAAATTAACAACAGCTTTATTATATTATGAAAATTACATATATTTATTCTTTAAATGCATATTTGGGACCCTTTAAATACCCTTTAACTGAGTTTTAAAGAATACTATATGACTTATGACTTCATGTTATTTAAAAATCTCAGCTGATACAATTGTCTTCATTTTTAATCATTACATCTGAAGCTATTTTATGTATTAAATATGTAAAACACTTCAGGAAAAAATTCAGAAAAAATTGATGAAATTTCTTTAAAATATATGGCTTATATGTGAGTATGAATTAGAAATGGAACAAAGAAAATAAAATACTAGTTTCCAAAAATCCCCAAATGTTGCCTTTCAGCTTTGAAGATCTCCCTTTTAATTTCTGAATAGGAGGTGGGGGTGTTCTTTCTAAGCATGTCTGCAGATTTGGGGGAAAGTTGCCAAAGATAAAACTGTTGGCCCTCGATGTCAGTGCCTTTGTTTTCTAGAAGAGATATGTTATTTCAGTTACAGTCATATTTTCTTCCTCCAAAGAGGCTGCTCTTTTATATTTCTTGGCTGTCTGTTGTGGAAGCTTACAGATGCACCTTTTCTATTTGGTAGGAAGACAAAAATGCCTATCTCTGACAGTAAGGATTGTAGAGGCAGGAGTAGTTATTTTTACCTGTATTGTTTAAGGATTTTGTGCTCAAAGCAATGGAAAAAATATGGTTCCTAATTATAACAGTGGAAAGGAAAAATGAATGATAAACATAGTCTATTCCTAATTAAATTTTTCATACATTCATTCACTTTCCATATTAGCTCAGACAATTCCAATTGTCATAATTTTCTAATGATTTGTTGCACAAAATCAGTTACACTTGATTTATTTATTGGAGAAATAATGTAATCAGAATCTGTATGCCATTTGAAATACCTTATATTGGGCTGGAGAGATGGCTTAGTGGTTAAGGTACTTGCCTCTGCAACCTAAGGTCCCAGGTTTGATTCCCCAGCACCTACGTGTTGGGCTATTCAACACCATACTGTACTAAGATATTAAAATCCTAAAAGGAAGGGGACAATAGCAAACCAGCAAGGTCAGTGGGACTGGTACCTGCGACCAGGATGCTACCAAAGCCTTCCACCACTTTTATCACTTTTGTTTGCGAACTTTGGGAGAAATAAACATTTAAAATAATGAAGTGCTTATATTATCTATGTGTACTCAGATATACATTGAACAAAGTGATCAAAATAAAGAACCTTCCCCCATTTAGTGCCACAGCTAAACTTTGTGCCATGGAGTTTTCAAACATGAGAACTTGTAGTACACATGGACTTATTCATGTAGATAGACCTGTTTTGCTTCATAAAGGGCATAAAATGATATTACAAGGAAACAAATGCATTATAAAACTTAAATATATATTTAAAGAATTAACTTGACAGCATGTTTTATAGTAATGTTTAAGCAAAGCCCTATAAATTTCTACCAAAATTGAACCATAGCTTACCTTTGCCCCTAGTATTGTATTTTTGAATATTCTTATTGGCAAGTATTACCAGACTTTTACTTTAATTTCTACCAATGTGGAAAGAAATCACACACCTGTTTCCTATTCACTAGTCAGTAAATAATAGGTGAGGTGTGGACATGAAAAATGGTACATCACATGTCTCACTGTTTTGATTTACAAATTTAGGTGGCTTTCTTCTGTATAATGTCCATACATGCTTCTTTGAGTATTCATTACAGTCATTAAGAACAAAGACCATATGAAGACAGAGACATTTATAGTCAACCATTTGGCCTGGCAAACTGGTTTCAATGTGCAGAGTAAGAAAGAAGTTAAATAAAACTTAAGGTATCAATAATACATTGATATTTTTCAATTATATCTTCACTTATATATGTCATTATTTTTCTCATAGTGTCAATTGCCTGAAGTACTTAAAATGATTAAAAGGATATTTTAAACTTAGACAAAGTCCCATCTTAGTTTAGTTGTTGTAACCACAAACCCAATACATACAAGCAAGAGCTTTTAGACTTCCAAATCATTGCATCCACCTTAGAACATACAAATATATATCTACATAGCAGAATCACTTATTCATATAAGTATCAACGATAACTGATGAAATGGGTAACAGACCTATAGAAACATCTAACTTCAAAAATCAAAAATATTTCTCTGTAAGAACAAGTATGTTTGTAAGGAGGTAAGAAGGGGTTTATTTTGGCTCACAGTTTGAGGAGACTTAGTCCATCATGGAGGAAAAAACATGGTGGCTGGTGGCTGCATGACCATCAAACATGCACTTAAGACTCTTCATGTCTCAGCAGAAAGATGTATGGTGTTCACCTGAATGCCGGATTTCCCTTTTTTCCCTTTTATTATACTCAGTGTGGACCCTGCCCATGGGATATGAGCAGCATGGTTCTTCCCTTCTTAGTTAACATTTTCTATGAACACATTCACAGGTAATTTCCACCAACACTTTAAAAGTCAGAAAAAAGTTTCTTAAATTTAAAAAGACATTATTATAACCATCTAGGCTTTTAAATATTTTATTTTCTTTTAAATAATTAACATTGAGAGTATATTAAGGTCAGTATAAGTTACAATGCCAAAACAAATTACTGTGTTTGGGCTAGAATAAATTAGATGGCATTTTGATTGCTGCCCAAGGCTTTAGAGTCCAAGGATTTACATGAGGTAGTACTTCTTAAACATTGTGTATAGGACAGGAAAGATGGCTTAGTGGTTGAAGTGCTTGCCTGCAAAGCCTAAGGACCCATGTTTGACTCTTCAGATCCCTTGTAAGCCAGACACACAAAGTGACACAGGTTTCCAAGGCTGCACATTTGCACAAGGTCTCTCATTTGTCTGGTGTTCAATTGCAGTGGCTAGAGGCCCTGGCATGGCAATTCTCTCTCTTGCTCTCACTCTCACTGTCAGCCTCTCACATAAAAAAAAAAGGCCTGTCTATTGAGCTTCCCTCAAAAAAAAAAAAAAATACACACACACACACACACACACACACACACACACACACATTGTTTATAAATGGTTGAGAATTGTGGTTATTAATTTAGATAATGCCCCACACAAACAATCATAATACTTTTAGTGTGTATTTAAAGTTGAGTCAATCCAATTCCTCATACCTCATTATTTTCATCATTTTCCTACAGTTAATTTTATTTGAAAAAAGGTTTGGATTCATTAAAATGGTAAAAGATTGTATGCACAATGAAAGCTTTATGTAAATTGTGATCTCTTTTTTTTACTTTTAGAGATATTACCTTTCTATTTTTTAAAAAAATAATTTATTTTAGTGTAATTTTTATTTTGAGAAGGGTTTTTCAAAGTCTGGCCTCAGAAACATGATCCTTATGCCTCAGCAGCTCTATTGTTGGGATTACAGACATGGTTTTCATATTTAGCCTAAAAAATATCCTTAAGATATTTCTTTTTTTTTAATATTCACTGAAAGCTTTGGATTCAACAAAAATAAAGTATATGAGAATGTACTTTAAAAATTGTTCAAAAATAATTGAAAATTGTTCAAAAATAGTGTTGATCATATAGAGCCAAAGGAGCTGTCAGGAGTAGGTTGACTGTAGGTAGCCACAACAAACTGCAAAGACTGTTTTGCATTTATATGTAATTTTGATTTATCATTCTCCCTGATATTTTCACAGTAAACTTTTTTTTTTAAAGTTTTCTTCTGTTTTGTATTTTCTGAGGTAAGGTTTCCCACTAGCCCAAGCTGACTTGGAATTCACTGTGTAGTCTCTGGTTGGCTTTGAACTCATGCCTCCCTCTGGGATTAAAGGCATATGCCACCACACCAGGCTCCCTGATGTTCTCTCTCTCTCTCTTTCTCCTCCCTTTATTGTGCAGTACAGTGTTTGGATAGTGTGGTGGTATGTTTGTATGGCAGTTTGACACCTCATATTCATACCTGAGGTGGGGAAAGAAGAATGTCACGTGCTCTGCTCCATCACTCTTACACCTGGTCACTTTCTTAAACAGTTATTGGCAACCTCCATTCATATACAAAATATACCCTGATCATAATCCCCTCGCACCACCCTCCTTTGCCAGCCCTCCCCTGTTATCTTCCCCTGTACTGGTCTTGTTTTGAGCCTGAATCTTCTTGTTGATTACTTATTATTACTTCTTGATTATTGATTACTGGGCTCAGACAATTCATGAGTCTTTGTTCCCCTGCCAGACTTGGCTTACAGGCATACATTGCCACAAAAGATGTTTACATGGAGTATTGGGATTTGAACTCTGGCAGTCTCTGGGTCCCTTAGGCATTCATGTTGGCACAGAGGTACACTTCAGTGCTAAGTGAATCTCCTCAGCCCACCTGCTTGTTTCTCTGTGTTAAGAAATTAGGAAAAGAGAAGGAACAATGAAGAAAATCACATCAGGTGTTTCTTGAGGACAGACCTTGTACTTGATTAGGAGAACAATGAAAGAATTGAGCCTAAAAGAGTGATTTTGATGTTATATATCTGCTATACCTACCAAAAGCATCCAAATAAAATGTTATAATCACAGTGTTTTTCCCTAGAAACCCATGTAATACTCACCCGCACCCCATATGTGCATGTATGCATTTATGCATGTGTTTGCATGCGCGCACACGCACACACCCACGCACACGCACACACCAGTGAGTCAGATCTGCATTCATGTTTCTTCTGTTGGACTGTTAGGGTAATGTATGTCTACTTTGGAATATTGTATTTTTATGTTCTTTACATTTTCATAGATTATGCAAGTTAAGAAAGATATGAAATTTGTTATTTTGTAGCTGATATATAAGATATATTGTAATTAATGTATTTTAAACCATCCACATTTTTCTTCTTACTATTAAAAAATTAAAAACTAGCCGGGCGCATGCCTTTAATCCCAGAACTCGGGATGCAGAGGTAGGAGGATCACCATGAGTGCAAGGCCACCCTGAGACTACAGCGTTAATTCCAGGTCAGCCTGGACCAGAGTGAGAGTGAGACCCTACCTCAAAAAAACAAAAAAAATAAATAAATAAATAAAAATTGAGGATTTTATCATCAGAAATATTAATTATATTAAATATATGCAATGAAAATAAATTTAATTCAATACAAATGTCAGAGTAGAGTTGCTATTTCAAGCTTTTATAAAGCATAAAAGGTGAAGCAAATTCATTGATACCACTAGTGTTCACCTTTATAAACATCAAACCAAATACCTGCATAGTTACTTTTTAATATATTGGAAGAAGTTCTTCCTAATGGAAAACACAGTAGTTCTTCACATAATTACTCTTACTTAGACTGCTTGAATTCTTTCTTCAGTATAAAGACTGTCTATTGAATCTGAGCTAGTAAACCTATAGTATGCTGGCATACTGTTTATCCTTGAACATCTAGACCACTCTTGATAAAATAGAGGGTCTTTACCTCTAGGAAAGCACTGATGCATTTGGTCATATACAAGTTGGCTTGGAGATAACTTTGAGGACTATGTATACAGAGAGCTGAGTGAGGGAGCATCAACCAGTAGGAGATGGTGGGTAAGGAGACATAGATACAGGAGGTGTATGTGAGATGGCTAGAGACTGTGTAGTTAGTTTTCATAAGGCAGACAGAAGGGAAAAATAAATCTCTATGGAAGCTAAAAGGGAGACTCAAAAGCACATCATCTTATAGGGAAATATGTTTTATCTTTTGCCTATCAGTGTTTACATATTATATATGAGTTTGTGCATTTAATATATGAATACGCACTGGTATACATGATATATTCCAACTATACAGAAAAGGTATATATTATTTCTTATTCATTTATTGCAGTGCTGAGTACCACACACAGGGTCTTGCTCATCCTACACAGGGTTATAACTCTGAGGTGCATACACCCCTATCCATTTTGTTATATAATTTGACATGAATTTTCCATGTTACATGCAAATGAGCATTCTCAATCTGATTTATCATTCCTCTACTTATTTTCAACATGTTAAAATGCTTAACATGTATTTTTAATGTGTCAGTGTCCTCACCTTGGATGAACCCATCCAGTCCACCCTTTCATTACTAGGGAGTTCGCAGCTCTGTCAACAGCCTGGAGCTCCAGACTTGAATATGCACTTCTTCTGTGACATCTGAACTCTGACATAGAGCATGGGTCCCAACATTTACGTAGTCATGCAGAATTACTCATTCTCCTCTCCGAAGAAGCGACTACTTATTGCCCATTCTTCTCCATAAAATTTGGGTGCTACCACATGCTCTGGTCATTGCCAAAGGCAAATATTTAGGGAAAAACTTTGATTTCCTTTTCTTTTTCTATTTCTTACCTACTACTATAAAAAGTACCAGTCAGTTTTGTATGTCTTCATATTCTTTCAACACATCCCAAATATATTTGAGTGCCAGTGTTTTCTCCATCGACCCCATATACCACATGGACTCCTAATTTAACTTCCTCACTTTCCAACCACAGTTCCTATTTATTTTTGTTTCTTTATTGTTGTTAAAATAAAGTACAGTCATCCCTTTACTTCTAAGCTACCCCAGTGTTACCATTATAGTCAATATAAAATAAGGAAAAGCTGGTACGTTGTTAAATGACAAAATTCTTGTACGTTTAGTTCTATCTGCTTATGGCGCCTTCTTTGTCTGAGCAACTACAGTTATTGCGTCACTCTGTCTTCTCATGCCTGAGGACTTTGGAATAGCTATTTTAGCTTTTTAAAAATATCCTTCCATGATTTCATATGGAAATTTTCCTACGAATGTATGGATAAGATCAAATATTGTCTTCCTGAGCGACCTCTCATGAACATTTAATATCACATAAACCTTTTTGCATACATAAATCTTATCAGACCTTTTTGAGCCAATTATCTGCAAAATTCTTCCCAATATTTAGATTTTCATTAATCATATTTATTTATTATTTACTCTAAATTCAATAAGACGAAGAATGGTATCTGTAATAACTTTTACACATCAAGGAAGCATTATATAAACACTTTTTATTTACTTATTTTTTATTTTTTAAAATATTTTTATTTATTTATTAGAGAGCAATGGACACAGAGAAAGAGACAGAGGCAGATATATATATAGAGAGAGAATGGGCACGCCAGGGCCTCCGGCCACTGCAAACGAACTCCAGACGCGTGCGCCCCCTTGTGCATCTGGCTAACGTGGGTCCTAGAGAATCAAGCCTCGAACCGGGGTCCTTAGGCTTCATAGGCAAGTGCTTAACCGCTAAACCATCTCTCCAGCCCTATAAACACTTTTTAAGTAATAAGGATCAGCAAGTATTAACAAAGAAAAGCGGTAGAATAAATTTAACTTTCTTGCAACCCTGTGGATTTATTTATTTATTTTAATGGTATATTATATATATATATATATATATATATGTTGCAGTTAGGTTAGCTTTGCTGTAGAAATCACCCAACCAAGAGCAGCATGTGGGAGAATAAAAGAGGTTAATTTTGGCTTACAGGCTCGAGGGGAAGCTCCACGATGGCAGGGCAAAATGATGGCATAAGCAGAGGGTGGACATCACCCCCTGGCCCACATAAGGTGGACCATAGCAACAGGAGAGTGTGCCAAACACTGACAAGGGGAAACTGGGTATAACACCCATAAGGCCACCCTCAACAACAATGCACTCCCTCCAGGAGGTGTTAATTCCCAAATCTCCATCAGCTAGGAACCTGGCATTCAGAACACCTAAGTTTATGGGGGACACCTGAATCTATCTATCTATCTATCTATCTATCTATCTATCTATCTATCTATCTAGTTTATGGTTTGTTTGTTTTTTTCAAGGTAGGGGTTTTGCACTAGCCCAGGCTGACCTGTAATTTACTATGTACTCTCAGCCTGGACTCAAACTCAGAGAGATCTTCTTACCTTGACTTCCAGAATGCTGGGATTAATGGTGTGTGGCACCATGCCCAGCTATGATATTTATTATAGGAAGAGTTAGGATTAAGAGGGAAAGCAAACCTGGAAAATTTTCTTACACTGGGAAGGAGAGAAGAGGAGGCTAGGAAATAGCTAAGAGTGAATCCTATGAATTTATGATATGCATTTTAACTTTGTATTTTTAAATCCAGATCCACTTAGAAAAGCCATTGAAGTTGTAACCAAATAGAATAATATGAAAGTTTTATTTAAGTAATCAGTACTAATGCAGTATTCTAAATAAAGCAATTATTTAAATACTATTGAATAATTTAGAAATTGTGGACATTGTGGATTAGTGAAAGGAGCCAATATTAAGAAATAGGTAGTTAGAAAACACTATAAATTTTCTCTTTGGTTACAATCACATTCATTTTTAAGAGGATTGCTACTGTATAGCAGAAAATGGGAAAAAGTACATTTACTCATTTTTATAAACCACTCTGTTCTTATTTCCTTCTATGATAGACTTCCAAATTTGGAGGGAAATAACTTCTAATCAACATATCCATAATATATGAACTTCTGAAACTATACCGAGCTCTTCAGGATTGGTCAAAATTCATCTTGTTTATTTTCTATGTCATCAATTTAGAACCTGTTTGGGGAGGGAGCATTTTTTTTCTGAAAATAGATAATATTCCTTTACTCTGTTTATATATAATGTCATGTAAAATATGTCTTCTATGAAGAAATTTCTCCATTGATACTGACAGATGTGTAGCCTTGCACCCATGCTTGTGGGCCCTTGGACTTGCCTCATTTTTTAATGACAATTAGTTGGATGAAAAAAATCCAAGGATCAATGCCTTATTATAAAAATACCTTCTATATAATAGAATTCCAGGTTAATTGATGACTATGAAGGTAAATGATAAATCAACATTACTATAAAGTGGATGTAAATGCATAAAAGGAGTTTGTGTAGCAGTATATAAGTTCTATGCTGTCCCATACATTTCTATAGTATATTTTTAAAACTACACACATTTAAATTATAAATAAGAATTATAAATTATAAGCACCAATTTTGTTGTTAAGGAGTTAGGATAAGAAAATGGAACTTCCAGCCACACTACCATCTACTGTGTGCAAATTGGTTAATAGTACTCACCTTTCAGGATTTCAGTTCCCTCATCTGTAAAGCCAATGGTTGCATAATTACATTTTTTTTCAAAAGTAATAACAGGGCAACTGCTTTAAATTTTTGGTAACTACTATGTTATATTATTGGTAACAAAGTGCTCCAAGCTCATTATACACTAGACCTCACAGTGATTAAACACTAATGTCTAAATTTCTATCACATTACAAAGTTAAGTTCATCTCTGCTGCAGCCTCTTCCCCCCTCCCAAGAAATTAAGGTAAAATACCAACAAAATTACTTACTACAGTTGAAATTTTGAAGTAAAAATAGGAAAAGAAGTTCTCCCCATTTTCAAAGTTGAAAATATTGCTTTATTTTTTCTAAGATTTTGGTAATGTGTTGGCTTCCTTCAAATACAAGAGAATCAGTTTTATGATATTTGGTGACAATAACTTCCAGATAGTATTAATGAATTATAGATATCTTTTAGAAATACTGAAATCTGCCATCAATTTTATGATTAGGTATTAGGAATTTATATATTCTCCAATAGAATATGGAAGTGTTTTGTAAAAGATAGTAAACAAATGAATTCATGCACGACAATTAAAGAAAGCCTGAATATGGATGAATTTTTGAGTTTTTACATATACTAACTCAATATAACAAAAATGCAATAGTTCCCACACCATTTGTTTAAAGGGGGACTGTGCTAAGGAGACTAGCAAAAACTAAGAAAGCCAACTAAAGTTACTAGGAACAGCAGCAATTGAAACAGGAATTTGGCCTCCCTCCCTTCCTCCCTTTCCCCTTTATGTGATAGTGGAGATTAAACCAAGGACCTTACACATGCTGGGCAAGTGTTCTACCACTGAACTATATATGTATACATATACATATATATATAATTTTGAATAGTGGCAAGAGTTCCAGGGGATTAAGAATTAATATTATTTGATCATACTGAAGTTTATATATGTTACAATTTCATATAGCAACAGTCCAATTATACAAATTTCATATATCTCAAAATGAAGTGATGCAAAAATATGCCAGTGTAAATGTAGACACTATTGTTTAGGATTCTACTGAGCATGCAATAAATTTAGAATTTTATACAATGTTCATAATACAATTGGTTTTAGTAAGAACTCTTTTTCCAACACAAATATATTATGAGTAATATGGCATCTAATGATATGAACCTTGTATGTTTTCCAAAGCACAAAAAGAAAATAACTTTTAAGCTGATAAATGTGAACAATGATAATATTTAATATTTATTAAGTGGTCACATTATACTAGGTACTACAGTAAGTGCTTTACATTAAATTCCTCATTTTATCCTTCTGATAACCTTATAAGATAGGCACTACTATTATTTTATAGCTTCAAATAATCTTAGGAACATTAAATAACTTGTTCAAGGTCATATAGGCAATAAGTATTAGAGCAGGCCCTGATTCAAAGCCCAGGCTCTTACTCTCTAATTCTTATTCACTTTATTCTTTTGCTTTTAGCACTTTCACTAGAGGACCTATTTATTCAAGCTGAAAATAGTAGGCATCTTCAGTGGGTATAAATAATTAAAATCAATACAACTCTTATCTACAATGTATTAATAATTTGGAGTGGGAGTCTTGTGTTGTTCTTGCTAATATTCTATCTAAAATCCTGGCATGTGTTAATCTTGATTGCATTTTGATACTTTTTGAAATTTAATATCTGCCAGGAGACCATGTTAGATCTGATATAGAGTATAGCCTACTTCTTTACCATACATAGAGATGTTATTCAATATTGGTTAGATAAACTTCATTTTTCTAGCAAATTTAAAAAGAAATGGTTGTGCTAACAGAGGTTTTTCTAAGGCTTAGCAGGTTATCTTTAAGCAGAGGCAAAATGAACTATGTCCCTTTGTAAGACCAAGAGTTAAATTCTTGTTCAATTAAAAATACCAAATGATAGTTAAGGACTGTGGCAGTCACAGGCTGATAGTTGAAATAATTGTCACTTCAGCAAGGACTAAATCATTCCCTTATATCAAGCCAGAGGTAGTGTATTGCCATTACTTTCTAGGCATACTGGTGCTAATGGCCCTGAATGGCTTTCTGAAGTTGCTAGAGCCCATCTGTCTCTTGTCATTGAAGTTTATGCATAGGAGACATTGCACTCAATACATTTTCCTTTGGCCTATAGCTAAGAGAACTAAGCTGATGCAACAAAAGTAATTTTATCGAAACAAGCCTTTCTTGTAAAATGAATTCGACTTTATTCTTTCCTAGCTCATAATGTTGTTCCAAAGTAATTATCAAAAAGAGATTTAGTTCTATTATAAAATATGGACTGAACATCCACTGAACTAGTTTGCAATACAGAGGCAGCAAGTGATCACAGTGGTAAACCATGTGGATGCAAAATGTTAGAGTCTTTAAAATCGTATTCCAATTAAGTCTAGAGTATATTTGAACTCTAACAAGCCAGGAACCAAGGAGAGAGATCCTTGTGTTCTCAGGAAGCTTCAAAATCCAGAGACTAAAGCTATGAAGCTTATGGACATTTTAAAGAAAGTTCATTTAGACTGAAAACCAGCAAGACAAGTCAGCATAAGCCTTTTGATATCTAACAAAGGAAAAAACAAAGAAGTTAATAATTAATAAGCTCTGGTGTGTATTCCTTAAGCAGCACACTGTCATAGTTAGGTACACAACCCAGTCTCCAAAGCTTTAAACTGTCTGTGACAATTACTTTAAAATATTTTAATATATGTATGTATTTATGTATATATGTATATGTATTCCTAACAGTGATACCTTGAATTAGGGAAAATTTTAAGTTTTCAAAACAATCCAAAAAAAAATTCTTCAGTGGGAACATCTTATTGTGCTATAGCAATTTGCAGTTCTTTTTTATCTTAGAACTGAAGTGAAAATAAATCTAAGCTTGCCTATAATGCCAATTTATTTCTTCAGCCATCACCAACGTGAGCACTTATCCATTCTGAATCTGAAATCAAAATGCTTTGAATGCAGCTTATGAGGCTCTTTGTTTTCATGAGGGAAAGAACCAGTAAAGCAACCCGAAGAGAAAGAGGAGATAATAGGGCTTGGAAGCAACCTCTTGGCGAGAGGAACAAGAGCAGTGGAATAATTTAATTGCTCATCAGCTAATTATACGGTATTATAATGTTAATGTGTCTTCATCATGACAATGTAATAGGTATAGATTGAGGCATATGAAAAAGAAAGTGTTGATGCAGTAATTATAAGTAAGAGTGGAGCTGTTAGAGTAATTATAACGCTTCATCGGGTAATTAACGTATTGTTCAACTTGAGATGGGGAACAAAGAGTGAAAAAGTTAAATATTGAAGGACATGCCTTTGACACTCCAAAGATGCTTTGAGCTTTAGCAGAGAATAGGATGTTCTACACTGATACCATTATTTTCTCATTCCTTTTTTCATGATTTATTATTTTTCTGCCATGTACGCTGTAAGACAACACAGCAATTTAAGTATGAGATGCAACCAGGGCTTAATGTTTTCTTTTTTATGTCATATGAATCATGCCACTGCTATTTATTTTCAATTGTGTTTCATTTTGTGCTCTGTAATTGAGTTAAATTGTTAGAATTAAAATATTGCACAGTGAAATCATATATGTGAATGGTTCAACCAACTGAAGATGGAGAATTATTCTTTAACATACCTGAATATTACATCCTTCTGAGAGATTCAATAGTTTTGGCTGTAACACCAATTGAGTATCAGACTCTGGAAGCTCAAAATCTGTTCAAAAATGTCTGTTGTAAAACAACTGTATACTGGCAGGTAGAAGCAGGTGGCTACAATTCTTTCCATTTACCAGTTTCCTTTTAAGTCATAACATTCCTGGCTGCCAACCTGTTCTGCATACTTGACAAGTTAACACACTGTGTTCACTGTCTTTCATTTGTCACCCATGCCGTAGGAAGGAATACCTACTAAAACAGAGAGGGTAAGTAATTTATGGAGAACTCCTGTCTGCTAGTGGAAGAACTGTAATTTGAAGGAGGTCTTGTATCAGGCTCTGCTAACCCTATCCCACACTACTCCTCCTAGATGTTCTGAGCTCATTAGAAGATCACCTGGAAAGTTTTTGTATTCATATTGCAATGCATTAATTAAGTCAGATGTAGTGAACTGAGAGGTCAAGGGCAAATGGGGTCTGTGTCAATAGAATAGAGGGCAATTAAGTATGCAAAAGCTGCAGATGGCAAAAATGAAAATCAGTCTGGCAGGACCAAAAGGTCCCCAAAGTCATTGCAAGGACAAAGTACTTCCATTCTGGATTAGGGTTTGCCACAAACTGTCTGAAGCAACACATGAGAAGTTTGCAGAGAAATCACTTACACTATAGATATGGAAATTTCCTCAAAAACTTGGGTCAACACATACAAGCACCACCATGCTAGATGAAGATGAATATAGGGAAGCCAATGGAGAAATTACAGATAGCAATATCCTAATTTTTACACTGTCTTTCTTCATTAACAAAAGGTGTAGATTTTTTAGACTATAATTTCTGCTATATTTAGTTTTATTTTGAGATATAAAGTCAATACTAATGATAGTCTTGGATATTCCTTATAGCCAAGTGTGTTTTAATATTCTTGTTTTATGAATGGTCATAGCACATGGTATTATGGAGTACAATGATCCATGTAACTGAGAAACATAAGAAACGATTTCTTTTATCCAGAAGAGGATGAGGAAAGAAGTATTATTGCATGCTTCAGTTGACCTAATCTTGCTATGTGTTACTTTCTATCACCAAACAATTAACCTTTAACATAAATTGTCAAGTAACAGCACATGGTTTGTAAGTAAATAAAATTACACTAAAATATCCATGGCTTAAGAAGTTGTAGGAAAGATTAATAAATAAATTGATTTCAATATTTCAAGTTCAAGTTCAATTATATAGAAAACTTGCATGCACTTTGAAGGAATATACTTTCTTATTATAGAATCTATGTATCTTGCTCAAAACAGAAAAAAACAAACAAACAACTAATGAACATTTAAAAAATTAGTATACTGGGCCAGAGAAATGTCTCAGTCACTTAAGACACATGCTCTCCAAGCTTGCCAATCAGGCTGGATTTCCATCACCCCAGCAGAGTGATTGGAAGTGGCACAAACTGTGTCACCTGAAGAAGCCTGTAAGAGTCAGAAGGATTTTGAGACTTGGGTGGCCTCGTAGCCTTCCTAGCAGCTAACAATAATGAAAGAGACAGCTTGTGCTAACTATGAGAGAAAGAGAAACCCTAGACCTCAGAAACGCCCTCTGTCATCCATGTGCATGGCACGAGTGCCCTTCCATACGCACATACATACAAATTAATAAATATAAAAGATTAGTTCATTATATGATGTCAATTGCATGCTTCTGCATTTTCCTCGCTACGCTCCTCGGAGAGGTGAGAAATAGTGGGGCATATATAATTCCTCAGCAGCAGCTAACATCAATTTTGAGCAGCAGGTAGAATAACATGGACATTTTCTTCAGGAGTATTTGTGCGCAGCATCTATAATAGGAGTAAGGGCTTTAGAGTCAGAGCAATCACATGTGCTGACTTTGTTAACCTCTCCGAATCTTATTTTCCCTATTGTGAGAGAGGTAATATTAATTCCCATTTGCAGGGTGCTGGGGAATTACAAAATGCATATAAAAGTGTTCTCACAGAAGCTGTCATATGAGAACTGTTCTGTTAAAGTTGGCTATGATTACTGCTGCTCAGCAGAGAATTAGTGAACAATACCCGGCACCATTTCATAAGAAGTTCGCAAAAGTTTAAAACAAATCCATGAAATTATGTTGTGACTTAATTTAAAATATTAATTATAGTTGTCCTCCACTTGTAATTAAAATGGTACTAACTATTAAGAAAGCAAAATGCAGTCATGTGAAGTCTGTTCTCTTCAAGACCCTTCAGAATAAGTGGGGAAGCCAGAAGTTAGTTCAGCTGTAGAAGAAGGAAATTAATGTCATTTCTTTGTTTTGTTTTGTTTTTTTTTTTTTTCTAAAAAGGGTTCTAATTTGAAAGGTAACGAGCATCAACTAAACCAAGAGTGCATTTCAGGAACAGCCATGGTCCAAGAAAAAGCAGAAGTGTTGCATGCATGAGTGGCTTATAGGACATACAAGACTGTAATTGTTCAGTTAATTATCACACAGATATATGCTGAGTACTCATACATTTTCTTAGAATGGTATTTGGGTTTCAGCTTGATTCCTTGTTTCCTTTGTTAGGCTGAAAGCCATGGAAGAAGGATATCTTTCATTTTCTATATTCTCTCTCTATCTCTCCCTCTCTCTCTTTCTGTGTGTGTATGTATGTATGTATGTATATATATATATATATATATATATATATATTGTGTGTGTGCACATGCCAGATTCTCTTTTTGCCACAAATGAATGCCAGATGCATGCACCACTTTGCATCCAGATTTATGTGGGAGCTGGAGAAATAAGCCCAGTCCAGCAAACATAGCAAGCGATCTCAACCACCGAGCAATTTCCCCAACACTCATGAAACATTCTTCAAAAGCTAGCATAGCACTAATAATGTGCTAACCTCTTAGAACATAATTATTAAATAAATGAATTTACAACTACACTTTTATTGCATTTGGAAGTAAATTATGATTGTGAATAATATTGATCATTTTAATTCAGTACAATTCATAAACAACCAATTTGACCAGAGTCCTGGTGTGTATTTTATTTCTCTAAACAAAAATCTGTATCATGATGGTTTATAATGAAAACATACACACAAAAACCTTTTTTTTTTCTTTTTAATTTGCAGTGCTAGGGATTGGACCAAGGTCTTTGTCTCCACTTCTCCATCTGTCCTTATATACTTATATTTAATTTTATTTTTCTTACCATCCCAGAATCATTTAATAGACTAGTTCATTTCCAATGAAGTAAAGAAAAAGCTTAACAGGGAGCATTTGCTTATATAGCACAGTACACAGTATTCATATGCAGTTCTTTTGTTTATCTTAAAATATTTTGTTTTTATTTATTTATTTATTTGACAGAGAAAGGGAGAGAGAGGGAATGGGCATGCCAGGGCCTCCAGTTCTTTCTTACAGGTTCCACAATCTTCTTGAATAGCAATACCACATGAGGATCAAGTATTCAAACACATGAGCCTATGGTGGATATTACCCATGCAAACCTCCGTGTTCCAGCCCACTCCCCCAGTCTTACTTGCCATTTTATGCTGCAAAATACATTCAACCTAACCTTAAAATCCTAGCACAGACTGGAGAGATTTCTTAGTGGTTAAGGTACTTGCCTGTAAAGCCAAAGGACCCAAGTTTGAATCCCCAGTACCCACATAAAGCCAGATGTACAAAGTGGTGCATGCATCTGCAGTTTTTGTGCAATGGCTAGAGGCCATGGTGCACCCATTCTTTCTTTCTCTCTCTCTAAAATAAATAAATACAATATTTTAAAAGCTCTCATAGTATTTATGAGTACCAACACTGTTCAAACCTGCAAACTCCAGAATCTCACCTCAGACTTGAGTCTCTTAATTGTGAGGCCTGTATAAGCAAAATACAAGGTACATACCTCCAGCATAAAATGGCACATAGAATGGAGGAATAATAAGGAACTCTGCAGGACAAACAATAAACCCTGATGTTCCATGTTCAGTGCCTGGTGCATGTAATGAATTTTTCTATAGAACTTTAGTCATTCCACCTCTTCAGCTCAGCTGCTAGTAACATTCACAGGGTCAGTTATGGAAGAATCCACTGTAATATTGCAGGTTTATTTTATTTTATTTTTTGATAAATGTCCCATAGTTGTGATATCTCAAGCATCTCCTGGTCTCCATTGCAACTAAGGTTTCATCTTTACCTTTCCATGCAAGGGCCTCTCAGGGCCTCTTTGTAAGCATTCTGACTCGGCCTCAAGTTGCTTGCTATCAGTGTCTTCCTGGAACTGTGGTGAAATTCTCCATAATATATCTCCATCTTGCACCTTTTATGCCTGAATAATTCTTATCAATAATTATTACATGGAAAAGATGCCACTTCTATTGTAATCTTGGGATGAAGCCTAATATCCAAGTATCATCATTGTAGTGATTTCTCTACCGTCTCCGTATGATGGCATTGTGGAACAAGGACCTTCTTCACCATCCTTCTGTATGCCCGCCTATGTTGTCCTTCAATATTTTCCTTTTAAAAGAATTTGCATTATTAGCTCAAGTCTTCAAAAATTTGGGCCTTACCTTCCAGGCACCCTTTCAATATTCCAGTGCAGAGCACTAGTTTTGTCTAGAATGGTATTTATCTCTTGTAATAATTATAGCCAAAGTGGCTATAGTACTCTAGCCTGGGAACTTAAGCCTTCTCACTTGTCTTTCATGCCAAATTTTACATTTTTTACAATTTTTCTCTGCTCTGTATTTTGTTCACTTTCAGTGTAGATTGGAAGAAGAGCGTCTAAGAGAAGCCGTACCACAGACTTGATGATGCTATGAGTTGAAATCTCTGCTAAACGTAGGAGCCCACTACTTTTAAATTCAGCATCTCACAAATTCTCAGGTCATGGGCAAAATGCAGCCAGATTCTTTTTTTGCCTGAATACTACAGAAATTACCGTATCCCAGTTCCTGAAGTTTCTGTTCTTTCAAACTCTCACTGGAGTGATCCATTAAGCTCTGCTTACAGCATTGTGAGATTTCTGTAGTTCACAGTTCCTAACTCTATTCTTCCAACAAACCAGTTCTAAAATGCTGGGAAACACATGGTCAGGTTTACAACAGCAACAACCTCACTTCTCAATGCCAATTTTCAGTATCAGTTATGTTCTTATTGCTGAAACAAAATACCCAACCAGTAACAGCTTATAGAAAAAAAAGGGGTTTAAATTTGGCTGTTTCTAGGGGAAGTTTCATTGTGGCAGGAGAGGCACGGCAGGCCAGGGCAGGAAGCCCCTGTTACTTTTCACCAGAGTCAGGAAGCAGAAAGAAGGAACAGGATGTGGAAATGGGCTGGAGCACACCACCTTGAGGCCCAGTGCCAATGACCTACTTCCTCCAGCAAGGGTCGACCTCCTACAGCTTCTACAACCTTCACAAATAGCACCACCAGCTGGAGATAATATATACAAACACATGAAACTACTTGGGAAATTTTACATTCACACTACCACTACTCATGAAACTTTATTTTACCTTCTTTTGCTGATTTGGAAACTTCCACAATTCTGTGAAATTGTTCTGGATACCAGAAATTTATATCAATATAAAATCATAATTTTTCATAGGAAAATGTTATTTCTCATCCAAGTTTTAATCCTGAGACATAACTGTATTCTTTTGCAATGGAAGACCTACTATGTCCATTTTAACTAGCATATGAAATATATATTCTCAATATTATCGACAATGACATCTGATACACTTGATTTTGCATCAAGTGAATACTTTTTTTGCAAAGCTTGGAATATATTTACAATGCATTTACATATCATTAACATAACAATTTTGGTGATGTTTTTGAAGTGTTATAATTATCTTTTCCTAAACTCATTCTTTTTTTTTGTTTGGATAAACATCTACTCACATATATGACCTTCCAGATATCTCATTCTCATCACCCAGATGTATTCAGCCTCTAGCATAGAGACTGTATTTTGTTCTTAGAACATGGAAACTTGAAGACAGAAAAGGTCCAGGCTGCAGCCAACCTCTACTTCTGCACTTGGTGATTTTTCCCAAGTGAACTTGGTCTTTCCATTTAAAAAGAAAAGAGACAAGCAAGCAAGTAAACTAACAAGAAAGATCCTCAAGATTGATTCTGATTAAATTCTGGCTGTTGATAAAACTGAAATAGAAAAGGATAAATCATGGTAGTTGAACTACTTTCTTTATGTTTCTTCTTCCCAGAAGCTGTCTTCAAAGAGACAACTTCTCTTGATCATCTGTATCATATATCAAATCTTGCCGAATCTCTACTTTCTCTCATAGTTGGCTTTTCTCTTTAGGAGCATTTAGCTGTGTGGTGGAAATTCAATTCTCAATAATTGGCTTAAAATTATAACTCTAACTAAAGGATCATTACTAATGTTTCAAGGTAATCTAAAAAAGTATACATATATTTCAATAAGATAATGGAAAATATTTATACATGTTATTTTACTATAGCCCATGAGGTGTAATATAATGGTGTGTTTACAACAGCTGCTAATATTTGTTCCTAAATAAAGAATGATGAAAAAGTGGTGTATTCTGCTTTTTCATTGGAAACAATTGCTGCTTAATGCTGCCCATGACAAGAACAACTAATATTGAACAAGTTTTCTTTTTTTATCTTTCCTTTTTCTCTTCTTTTTTTTTCTTTTTCTTTCTTCTTTCTTTTTTTTTTCCTTCTTTCTTCTTTGGTATGTGTATATGTGGGGTGCATGCATGTGTGGGCAGATATACAGTGCCACCAGCACATGCCTATGGAGGCCAGGAGAGAATATCATATGTCCCCTTTCCTCACACTTCCATGTGTTTTCTTGAAACAGACTCTCACAGATTTCAGAGCATATCATTTTTGCCACCCCCAACAATCCTCCCAATCTCTACTCCCCATAGAATTGGGTTTAGAGGAGAGTGGCCATGAATAGCATTTCATCGTGTTATTAGTAATAAAACCCAGGTAGTCTTGGGCCTTATGCTTGAGTGAATGACTCTTATCTGCTGAGCTGTCTCTCCAGTCCTGTGGTTTTCTTTTTTAATCAACTGGCTAAGTCAAAGTTTTTGAAATGGAACTGTAAAGAGATAGCAAGCTAATTCTCAATGTGCAACTCAAGCAGATAGCATTGAAGTTGATATTGACATTTGGAATGTACCTCATATTAATGTTTAATAATTTGTGATATATATGTGAAGATTTAGAATATTCATTAATACCTGGTGGTAGTGGATAAAATTTAACTTTGGTAATAATTGAAGACATGAGAGATCTATGAAAATAATACCTTTTACTTATGCAGCACAGGTGCATATATAGAGTTCAGAATTATTACACTCTTTCAGTCCACAGAAAGCAAAAGCATATCTCTCCCTTTACCCATTATCAAATAGACCCATCTACCTGCACAATATCCATCCTTATTGCCCACAGACATGTAATCATCCTACAAAGCCTTTTTCAAGGTATCCAGATAGTATTAATATTTTTCAAATCCTTTGCAATTATGCCATAGCATATGCATTTCAATCATTGCTCATATCACATGATATTGTTTCTGTTTTTATGTTTGTCCTTTTCATTTAATGTACCATATAATCATTGCAGGCAAGGAAGTTGTTCCTGTTTTTTTCTCATAGGAATACAAGGTACTCGCAAATGAAAACCTTGCTTTGTTCACCAATATAGATACAAAATTTAAGAGGTCCTGACATATGGTATGTCCTCAGTGTTTACAACATACATTTCAAAGAATAAAAAATGCATTAGTTCAACTTATCATCAATTCTTAGTGGATTACCTGACCCAAATAGGAAGATACCAAAAAGTTGCTAAATTGAACTGCTTCACAAAGATGCATTTTTATTTAACTTTAAAATATGGTATGATTACACAGTTTTGTTTTTACTCCTTTAAATGCTCATAAAATTTCTTGCTTAACAACTTTCTGAAGGAAAAATAAATTAATTGCATTAAACTGTTCATCTTTGTTATCTTTTCTCATAAGTCATTACATGTAAAGGATATTTTGCCCCATGTCACTTTGCTGAAAACCATAAACGTTGCACCTTACCTATCCTTTACAGGTTATAAAAATAGGGATCACCATCAAAATATCAGTTCATAAAGCCATATTGGTTTGGCAGCTATTTCTTTCTCTTTTGTGTAATTTATCCATTCTAATAATCTGATAGTCCAGTGCAGAGTTAGTTGTCTCTCTTAGTCCCGAACCATCATGAAACAGAAGAGAAAAAAAATCAAATGAAGTAAAAGACAGGGGGGAATGCATAATTGGTACTTCCTATGGAGAGTCTCTCTGGAGGAGCATGTGCAAAAGTAAAGAAAGATTGGTAACCCACTGAGAAGGGTTTCTTCAGTATGTGCATAATTACCTGCATTAAGCACACAGCCAGTGGGAAGTGTGCTGTCTTCAGATGGGTGAGCTACTTGTTTGCTCAGAACCTCTACTGATTGTGAGAGCTAGGAAATGAGACTTTATGCCTATATTGCATTAAATCTGCAATTGTTGAAAGGATCTCAGTTTATAAGGTAATTAACTGAGAGAAAATACTGATTCATTACTGATTTAAAATCCAATGTTTTTTTTTTTTTGCAATTTTTGTTGTATTGAGTATTTCCTTCATGTCATTTCATTATAGAATCTTCACATCCTCATTTGGCATTAATAGCCCCATCTTACACATGAGTAAACTCACGCTTCAATATGTTGAATAATTTACCAAAGATCAAATAGATAAGAAGTGGCAGAGCTGCTATGAAATTAAGCTAAGGCCCTTGTGACCTTAAACTTTGTATTTTTAGCTACTACCTAATATAGACTCTCAGTGTCTCATTACTGCTGGAAATGCCCATCTTGTGAAAGTCATGCTTTGATATGCACTTTTTACCATTTCCTGGAACAAAATTTAAATGCCACTATTTATTTTGCAAAATAATCATTTAATAAATTTTTACAAACCATATTGTGAAAGGTACATAATTTTTGTTTGTGTTTAGATATAAATGTTATATAATATTTGTGTTTTTAGTATTTTAACAAGTAGACTCTCTCAAAATGCATAAGGAATTGTTTCCCTAATTGCTTACCATTAATTTTAATTCCTTGGAATTACTTATTTTATTTTATAATATTATTTTAGTTGGCTTAAGTTGCCTTAATGCAGTTAATAAAATATTATCCAATAGTACAAATTATTAGTAGCTCTGCCTTGAGACACCAGTGATTTTCAGTACCTTCACTGGAGCAGTAATCTTGATGACAATAATTTACTTTTCAAATTCCCCATGCATGTACATAGAGTAAATAAGTGATTCGGAAATGCAAGTCCTCTAACTTTATTACACATTCGAGTGGCTTAAAGTGGCACATTTATTTTCTATTTTCACTAATACCATTCCCTGTTATCATTTATTTAGTTTGTAAACGGATAGATAGGGCCACCCAAAGTACAGATGCAATGTTATCTTCATATATCTTCCTTATTTCCTATCAAGTACAATGGAAATGAAATCATTCCCTCTTATTCTGAGTTAAAGTTTTGGTCAGCCTTCATCATTAATATCTTTATTACTTTAATTTTGTCTCTCACCCCCACTCCATTTCCTCTTCTATTTCTCTCCTTTTCTAAATATTCCTCCTAGTCTTTTCATACTTTCAGGCCCATAGAGATTTCTTCCTGGAATTCCTTATTTTAGGAATTGCTATCTGGCCTTTTTTTCATAAGTACTAAACTCATCAAGAATCATCTTATATTAGAAATATGTAAAGCTGGAACATATACAACCCTGTTCTGCCAATTTTATATTACTAAAATATAATTACTTATACATCTTTTATTTTAGATTTAAAGAGTAGTTTTCTCTAAATACTAATTTATTTAAAACTGGGCTTATATCATAGCTTAAATATTCTATCTGGAAGAACTGTGATGCTTCAGCATGTACTTACAAAGAATGGTAAACGTACTATGAAAACCTAATTTTATTCTTATCCATTAGAATGTAAAGCTGAGAAGATATGTAGCTTTGTATCACCCAATGTCATTTTCGAAAATTTTTTAGCTTAGTATCTACTCTTAATAATTGAACTTGTGAGCCAGGCATGGTAGCACATGCCTAAAATCCAGCACTCCGAAGGCAGAGGTAGGAGGATCACCATGAGTTCGAGGCTACATACTGAATTCCAGGTCAGCCTGGGCTAGAGCGAGACCCTACCTCAAAAGACAAAACAAAATAACAAGGAAAAATAATTTGACTTGTAAAATTTTGTCTTAACATTATGCCACTACTAAATATCCACATTTTATTTGCAGTTTTTCGCATAAGAAAATGAATAGTCCCTGTGCCAAAATCTTTAAATAAAAAAATGAAAAACAGTCTTGGGCTTGGAAAATTGCTTAGTGGTTAAGGCATTTGTCTATGAAGCCTAAGGACCCCAGTTCAATTCCCCAGGACCCACATAAGCCAGATGCACAAGGGGGCACATGCATCTGGAGTTGGTTTGTAGTGGCTGGATCACCATGGTGCATCCATTCTCTCTCTCTGCCTGTTCCTCTCTCTCTCTCTCTCTTTCTCTCAAATAAATAAATAAATAATCAGTCTTGCAATAACGAATTATCTCCTAGTTTCAAACTTCTAGTAAGTATGGCATAAAATAAATTTTGGCATTAAAAATGATTGAAAGAACTTAGTTTTGTAAAATCATAAGCAGCAGCTTCCATATATAGCATTTCCATATTGCTTTGTAGCATCTTGAGTTTATTAGTGGGGAATTTAATTTGTGCTAATAAGCCTGAGGCAAAAGGAGTGGGAAATTAACTTGACACATACATTTGATGTTCCAGTCTTTCTCAGTTTGCACTAGAACCACAACATAGCAACCCAGGATAAACACATAGATCTTCTGTGTCACTTCCAATTACCACATGACTGCTAAGAGCAGCAACTTACAAAAACCCCGGCCATGAGTTATTATCCTTTGGGTTTTGTCTGAGAAGACATGCATCCACATTGCATAGAAATATATGTTTGAAAATTCTGTACATTTATTACACACCTGAATCTTGATTTAAGATTTTCATTCTAAGATGACATTTATCAAAAATAGTATGCTCAGAAGAGAACTTGCTCAGTCTCAGTGGAGGTACCATGAGCTAGCAAAGCTGCTCTCTCTTCTGTTCCTTCTCTAGTCCTACTCACTTACAAGGGAGGAGTACTTAGGAAACAAGTTAGGAGTGGAGAAGCCTTTGCCCTCATTTCTGTTCCTTTCATGGTCTTTTCTGTTATATGTCTTCATAATGTTAAGTTACAGAAAAGAACAACCCCAAAATATTGTTATGCACACACTCAATCTTCATGTTTTACAAAGAACAGTGACCCAAAAATATTGTCTTTAAATAGGTTGACTTTTCAATATATGTGTTCAAATTCAGACACTTTTGAATGGCTAGAAGCGTAGCCTAGGGATAAATGACAAAGGACTAGCAGGAGTTTTTGGATATGGGCTCCCATTTTCTGTTCCCCTAACTTCCTCATACTTAAGAATTTGCAGCTGTTGGCCCAATTTCAAATTGCCTACTGCTGCAATTTTTGCCCAATGATTTTGCCTCTTGGAACCAACTCTGTTCTATATTGCAACAGGAGCAGCCAGAATGTCCATATCTTCAAGAACAACCCACAAACATTAATGTTAATTGATACAGTAAGACCCCTGTTCCCTTGCCCACTGAGCTAATATCAAGATGCATACCTAATGTGTTTATTGCCCATACAGTTACAGAAGGACTTAGCATATGAGTGTGACTCTGTCCCTGATTTCCCCTCACCCCCCTATTGTCCCATTCTTCTATTCTTATTTCTTAGCATAATTTCATCAAAACATGACTTGGCCTTGAATCCTTGATTCAGAGATAGTTTATAGAAGAATTTTATCTAATATTATGTCTCTCTCTTTCTTTTTTCTTTTTAGTTTTTCCAGGTAGGGTCTCACTCTAGCCCAGGCTGACCTGAAATTCACTATGTCATCTCAGGGTGACCTCAAAATCATCGCTATCTCTGCCTCCCAATTGCTGGAATTAAAGGCATGAGCCACCACACCCACTGAACATTATCTCTTAAGAATGTAATTTAGATTTGATAAGGTAACTGTACCCAGTAGAATGAGGGACTTCAGGTTACAACAGAAACAAAGCAGCAGGAAGGGAGAGAGGCCTAATAAGAACAGCTCATTAGATGGCTGCTGCAACATCTGCTAGCAAAGTTCTGAATTACAAAGAAACTGCAAAGAGAAAATTATGACAATAACTTTGAAGTAGACTTGATAAAATTGCATAGTCAATAGGGTTTATGAGGAAGACAAAAGGGGTGATTTGTATAAAATATGAGTAAATGGAACTTATGAACACCCAACTCAGTGGACAGCACCAGGGATTTGACCTATAGCCATGATAAGGTTCTCCTCTATACATGTTGGTGATGTGACATTCATGGAATATTCATCACCTGGTGGTATTCATCAACGACACCACTGCATGCTTCAGTATGCACTGAAACCTAGGGAGGTAGAGTTGTGTAGGAAAAGCTAGAAATATAGGCAGCAAATAAGGCTTGTGGGAACGTATTGGTATAATTTGCTTTAAGATTCTGTCGCCATTTTATACATGATACCAGTTAAATGCTAGATATTATTAAAAGTGTTCAGTGTATAGGGATCTTGAAAACGTTTAAATTCCAGTTGAAGGAAATGGCTCAGCTAAAGAATTTCCCACCTCATAAGTTGAACACTTGAGGTCAATCCCCAGTAGCCACATACAAATGCCAGGCATGGCTGTGTATGCTTGCAATTCCAGCACTGGGGAGGTAGAGGCAGGATGAAGCCTGGGGCACCTTGTTCAGCCAGTTTAGCCTAATTGGTGAATTCCAAGCCAATGAGAGTCCTTGTCTAAAAGGAAATGAAGAAATTCCTGAGAATGACATATAAGATTGTCCTCTGGACTCCATGTGTCCTCCATTAGGGTTTGTTTTGAATATGGACAATACTTTGTCTTTTGTTATATAAATAATCATAGAAGGTTGAGTACCTATGTATGAAATATTGTGTTACCAGGCTCAAATACAAATGATCATTTTAAATAAAAATATGAAGAAAACTTTTAGCACTGAAATTCATTTAGGAACAACTATACACAAGTGGAAAACTTATGTGTGATATTTTTACTTAAATATACTTTGTGATGATTTATTTATTTACCAGAATTTTAAAATTATTTTATTTAGTAAATACTGAGCACATGTTATTTTAAGGCCTATATTTTTTCAGGCTTGTCCTTGAAAATATTCTTGTAATCCTATTTTTATACCAAAACTAGCTTTTCCTTGTCATAAATATCCTTTATTATTAAAATTTACAAAGTGGAGCATAGTTCACGCAGTAATTACACATCTATTATTTATTTTGATTCCTTGAAACTTTTTGGGAGAATGAGAACAGCTACAATTGTCTTGTTTTTACAAATCAAAGAACAGAGTGAATTTCAAGGAAATTCAGAATTTTGCCTCAAATCATACAAAACATATGAAAATAGACACATTTAATTTGTAGAACAGCATATTGGTAGGGTATAGCTTTAGTAATGTTTTGACTAAGGGGAGATTTTATATGAATATTGACTCAATTCTTAGACTAGGAAGATGTCTGACAGAATATAAATACATAGACTGTCCAACAGAATGCAAGAAAATGCTCATTTATTTTTAATTAAATACATCATTGTATGGGCATATCATGTGTTGGTACCATCATTACCTTACTCCCTGCCCCCATTACACTGAGGGTCCTCATCAGTGAGATTGCTGGTATTCACCATGGGGTAGGAGGTTATGAGTTATAATAGCAGCAATCAGTCATTTGTGGAGAGGAGCAATGACTCTGGGTATTCCCTCCCAACCTGTGGCTCTTAAAAACTTTCCACACCCTCTTATGCAAAATTTCCTGAGCCTTGGTGGGTGTGTTTTAAGTCTACTTTAGTTTGTGCTCTCCGAAGCTTCTGGATTTCCGTTTTGGTATGTGTTTGAGTATACTTAGTGTCTGTCTTGTTCACTCTGACATGATGCCTTTTTACAATGGAAATATTTATTCCATGCCATTAAAAATTGAAAGTATATAAAAAAATAAATTGAAAATGAGCCTAATAATGGTACCAAACTGACTGTATTTGCTGAATACAGAACTGACTAATAAAGAAAAAAAAGAAAGAAAATTTCCTCAGATACTTATTATAATTATGCAATTATGATATAATTAATGCAACAAATTTAGAGATAAATTGTATGATGTTGTCCAAGTGAACTATTTGTATTTTCTGGTGGTATAATGGACATAAATGATCTGGATTGACCCAGAGTGCTCTCAAGGGTTAGCATTTCCACCATTCTCTTTGGAAAAAATATTAGACTTTTCTTTATAAGTCATTACAACAATCAATGAAGAAAATCACTTTTGGAACTCATCTATTGACTATTACACAAATACTCTTTTGATGTGTTTCAGTAAAACTTGTGTGGTAGTCTGTACCTGGTGACATATGATGCATGGAAAATTAGAAATTCCCAAGGGTAACAATTGGTAGAAATACCCTCCTCGCCCTCTCCTCTGTAAACCCATCTCATTCTTTGAGCACTTACCATGTTCTAGAATTTCTAACTTCATTTTGTCTTCTGCTTGCTCTACACTGGTATCTTAACAGTGGCAATGCTAGTTTCCATCATGTGGTAGATGACAGCATGCTAATACTGTTACATGATTACTCTTTGAGCAAGTTACCAGCTATGTCTTTTGTGGAAATGGCTATTTAGCAAATCTTAATAATTTGTTTAATAACATAAATGAATGAAATTTCGTGGAATTTAAACATAAAATTTTCTGTAGCTGAGTTGGTGGTCCTTGTTTCCACCTGGGAATTCAACAACATGTGACTATGCTTATTATATCAGGCTCCAATTAGAGTCTGGATCTTGAGTACAGATCTTAATACTGATTTTCAGGCCTTTCACTTAGGAAACTCTGTCTGAAGGTTCAACTCATTTTCCTTTTTATGTGGCTAAATATATCACTTGATTTATCTACAGATGAGGACGCCAGTGTAGGAAGAGAGTGAACGGTGAGAAGAAAGTTATAGGTGACATTAAACTGTCAACAAGAGAAAAAGGCAAAATGATTTTGGACAGACAAACAGATTCTTTTTGATCTAGTGCCTTTTGAATGTCAAAGTGACTTCCAAGACACTTGGCAAGGGACTGTAAGAAGTATAAAGATCTAAGGGACATGGTGAGCTTGTTTCTATATGAAAAAGTGAGTATGGACATGGTTAAACAAAGGATTTTCTCTGTGTTCCTTCGCTATTATGATTGATTTCATGAGTGTCTCATAAAGAGAAATATAATGACTATCAATAATAATACATATAAAATTAACAAAATTTTCTTTGCTTTAGCACAGTTTGTAAAATAGTATTTTTTCTAATTAAAAAAATATTATTTATTTATTTATTTATTTATTTATTTATTTATAAGAGAGGAGAGAGAGAGATGCAGATACAGAGAGAGAATGGGCTCTCCAGGATCTCTAGCTAATGCAAACAGACTCCATACACATGCACCTCCTTGTGCATCTGGCTTACCTGGACACTTGGAAATTGAACCTGGCTCCTTTGGCTTTGAAAGCAAGTGACTTAACCATGAAGCAACCTCTCCAGCCCAGTAAAGTATTATTTTAATGTAGCATAATTTATTTTAGAAATGAGAATAGATACAATGGGAATGGAGAAGAGCCCCAAAATATAACCTGTAGCTACTTTGTTTTAAATCCATTTATACTCACTTCCTACAAGCTAAAGTAAATGCACTTGAAGAGCAGGGAAGCACTGTGTCCACCCTGGCTTCCCTGTAGTCTGAAATCGAGTCAAATCAGTCACCTCACCGATGCTGGGTGTGGAGTGTGTTGATGTGCAAGTGGGAGGAAAGGGACGAATGGCATAGAAAACTTCCCAGATAGAATTATTGAGAGAAAATACAGGTAATATAAAATACTGGTGAGAGAGTCAACATTTTTATTTGGTTCATTTTCAGAAATTATAATTTATGTTTTTTTGAACAACGCTAGCTGGTGTGTTGGATGTTCTATGTTTTGCCCTGAGAATCATCCCCTGCATGTTTTTATTCCCTTTGTTTAGGCATACTGCTGTTCAGAGACACCCATGGCGATATTCGATTTAATTGAATTTCCATATTGGAATAACAATGGTTTTTATCGTTCAAAAGAAAAATTAAATTAATAGAAATATTATTTTGGGGATGGAGAGATAGATTAGTGGTCAAGGCACTTGCCTGAAAACCCAAAGGACCCAGATTCAATTCCCCAGGACCCATGTAAGCTTAATGCACAATGTTACACATGTGTCTGGAGTTTGCTTGCAGCTGCTGGAGGCCCAGGCACACCCATTCTCTCTCTCTCCCTATCTGCCTCTTTTTATCTCTCCCAAGTAAATAAATGATAAATAAAATTTACAAAAGAAATCAGAAGAAATATTACTTTGATGATCATTTCAGTGAGTTTTCTGTATACTGCATGCTTTAAGTCTGTTTATATTAAAGTGAGAATGAATGAGCACATATATTAACCTTGTCATCATTTTAGAAGTTTTATCGACATTAATCATATTTTTTTTGCTTTACCATGTTTACTCATTTTTATTAACCAGGTATTTAGTGAAGTTACTTTCTCTCTCTTGCTCATTGTCTTTTTAACTTCTCTAGTAGTAAAGCACTTGTAGGTAAAGTCCTCGTATGCCACTTGAAGCATCGTGGTTACTGTATTGCTAAGTGACAAATGCTGCAGCGTGTGTCACGTGCGCGCACATCCAAGACAACGAGTCACAGAAGTTCAGAACCAGCAAAGGCAGTAGCAACCAAATTTCCAAATGAGCTACACTTAGGTTCAAAATTAAGCAGCAAAACTGTCTTAAAGTGTAGACGAAGCCGAGGTCTGAGGCATGGATATAATTCCTCAGACAGACATAAGGCTGTAGTGGAGCTATAAGATGGATCATGAATACCCTAGAAATTGCAGATCAAATTGTCTTTCCATGATATTTTACATTTTTATATGCTTTCTGGAATGATATGTCAAGACAAAGATCTTTCAACTGCAGTATCTTAAGAACTACTATGTTTGAATATATATATATATATATATATATATATATATATATATATATGATGTAAAAAATAAAGTGGACTTCACCATCTGTATCTCTTCACTACAAGCCACTCAGCGGCAACAGAAGCCTCACAAACTGTTTAGCAAATCGAGTGTAGGAGGAATTACCATCTAACTGTACAAATCGATGCTGAGGAGGATTCCTGTGCAGGAAGGAGGATTTGTCATTCCCAAGAGAACACTTGCAACTTGACAAAATGAATTATTTCTTAACTGAAGATTTCAGGCATGTAACAAAAATTTGAGAAGAAACTATACCAGTAAAACCCAAAGAAAATTTCCTCACGTAGTACTGTTTACAGTGTCGTTTTAGGATGTGTTTAATTTCCCATGAAGATCTATTCATAGTACAACTCATCACTGTACCTATTCTTTAGGATTTCCTAGGGTGTAGTTATTTTTACATAAAAAAGGGTTGGCAAAGGAAAGAAAGAATCTATCATGAATACAAGACTCATGATTTTAGCAAAACATCTACGAAAGCTTTATTTTGTTCAAAACCTTGAGGAAATTTGTAGTAGGTGCCCATATTTTCATATTTCAAACCTACATTTGCCAATGTAGCATGGAAATGTACAGAATCTGTGCGAGGCAGCAGAAGGGTAGAAATAGAGAATATAAATGACAACAAAACCTAAGCTTCATTCAGAAGTCATAAAGATTGACTCCTAAATGTTAAGCAAGACAATGACATGGAAGTAGAGAGTAGAGATGAGAGTGATTCTGTGACCCCAACTATATCTTCAATGAATCAAGTTCATTGCCAAACAGAAAACAATGATCACTGTAATCATCAGGAGGAGATAGTAGGTAGCCAACAAAATAGCTGGAACTCAAAACTTTCAAGAAATCTTGCTCTCAGTATAACCTAAACTTGTCATTTTCAATTTTAAAAGTGCTTTATTTTATCTTATACTCCAAACTACAGCAGACATACTCTGCTCTGGATATGTGCATGCATATCAATGCTGGGGAAGGTGTTGTTCAGGTATAAAAATGCAGAGAATTTGCATCATGAGCATCCCTGCCAGAATCACCTGTTTGTTAGAAATAATGGTTACCCAGACAAACACATTATTATTTATATCTCTAAAGCATATTTTGCGAAGTATGTGATTTTTACTTTCTTGACATTGATGTTGTAATATTTAGCGGTAAATGTAGGTTTATCTATAGTTTGCTTTAAATTAAGAATAAGAGATTTTTTTCCTGTTCCTATAATATCTTCCTATCCAACTGCCCAGATGTTCTTACCTCTGTTTTCTTTTGATCTTCCTATTTCATGAAACCTTGATGAAATTTATATTGGCACTTTTTTGTGATTTATTTTCTTTTTGGAAAATGGTGATTCTAAATAAACCACTATGAATTGAAAAGTAAGATCTGTTTCTAAGACATATACATGGTATTAACCAAGGAGCCAGATATTTCTTAAAACATTTTTGAATGGCATTGTACAATCTTGAGGAATAAACCTGCTGTGCTTATTTCTGAGGTTTCCTACTTTACTTTTTGAGATCCACCACCCAGTGGTCATTTTTGCTGATCGGTAGTTTGAGAAGCTGACTGCAGTAGATGGTTCCTTGCACTCTGGCCCATTTTGTACAAGCCAGTAGTGGATATGGGATGACAGAAACAGATCCAAACCTCTGTGGGTTTACATATCACAGCTTCCTCTCACCTCTTTATTTAATGATTTATTGCAACGACTAACAAGTACATCTGGTAATATTTGTTGTTGCATTTTCTAACCTGCATGCATACCTGTGAAAATAGTCATTTTACTGAGCTTCCCTAAGATTGCAAAATTTGGATGTGCTACCTGTCTCGTATGTGCCCTTATAGTATTCATTAAGATGTTCTGAAATCTGGAAACTCTCTAAAACTACATGCAAACTGTACATGATTCCACCATAATATTATATAAGAGGTAAGTTTCAATATTTTGGAGGAATCCATGAAACCAATGAAACCAATCAGCAAATATTAATGATAAAATCGAACTGCACACTGAAGCCTGAATCTACTTTTTTTCCTCTTTTTTCTTTATTAGTTAGTTTTGTATTCAGAAAATACAGTCAGTTTGGTACCATTATTAGGCTCATCTGTGATCTACCCCCTCCCCTCGGCCCCTCCTTGTTGAGGTATATGGGTCATGCATTGTGGAGTTAGCCCACAGTTGTGTGTAAGAAAAATGTCTCTGCATATCATGACCCAACATGTGGCTCTGACATTCTTCCACAAAATTTCCCTGAGCCATTTTGGGTTCATTTTTGGTCTGCTTCAGTGATGAGGTGTTGGGAGCCTCTGAGGCTCTGGCTCTCTGATTTGGTACCAGTTGATTTTTCTCTGTGTTGATCTCCTTTCCCCTTCTGCTGGTATCCGATTCATCAGGAAAACAGCACCCTTGCTTGTTTCGCCAATTTTTCTTAGTTTCAGCTGGGGCCCTTTGGAGGTGACTCTCTCCTTAGGATATACATCTATCTGAAAAAGAGAAGCAGATTCTCCAATGGAGAGTAAGTTAGCACCAGGACAAAAGAGATAACCCTTACTTTTTTTTTATAGATAATTTAATAGGTGTAGGCCCTCTTGTAGCCCATGATTGATGGTAGCTTGATATTGGCGAGTGGGCTTATGTTTGGATATGGTTCTGACTTATTTCCCAGCTCCAACTATGGGACACGTACCACTGAGGGGATCAGTTAGCCAAATTAAGAGCAGTTGGTTCCCCACCATGGCTGTGTGCCACTATTGCGCTTGTGTGGGCATCACAACAAGTTATTTGCTGCTAAGTAAGTTAGACCATGAGTTGCTTGGACAGATATTGGTCATTTTCCCCCAGTCGCCCATGTAGCACCTTCTGGCACTAGACGCGCTGACTGTCTGGGGACTGACTCTCTTCCAACTTCCAGCCATGCCATTCTATTTTTCATGTCAACCACATAAGGTGTCTTCAGCAGTAGGGTCTTACCACTAACCTTTGGTGGGTCATCAAGTACTCTGACAGAAATCTGTCTGTCTTTTAGGAAACCTTGTAGGTCTCTCTGATCAAAAGCACATTGCGGATGATAGCCCCATGCTGGATCTGGGAGTTACAGGTCAGTGCCCACTAAGAAAATGAGGAAAAAGATAACTAATATACAAGAGTTAGAGAGAAGAGAGAGAGAGAGGGAGAGGGAGAAGGAGGGAGGGAAGATGTAGGAGATTAAGGTTAGTCATGATCCTACCCTCTCCAATGTCTTGTGGTTCAGGTGTTCCCTGTAAGGGCCTGGTGAAGGATCAGCCATTTGGTCTGTCTTTTAGTAAGTAGAATTTTATGAAGCCTGAATCTTTTAAGGAGACATATTAAGATCTTCATCTTCTGTCCTACATTACTACCATATATGTCAAAGAAGACTCTTTCCCTATGTGGAAGACATTTGTAGGTGACCCCCTGTTTTAATGTAATGAGGGTATCTTGCCTCTGAGCAACACTGTGCAGGGGAGCACTCCCGGTGCTAGTCCATAGCAGGGACAGTATATCTGCTTCGACATAAACTAACAGTGAGTCAACATTGGCTCTTAGCTCTGTAGGTTTCCTGCCATGGTTTGACTTTTGTAACTTGCTTAAGTTTTCATTGAAATATCTAGTCCTTCCTTCCTTCTTTGATGGATGATGGTACATCTTCTTCCTAAGGCTATAACCACATCACACATTACTTGTTATTATGTGTCAAGCCTGGGTTTTATATAAGAATGATGCTGCTTATCCATAGACTTGTTTTGTCCGTTATTTTCCTTTTTGAAATAGGAAGGGTGAAATCTGTAGCTTCTTATCTCTATTGAAAAACTGTCTTCATTTTATATTAGAAGTCAAAAGTAGAAAATATCAGTATACTAATTTTCTGTAGAATCTTTCCATAAATACGTATTAAAGACCTGTATTACCCATTATTACTAAACCTCCATAGGAAAGCAATTAATTAAGCAAATTCTTTTGGGACCAAGCCAGTGTTAACCAGTGGAGAGAATAAGCTGCGTTACTTAGGAATGTGTACTTACTATGTACGGTAAGTTTAAAGTAGTAAGAGTCTTGCTAATGTGGATAGTCTAATGAATACTTTCTGAAAAATGGCAGATGGCATAGAACGATGTAAATGTGTGTTTCTCGGGGGTGGGGAGAGTGGCAATGTTGTTTACTGGAAGGACCATGGAATGTACACTAAGGATTGTGTTGAAATTCATCTTACCTCATATAATAACCAAAGATATTTAAATCCTCTAGGCCTCATTTTCTCATGAATAAAATGAGCAAGGTGTCTGAGCATGCTTTCTGCTCTCATAGAAAAGAGAAAGAACACTGCCTTAGCGCTGCCACCAGACAGAGAGCAGTCATCATTCTCACAGCTAAGCCCCAGAAGCCTGTCAATCAAGTATGCTCATCATAAGTCACGTGATTTCTAATAATCTCACTCAAAAATAAATACCTATTAACCTGTAACTTGTAAAATACCTTGTAGTTTGATTCTGTATGTGAAAAAATAGAACATAAACAAGGTTAATTTTGTTGTTGCTGTTGTTGTTTTTCAAGGTAGAGTTTCACTGTAGCCCAGGCTGACCTGGAATTCACTGTGTAGTCTCAGGGTTGTGGCGATCTTCCTACCTCTGCCTCCCAACTGCTAGGATTAAAGGTGTGAGCCACCATGCCTAACTTTGTTTATTATTTTAAAGTTGAATAATATGCAGGCAATAATGTGTATCTTTATAAGGTATCTATAATCTTCAAATATTTTTTTTTGTGTGTGTGAGAGAGAGAGAGAGAAAGAGAGTTGTAAAACTGCTATTTATAAAACTTGAAACTATGCATTTTATTCAAGATGGTTTGCTATAACCCATTAAAACCACTGGCCACCAGAAACACTGTTGTAGATTGACATGCTATGGAGTTCTCTGTCCCATGAGTGTTCATATGAACAAAGAAAAGGCATGAAAAAGTCAGTGGAAATCTACTGAAAAAAGGTAGGAAAGCACAAAAGAGTCATGGCAAACTTGCTTAAGATTTGCAGTAGAATCCCAAGAAAAGAAAGAAGGTGTGTGTGTGTGGGGGGGGGGGGTTATACTTTTTGAGTTAGAACTCAGATGAATGGACAGGTGCAGTAAGGGTAACATGATCTCCTCAGCAGGGTAACTACTTCTCCCTCCTCTTTTCCTTGTCTCTGTGTGTGGTGCAGTCTTTTGACCAGGTGAGTAATTGGCTGGCTCAACCCAGGACCAAGAGTGTTTCTTTCCTATGGGAGAATTTAACATTTTCTTTAAAACTGAGATTTTTTTAATGAATATATTGCATAAGTTTCCCATTTTAATGTTGCCAGGAAAAAAGAATGAAAAATGTTAAACAAAATGTCCAAATGTAAAGATTTAGATAATGCTCCATATAATAAATTTTCCTTAGAAAAAAATTATAATCCTTTTTCTTTGTAATTAAGATTATATAAGTTACATTCCATATAAATAATATTGACTGAAAATATGAACCACAGACCTTATCTTTCTAGAACTTTCTTATGTCATGAATATTAACTACATGTTGTTCATTCCTTCCTCCATAGTCTTGAAATTAAGATTATAATTATAATGTTATACTTAAAGTTATGAAATCCAATTTAGAGAATAGAATTGAAATGTTAACTAAAATTTGATGCTACATAATTTCAACTATCAGGATAAGATATTAAATTGTTCTTCATAAATTTAATTAAAAGGAAACCACAGAATGTGAATATGTTCCCCAATAACAATCTAACACAATTTTAATGTGAACTTATTTCTCTGTAATTAAAAATAATTATCTCTAATTGTTCCCTGTTTCTTCCCTTTTACTTTTTCTTTTTTTTTTTTTCATAGTTGATTTCCTTTGATTTGAGTCAGCTTTTCATTGTTGATTATGGATTTAGGTTTGCTTCCCACTGGCTATTGAGCTTTTCCTTTGCTGAACCTGTTTGTATCTGATTATTCTAGGGTTTCCCTGGTGTGTACTTGATGAAAACTAAGTAGGGGGCATACAAATTGAAAAAAAAAAGTTAAAAAAATTCAAGCTTTTGTTGAAAGGAAACAACTATGTACTGACTATGGGCCATTTCTTCACGTTGTATCTATCACATTATTCCTAGTAGCCAAGTCAACATCTAGTAGTTATCTATGATTTGTGTGTGTACACATTTGCATGTATTGTGTCAGAGGTCCCAGGCCTTAAAAATCTGAACATAGATATTCATTTTTAAGTAGAGAATATTCTATTTTAGAATAAAACACAGAGGCATTTGACTGTGTTGAATGAGTTGTGTTCTCATTAGAATGTGAAATGTGGAAGGCTTGCCTTCAAGACCTTTGTGACATTGTATTCCAGAACCTTCAAGATCAAAGTTTCATAAGTGCTAGCTCTTGAAGTTATAAGGGGTATAAAGATAGCATGTTGGTGTCAATGAAAGGAGAGAGCTTAATGAACTTTCACACAGATGATTGTGGGCCATCCCCTCAGTGAGTTGGTGGATTGAGTGATATTTAGGAAGCCCTGGACATGTGGGAGACAAGGAAGAGAAGAAACATAACCATACAATTACAAAGCAATTCAGAAAGTGTTGTTATATATCCTGTGGCTCCAGGTGGCTGGAGGGATACCTGTGAAAGAGAGGGACCCAAAAGGATTAGAGCTAATACAAATGAAGAGAGGAGCACTCTAGGTGAAATATTTTGAGTGGAAAATCACCCTTCTCCAAGCTGATCAATTCTTGTTTTATTTTTTGAAATATTCCACATGATTCAAATTATCCCTCCCCCCAAAAAAACTAGGTTTGCATTTTGGAAGAACAGTTTTATGGGCAATGGCTTGGAAAAGAGAATATGTAAACATAAGAACAAGCCATATTAGCCCACTATATTGTTTATTGGAAGGTTTCATATGTATGCATTCAAACCACAATGGATTGAAATTACTTTCTTTAAGAAAATTTTCATCTATACTGAGCATGTAGAGAGCTTTTTGTTATCATTGTTTTCTATATAATGCAACATATCTAATTACACAATACATATTTATACTAGATATTATAAGTAATCTAGAAATGTCTTAAAATATACAGGAGGGACTATGCATGATGTAAGTAAACACTGTAGCTTTTATATGAGAGAATACAGAAAGTCTGATGGAAACAAGTAGGTCTGAATATAATCTTTAAGGAGAAAACTGTTAGAAAATACATCTGGTAAATAAAGAAGAGATGCTCCAAAAGGGCATAAAGAAGATAAGAGGACAAGAGAATTTGGAAAGAAAAGGTATCAAATTGTCAGGCTCTGATACATTCCAGAGTGAGTGAGACAGATGCTGAATATACTCAAAATGCACCAAAGCAGAATTCCAGAAGCTGCTGAGAGCTCAACACTAATGTAGACTTAAAGCATGTGCACCAAGGCTCAGGGAATTTTGTGGAAGAGGGGGCAGAAAGATTATAAGAACCACAGAGTATGGGAGACTATCCAGATGTATTTCCACCGCCTACAATGACTGACTGCAGCTCTCACAACTCATATCCCACAGCTCCATGGTGAATACCAGCAAACCCTCTACGGAGGGCCCTCAGTGGAGTGGGGGCAGGGAGGAGCAGGATGATGGTACCAACACTTGATGTATCCATATTAACTTTTAACTTAAAAAAACAGTGTCAGTTAATATATGCTTGTGTGTGACATAAACTGCTAAATTTCACTATTTTGTCAGGAAAATAAATATCTATATGTACTATGGTTGGTTTAGAGTTTTTTTTTTTTTTACAATGATGGGTTAATTGTAATGAACAGTAATGAAAAATACAAAGTAGGGTGATATAAGCCTGAACTATATTGCCTCCTAAAGTTTTCTATCTTTTGAATTTTTATAAACTGAACACAATACTGTTTCCAGACTTTAGATTCTTTGTTTTGGGAGAGCAAGGGTAAGTGGTTTAGGAAAGCTTCCAGTTGAGTTACATAGTTGAAAACAATGCCTGGATTTTATCAGTCAAATCATACCCTTAAGATAAGATGGATCTAAGTGTTTGATATTGGTACCACTGTTTATCATAACATAAAATATCCACTGCATCATTTTTATTTTTACCATCTGTATGAAGATTTCTATTGTTTCTTGAATAATGCATATTAAATTGTTCAGTGTCTCTGAAATCATTTTTATATAGGACATTCACCCTTGAAGTTGATCATTTACATGAAGAGATTTTGTTTTGTTTGTTTGTTTTAGGAATATTCCAAGAATGTAAGATCAGACTTGGAGCAGAATAGTACTTAAAACTCGAGAAAGTCTATACTGGTTTTAAGTATAGTACGAAAACATACCAGAGCCCCAGGAACAAAGTGGGTGCATTCAGCATTCTGCTTTTAGGAAGCATTTTGATAGTTTCTAAACATTTACTTTGCATAAGAGTTTACTGTGGGAATGAATATGTAATTGCAAAGGAGAAAATTTAAAGTAGGTAGAAAATTCAAATAGTATCATGGTTTATATAAAAAATGGCTCATTTACTCAATTTCATTTTATTTTTTATTTTTTTAATATTCTTGTTTATTTATTTGCAAGGAAATTGAGGAAGGGGTGGAATGGGTGACACAGACAGTCCTGCCACCTCACATGAGCTCCAGATGAATGCACCACTTTGTGCATCTGGCTCTGCGTTGGTACTGGGGAAGGGATCCCAGGATTCCAAGCATTGCAAGCAAGTGCCTTGAGTGCTAAGCCATCTCTACAGTCACATTTACTTAATTTCCAATGTACCCTTCTCTTATTTATTGCATTTGTAGCGGTACTGTTGAAGTTTCAGACAAAGTAATGCTACTCCCATCAAGCCTTCCTTATCTGTCAAGTTAAAACATCCACATTCACCCTAATCATTATTCCATTTGATTGGCAAAGCTACTTAGAATCTTTTCCATTTGGGAGGAAATATTCAAGGACCTGAGGAATTGCCATCTTCAGAGTGGGTCTCTTTACCACTATTTTCTCAACAGTTCCTTCCTGTTGATTGCTGGGTTGAAGACCCCTGCCATTATCAGTATCTCTTGCAGTCAAGTTCTCATTGCTGGCAGAAATCACCCAACTAAGAGCAGCTTGTGGGAAAAAGAGGTTTATTTTGGCTTATAGGCTTGAGGGGAAGCTCCACGATGGCAGGAGAAAACAATGGCATGAGCAGAGGGTAGACATCACCCCCTGGCCAACATAAGATGGACAAAAGCAACAGGAGATTGTGCCAAACACTGGCATGGGGAAATGACACCCATAAGCCTGCCCCCAACAATACACTGCCTCCTGGAGGCATTAATTCCCAAATCTCCATCAGCTGGGAACCTAGCATTCAGAACACCTAAGTTTATGGGGGACACCTGAATCAAACCACCAGAGTATCACATCACTTAACTCCGCACCTTTTACTGTATGTCACTGTTAATGAAAGTTTCTACAAATCATGTATTACTTTGAGAGGTGTAAACATGGAAAGGCAAGCTTTGACTCTTTTTTTTTTTTTTTTAAGGGTCTTATTCTAGCCTAGCCTGACCTGGAAAACACTATGTGGTGCCAGGTTGGTCTCACACAGCAATGATCCTCCTACCTCTACCTCCTTAGTGCTGGGATTAAAGACATGCACAACCACACCTGGCTATAAGATTTTACTTTTTAAAATTTAGTTGTTTTTTTCTTCTTTTGAAAATTCAACCATTTAATCATTTCAGTCACGTTCATTCATTTCAATATTCCTATTAAGCTAACACTGTTTGATATCTTTGCTTAAGATTGGGAAGTTCTAGCCTGAAGGCATGGTGAGCGTGTATCTCTAAGCAAGTGCTCAGCAGGCACAGGCAGGAGGAGCAGGAGTTGTGCGCGAGCCTTTCTGCACAGGACCACTTTGTTTCCAAAGATGAACAAAAGGTTTACATGGCATTGCATGAGAACATACTGCAGATCTGTTCAGTCACAGGATTATTTGGGACACAAAAATGTTACCATCTAATATAATCATTACAAATAAATAACAAATAATCTTACTGCAAATGTTGAGTATTGTCTTCTTATAATAAAGTAGTCTTGTAAATTTTCTGCCTTTAACCCATCCTTTCATACTTAGTTGAGCAGGGTAGAAATCCAAGTTTATGACATTAATTTTCATAATCAGCTATTCCCTTTCATAACTTCTAAACCTTAGTAATACCCAAATAATTTAATATTCCATTAATTATCATGCTTTGTAATATTTGTAGGCTATGTCAAACTCTGGAGTGTGCTTCTCAAAAAGAATGCGTATCTAGAGAACTTTCAGAGAACTGGGTGGGTACTGCCTCTGAAAAGCCCCCCTTGATTATATATAACTTGATTATATCTGCAAACACCCTATTTCCAAGGGATTTTCCAATGGGCTTGTATTTTTGGAAGACAATATCTAACCTAGTATGCTAGGCACTCTATAACATAGAGTCTTGTGATAAATCCTCCTACTTTTCCTCCAAGATGTTTTCTAAGTCTGTGTAATGTCTTGCCTTGGACTAATTGTCACTGCCTTCTTTAATTATCCTCCATAACGCAAAATCTTTTTACAGGCCAGACTAAAAAGGAATGGTATTGACATGGTTATGGCTTATGCTCATACTGAATCCTAGTTAGCATCAAGATACCAGTTGTAGTTCTAGTTTCTGAGGATTAAAAGTAAATAAAATGCAATTTCTCTCCTCATGGAAAGCATACTTTAGAGAGGAGGAAGAAGGTTATGTAACACCAGTGTGATGATTACTCTAACACAGAGATCTCAGGATGGCAAGGGTGGAGGTGGGATTTGTTCTGGTCCAGGCTAAAATAAATGTCAACTTGGTCAAGTTGAAGGAAAGCCTGAGAAAAATACATTGGCTACATCACGAAGAGCAGTCCAAGACTGGTGAAATCTATCCTTTTTGAGGAGAGTTGATAGATGTTACTGAAGAGGAAGTGACTGATTATAAATGGAATGATTATTCTGATTTAGGAGGAATTACTTACAAACTGGGTGTAACCAGAGGAAGAAGGGGAAATTTTCATCAGAAAAGAGGTCTTGTATGTCTAAATAAGGCTAATGTGTGCCTGGGAGGATGGGGATTTCAAATATATTCCAAGCAGCATGGGACATAGGAAGGTAAGGTATCTCAGAAAAACTTACAATTTTCATCATTGGAATATTATTTATACCATGAAATTCTCCCATTTGGATAGGAAATGAAAGGCGGAGGCTAGGTTTTAAGAACAGGTGAGAAAAACACATCTGCATGGTTTGTTAAAATCCTAGACAGAAAACCTTACAATTTCATTTAAAGCTATGCAATTCTCTTCTAACTTCTAACACCTATATACCAATTAAAACACTTTTAGGAAAATTGTTGTCCCTTGATACCTATCTTTGTTTCCTGTTTCTGCTATAACAATATACAACAAATCTGGTGACTTGAACTACATAATGTCTTCTCTTTTAGTTCTGGTTATCAAAAAAATCGAGACACTGCTTCTTCTGAATGCTCTGTGGGAGAAGTGTGTGTGTGTATATACTTAGTATACAATAATTCAACAAGGTAATTGGTTTCATTTTATTTTAATATATTCATAAAATATACTTTGATCATAATCACCTCTCTATTATCCTCTGTCACATCTTCTCCCCCTTTGTCCCTTTGCACATCCCTAACAGAGCTTCTTTTATTGTCCTGTCCTTTTCCCTTGTGTTGAAGTTCTACAAATGTGCAAAAACATGATATTTGAGGTTTTTTGAGACAGATTCTTTTGTTTAGTATGAGGAACCCCCAATTCCATGCACTTTTCCTAAAGACAACAAATTTCCCATCTTTATGATGGCATTAAAAGCCAATGTCTATATAAGTCACATTTATTTATTCCTCTGTTGATGGCCACATAAGCTCATTTCATAACCTGGATATTGTGAACAATGCTGCAATAAACATAGGTAAACACATAGCTTTATTCTAAGTGGATTGATTCTTTCAACACAGGTGTGGTAGAACTGAATCATATGGTAGATTTTTTTTTCAGTTTTTACAGGGATCTTTATATTTGATGAGCCAATTTACATCCCCAACAACACAAAAGATGGCTTCCTTTCTAATCCTACATTCCCACATCCTGGTCAAAATTTTTGTTGTTCATATTACTCTGTTTGTTTTTGGTAGCCATTCTGGCTAGAGTGAGACAAAAATTTCAAAATAGTCTTAATTTGCATTTCTGTGGCTAAAGATGTATTCACAATTTTAACATCTTTACTTGAAAATAGTTTGTTCCATCCATTCACCTACTGAGTAGATTACTTATTCTTTTTGTATTTAGATTTTTGAGTTCTTTATTTGTAATGGATATCAACCCCCTGTCCGATAAATAACTGGTAAAGAACTTTTCCTATTCTATAGCTCCTCCTTTCACTTTGGAAACTGCCCTTTTCTCTGACTGGAAAATCTTTGCAATGATGGAATCCCGTTGGTCAATCCTTGCTATTGCTCAAGCTCCTGGAGTCCTACTGAGAAAGTCACCATGCATGCCTATGAATTGGCATGTTTCCCCCATCCTTTCCTACAGCAGTTTCAAAATTTAAGGTCTTATTTTAAAGTCTTTGAAGCATGGTAGAATGTGCTGTTACCACTGCCAGCATCTGTGTTTTGTGTCCTTGCCTTGTGGCTATGGAACTCTAATCTCTGTTTCTATTTCACATGCCTGTCGCCCTCTACTGATTTTACACTTCTGTTTTTCTCTTATAAGGAAACTTTCTTTTTGGATTTTAAATTGGTCTGAATAATCTGGAATGATTTCCTTTTGTTGAAGTTAGCTTCATGTTGCTGGGGACAGTGGCATAAGAATAGGATAGACATCAGCTCTGCAAAAGCAGCAGGAGAACGGGTAGATCACTGGCAAGGGGGAGCTGGTTAAAACACACTTAAGCCTGTCCCCAACCACACATCTCCCCCTCAGCAAGACTCCGCCTCTCAAATTGTCATCAGCTGGGGTCCAGTATTCAGAGCACATGAGTTTAGGGGGACATCTGATTCAAACCATCACACATCTCAACATTATTTATTTTATTTTACCTGGCAAGACCTTTTCAGATAAGGTCATATTTACAGGTCCAGGTAGATATATCTTTCAAACGTTTGGGGGAATACCAACAGAACACAATACAGCACACAATGTAATAAGAAAATAATTTTGAAACTATCCTGTAGTACAATTTTGCAGCTTTAGTTTTATTTTTATAAATATACAGCTAAAATGTTCAGTAAACTTTTTTTTCAACATTCTCTTTCACAGATACTGAAATGAACCATGTCAGTATAAATGACATAATGCAAACTCCATACACAGGCCTATAAGAAGGGTCTTGTTAAGCTGGAATTTTGTTCTTTGATTAAGAGAGGGAAGCTGTATGTATGAATGACTGAAAATATATATTCTAGGAATAAGTATACTTCCCTGAATTTGGTTAGTTTCCTAATTTTCTCTTGGCATTAGTTTCTATTCACACACTTGACTTTAGTCAATGCTCAACTCGTGTTAAAATTTTAATAATATGGATGACACTAAATGTGCTTTTATGAAATTAATTCAACTAGCCAGTATGGACCCTGTAGTGATGTGTCAGTTGCACAGATGCCCTACTTTTCCTTCCTATCATGTAAGTTTCAGGTAATAGTCAATATATGGTAAATTTTAAAATCATATAATGAACATTTGCTCAATAACTTAAAAATATACATATATGTATATATATATATATATATATATATATATATATATATATAATACTCAGTAGTTTTATTTTTAACTATAATTTGCATTTATATTTGATAGGGATTATAACTCCTCAGGGGTCCTTTATTGAACGATGTGAGTGCCTATGCAATATATTTCATGTGGGGCTTAGGCATTTACTTCTCTCCCTGTTTAAATCTTTCTCCCATGTGCCTAATTTATACTCTATTTAATTATCACCTCCTCCAGGAAGCCTTCATTGGTTTTCTATGGCATCTTATATTAATTTTGTAAGGAATGTGTAAAATAAAAACAAAAGAGAACATCAGACTTGATCTCTACAGAAAGTCTATTCATTGAGAGAAGCTGCGAGGGACAGCAGCCTTCCCGTGACTGGGCCAGGCTGGGGTGTAAGCTTATAAGGAGGATCCTAAGAAGAATAGACTGGGCCAGTTTCAGGTCCAAAGGGAAGTAGACAAGGAACTGTAGTTATCAGGGTTCTTCAGCAAGAATTGTCTAAGGGAAAGTGTCTCAGATGGTTTCAGTTCCTTCAAGGCCTTTAAGTCTTAGGGACAGTTATTAACTCTTTAGTTCCCTCTAGTTTTCAGGGAACACTATTAACCCTTCAAATTCTTTATAACCTACCAGTAGCTTTTTGCTAATTTGGAGGAGGAAACAGAGCTAGCCTCAAGGTGCCCAGTGAATGTTAAGCCTTGGAAACTTTGTTAGGATGGATTGAAGGGACTATGTATGCTGTCTATATGGTGTGTTCACTTATGGAGTTAAAGCAATACATTTTTCCTTAATATAATTTAATGTGTACTCTTAATTCAGTTACATAGACAACATGAGTTAGAATATAGAGAAGAAGTACCCAACATGAAAATGAAACAAAACCTGAAGTAAGGACCTGTGGGAAGTGCAGGTAAGGATGATAGAGAAAAGGTGCCCCAAGTTCTGTTGTACCGACATAGTCTCAAAACACTTCAGAATAGTTTAAGCATCTTTCCCGATCTTCACAATGATACTAGCATGTAGATACTTCTAGTGTGATCTACACTGATGAAACTAAGGCTCTGAAAGTGTACAATATGACATATATCTGGCTAACAGCTGAAGCGCTACAGTAAATTCTATGACTGTGAAAACTGTCTGGGCTACAAAGTGAGACCTAGTCACAACAACATCAAACCACAAGGGCAAAACCAGAAGCAGAATTGTAATCTTCTTGGGGAACTAATTCAGTGTCCCAGACCGTTCAACCCTTTACAGAAAACATTCTATGTTGGCCTGTACAAAAATTAATAATAATTAATATTCCAGTGTTTGAAATTCAATTGTCTGTATACATAAAAGAATAATTCCCATCCTGTTTGTGATCAGGTTGCGATGATGATACTTTCATGGTTACTGTTTGTCACATATGTAGCAAAGAATCCTTCCTCTTTACACTCTCCCTTTGCTGTGCCTTAACTGCCATGACTAGACTGACAAATGTAACTTAAATGAGGGAGGAAAGCAGGTATCATAGTCCTACTAAACATCATGGTCCATTCATTCTAATGTCCTTATTCATCACAAGGTATGCTTGGGTTTAAAATAAAGAGACAATAAAGTATCTACCAGTCACTGTTCACCAATGAACCAAGGATTTAATTATCTGTTTGCTGAGATTTAAGCATTTTAATAGGAATAAGATGTGGACTCATTACAAATTATTGCAGAACGATGGTAATTAAGGATGCCCACTAGAACAGAATTTTAAATAAAAATGATATCAATAGCACCTTGAGTTTCAAATCTTCTGGTTGAACTTTCTGAATCACTTCATGTGCCCCTGGGCTCCTTGAACTATTTATACACTTTATGTGATGTGTTTTGTACGTTTGTGATTGATGCTTCCTTGCTTTCTGGTTATGAAATAGAGGCTGGTCCTCTCCCCTGTCCCAAGCAGCCTCTGTGTTCTCCCCGGGTTTGCTAGAAAGTAAAGCTCTTTCTAATGCTGATCAACCTTACAAAATTAGCTTAACTGGTAAACCTTAGTATGATTCCCTAACTTCTTTAAGTTTCATATCTTCTTTAAGAAAAACGGGGCTTAGGCTATTTATCTTGATAATTGGAAGATGCAAGTTAGTTGTTAAAAAAACCTTATGGCATAATTTAGATACTCAGAAAATATTTGTCCCTTTCTAATCACATGCCTATCACATACACTTCATTACTTTCTTATGAGACCTCATTGTCTTTTTGTGTGTTTGTGGTAAATTCTGACCTTGTACAATTTTGAAATTCCAGCTAGAAATATAACTTGCCACATGGGGGTTTTATGTCTATTTCATTTTATGTTTCTCCAATATATTTAAAAAACCCCTCCTTCTTCAGTCAAGCCCCAGCTGAAACCACAGAGGAATTGGGGAAACAAGCAAGAGTGCTGCTTCCATGGTGAGCCTGATAATCAGCACCAGGTTGAAGGAGACAGACCCTGAGGATACTCAACACATACAAAAGCAGAAATCCAGAGGCTCCTCATCACTGAAGTACACTTAAACCACACCCACAGGTTGAGACATCATGCCCAGAGGCATTCCCTTCTGTCAAAAATAATTGACTGCTGTTCCCTCAATGCATAAACCACAGCCCCATGGGGAATACCTGCATCTCCACTGAGGAGGGCCCTCAGCTAAATGGGGCAGGGATGAGGAAAAGGGTGGCACCAACACATGATATATTTATACTAAAGTATGTCTTTAAAACAACAACAAAAAAAAACAGAATTCAGACTATACAATTAAAAAAATAGATTTGTTGCCTACTGACTTTTATAACTTGCTTTGTTTCTTTGTTTAGGCTATCAGTATAGAAATGTTGAGAATGTCTTCAATTTTTTTTTCCCATGGATTTTACTAATCTTCCAATTCCATATTGAATTATTTGTGTTCAAGTATCTCATCTCTCAAAATTCTATCACCTTCTTACTTTTGTTATCCTTGTCATTTGCTCCTTTCTTATATCTGTCTACTTCCTGTCTGAATTCTTGTGGACTCTTATCTCTAGTATGTGAGTGTGAGTGTGTGTGTGTGTGTGTGTTTCAAAGGATTATATCCAGGGCTTCACATGAGCACTGTTATACTGAGCTCTATCCCTTGCTCTGCCTTCTTTCCTATAAATCAGTACTTTGCAAGCTACAAATTAGTCCTTCGAGTGTAATTTTATTCATGTGTTGTGTCACTCCATGTCTCCACTCTGTGCACTACCACACCATAACCAGCATGAAGATAAAGTCCAACTTCCTTTTACTCAAAGTTCTCCAAAGTCTACCTTAAACACAATCTTATAGCTCTTTTTTTTTCTGCTAGTATTTTGTATTGCATTTTATATTTTCATTTTTTTTAATTTTAAAACTCCCCAGGTTTGTGTACTTACGTTGGTGACTGGCCAAATGTGGGTGAAATTTAGTTCTGCTTGTTTGAGCCTTGTCTTATGAAGATTGCTTTTTTGGAAATGTTCATTCTGTTTTTAATTCATCTTATGGTTAGAAATTATTTCATTATGGGCTGGAGAGATGGCTTAGCAGTTAAACGCTTGCCTGTGAAGCCTAAGGACCCTGGTTTGAGGCTCAACTCCCCAGGACCCACGTTAGCCAGATGCACAAGGGGGCGCATGCGTCTGGAGTTCGTTTGCAGTGGCTGGAGGCCCTGGCGCGCCCATTCTCTCTCTCTCTGCCTCTTTCTCTCTCTTTCTCTCTCTGTTTGTCACTCTTAATAAATCAATAAAAATTAAAAATAAAAATTAAAAAAAAGAAATTATTTCATTATAAATAGCCTTTGAACTTCACTTTTTCTCAGGAAAAAATTAATTTTTCTCCCCTTCTGCTAATTGAATGTGTACAGGACTGAAGACATACTGATAACTTTTTCAAATCAAGCCTGTCTTGGGTTAGAGAGATGGCTTAGTTGTTTAAAATGCTGCTCTCCGGCTAGAGAGATGGCTTAGCAGTTAAGGCATTTGCCAGCAAAGCCCAAGGATCTTGGTTTTATTCTCTAGCACCCACGTAAGCCAGATGCACAAGGGGGCGCATGCATCTGGAGTTTGTTTGCAGTGGCTGGAGGCCCTGGTGCGCCCATTCTCTCCCTCTCTTTTTCTCTCTTTCTGCATCTTTCTCTCTCTCAAATAAGTAAGCAATATATATTTTAAATGCTGCTCTGCCAGCCTACTAACTAAAGTTAGATCCCTAGCACACATGTTAAAACTAGATGCACAGTGGCACATACATTTGTAACCTGAAGCTCATTTCCTGTCCAATCTGGCTTTCCCAATGGCAAAAGTAATATAACAGCCTCTGCTTCAAACAAGGTAGAAGGAGAGATGCGACATGCTGAGGTTGTCTTCTGACCTACGCATGAGTGCTGTGGCATGTGCATTCCCATTCTCTCTCTCTCAAATAACAAAAGAAGAAATTCTACATAGACTCTTTCTTCGCATCAGGTGGCCCATCCCAGAGCACCTGGCACCACTGCAGCCTCTGGAAACCCTTTTCTGTGTTCATTTCAGGTTCTGAATACCTACACACTAGATGTGAGTCCACATATATTGAACACCTAACAGATGTTTTGCTTTGCAAATATTAACTTAGAGTCTTCTTTTTCTCTTGACATCATTTTTAGATCACATTTAGTGGAAATGAAGTAGAAAAGAGAAGTGTCAAATCAGCCCTCTTCATATGAAGTTATCTCTGAGTATTTCTTTTACTCTTTTAGTACTTTGTCAATGACATTCAAATATATGAATTTCTTTAAAAATGTATTTATAACTATCAAACAAAATTGTAAATAGAAGTTTCCTAGTATTTCTAAGTCTGTATTATTTAATTAATATGCCTCTTACTTTATTGAAATCTTTCGTAGGACTTTCTAAGCTCATTTATCCCCAGGGCTGGGTATGGAGAGACTATTGCCTCATGAGGTATTGATAATGTTTGAGTGAAGCAAATTTTATGTATTAGTTTAAATGCTTCACAAAATTACCTTCAAATAATAAAAAAAGACAGGATATTTAGTCTTGCCATAGTTTTTCTTTTGTCATAAGTTTAAAGTTGATTCTGCAGGGTTAAGATCTATAAGGGAAGAATAAACAAATAACTTTTTAAAAATGTGGTTCTTGTTCAAGTTGCGCTGTAACTGGCACATCTTCCTGAGGTAATGAGCTGTTAAGAATTCCACTAATGGCACTTTAGTAGCTGTAGCTAAGGATTTCCCTACCAATAAATCTAGATTCCTTGGCTATTAGGCAGAAATCCTTGCATAGCCTCTTAGCTCAAGTGACACTGATTAATGAGTAGAGAGAATATTGTTCTCAGGAAGCAAACACAGCACCTCAGAAAACTGTTCAGACCTATGGCAGAAAATACTAGCCTCTAGTGTATGTGAGAAAGATATAGTAATCTAAGAACATATTATGCAATAAAGTGGCCTATCTGAATTAGAAGGAAATAAAAGTTAGTAATTTTATCCTACAAGTTTAAAATGAAGTTAAAAACCCTCTTATAACACTGGCCACATCTTGATTTAAAAATTGCAGCCTAAATCAGTTACTGCTGAAGGAAACATTCACTTCAAATTTCCTAGAATGAAGATATAAATTAGTCTTTAGAAACTTAAATTTTAAAACAAATCTAATATTTTGGATACAATGAAAACATATAAATATTTAAAACATATTTTACATTTATGATTAAATAAGTATCTTTAAACTGTTTATGATATCAATTTGAAAAAATATACAATATAAATATAATGTCTTCCTTATATGTGAAAAGGTATTAAGTGTTTGATAAAATTTAGATTATCCTGGTCTGGAGAGATTGCTCAGGTTAAGGTGATTACCTGAAAAGCCTAAGGATCCAGATTTGATTCCCCAGTACCCATGTATAGCCAGATGCACTAGGTGGCACATGTGTGTGGAGTTTGTTTGCAGTGGCAAGAGGGCATGCTGTGCCCATTCTCTCTCTCTATTGCCATTCTCTCTCAAATATAATTAAAATATATTTAAAAAAATAATTTAAGCCGGGCGTGGTGGTGCACGCCTTTAATCCCAGCACTCGGGAGGCAGAGGTAGGAGGATTGCCGTGAGTTCGAGGCCACCCTGAGACTCCATAGTGAATTCCAGGTCAGCCTGGGCTAGACTGAGACCCTATCTCGAAAAAAAAAAAAAAAAAAAGTTTATTCTTTTCCTTAGAAGAAAAGCAAACTTTCTGCTATTTGTAAGATCAAAAGTTACTACTGCATGACATTTATTTCTTTGTAGCTTTTTGTACTATGATGCATTTTATTATATCCAATGAAGCTACATACATTTATAATTCATCATATATGCATATCCTTTTTAATCTGGGCAATATGTATTTCCAGTGGCACCTAGAATCTTTTTTAATATATATATTTTTAAAATTTTTTAAAAATTAGTTTTGTAGTCAGTAAATACAGTCAAGTTGGTACCATTGTTAGCCTCCTCCCTGTTCTCCCCACTTTCCCTTCCCCCTGTACCCTCCTTGTTGAGGTATATGTGTCATGCATTGTGTGGGTAGCCGTCAGTTATGGATAGGAGGAAATGTCTCTGTGTATCATGACCCAACATGTGGCTCTGACATTCTTTTCACCCCCTCTTCCGCGAATTTCCCTGAGCCATGTTGGGTTCATTTTATGTCTGCTTCAGTAATGAGGTCTTGGGAGCCTCTGTGTCTCTGGATATCTGATTTGGTAGGAATTGATTGTTCTCTGTGTCGATCTGCTTCACTCTTGTGCTGGTACCAGGTTCACCAAGTAAACATCACCTTTGCTTGTTTTGCCAGTTATTCTTAGTTTCAGCTGGGGCCCTTTTGAGGTATGATGGGAGTGGTTCTTTCCTTAGGATCTATGTCTATCTGAAAAAGAGAAGCAGATTCTCCAATGGAGAGTAAAGTTAGCACCAGATGAATGGGATAACCATTATTTTTTAGAGAGAATTTAATAGGTGTAGGCCCTCTTGTAGCCCATTATTGGTGGTAGTTTGATAATGGAGAGTGGGCTCATTTCTGGATTTGGTTCTGACTTTTTTCCCAGCTCCAGTTATGGGTTCTGTTCCACTGAGGGGATCAGTTAAGCAAATCAAGAGCAGTTGGTTTCCCACCATGGCTGTGTGCCACTATTGCACTTATGTGAGTATCATGACAGGTTGTTTGCTGCTAAGCAGGTTAGACCATGAGTTGCTTGGACAGATATTGGTCATTTTCCCCCAGTCGCCCATGTAGCACCTTCTGGCACTAGACACGCTGACTGTCTGGGGACTGACTCTCTTCCAGCTTCCAGTCATGTCACTCCATGTTATGTGTCAACTGCATATGGTGTCTTCAGCAGTAGGGTCTTACCACTAACTTTTGGTGGGTCATCAAGTACTCTGACAGAAATCTGTCTTTCTTTCTAGGAAACCTTGTATGTCTCTCTGATCAAAAGCTCATTGGGGATGATAGCCACTTGCTGGTACTGGGAGTTAAGGTCAGTGCCTACTAAGAGAAAGAAGAAAAAAATAAAAGACAAGTAATATAAAAGAGTTAGAGAGAAGGGAGAGAGACAAGCAGTAGAAGATTAAGGTCAGTCTTCATCGTACCCTCTCCAGTGCCTTGTGATTCAGGTGTTTCCTCTAAAACCTGGTGAAGGTTCAACCATTTGGTCTGCCTTTTAGGATGTATAATTTTATGGTACCATTGCCATTTGGGTCTAGATTTGTGTCCCCCATTCCCTCCCTTGACCTCCCCCCCTCCCCACCCACCCTTTTGTCCAGTTCTCGAGATGCTTGCTGGGTATGTCATATGGTATTTTTGATATAATATATATTTTGATGATATTGTGCATATTTTTATATGTGAAAATTTATAAATTGTTCCCTTTTCTTGTACCTTAAGTAGAAATTTTGCAAGGACTCATCGTGCATTAGTACCGTCATTTCCCTCCTGCCTGCCCCACTCTACTGAGCACCCCCCTTAGTGAGATTGCTGGTATTCACCATGGACTCGTGGGTTATGTGAGAGCAGCAGTCAGTCATTGTGGGGGTGGCAATGTCTCTGGATATTCATTCCCATATTTTGGCTCTTATATTCTTTCCACCCTCTCTTTCACAAGCCTTGATGGGTGTGCTTTAAGTCTACTTTGGATACAATGTTGAGCTCTCAGCAGCTTTTGGGTTTTTGCTTTGGTGTGTTTTGAGTATCCTCAGTGTCTTTCTCCAACACTTGGTCCAGGTTGTCAGGCTCGCCATGGAAGCAGCTCTCTTGCTCACATGGCCAATTTTTTCTGTGGTTTTACCTGGGTTCTAGCTGTTTTTTGAGGGGTGGTTCATCTCCTGTCAGGAAGTCAGTTATCTATGCTTGTCTTGTTACATAATTTGGTCATCTTTGGTTTTCACTGCTTTCTGAAAAAGAAAATAAAACAAAAAAAAAAAAACAAACAAACAAACAAAAACCAGATTCTCCAACAAAGAGAGTGAGATCAGGTCAGGTTAAAGGGGATAAGCCTTGCTAATTTAGAGAGTCTCCATAGTACTCTGACTTGGATCTCATTTCCAGTTATGGATTCCTTTCCACTAAATGGATCTCATAGCCAATCAGAAATCCATCAGTTATCCACCTAAACTGTGTGTCACTATTGCATAGGTGTGTACATCTTGTCAGGCTGGTTGCTTTCATATGGCATTGTTCCCTGTTTGCTCGCAATTTTGTTGGTCCTTTTCCCCCAGCAATTCATGTTCAGCCCTATATGGGCTAACCATCTGAGAACTGCCTTCCTTCCAGATTCAGCTCCATCTCTCAGGGTTCTGTGTTGGCAAATGTGGTGTCTAAAGCGCTAGGGTCACAGGTAGGGGATCAAGTGCTTTGAAAGAACCTTGTCTTATTTTGATGACCTTGTAAGTCTTTGCAATAACAGTGCAACATTGGTTGTAACTAGTTTGTGGTCTGGTACTGGCAGTTGCAAGCCTGAGTCAAATGTTGTAGGGTTAGGCTTCATCCCACTCTTTCCAGGGCCTTTCTTATCAGACAGTTCCACCATGCTTCTGCTGAGGGTTATATCTGTTAGTTTGCAATCGAGGAGGAAGGTTTCTATGGTAGCAATTCATTTTGATTTGGTTTTCTGTATATCTCCATCCCATTTCCTTCCTCCCAATCCTTTCCATCCCTCTTAGCTATTCTTTGAGTTGACTGTCAGATATGCCTCTAACTCAAGCTGTTCCAGTGTAGGAACCACAGATGAGGAAGAACATGCAGCATTTGTCTTTTTGTGCTTGTGTGAGTTAGCTTAGTATGACCTGTTCCAAGTCTATCCATTTTCCTAAAAATTTCATTATATCGGTTTTCCTTATTTTATCCATTCATCAAACTATGAGCATCTGAGTCAATTCTAGTTCTTAGCAAGTGTGAATTGAGAAGCTATAAACATGGTTGAGCAAACATCTCTGCAGTGAAGTGTGGAGCCTTTAGGGTAGATGCCCAACAGAGTTACTGCTGGGTCAGGTGGTAGGTCTATTTTCATCCCTTGCAGGAGTCTCTATGTTGATTTCCATAGCGGTTGTACAAGTTTGCATTCCCACCGACAGTGAATGAGTGTTCCTGTCTCCCTGCATCCTCACCAATATTTATTGTCATTTAATTTTTTTAATGATTTCCATCCTGACTGAAGTTAGGTAGAATCTCATAGTTGTTCTAACTTCCATTTTCATGATGGTTAACAATGTTGAACGTATTTTTAAGGAGGGTATTAGTCATTTGAATTTATTCCTTTGAGAATTTCCTATTCAGTTCTCTGCCCCATTTTATGAATGGATTGTTTTATTTCTTATTGCTTAGGTTTATGACTTCTTTGTAGATTCCAGGTTAATGACAGCGTTTTCTCCAATTCTGTGGGTAATCTGTTGCCTCTATTTATGCTACAAAAGCTTTTAGCTTCATGAGATCCCATGAGTTGAATGATTGTTTAATTTCCTGGGCTACTGGGGTATTGTTCAGGAATTCTTTCCCCACTCCTATATTCCTCATTTATTTTTCATCCAGTAGTTTGATATTTTCAGGTCTTATATTGAGATTTTAATCCATTTATAGTTGATTTTTGTACATGGTGAGAGGAATGAGGCTAGTTTAATTTTTCTACATGTGGTTATCTAATTTGCCCATCACCATTTGTTGAAGATGCTCTTTTGTCAAAGATCACATTGCTGTAGTTTCTGGAACTAAGGCCTGGCTCTTCAGTTCTGTTCAGTTGGTCTAGACATCCTTTTTTATGGCAGTACCATGCTGGGTTTTTGTTGCTATGGTTTTTCAGTATTGCTTCAGGTCAGGAATGGTGATACCTCCAATGGTATTTCTTTTGGTGGGTATTTTTTGATATTACTTTTTCTGTCTCTATGAAGAATTATGCTATGGTTTTTTATTGGTATTAAATTGAGTCTGTATATTGATTTTGGTAGAATTGACATTTTCACAATATTGATTTTACCTATGCAGGAACATGGGGGGGCCTTCCATCTTCTCATGTCCTCCATGATTTCTTTCATTATATAGTTCTTATATGATTTCATGTGCTTGTTAATGTTATTACAATGTATTTGATGTTTTATGTAGGATAGCTTTGTTGATTTTTTTTAAATAAGCTTTGGTGACTTTATAAAAATTATTATTAGATATAAACATATTTTCTATATAAACATCACATGTTGGTACCATCCTTTCCCTCTTCCCTGACCCTTTTCTGAACAGGCCTTCCTTTTTGGGGATGCAAGTCAACCCCATGGGGATTGTGGGTCATGCATTATGGGTGGGTGGGGGGATAGGCAATGTCTCTGTGCAAAATGTCCCAACTTGTGGTTCTAACAATCATTCCATCCCCTCTTCCACAAAATTCCCTGAGCCATGCTAGGAGAATTTTAAGTCTACTTCACTGATGGGCACTTAGGAGCATCTGGATCTCTGTTTTGGTAGGTGTTTCGTGTCCTTAGTATCTTTCTCCATCACTTTTGTTCTGATAGCATCTTAACTAAGAAAGCAACACTCTTGCTCATTTCTCCACTTCCTCTGGTTTCATGTGGGGCTGGGGTGGAGTACACTGGGTCAGTTATCCCCTCAGGTCCAACTCCCATCTGAAAAAGACAAGCAGATTCTCCAATGGAGAATGAAGTCAGAACCAGTTAAATAGTATCACCATTATTAATTTGGAAAAAAATTAAAAGGGTTTAGACCCTTTTATAGTCTAAGGTTAGTGGGAGCTTGACAATGAAAAGCAGAATCATTATCTGGATATGATTCTGACATGTTTTCTGGTTCCAGGTATGGCTTCCTGTCCACTGAGTGGATCTGTTAGATAGTCCAAGAGCAGTGGGTTACCCACCATGGCTGTGTGCCACTATTTCGCGTGTGTGAGCATCATGTGAGGTTGTTTGCTTCTGAATCACTTAAACTTTGAGTTACTTGGACAGATATTGGACACTTTCCCCTGGTAGCTCATGTAGCACCTTCCATCAATAAATGGTCTTATTGTCTGGGGACTGGCTCTCCCCTGGATTCCAACCAGCTCTCTCCATGGTCCATACTGACAGTATTTAGTGTCTTCAGCAGTAGGGTCTTACCATTAACCTCTGGTGAGTAATCAAGTGCTTCGACAGAAGTCTGTCTTATTTGCTTTGGGAGATCTAGTAGATCTCTGACTGACAGCTCATTGAGAATATTGACTTGGAAATTTTTTGTTTTGTTTTTGGTGAGGAGTAAAATATTCATACAAATCTGTTATGAAAGAAAGAAAAGCTTTCCGGGTGTGGTGGTGCACACCTTTAATCCCAGCACTCAGGAGGCAGAGGTAGGAGGATCGCCAAGAGTTCAAGGCCACCCTGAGACTCCACAGTGAATTCCAGGTCGGCCTGGATCAGAGTGAGACCCTACCTTGAAAAAAAAATAAAATAGAAAAAGTGGTTTCAGTTTTCCAATGAAGGTTTAGTGTAATTCAGATAAGAATCCATCAGGTCCTCGACTTTTCTTTTTGAACAGGTTTTTGATTTTTTTCATTACATTTTCAAACTCTATGGATGTAATATGTTTGTTTAGGAGATTGCTGCTCTGAATTTAGTTTTGTTAGGTGGTATATGTCTAGGAATTCATCTGCTTTTTCTGGGTTATCCAATTTTGTGGAGTAGAGGGTTTGGAAATATGTTCTGATGGTTCTTCCAATTTCATTAGAATCTGTGGTGACTTCTCCCTTTTCATTTCTAGTATTGTAAATTTTCTACTTGACTTGTTTTCATTTGATCAAAGTGGACAGGGTTTTATAAGTCTTCTTTATTTTTTCAAATAACCAGCTCTTGTTTTCATCAATTTTCTTAATTTTTTTCTTAGCTTCCAATTCATTAATTTCAACTCTGATCTTAATTATTCTTTTTATCTGGAAATTTTACAGTTGGATTGTTCTTATTCTTCCAATGACTTTAGGTGAATGGTTAGGCTATTAATTAGAGATTTTTCTGTATTTGTTATGAAGACATTTAGTGCTATGAATTTTCCCCTTAGAACTTCCTTCATTGTATCCCATAAGTTTAGTATGTGGTGTTTTCATGAGTTCTAGAAATATTACAACTTCTCTTTAAAAATTTTATTTATTTTTCTTTAGTTGAGAGAATGAGAGAGAGAGAGAGAGAGAGAGAAGAGAGAGAGAGGGAGACAGAATAGGCATACCAGGGCCTTCAGATGCTACAGATGAACTCCAGACACATGGTCTACCTTATACATCTGGCTTATATTGGTCCTGAGAAATCAAACCTGGGTCCTTTGGCTTTGCAGGAAAGTGCCTTAACTGCTAACCCATCTCTCCAGCCCACAACCTCCTTTTTGATCTTTGTACCAACCATTCATTGTTTAATAATGAACTGTTTGGTATCCAAGAGCTACTGTAGTTTGTGCTTTTTTTCTCTGGTTGTTAATTTCTAGTTTAACACATTGTGTGCCCATGTGATTCAGGAAGTTATGACAATTTTCCTGAATTTATGCAGGTGTGCTTTATGCCCAAATATGTGATCTATTTTGGATAAGGTTCTATAAGCTGCTGAGAAGAATATGTATTCTGTAGAATTATGGTGGAATGTTCTGTAGATGTCTGTTAGGTCTAATTTATCTATGGTGTTGTTAATCTTCATTATTTCCCTGTTGATTTTCTGCTTAGGTGATCTTTCTATTGATGATAGTGGGGTATTGACATTCCCTACTACAATGACATTGGGATTTATTTCTGGTTTGTTGTCAAGTAGGTTTTTCTTTATAAACTGCAGTGCCCAGTGTTTGGTACATAGAGATTTATGATTGTGCTGTCCTCTTGTTGGATCATTCCCTTAATAACTAAAAAGTGTTCTTTGTCATTTTTTATTATTTTTTGTTTGATGCCTATTTTGTCAGCTATTAATATGGTTGCACCCACTTGTTTCTTATTTCCATTTGCTTGGAAGACCTGTTTTCATCTTTCCACCCTAAGGAAGTGTCTATTGTTAGTGGTGAAATGGGTTTCTTGAAGACAGCAGATGAAAAGATCCATTTTTCTGATATACCCAATTAACTTGTATCTCTTGATGAGTGAGTTAAGATCATCACTACTTAATGTTAAGACCATTAATATTTATTGCCTGCCATGTGAGAGGCATCATGGGTTTTGGTGCTTTCTTGAGCTGTAAATGGTTTTGTGCCTGCGGCTCTTGAGGTTGGTTGGTTGACATTTCTGTGTGGAGTATTCCCTGAAGTATTCTCTGCAGGGTTCACTTTGTTTTCATTTAATTTTAGAGCTAGATTTTATTATGGAAGGTTTTCCTTTCACCATCTATCATGAGGGATATTTTGCTGGGTATGGTAGTTAGGGAAGGAAGCCAAAGTTGTTTGCAGACTTTGAAGTGTTTGTTTCCAAGGCCTTCTGGTTTCCATTGAAAAACCTGAGGTAACTTTGTGTTTGGTGTTCTGTGACCTTGTATCAACATGGTTCTCACTTTTGAGAGATTGGGAATGTTGTATTTAATAATTATGTTGTATATATTTCTCTATGCCTTTGGCTGGAATTTCTTTCCCTTCTGGTATACCCATGATCCAGATATTTGATGTTTTAGGGCATCCACTAATTCCCTCATATTCTGTTCACATGAATTGTTGACCTTAACAAAGTTTTTGGACTACCAGACAATTTCGTCTGTCTTGTCTTCCTTCCAGATCTGAGGTTCTATCCTCCACATGATTAACTCTGTTAGTGAGGGTCTCTAGAGAGGCTTTTACAACTCTATTTGATTTTGTTTTTTCTTTTGCATTTTTCTGTATTGTATCCAATCTTTGTTAGGTTCCGATTTCAGGTTATGATTTGATTTTCTTGATGCTTCTTGGAATTTCATTCTTGCATTTAATTATATCTTCATTAAGCATAATCAGCTGGTTATGGGGATATATTTGTTTGCTTACCTTCAATTCATTTATACCTTCAATTCATTCATCTCTCATTTGAGGTTTCTCTGATTTTCTTCATTAAGTTAAGCCCAGTGATGAAAGCTGTGTGCTCTACGAGATGATTACATTCACTTTCATTTATGTGAATTTTTTTTTTTTTGATGATTTTCTTCCAGTTCAGCCATTTGTTTGTTCAGGGTAAATGAACTTATTGTGATTTCATTTTGGGATTCAATTTCTGTTGTTTCCTTTATGTTTTCATTGGAGACTTCCAGTGTGGGACAAGTGGGACTAGACAACCTAGATGAAGAGCTCTGTTTGTTTGTTGTCTGTTTTTTTCTTTTTCTTTTTTTTTTTTTTTTTGCATTGGCATCTAATCATCTAGGTGTAAAAGTCTATTTTATTAAGGAGGAAGCAAGTATTTGCCTTTGTAGGAGCTTCAGATATCTTCTACTTTGTGTTTGAACATTGGGGCAGATTGTGGAGATTGCAAGTGAGTCTTCAGCTCTGGTCTTGTGGCTGATAGCTGTGATTGGAGGCGTGGAATCTCTTCAACCGACTGTCACAGCTGTGCCTTGCTTGTAGGGCTGAAAGAATGTAGTAGTTGCCCTTTCTCTCCTACTGTACCCAGCTGAACAGACTCTAGAGAGATCACTGGTACCCTGGCTGGTTGTTGCCATATAATCCTATGCCCCCCATCTTGGGCAGGAACGATGTCCCAGGGAAGCATCTGTAGGTCGATATCAGCAGTGGAGGTTGGGGAGAAGGGTGGGGAGACAGGTGTGGGGCATGGGGTTCCATAGACCATGCAGGACCCCCAGAGTTGGTCGGAGTAGGGGTGGTGGTGAGCGGAGGCAGCCAGCAGCAGCTTAGAATTATCACAGTAGGTGGCTGAAGCCCAATGGGTCTACTGAGGCAGAAGGTGCAGTGTGGGGAGGAAACCACAGGGTTCAGGCAGCAAGAACCAGGCACATAGGTCCAAAACACCCTGTACTCCTCACCTGCCCTGAGTGTACAGATCCATAACTTGCTGAGCACCTCACATGCTTGGAGCACACAAGCCCCCAACACACCACACCCCTTGACCCACCAGGAGCGTCAAATTGCTCTTAATATAGCATTGCAGTCACTTAAAACATAGCTTTAAAAATTTTCAAAGTTGTCCTTGGGGATAGGGAGATTGCTCACCAGTTAAAGGCTGTTGTTTGCAGTCTTTCAACCCAGCTTCAAGTTCCCAGCCACCCATGTAAAGCAAACAGACATTTGGATGCAGAGGCAAGAAATGCTAATGCACCCATATACCACACACACACACAAACACACACACACAATTTTTTAACTATTTTTAAAAGAAGAATAAAATAACTATCGATGATTCTCTGTTAAATTTCATTGTCACCTCCCTTATCTTGGTTTTTCCTTATGTTCAATTCAGAATTAATTTCAATTCTCAGTCTGTAGGTTTAGTTGGAAGTCAAGGACTTAACTAAGAAGGGGATATATAATTTACCTTTTCCTTCTCTTAATCACTCATCCAGTTATATATTGTTTTGTCACCAGAAAACCAACCTTGCATATCAATATCAGAAATGTATACAAGTAGCAGCCAATTAACCAGCTATAACCATGCCTAAACTTTGAGAATAACCAAAGAATTGAGAGATTAATAATTTCTTATTTATCTAATGTCCATGCTATGTAGTCATTCATTTAAATTTTACATAAGTATATTAAGGACTAGATTGTGTGAACTGAGGATGAGTCAACATTCAAATTATCTGATAGTGATCACATGTCAAAACAATTTACATTAGGTAAATTTTTTTTATTGAAAGGAAAATCATAGATAATAAGTGGTAATGTTAACATCTATTAATTTGAAAATCTAAGGTTATACAATTCTCTTATTTTTCAGATAATATCAGAATTATAAACTTAGTAATATCTTCCTAAGACTTATTGGTAAATCCCACAAATATTCTATTAGGCTCCATGGAGGTATATGTAGAGATAAAATTAAACAAATTTAATTTTGTGCAGTAACTTTAACTACTGTCCTGATATTAAAAAAAATTCTTTGGAGCCTGAAATGATAATTGACTCTTTTGTGTCCATCAAATTAAAATTGTTAAAGCAACCTTTTGCAGTCCAATAAAAATATAAGATTTTTTAATCTTAGAATTAGTAAATTTTAAATTGAACTCAACCTCTAATACAAAAGTAATTTATAGACAGTAGTAAAAGAAATTAGAGTGCAGGGATGGAGAGATGGCTTAGCTTTTAAGGCACTTGCCTGCAAATCATGACTACTCAGGTTAGATTTCCCATTGCCCACATAAGCCAGATGCACAAAGTGGCACATGCATTTGGAGTTCCTTTGCAGTGGATACAGGCTCTGGCATACCCATTCTCTCACTCTGTTATGCCTCTTTTTTTTCTCTCTCAAATAAACAAAAATAAATAAAAAAAAGATCATAATCCAGGTGTGGTGGTGCACACCTTTAATCCTAGCACTTAGGTGGCAGAGGCAAGAGGATCACCACGAGTTTGAGGCCACTCTGAGACTCCATAGTGAATTCCAGGTCAGCCTGGACTACAGTGAGACCCTACCTTGAAAAACCAAAAAAATAAAAAATTAAAAAATTAAAAAGATCACAAATACATTATAGCATAGTGTTCCATTTATAGTGACAATTCATTTAGTGTATACTTGAACATTGTTAATTCACACAGTGGCAAAATTTGGGAATTTCTGTGCATGAACTCAATTCACAGGGATTTATTTCCCTTGAGTTCTTTCTTCTACCAGTTCCTTAATCTTAGGATAAAATCTTACCTGCTCATAGTTCAAGACATTTGTAATTACATGAAATTAAACAATAGTCAGGAGTCTGAACTTTTCAGAAATTTTCATGTTTGATTGAGTAGAAAACAGAAATTACAGAAAAAGGTCAGTCTGTGTACCCATCTGGCCAAGGAGAATTGTGGGTTTTGTGTAATGATTCAGGAGCATGGATTCTAAAATGCAAAACTGAGAACTCATTGAATATTGATTTATGATAATGCTTTTAAAACTAATTAATTTCAATTACTTATTTTATCATAAAATCAATTACTAATGTATTCTGTCACTTTAATTAAGGCAGTCAATAAAATTAAATAAATGGGAAGCATGAAGTTATACAGGAAAAACTAATTTTCATATTTAATAAAATTCACTACAGGTCAGAAAAGAATAAGCTATCAGCTATTAAATTTTCCTAGAATCTAATTATGACTTTATTGAATGATTTATTATAGTTTGATTAAAATTTAAAAAAGAGAAAAATAACACAAAGATTCCAAAACATGAAAGATTATTAGATATCCACCCTATAAAATTGCATTGATGGGGCTAGAGAGTTGGATTAGTGGTTAAGGCACTTTTCTGCAGAGCCTAAAGACCCAGGTTTGATTATCCAGGTCACATGTAAGCCAGATGTACAAGGTGGCGCATGCCTGGAGTTCCTTTGTAGTGGCCAGAGGCCCTAACATGCCCATTCTCTCTCTGTCTTGCTGTCTCTCTCACTCTTTCTAAAATTAAAAAAAAAAAAAAACATTGCTAAATAAATATATAAATATTACCTTGATCCATTCTGATATTTTTATTATTTTATTTTCCATTGAATGAAACAAAATGACACATAGGTAAAAATAATAGCGATTTGTAATGCTTTCTAATTTGTAATAAAATTATTAAATACTATATTATAATATATAAAGGAATGGTTTTGTCCTTTAATCCCCACAAACATCCCCAAGAATTACAGTTATGTGATAGTTCCAAGGAAATTACACTCATTTAAAATGACAGAGCTGTGAGGTTGATCTTTTCATTTTCCAGAAATCACCAGGATCTAGGGTCTTACCAAATGAGGGTTAACCAAGTAAACATAGTTCTCCTTTACATTTCAAAGGCATTAGCTAACAAATTATATTTAGATTTTAGGCAAATAATGATTTCTAGGATAAGCTTTATTTGTGATATTTAAGTATTTTTGAAGTGCACATGTTACATTCTACCTAAATTCGGTTATTTTTATGTGCAAATATATGGTAGTAAGAATGTAAGATGTCCCCTATAAACTCTTGTATTTGAATACTTAATGCCTAGAGATGGTGCTATTTGGGCAGATTGCAAAACCTTTCAGACATGGAGCCTTGGTCATGGAAGTATCCCTCTGTGTGATGGACCTTGGGATGCTTGCTATTTTCATCATGATTCTCTCTCTCTCTCTCTCTCTCTCTCCTCCTTCTCACCTGATTTGGAGATCAGGCTTCCTCCTCAGGCCTGCTATTCATTTCCCTTAATGGACATAGTTCCTCCAATTTGTAACCTGAAAATAAATCCTTCCTTCTTTATGTAGCTTCTGCTCAGAAACAGCAACAATAAAGTAACTGATATAGCATGTGCACATATTTGTAGTAATCTAATAATATGGGAATAAGCCTATATAAATAGTAGATGTGGTGAAATGCATGGGTCAATACATTATTTATCAAGTTTATATTATGTTGAGGATTTAAAGAGATAACACAGGTAAAACATACAACTTGTGTTCCAGGCACTAAGAAAATGTATTAAGTCATATTGGATGTTCAATAAAAGATAGCAGGAAGAGAAGAAGGAGAAAGCAGGAGAGCAGTAACAGACACCTAATTACTGTCCATGTCTATACTAGTGAGGTTGTAAAATTATTCATGAAGTAATATTAAATCAACATATAATTTTGAATGAATATGTCATCACTATATTACTGCTAGATTAAAAAAGTATTAGTTGCCTGCCAGTAGAGAGAGAGAATATGAATGGGCATGCCAGGGCCTCTTGCCACTTCAAATGAACTTCAGATACATGCACCACTTCTTACATCTGGATTTACATGGGTACTGGGAAATTGAACACCAACCATCAGATTTTGTAAGCAAGTGACTTTAACCACAGAACCATCTCTCCAGCCCCATATGCTAGATTGTAATATATGTTTGATATTGTTTGTATAGGAACTTATAATACATAAGACATCATTTATTTTAAATATGTAGATCAAAATTTATTATGTCTACAATGTCAACATACTTTACTATAACATTTGACACTAAAACTACATTTTATCACAATATGAACTTTAATATTATGCATTGAATTATTATAGTTCCAGCAGTTTTGTTGATAAGCAGTTAAATATTTAAGAAAATCCAAAACAACATAGTTGCCTAAAATCTTCAATGAAGTTCCAATTCAATGACTGTATGTTATTACTTCAAGAAATAGGTTTGATTTTCACTTAATCACGTATCACGAATAGCATGCTTTCTTTTTTAACAAAGTTATCAAGAAACAATATTTTGGACATAAATAATTCTTCTAGGTCTCCAAAATATAAATTATCAATGGTGCATATGTATTTGCAAATTGGCTGAATGGATCAAAGTAAAACCAGCTCATTTTGATTTCATAGTTTAGCAATTTTATCATGTCTTTGACAAAATAAAAGCTTTATTTTCTTTATCAACTTTGAAGATATATCAAATAATCACAATATATTTAGTTGCTGAGTATTTCTTTGTGAACTTGGGTAAAGATAGGCTTCTTACTTCAGTTAATAATTTATATTTTTTTGGGGGGGGTTATTTATTTATTTTTTGAAGTCAGATTTTTTTTATTAGTGAAAGTTATCAAAAGTTTTAGAGAATGTTTAAGAGACCAAACAGTAGAAATTGAGGCCAGATGTAGAAGGAATCTGTTTTTCTGATGCTGCAAATGAAATCATCAAGTGCTTATGATAGAAAATTACAGTCCATCACCTCCTTAATAGGACAAAATAGTCACATACATTTTCACAGTTAATGCTACACACAAGGGATTCATATGAAATATCTAGACATATTCACCAATCTCTGTTCTTCTTATTTCCTCATATGACTACACTATGAGTTTAGGGACTGTTTCTTTTTTAAAAATATATTTATTTGCAAACAGAGAGAGGTAGAGGGAAGAGAGAATGGACAAGCACCTTGCGTATCTTACTTTATGTAGGTACTGGAGAATCAAACCCAGGCAGGTAGGCTTTGCAGGCAAGTGCCTTTACTGCTGAGCCATCTGTCCAGCCCAGGATTGTTTCTTTCTGCACTGTCTTCTTTCTCCTCACAGTTGGTCCAGAAAGAAACCAGGAGGTTTCAACCATCCTCATGTCGCTTGTTCTTTAACGCAGAGTGACTGCCCATGACATAAAAACAGCTGGAATCTCCTTTAGTCTGTTGGCATCAAAGTCCATCTTAGTTTTAACAAATGCTTTATGTTTCTCATAATTATTGAATAAAATTGAGAAGGTATGATCACAATGGTGCCCAGTGGAGTATATCTGAGGTACAGATGCTGGAAGGGAACTGACTGAAGGATAAGACCCCCAGGTGAAAGAAAATTCTTTCTGCTAGACAAACATGTCATAAAAGTAAGACAATAAAACACAGGGCTGAAAATTAGATTTGCACATAAAAGTTGATATTATCTGAAAAGACTTTATTAAAACACACACACACACACACTTAAACACATATTTTAATGTTTCATTTTTACTAAGCAAATATTTTGATAGCTTGAGGAAAACCTTAATTAGACTTTAACAGTGGGTGCTTTCAATTTCTTATGGGATTCCCCTGTTTAATTAAGTTATGGTAATATCTTCCTGATAGGCATAACCAGGAAAAATAGGTAATTTCTTAGTATATTGTTAATATTGTATGGGCTTCTAACTTTAAATGATAGGATATATATCCAGTACTTTTTGTTGAATTATTACTATTGTGTAATGTATCAATCTTCTAAATTTCAGTAGTTACTAAATACTGATGAAAAATGAAAAAGTACAATAATTAACATAATTTGAGGTGACAATAAAAATTTTAACTTGAAAACTATGGAATCATATATATATGAGAAAATGACAAATATATACTAAAATATTTCCATATAATTTTTTCAAATTATTTTTATGAATATAGCCAGTCCTTCATTTTCAGAAAGATGGATGCTTTTCCTGACTATCCATGTTTAGTATCCACCCATGTCAAATTAAAACATCATAATGGCATTGCAAGGATCATGTTATATGTAGGATATGTCAAATAAACCATACGAAGAATATCTTAATGAATAACCTTCCAAGTTCTGTTGACCTAAGTTGATGACTCTGGATGCAGTGTCTTCGTAGATTCCTAATTTATTCAGTACATGCTGTGCACATGCCCTATTATATAGTATTTGTTAGTGTATATAGCACAAAGTAGGTTTTCTTAATCTAGCCTTGGTGGTTGGATGAAATCACATTGCAATTGTAGCTTTAACAGTTTGGATTCATAAACAGGACCTTAAGGTGTACTTACTCAGGGTTTTAAATGTTATATCTGAGACATAGGCAATCATATGCCAGAACCTAGGAAAGCACAACACAATGACTATCAGAAATTCAACATTACTCTATGACTTTAAAGACAAGAGTAAGAATAACATAGCAAAGGCCTTAAAAATGATGTTGAGCCAAGCGAGGTGGCTCATGCCTTTAATCCCAGCATTTGGGAGGCAGAGGTAGGAGGATCATAGTAAATTTGAGGCCGCCCTGAGGCTACATAGGGAAATCCAGGTCAGCCTGAGCTAGAGTGAGACCCTACCTCAAAAAAAATAATAATAATGTTGAGAAACTTGCATTTTGAATTCTATAAGCAATGGATAGGAAGTTATTCAGATTTCAACACATTCAAATTTAAGAAACATTGCAGTTGCTGCTGGTGATGCACATCTGTAAATCCAGCAGTAACGAAGCTGAGGCAATTTGAGGACAACCATAGCTACATACTGAGTGCTAGCAACATACCAAAACACTGTTTCAAAAAAAAACGGGGAAATGTTTCACTTAGAACCAGGATTAAAATGTATATACTTTCACAAAACACAGTACATTAAAAAAAAATCCTTAGGATGGATCTTCAGCATTACATACATATCTGAAAACAAGAACTGAAAAATAGAGTAGCAGAACAAAAGTCATATTGAATGTATTTATATGTTACTGAGTAAATTTGGTACCGAAGATTACATGTTCATCTGATGAGTGCCTGGCAAACAGGAAGAACTCTGAATGGTTTTGATAGCAAAGAAAAGGAAAATGGCTCTGGGACCTTTACTTTTTTTTTTTTTCTGTTTTTTTCAGGTAGGGTCCTAGCCCAGGCTGACCTTGAATTCACTATGGAATCTCAGGGTGGCCTGGAACTCATGGCAATCCTCCTACCTCTGCCTCCCGAGTACTGGGATTAAAGGCGTGCGCCACCATGGCCAGCTCTTTTTCTTAGGAATTGTTTTGTTCAGTGCGTTACGTGGTGGTGTTCACTGCTCTTTGTTGGAATGATGCTGTTCTCTGTTAGAGACTTTAATAGACACATCAGGACTCTCAGAATGGCAGGCATTGGTAGCCAGAACCACAGTGATTCTACACTCTATGGTTTTGGATATGCAGGTTCTTGTGCACAATATCATGAAGTTGAGGGAGGAGTATATTCTTTGCATTAAGGTTTCTGTTTGTGGCCTGTGACTGCATTCCTAGTATTGTCTTTGTTATTGATCTCTCTGGCTGGATTCTATTCCATGTTATATCTAAGACTGTCTGGACTGTGCTTTGAGTTAAAGAAGTTTTATAAATGCAGGATTTTGATCTGGAATGTAGGAACTGCAAGACTGACAGCAAGGTGTACATAGCTGTTCACAAATGTTTGCAAACTTAACTACTGTTTGGATAAGAGAATATAAATGTGTGCTTTACATCTTCAAATATATAATGATAATACTAACTAAATCCTCTATATGTCAGGTGTATATGTGCATAGTGAGCAGATATTAGTTAGCAAAAAATAGTTAAATATGGAAATATGTTAACAGCAAAAATAAATTTGACAATATAAAATTTAAAGCAATGGCATATACATATATATAATGTATAGACATAACTCATTATCTTCCTTTATTGTTTAATGTTTATTAAAATAATACATAAAAACGTCACTAATATTAATAAAATCACAAGTTAATAGTCATTTATAAAATAACATACTGACCCTAATTTTTAAAACAATGAGATGTAATAGTACTGTTTTGATTAGAATATACTTTTCTTTCTCTTTCTTCTCCTAGAGATTACCTTTGACCCATGTAAGCAATCTAGACTTACTAATATCTAAACTGTTTCTCCCACTTTGTCAGCATCTTACTCTAAATATTTATGATATTGCCACAAGTGATGCCCCTCCCCCCAGAGGCTACCCTGTGGCAGCTTTTACATGTTTTGCCCTCAGCTTGTACTCACATACCAAAGATCACAAATGAGGAGCTTTTCTCTACGTCTATTTGTCAGTGTTTTGTTTGTCTTAATGAATATGTGTACAACCAGCCAAATATTTAAAAAAATAACAATTTTGGAGAAAAATGAATTTTAGATTCAGAACTGTGTATACAGGGATCCCCTCTTCATGTCTTTCTTTTTGTACTTGTCTATTTATGTATATTAGAGTTTGATTATTGTCCATACAATGTTTACCGTGTTATGCACTGTGTAAGCATTCAGACTATATCCTTGTTGGATCTTGTGGCAGACACACAGTTATTTCAAATAGTCTGTTAAGATAACCTTCCAGCAAAATACATAGTTCTTTGTTTAAAAATAAGGAACACCAACAATATACACAAGTATTTCGAGGTTGTAGACACTCCTACTGTCCTAACTATGTTAGTCCCACAGACATTTTTGTGATTTTTATTATAACAATGCAACATAAATTTCTAAAGCATTATGTGATGTACAACCCATGAAAAAATTCTGCTATCATGTTTTATTTTTTTATTTATATATTTTTTTAGTTTTTTGAGGTAGGGTCTCACTCTAGCCCAGGCTGACCTGGAATTCACTATGGAGTCTCAGTGTGACCTCGAATTCATGGCAATCCTTCTACCTCTGCCTCCCGAGTGCTGGGATTAAAGGCATGCTCCACCACACCCGGCTCATGTTCTCTTAATAGATATTCATAGGCCAACAATTTTTCTAGTTGCTGAAAGAGTCATAATTGGGGATTATCTGCTAATTACTTTTAATTGAACAGAATTTAGTGCTGGGCATGGTGGTATAGGCCTTTAATCCCAGCACTTGGGAGGTAAAGGTAGGAGGATTGCAGTGAGTTCAGGGCCAGCCTGAGACTACATAGTGAATACCAGGTCAGTTTGGGCTAGAGCGAGACCCTACCTTGTAAAACAAAAACAAACACAAAAAAAGAATTTAGTGGGGAGGTGTTCATGAACATCCAAGCCAATATTCTATCCATGTTTTCATTAATATTTTCAGGACTTACCTTCATTTGTTACAGTTATTGATAAAAATATCTTGAATTACGAAATTTATAGGAAATGAAAGGATAGAGATGAATGAACCTATTTTTCACTGATTTCAAACAACAAATTCATATTAATGAATGGGGGCTCTGTTTCTGAGAAAGGCATTCAAACATAACATGGGTGGAGTTAAAAAAGGAAAATCACTATCCTTTTAGTATCATGCTATTATCCTCATTTACTGAAGGCTTGTTGTATTTTTATTATATTTTATTTTTATCTCTTCAAACAAGTTATCTCTTTGTTACTCAGGCTGACCCCAGGCTTTCTATGTAGCCAAGGAAGACTTTTGAACTGCTCCTCCTGCCTCCACCTTGTGAGTACTGGGGTGACAAGCTTGGGGCACAGCACATAACTATAATTTTTAAAAAATTAAAAAGACTAGACTATTATCAAATTGCTACCCTTTGGTAAAAACAAATATGCTTGTGGAAGTAACTAGTCACCTACCTGGTAACTCCAACTCTGGGTCTTTTTCCAATAGTGAATAGATAAAATACAATAGTGTTCTTAGTGGGCGAATTTCAGTTAATTGCATAGTACAGTGTGGTAACAAAGATATTTTTCTCTTTCTGTACTAACTTAATTAAATAGAAGAAACGTTGTACAAGCACTATATATCTTTGAAGTATCATAAAGGAGCAACTCAGAAATTTGAATGTAGGAAGAATTGAAAGAATTAACAATTTTGGGTAAGACTTTTCTAAAATTTTCATGGTTGTAAAATACAAATGCAAAAGGTATTAACTTTACAAAAAAAAAATCCCCTGGTAACACATAAGGAAGGTTAAAACAAGAAGGAAAAAAAAAAACACAGATTCTGCATTGGAGAGAAATATTTAGTAATACTTGGCTGGTTCCTTCTTATAAGAAAGAAGACCTTTAAAGGCTTCTAATGACATTAACAATGCAAACATTTCCTAGAAACCCATTCTAATTAAAGTAGGTCATCTGGTAAATATTTGCCTTACCATCTTCTGCATGAGAATCTGGACACACTCCTGTTATAGACATAGACCTGCTGAAAATAGAAGAACAAAATGGGGATACAAATCAAACACTAACTTTGTCAAGGAAACAGCCATTAAATATATGGCAATTTGTTATATAATTTGAATTGATAACTTCAGGAAAAAAAGTGGTCAAGTTCATGTGTATTTGAGATAGACTGGATCAGTTCTATTCATGATCATAGTAACATGGGATTTATGATTTTTTCTCTTATGTGTACCCAGCAAAGATAAATGATTCTAACAGATCCAACTCAGACAATGTAATAAAAGGTGCTGTAAAAAAAAGGGGGGGGAACTCTCAGATAAAGAACAGAATGCCACTAAGAGCCAACATGGTCAACTTTGACATAGCCCTAGATATAATCTATTCTCAAAATGTTATACTTAGTGTATTAAAGCAAGAGAACACAAACAAATGAGAGAATAAAGAAACTGCACCCAGAAAAGTTAAGCTGCAATAATATTGACATTAACCTTGGAAAACATGCAAAGACAGAAAAATTAATGCTAATGCAAAGAAAAGAGGAGGACGGGAGGCAAAGCAGAGGCAGAAAGAGAGCACAATGAAAGAGTAAAAGAACATCGTCTTTTCCTGGAGTAGATGAAGTTACATTAGCTAAACTCACTAGAATAAATGAGCATTCATTGCCTTTCCTCTAGTACTCTGTAAAATGAGCTGGAAAATTAAATGTGTATCTCAAATAGAACCTGCAGGAAGTCAAGAGTAAAGTATTTTTGGACTCTAAAATTCAGGATCAAATTAGTGAGCTTGTCACAAAGAACTTTCCCCTGCTAATACTGACAACATAGTTCACAGCCTTCACTTCTGGTGTTATTTATAGTTTTTTGATCATTGTATTCTTCACAGAACATAAAAGGCTGGGGTTGGATTTGTTTCTCTATTTTTTAAGTTTTTTTTCATTATTTATTTATTTATTTATCTATGCACATATTTGAGAGAGAGATAAAGAGGAAGATAGAGAAAATGGGCACACAAAAGCCTCTATCCACTGCAAGTGAACTCCAGATGCATGTGCCACCTTGTACACCTGGCTTACATGGGTACTGAGGAATAAAACCTGTGTCCTTAGGCTTCATAGGTAAGACCTTTGACCACTAATCCACCTCTTCAGTCGTTGTTTCTCTTTTCACAGGATGATACGATGAATCCAACTCCACTAAGATTACAAAATTAAAAAGTTTTATATGCTAGAACTTAGTAAAGTACAGAACAGACATGTAAAATCCCACACTTTTAATAATAACTTAAAATAAATTTACCATAAGCATGTAACTGGTACTAATTAACAGTATAAATATTTGGACTCTAAAAATTATTTTCTGACTTTAATCAATTCCTTTGTAACCATGGCTGGTGATAAAGAAGCACTAATTAAAATTTGCAAAGAACATTAAAAAGTATATTCTTATTTTCTGTACCTAGCACATTGTATTTTTTATATGTACATTTGCAAATGCTATGCCATATCAAGCACTTTTAAAAGTTATAAGTACAAGAAAGATGGACTTTCCTGTAAGGTTTCATCTTTCTTGAATGATGTAAGTACTCAAGAAAAATGAAAACAGAGAAGTGTATGGCTCTTAAAATTCTGAATGGTGGGGCAGATTCTAAACTGGCTATCTTATTTTAAGTAAAATTACTTCCAAATGTCTAGTGCAATCTATCGTTACTTAAAAAACATTTTTTTTAAACTACAAACATTTAAGAGTTGAATTTGTTATAAATCACTTGAAGCTTAAAACACTCACCTGATTGAACTAATAATGCCTTATAATGATAAATTGTTATGAGTGGGAAATATATGAAGAATAATTAGGTGTTTTCTGGTTTTCTCCATCTTATCATGTTATGCTGGAAGATAAAAGTGGATAAAAAAATAGGTTCAGAAAATAAAGAAGACAGCCCTTATCTAAAAAAGGAGTTTCAAAGATTTTAGTAAATGAAGAGCACATCTATGGATCTGAGCACAGTTGCAATTTCTGTTGCTGCTAAAAGATTTCAACTTTTCCACTAAAGCATTTGGCTACAAAACTCTTGCATGAGTAAAATAATCATGAGTGAATCGTTTCTTCAATTTTTAAAAAGTTTTTGTAGTCAGTGACTCTAAATATTATCATGACTTAGCATTTATTTCTTAAAATATTTATAAAATATTGTTGACTTGCTCTGGGTTTTGTTGGAACATTTGATTATAAATTATTATTTGTTCTTCATTCCACCCTCATCTCTCTATGAGTACAAAAGAACTAAATAGCCCTAACTCAGTTACTTTAAGATTTAGCTTTTTAAGTAAAAAATGTTCAGAAATGAAATAACCAGCATTCATGTGTTGATTACACATGTATGTCATGAATTACTCTATGAGTTTTTGCAGTTATCCTGTTTATTCCTGGCAATATCCCAATGGGAGTAGGCTTTTTATTCCAAAGAGAAACTGAAGTGTATAGTGTTGAGTTCAGGAAACCCTGGCCTTCAAGCCCACATTATCGGCCTATAGACTATACTGTTTCTCAAGTGTGAAGTTGAAATTATTTAGCATGAATGAGAAAGAAAATCAATTTTGATGTAAAACTTCCTCTCACATATGCTTTTAGTTCAATAAAGTCTAAGTTGTTATGAGTTTAATAAGCCATGAGCTCAGTAAAAAAAATAACTGCCTGGTAGACAATAGCTTCTAATACTAATTCTGATAATAATGAGTAATGTCATCTTGAATAAATCATTTATTCTCTTCAGATACCAATATCTTCTTCGCTGTAGTAAATGACATGAGCTGTATCAGGACTGCCTCAACAAAGTTGCAAACTGAACAGCTTTACAAAGAAGAAATGGTCTTATTCTCTCTTACAGTTGTACAGGCTAGAAACTCACAGTTAAGTTGTGAACCATGATGGTTCCCTTGGGGTCCTGAGGAAGAAATCTACTTCTCCCAGCTTCTGGAGATGCTAGCAAACCTTGGTACCTGCTGTTTGTGGACACATCACTCCTGGCTCTGCCTCTGATTTCACACGCAAATTCTCTGTGTTTGCCTCTCAGTCCCTACGTTCTCCTCTTTCAATAATACATCACCTGATTTGGAGTCATGCTGAGTCACCTGATGCGTGGTTCAGAGCCTCAGTAGTGCTTTCACGTTCATGAGTCCCAAGGTGATTGTTATCTTAAGATTCAGAATCGAGTACATTTAGGAGATTTTGTTTATATTTGTACATTTTAATACATAAACATACTGGACTTTGATCATAATCACCTCCCATTAGCCCCATTAGTCCCCCTTCCTTACCTCAATCCTAGTGAACCTGTGCCTCTTTCCATGTAGTGCCTCTTTTATTTTGATACATATTTTTTCCTTCCCTCCACCATCTATGTCAATGCTTCAGTTCCTTCATATCTGGAGAATTGTGTCTTAAAGCAGTCTTTCCTCCTTCTGCCTCTGATGTTCTTTCAGACCTCTGTGTAACATTCCCTGAACATTGGAGGGTACAACAGAGGTGCCACATGTAGTGCTGAATCGTCAAGAGCCACTGCTTTCAGCACTCTGATGAGCTTTGAGACTCATTTAGACAGCTTGATTTAAGAGTTATGACTCCCTTTTTCCTCTGGCTCAGATGTGAGGCCCTGGTTTCATGGGCTAGACATTCTTGCTTTTTGGTCTTAACATTTAGAATAGTTTAGTTTTGATTAATTCCATACATACTTCTTCTGAGCACCATGTGGATTCCCTGTGAGTTCTGTTCATGCTGGTACATTAGATCCATGAGGTAGACTTGGAGGTTATTATCTTTGATTGTTCTGGAAGGAATTTTAGACATATTCCTATGTTTATGCTTTAATACTCTGGTGTTGCCAGAAATATCAGAATGAATGTTGTACCATTTAACAGTAAAATAAAATTAAAGAAAGTAAGTATCCTAACCCTCATGCCCTTCTTTCCTTCCTTCCATCTCTTCTTCCTTTAATCCCTATTTTCCTTCTTCTTCCCTTATTGTATCTCACTCCACAACTACAAGACAAATATTATTACCTTTTCAGTATACAAGTCTGGGTATTTTAAAAAATTACTTTAATTAATCTAAAATTAGTTGTAATTTAGTTTACACTAATTATTAATTTTAAAACTTACCACTTTAACAGTATATGTTTCTTTCTAACTTTGGTAAGACTCTTCTTTGCCAAAACTAAAGTGCTTTTCAAGTAGCACATTAGCATACTGCATCATGGATTCATTTGCTTTCCAATGTTCCCCAAGTAAAATTACACTATATTTGCAATGGAAACAACATGATAAGCATTGTAAGACAAATTTATAAGCATAACTTGCATTTTCTTTGTCCAAACATGAAGACATATGTATATTCTTTATATGTATATACACATAAAGTTTATTATGCTTGTTATTATACACTTGTTTTGTCCATATTTGTTGCCATACAAATAAAGTGTTAAGCAGTGAGGACATATGCTAAATTCAAGGCAAAATGTGCATCCTCAGTAACTTAGAATTTAATCAAGGGTTCAAGGAATATGTTTTATACTTTGTCACTAACTATAAATGAATCAATATTTGGTTAAACATCTACAGATTGGTCACATATAATGCTTTGCATTTTGGACATTGGGAGAATATGATGTCACTTTTTGAAGGGCACGTTTCATTTGGAATTATTTTACATATTTTACTGTCATCAGGATGCTGTTGTTTTCTACAAATGCATATACTGAAATAGCAAAACCTGAAGTGATAGTAGTAAGTAGGGCCAGTGAAAAACAGACAACTCCTGAGGACTCACCCTGTACCTTAAAAATGATAGTTGAGGAGATTGTCTTTCATCTCTGAATCACTCACCAAGCACTATGTCATTGGGTGCCTTTATCTTCCTGACCTCCAGAATTTCAGCAATAATTTTATATTGTTTCTAACTTAGCCAGTCCAAGTGTTTAATCACAGCAAGAAAAATGGATTCAGCTATATTATGTGTTATGTATCAGTGACATATAATTATTTCATAATATGAATTCAAATTTTAAATATTGTATAAGGACTATTAATATAAAGAAGTGTATTGATAACTTCCACAATATTAATTTTGACAATAGATCTTATTTTAAGTAAATTTAAGTAAATGAAACACTTGGATGATCATAAATGACTCAAATATTTGTGTTTAAAATTTTAATCAATATACAACAGTAATACTTTGAATAAAACACCAATATTTTATCTTTTTAGTCATTATTTCTAAATTTGACCTGTTTGGACTCAGATAGTTTATAGATCAACATAAAGTACAAAAAATTATTATTTAGTTTCTGTGGCTGCTGTTATTGTCAATAATCTCTGCTGGATAAAAGAATGTTTTAAAGATAGATCAAAGGACAATTAGCAGTAAAGAAATGTCCCCTTGATTGTGATAAAATAAATTATACACTTATCCAAAGATCCTACCAAAAATAAGTCTTTGCTTCTCACACTAGTTTTCTTTTCTCTTTGTTATTGGGGATAGCATCAACCCAACTTATCTTTCCAGAAGTCTGAAGTTCAATCATGTTTCATCCTTCACTAGTCATTATCTACAGCCACTTCTATTCTCCCCCACTCTATCTCTCTTGTCAGTTCCCTTCTCCCTATCTTCATTGTCTCTGTCTCCTTACACCAGTGCCAGACCCTCACATATCTCTCCATGTAAATTCCTTCCAAAGTCCACACTGTTAGCTGCCCTATACAACTTTCCATTGTGCTTCCTGTTGAAAACCCTTCACTTGCATCCCTAGAGTCCTAAGATAAAATACAAATTACATTTAATAGTCTATAAGGCGACTTTACAATAGGGCAAGAATCAAACACAACTTAAAAATGTAAAATCCAAATCTGTTAAAGAATTTATTTAAGGTTATATTCTACAAGAATTTCATACCATAATCACAGGAAGGCATGAGGAATGTTGAAATGATTTTTTTTTTTAAATTATGCCCAGTACAGCAAAGATGTAAGGTTGGAATGACATTTTTTTTTTTATAGAAAAGAAATCAAGGCTATTGTTGCTGGAAGAATTTGTTTGCATTGCTTCAAGAGTCATCACTCCTCTATTAGCTTGCCATGGGTTACCTTGTGTCACTAGGAATTGGCACAATAGTCCAGCCACAGAAAATAGGCACAGAGTCATGCAGAACCAAATAACCTGGACTGCTTCTATGACAACACATTACACTTTTCTGAAAGGACTTGTTGTTCTTTTTGTTCAGTCTTTCACAGTTTTGCTAAGGATAGCTTCCAGGGCAGTGTGCTTTGACCCCCTGGCTTTGCACCACTAACCTCACAGTTCTGGTTTGTACTCAACCCCTATGGAGTTTGAGTCCCAAACTTTCTTGCTGTATTTAGTCTAAGAGCTCTTACCTTTGATCTCTCCTTTTCTAGGAACTCCCTTTCCTTTGCTTTTCTTTTTCTGCCTTTTCAATTCCTAGTGGCAATCTTCATGAATTTTTAGCCCCCTTAGGATTTTCTCTGGCATATTCAAGACACCTTCTAAGTAAAAATAATTACTATTAAATTTTCATTGCTTTATCACTACACATACAATCCATTAGTTTGAAATCTGTAAGATAGCAGGATTCTCTTTTTGGTCACAAAACTCCAGTGACCGATATATAAGGCATTCAGTAAAATTTACTTTATTACCAAAAATGCACTATTTTTTATTTTTAAAGGTTTATACTTATTTTTAAAGGTTTATACTTCTCCATTATAATGGCATTGTTTTGGTATCTTCTGAATTTAACCAGCATAAATATTTTTATAGATCATAATGGAAGCATATATTAAGGTTTAACATTTATTTATTCAAAACTATGTCATGGGGCTGAAGGGATGGCTTAGCAGTTAAGGCATTTGCCTTCAAAGCCAAAGGACCTAGGTTTGATTTTCTAGGACTCACCTAAGCCAGATGCACAAGATGGCACATGCGTCTGGAGTTCATTTGTAGTGGCTGGAGTCCCTAGTACTCCCATTCTCTCTCTTGCTCTACTTCTCTCCCCCTGTGTCTCTCAAACAAATAAATAAAAATAAAAATAAATATATTTTTTAAAAAGTATGTCATAAGCCAGATGGATGAGCTAAGTTTATAAAATTTGATGCATCTCTCATCAAGAATATTAAAACACTATATTACATTTACTAATAGCTGATCCCAGTATTAGGAAAGAGAGATTCAGGAATAAAAAACACGAGGCTGTTTGCATAGAACCATATGGATTTAAGTGGCAAATGTAACTATGACTTCTGCAGTAGGCAATAAATGGGCACACCAAGGGTGTAGAGGGACAACTGGTTCTGGGTAGAGAGTACCAGAACTTCTGTAGGGAAGAACTGCTGAAATGGACATGATGTGTGCCAAAGCCCAGAAGGACAGAAGGGAGGCCATGTCACAGGTAAGGGAAAGAACAAGCATGAAGGCATGGTAGGTTTGGGGGAAGGTAAGTAGTTCAGCACACATTTAAAGTTCAGGCCAAGGACTACTTATCAAAATAGTATTGAATGCCATTTAAAGAATTTGTAGATAAGCCTGTATGAAAAAAATAAGGGTACTAAGTAAATTTGGCCTTTAGAAATTTATTGTTTTGGTATGTAGTCCAGAATTTTCCAAAGAATTCTTTACTTCATAGTGTTGGTTAGAAAGTTATTCTTTTTTTAATTTTTTTGGGGTTATTATTTATTTATTTATTTAAGAGTTACAGAGAGAGAAAGAAAGAGAGAGAGAGAGAGAGAATGAGTGCACCAGGGCCTCCAGCCACTGCAAACGAACTCCAGACGCTTGCGCCCCCTTGTGCATCTGGCTAACATGGGTCCTGGGGAATGGAGCCTTGAACTGGGGTCCTTAGGCTTCACAGGCAAGCGCTTAACTGCTAAGCCATATCTCCAGCCCAGAAAGTTATTTTTTACACACACACACACACACACACAATTTAAAATAAAAATATAATCTCTAAGATATGTTTTGCAGTAGTAACCTTGTTTACTCTGTGTCTTGCTTCCAGGGTCATATGGGGACCACATGATGAGGAAGGATAGCCACACAAGCCTTTGTTTCTCTTTTAGCTTATTTATTACTATTACAGGTTGTGTTGCCATAAGGGGGTGCTACGGATAATATCACTGGAATTCATCTATAATAACACTTCCCTTAGGAAGTTTTACAACAGTTTTCTAGAAATCCTTGAGTTACAGAGAAATGATGAGACTAAGTGCTGGGAGAAAAACAGCACTTCAACTCCTAGCTTAGCTTTATCTATACCACAAGGTTAAGAGGCATTGAGGGTATTTTCAAGTCCAACAAGAAATCAGCAAGAAATTGAAATGATTAAGAACACTGTGTGAAAAACAGATTTCCACATAACTATTTTTAATTGTGAATAGTGACCTTACTGTATAATATGTATTGAGAAATAAGCTAGAAAAGAATGTAACTTTCAAAATTCACACATTATTTGCAAATAAAGCAACTGTAAGGTAACAATAAACAGATGAACCTTTTCTGGAAATGTCTGAAGATATACAGTACTAAATACGAATATTTCATAAATTGTATTAAACTTAATGGTGAATATTTACAAGCTTGTTTTGAGGTTTCTTGCTATGTTAATACAATAATAGATCTATAAAATGTGTAAATATCAACATAGACAGGAACACAATAGGAAGCCATGCTTAACCATCTCCTTGATGTATGTGGTAGAGCTTTGGTATTCTTTCTGTCATTTTGCATTTATGAGTCCAATACTTTGTTGGTCTGTAAAAAATCATACAAATTTCATGATACGTTATAATGTATGTAACAGATTTTCTGATGGAATTTTCATACCTACTTGGATAGGGTTTGTCCTCCTCTTCTGATAACCCTCTCCAATGTTCTAGAGTTGCTTCCCACTTAGACCATTTTCCCACTTCCCCTTCCCCCTATCATGTCACATGTGTTAGTTACCCTTCCCACCCCTTTCTTAAAACACTCTTTTCCCTCTCATGGTCCTCTAAATAGTTTCATGACCTGTACTCATATTCACCCACACATAAGAGCACATAATGAACATTAGAAGCTAAGGGAACATGAGGTGCTTCTCTTTTGATACTAGATTATACCACATAACTAACACAATATTTTCCAGTTCCACCCATCTTTCTACAAATTAAATTTTTCTTTTTAAGTGCATAGCATTCCATTGTGTATGTCTATCACATTCACTTCTATAAACTGGTGCAGCCACTGTATAAAACAGTGTTGAAGTTTCTCAAAAGAACTAAAAATGGAACTACCATATGAGCCAGCTATACCACTAATGAACATATAGCCAAAGAACTCTGATTACTGCCACATAGATACTTATACATCCATGTTCATTTCTCTGCTCTGTTCACAATCATAAGGAAATGGACTTGGGCTAGATATCCATCAACTGGTGAATGACAATGAAAATGAAAAATGGTACGTGATTTTAACTGGTTGGATATTGATTACTGAATAGACCAGGGTAATAATTTAAAGAGAAATAGTCTCATTACAATACTTTTTATTTTATTTTAATTCTAAATTCCAAGTAACTGTTATGTATATTTTCATGGGGTAGGAAAATTATTTGCTAAATTCATGACAGCTATTTGAATCTTTTGGTTCATTCATTTAGTGATGTGTTTAGCTAGGAATTTAATAATTAAAAAATATTTTCGCTGGAACCAAATATACAGATAAATTATACCAAATACATAAACTAAACACTTTTATTCAGGCTTTCATACACTAAAAGACAAATTGGGATAGTCAGATAGATACAATGACTACTTGTATGGTCAATGCTTATAGTTGTATGAGACTGTTTCAGGGCCTTAAGTGTTTTGTGCCATACACACACAGACACACAGACACACACATATCTATCTATCTATCTATCTATCTATCTATCTATCTATCTATATGAAACTATATAGGCTTGCCTAATAAAAATACATCAGTAAATGCATGACAAAAATACAGAAAATATAGTCACAGGAAGAAATAAAAAGTCCTATTACATGTCAATAATTGTAAATAAACAAATAAATTGAGGTGTGGGCAAATGCAGCGGCATGGAATGGGAGCCACACTGGAGGAGATAAATGACCCAGGACACTTCACGCTGGCCCCAGCTGAAACCACAGAGGAACTGGGGAAATGAGCAAGAGTGCTGCTTTCTCTGTGAACCTGATATCAGCAGAAGGGTGAAGGAGGTAGACACTGAAAACACTCAACACCTACCAAACCAGAGATCTAGAGGCTCCTAAGAGCTCATCACTGAAGAAGAGTTAAAGTGCACCCAAAATCAGGGGATTTTGCAGAAGAAGGGGCAGAAAGATTGTTAGAGCCACAATGTGGGACATTATGCATAGAGACATTGCCTCTCCCCCATAACTAACTGTTGCCATTACAATGCATGACCCACAATCATGGCAAAGTGGCAGGGATGAGGGAAATGGTACTGATATGTGTTGTTTATATACTAAGTATATGTCCATATCTAGTAAAAATAAATTTAAAAAAGAAACAAATTGAGTAACTCAAAAAAGTTACCATTATTCAAATTCTATGATGATTATATGCAATCTAAACTACCAAAGGTTGGATATGCTATGTACCAAAAGTTAGATCACACACACACACACACACACACACACACACACACATACACACACACACACACATACATGCACACACACATGCCTAAAAACTGATGAATATAATAGAAGTCATATGACAAGATATACCAAAAAGTAGGAAATTGCTTTCTTTACATCATTTTATCATACCTTTCACACTCAACTAGAAAAAATGTTTACTTCTATTTTTCTGTATAATTGTCTTATATCATTTATTATATTCATTATTTTTCAGATTTTATTTTGGTTAGTAAAATAATATATATAATATCCAGGCTGTCATTTTACTTTTTATATTTTACCTTTCAACTAAGCTAAGATTTAAGACATGGGTTCTATGTCTTAAATGGAAAAAATTTGTATTGAAAATTGTGGTTCAATACTAATCATTGGTTTATCAATGCAAATTGATAATAAGGGCTATTAATATCATTTCTACTTCTGCCACTGTGAGCTCTCTACAGCTTTGTTAATGAAAACTCATAATATATTTGATTTTGATACTTATAGTTTTATACATGAGGTGACCACCATTCCAAAGCAGATGCATTTTGGAATTTGCTCTGGGCTACATCTTTTGCTACCAAAGGAGAATCAGAGTATGAGCTCATTACAGGATAAGAGAATGCATACTTGCAAAGATTGTGGGGTTTTTTTTTTATTTTTGTTGAGTTTGGACACAGTTAATTAGCAAAAACAGCTATAAGGAAAGAAATATTGAAACAAGCAGGACCTCTTTATATTGAAAACTCATTGAGAGATATATTAATGTCAAAAGACAATTGGTTCCAGGGGTGAATTCTGTGATTTAGCATAAATTGTTTTATCCATATTTCTGTAAGTATTATTTGATATTTATCAAAGAAAAAGTCATTCCATTTAATTAGTATTGACAACCACAAGCCTTTTCACCAGAAACTGCATTTGAAATGGAAAGCAAATGCAGAATTTACTATTCCATCTTTGTTAAGGAATGTTGGCACCCACTCTGTCTCTGTCACCAAAACCCAGTAGGGGAAGCATAACTCCCTAGGAACACCGTGGAGTATGGATTTTCAAGCTGTTCTCATTTAAATGATTTGCCATTTAAGTAAATTAGTTGATTAAGTGCAAAGATTTGTGAGATGTTCCCACTTTTTCCTCATCTAGGATGTGGCAGCATAGTCGCACACATTATTTAAGACAAGACCATTAGAATAACAGCTAGGATCTTCCGGGTGCCTGTGAGATTAAATGCATGTGGCAGTGCGAAGGATGCTAATTAAGCGTCATGGTTTGCAGGGGGAGTGGGTCATTCTATACCCGTTTCAGTCTGGGAAAATTTTCTTCAGTAACTTGTATTATCTTTACTCAAGTATGTTATAGGCGCAGTGTTAAACAAGATTTTTTAAAAAGCCTGCCAATAATTCTTAATAATTTTCTAGGATGTTAGTCCTAAAGTCAATACACATTGTTTTTGCACAGACTTATATCTCATTATTTTGCTTCCTATGAACTATTTAATCATCATAAAGGTCACTGTAACATCACTTATTTTCAAGCAAAGACAAAAATTCTCAAATCTCTCTATATTTAAGGGAAAGAATAGCAACAAATTATTTCCAAATAATGGTGCTTACCTTTTAAAGTTTTATAGTAAAACCTTATTTCTTAGTGGCTATAATCTTCAAAAAAAATGTTGCTACTAAATATTGTGTTAATGAATCTGCATGGCTGGTGTGCTGGAAACTCTCTGAGATAAGAATTTTTGTAGTCCTGCTTGACTGGCAATATCATTGAAACCTGTATATTCAATGAGATTATAAAAGAGAATAGATCAGCCTATTTAATTAGTAAAGAGATGGAATATTTCTAATGATATGGTGAGATCATGGTAGGGTAAATTGTCTTAGTCACCCTAATATGCTAATTACAGTAAACACTGAACCAGGCAGAGTTTTATGTACTAAGTGTCAACGGAGAATTTAAACATGATCTGTTCATGGTTTGTAAGCCCCTGTGATGATAAGTGGCTATCTGAAAAGTGGACAAATAATGCATTTCAATGAATATTTAAAAACATAACGTGGTATGAATTAAAGGGTGTGAAGCCATATAATTTACTCTTTTGCATGTACATCAGTTTGTCTGTATGCATGTGGGCATACATTTAAGTAGATGAATGAGTGTGTGGAGGCCAGATGTCAACTGCCTTCCTTGGTCCCTCTCTATTTCAGTGAGCCTGGGTTTCTCACTTGAATACAGAGATTGCTAATTTAGCTAGTCTTACTAACCAGGTTGCCCTTGTAATTTCTTGTCTCTGCCTCCAGCAGCTTCCAAACCTTCTTCGTATTCACATGTATGATGGGGTTCTGAACCTGGGTCCTTACACTTGAAGCACTTTTTCCACTGAGCAATCCCATCAGCCCTAAAAATAGATATTTATAAAATCACCAATTATACTCTTACCTTCTTGTCTAATATGTAAGCCTAATAAAGTGCCTTTAAGACAAAAAAATAATGTTTCAAGGAGGTTTACTTAGATACATGATTTAAAAGTATAATTAATTTTTTGTTTATTTATTTGAGAAACAGAGAGAAAGAGAGAGAGAGAGAGCACTAATAGTCACACCAGGGTCTCTAACCACTGCGAACAAACTCCAGATACATGTGCTACCATGTGCATCTGGCTTCGATAGGTGCTGGGGAATTGAACCTGGGCCCTTACACTTTTCAGGGAGATGCTTTAACTTACTAAGCCATGTCTCCAGCCCAAATATTTTTTAAGCTTATATAAGTTTAAAGTATTCAGTATTACCAGAAGTGTAGTGTTGTCAGAAATATGACTAGCGTTTAGATGCTTGCAATCGAAAACCCAATAATTACACTTTGCAACACAGTTGTTAAAGTGGTTTACCTTAAGTAATGTGATACCTCAAGCAATAAAGTGCTTGGAGAACAAAATATATAAGTTTGGCATACAAAGTACTATAAGCAACTTATTCATTTTTGCCTATGCAAATATGACCATTTCTTCCAATTTTTAAGGATAATTTTACATATCAGTGGTAATTTTATAAAGATTTTGTCTGTATAACTGATCATTCCAAGGTAAGTGTTCATACGCTATGGTGACAAACTGTATTAATGTTTGTTTTCTTCTATGTGTGGCTGTTAGTGAAGAAGTTGGTGATAGGAGCATTTGTTTGGCTATTGCCATGGAAAACTGAAATTCTGGCAACATCATTTTTAAGATCTAGACATCAAAGATTGACATCGATTTACTCCAGTTTTTTTTCCCAACATGTATTTATTAAATTTTTAAAGCATTAGATTATTTTTCTAATGCTATAAATTGAATCAGATAAAGCAAAACACTTTCAAAGCCAGCATAGATGTCCAAAACATTCCAGTATTCAACCAGTTTAGACAGGGTTGGTACAGATGACAGAGTGACTTTCCTGTGTAGTTAGGTAGCAGCATGCCACCCAGAAACCTGGTATGCTCATACATCCTCAGGTCACCTGAGCATGAGCTCCTGAACACAGCACTTGAAACAAAATCAGGATCTGCTGTATAGGTAAACACTCCTATGCTGATGAGTTACAAGTCTTTCTTTCTCAAGTAAAGTCTAAAACAGATATACTTGATCAAAAGATGGTCACTGAAAGACTGGGAATCTGTGAGTTACTAGCTCTATCTTCCTCGGAATCTTTGTGTCCTCAGGTATTTGGGCGGTGGCTGGAGGAAGTATGTGAAGATTGCAGACATGAAGAGTGGCACAAAGCACTCCCCAGTGTTCGGTTGTCCTGAACACAGACACAGCTAGGTAGGCCAGATTAGACTAGGAAATGATCATGGAATGATTCTGCATGCTGCCGACTAAATGTTCTAGTGGCTAGAAGCCAAAAGGCTAAGTGCATTTGTACCGAATGCCTGTTGATTTTTGGCATTTAATTATTGAATAAAATGATAAAAGAGGGCTGGAGATGTAGCTCAGGAGTAGAGTGCCTTTCTAGCAAAGCTCTTAGTTAATTCACCACACCCAAAATAAATAAGTAAATAAATAAATTAACTAATTGAATTATCACACAAACTGAGAATGTGTAGGAGTTTTTATTTTTTTTTTGTAATTTTCGAATGCATAGATTGAGGAAGAATGAATAGATATATTTGGAATCACTAGAATGTAGCTATATTTTCCTATCTTTGCTCTTGTGAACTAGCCCTTCTTTTCAAATTACTTTTAAAGCTGCTAGCTTAACAAAGCAACATGTAAAAGAGAAAATTTCAGAAAAGAAGGAAGATAATTTGAGAAATTAGAACAAAAAATTGGGATAAATTTGTTTTAGCAACTGAATTGATTAAAAGCGATATCCCTAGTATAAACAATATGCAGCACTGTTTCACTGTGGTCTTTCTTTCTGAGGGTCATACTCTGCTTTTCAATCCAGACAGCACATATATTGTTCTTATAACTGGTGATTATAATTGAGTGCTAGATTAAGATATATTAATTCTGCCAAATAGTGGGTTTCATTATGACATTTTTATGCATGTTTATGATGTGTTTTGACACTACTTTGAGACATGGTCTCACATGTAGCTAATGCTGGCATTGAACTTGGTCCTCCTGCCCAGCCTCCTGATTACTGGTATCATATGAATACACAACTGGCTTTAAAACAAAATGAAAAATAAATACATAGAACATAAAACAAAACTGCTTCAGTCTACATTGTCTTTTCCCAAAGTGTGCAATTACAGATAAAATTAAATTTAGACACTTAGTACACCATTTAGCTGTTGACATGTTGGTTACAACAGATTGTATTTTATTGACCAGTTGATTTTATTTATGATGACATTCAATAAATAAACATGCAAATTCATGCCCTGAATCATGTATGATCCTTTAAGTTAATTTCCTTTCAGTTAATGGCATTTGTACAGTGTGTTAGGAATGTCTCACTCATTCCTGAATAAGTGCTATATATCTTGATTTACCTTTCATCTCCATGGCTAAGAGCTCTGTTTCTGTGGCATTCTTATCAAAATAACAAAATAAAATAAATGGTGACTGTTTAGCTATGATAAGAGATATAAAATATTTTCAATTATATGAATGAACAAGGAATGAAGCTAATTAATTAAAACTATTGGGAATTGCTTGGAAGTGGTCTGTGATTAAACACAAAGTTTTATCTTGGAACAATTAAGTAAATTTGGCCTTGGGTATCTTTGCTTATTCACCAGGGAAGAAGTGATGAAATTCTGGTTGAGTGTAACACTTTATTAGAGATTTATCTATTTTAATTGATGCAGCCTGGTTATAAAAACCTGATGGTACAGTTGGTGCAAAGGACCTATTATGTTAATAACTAAACCTCCCATGAGTTAACTTTAATTTTGGAAGAAAAGAAAACATAATCTGCCGGTCTGTTCTTCACAGAAAAATAAAAAATAATAAAAATAAATAAATGAAGTACAATGGAGTGTGTACTCCAAAATAATTTCTTATGCTGCCTGAATCTTTACAAAAATATCTTAGATACAAATAGGTAGGTACAGAGAATAATTTTATAATCCATTTCTATGGGATAATATTTGTAAAGAATACTTGGCCAGTTGGAAGGAAATCAGTTTTGTTAACACTTTGTTTTTTGACAGAAATAACGTTGTGACTAAAAATTATTTTCTGCAAGAACCCTGAATATAATATTAGCTTTTATTTTAACCAGTATAGGGATATAAACACATAGGTATTTACAATGTCTTTTTTTTTTCCTATGAATTTCATTGCCTATTACATAACAAAAATTGTGCATAATGAGTAAATAAACTGGGTGGAGAATATGTTTGATCTATAAAATGTATGCTACACAAACAGAAACTGAGCTCAGGTCCTGCTCCCAGATAAAAATCCTGGTGGCATTCACATGTACCTGTAGTCCCCAGTTCTTGAAAGGCAGACAGAATCCTGATCCCTTGGACTTGCTGGGTAGGTACTCTTGCCAACTCAATAAGCTGTAGGCATGAGAACTTGTTTTGAAAACTATCATGAAGAGCAATTAAGAAATATGCTCAATGTAAAGTTCTCGCCACCATGTGCATGCACACAGCATTCATGTACACACAAACATATATATCGTTATACACATATACAAGGACATATACACGCGTGCATGCATCACTCACACACACACAAAACGAATTAAATGGAAAATTTAATGCAACCTTCAAGTAAGACATTCTAATAATAACCAGCAGCAAATAATGTCTCACTTTCTAGCAAACAGCCTTACTATTCAAAAAATATAATATGAAACAAATAAGATCAAGTAAACAGAGGGTAAGTTTATTGTATATAAGTGATCTTTTTCAAAAGTGGCTTCAATGCCTTTCTTGGACCACCTGTCTGTCAGGCTTTAGGTCAAGGTAGAGGACCCAAGACATACCTTTTCTTTAATCATGACTTTATTCTAATACCATAATCTGAAACCATATGGGGAGACACAGAAACGAAGAAAAAGAGAGAGAGTGAGAGCAAGCCATGGAAGAAAGAGGAGGATTCACACCAACCTGAGAAGAAGAGACAGATCAAGAGCATAAACAAGAGAGGACGGGAAAGAGAGGGAGAGATCTAGAAGAAGAAAGAGGAGGAGCAGGAAGAGGAGGGAGAGGAGGAGGGGGTGGGGAGAGGAAGGGTAGGGATGGTGACTAGGATAAGCAAGAGGAGAGGAAAGAGAGAGAGAGGGAGAGGGAAAGAGGGCTATAGAGGTTATGAGAATTGGAGGTGGGCAATTGCCTCATTAGTGAGGGGCATTGGATGACATGGCCTAGGTGGAAAAGGTGACATTTCCCTCTTCTCAGCTCTGGGGTATTCAGTTACAATAAGACAAGGTGCATCCTGTATCTTAGGCCTAGTATTAACAGGGCTTGGTGGGGAGAGGGATATGAGAGGATGGGAAGGAAACAGTTCTGGGATGCTTATAGTGTCTTTCCAAATGACTTGTTCTTTGAAGAGAAAACATGATAATATTGCAAAAGCCAACTTTGAGTGCCACAAGGACTGAAAGTTTGCAGAGCTCTGTTTCATCCTCTTCCATAAATTCTTTAGTATCCTCTATTACATAATCCCTCTCAATCAACAAATTAAGGTGATTTTTTAAACTTTCAGTTAGGAAAAAATGTGGTATAATTGCTGATTTCTCCTTAATGTCATGAGAGATCTATCTTTTATTTAAATTTATGAACATACAAACAACAATTATGGCAGAGAGGGAGCATTCACACCTCTTAGCCTGGTGTGAGTGCTCTCAGGGTATTCAATTACAGTAGTAGAACTTGCTTCCTGAGTCGTAGACCTAATATGAGCAAGGCCTGGTGGGAGGAGGAAATGGCTGTGGGCATGTGGGCATGCTATAGTGATGTGTGTAGATCACAGGACTTCCTTAGAATATTTCTCTCTCCTTCCACCTTCTTTTGAGAAAGGGTCTCTTCTTATTTTTTCCCCTGCTAAGAAGACCAAACTAGCTGGCCTATGAGTGCTAGGATTCTCCTGATGGTGCCTTCCACTGAAATGGGAATGCTGAGATTACGGACATTTGGGCCACTTTCCTTTGTGTCAGGCTTTAAGTGGGTTCTGGGAATCAGAATATGGTCTGAAGGCTTTTAGAGCAAGCACCATTAACCTTGGTGCCATCTATCTGGCAACAATTCATCAGTTTTAATATTTAATTTATATTGGCAAGCATAGAGATAGAGATGAGAGAGAATGGACACACTAGGGCCTCTTGCCGCTGCAAATGATCTCCAGATGCATGTACCACTTTGTGAATCTGGCCATATATGGTACTGGGGAATCTAACCCCGGTTTTCAGACTTTGCAAGCAAGCACTTTAACCACTTGGCCATCTTTCAGGCCTCAATTAATCAATTTTAAATAGAAGTCTTGAACTCCAGAAAATGGAAATTACTAACATAGTTTGGGATTTAATTTGCACAGAATCCCTCACTAAGTGCAAGCAACATTGATTTTGTTAATTACAGACAGTAAGGGCTAGGGGATGCAAACTTAGAAGATGAGAATGTAATAGTAATGGAGTCATTGCATATCTGACTACTTTTATGTAAGATGAATGACTAGTCTCTTTTGCTGATCCCTTCAAACATCTTTAAAATATTTTTATTTATTCATTTTCAAGCAGAAAGTGATAGAAGACAGACAGACAGAATGGGTGTGCCAGGGCTGCAAGCTGCTGCAAACAAACTCCAGACACATGTATCACTTTGTGCATCTGTTTGTACATGGGCAATGGGGAATTGAACACAAGTCATTAGGTTTTACAAGAAGACCCATTAACTGTTGAATCCTCTCTATAGCACTCCTTCAAACATATTGATGACATTTAAAATTATGTACTGAAAGAAGTGACTAGCATTATTTACTCTTTTTGACAGTTTGATTTGAAAAATCCTCTATGACTTTATGACTTTATCCAAGCAAATAGCCATTTTCAGTGTATGATTTGAAGTATTCAACATAAAAGGATAAAAGTACAGCAGAACAGGATGTTAGACATATAGGCAACATTTTGATTAAGGAATAGTGAAGCAAAGCCATGGAGTATGATGTAATGAAGTGTTCTCAGATGATCTCTAGTTTGTATATCTCAGAGTTTACTCATTCATAAAAATGAGTCCATCTTTATCATGGTCTGTCTGGATTAACAAATTTATTGAACTTAACACTCTTCATGTTTCGTTGGTTAAAATTTTTGGGAACTGGCAAAGTAACTCTTGACATGATGCTCCATTTGCTTCACTACCAAGCATGACAGACTCCGTTTTCATGACCTGTGCCGTCATATCATTCATGGGTTACAATTCAGGGTGTTTTCATTGAAGCTTGTATTGTGCATCTGAAAAACCAGTGATGCTGAAAGGAATGCTGAATTCCAAGTTTGCGAGATAAGAAAATTGAAAGAGTATTCAATTTGGAAAGCAACAAATCACAAGAAAATGCTTTCAAAATGAATTTGATAATTTTATAATATTCTTCTAATATATGTTAATATTTATACTCCATATAGATGGTACACATTATGTTGTATGATGTAATTTAAATATAACTATAAGATTAGATATTATTTCAATAAAATTGATACTTTCCTAGATTTTAGCTTGTTTTGTATAATTAAGATCATTAAAAAAGTATGTCCATATTCTATATGCTTAACTTCAAGAAACTTTGGCATATTAGGAATTAAATATAAAATGATATATGTGATGTGAAATAGCACAGATTTTTGACTAATAGATAAATGACTCAAGCAATATGCTCTAATTCCATGGCAAATCATTAAATTTGAATTCTAGACCATGTTTATTGAGATTTCTTTTTCCTGGTACTGATGCTAAGCAGCTGTATATTGCATGTTTATTATCATGTCAAAATACTATGCATGCATACCCTGTATCCTATTTATCAGTTCAATATATCTTGATCCTTTCCTGAGGTCATTCACTATGGTGTTTTTAGTAAAGCTAATTTGACAACCATCCTTAGGGCCATGGCTCATTAATGTTCAAAATATTGCTGTCTCTTTGGTGATTATTTTATCAAGCATGGCTATGAACCATATTTATAAGATTAAAAGAAGAAGATGCTCCAAGTTTCCCCTATTAGACCATCATTTGTGCATACACATTGTCTCACACTTGTTAATAACTTCCTTCTAGTTTTAATGCTGCTTCCTCCATACTTACTTCCTCCTTAATACTATGGTTTTTAGAAACAAATACATTTTCTTTATCTACATTCCCAAGGAAAGTCATATATGGGACTTAATAGGCATTCATTAGATGCCTACTAAATGAAGGAAAAGAGAAATAGATGGATAGTCTATTTTGAACAAACTTAACAATAATGTGATATTGGTCATCTGCCCCTTCATGGGTCTGAAACATATTCAGAAGGATATCTAGACATTTCTCTTACTAGAACCCTTGTTGTCAGAATCTTAGGGCTATGAATTTTATACTCAGCATATTTTACTGAATTTAATTATGGTCTAATTTAATATTACCGTTTTTTACATAAAATAGTATCAGACACTTATTACAGATTGCGTATGTATCCCATGTCTACTCCCCTCTGGTTCCAGGGTAACTTAAGGTGCCCTTTCCCTTTGCTCTTCAGCCTGTTTTAATTTGAGCAACAGTCTCTTAGAAATCTGGATACTTTCTATTTTATTCCCACAAGTCTTGAGGAATTTTAGTCCCTACTCCCCACAAGGTTGAGGTTACAGGCATGTATGGTAACCACCAGCTGTTTATGTGGGTCTGGGCATCTAACTTCCGTGGTCTCTTAGACATCATCTGGGCCTCTGGCTGCTCAGGAAGTGCTCTTAACCACTGAGACATTTCTCTAACCAGGTAAAATGTATTTTGAAGCTTAGACTTCTCATAGAAAAATATATGTATTAGTTTTAGTTAGGATTTTCAAAAATATTAGTATGACACTCAAAGTTTATTGGCTTGATACCAGACATGCAATGATTTTCAAATATATAAAATGCAACATTCTTTTACAAAAATCCTCTTGTTACTGACACATAGATATTAGGGTTCTTTTTTCCATGTTAAGGTTTAAAAATATGTTTAGGTGGTAGACTATGCCTATGAAAACTGTTGTAAATGGTTTACTTTATTCTTTTAATTTTCAAATGCTGTTTACTTTTATAGTTCTTTCAATGTCTAAAGAAGATATGTTTTGGTAAAAATGCTGTACATATTGATATAATGTCAGAAAACAATATTTGCCATATGATTCTGGGTTCAAAAACTATTTTCCAATATTATCTTGCTTGCCTTTGTCCCCTTCATTCATGATATGTGTCTCTGAAAAGTAATCCATGGTAATAATGGAAAAATAAGCTATATAAATTAGGTTATTAGGCTTAAGAAATGATTTGTATATGGGCAAAAAGTGTGCCAGTGTATATGGAGTAATTGTGATAGATTTGAACAAAGCAAATTGGCCTTTTTTGTTAGAAATTTTGAGGAGGGGTAGTGCTGATTACATTTTATAAGGTACGTAAAATTCTGGTGCACCATGCCAGCTCTCTAGGTGCTTGGAAGAGCTCTTAGTTCTGAGTGGGAGCTCTGGAGATGGGAGCGCTCATATTCATTCTAGTATTGTGAATTACAGCAGCAGAAGTTGATTTGAACACTAGAAAAACATCCTGCAGAAACTTAATCCCCATGACCTAATTTGTTTTATCTCTCCTTTCATACACTAACATTTTCCATGAGGGATTTGAGGTAACCATGTCAGCAACACAGACCTCAGCAAGGATTATTTTGCAAGTTTGATTTCTGTGTGCCAGTGGATATAGATAGCATCTGATTGTGCTATCAGTGCCTGCTTGAGAAAATTAATTGAAGATTAACAGCGCAAGCTATATCAAAGTGTGTGTGTGTGTGTGTGTGTGTGTGTGTGTGTGTGTGTATGTAAGGTTTCTCAATGGTGAAATTTAAGGGTGAGGTGTTAATTCAGATATCACTTCTTTCACAATTTTATTAATTCCACTTTCTTTCTAAGATCTTGTATTTCATGAACTTAAAGTCCCAGTGAATTTTATAGTTTAGCATAATTCTGAAAAAAAGTCTGTTGCATTGTATTGAAGTGTTATGAAAGTTGCTGAGTGAAGTTTATGTGTTCTAGTTATGTGAAAGATTTTGGAGTTTGTAAGGTGGACAAATGTGAAATGATGACCTGGTGATGATATTAGATAATCATGATGATGGAAATGATAACTGAAATGCAAACAATCAGTGTCCATATTCCAGCTCTAGAAGGTGAGAGATACTGTTTCTGCTGCTTATACACTTGGTACCCCACCCTGAGTGTAATCCACTAGTGTTGCCATCTTCTGAAGCCAAGTGTGATTGAGGAATCCTTCACAAGGAAAGTGATGAGATCCACTTAGGAGAGAGAAACTGTGTGTCTTTGTTCAATGGCATACCAAAAATGAGAATAACTAAAGATGGTCACAGGCATATATCTAATGCACATGTAACAGATTAGGAAGGTACTGTACATTTTTTCATTGGTTTCTGTCTTGTAAAATTAATTTTTATATTTAAATTTTGGGGTGCTGAGTGCAGTTTGGTGAATATAATACTTAATATTTTTAGCAAAAAATATTCACTTGGAAGAAAAGGATAATTATATGTAGTAATAAATGTAAAGAAAATGCCTGACTTTGTTTTCAAAATCAATTTGTTTATTATAATGTGTGTGTATGTGTGTGTACCGGCATGCAGTTGCGACTGTATGTGTGGAGGTCGGAGGACAACGTTATTGAAGCAGGCATCTCTTGCATTTCCTGTTATTTGCAATTGTGTGGTCCATGTTTCTTGAGATTCTTCTATCTTCATTAGCCAACCAGTATAGGAATGCTGGGATTATATACCTAAACTGCCTATATACCTATCCTACCATATCAGATTTTACATAGGTGTGGATCCAAAGTAAGGACTGCATGCTTGGGTAAACAGTACCTTTTAAATATTTTATTTTTATTTATTTATTTGAGAGAGAGAAAGAAGCTGAGAGAGAGAGAGAGAGGGAGGGAGGGAGGGAGAGGGAGAGAATGGGCGAATGGGCGCACCAGGGCTTCCAGCCACTGCAAACGAATTCCAGATGCATGTGTCACTTTGTGTATCTGGCCTACGTGGGTCCTGGGGATTCAAACCTGGGCCCTTTAGCTTTGCAGGCAAGCACCTTAGCCGCTAAGCCATCTCTCCAGCCTGGTAAACAATACTTTTACCTACTGAGATATTTGGCAGTTCCTTATATTAGCATCTTTACCAACTATTGCTGGGCTCCCCCCGGCAGGTAGTGCTGAGGAAGGACCAGGCCTGCTGGTTCCTCCCAAGGGGTTGAGGAGGAGGGTGAGTGTGGATAGCCAGGAACACACCACCGAGCCAGGAGTCTTGTCAAAGCAGGAACTTACTTGATTGTTACAGGCGGTGTTTATATAATGTTGAGAATGAAGGCAGGGATTTTAGGATGGAGTGAGATGTAAGGGCCAATAGCATACCGCAACCTTTGAGATGATTGGCTCTAAGCCTGCGTGCAGCGCGCGGGAATTCCAACTCCTACATGGAAGTAACAGGCCAGAGGCCATTTGGTGTCCTGCTGAGTCATAGCTGCCCGGAGGCAGTTTGCCAAACTTTAGCTAGGCTCAGGAAGTTCCACTAGGCCTCACGTCCGGGCCTCTCAAGGCCCAACAAACTATCCCTAGTGGAAAAGACTTTTAAAAAAACATGGCAAACCCCACCTCCCCAAACATAATATAATGTGTGTGTGTGTGTGTGTGCGCGCACACACACACACATGGCATTTGGTATATTCCTTCAAGTCTTTTCCACCTATTCATTCATTTACTCCTTCATTTGTTTATTCCCTTGCACACAGTGGTCTATCAGTGAACCCAGAACTCACCGATATGGCTAGAGAAGCTGGCCAGCATACTCTGAAAATGCTTTGTCACTGTCCCTTCCACCTTACACAGTGCTGGGACCATAGGTGTGTGCCACCATACCTGCCATTTTATGTAAGTGCTGATGATTCAATACAGGTACTCATGCTTATATAGCGAGTAATTGATCCATTGAACTAAATCCCCAACCCTCAATGTGGAAAAGTTTGGTATTGCAAAATAAGGCTTAAAAGACTGTTAATGAGGAAGGGAGAAAGGAGGGATGGAGAAGGAGAGAGATAACACTTATTTGTGTGTAAGTTACCCGTGTGAACATATGAATAGATTATATTTGTTGATTCACAATCTAGTCAGTCAGTCAGTAGGAGAGACTGCCTGAAGAACTTATGAGGTTCAACTGCATAACAGGAATCTATCCATAAGATGCCAGTAGAATTCCCTCTAGAAAACGATGATCACAGATATCTCCACCCTTGGCCAAATGTCTCCCAGAGAACCAAATGCTATACTTGAAAATTTGTGTTTTATATCTCAGTTAAGAATATACACAGATATTGAAAAATATACTACATATATGACATTATTTAAAGAGATTATAAATCAGATATCATTAAATTAACTTCAAATCAAAATCAAAAGTTTAATATTTTGGAATATTATCCTCATGACTTTGTTCCTTATCTCATCAGAGGCCTATCTACCATCTCCCAAGTTACAAATTTAGTCATTTATGATTTCTTATTTTTCCTAAGTCCCCATGTGTAGTACAATGAAGAAGTTAATCTCCATCTCAGAACTTTAGTTCTGTCTGTTATGGATCTGCCTCCTTCATTAGCTCTTGTCTGTCAGGAATTTCCTAGGTTCTCAACAACTCACCATCATACCCCACATTTATGGTACAACTCTGGAGATAACTGCACAAGCAAAACAAATTGTAGCCTAATTACCCTGTGTAGGTTTCCTCTCACTCCCTAGTGTATCATATAACATTGCAAATTCCTACATTGTGTCTTTATCAAGAGTTCCTTGTCATGTCTGCCTCATTTCTCATTCAGGGGTCTTAGACCTGTGAACAACAACAGTCCCTCTACATTTTTTGACTTAGACACATTATTCTCTCTGCCTGAAAGTCCTAAGAGTTCCTGACTAATATATTTTGTTTCTGAGTGTGGAGAGAGAGAGCTTGATACTACAGAACACCATACAGTCTGAAATTCTTGATTTCTAATTTCATATATCAAGTGACAAGATGTGGACAACAAGGAAAATCACTATATATTTTCTTCTTCTTTTCACCTGAAACTTATTTTATATTTTCTTGTTGAAATAAAATATCACAAATACTGAAAATTGGACAAAACAAATGCATACTTTCATGACTTTAAAATGGCACGTGCCTTAGTAATTATTTGCCTATATCAAGAGAGAATTTTGGTTGCCACCTTGAAAACTCTGTCCTAAACTCTTTTCTCTTACATAGTAACCACCATCCTTATTGATAGAAAGTTTGTCATATTTCTGTAGTTTTATCACTCAAATTATGACTTGGACTCATTTTTAAAGGTTTTGTAAAATTTCCCTGAAGTCTTTAGTCATAAAATCCTTCTCCTCTCTTTTATTCTCCTTATACTTGATCTACTTAAGATCTGGGATATATTTCAGTGTAAATTTCCATAGTTAGCCAGGTGTGGTGGCACATGCCTTTAATCCCATCACATGGGAGGCAGAGGTAGGAGGATCACCATGTGTTTGAGACCACCCTGAGACTACATAGTGAATTCCAGCTCAGCCTGAGCTAGAGTGAGACCCTACCTTGGAAATAAATAAATAAATGTCCATATTTTTTTCTAATCTCATGATAGACTTTAAATTGTTTCACAGTTTTCTGTGTGTCTAATAAATCGGAAGTCATGTTCAGAGACTCACTCACATTTAATCTCATTGAGGAAACCTTAGGAAGTGATTTTATCCAGCATGAAGGACATCCTGGCTTATTGTTGCCATGTAGAACCTGCAGTGGTCTATTTCAGACTCTTAGTGAACAAGATTGTCATTTGTGTTAGAGTAGACATGCGCCTCCACAGCAATAGTTGCATTACGTTTCCTTCCACTCATATTGCCCTAGGGTCAAATCCAGTGAGGATATTGGACAAGGCAGATGCCATATGCAAGCCAGTTTTGAGTCATAGGTAAGGGATATTGTGCTTATAAAATCCCAAAATTAGCAGGGAGACTACTAAAAAAATATTCCTTATATCAGGGAAAAGGAAACTATATTGACATTCTAAAGCTTTTTAGTATAAATAATTATGAATAAAGTCCAGAATTTAAAAAAAAATACTGAGAGAAGTCTTGCAAAAATGCCACAAGAATGATCATCTAACAGTTTTTATAGTACTATGATGTATTTATGCATAATGCTTATTAAAATAAACATGTTTGTTTATAGGAAAATATTGAAAAATATAGTTAACCTGTACTTCATACTGATTCCCCAATTATTAATATCCTAATATAGTACATTTGTAACAATCCATGCTTCAATTTTAGTGAATACTCTAATTTGAAAAGGGATTTTTTCACTTACTAATTATAATGCTTGATAGAAACATGCTAACTGGTTATAGACTGAAAGTTTGTGTTCTCAAACCCATGAGGCTTCATCTAAGAGCCAAGATAGATGTTTACGGAGAAGTTTGTGAGAGGATTAGATCATTCCTTATAGACCACATGATTGAGATCGGTACCTTTATGAAAGACTATTCTGAGAGATCCATTAGCCCCTCTGCCCTGTGAAGACACACCACAAACATGGCCAGCTAAAACCTGGAAATGAGTTTTTACTACATTCTCGATCTGCCGTTGCCTTTGCTAGGGTTTTGATTTTTTAAAATCCCCCCATATGAATCACGTATTCAAAGCTTTGCCAACCTGTGGTGACCATACAGAGCTGACGCACCATGATGATTCTTTTCCATCAGTGGATAGCTAAATGGATAAGAATCAGGGACTTGTTGGAAAAGGGTCATGGCAGCCTTGCCCTTGAAGGGTGTCTTGTCCTCACACTCTGTTTCCTGCTGTCAAGAGGTCAGCAGCATTCATCCACCATGCTCTTCCTCCATGAAGTTGTCACCTGTCCATAAGCCTAAAAACGACAGAGATAGCACAGCATGGACAGAAACGTCCGGTATCATGAACCAAATTAACTCTTCCGTTACTGTTTTTCTCAAGCATAATAGCATCACAAAGCAAGTAGATACTGAGAAGATCTGAGTTCCTAATATCCAAAAATTTGAAGACAACTATTTACATTTATTAGGCAATCAGTGTGTGATGGATTATGACACCAGCTGCAACAGACTAAACAGACTGAGTTACCGCTTTGAATCCAGTGTGTGTCTGTATGTGTGTGTGTGTGTGTATGTATGTATGTGTGTATATATATGTATATGTATATATATATTCATTACTTTTTACATAAAAGTTTTCCAGAATTGAATTGGTCCTGTAGCTTTATGTAAAAATGAGCAATTAAAACCATTTATTATGAATTAACTTTAAAATATATTTGATTAGCCAATCAGTTTGCATTATTATCATTTCTAAAGTTCAAATTTCTCTTTTGTAGCCTGAGGAGATGCATTTTAGAGTTAATTTTTAAGTCCTTGGTGTCTTGCCTTGGGGGTCAACCATAGCTTGCTAATGAGGAAGGTAGTCTGTTTCACACTGATCTTGTGCACTTCTTGTCTCAGGCCTAGAAACTAATTTTTTTTTCAAGAAATTTAGATTTCTTTCAGTGTAATAAGACCACAGTCTGAAGGCTACATGGTACTTGAAGACTAAGTAATATTTCAAGTTTAGGAAATTATTTCTTCTTTTATAAGAATGTCTTTTATCACTATCACATACAGTAGTTGCTTCATCTCTGTACTCACAGGACACAAGGTCCTGTTCATGCCCATCATGGCTTTCATAATTCTCTGTTATTCAGAATTTTGTGTTGGTGCATAATTATGTATGTGGAAGTCAGAAGACAACTTATTTGTGTCCAGCTTTATGTGGAACCTCAGGTGTCAAGCTTGTGGAACAAGCAATTTATCCACCAAGAAATCTTCCCAAAACATAGCTTATAATATACTATAAGAACAGGCCTTTTCATTTGTGAATTCTTGGAACTGAAATAGGCAAGTCATTTTAATAAGATTTTAAAAAAAATCAATATATGTTTAATCTTTTAAGCTATATATATATATAGTTGTCTTAAAAGATTTTGTAGAGATACAATTCCTATAAAGGGGAACAGAGGGAAATGTTTGCTGATGAAGGTGTTTACTTAGTCTGTTATGCACACACACACACACACACCCACAAACATGCACAAACACATACACAAACACATATGCACAAGGGCATATATCACTAAGAAGCCATATCAAAAGAAAAGTGTAAATTCTTTCTCAGAAATGTTAGAAAGTAATATATGACAGAATATAATATAAATTTATGACAAAGTAGATGTGGATGCTTGAAATTTTAAAATCAAAGGTTTATGTTTGAAGAAAAAAAGACAAAGTAGTTAGTAATTAAGTTATTTTAAATCTTTCTCAGCTAGGTCCCCATATTTACTGACAATTTTTCCTTAGACTAATATTTTAAATAATGAAATATTTGACCAGCATGAGTAACTGTTCTCTACTTTTCATTGTTTTCTTGTTTTACTACTGAGTCTCCAGTACACTGAAAGTATTTCTCACATCGTAGGGAGACAAGAAATATTTCTGTTGTTGCTTATTTTTAAAATTTTATTTATTTATGTGTGTGTGTATGTGTGCACAAGGGCCTCTTGACTCTGAAACTGAATGAGTACACCATTTATTATTATTATTATTATTATTATTGTTATTACTATTAAACATATTTCGTATGGAGGCATCATGTGTTGGTACCCTCTTTTGCCTCGTCCCTGTCCCTATTCCATTGGGGATGCTCCTTAGTGGGGTTGCAGGTATTTCACATGGGGTTGTGTTTTATGCAATGTTGGAGCAGCAGTCAGTTATTTTTGTGGGGAGCAAATGCCTCTTGGAATGATGTCTCAACTTGTGGCTCTTACAGTCTTCCTGTCCCCTCTCCCACAAAACTCCCTGAGCCGTGGTGGGTGAATTTTAAGTCTACTTCAGTGATGAGCTCTCAGGAGTCTATGGATTTCCACTTTGGTAGGAGTTTAGTATCCTCAGAGTCTTTCTTCATCACCCTGGTGCTGATTATCAGGTTCAGCAAGGAAGCAGCACTCTTGCTCGTCTCCCCAATTCCTCTGTGGTTTCAGCTGTGGCTTGGCTGAAGTGCGAGGGATAGTTTATGTCCTCCCATCTAGCTACCTTCTGAAAAAGAACAGATTCTCCAAGGGAGAGTAAAGTCATCATAGTTTAAGTGGGATAAGCATGATTAGTTTAAGGAGAATTTGATGTATGTAATCCCTCTTTTAGCCAAAGAGTAGTGAGAGCTTGATACTGGAGAACATAATCTTTGTCTCCAGAGGATTCTGATCTGGATCCCAATTTCAGATACAGGGTTCCTTTACACTGACTGTATCTCTTAGCCAATCTGAAAGCTATTGGTTACCCGCCAAGGCTGTGTGCCACTATTGCACTGGCATGTACATCTTGTCAGGGTGTTTGCTTTTGAGTATCTCAGACCTCTGGTTGTTCAGACTGTTGTTGACTGCTTTCCTCCCTGTTGCTCATATAGCCCTTTTGAGCACTAAATGAGCTAACTGTCTGGGGACTGTCTTTCTTCTAAATTCCAGTCAGGTCTCTCCATGCTCTGTAATAGCAGCACATTGTGTCTTCAACAATAAGGTATTGGCCTTCACCTCAGGTGGGTAATCAAGTGCTATGTCAGAAAGCTATCTTGATTTGGGGACCTCATAGGTCTCTCCAGCTCAATGTGGGCAGCAACCAGTCTCTTTTACTAGGAGTTACAAGCCAGAGACAGAATTTTTTTTTTTCCGTTTCCTTTTAAGCTTAGGCTTCATCCCACCCTCTTCAGGGCCCTACTTTTCAGGTGCTCCTCCCTTATTCTTTTTGAGGGTTATATCTTTTACGCTATTACCAAGGATAAAGGTTTCTATGGTACCCACTCATTTTGGATTTAGTTTTGTGTTTATTTCCCCCCCTCCTCTTTCCCTTCCCAAAATCACAAGAAATATTTTCACAGTAAGTAATTGGATGAATGAATAGTGAGGCTCGAAGCACGGATCCATTGGGATATGTTTGTAGGCATAGAAGTCTAACACACATTTTTTAAGGACCTTCTGTGTGCCAGTAGTTTATAGATATTGTTTCTTCCAACTTATACAAAATTAGTCTTTCTTTTTTTTCTATAAAGCCCAGATTCAGTCACATTTCAACTGGAGTTATGCAGAGAATCTCATTTGATCTGCTTTAAGAGACATTTTGTAGGTATCAATTAAAATGCCTATTTAAAGACTATAGGAAGTTTTTAAATATTTATTTGTGAGAGAAAGAGGGAGAGAGAGACAGAGAGAGAGAGAGAAAGAAAGAATAGGCATACCAGGGCCTATAGCCACTGCAAACAAACCCCAGATGCATGTGCTACCCTGTTTATCTGGTTTATGTGTATATAGGGGAATCAAATCTGAGTCCTTAGGTTCACAAGGAAGCATTACAATTGCTAATCCACTGCTCCAATCTCTCTCGGAAGTTTTCTGGAGTACTACATTTTAGTAGATTTTATCTTTAGAAACAGTTGACACATGCTACCATTATTTTGATATATGCTATTGCTTTGCTAATATTTTTTATCCTGAAAGAATGTTAATATTTAAACAAATTTAATATTATTCTCAATAGAGGGAATAATTTTCACCTTGTTTTTTTTTAAAGAAATCGTGTTTTGATCTTAAAAATGAGACAGACCTGGGCTGGAGAGATGGCTTAGCAGTTAAGTGCTTGCCTGTGAAGCTTAAGGACCCTGGTTTGAGGCTCGATTCCCCAGGACCCAAGTTAGTCAGATGCACAAGGGGGCCCACACATCTAGAGTTCATTTGCAGTGGCTAGAGGCCCTGGCATGCCCATTCTCTCTCTCTCTCTCTCTCTCTCTCTCTTCTCTCTGCCTCTTTCTCGCTCTGTCTGTAGCTCTCAAATAAATAAATAAAAATAAAAATAAAATTAAAAAATGAGACAGATATTAGCGAGGATTATTTTGGTAATTGAATGTTAATAAATACTTCCTCATGCATTTTTTTCTTTGTGTGTACCTTTGAGACAAATATTTCATGTGAGATATTTTCTTCTATAGAACAGAAATATTATATAGTGATTTTTGTGAGTAGATATTAAACACATAAAATCTGTTGCATATTGAACTATATGATAAATACTACTTAATTTTATTAGGAAAACAAGTAGATACTGAAAAGCTGGATATTAGCAGAAGGATACATAAATATGAGAAACATTCTAATCTCTAGTCTTCTTGATTTATGCTATCCATGTTGTCTGGAGTTTTCTCATAGATTCGCTTACAATTCCTGCTTAGTATGTTTGAATTAAACACAGAGTACCATAACTAAGATAGGAACCTGTTCTCACTGGAGATGATTAGAGAAAGTATTTGTTCTTCATAAATTAATTAAGCCTTTTGTTTTGTGTTGTATGACCAAATATTTAGACAGATATTAAAGTGTATCTTGGCATCTTGTCAAATCCAAGCCTGATAGTTTGGCTCTCCTATTCCTGAAATTGCTCATCCTTTTCATTTAAAAATAACAACAGACTAGTCACAGAGGCAGTCACCTCTAACTCTGCATCTTCAGCGGCCATTTCCCATATGCTTGTCAGCAGAGGCAGCTGTCGTCAGACATCATTTCATGAAAGCTTGTTTTCCTCTTTTAAACTTTGAGTGGGGGGTGGCATCAGATCATGTTTATAAAAGACCCCAGACATGAAACTGAACTCTCAATTGTAGATTAAAATGGTACGAAGCAATTTTCTCCTCTACACTCTGGTGATTCTCAGTTGTGTTGGAAATAGAAATCCTGTGTTGTTTTGTACATGCTATATGTTATACAAAAGGATATGGAACTCCCCACAGGCTTCTCTGTTTGCACACTTGATCCCCAGTTGGTAGTACCATGGCAGAGCCTCTAGGAAGCAGAGCTCAGCTAGAGGAAGTGAGTCTCTGGAAAACCAGATGTTTAATTATAGCCTATCTTAGCCTGAGCCATCCTGCTTATGTTCCTTGGGATGTCACAAGTCACACTGCAAGCAGGCTCTTGCAGTACGGATGGAGTCTAAGCCATCACACACTCCCCACAACCATGGGCTCTCTATCTCCTCCATCCTTGAGCCAAAATAAACTACTCCTCACTTATATTGCTTTTGTCAGATATTCTGTCGTAGTGACAAGAAAAAATAGTGGGTGCATTATGACATAGAGGCAACCCAAAGAAGGAAAGTTAGATTCAGGAATCAAAATAACCACATAGCTGGGCATGGTGGTACATGCCTTTAATCCCAGCACTCGGGAGGCAGAGGTAGCAGGATTGCCTTGAGTTAGAGGCCAGCCTGAGATTACATAGTGAATTCCAGGTCAGCCTGAGCTAGAATGAAACCCTACCACAAACAACAACAATAACAACAAAAAAAAAAAGACAAAACTTATTTGGAGGGACTACTGTGAACCCAGATTTTGTTTAAGAAACCATTAGACAGCTTTTTGTTATGTCAGCAAAAATATTTAACATAAAAGTCTTTTAAAGGAGGGATGGTTTATTTTGTCTCATGCTTTCGCTCCATGGTCTCTGCACATGCTTTTGAACCAATGACCTTTCTTTGTTTAAAAAGAAAATATTTACTTATTTATTGAAGAGAGAGATAAGGGGAAAGAGAGAGATGGAGATAGAGAAGGGTGCAGATAGAGAGAAGGAACCAAGGCCTTCAGCCACTGCAAATGAACTCCAAATGTATGTACCACCTTGTGCATCTGGCTTACATGAGTACTAGGTAATCACTCGTGGGTTCTAAAGCTATCTCTCCAGTCCTAATTTCCTTTTCTTTTAAGGACACCAGTCACATCAGTTTAGACCCCATCACAATGATCTCAGTTTAACGTAGACATCTCTTTAATGACTGATCTCTATATAGAGTCTCACGGTAAATTGCTGGGGACTAATGCATCATGTGTGTTTGAGAGGTGGGTCATAACTCAAGATAGATTGACTCTACACATTCATATAATGTATTATACAAGTTATGTAATTAATTTTAATTTTGAATGTATATACTTGCATATTATTTACCACTCTTATACTCTACATGTGTGAAAATATTGTATAATTTTATTAATAATATGATGCTGAAATCAGTCACTTATATATTCAACACTTATGTATTTGGTAAACATTTTTGCTGTGTACAGAAAAGGAAAATAAGGTTGCAAAACCTGTGCAGGTCAATAAGTAATGGAGTCAAAAATCAACCAAAAATATGTCAGATTGAAACACACAACTTGGTTCCTCTGGGGGTGAATTGTGTTAAGTACATATTTCCTGTCAAAAATAGTACATAACTAATAAAGAAAAAAATATTTTAAAAATAGTGTTCATGGTCACTGCTCCTACATGTGCAATAATTTTTGTGTTTATTCTCAGTTGAATGGTAGTGCTATATAAAAAGTACATTTGGTTTGAGTTCTATTCAAATCTAAACAAAACTTTATTCAAACTATAATTTAATTATGTGCTATGTTAATTTCCAAGTACTTTTTTGCTTTTGCATATGTATGTACCATGGCTAATCTCAGATAAAATTTGATTCCACAGTTCATTGGAACTTAGTGTATATGTCTGAAATTAAAATGTTAATTTAATACAATACTTTAAATAATTATATAATAGTTAAAGGTACATTTAAAATTTTTTTGTTCATTTTTATTGATTTATTTGAGAGTGACAGAGAGAAAGAGAGGCAGATAGAGAGAGAGAGAGAATGGGCATGCCAGGGCTTCCAGCCACTGTAAACGAACTCCAGATGCATGTGCCCCCTTGTGCATCTGGCTAATGTGGGTCCTGAGGAATCGAGCCTTGAACCGGGGTCCTTAGGCTTCACAGGCAAGCGCTTAACTGCTAAGCCATCTCTTCAGCCCTAAAGGTACATTTTAAATTAAGGTTCAAAAATACAAGTTTACATTCACTAAATCAAACAAATAATTTATATCTAAATAAGAAATGTTTAGTAGTATAATTGTTTTCAATATTATAAATTTGAGGTGCTGATATGATTATATAAAAGGATTTTACACATGCTTATATTTTTTTTATTTTGATTTTGATTTTTTGATTTTTCAAGGTAGGGTCTCACTCTAGCCCCTGCCAACCTGAAATTCACTATGTAATTTCAGGGTGGCCTCGAACTCACAGCAATCCACCTCCCTCTGCCTCCCAAGTGCTAGGATTAAAAGCATGTGCCATCACACCCAGCCCACATGCTCACATTTTAATTTGTATAATCTATTTTGAACTTTTTTAGTCAAAGTAAATTTAGCAGAGATTTTTGCATAAAGAATGATTCATGGGTGGTTGAGCACCCAAACCAGGAAAGGTTCAAAGAATTTCAGCCAGCGAACTGAGCAGAAGGCAATTTGAGATGGAAGAAGGAAGTGACACAGAACATCAGCTTGATGGGTTACAACTCTGCATTACTTTATTTGGTCATAGTGTGATGAGGTGTTTGCCTTATGGGCATGTCTAATAAGTTGGTACCTTGTACTTGGCTGAGCTCAGTGTCCAATGTTTAGTGACATTTAGTTGCTTTTGAAAGAATAAAATCTTAGTTGCAGTTAGTTTTCACAGTGTTTATCATTTGCTATGTGGGTACATAAATTAAAGTAAAATATAATTTAATACACATTAGTGTAAGAAGTTAGTGATTTACCCTAGAATAAGATCAAGAGATAAAGGACATGAAGGATGTCTGTCAAGACCTCTCCCCAGTGCCTAGGAAACTATGAAAACAAAGGAAAGATGGTTGTTTCTGGAGAGGTGAGGTGCATGCTTCTTTGTGTCAATAGTATGAAGGTGTTCACTGCTGAAACATCACAGATGGGTTTGAATGCTAGCTGAGAGGCCATTGGTGAATGAATGGCTGACAGATTGTTAGAGTCCTGGCTGCATTAACCCCAGAGACTGGCTGATTGTGGCTAAATGTGAGCAGTTTTACTGGGATGACTTGGATCAAATTTTCTGACCCTTCAGAGCTATTTCATACTGTGTATAATGAGCAAGAATCCTAACTTACTGCAGTCAGGTACATGACATTTCACATTACTCTATTTTCCCTAATCTAATTAGATCAGACTTTGATTCACTGCTTGTCAGAGTTGCCTAAGCACTGGAGTTTCAAGCAGTGGAAACCTGAAGCAAAACACAGTATCACTATAAGCAGAAGGAATAGGAAATGTTTGTTGTAAGCTCATTAACTTTTTCTGGTAAACTTCTTAATATTATTTCATAGTTAAGAATGTTCTTGGGCTGGAGAGATGGCTTAGCGGTTAAGCGCTTGCCTGTGAAGCCTAAGGACCCCGGTTCAAGGCTCAATTCCCCAGGACCCACGTTAGCCAGATGCACAAGGGGGCGCATGCATCTGGAGTTCGTTTGCAGTGGCTGGAAGCCCTGGCGCGCCCATTCTCTCTCTCTCTCTCTCTCTCTCTCTCTCTCTCTGCCTCTCTCTCTCTCTCTCTCTGTCACTCTCAAATAAATAAATAAAAAAAAGAAAAAAAAAAAAGAAAATGTTCTTTAAAAAAAAAAAAAAAGAATGTTCTTTGCTTTAGATATTTTAATGTGTGATAGGAGGGACAGGGGCAGAAATTAATGGCCTTGAGAAAGTTAATAGAAAACCTTACTGATACTGAAGCTACAGTTTGCTACTACATTTGTCACCGTCTAAGAACATACAAATTCTGTAGCCATCAACAGAGGAAGGGACTGCCTACCTCTTCCTTTGTTCTGCTCCCTGAGACTGGAGTTTTCTGTTCACTGCTCTTCTTTGCAACACCACAGAGTGATTTACCTTCAACTCTGATCACCAAATTAATCACTGTTATGTCTGTGGAGCTCCTGACACATGGAATATACTAGTGTTATTTATGGGCAATATCTAATTGGGTAGGAGTACATAAGACATAGCAGTCTAATAATTTAGAATTACCTTGGCCAGTCACAGATATTTTAATAAAAGTACACAGAAATAGCAAGCATTTGCAAGAGATGCTTACATTAAGGAAAAATAGAAAATGTGGTTTGAAGTATAATTTAAGAAAAAAGCATTATCAATAAAACAAAGTTGTGTACACTCAGCCAATAATACATATACAATGGATTTATTTTTTTAAGTTACTTATTTATTTGTTTATTTATTTATGAGAGAGGGAAAGAGGCAGATAGGCCCATGGCCCTGCAAATAAACTCCAGAGGAGTGTGCCACCTTGCATCTGGCTTTCTGTGAGTGCTGAGAATGCCACCTGGACTGGCAGGCTTTGCCCCCAAGTTCCTTTAAACACTGAGCAATCTACCCAGCACCTGTTATAGGTGTTATTTTATTGTTGTTGTTTTGTTTTGAAAATTAAGAATCTAAAACGTATTGAAGTTTAGCAACTTGATTGAGTTTTGTTATTGTTCTTCTTATTTTTGTTTCTGCTTTTCAAGGTAGGCCCTCACTCTAGCCCAAGCTACTCAGGAATTCACTGTGTAGACTCAGGCTGGCCTCAAACTCACAGTGATCCTCCTATCTCTGCATCCTGTGTGCTGGGATTAAAGACATGTGCCACCATGCACATGGTAGATGTGCACTACCTTGATTGACTTTTACATATCTAGTAAGGAGAGACTAGATTCTGAGGCCCAGTTGAGTGGTAGGCAAGTACTCATGTTTTCAACATCATACTTGTCCATCAAATCCATATATTTGAATTTTGTTGTTATTTTCATTTGAAATGTTTACAGACAGTAAAAATGTTTTGCTATGTAATTTCTTTACATGGGTAACAGAGGAACACTGAGTAACTGACATGATCAAACGACATGATCACATAGCCTTATCAGGTAGTTTAACTCTTGGGATGGAGAGATGCTTAAGCAGTTAAGGTGCTTTCTTACAAAGCCAAAGAACCCAAGTTTCATTCCCCAGGACCCACATAAGCCAGATGCACAAGGTCGCTCATGGGTCTAGAGTTCGTTTGCAGTGGCTGGAGACCCTTGAGCTCCTATTCTCTTTCTCTTTCTACCTCTCTCTCCCTCTCTCCCTTTCTCTTTCCCTGTCAAATAAATAAATAAAAATAAAAATATGTAAAAGATTGAGCTACACTTAATTTACACTTTGAGTTATCAGTAGTCATTTTATCCAAATTGGCCAAAATTAGTTAAACCATATTATTGACTCTTACAACTTGAAAAAAGCCTACTACTATTAAGGTATTGGTATTTTATTTGTATTTATTTTAGCTGTGGTCTTCATTGATGTTTCCTTTTGAGATATTTCAAAATAAGTTTGCATAGAAAAGGTTTATGGGTATTTCAAAATAAGACTATCAATAGTAGAATACAGAAAGCAAGTCAAGATCAAGGCAAATAAGATAAAAAAAATAGATTTAGAATTTATATTTTCCTTCTGTAATTTTTGAAGATTTTTTTTTATTTCTAAGAATTCTTCTACAAATAAAAGTCTAATACAATATATCTTTGGTTGAGGGATTTGTGACCAGCTTCTTTGTTTTGTTTTTTTTTGTTTTTCTTGCTGTTTACCTGGTATCTTTAGAAAGGAGGAAAGAATATAATGGAGGTAAAGAAGACCTTTGCCATTTTCCTGGAGTCATTGTTGCCTTCTTATGAATGGCATTCTTCAAAGTGACTTGCCCTGTGCATTCTCAACATTAACATATCACAATGTCTATACTTCACATAGCAAACAGATGTTTGTTGATGTAGCTTTTAAGTTATACACACTGTTGTGGTAAGCTTTGCATTACTGGGATGTATGTACAAACCAGACACAGTTTATGAGAGGAACAGGATTTATTTGAAGCTTATAGATCCAGGGGAAGTTTTATAGTGGCAAAAAAGAGGAAATTCTGGCAGCCAAACAAGAGGGAAGCCAGGAAGAGCTTAGGAACTCTGGATATTTTTAGGCTGGGATTCAGATCAGCCTCAGAACCATCTTAGGGCTGGACCCCAGGATCAACCCAGAGAGACACCTCCTCCAGCCAGGCAGCTGGAGATCTAACATACAAGCTTTAATAAACTTCTGAATCTATTGGGGGACATACATTCAAACTATCAAATATACTATTTTACATGATCTGTGCAATAAGCAGAATAGTTAATCAAAGACTCAATTTGAGCATTGAACTCTCACCTAGAACAGCTAACACCTCCAGTTCCCACTTCTCTCTATGGGAACTGGTATTGTTTTTCATCTGACTCTCTGTTAACAAAGGGTTTCTGAGAAGAATTTAGCACCAGCTCTGTAATGAGAAGTATACACTTTACAAAGCACTCAATTCAAATATAAGTGTACTAATATATGAATGAAAGTATACTCATATTTTCCTTGTTGAAGCTGATTTCTTGGACCTCCCCTTTTGTATTAGTTTTCTATATAGTCAATTCTGTCCACTGTCAAACTTAGCACACATGCTATAGCTCTTAATGTTTGCAGGTTATTTTCCGATGTGGCTAATGTGTGGTACAGAGGCAATTTTCTGCTTCTAATACTGTAAAATTGCTCATAGCATGATTTCCTTGATCAAAAATCTCTTCTTTGAGTTTTTTTCATCCTTGGTCTCCTGACTAACATCATTACTGTGCCCCTCCATACTAGAAAAAATAAGTTGGTTTTGCAATTTTGCTAATATTAGTCACTATGTTGGGGTTTGGAGGAATGTTAGGAGTATTAGTGATGTTATTATGTATTCTAAGCAAAATATTGGTCAAATAGCCTGTAGCAGTTACCTTCATTTTTTCTGGGATACAATAACCCACAAAAGCAACAGATTGGAGGAAAGGGCTTATTGTGGCCTATTCTGAAGAAGTTTCATCATGGCAAGGAAGGAATGGGAAAGCAGAGGTAGACCTTCACACCTGGTCACATTAGCTGGTAGGTAGTAGCAAGAGTGAGGTAGCTCTGAACACCCAGTGGGCTAGCCTCACTCCCTCTGCCCCCAGTGATATACTTCTCAAAGGCTCTATGATCTTGGGTTTGAATATGAGGTTCAATCACAAACACATGAGTCTGTTGGGGACATTTCACATTCAAATCACCAGAAACTCTAAAGCCCCAACATTTATTTAAGTGTTTGTTTGATTTAGTACATTTAACAATTATAATATATGTTTAAAAATTGTTTTATAATTTTAAAAATATTACTTTTTAGGCCATATGATATGAGAGCATGTTATACTGCTCTTGATAAGCCTCAAAGAGGTGACAATTCACTCAATGGAAGAGTGATTAACAGGGAATTATAGAGATACTAGACTCTTTGGGGAAGGTATGTTCAAGAAAGCTATGATTTACAAAATGTGTGACTGCTGACAGGACACTTTTTTCTTTCTTTCTTCCTTTCTTTCTTTGTTTCTTTCTTTCCTTTAGTTTTCATCATACTCCCTCATGCCACTCATGTCTAGGGAATATTTAAAGTGGCTACGATTTATAAATCAGATGCTAAAGCTGAATCATGTCAGAGATGCTTTGCCTTTTGAGCTCCATCTTTGCTCCATGAGATTTCCACTCTTCTTTCTGGTGATCAGGCCCATGCCTGCCCCTAAGAATTGTCAGGTCTTCAAGGAGCATAAATGCAGTCATATATTTTATGTTCTATTATTTACTGTAAACCAAACAGAGACTATTAAACATTTTATTCTTCCATTCTTGCAGATACAAATTTGTAACAATTTGGATGGTCAGGTACAATATAAGGATTGGTAGATTCTTTACAAATAGGTATCATGGGGAGCAATGGTCCCAGCAAGAAGCCTTAACTCTCCCCAATTGGCACTACCTGTGAGACGTCTTGCATGCATTCTAATAGAAAAACCTAGGCCGCACATCTAGTTTCTGTATGTTCTTCCTGAAAACTTCTGTGTCTGAAGCACCTGAACTTCCTACACATGTGTGAATCTTGGTGGCACAGTCTGCTGGCAGGGAGGACAAAACTGAGAAAGATGAACTCACAGCATTAATTGGGAGTATGGTATTGTGTAGGAATCCACAATACTTAGAGAATTTTGTGGAAGGAGGAGCATCCAAACTCCAGACACATGTTTTCCTTGAAGCCAAAGACTGTACATTAATGAAGGATTTAGCCATAGAAAAAACACAGTGGTCAAGATATACAATGTATCATGAATGATCACTTCAAGGTTGAAATTTTTTAAAAAGCCAACACAATACATGATAGAGAATGGTTAAGTCATATCATCACATCTCAGCACTAGCACATCACTCACTCCTTTTAGAGGTTACTAATACCCAAGATACTATGTGTGTTATATATTACATTAAAGCTCATCTTTATATTTCTTCAAAATAACTTTGGTTTTGGAAAACATATTGAATATATGCATAAAAGTTAACTGTATTTCTGCCAGATGTTGTAGGTGTTCTGGTACACACCTTTAATCCCAGCATGTGGGAGGCAGAGGTAGGAGCAGGAGCATCATCATGAGTTTGAGGCCACCCTGAGACTACAGAGTGAACTTCAGGTCAGCCTAACCTAGAGTCAGACCCTACCTTGAAAAGCCAATATATATATATATATATATATATATATATATATATATATATATATATATATATTCTAGACATTCTAAAAGTAGAATAGTGGGAATCATACTTCTATTAATGGTTGGTCAAAGATGACCTTACTGTTTTCTTCTGTCCAGATACCAAAAATGATGACTTGACATTTGCAATGGGGTTGCTAAAGATTCAGGAAATTCCTTGAACCCTAAACCCTAGGTCTGTGTGTACTTTAATCAGAAAACTGAATAACATAAGACTGAGAAGGATAATGATTAAATTATTATGTTTATTGCGGGTAATACAGAAGCAAGGAAAGGGAGCCATGTGGCTAGAGATCCCACATGGAGGGCTTGGGAAACCTGTGGAGAGAAAAAATGATCAAAGACCTCCTGCCATGTGGGGAGCTGGAGCAGGTAAAGAGCCATGTAGAGAGTGAATGCTCCGGGGCTCTGCCCTCATTGGGCTGAGCTGAGTAGGAACTCACCAAGAGGTGGAAGTTCAGGAGAGGTCAGGCAACAGAGAGAACATGCCCTCCTCTCACAAACACATTGATCAGCTTGTGGTGGTGGGCACCAACTTCCAGGTAAGGTAAGCCAGAGGGACAAATGGTTGATTAGGGCTAGGGGCTGTGTCAGGAAGAGGCTAGCCTTGACACCAAGTTCTGGGGGCTAAACATGACCAACTATAATGCTTACATCCTAGATAAGGCCTTCTTTCCAGGAGGGTCCCAGGTGGTTTGTGGAAAACAGGACTGAGGAAGAGATAAGATGTCAGATGGTACTTAGATCTCCCTTCAAAGACATTTTTGCTTCTTAATTTCAAGGGTCCAGTCATTATAACTGCTTAAAAGAGCTACATGACCCCCCTTTCAAGTTGAAATGACCAAGGTTGCTGGAAATGGTAGAAAATATAGGAATTCAGTTTTTGATAGGCATATCTAAAAATTATATAAGATATCTAAGTTATATCTAAGTTTATCAAGTAGACAGGTAGATGTACGAATCTGGGCTTAAGGGACAGTAGAGAGGTGAAAGTTTGAATATAAACAGACAAATAAATAAGGAACTAAATACTTGATTTAAATAGTATAAAACATTCCAGTACTTGTACTAGCATGCATGCTCATAATGGTTATGATAATCATAGTCATTTTACTGAAAAACTAACTTTAGTTGCAACTCAAAGCTATCTTTATGATAGTGGTTTGCATTAAATTGCCTCATGAAACTTCAAGTAATTAACTTATAGATAACTAAGTTTATATATTAGGTAATAAACTTGGTGGTTGGAAAGAATTTGGACTTGAAAAGTAGATCTTAATATATATAGCATATGAATGGGTTCTCCAGAGAGGTTAAATAAACAGCTTTAAACACCAACATATCTATGTAAAATCTGCCCAAATGTCCACAGACTGATGTAGTTTGACTTTACTTTATTAAGCTGGACAGTTTGCATTCTTTTGTGACAGTTAATTTATGGCTCTTTCTTTATCTTGTTAAAATCAGTGAATGAGAGCTTTACTTCTTCAACTATATTCAAATCTCAGCTATGAAAAATATTTTATCATAAACACATACATTACTTTTAATAAGAAATGCATTTTGTACTTGCAAAGAATATAACCCATTAGTATCCTGCATCATTATAAAATATGAATACAAATATATGACTGGGGATTAGCATATTGATTTAAAAGGTGAAACCAGAGTTAAATTACTAAGATTTATCTAAATTATGATATGTGCAAATTTGCAACTTCATTCTTTTAAGACAGACTATCATGTCTTTTCAGTCTATTCGAGAAGTCACCGGCTACGTGTTAGTGGCTCTGAACCAGTTCCGTTACCTGCCGCTGGAGAACTTACGCATTATTCGTGGGACAAAACTGTATGAAGATCGGTATGCTTTGGCAATATTCCTAAACTACAGAAAAGATGGAAACTTTGGACTGCAAGAACTAGGATTAAAGAAACTGACAGGTAAGAAAGTGTATCAAAGATAGCATATACACATTCTTTATCATTATAATACCACCAATACACATGCAAACGTGCGTTTATTATAGTATGTTTTGCAACCAGCAACCCTGCAAGGCTTTTGAGAGTCTGCTTTTTATTCATTTTATAAGGAATGATGCACCCATGATGCCTTTGCTTTTATGTGCGGATTTTATAAGTGCAGTTGAAGGATACGAAATACTGTATCTCAGCTGAACAGAAGTAGATGCTAAGGAAATGCTCAGCGAGTGAAAACGGAGATAGGGAGCAGGGCTTCAGCATGCAGTTTTGTGGTCTCAGGTGAACAGTGGACCACATCATCAAATCTCTTCAATAACACTGCAGCGCTCACTCCTGTTAGAACTTAGTGATACCCTAGATGTTATATCTAGCTCAACTAATCTTTAGAATTTTGCACAATCGCCTTGGTTTTGGAAAAAAATATCAAATTTATTCAGCTTCAATTTCTCCTGGTTAGTAGTTCACTGAATGATATCAGTGTTTTTTTTTTTTTTTCTCAGATCGCTCCAGTTTCACTGGTGATATTTTCTCAAACATCCAAAATGCATGACTCTAGCAACCTAAAATTATCATCTTGCCACAAAGAAAACTTCACAGGAATCAATATTTTTCAGTGAACATTTGCCATTGTTCAGAAAGATTCTGATGAAAAGCTTTTTGGAAATGAAGTTCCTATATATGAATTTTGGCTGTAATCAAAATCTACTAATTAGAAATTCATGCTTACCAATGGGATAAAGAAACCCAAGCTTTTAATGTGACACACATATTGGATTTGAATATATAGTAATTTTACATGTAATTCAAGTCCATTCAGTGATATATTTTGATGTGAAAAATTAAATATTGTAGGGGTTTGCCTTAAGACATGATTAGCATTAAGAAGTTATTTTATTTTTTAGTATATATTCATAGTGTATATTTGACACAGGATTTAGAGTTAGAAATTGTTTCACATTAGCCAAACATGCGAGATAAAATCGGGAAATTTTGGGTAAAGAAAGGAATGTTAATTATGTTGGTTTTTAGAACATGATTGCTTTAGAATTGATGAAATGATGGAAATGCAAATTGTTCAGAATTTATAGGTTCTTTCATCAACATTTTTACTTTTCTTTTTGTCCAATATAGTTTCCTACTGAAAAAATAGCATTTTTTTTTTTTACTAAATTGCTGCTTACTTATAAATAATGATAGGCAGAAGAACTTTGTAAATAAAATGGGTAGAAAAAACTGAGTGATTGAAATTAGCAATCTAAAAATAATAAAATCCATCTAAAACTTGAATAAGAAGTATGCGATTTTTATTTATTTATTTATTTGAGAGTGACAGACAGAGACAGAAAGAGGCAGATAGAGAGAGAGAGGGAGAATGGGCGTGCCAGGGCCTCCAGCCTCTGCAAACGAACTACAGATGCATGCGCCCCCTTGTACATCTGGCTAACATGGGTCCTGGGGAATCGAGCCTCGAACCGCGGTTCTTAGGCTTCACAGGCAAGCATTTAACCACTAAGCCACCTCTCCAGCCAAGTATGTGATTTTTTAATGATTTTTTCAATGATTATATTAAGGAAAAAGTGAATAACTTTTTTTTTCAAAGTTTATATAGTACTTGAATCCTCTGATTAGTCTATACAATGTGCTATTTCAAATTTTCTATATATAAATGTGGTCTTTAAACAGTTCTTACATATATTTCCACATTTAAGATAAGTGCTACCAAAATATTAACCATTATTTAGCAAAATGGTGCATATAAACATATGTATTAATTGTGACTAAAATTGCTATTTAATATTTTCTGATATAATACTTATTTCAAAAGTATTCTGTACTTAATTAGAGGATAATATTTTCTGGTTATAGAAATGGACAATCATTAACTAAAAGCTTGTTTTTCAGGGAAATTTATGTGTAGAGAATTACTATTAATTTGTTTTCAGAATGGTAACTAAAAATATATGTAATGACATGAATGGTAGGAAAATCAAGATAATTTGGACATTTTTTCCAGATATCTGACTAACTAACTAGCTTTAAAAAATATTTTATTATTTTATTTTATTTATTTCAAAGATAGATAGAGGCAGATATATAGAAAGGGGATGGGACCACCAGGACCTTCAGCCACTGTAAATGCACTCCAGATGCATATGCCACCTTGTGCATCTGGCTTACGTGGGTCATGGGGAATTAAACCTGGGTCCTTTGGTTTCATAGGCATCTAAGCCATCTCTCCAGCCCCTTACTAGCTTTACAATCATATATAAAATTTTTTTCTCATAATCCATAATTTTAGATAACTTGATCAATATCATAACTTCACAGTAACCATGATTATGTTGGTGTGCATTAAATTTTAAGGAATCATAGAAAATATCTAAATATTTCTGTGATATATTTGGGATAAGTTTGCTGTGTTTTGAAGTGTGAAGCAGTCTGAGTAACCAGGTTAAAACAAGAAGCTAATATTGCAGATTTCTTAGGGTAACATTGTTTTTATGCTTTGGAAAGACATTTGTTTTATGTTGTTTGTGTGTTACATAAAATAAGAATTTAATTTTTTATGAGGGTCATCATATATGACCAGTGGTTGGATGCTCATTGATCATATGTAATTACTTTCCCAGTTAAACATTATTTTTGTCATTATTTTTATTTCTTTATTTATTTGAAAGATAGAGAGAGGGAGATTCAAAGAGGCAGATAGAGAGAGAACGGGCATGCCAGGTCCTCCAGCCACTGCAAATGAACTCTAGATGCAGTGGATGCAGATGCCACCTTGTGCATCTGGCTTACACGGGTCCTGAAGAGTTGAACCTGGGTCCTTTGGCTTTGTAGGCAAGTGCCTTAAATGTTAAGCAATCTCTCTAGCCCTATTGTTTTAGTGTTTTATTTTCATTATTATTTTTTCATTTCAGTTGAATATTCTTAGTCAGCTTACTGGTCACCAAGAGCAGTGTGTAGAGTAAGACACAAGTCACCTATCTTGGTTAGGTATATGTAAAGATAAGATACACACTTCTTGAACTGCTGCCACTCATTTTGCATGATGGGTTATGAGTAGGTGAGGTAGAATAAAGAAGATACAGCTTACCTGGTATAGTCTTGGCATCCTGAGTCTGCTGTTAACACTAGCTCATCATTTTCTGATGACCGGGACCGTTGATCAGAATGCTCCTGCAGGAATGTATCCGCTTCTTTTGAAGGCATGCATGGGGGATGGTCCCCACTTCATCAAGGTAGCATGTGCCTGAATGGAGGAGCACACTCAATCACTCGTGTGTTGTCGTGTTTCTTCTTAATGACTCCCAAACATGATGTCCTTCTATAGTCTGTAAGTTTCTACATATCCATGTAACTAGTCTGACCAAAGTCTAGAAGGAGTTTCTTTCTATGAGACATAATGCTACTGAAGTTTTCTCTCGTTCATAATGTATACATTCCTTTCGCTTGTAACTGTGACAGACAATATAAATCCATGCACACATAATATTTTGGATAGTAAAGAATCATAAAGTAACACCTAAGTTTATAACTCTTCTATTTATTAAGTTCCTACATATAATGGCTAGGTGCAATCATCTAAGTCTAGGGCTAGGAGATGGCTCAGTGGGTAAAGCACCTTTGGTGCAACTGTGAGAACTGAAGTGAGGATCCTAGGTACCCACATGCATGCTGTGTGTATGGGCATGTGCGTGCACGCACACACACACACACACACACACATTCATGCACAATGTGTTTTATTTTTTATCCCAGTGCTGTGGAAAGAGAAGTAATATCCTCATGACAAGCGGGAAGCTAGACTAGCCAAACTTTGTGAGCTTTGGGTTCAAATGAGAGACTGATTAAGTAAGGTGGAATGACACTCAATCTCAACTACTGGCCTCCATACATGGACATACATTCATTCATACATACATGGGCCCACATACATGCAATCATACATGCATGCACACCACACAGACAAAATAACAACCAATGTATAAGTTTAATACACTAAGAATATGCTCATTACACCAGATTTTACTATAAATCTTAAATTTCATTTTATCAAATAGATTATCTTCTTAGTTAGGCAATTTGGGGTGACAAATAAATACAATTTATATTTTTCAAATATTAGCTTCATCCTCTACAAATCTTCAGACTAGCTTATTCATTTACCTTGCCTATATCTAATTTTTATGGGCAATATAATCATTTCTTTAACTGCATTTTGAGGGATCATCTTATAATTAGACTATACTTGTCTAAAGTGCACAGAGGTTATCAATTAAAATACTGAGTGTGGTGGTTTGAATAGAATAGATGGCCCCCAATATATTCAGTTGTTTATTTGTTTGTAGTTTGCATCTTTAGCCACCTGGCTGGAAGCAGTGCCATTGTGTGGATCTTAAGGTGTGGTGGTGGGTTTCAGATTTCAATCTAAAGATATGTAAAGTGTGCCTAGCAGGAGTTCCTGAAGTGTGCTGTGGCTTTTTAGGCTTGTACTTCTCTCTCTCTCTCTCTGCTTGGGCCTGTGAAGGCAGGCCAGTTTCTTCTGCCATTATGGAACTTCCCCTGGATCTGTAAGCTTCAATAAATATCCCTTTCTCCATAACTGTGTCTGGTCTGAAAATTCATGTCAGTGACCCTGAAGCTGTCTGATACACTGAGTCAAAATAATCTAGTATTTTTTGCATTAAAGTTCTATATAAGAAACAGATAAACATGCTTCCATCTTTTTTAAATGTCAGGATTTATTGAATAATTAGAAGTTTACCAGCTATGGCAGTTTCAATGACAAAAATCTGCTAGATACTCCCATTTTTCTTCTTTGCCCTGGAAGAGGCAAATCAAAGTTCCATTATTTTAACCTTAATTACAAGATATCAGTAGAGAGACTTCTGCATTTCTATCAGTTTCCCAGCTCTGGTCTCTGAGGCCTCTTTGAAAGTCTTCGCAACTACAGAAACGTAGAAGGTGCTGCTGCCTATGCTGGCTGTGGGCCTGGGGTCAGGATGCAGGGACAGACCTAAAAGCAAGAGAGAGGGCATGTAGGATAGGTGCAGATCTAGATGAATGATGGACAATAGGTCCAGATGGGGGAACTGACAGATAGGCAGATGACAGTTGAGTAGGTCATGTCAGCACCACAGGCCAAGCTGAGCTCATGCCTCTTGTTTTAAACAATATGGAATAACTTATTCCATATTGTGTAAAACAATGGTTCTGCAGACTTGGTCCGCAGGCTATGACTATGGTGCTCCAAATAACAAGCAGCATTTGACTTCTCTTTGAGTGTACAGAATGACTCTACACCTTATGGAAAAATATCATCTGTCCCTAAAACCATGAAGCACAGACTGATGAATGAGTCGTTAATGAGGGCAGAAAGGGTACCTGCCACCTCATAAGTCTATTGGGGTAAATTGAAACTGTAAGTGCACAGGGGTATATTAATAGCATATCAGAAAAATCAGGCTCAAGTACTTATTGGACCCACCATACCGAGGAAAGATTGTGCCTCCCTCACCCAGACCCTGGAATTGGACACCTGACACTCCAATGGTGACAGTCCTTAATAACTTAGTATTATCCCAGAGGCATGAGAAGGGCACAGTCAGATCTCAATACTTTCAGTATTTAGAATATTTAATCATCATTTATTTTTTAAAAAATAAATATTTTATTTCTTTATTGAGGGAGAGAGAATGGGCACACTAGGGCCTCTAGTTACTGCAGATAAACTCCTGATGTGTTTGCCACCTTATGCATCTGACTTCTGTGGTTACTAGGCAATCAAACCTGGGTCCCTAGGATTTGCAGGCAAGTGCCTCAATGGCTACAGCTCTGCTCCAGCCCCTCATTTCTTTTTAAATATTTAGTTATGAGTGACAGGGAGAGATGAGAGATAGAGAACGAGAATGAATGGGTGCATAAGGGCCTCTGGATTTACATGGGTACTGAGATATTGAACTTGGGCTGTCAGGCTTTGCAAGAAAGCACCTTTAACCTCTGAACCATCTCTCCAACCCCCTTAATGCCCCTTTCATTATTCAGCAATGGCCATGTACATAACCTAATGTGGAAATGGACAGGCCACCTGTGAATGACTTTGTATTATGAAAACATGGGTATGGTATCAAAAAAGGAGTCTCAGTTTAAATACGTGATAATCATCTACTACTTCATACCTGGGTGTGTCTGTGACTCAGATTCTCAAAAACTGTGAAGAAAATTTTATACTGTGGGGTTGTTACGGGTGTTAACCAAGTAAAGAAGTGGACTGTCCACCTCAGCACTTTACTCAGATGATGCTTGGGAATTTATAGCTTTGCTTCCTAATCTTTCTTTGTTGTTTAGCTTTCCTTTGTATAAAGATGTTGGAAAAATATATCCTGCCTTCTTTTGCATATTCATGTAGACTCCTATATCCTCACTCAGCCTTTGGATGTGACTTCATTAGACCAGAAGATACTCCCGTGTTCAGTACCTTTTCTAACACTACATTGAACTGCTTTCTGTGTAAGATCTGCTTCTCTGGCAGGAAGAAGCCTGAAGCTAGACTTTGTATATTTGAAGAAGTGACTGCTACCTGGCAGCACTTAATCACCTATCTGTTAGGGTTTCTGCCATGCTTATGTTGCCCCAGCCCTTCATTTCACACCTCCATTATCATGCTGCATCCTCCATTGGCCCTGACATTTGTCCTGACCTAGACAAGAGACATATTCTTTCCAAGTTCCTCTTCTGACCCTAGAGTAGCTCAGCATTCTTCACCTATTCTGAGGATGGTCTTAGTAAAGTGTTAGTGGGTTCAACCAGGCTAGTTCAGGGATTGTTGATTGAAAAATCTTGAAAAATTCTACTGATATTTACATTAATTAGATGATCTACTCAGCACATTCGATGTATGCAGAAACAATCTTATAACAAACCTCCCAGTTTAAGGATGTACTTACTAGTTGGAAATGAATAGATCAAAGATTTATTAATTCATTGTTAATTTATAGAGAACATTGCATGAATCACAGATAATCAGTAATGAGAGTGGCAGTTTCTTAAGAAGGAGTCAATTTTTAGATTAACTCTATAATTTGTGGAAGTGATACTTCAATCAATGTTCTTAAAAGTAATTTTCTTGTCACATCAGATAGTATGTATTGACTGGAAGGAAAAACCTCAATGATCTATTTATATCTGTAGATAAAATAGTCACATATATTTGAAAATAGGAAATGTAATTATGGGATCAAAGGTTTGTAATGTCTATTTTAGTAGTTTTTTCTGGACTTATTCTCAGCCTCAGAAAGCTAATGAATCTGTAGAATGGAATGAAAGGCAAATGAGAGTTTTTCCTTTTGTTGCACTGAAAATTAATGAATAGAAATATCTGTAGATAAATATTTCTTGTGTTGTGGTCAGGTGGGTAGACTGTCCAAAGAAGCAAATCATCCTTTTTCTGTGTTAGTTGATAAAGTAGAGGCTGATTTCTGTAATTACCCTAAATGGAATATTGTTCTGTTTATTTTTTATTGTAATTGGTCCATAATTCTTTGTCATTTCTATTGCCTCTAACATATAGTTTCAGAGCATTTTTATATAACATGTATTCTATTTCCAGTCTTTTTATAGTAACAGAACATCAACCCATTAGTATTTAGAATTGAGACCTCTTGTGCTCCTCTATTTTGGTTTGTGTGTATGTGTTAATGTGGGTATGGGTGAGCATGTGTGTGAACAAGAGTGTAAATATGTGGAAGCCAGAGCTTGACTTCAGTATTCCTCCTCGATTGCTCCCCACCATATTTCTGAAGATAGACCTTTCATTGAAGTGGGATCTTAGCAATTTCACTAGAATAACTATCCAACAAGTCCCAGCTACCCTCTTGTTTCTACTCCCTCTTTGTTGGGATAACAGGGGTACCCTACCACACCTGGGTTTTACATAGCTACTGGGAATATGAACTGAGGTCCTCATTTCTGAGCAGCACACACTTTCCGAGCTGAACCATCTTTCCAGTCCATTTCTCCCATTTTGCTAATCAAATATGTGATACACATCAGAGACCACATAATTATTGAATTTTATACTTACAAGAAGCTTTCAGTTTCCTTTTAAAATTTGTTGCACACAACCCTGTAAGGCTGACCTGGCAAATATTTTTATTGGAATTAATTCTGTATCTACAGAAACCTGCCCTAAGGCCCTGTGGGTTAATAGGGGCCATCATGTTCTAAGATCTGGAACTCTTTCCTTTCACTTTTATTATGTCACTACCAAGAAATGTTTAATATAGTTTATCCAAGCAAGACCATAGCGAATGAAGTATTACATTGGCTGTAAATGTAAATAGTCCAATCTTAAAAATAAAAAATAAATAAATAAAAGCAACCCTGAGAGGATGGGCATGGTGGCACACACCTTTAATCCCAGGGTGGCAGAGGTAGGGAGATCACCATGAGTTTGAGGTCACTCTGAGACTACATAGTGAATTCCAGGTCAGCCTGGACTAGAGTGAAACCCTACCTTGAAGAAAAAAAAAAAAGAAAATATAAAATACACCCTTAGGCTTTACTTTAAAAAGAATTTTAGCATTACATTTGCAAAATATTTGAATATATGATTACAAATAGAAGACAAGAAAGTACATGCTGGGCATGGTGAAACATGTTTATAATTCTAGCCCTGGGGAGGAAGAGACACCCAGAATGATCCCTGAAGGTCATTCTCAAGCTAATCTAGCTGACTATGCAATAAGAGAACCTGACTCCAAAAAGGAGGATATTGCCTGAGTAATGACACCCTGGATTGTGTTGTAGCAGTGAACTTCTCGTTTCTGGGACAGACTTCCAAACCAGGCACAAGTATGGGAGGAAGCGTACTTATTGAAGCTTACAGATCCGGGGGAGGTTTCACAATGGCAGGAGAAGCTGGCCCCCTTTCACAGGTCCACACAGGGAGAGAAGGAGCCGCCAGCACACTCCAGGAACCCCGGAAGAGCTCAGGCGTTCTCCTTATCCTGTGACTGGAAATCAGACCCAACCGCCAAGGAAACCTTAGAGCTGGACCCTGGGATACAGCCAGTGACATCAAGTTGCCAACTTGAATAAAACTCCTGAATCTATTGGGGGACATCTATCAAACTACCACAGTTGTCTTCTTATTGCCGCGTGCACACACGTACATGTACTTTCACGTGCACACACATACACTTGTACTCACTCCCCACACAAATTTGTATGTACATTCCTAAGTATAGTTCTGGAATAAATGCACATGTCTCTTGTTATTGTTTGAGAACTATGCTTTTGGAAAAAAAAAAAAAGAAAAGCCATAATCAAAATATTCTTTTTTTTTTTTTTTTTTGAAGAAGAGTCTCATTCTATCTCAGACTGACCCAAAACTCACTTTGTAGCCCAGGTTGCTTCAAATTCATGGCAATCATCCTACCTCAATTCCTTGACTATTTGAATTAAAGGTGTGCACCATCATACCATACCCAAATAGTCATTTAATACACCGTGTTTTAACTTGTGTCATCAAATTGTAAAATATCAAATGTTATTTGTGACAGGATTTAACTATGTTTTATATTGTAGGGCTCTGGATATATATATATATATATATATATATATATATATATATAGTTTGTTTGTTTGGTGGGGTTTCACTCTGGTCCAGGCTGACCTGGAATTCACCATGTAGTCTCAGAGTGGCCTTGAATTCAGGTGGTCCTCCTACCTCTGCCTCCCAAGTGCTAGGATTAAAGGTGTGTGACACCAGGCCCGGCTAAAGTCTAATTTTTAAAGGCTTCATTGAAACAAGGAAGTACCAGGAGATTAGAATTATTATTGTAACAGAGAAACTACTTTTTGGAAAGTACATTATGAATTCTTTCTGGCATAGCCATTTCCCATATCTTTATGATTCTCCAGCTTATGTGAAAATATTCTCTTTAGAGCATATTTATTTACTAACAAATATTTTAACACAGAAGAAGCTACACTAGAAATTATTTCAACTAGATATCTGCAATATCATCAAATCTTTCACCATCAGTTAGACAAATCATGACTATTGATCGCAGTCTGCATGAACAAAGGTCTCAGATTAATGTAAAAGACAGATAAATAGATAAAATGAAAGTTTCTATGGCCCAACACTATTTGGGATTATAAATGTCTTGAGGTGGAAAATTTTAGTCACTATTTTTTTCCACTGAGATTTAACAGAATTTTTCTTTTTTTACTCTTTAAGCAAAAAAAAAAAGATCAAAATATGGTTCAAAAGTAGATAAAATAACTTATTTTAGAAATTTCCCTGAATACTCTCTTATTAATTCACATGAGCTGGATCTGAGCATTATTAAAGGTAGAAAAGAGTATATTTCTGTAGTGCCAGTCCCAGCAGAAGTTAAATGCAATTCTTGCCTTTGATACTCCAACTCTCATAACCTCCCTTTCCTTATTGATACTATAATATCCATATATATATATATATATATATATATACATATATATATAATTTAACTTAAACTGTTTTACTATAAATTTATTATAAATGATCAGATTGCTTTGTGTATTTCATATAACCATAATGACATTGAAAAATAATCATATAAAATAGTACATAAAATAGTAATCTGCACCTTTGTTTCCTTCTAAAATCATTCAATTTTCCCCATTTCATTTGTGCTGTTATGCCAATTAAATTTTTGGTGTTTCGAGCATGATGACACACACACACACACACACATAAACACCTCTAGTCATAGCACACAGGAGGCTGAGATAGGAAGATCATTTTGAGTTTGAAGTCAGTCTGAGTGTAGAAAGTGAGTTTCAGGTCAGAGTAGACTAAAGTGAGACCCTCCTCATAAAAACAACAACAAATTGATTTTGTAGTTTTCAAAATGTTGAAAAAACTTATCCCCATACCCCACACTTTTTATTTGAAATTTACTGTAATATCAGAGTTCCAAAATTATTTTAAGTTTTTAAAAGACATTCTAGGAATGTTCTAACAGTTATTGCCAAATAAAGAATGTACTTTGAGTTAATGATAACCTACATTCTCTAAACTTTCTGCTTTAAGTTTAACTTTTATTGGCTTTTAAGTTATTCATATAATCAGAATTCTGTTTGACTATATCCCCTTGATTTTTGTCAGATTTATCTCCTCTTTTGGAATAAAAAACTATAAAACATATATAGCATGCTATAGCCAGATATAGACCCCATTATTTATTATGAACTTCATACAAACTGTTTTCAAACATTATTTCTCTTACTTTTTACTATAACTTCATCAAAGAGAGAATTAAACTATCAATCCACCACAGTGTGCACAATAATTTATACAGTTCTGATTTGAACACCCTTGGCAAAATCTTCATATTTTCCTGTGACCAATAGGCTGTATTAATTGACAGAACATCACATGGTGATCCTCTGCTTTGTGCCAAAGAGTGGAGGATACACAAAATTATTCATGGGACCAGGTTTCAATTCTTAAATAAGTTTTTTTTTTATGTTTATTATTATTATTATTATTAAAGGAGACGTTTCATATGGATACATCATGTGTAAGTATCCTCTTTCCCTTGTCCCTGCCCTCATTCCACTGGGAACACTCCCCTGTGGGATTGCAGGTATTCCCCATGGGGTTGTGATTTGTGCATTGCAGGAGCAGTAGTCAGTTATTTTGGGGTGGGAGGGAAAGCCTCTGGGCATGATGTCTCAACCTGTGGCTCTTAAGAATCTTTGTGCCCCCTTTTCTGCAAAATTTCCTAAGCCATTGTGGGTGAGTTTTAAGTCTGCTTCAGAGATAAGCTCTTAGGAACTTCTGGATCTCTGCTTTGGTAGGTGTTGAGTATCCTCAGGGTTTGCGTCCTTCATCCTGGTGCTGATTATCAGGAGCAACATGAGAGCAGCACTCATGCTCTTCTCCCCAATTCCTCTGTGGATTCAGCTATGGCTTGGCTGAAGTGCCAGGGGTAGTGTGTCTCCGCCAGTCTCCCTACTTTCTGAAAAAGAACCGATTCTTCAATGGAGAGTGAAGTCAGCATACTTTAAATGGGATAGGCGTGAGTAGTTTAGGGAGAATTTTATGTATGTAACCCTTCTTTTAGCCAAAGACTAGTGAGAGCTTGACAGTGGAGAGCATAATGTTTGTCTCCAGAACCATAGGATTCTGATCTGGTTCCCATTTCCAAATATGGGTTCCTTTACACTTAGTGGATCTCTTAGCCAATCAAAAAACTGTTGGTTTACCCAGGAAGGCTCTGTGCCACTACTGACTGACATCCTGACTGAGTTTGCTTCTGAGTATCTTAGACCTCTGGTTGCTCAGAAGCACTTTTTAGCACTAGAGGGGCTAACTGTTGAGGCACTGGCCTTCTTCTGGATTCCAGCCAGGTCTCTCCATTCTCTGTGTCAGCAGCATATGCTGTCTTCAGCAATAGGGTCATACCTTTTGTCTCAGGCTGGTAATCAACTGCTTTGACAGAAATCTATCTTGTTTTGGGGACCTTGTAGGTCTCTCTGAACACCAGCTCATGTGTGCAGCAAACAATTTCTGGTACTGGGAGTTACAGGCCAGAGACAAAATAGTATATATATGTTGCCAACAAAAATTAAATGGCTCTAGCAGGGCATGGTGGTGCATGCCTGTAATCCCAGTAATTGGGAGACAGACATAGGAGGACTACTATGAGTTCAAGGCCACTCTAAGACTCCACAGTAAATTCTAGGTCAGCCTGAACTACAGCAAGACCCTACCTCAAAAAAACAAAACAATAAATAAATAAATGACTCAACAAGAGATGAAAATTGTATTAGTTGGTTAAATTATTTCATACGATATACAAAGGAATTATTCAGCTTACATTTCTTCCTACAGATGTGGGGAATTGAGAAAGTTGAGCACAATAAGAGAAGGAAGTGAAATTCCATTGCCTTATATTAGTAACTCCATAACCAGGAAAATATAAATAACTTCATATATGGTATATTTTTTGTTCTTTGAAAAGCTATAAATTTTCTGTAAGTCTTACTGTATTTTTTTTTATTTCTTGGTGCATGAGATAACAGAGACATAGAAATATGAAATGATAGCAGACTTGAAAAAGATCTCTATAGATTATCTAATTATTATTTCAATATCACATTTTGTCCTATTAGAGGGAAATATTAAAATTATGGATCTTTTGTCAGCTTAGTTAATAAATTAGATTAGTAAATAAATATCCACTGCATATTTTTTCAGTTTTCTTTTTTCCTTTCTTTCTTCCTTTCTTCCTTTCTTCCTTTCTTCCTTCCTTCCTTCCTTCCTTCCTTCCTTCCTTCCTTCCTTCCTTCCTTCCTTTCTTTCTTTCTTTCTTTCTTTCTTTCTTTCTTTCTTTCTTTCTTTCTTTCTTTCTTTCTTTCTTTTCTATCTAGGTAGGATCTTGCCCTCGCCCAGGCTGACCTGGAATCCACTGTGGAATCTCAGGTGGCCTGGAACTCACAGAGATCCTCCTACCTCTGCCTCTGCAGTGCTGGGATTAAAGGCATGAACCACTACACCTGGCAATTTTTAATTTAGGACAAGCATTCTAATATATTCTAATATATTTGGCAACTGAAATAGAACACATCAATTTTTAAAAATCTAAGTGTAGGGGCTGGAGAGGTGGCTCAACATTTAAGGTACTTGCCTGTAAAGCCTAATGACCCTGGTTTGATTCCCCAAGGCCCATATACAGACAGATGCACAAAGTGGTAAATGTATCTGGAGTTTGTTTTTGTATCTATGCAGAAGAATTTATGAATGTTTAAATAATTATTAGACACAATTTATTTTGAGAAGAATTGCAACATTTGGGGTAATTTTAATAAGAATTATAAGAAGTTTAAAAAAGATTAAAGTAATTTAATTTATTTTAGGTTGAGAAACTTATGGTCTTAGATTATATAAATATTTGTAAGATAAATACACTTCATGTTATTTTAAGGTCATATTTTATTATTTATTGAAAATGTGTTGTAAGACAATAAATCAAGGAATAATAGACCATCTTTAGTGATGGTGCATAATGGTAGATTAAATAAAAATAAAAATTTTAATGAAGGGCAAAAGTAAGGTGGCAATGTTGAGTGTTTAAACCACACCTTTATCTAAAATGAGTCCTGAGGAGGATAAGTAATTTGCACAAGATGAGTTTTGTCCTGTTTTATGTCAGTTTCCTTTCACTACATTATTCTAAAAAGTATGATTCAAGATATTAAAGAGAGAAGTAACAAGAAGATTTGGAAAGATATTCAATGTATATGTTTCATATGCAAATAAGTATGCATTTTTATTTACCAATTAGAAGAAAATGAAATAATTTATAAATCAGTGTAAATTCATGTATGACTAAATTGTAAGCTGAACTCAAATTTTATGGAATGCTTAATGTAAGCCTCTTAATCTTTAATCAGATATGTGCTTCTTTTGCTTCTCAAAGAAAAGATGGAATAGATAATGAAGTAGTGTTTCTCTTACCTATGGTCATATCTTTTATATAGCATAGATGGAGAAATAAAATGTAAAAAGGAGTAGACTTCATTCTGAAGTAAGCACTCACATATGGAATGTGTAGATGAACTTCACAGTCATGCATTCCACTGTCATTTCATGTACTTAGAAATTAGAGGTCATTGTGATAAATCTTTGCAATTAAAATTGTGTCATACTTCACTTTCTGGCTTCTGGTGCTCAGGGAAAAGGGTTGAATTAAGAATGAGTGTCTTTGCTGAAGTGCCTCTTAAAAATTAAGAAAACCTAATTATCACTTGTGTAAAATAAATACATCAGAGGTCACAATACAGGTTATCAATTCCTTGACAACTTTATTGAAGATTATCAGTGCATAATTTAAATTCCCTCCTTTGTCATATGTATGTCATAGTATTATTAAGGGGAAAGATTACTTCTGTCATGTGTTTCATCTATAAACATGACATATTGCTAAAAACAATTAAAAACGTAGTATTTGATAAACCATTTTTTATTGGTGAGCCATTTTCCATTAATTTAATGAACAATTTTAAATTAAAGTAGATGAGTGATTAAATACAAATTTTTAGCTTCATTCATTTTCTTTTTCCTCTTTTAGATGCACAATCTCATATTTTAAAGCAGACATAAATATAAGTAATAATAGTAGTAAAGTAGATAGCCTCTTTATAGTAAACCATGTGTAAAATTAGTAATCTACAAAAGAAAAATGAAGATATAAATCCATCCTTGCCACAAATATTTATATGAACCAGAAGTAATGCTGAATGTTATCAGTAATGTTTTTATTAAAACTTCGCCCATGAGAAAATAAATAGAGACTTTCACAAGGACTGAAGTAGCTCTTATGTCAAAACATGTATTGAAGCCTGATTATAATTATTAAAAAAAATCTTTTGGATACCAAAGTGAAAACAAAAGCTGAGAACATTATAACATCTTCATTCTTGTGCATTTCATACATGTATTTTGATCATGATCACATCTATTGAAGCTCTCTTGCCCCTGGTGCACATCCCCTTCCTCTTACCAAACTGATGTTTATATTGTGTTTATAGTGTGTGTGTGTGTGCGTGAGAGAGAGAGAGAGAGAGAGAGAGAGAGAGAGAGAGAGAGACCAAGTATCACATAACCCAGGCTAGGCTCAAACTCACTACAGAGTTGAGGATGACCTTGAATTCCTAATCAACAACTCTCTACTTTTCAATTTCTTTTAGATTCTGGGATCATAGGCATTTACCATCATGTACAATTCACATTTTTCATTTGTTTGTTTGTTTGTTTTATTCTATTTTTTTTTATTCTTTTTTTCATTTTTATTTTTTATTTTTTATTTTTTTACAGTCAGTTTGGTACCATTATTAGGCTCATCCATGACCTACCCCCTCCCGTTGGCCCCTCCTTGTTGAGGTATATGGGTCATGCATTGTGGAGTTAGCCCACAGTTATGGGTAAGCTAAATGTCTCTGCATATCATGACCCAACAGCTCTACATATGGGAGGGAAAGTGTATAATTAGTTACTTATTTCATTGCTACACAATACTTGAAAAAATACCTTAAGGAAGTAAGGGCTTATTTTGGCTCACAGTTAGAGGTTACAGTCCAACTTGACAGGGACAATATGACAGTCAGAGCATGAAGCCACTCTTCACCATTTGTCTGTACAGAGAAAGCAGAGAGAGATGAATACTGATGTTCAGCTGTCTGTCTCCTGGTCTGGACCTCAGCCAATGAAATGGTGCCACTCAAATTTAGGTTTGACCCTCCCATTTTAATTAACCCCATCTAGAAAACTCCTCCTAGATAGCTAGATGTTCAATTTCATAGTGATTCTGACTACCATCAAGTTGATAATCATTCTTACCTAATACAACATGAAATAATTTTTGTTCTCAGTTTAGTATTTTTTGTTTGTTTAAAATGATCATCTCTATTTTCATCTCTTTTCCTGAAAATGTAATAATTTTGTACTGCTTTATGGCTGAAATGCATATATGTTCACATAGTAACATGTGTATTTTCTTTACCTATTCATCTGTTGATAGTGACCTAGTCTTTTCATAGCTTGGCTATTGGGAACATTGCTGTGAGAAAAGTTGGTATGGAAGTATCTCTCTTGCCTACACACTTCAGTTCTTTCAGGAATATACCCAGCAGTGGTGTGGCAGTGCCATATAATAGTTGTAATTCTATATATTTTAATATTTACTTATTTGGAATAGAGGAGAAAGACAGATAGAGAGATAAAGGGAATGGAATCCCATTTGTTAGTTCTTTTTTTGTTTGATTTATTTATTTTTATTATTGACAGCTTCCATAATTATAGATAATGAGCCATGAGAAGTCCCTCACCCCTAACTTTCCCCTTCACAACTTCTCTCTCTATCATATCACCTCCCCCTCTCAGTCTCTCTTTTACTTTGGTTTCATCATCTTTTCTTGCTACTATGAGGACCTTGTGTAGGTATTTCCAGGCACTGTGAGGTCATGGATATCCAGGTCATTTTGTTTCTGGAAGAGTGTATTGTAAGGAGCTCTATCCTTCCTTTCATTTTTTTCTGCCAGCTCTGTAAAAATGGACCCTGAGCCTAGGAAGGAACGATAGAAATGTTTCAGGGCTGAGAATTCCTCTGTCACTTCTTCTCAGCACTATGGTGCCTTTTGAGGCATCCCAGAGAGATCACCACCATGTGAAAAGAGAAACTTCAGTAACCAAAAGTGAGAGTAGCATTAATATATGGGTGTGAACATTAAGAAAAGAGCTTATCAGGCAGTTTGGTGACCATAATATATGCATTTATTCAGAAACCAGCAGGTGATACACCTCCAATGCTCATAGCATTCCTCGTCATAGGTTTTCAGTATCAGGCATGTATTTCCTCCTATAGAGCAGGCCTGTGGTCCAATTGGAGAGCAGTTGATTTTCCCCATAACAAACATGCCACTATTGCACCTTTGGCTCATTTGACCTGGCTGACCCAACTTAAGGCTTTCAGTGTCCACTGTTGTTTATCTCCACTGGTGATTTCTCTCTCACACATGTAACTACATGTAGCATAGCTTTTTCCAGTATTCTCTCAGCTGGTGTACACAGAGGAGGTTTTCAGTTCACTCAGCTCCAGTAGGATTTCTCAGTGACCTTGTAGCCCAAGCATGTGGCATATTCACCAATAGGGTCTTACCAGCTATTCCTGGTGGGAAACCAAAAGCTTTGGCAATGGCCTATAATGTTTTGGAGACATCAGGAACCTCCCTGGCCAACTCATTGGAAGGTATCCCATGCCTGGCAATGAAAGTTATCTAGTAACAATCTATGGCTTCTAGTTGTTACATTGTCCAAAAAAGTAGATTTCCATGTGATTTATTCATACCCTTTTAGATTTTGATTATCCCTCCCCACACCTTTCCTTTACTCAGCCTCTTCTCCTGACTGAACTTAGGCCTTTCCACTCCCATTAATCTGTTCTTCTACTTATATATATACAATATCACAATTTCATCCCCTTAAGTCCCCCCTCTCCTCCCTCCCTTATTATCACCCTTTATATCTTACTGGCCTCTGCTACTGAGCTTTATTCTAACTCACATATAAATCTAAACACTTGTAGCTAGGATACACAGATTAGAGAACGTGTAGTGCTTAGTTTTCTAGGACTGGGTTACATTACTAAGTATAATCCTTTCCAGGTCCATCTATTTCCCTGAAAATTTCATAACTTCATTTTTCTTCACTGCTGAATAGAACTCCATTGTATAAATGTACCACATCTTCATTATCCACTCATCAGTTGACAGACATTTAGGCTGGTTCCATTTCCTAGCTATTGTGATTAGAGCAGCAATAAACATGGATGTGCAAGTATCTCTAAGGTAGTGTCATGAGTCCTTAGAATATGTGATTAGGAGTGATATAGTGGATAATATGGCAAATCTATTTTTAGCTGTCTCAGGAATCTCCACACTGATTTCCACAATGACTGTACCAGATTACATTCCCACCAACAGTGTAGAAGGGTTCCTCTTATTTCACATTCTCACCAGCATTTATTGTCATTTGATTTCTTGATTATAGCCATTCTGACAGGAGTAAGATGTAATCTCAAAGTAGTTTTAACTTGCATTTGCCTAATGGCTAAGAATGCAGAACATTTTTCATATGTTTATATGCCATCTGTATTTCTTCTTTACAAAACTGCCTATTTACTTCCATAGGCCTTCATTAATTGGTTTGTTTGATTTCTCATTATTTAGTTTTTTGAGATCTTTGTGTATCCTGGATATTAATCCTTTGTCAGATGTATAGCTTGCAAAGATTTTCTCCTATTCTGTATGTTGCGTCTTTATTTCCTGTGTCTTTTACTATTTAAAAAAAAATGAGCTTTGTAATTTCATGAGGTCCCAGTGGTTGATTAGTGATTTTATTTCCTGAGTAACAGGGGTAATTTTCAGAAGGTTCTTGCCTGTGCAACTATGTTGAAGGGTTTCTCTTAAATTTTTCTCTAACAGTTTCAGAGCTTCAGGTTTGATATTAAGGTGTTTGATCCATTTGGACTTAATTCTTGTGCATGGAGAGAGATCAGGTTTTATTTTCATCCTTGTGCATATACATTTCCAGTTTTCCCAACACCAGAAGCTGTCTTTTCTCCAATAAGGATTTTAGGCATTTTTGTCAAAGATCAGGTGGCTGTTGCTCCCCGGACTTACATATGGGTCCTCTATTCCCTTCCATTGATCTAAGTATCCATTTTGTGACAGTACCATGCTATTTTTGTTACTATGGCTTTGTAATATAGCTTAAAATCAGGTATGGTGATACTGCCAACCTTATTTTTGTTGCTCAAAGTTGTTTTGGCTATTCAAGGTTTAAAAAAATATATTTTATTCATTTATTTATTTGAGAGAAAGAGGGAGAAAGAGAAAGAGTGAGCAAGTGCCAGGGCCTCCAGCCACTGCAAATGAACTCCAGATGCATGTTGCCCCATGTGCATCTGGCTTATGTGGGTCCTAGAGAATTGAACTGGGATCCTTTGGCTTTGCAGTCAAATGCCTTAACTGGTAAGCCATCTTTCCAGCCCTCAAGGGTTTTTTTGTGCTTCCCAATGAATTTAAGGATTATTTTTTCTATTTCTGTGAATAATGTCATTGCAATTTTGATGGGGATTGCCTTAAATGTTTAGATTACTTTTGGTAAGACTGACATTTTCACAATATCGATTCTTCCAATCCAATAATTTAGGATGTCTTTTAATTCCCAGTGTCTTCTGCAATTTATGTCGTCAGTATTTTAAAGTTTTATTGTAGAGATCTTTTCCCTCCTTGGCTAGGTTTATCCCAAGGCATTCTTTTTTTAAAAAATTTTTTGAGGTGATTGTTAATTGGAGTGATTCCCTGATTTTATCCTCAGCATTTTTGTTGTTAGTATAGTGAAAGGCTACTATTTTTGTGTATTTATTTTGTATTGTGCTACATTGCTAAAAGTGTTTATCAGCTCTATCAGGTTGCTGCTAGAGTATTTAGGGTCCCTGATGTATAGAATCATATTATCTGAAAATACTGATAATTTGATCCCTTCCTTTCCAATTTGTATCCCTTCTATATGTGTCTCTTGCCTTATTGCTAGAGCTAAGACTTTCAGTACTATAAAAATGAAAGTGGGACAGTAGACACCCTTGTCTTATTCATGATTTTAGTGGAAAAATTTCAAGTTTTTCCCCATTTAGTATTATGTTGGCCATAGGTTTGACATAAGTAGATTTTATTATGTTCAGATATATTCCTTCTTTTCACAGTTTTGTAGGACTTTTATCATGAAGGGATGTTGGATGTTGTGACATGTCTTTTTTGCATCTAGTGAGGTGATCATGTGATTTTTATCCTACAGTTCATTCATATAGTGTATTACATTTATTGATTTGGGTATGTTGAACCAGCCTTGCATCTCTAGGAAGAAGCCTATTTGGGCTGAGTTATGTGAATTATGTTTTTGATATATTCTTGTATTCTATTTGCCATATGTTTTTGCATGTATGTTCATGAGGGAAATTGGTCTGTAGTTTTCTTTTTTGTTCCATTTTTGCCTGTTTTTGGTATCAGGGTGGTGCTGTCTTCCTAGAAGGAGTTTGGTAGAATTTCATCCTTTTCTATTATATGGAAAATTTGAGAAGCATTGGTGTTAGATCTTCCATGAAGGTCTGCTAAAATTTACCAGTGGATCTATCTGGGCCTGCACTTTTTTTACGTGGGAGATTTTATTTTAATAACCACTTAGATCTCTGTACCTGATATAGATCTATTTAAGCAGCTAATCTCATCTTGATTTAATTTTGTAGCTCATATAAATCAATGAAATGCTCCATTTCTTTTATATATGTATATGTTTTTAAAGTATGTCATTATTATTTTTTGAATTACTTTGGTATTAGTTGTAATGGTGCATTTTTATCACAAATTTTATTAATTTGTGTCTCTTCTCTCTTGCTTTTGGTCAGATTTGCTAAGGGTTTATCAATCTTGTTTATCCTTTCAAAGAACAAACTCTTTGTTTCTTTTCTTTTGTTTTCTTTTTTTTCGGGGGGGTCAATTTCACTAATTTCTTCCCTAATCTTTATTATTTCTTTATATCTGCTGATTTTTGGTCTGCCTTGTTCTTCTTTTTTCAAGGCATTAAGGTGAAATGTTCTGATGTTTATGTGTGACCTTTCTATTTTTTTTTAACAAAAAGGTAATCTTTTCCTTTTGTTTCTAGCTTATGCTAATTGAACAAAGTAAGGGGCTTCATTATGACATATCCATAGGTGAATATAAAGTACTTGGATCATATCTATCCCTGTTATCCTCCTTATCTCTGCCCTTTTCCTATCTCTAATACTGCCTCTTTGACTTTCATATTTTTAATTTTTTTATTAGATATGGACATATTTTGCATGTAAACATCACTTGTTGATACCATCCTTTCCCTCCTCCCTGCCCCTTTTCTGAAGAGGCCTTCCTCGTTGGGGATGTAGGTCACCACCATGGGGATTGTGGGTCATGCATTGTGGGAAGGGGAGAGGCAATGTCTCTGCAAAATGTCCCAAATTGTGCCTCTAAAAATCTTTCCACTCCCTCTTCCACAAAATTTCCTGAGCCATGCTGGGAGCATTTTAAGTCTACTTCACTGATGGGCACTTAGGAACATCTGAATCTCTGGTTTGGTAGGTGTTGAGTGTCCTCAGTATCTTTCTCCATCACCCTTGCACTGATACCAGCTTAATTAAGAGAGCAGCATTCTTGCTTATTTCCCCAGTTCCTCTGTGGTTTAAGCTTGGACTGGGGCTGGGGCTGGGGTGGAGTACGCTGGTTCATTTATCTCCTCAGGTCCAGTTCCCATCTGAAAAAGAGAAGCAGATTCTCCAATGGAAAATGAAGTCACTGCCAGTTAAATAGGATAACTATTATTAATTTAGAGAGAATTAAAGGGGTTTAGATACATTTATAGTCTAAGCGTAGTGTGAGCTTCACAATGGAAAGCAGAATCATTATCTGAATATGATTGTGATTTGTTTCTCAATTCCAGATATGGTTTCCTTTCCATCTGTTAGCCAATCCAAGAGCAGTTGGTTACACATCATGGTTGTGTGGCACTATTGCTCTTGTGTGAGCATCAAGTGAAGTTGTTTGCTTCTGATTCACTTAGACTTTGAGTTGCTTGGACAGATGATGGCCACTTTCCCCTGGTAGCTCATGTAGCACCTTCCAGCACTAACTGGGCTAATTATCTGGGGTCTGGCCCTCCGGATTTCAACCAGGTTTCTCCATGGTCCATTCCAACAATTTTTGCTGTCTTCAGCAGTAGGGTCTTACCATTAACCTCTGGTGAGTAATCAAGTGCTCTGACAGAAGTCTGTCTTATTTGTTTTGGGAGATCTATTCAATCTCTCTGAATAACAGCTCATTATGGATGTTGAGTACATCCTGGTACAGGGAATTTCAGGCCAGTATCAAGGGAAAGGAAAAAAAAAAAAAAAAGAAAAAGAAAAAAGAAAAAGCCAGAGAAACAAGAGAAACTTGAGGTTAGGTTTTGTCTCACTCTCTCCAGGGGCCATTCAGTGAGTAATATATTGGCCCTGCTTATGGTATATTTGTCTGTGCAAAAGCTTTTAGCTTCTTGAAATCCCATTGGTTGAGTGCTTGTTTAATTTCCTTGGCTACTGGGGTTTTGTTCAAGAAGCCTTTTCCCAGTCCTATATCATGGAGTGTGCTTTCTACTCTTCTTCCAGTAGTAGAAGAGTTTCAGGTCTTATATTGAGGTCATTAATTCATTTGTACTTGATTTTTTTGTATGGTGAAATGAGTGGGTCGAATTTCATTTTTCTACATGTGATTATCCAATTTGTCCAATGCCATTAGCTAAAGAAGCTGCCTTTTCTCTAGTTTACATTATTGGCACCTTTGTCAAAGATCAAACAGCTGTCATTGCTTGCCCTGAGGTCTGGGTCTTTGATTCTGTTCCAATGGTCTGTTCCTGTTTTTACTCCAGTAGCATGCTGTTTTGAAATTTGAGGAAAAATGGTTGAACCTGGAACAGATCATTCTCAGTGAACTTACCCAATCACAGAAAAAAAATCACCACATAGTCTCACTCATCAACAGCACCTAACCTGAATCTACCGAAGATACCTTACATACCCAGCAAGCATCTCCTAGACTAGACACTAGGATGGAAGGGGAGGGAGGGGAGGGCATCAAAGGGGTGGGAAACACAAATCTAGACCCAAACGGCAATGGTACCATAATCTTCTACTTACTAAAAGACAGACCAAATGGCTGTTTTGTCACTATGGCTTTGTGATATAGCTTTAGGTTAGGCATGGTGATACCACTAAAAGTGTTTGTTTTACTGAGAAAATGTTTGGATATCTGGGGCCTTCTGCCATTCCTTATGAATTTTGAGATCATTTTTCAATCTCTGTGAAGAATGATGTTGGTATTTTAATGGTATATTGCTTTTGGTAGAATTGCCATTTTCACAATATTAATTCTACCTATCCAAGAGAACGGGACGTCTTTCCATCTTCACAATTCCTCCTCTTTCTTGATGCTGTTTTGTTTCCATAATATAATTCCTTCATATCCTTTTTTATTGTTATTCCAAATTATTTGTTTTTTTGTTGCTATTGAAAATGGACAGCCTCACTGATTTCTTTCTCTGTATCTTTGTCCTTTGCATATAGAAAAGCTACTGATTTTTGTGAATTGATTTTGTATCCTGCCACTTTGATGAAGGAATTTATCACCTTTAGAATTTTTTGGGTGGAGACTTTTGGGTCACTTATATATAGGATCATGTTATCTGCAAATAGGGCTAACTTGGCTACTTTCTTTCGATTTTGAATCCTTTTTATTTAGTTCCCCTGTCTTATTGCTTGGGCTAGTATTTCTAGTACTGTGTCGAAGATCAGTGGTGAGAGTGGGTATCTCTGACTTGTTCCCAATCTCAGTGGGAACTCCTTGAGTTTTTCCCCATTAAGTATTATTTGGGCTTTATGGACTTTATATATAACCTTTATTGTGTTGAGATATAAACCCTCCATGCCTATTCTTTCCAGTGTTTTGATCATGAAGAGGGTTGTATTTTGTCAAAGGCCTTCTCTGCATCAATTGAGATGATCATGTGGTTCTTATAAGTTTATTTATGTGGTGTATTACGTTGACTGTTTTCCATATGTTGAAACATCCCTGCATCCCTGGGATGAAGCCTACTTGGTCAAGGTGGATAATGATTTTGATATGTTGTTGAATTGGATTTGCAAGCATTTTGTTTAGGATCTTTTCATCTAAGTTCATCAGGGACATAGACCTATAATTTTCTTTTCTTATTGCCTCTCTGTCTGGTTTTGGTATTAGGGTTATGATATGTTCATAAAATGAGTTGGGTAGGAATCCCTGGTATCCAATTATGTGAAACAGTTTCAGAAGAATGAAGTTTGATAGAATTTAGCTGACAAGCCATCTGGTCCTGGACCTTCCTTTTTGAGGAGGATTTTTTTATTACCTTTTAAATCTCCATGGATATGATAGGTTTGTTTAGGAGATTAGTCTGCTGTGAGTTTAGTTTGGTAGGTGGTATGTATCTAGGAATTCATCCATTTCTTCCAGATTATTTAATTTTGTGGAGTAGAGGTTTTGGAAGTATGCCCTGATGATTCTTCCAATTTCACTGATGTTTGTAGTGAACTCTCATTTTTTCATTTCCGATTTTGTTAATCTGAGACCTCTCTCTCTCTCTCTCTTTTGTTTGTTTGTTTGTTTGTTTGTTTGTCTGATTGATCAATTTGGCCAGGGGTTCTCAATCTTGTTTTGGCTTTCAGAGTTTCCATTGAAAAATCTGATTTTATTCTAATGGGATTGCCTCTGTATATTGTGAACTGCTTCTCTCTTGCTACTTTTAATATGCTAATATTTTCTCTTTATTTTCATTGCTAAGAGTTTTAACTGTGATGTGTCTTGGAGAGTTTCTTCTTTGGTCCTGCCTGTTTGGTGTGCTGTGGGCTTCTTATGTCTGGATGGGCTGCTCTTTGCAAGATTTGGAAAACTTTCTTCAATAATTTTGTTGAGTGTGTTCTCTTTGCCTCTGGTCTGTAATTCCTCTCATTCTGGTATACCCATGATCAGATGTTTCATTGTTTTAGGGTGTCCCATAGTTCCCTCATATTCTATTCATTTGATATTTTGGTTTTTTGAACTTAGCAAAGTTTTTGGCCTCTCGATCTATTTCTTCTGTCTTATCTTTCAGATCTGATGTTCTGTCTTCCACATGAGTAACTCTGTTGTTGAGTAGTTCTAGAGAGGTTCTTATAATTTCTGTTTGACTTGTTTTCTATTGTGTTATTTTGTATCCTGTCCATCTCTTTTTTGAGGTACAATTTCAATTCCAGTTCTGATTTTCTTCATGCTTCCTGTAGTTCATTCTTGCATTTGATGAAGTCCTCATTAAGCTTAATCAACCAGCAGTTGAGGTCTTCCATTTCTTGACCTACCTTCAATTTATTCTTATCTCTTTGGAGGGTTCAAAAATTTTCTTCAATCAAGTTAAGCCTACTGTCAAAGGCTGAATGCTCTAGGAAATGATTCTGTTCAATTTAATTAAAGTGACTGTTGGTTCTTTGATAGTTTGCTTCAAGTTCACTGTTTTTTTTAAGATATTTTATATTTATTTATTTATTTAACAGAGAAAGAGGGAGAGAGAGAGAGACAGAGAGAGAGACAGAGAGAGAGAGAGAGAGGGAAAATGGGAGCACCAGGGCCTCCAGCCACTGCAAACAAGTTCCAGATGTGTGTGCCCTCTTTTGCATCTGGCTAAAGTGGGTCCTGGGAATTGAAGCAGAGTCCTTTGGCTTTGCAGGCAAATTCCTCAACTGCTAAGCCATCCCTCCACCCTGATTTTTTTTTTTTAATCAGGGTCTTATTGGTTGCTGTGTTTTCATTTTGGGAATAAATTTCTATTGATTTCTGTATGATTTCATTGGAGGTTTCCATAGTAGGCCTAGGCATCCTTGGTGGCTATCTCTCAGTTTTCTCACTTTCGTTGGCTTTTTTGCATTGTTGTCTACCCATTTTATTTATTTTATTTCTTAATTTTATTGATCAGGAAATAAGTTTTTGTCCTTTGGCCTGTTCACCCTCTGACTCAGGTGAATAGGGATGTTGGTACCTAGTGTCCAATCAAGATACCAGAGCAAAAGGCCTAATTCCACATATTGCAAAGGGGCCAGGCCTCCCTGAGCAAGGCACAATGTTACCTACCAGGACCAGGGGACTAAGAGGAGGAAGGAAACAGGGATCTCAGCCAGTTTATGCCATGCCTTCCAGGACACAGACCACTGTAGGCAACCCAGACTGAGGAGGTGGGAGTAGCCCAGATACAGGGGTCTGGCCTACTCACTCCAGACTTCCACGCCTACCCACATACTCTCTGAGCAAGAAACTCAGACCTGGAAGGTGGGAAGAGGTCCAGCCTATTCACCCCAAACTGCCATGCCCACCCACACACTGTAGAAGCAAGAAACTCAAACCTGGTAGGTAGGAGGAGCCTAGAAATGAGTCAGAGCTACTCACTGCAGACCACCAGCCCCCACCCACCCTAATTTCTTAATAAAACTATAAATTCCTGTATTAAGACAGCCTTTTTTATGTCCCAAGGTTTCTGGTATGTTGTGTTCTCATTATCATTTGATTCTAGGAAATTTTTATTCCCTTCTTGATTTCTTCACTGGCCCATTCATTATTTAGTAGTGCATTGTTTAGTTTCCATTATTTTGTGTGTGCTCTATAGCTTTTCTTGCTGTTGGTTTGTAGTTTAATCCCACTATGATCAGATAGAGTGCAAGGAAGTATTTAAATTTTCCTGAACTTTTAAGGTTTGTTTTTGTGTCCCTTTGTCAATTCTTATTATTATTTCCTAAGCTACTAGAGTCTTTTTCGGAAAGTCTCATTCTTGTGTCTACATACCTCTGTGGAAAGTTTCTAAGGCAAAATGTTTAATGCCTTTTCTTAGTGAGGTCATGGCATCACTGTGGAAAATGGAGTGTACTTTTGCTTTCTGAGTGCCTCAGAATTAAAGTACACATCTTTTATGAAATCTTACAGTCCATATGCATATCTAGAAATAATTGCTAATTCTTAATTTTTTAACATGTGTATATTTCCTATGTTAATATTAGCCATATGCATTTGCATTCAATAAAATGTCATTAAAGGTATACTATTATTTTTTTAATAATTAAGTGCTGAGACTCAAACATATTTTAGGGAGGAAGCAAACATAACATGAACTGAGCAACTAAGTAAAATTAGTTGCTTTTAAAACCTAATTTTAAGCCAAGACTTCCTAGTGGTGCCAAGAAAATCCTCTCCATGGTTTTTCATTTCTTAACTTCTTAGATCTTCTCCAAGAATTCAAATGCCCCTGCTGGGTAACACTACCATTTCTGCTCATAATTTGTATCCCTGGGGATTACTTTTATACTGTATTTAAAACTCATTAATCATTGCTTCCTTTAAAATAACCATTTACCAAAAAGAATGAAATTTCAAGACTACATATTTCATACTAGCTTCTAAATATGCAGAAATAATACAAAGTACACATTTAACTCCTCCCAATTTGTTGAACTTACATTAAAATTTTGTGACTTATCTTAAATGGCAAAGATCTATCTATCTATCTATCTATCTATCATCTGTCTGTCTATCTACCTATCTGTCTATCTATGTAAAAATGTCCTGGCTCTTTTGACAACAATTGAAGTGGTCAGTTATTGTTTGATATGGAAATCGATCCTCTGAAGAAAGGGAAGTCCAGTGCTGATGTTTTTGCTCATTGAATTGCTGTAACATTGATGGGGCTCTGTCAGTGTGTAAAACAAAAGGCAATGGTGGTGTTGTGCTGCGCAAACCATGGAGATGTGAGACACCTGGAGAGTCAGCTTGGTGTGGAGACTCCATATATATCCAAAACCTGAGACATATTTCAAAACTAGAATTGGCATCTTCATGACAGCAGGTCAAATTTATTTTTCATGTTTATTTCATATTTATAAGCATTATTTTATACCAAATAAGGATAATAAATGAATAAATTGTAGTTTCTGATTGGACATAAAATCATTGTAAATTTCTCAAAAGAAACTTTTTACAGTTTTGATTATGAGACCGTTTATTTTCTTAAATAAATAGGTAATAAATATTTCCCACTTTGAGTGTAGCATGAAAACAGTAGCAATTATAAACAATTATAACTGTGAACAGTTACTTCAAATAATTGAATTTTGTAATTCATGGAAAGTGACAGTGTGTAGAATTTTATTCTTTACATTAGAACACTGAAGCCATTTCTGTAAAATAATTATAGTAACAAATATATGAAAACAACACTTCTTATCTGTTTCAAAGATTACAAAAATAAGGACAAAAGGCAGAAGGTTAAAGAGGCAACCAGGACAATAATCTCATAAATATTTAATTAAAAGACATACAAGTGTACACATATTTTTCTCTATAAATATATGTGCAGATTCATAGGTACATAGTCAATACTTGCATGTTCATAGACTGTGGTTATTATGTACAGCCAAACTCACTGTGAGTCATTCACTCAACAAAAGTACAAGAAAATCAACTTACAATCTAGCATGATATTTGACTTCCAAGAATCCATTTTCAAATGAAATTAACTTTGCAGAAAACGGCATGAGCCTTGGTAGACAGAATGGCAAATGAGCACTCCGTATGTGTTTATGTCTATCAACATGGCACAGAAACCTTTTGTGTGTCATGGGAAATGAGCCCACAGGCTCAAAAGTGGGTACAAAGGCATCACACGGGGAGAACATGCTGGAGGGGTTTTATTTGATGTTTTCAAACTGCTCTAGGCTCTGTCTTGCAAGAAATTCTTTTGGTTTTCTTTTTCTATTTCTTTTCTTATGTTTTAAAGCACATGATTTTCTTTTGAAATGATCTTACAAGAGAAAAAGAGTAATGAGTAAATTACAAATGAACTATGGGGTCAGATTCACCTTCTCTCTCTCTTTCTTTCTCCTTGAACATAACCATTCACCATTTGCATGAGTATCCACAGAGTTACTTGGTATAATCAACAGTCTTGACCTTTAAATCACATATGCTTTATTTAAGACCACAAACTAGCCCCAAAGCAGAATCAAGAAAGATGGCACTTGATTCATATCAACCTGATGATATGTCACTAATAAAATTTCTTTTTTTCTTTTTTTTTTACTAGCATATTTGTTTTTAAATATTTACAGTGACTAGGAGATTTATACTGGTCTATCATCAAAGGAAATAATTAAGAGTTATCTCTCTTGTATTCTTAACTTAAACTATCCAAGGTTGAGAGCAGGCATTGGGTCACTTGAAAGTTATATTTTAAAATATTCTCCTGGGAGCCTCACATTCACATTCAAGTGCAAAATGATTTTCATTGTCTCATGTAAAAATTGTTTTATTTTGTTTATTGAGGCAAGCCCGACAGACTGGCCTTTTTTTTTTTTTTTAATGTGAGGGAATGGGAGCAAGAAGGAAAGGAAGAGAGATAGAGAAAATTGGCATGCCAGTACCTCTAGTCACTACGATCAAACTCCAGATGCCGGCAGCCCCTTGTGCGCATGTGTGACATTGCATGCTTACGTCACTTTGTGCACCTGGCTCACTTGGGATTTGGATAGTTGAACATAGGTGCTCAGGCTTTGCAGGCAAGTGCCTTAACTGCTAAGCTATCTCTCTAGCCCTAAAATTATTTTATATTTGAAAGACAACAAGAACTTGAATATTTCTGTGTGATTTACTTAATTGCTTTTTAATAAGACAGTCTTGATGCCATATTAATACACTTTCTTGTTACGATTGCTCTACTTTCATTCATCTAGACACCACAAGAAGTGTAGCACAACAATTTTTGGTGCTGAGCTTGGGATGAATGAATGTATCTGAAACTGTGAGGGAAGGGGGATTCTTGTTTTCATTCCAGGAAAGAATCATGTATCTCAATATCTGTTTGCACCCAAACAACTTTCTCAGAGAGTTCATGTTTGCTATGGTTTGAAAGGAGAGCTCTCTTATTGAGGGTAGCCCCCAGGCTAGCATTTGATAGTGGTGACAAAAAGGTGTCATTTTGTTCCCCAGGGGAAATTAGGTTGAGGGGTAGAGGTTGGAGTGGGATGTGTTTAGCTCTTCTGAGAACAAACACACTCTTGATAAAAGATTACAATTATTCTTAGCAAAAATTCAAAAATAGAATCGTACCTACAGATGAAGCTCGGGTCATGCAATTAAACAAGATTATTTTGCTTATTCCAAAGTGTTGGTAAAATAATAAATCATTAGTGCCTTGCTTCAGTCCTTAAAGTATCGTTGTTGCTCCTGCTGGGATTGTGTGAATATTGTAGGTGGATGACCTATGCTGTGCTGTTCATCAGCACACCTCTCCCTAAATTTCAGGAGGATAAAACATATTAAAATATCCCATCTGCTCTGTTGGAGTACATTAGAATTACCTTAAAAATGATTGTTAGCAATACAACCCTCTCTGTATTATAAGAGAATATCAAAGTATTTTTAGGTAGAAGGAGGAGGTAGGAAGATATACTTTATTTACTATTATATTTTTGCCAAAAATATGCCTATTAAGGGGCTTTTATAATCCTTGAGAGCACAATACTTTAGCGATTGAAGTAACGAACTCCATTCATTCCCAGCTAATAACAACCAACTAACCTGTGAACAAAATGAGTTCTAGAAGGAAAACGGCCCTTTTAGGAAGAGCATAGAGTCAGATATGGCATATGTATGGTACGTGACTGTTCTGACTGTCTCCTGGTTTTATTCTACACTCCTGTGTTTGTGTTTCCTGGAATCTAAGGCTTGAGTGGTTGTCATGGTGCTTTGCCCGCAGGCATTCTGTTCATCTGCAGCCTGAACATTTTCTCTGTTTATTTTAGTATTTCATTATTTACATAAATAGAGTGAGGGAAGAAATATTTTGTTACATCAGAGACCAAAAGTGGAACTCTGTCCTTTCCTTTGCTTCAGTTGCAGTTTTTTGTATGTCCTGAAAATTGTAGTGACTATTTTAATTGTATGTGTTCATCTATATTTTCCAAAATAGATCCATATTACATTCAAGTTTATGCTTCTACTTTTTTAATAATACAATATATATGAGGTCAGGAACATACTTTCAAATTACACAGAATATGTTTTAGCCAATATTCATTATCATTTTGCTTGCCACCATTCTGTCTTCAAAAGCTTAAATGTATTCATAATTGTGGCACTTATGTTAAAAGATGACATTTAGTTAAGTAGGTCATGTAGTCATTTATAATTGCATAAGGGAGCCAAAAATCACCTTTATTAAAAATTTATACCCATTTAACTTAAAGGGCATGTTCTCATAAAGAACATAACTTTCTTATGTGTGGCTTATGAAATTTTCCTTATTACATTAGAGTAACACTTCCAGTTTTAGACAGGTCTTATGAATTCATACACAGTTTCGTAGATTAATGTCATATTTAGCCTAGGGATAGGACAGTGTTTTAGATGAATAAATACTCATTAAGAGAAAAAATTATAACATGTCCAAAATTCTGGTTGAAGAAAGGAGAACCATTTTGGATGAAGATATAAGAAGCAATTGTGGAAAAAAAACATAATGAATAAGTCAGCTGCACAGACAATTGGGCTGAGTTTGGAAAATTGCTCTATTATAGGTATTAATAAGCAATGAGGGCACAAATGCAAAGGCAGGGTTTCCTGGTTTTGAGTTTGTAAGGTATCAGGTGAGCTGAGAGCGGAGACTTAAAGCAGTGGCTGTTTGACCATGCTTCTTTGACTACCAAGGCTTAGGCAGGATTCGTCAGACATTAGGAAATGGGTGTTTGTGAGAACATTATAATAAGTTAGTTACTAATGGAAAATAGGTCAAAGTTTCTAAAATGCCACTTAGTGTTGCTGATATTTAACATCCTACTTCGTACCAAGTATGCCATATTTTAAGGAAGGAAAATGTCATAGAACCCTATGCAAATTATTACAATAAAGGGTAATGGGTACATGACCAGAGTGTGAGATAAATTCTTTCATAATCAGTGATGAGCATTTTAAAGTAAGGTGTGTAGTGCCAACACATTGTTCACTAATGAGTTTTTACTTCTTTCTGGGCATACAAATTTAAATATTTCCCTGTCTCTCTTGCCATTTACTATGGTTAAATAAATTTTATTATAAATTTGCATAAATTTAAAATGTGAGTAGAGATAGTGTATTTTATGTATCAGCCTAATCTTCTGTCATGCATCCTTTACAATTAGATTTTAGAATGATTAAAGACCACAGACTGATCATTAGTCTGGATGCTTAATGACTATGTGGGGTACAACCTTCATCACAAGCACATGCCAAACAATCAGGAACACACTTCTCTTCAACTTAAAATAAGGGTCACCCCCACAAAACAAATTACTCACTTCTGCTCCCACAATGTATAACCCACAATCCAATAGGGAATATCTGCAACCCCACTGAGGAGGTACCCAGTGGAATGGGGGCAGGGATGATAGAAAAGAGGGTACCAACACATGATGAATCCATACAAAATATGGCATTAATAATAATGATGATAAGAATAAGAAGAATAAGAAGAAAAATAACAAAGACAAAAATAAGAGTCATATAAAACTCCAGTGACTTACACAAGTGACTTCATGACCACGTGGAATCCAATATTCTATTGCAACCTTTGCCCATCAGTCAGGAACAATCCTCTCTTACCCTTTACATAAGGACAGGTAAAACCTCCTGATTTACACAAGTGAGAAGTTTCTCAGTCCATCTGTTTGGAATACTATATTTCTTGAATTTTTGAAACCCCTAATATCACACTGAATCTGTGGTTATGTAAAAATGAAAAGACCTTACCAAGCTAAAGCCCTGACTCATGGTCATTGGGGTGCCAGTGGAAGACTTGTGGATGTTGGTTTTGCATCTTATTACATTCACAAGGGGGAACATTGTTCCAAATGTAAATCAGTAAGAAATGCCAGTCACTTTAATCATGTGCACTGTGAATATTAAACAATCTTATTAAATATATCTTTGTGAAAATATGTTTACTAAATTCAAGCTACAAAAATCTATGTGGGTTTGAGTTTTACAAATATGTGTGTAAAATTCAAATTAGGATACTAACATTATTTATACCTAATAAGCATTGTAATACACGGAAATTAAACTAGAAAAGTTCTAATCCACCATCTGCTTCTTTACAAAAAGGCTCAACTATACACCTTTGTTTCAAAATTAATTTGTTTGAAATGACTTAGAACTTTTCTGAGTGCAACTGATATGACTAAGCAATATGGTGTTACATATCCCTTTGTTTGGTCCTACATGCTTCTGAAAATTCCAAGAAATAATTTACAAAGATTAGAAAGAACTTAAGTTGTGTAAATTTGTAAAATGACAAAATTATACCAACAGCAGTGTATATTAGTATATTAACCAATTTTTGGTTAAAGGAAGTATGTTACTTATATTTAATAATATCTTAAAAGTTAAAATTCATTCTTAGTATTAATTCATGTTAAAATTAAGGAATAAATCAAAAGAGATTGTTACATGATCATTGCTGAGATACTTTATCATATAGTGGAGAAATGTGCACATGCTCTTATATATACTTCATATGCCACTGTGATGATTTCTTCTTTTGATGCATTTGTCAAGTTCTACTAAAGAATAAATATTGATTAGTATTTATAATGCCTAGAACCACTGACTAATGCATTAGATTGAGTAACTAATAATGTTCAATATTTGTGTCATATAGGGTCTTTGATGATTTAAAAAGCATATGCATATAGCTGTTTAACCCATGATGGAAAAATTCATTCAAATGCACAATCATTTGAACACTGACCAGTAGTTCAAATCACAAAATCAGTAATATGTCAGTGAAAAGTGACATCACTTTGAGTTTGTATGTAATCTTAACATTTAAAAGTTATATCTAAGTTTAAATATTGGGAAGGGACTAATGTTTATTAAGTTTTCATTATGTTCTCTATCATTTATCTTTTTACAATAGCTGCATATTTGGCGTAGGTGCCTGTAATTGAAAATATTTTGTTTAGTCAGTTAGCTTACTCTGTCAGCATAATTAAAATTATAATTTGAGACTTCCTACCAAGTTCAAAGTTTAGCATTGCCTAGCTAGTACTACGGTACTGTTTTACACATGGTGCCTCTGAAACACCTTGTATCATCTTTTTATGACATCACATATACACTGAACTATTTGAAAGATTATGAATTTAAATAAATGATGACAAGGGAATACTTGGTAAAATTTTCTAAATCAGGCCCATGGAGATAAATTTAGCCAAATTTAAATTGCCCTTTGACTAGTATAAAGTATAGTCTACGCTTTAATTTTTCTATACCTAAAATCTTCCCCAATATCATCAGCTTTTGGAGAGGATATCTTAGAGACACTTTGTGGTGGCTAATATGCCATTAAACTGAAATATGCACATTTTTCCAAGTTAGGCTATTTTTTAGGAATATTGAAGATCCTAAACTTTCCATGATTAAGAAGTCTGAGACTGAAAGCAAATTTTCTACCTGTAGTTCTAGTCACACAATTTTTCATTAGCCTGTTGACAAAGCTACAGAACATTCATCTTCAACCTCAACTCTGTATAACAATCATAGTAAGTTGTAACATGACTTGCAGTTTCTTTTTTAAAAAATATTTATTTTATTTATTTATTAGAGAGAGGGATAGTGGAAGGGAGAGAGAATGGGAAAGTCAGGGCCTCTAGCCACTGAAAACAAACTGAAGACACATGTACCACCTTGTGCATTTGGCTTATGTGTGTACTGGGGAATCAAACCTGGTTTCTCAGCCTTCACAGGCAAGAACCTTAACTGCTAAGCCATCTTCCTAGCTCCATGACTTGCAGTTTCATTCAGAACATTCTACCAATACTCACTTTATTGAGTAAGTAAATAACAGGCAAAAGTATTTTCAATCAATGCATTTAATTAAAATAAATATTGTATTATGCATATGCAATCATTTAGAATATTTGACACCATGAGAGGAAAATGACCAAGAACTGATTGTGTCAAAAATCAAATTGGTGCTTATTGAAGCAAAATGATTTTTTCTGGTGTAGGTTTCATTTGTTAAAAATTCATTTTCCCTATAAATATTTATATACTATACAGAAAGATAAGTCTTACTGTAGGAATACTCAGTTGTTTCTGGCACCTTGATTATTGATAATGTCTAGAAGCATTTGGCCATTGTTAAGATTCAATTTTAATGGCAACTATACAAAGCAAGGAGGAAAAAGTAATGTGTGTGGAGCGAGAATGTGTGTCTACGGCTGTGTTCACAGCTATGAGATCAGCCAGCCTTGGAATGTGCTGTCCTGAGACATTGCTAGTCACAGCCCACTGACTCAGCACATCCATCTAGGTCTTCTCTGTCTTTCTATCCACAATAAATCACAGTTTTCTTTGGCCTTTGCCTTTTTGAGTGACTGTGAGGCATGAAATTTCATAATGCTGCATCTCAGATAATCTGGTTCTACTTACTCACAGCAAACAGTAGAGTTGATGGTTAATAGCAGAATGTTGTGACATGAGTCCCTCCAATTAAAAATGCATTTATTACACTTTAGGCTGGAAAGAATTCCTAGGGGGAAAAAAGGAAAAAATGTAAAGAATGGAAATGACTTCCTACTCCACGCTTATCGATTTATTGTCATGGGTTGTACATATTTTTGAAACAAAATATATTTTAATCTCTGACAACATGGAATACCTATACTAATATGCTGCTTTAATATCAAAACCACTTTTACTTATTATTATGACATATCAAAATTATACAGGCATTGAAAATTTTTACAACTTTTATGGGCAATATTCATCTTCTTAAATTTTATAGACTTCTAAAATAGCCATAATATCAATGCATTTAGGCAAATATAAGTTGATAACATGAAACTATTTTCCACCAAATGGATGGGTGTTACTAGGTAGTATTTCCTATCTATCTTATAATAAATTATCTCTAACTAGTCCTAAATTTCAGAATGTTCTTCTTGCCTTTGACTTTGAGATTCTTATGCGACAAAAAAATAAACGTTTCACAACATGCATTATTATGTGTTTATTTGTTCTTTACCAATTTTCTTTAGCAATCAGAAACTAGTGCTCTCATGGAAACCAAGCAGAGTTCCTCAGTCGCAAAAAATTACAAGCAGCTATATGTGGGCTGGGAGAGGAAAACATATAGCCAGAAATATAGATGAATCTTTAATCCTTGGCACTTTTTCTGCCCGGTTTAATTATGCTTCTATACCTTCGCATCCAAAGTTTTAAATATTAGATATATCATTTTATTGCTGTAAATATATGACTCAGCTATTTGACCATGACCAAATAAAAGCATCAACTTATTTGTGCATGAGTACCTCACTGCTGCCCACAATAGGCTTTTCTTTTCTTTGGTTTTTCTATTTGTTTTCTATATTACATTAAGTATGTGAGTTTAGCTCCATCTCTGCCGTACTAATCAATAGCCAATAACTGTATACATTTCACTGTTACTGTATATATAGCACCAATGACAGAGCAAGTTTCATGAAAATATTCAAATACTAAATTTCATTTTATCTATTTTCAATTTTTAAATATTTTATTATTTATTTATTTATCATTTATTTATTTGAGGGGGGGGAATAAGGGGTAGGCTAGGGCCTCCAGCCACTTCAAACAAACTCCAGATACATGTGCCACCTTGGGCATCTGGCTTTACATGGGTACTGGAGAATTGGTGCTGGGTCCTTTGGCTTTGCAGATAAGCACCTTAACCTCTAAGCTATCTCTCCAGCCCTGCATTTCTATTTTTGATATCAAATTTTGCTGGATGAGAAATGGTTGTAATATAAACTTTGATGAATAAAAGCTTATGAATGATGCTTATATTTATACCAGCCATGGAGAATAATCAAATTGCAAAAAGTGTACTTCTTCAGTATATAGAGTGGGTTATAGCATAACTATCAAAAGCCTCATGATTCCATTGTTCCCACTGAACCTGTGAACCAGGTGCCTTCAAAATAATGTAATAAAACATAATGTGAGGCTTCTATAAGTAAATCAAAATTAAAACAACCTCTTCTATAGAAGAGCAGTAATTATTTTAAAATCTGGATTATAGTTTACTTCTAAAAAGCTAGGAAAGAACAATCTATGCATGCCACCTCCTGCTCCCATTTGAAACCTTGTATTTTCTTCTGGTCTGCAAGGAAGCATAGGACATAGTCTCTATTTCAATGCCATGTCATTAAGCTCCATTGCCTAAGTCTTACCTACAGTCTGCAGTTTACCTTCCCTGAATTTTTCTGTTTTGAGTCTTCCTATGCAATCAAATTTCTGAAGTGTCAACTACATACTTGTATATTTCCTCACATTTTATTCTACTTTTCTCATACCATTCCACCAAACTATTGACATAAAGTCAGTGACTACTATTTTGTCAAATCCAGTGAATAATGTCATATCTCATGATCTCTGAATTTTATGTGTGTTTAAAGACTTCTATCTCCTGTCTTTTCATGACTGCATACTCTAGAGGTCCCCTTTATCACTATCTAGATGATTAAAGTCCCCTTTTCATGCTTATCTTCACTTACCAGATCTACAACTCTTGTAGCAACTTCTTTATATATTAATCTCTACTGTCATTAGCAGCAATCTAGTCTCAATTCCAGATTCCTAAATAAAAATATACATTCAGAGTGTGTGAGTGCACATCATGTTTGCATGTATGTGGAAGTCAGAGATCAACATTGAGTGTTTTTTTTTTTTATCTGACAGAGAAAGAGGGAGAGAGAGAGAGAGAGAATTGGCATGCCAGGACCTCTAGCCACTGCAAATGAATTCCAGAGGCATGTGCCCTCTTGTGCATCTGGCTAATGTGGGTCCTGGGGAATCAAACCTGGGTCCTTTGGCATTGTAGGCAAATGCCTTAACTGCTAAGCCATCCCTCCAGCCCAAGGGTTTCTTTTTCTTATGGCTTTTCTACCACATTATGAGACAGGGACTCTTACAGAACCCAGAACTCCACAGAATGCCTAGACAAGCAAACTAATAGGTCAGGGGATTCTTACTTTATCCACAATCCCAGCCTGTGTTTACAAGCATATGTCACGGATGACTATCATTTTATATGACAGTGGGTATTTGAACTGAGGTCCTAATATTTGTGTGACAATCCCTTAACTTACTGAGCTATCTCACCAACTCTTCTCTCACTTCTTACCTGCCAGAAAGTCCATTTATTATTTTTACTGCTACAAGAGTTGTTCTTATATATTTAGTTGCTTAAGTTAGAAACCTCAGATCTCTTTGATTTCTATCCAGTATCTTTCTTTTCCACAGAAATTCCGATTTTATTGGCTATTTGTGTCTGGTACCCATTCATGTCTGTGTATCCCCTTGGCCTCTCATCCAGCTTTAACAATGTTGAGCTCTTCTGTGTATTGTTGCTGACAACTACTCATTAGCCTTTAAGTTTTTATTGCAAACTTACCATTTGGTCACTAAAGACATGGTTTTGATAACTTCTCTCAAAACTTTCCATTTACCCTTAGAGTGAATCACAAATCCTTATTGATGTCCATAATGTATGATCTTCCTTGTATGAAATCCTCCTGAGATCCATCTGACTCACATACAAACTTCTTCATTTTTTTCTTTGTTATTCACAGTCTCTCAAATATTCCCATTCATTGAACATACTAAGCATTTAATTTAATGATTTTTTCCCCTTTTTCCTGAAATTCTCTCCCACCACTCTTCCTGTGACTGGCTGTCTTTCTGTTATAACTTAATTTGAAAGTATTACCTTCTGACAAGATTTTGCTGACAGTCTGTCTTGCCCATAATTTAAATTAGACTCATCATCCCATCCAGCCCCCCTGTAAGCACACAAATGAACTGTATATAATTGATTTTGTTGTTGTCTTCTCAGAAACTCTCAAACCTGTAATTACCAATTTATTTAATTTACTGTGTGACATTATTTCTATTCCCCATTGGGGTAAAGCTATGGAAATGTTGGAACAATGTCTGCCTTACTCACTGCCTCAATCACTTACTCAAGCCTGAAAAGGGCATTTAAGAAAGAGAACTCTTGTCTAATTGTTAGGGTGCTCTTTTACACCAGTGACAATCATTCTGTAAGAACATGAGGTCCGTATTGTGATCTAACCAGACAGTATTAATATAATATTTCTTATCATAAACTCCTATTAGCTGTAAATTTTTGACCTATATAAACTTTAAATAAGTTAGCTTGCTAAAAATATAAAGACATTGGTATAGTTCTGTCATTTAAGCAGAAGTATGAGACTTTACATATGTGTAGACTCACTACACAATCATGACTGTCATTATACCAGCAGCAACTATAACATGTACCCTTATTTCTAAGGTATTAAAATAATGAAAACAATGTTTAGCTTAAAATGGATGAAATAAAGTATCAGGCGTCAGTGACTGCTCTTTCTTTTTCCAACTCTTTCCCTGGCTGTTGCCTTGCTATCATTCAGTTTTAAGTTTAAACACATACCTCCCAGTTGAGCTAATGGGAGTTATTACACTTCTAAGAGAGGGAGAATGATGTTCCTCAATAGCGTAGCCTGTTTTTTAGAAATAACCTCCAATCCATGATCATCTAAGTAAACATAACTCACTGGGTAAAAAATAAGGCATGAACATAGGATGAGGATTAATTGGGAAGAAGGGCTCTAGTGAGAAAAGAAGGGAAAAATAAATGATAAGTAAAATGGGAGTAATATTAAAAACATGTTCTATGCATTCATGAAAGTGTCAAAAAATCTTAGAATCTCAGGTTTTCCCTTACAATTTTGTCTAATGAAGCTCAGTGTCATACCCACTGCCTCGACTCAATCTCTTCTATTAAACATATCCCATTTCATTCCTACTTTTCATCTAATATTGTCTTGTTTGAAAATATGGATTTGTTCATAAACATTTTCAAAACATGTTTATTGCCTTTCTGAACCTTCCAGAGGAATTTGTTTTAAATTTATTTTAATTTATTGGCAAGCAGAAAGAAATAGAGAGAGAAAGACAGAGTGAGAGAGACACAATGGTTTAACTAAGGCCTCTAGCTGCTCCAAATAAACTTGAGATGTATGTACCACTTTGTGCAACTGGATTTACATGACTGCTGGGGAATGAAAATTGGGTAATTAGGCTTTTCAGGCAAATACCATAACCAATAAGCTATCTCCCTTCCAGTGTATTTATATGAAGATAATAAGAATCCTTTTTTTCAGTCATTCATTGATAGGATATTGTGCCCCCCATTAATTTATGTGTTCTGAATGCTAGGTCCACAGCTAATGGCAGTTTTGGAATTAAAGCCTCCTGGAGGTGATGTATTGTTGGAGGCAGACTTACGGGTTTATAGCTAGCTTCCTTTTGCCAGTGTTTGGCACACTCTCCTGTTGCTGTTATGCATATGATGTTGGCCAGTAATTGATGACCACCCTCTGTTCCTTCTGTCATTTTCCCCTACCATCATGGAGTGTCCCTTGAGTATATAAGCCAAATTAAACCTTAAAAGCTGCTTTTGGTCTGGTGTTTTCTACCAGTTATGCAAACCTGACTACAATAGCAAAAGTTGGACAAAGAAGTGGGATCACTGCTGCTAGGCATCTGACTGTGTGACTTTTGACCTTTTGGAACTGATCTGTGGGAGGAATGTGGAGTAATTTGAAATCTTTGCCTAAGAGATGCTTTGCAGTGCTGTAATTATAGCTTGATGGAACATTCTGGTCAGAATTGAGAGACCTGAATGCAGTAAGAAATATGGACTGTGAAGTTTGACTTATGAGGGTGAGAAAGAACTTTTTAGGGTCTAGGCTAGAAGCAGTTTGTGTGAGAGGCTTTCTTTTATGCCTATGTCCTGACAACCTGTTCTGGGCTAGATTGTGTAGAAATGGGCTGGTATATGGCATAGAAATAAATGAAATCTTTGCAATGAAACTTCTGCCCATTTGGCTGCAATTGTTTGAGATATTACAACCATTGAGATTGGGCCAGCCAACCGGCATTAGGACTATGGGAAGAATGTAGAGTCCTTCGAAAGGGTCTGAATGCTGAGTGATTGTCCTGTTCTTCAAGCTCTGTTTTATTCCTCCCTCTCCAATTAACAAGTTGGTAGCCCACCTGGTATTATGAAGTATAACAAATGTAGGAAATAGAGGGTCATTGAATTTGCAGCATGGTTTTGTATTTTGGAAATGGCCCTGGGCAGTGTGAGGCAGGCTTGTTGAATTACCAGTGTGGAGTCCAACAGAGTCATGAGGACGAACCATGGGTTGCAGTGGAGGCCCAATGGAGATACCAGGACTGTGATATGGCAGCCAAGGAGAGTTGCTGGCACTGCATGAAGTTTTCTGGGACTGTGGAATGGTGGAATGGTGGAACTGGAACTCCAGAGACTTGCCACTGGTGAGCAAGATATATTTATAAGACAAAAAAGGTATTTGAATTTTAAGAAAGCTATTAGAAGTCCAGACTGCTTAAACAAATTAAAATGGTTGTATCCGGTGAGATATACATAAATGAGAGAGGAAAGCAATTGTACCCTGTCACCTGCCCTGAAGTCCTTTCTCCATGCCCTCTAATTATGTAGCAAACTTTCTCACTGAAAATACTGGAAATCTCCAATATTAGATGTGCACTATTCAAAGAAGCATGTCTGTACCTTACATAGACTGTATGTGCTAACAGAGTCTCAACCTGAGAGGTAGCTTACTTCTCTAACCCCTTCATAAAATACATGTGAAAATATTGGAAATTGGGAATACCAATAAGAATAGGTATTTAAAATAGTGACACACAGAGCTACATGTTGGGTCATGATATGCAGAGACATTTATCTTACCCATACTGTGGGCTAACTCCACAATGCATGACCCATATCCCTCAACAAGGAGGGGCCAAGGGGAGGGGGTAGGTCCCAGATGAGCCTAATAATGGTACCAAACTGACTGTATTTGCTGAATAAAAAACTAACTAATAATAAATAAATAAACAAATAAAATAGTGACACATCCATTTTAGGAAATTAACTCAATGGTCATATCATCATATTATGTTGCATTCAGGTCCACATTGCTGGTAGAAATCACCTAACCAAGAGCAGATTGTGGGGGAAAAAAGAAGTTTATTTTGGCTTGCAGGCTCAAGGAAGAAGCTGCATGATGGCAGAGAAAACAATGGCATGAGCAGAGGGTGGACATCACCCCCTAGCCACCACAAGGTGGACAATAGCAACAGGAGAGTGTGCCAAACACTGGCATGGGGAAACTGGCTATAACACCTATAAGCCCACCCCCAAAATAACACTGCCTCCAGAAGATGTTAATTTCCACTTGCCATCAGCTGGGGAGACTAGCATTCAGTATACCTAAGTTTATGGGGACACCTGAATCAAACCATCACATTCCACCCCGGCCCCCATAAACTGATAACTATCCATGATGTAAAATGCAGTACATTCATCCAACTTTAAAAGTACCCATATTTTTTTATCAATTCCAATGATGTTCATACATCCCTATGATCCAAGGTCTTTTAACTGAGCCATAATACCAAAAAAATCACCCCCCAAAACACATAATGGCATAGAATAAACACTTACACTGCAAAATATGGTATTGGGCATAACAAAGAAACATCCAGCTAATACAAGATTTAAACAGGGTAAACATCAAACTCTGTAGCTCCAAGTCCAACAACTCTAGCCAGTGACAAAACTCCAAGTCTGATAATTCTAACCAGCAACAAGTCTCTGGCATTCTGATTCTGTCCCTACAATTGGCTATTTACAGTCCTGGAAAAACTTCATCTGGGGCTGACAGCTTTCCTTGGCAGCCTTCTCATGGTCCCAGTATCTCCACTGGGTCTCCATTGCAATCCACAGTTCATTCTCATGGCTCCCTGGGGTCTCCATGCAGGCATCCAGCAAACCTGCTTCACACTGCCCATGGCCATTTCCAAAACACAAGACTGTGTTGCACATTCAATGACCCTCTCCTGCATTTCTTATACTCCATAAGACCAGATAGGGTGCCAATTTGTTAATCCAGAGGGAAATAAAGCATACTTTGAAGAACAGGACACTCCTTGAGCATTCAGGCCCCTTCACAATAGTCTACATTCTTCCTGTTGTCTCAGTGCAGGTCAGATGACCCAATCTCAAAGATTGTAATCTTTCAATTGCAACTGAATGGGCAGCAGTTCACCCAAAGATTTTTTTTTTTTTCCTGTGCCATATCCCTCTGCTCACATCAGTTCATTTCTACACAACACAACCCTGCACAACTTCTCAGGACATGTGCATAACAACAAGCTTTTCACACAAACTGCCTCTAGCCCAGTCCAAGCAAAATTCTTTCTCACTCTCACAAGCCAAACCTCACAGTCCATAGTTCTTATTGAATTCAGGTCTTTCAACTCTGACCAGAGTAGACCATCAAGCTGTACTTATAGCACTGCAAGGTATCTCTTAGCCCAAGGTTTCAAATACCTCCACATTCCTCTTGAAAATAAGCTCCAAAAGGCCAAAGCCACACAGTCAGGTGTCTAGCAGCAATCCCACTCCTCAGTACCACTTAACTGTTGCAGTCAGGTTAGAATTTCTGGCAGAATTCACCCAACAAAGAGCAGCTTGCAGGGGAAAAGAGGTTTACTTTGGCTTACAGGCTCAAGGAGGAAGCTGCATGATAGCAGGAAAAATGATGGCATGAGAAGAGGGTGGGCATCACCCCCTGGCAATCATAAGGTAGACAATAGCAACAGGAGAGTGTGTCAAACACTGGCATGGGAAAACTGGCTATAACACCCACAAGCCTGCCCCCAACAATAACACTACCTCCAGGAGACATTAATTTCCACTTCTCATCAGCTGGGAGATTGGAAGTAAGAATACCTACGTTTATGGGGGACACTTGAATCAAACCACCACATATTATTACCACAATGTGTATGTGCAATGTTTGTATGTTGTTTTAAGTACATTTATATATAATTTTATTTTGGGGTACTTTCCTATTCATGTTATTACTCTTAACTATAAAAATTTATTATTTTGGCCTGGAGAGATGGTTTAGCGGTTAAGCACTTGCCTGTGAAGCCTAAGGACCGCGGTTCAAGGCTTGATTCCCCAGGACCCACGTTAGCCAGATGCACAAGGGGGCGCACAGATCTGGAGTTCATTTGCAGTGGCTGGGAGCCCTGGCGTGCCCATTCTCTCTCTCTGACTGTTTCTCACTCTGTCTGTCACTCTCAAATAAATAAATAACAGTAACAAAAAATTAAATTTATTATTTAACCTATAAAACACAATTTTCCATATTTTATGCTTAATTAATAAAAACCTCCATTAAGATAACATGCCAGATTTTATTTGATTTTTGGCCATTGTTGCTATATTGCAGCTATGTGATAAATGTTATGAACTATTAAATGCCAAAAGAAATCTTTAAATAAAATTAAAACATAAACAAATAACACAAATAACCAAGAGTGCTTAGTAGATCCCATTGTTGTAGAAGAATCAATATGTGAAGACATGTCGCTTAACTCATCGTGCTAGTGCCAACCCTAGTTTTTATTTACTTTAATGACAAATAACCATAGAAACTAAAATCTGCAAATATATGCACTGTTAACAAAGAAGTTGTGGGCTAAGGAGATGTCTCATAAAGTAAAGATGTTTGCATACACAGCCTACTGACCTGGGTTCAGTTCCCCAGTACACACATAAAACCAGATGCACAATGTAGAAAGTGCATTTGTAGTTCCTTTGCAGAAGTGAAAGGCTCTGACAAGCTCATAATCACTCTCTCTCCTCACTCTTCATTCTGCTTATAAATAAATGAAAACTGTTTAGAAAAGTTATAATTCTTTTTTTTTAAATCATGACATAAGTAAAAGTTATGCCATATAAAATCCCTTGCTTAACATATAATTTGTACTTTTCTTATATCTCAACCTCAGTTTATTCTCCGGACTATTATTCGTGAATTTTGTGAATATTTGCTTCATTATTATTCTTTCAAATAGGCCTGCTCAGTCACGCTGTATTTACATACATTTTAGTTACAAGGTCTTTTATATCATTCATGTATTCAATTATATTTCATGACTTGAGTGTTCACTAATTTTTCTTACATTTCCATTTATTATGTGATTTAAATTTATTTTTCTAATTTTATGCTGTCAAATCATGCCATTGTTATGAGTTCTTATTTTCTTATTTAATTTTTTTAATCTAAAACCAAAGCAAATCTGTTGAATCATGCATCATACACTGACTTCATTCATAGACATTAGAGGTTATTGAGATAATTCCCTCATTTTTTATATAAGAATAAAGAAACATGTATGAGAGACACCAACTTATACCTAGTTGGAGGAGGTAATCCATCATTATGGTTTGAAAATAAAATTTTCTCAAAAGCTGGAGTATTAGGCTTAGTCCTCAGCTGCTGGTGCTATTGCAAAGTGGTTGGATTGTAAAGGTTCAGACCTCATGAATTAATTAGCCTACCGATATGTTCATAGTTGGATAGGCTGTTAGGACTTGGGCCTTTTATGAGGAAATAAACTCACTGGAGATATGCCCTTGAAGGCTGTATCCTGTCCTTGACCTCTTTTCTGACTGCCAAAAGGTGCTTCTGTGTTCCACCATACCCCACAGCTATGATGTTTCTAGATCACAGAAAGCTGACAGGCTATAAAGCAATGAGGCTAGTTGACCCTGAGCTGAGAATCTGAAACTATGGGTCCAAATAAACCTCTTTTCCTTTAGGTATTTTGTCACAGTGGCAGATATGTAGTTCCCAGCTAACCTCTACTTTTGTAAATATAGCTGATGTTTTATTGCTTTCAATATTTTCCCAAAGCATCTATCAATTACACCTAAGGCACATGTTCAATGTTTAATACTTTATTAGAGTTCTTTATGTATTCCTCTCAGTAGTTTCATGAAATCCTATTCTCTCTAAAGTTTGTGGACATAAACAGATAATTATAATCAAAGTTTATATTTTTTCTAGTTTACTTACTGTTTATTCTATATTCCTAGTCACTTTATTGAGTTTTAAACATGTTCATTTTCTAAATTATTATTTTGATTACACTGGCTCATATAAAAAATAGTTAATAAAATATTGTCATGCTAAACAACAAATAGTGGGTAAATGAAGACGTTTTAATTTTAGAGATATTAGATCAAAGTTAAAAAGTAAACTATGTGGGTTCTTCAAATTAAGTCAACTGTAGACTACCATACATTGTATAGTGCAGGTCAAACAATAACATCAAGCCATAAATATTCTTACATATGGAACAATTTTCCAGTAAGCAAATAGAATGTATTTGATTCTCCTAAGCATTGATACTACAGGCTCTGATGTTTCCTTTTTTTAATTTAATTTTTATTTATTTATTTGAGAGAGAGAGAGAGAGAGATACAGAAATAGGCAGGTAGACAGAGAGAATGGGCGCGCCAGGGCTTCCAGCCACTGCAAACGAACTCCAGACGCATGCGCCCCCTTGTGCATCTGGGTAACGTGGGTCCTGGGGAATCGAGCCTCAAACCGGGGTCCTTAGGCTTCACAGGCAAGTGCTTAACCACTAAACCATCTCTCCAGCCCGGCTCTGATGTTTCTGAACAGGGAGAATGGCTGTGACCAACAGGTCACCCAGTTTTGTTGCCACTTTTCTGTTTTGTCAATATGCATGAGGTAAAAGTACACAGTGACACGATTTTGAGTAAAAGTGCTTGCTTTCAGAATGACAAGACATCTGATAATATAAACCTGTTGCTCCCTCATGGAATCATTTTGAACATTTTAATCACATAGGCCAATCCTGTTAATATCTGAATAAGATGAATTTTTCACAGCATGAAGGGAATAGCAGTATATATACCATGCACATGCAAAAAAAATAAATAAATAAAAAAGAAATATGGAAAGAATTTAATAAAAAGTGAAATCTCCTCTGGCTAAAAGCTTTCAGCCCTCTCTCAGCAAAGAATTTTCTAAATATTCCTCAAGTTGCTGGGTCAGGGTGAGTGGAGAAAAACTTGAGGAAACCTGAATATTGCATTCACACTCTCCATCTAATGCCATGCATAAACCCCATGCCATGCATATGCCACCCTGTTATTATCATTATTAATAGTAAACACTGTGAAGTTAAAAAAAGTGAAAACAAAACCACTGGAGCTAGAGAGATGGCTCCGTGGATAAAGTACTTGCTGCATGTGCATCGCATTTGGCACCCCAGATATCACAGAAAGCTGGATGGCTGCATGTAACGGTGTGAACATTCCTAATCCCATTGAAACTGCAGTAAGAGAGGAGGCAGAAACTGGAATACACATGAAGACTCACCATAAAAGAGAACAAAACAAGACTGTGTTTTATGACTATGAATTGGCAATAAGATAAAATTCAACTTTGTGGAAAAGTAGAATCAAAATACAAGATAATTATTTACACAGCACCAATTTATATATCTTAAATTTAATTTACTTGAAAGGACTCTCCACAGTTTGCATATTATGTTATTTAGGAATTACATTGAGACTTTCTTGTTAGTTTCTCTTAGTTACCTTCTCCTCATATACAGTATTTAAATGAACATACATCTAAAAGCACAAGCCTATATAGTGCTTTGTGTAATTCTAGTTAATGGCAATCATAAAAAAATAAAAATTACTGAATTTAAATGCATAAATCTTATCAGCACTGTTTAATTTCCCCATTGCCCAAAGATGTGTGTCCTAATATGTTGTGGAAGAGGTTTTTTTTTTTTTTTTTTTTTTTCTTTTTTAGGTTTGGGAGATGGCACATTGGTTAAAGGAACTTGCTTATGAAGCCTGCTAATTTGGGTTCAGTTCCCCAATACCCACCTAAAGCTGTACACAAAAAAATGGTGCATGTGTGTCTGGAGTTTATTTATAGCAGCAAAAGATCTGTTGTGTTCATGTGTTCTCTCTGTCTCTCTCAAAAATAAATATAATTTAGATATTTTTGAAAAGGAAAAAGTATACTTTTCAATTACTGTGGAGATATGTATTGCTGGGAATATCACATCTAAGTTCATTCATTACTATGGCAATCAAATGTGTACATGATCATCTGTTTTCCATATAAACAACTTACATGTGTTTGAATAACTTCTGTCAGTGATAACGTTTCAGTTGTTATTGGAAATTTTACATTTTGAGAGTCTTTGCATCACAGGTTAAAAACAGTTAAAAATAAAAATATTAATTTTATAAATATAGTACTATCTAGTTTGTAAAGTTAATCAATTTTCTACCAATGATGCAATTAAAATGACTTAAATAAAGAGACTACATTGACGCTCTTCATATACTTCTGGCCATCTGGCCACTGTTATAGAAATGAGGAATAGATGTGCTCATGTTGGTATGACAATTGCCTCTGCATTTTTATCACTTATCGGTGAGAACAATTTGGTACAAAGCAATAATAAAACGGAATGTAATCAAATGTCACTATGGTCTGTTACACCATAGTAATGTCAGATAAGAATAATAGGTTTCATAAAATGCTGGGCAAATCTGGGAATGACCTGATTCTATTGCTGTTCAGATTCATGGCTCAATAAAACAAATTCATATACATTTCGTCTACACACATTGATATACAATAAGCTACATCTTTGATATTATTTAATTACATTGATTCTTCTCACAGTGGATTATTGAAGGTCTTTATTAAATAAGGGTTTGTGAGCCAAAAGTCCTCAATATATTTGAAATCTCAGTATAATAATAAGGAGAAATTCTATTTAATATTTCTTCATTCTGGGGCCCCTTGCCACACGAGGACAAGCAGCCACTGATGTGTTCTGACTGCTCCTATTGTACAAAGGTTTGGAAAGATACTTTAATATGAAGGAAATTCACTAATTACCTAAATTTTAAGACAAAATGTCACTGCCACTGGGACACCCTGAAATATTTATGCCTGCAATCAATAGTCAGGCTGTCTTTAACCGTGAGTAGTTTGTTGAGACTTTCAGAGTATAATTAATAATGTCCAGCTCATTAATACATTCCCTCTTTTGTATGTAAGACTCCAAGATATATAAAAGTCATCTAAATAAAATTTTATTTTTTTTAATTGCAACTTGTTCTGCCATTTGTTCTCTCACTTCATCACTTCTCTGAGGTCACTGCTTAGGGCATAGTTGTGCGTTATTTGAAAGCTGTTGTTTCTTTTTTAACAAACAAATTTTTTTTTAAGAGAGAGAGAACAGGTGTGCCAGGGATGCTAGCCACTGCAAATGAACTGCAGACACCTGCAACACCTTGTGCATCTGGCTTTTGTGAGTACTGGGGCACTGAACCTTGCCCCTTAAACTTCACAGGCAAGTGCCTTAACCACTAAGCCATCTCTCCAGCCCACAACTGTTTTTGATTCTATAAACTTATTAAATTACCTGATTTTCACAAAGTACTAAACTTTCTCAAACTTTGTGATAAGTATAGGCTCACCAGATCATGTAACTAAAGTTTTCTGCTAACCATATATAACATTTTAGATATGTTTAAAATATTAGAACAGAAGTATTAACTCAATAACTTAATGTCACAATATCCTTCTGCTTAGATTTTCCCAAATGAGTTGAAATTTATGTTCACACAAAGAAATGTACATGACTTTCATAATAGCTGTATACATAATTACCTATATTCGGAGGAAACAATTTCGTCCTTTAACAGGACAGTCATAAAAATATACTGTGGCATACACATATTGTAATAGTGAATATTACTTAGACAAGAAAGTAAAAATGAATGGGTTTCAAACCAGAAAAGGCACTGAAGAATTTTAAGGATGTATTACTAAGTCAAAAAAGCAAATCTGAAAGAGTGTGGTTCCAACTATAGGATACTCTGGGTAAGGCAAACTAATCATACAGTACAAAGACCAGCCGTTTCCAGGGGTTGGAGAGTGGTGGTAGGAATTAAGGAATATGTGGAGTACATGGGATTTTTTAGACAGTGAAACTAAATTACTTTTTATGATAAGCCATGATAGATGCAAAATGCAAGGTAATTGGTAAAGCTTTAGAATTACTCAATCACAGACTGAACCTCACTGGAAACTACAGGACTGAATACTAGTTACTAAAACTGGTTCATTTATAACAAAGGCAACATACCAGCAAGAGATGTGGAAAAACTGTAGGGGAAAGATATTGTACTTTTTGTTCAATTTTCATAAACCTAAAACTAATAAAATAAATATGATATATTGTTGTAAACTTTAAATATCAAGGGCTAGAGAGATGGCTTAGTAATTAAGGTGCTTGACTGCAAAGCAAAAGGACCCAGGTTCAAGTCCCCAGGACCCATGCAAGCCAGATGCACAAGGTGGTACATGCATCTGGAGATTGTTTGTAGTGTCTGGAGCCCCTGGAGTGCCCTTCCTCTCTCTTTCTTTCTCTCTTTCTCCTCTTCTCTCTCTCACATAAATAAATAATATATAAGAATTAAATGTCAATACATGAAGGCCTGTAAAAAAGACTTGAGGGGCTAGAGAGATAGCTTAGCCATTAAGGTGCTTACCTTTGAAGCCTAAGGACCCATATGCAAATCTCCAGGTCCCATGCCAGATGCAAAAGTTATGCAAGCATGCAATGTCACACATGCACCCAAGGGGGTACATGTGTCTGGAGTTTGTTCACAGTGGCTGAGAGGCCTTGGTGTGCCAATTCTCTCTCTCTGCCTCCTTCTCCCTCTTTCTGACTCTCTCTAAAATATAAAATCAATAAATAAATAAGGGTTTCTTTGCCTTAAAAGTATATAAAAAAGACTTGAGACTTGAAGGAAGGGTGAAGATCATTACCTATCAAAATTTTCAAAAATACACATATATAAAAATAAGATAAGTCTGCACTTTAACTAGCTTTATGCAAGTAAATATTTTTAGTGCATTTTTAAAATGTTTCTATTTTCTGTGGAAAGAGGAGAAGAGAGAAACTAATGTGAACATGCATGCCAGGGACTCTAGCTGGTGCAAAAGAACTCCAGATGCATACCTCCCTTTGACTATCTAGCTTTAAGCAAATACTGGGAAATGGAACGTAAGCCAACCTAGGTTGCAAGCTTTGCAAACAAGTACCTCGAACTGCTGAGTCATCTGTCCAATCCCTAAGTACTTTTTTAAACTACTGCTAGAGCAAAGTGAAGAGGTATAGATTTAGGCTATTGATATTCCATGTGAAATCTTAGGGGCTGGTATGCAAAAACTAAGCAAATCCATGTAAGATACCACATGCTTTAAAACATCTTGCTTTAGGAGATGCAATTCCTTGAAGAACTGTTTTATCTCAAACTCCCAAGTCACATACCTATGTGAGCCCTGCCAGTATTATGTATGTGTGAACTGGAAAGGCATGTAAAACCATGAGGAGTTCTGGGATTCTATTAGTTGTGGAAAGGAAAAACTTGTACTCTGATAAAATTTATGTTAGGACCAGAATTATCTCAGAACTCTTGATTTTTCAGAATGTAGTATTTGACAAAATGTACTGCATAGTACTTGGCACAACCCTAGAATCCTAAATATTAAAGTAAAAAACAAAAATAAGTCTGGCCTCTGAATAGTTATAAAGAAAAAAAAAAGTTGATTTTTCTCCAAGCCACTCTTCTGTGAAAATAAAGGAAATATCTTTTGACATTCTTAATGTGGACTTGAAAATTTTTCTTGGATTTATAGGTTTGTGGAATGACAAAGGGAGAAAAATTCAAGACAAACACATTATTCAATTTTAGCATGTTATAATCAACCCATGAATGTGAGGAAAGTTAATATCAGCCTTTTTTAAAAAAAAAAATGCATGGACAGCAGCAGTTCATCCTGTCACCCCATCAAATATCTCTTGGATGCCCAGAATCCCCAGACACTTTTCTCTATGCCCAGATTATCCTCGGGGTAAGATTCAGATCATAGTCAGCTGCACAGTGCAAACATATTCTTAGATGTTCTATTTAGTGAAGGCACATGATAAGCTGCTGTAAGAAAAGATTCAGAATATAGTGACTTAAGCTATGCATCAGTTAATCTCTCTTATGTGTGGATGATCAAGTTTGGCGGGACAACTCTGTTATTGTAGACAGATGGAAGCAGGAATGGGATGGATGCCCTAAGAGCATGCATCCAGTTCTCTCGAGGGTACATTCCGAGCTAAGAACATCATTTTAACTCTTTTATTCTGATAGCTGTATCTAGTCACATAGCTATGCTATTCTTTAATAGATGTTAAGAAATATATCTAGCTTATATAAAAGAGGTCTTTTAAATGAAGGAGGAGATAATAAATGTTAAAGGATAGCTAACACTGATCAATCACAGATATACCAAGTGAATCTGTAAGTTTGCCGTGTCCCAAAACCTAGCTCTTAGTATTTTCTTTCTAACTTGATACATGGATAGGTGGATTTATTCCAGAAAATGTTAGTCATCATCTCCTAATTACTCATGATAAAATCTCAGGGCAGTAAAGGAATCTTAGCCTTTATCAGCCCTGTACCAGACAGCTTCAGGTTTGCTGAGATGAACTTCCAGACCAGACACAATCATGGCAGAAGGGATATTTATAGAAGCTTACAGATCCAGGGGAAGTTCCATAATGGCAGAAGAAGCTGGCCTGCTCTTACAGGAATAGGCAAAGAGAAGCCACAAGCCCCAAAAGCCAAAAGCCCAAAAGCCCACTTGAGGAACTCCAGGAGGAACTCAGGCACCTTGCATATTTTTAGATTGGAATTTCAAACCCACCACCACACCCTAGGGCTAGACCTTCCAGTGACACCTCCTCCAACCAGATGGCTGCAGATCCAAACTACAAACTAATAAAAGGTTGAATATATTGGGGGCCATCTATTCAAACTACCACAAGTCCCTTAAGTCAATTGGTTTCTATCAATGCACTGTGCCATTTATCATCTTCAATATGTGGAATTCCACATTTCTCTGGACTTCCTTTGCTTCCACTGCTAGCCAAGTCATTATTGTTTCTTATCTGGTTTAAAAATGTAGCCTCCACATTTATCCCCCTATATTCTTTTTTTTTTCTCAATTTTTATTCGAATTTTCCACTATTATAAAAAATACCCCATGGTAATATCCTCCCTTCCCCCACTTCCCCCTTTGAAATTCCATTCTCCATCATATCCCCTCCCCATCTCAATCAGTCTCTCTTTCATTTTGATGTCATGATCTTTTCCTCCTCTTATGATGGTCTTGTGTAGGTAGTGTCAGGCACTATGAGCTCATGGATATCCAGGCCATTTTATGTCTGGAGGGAGCACGTTGTAAGGAGTCCTACCCCTCCTTCATTCTTTTCGCCACCTCTTCCGCATTAGACCCTGAGCCTTGGAAGGTGTGATCGAGATGTTACTCAGTACTTCAGTCACTTCTTTCCAGCACTATGATATCTTCTGAGTCATCCCAAGGTCACTGCTATCTGAAAAGAGAAGAGTCTCTACCCAAAGTGAGAGTAGCATTAATATAAGGGTATAAATATTAAGAGAAGTACTTACTGGGCAGTTTGATAAGCATAGTACATACATTTATCCAGACATCAGCAGATGTTACACCCCTAGGGCTCATGACTACCCCTGTTTTAAGTTTTTAGTATCAGGGATGTATTCCCTCCCATGGAGCGGGCCTCCAGTCCAATTAGAAGGCAGTTGGTTTCCACCATGATAGATGTGCCACTATTGCACCCTATCCTCCTATTTTCAACCTTGCTTCACAATAGTCTTTTCGCAATTTTGCAAGCCAAATACAACTTTTCTAGTGATGATCCCTTCTTCTCAAATACAGTGTGCTTCCTCTTGGGCACCTTTGAGTTGCCTTTGCATAAAATTGTTCTACAGATCTCTGTTTCCAGTTTTTCTCTTCCTTCAAACTGTATTTCAAACACCATCAGATTTTGCTTCAAAAAATTTGTGTGATAGTGTCTATACCATAAAATAGCATATATATGAGTCATTCTTTTTCACAACATAAGAACATTTTCCCGTATTAAAGGCTTTGGCCATCACAGTTCGTTAAGGACCATTTATAAGTTTGGTGGTAGAAAGAACAAGGAGCTTTCATGATACCTATGTGCAATCAATGGATTCTATGAAAAGCCAATTTCTCAAGGAGAATTAAAATTATAGATACAATTGTTTACTAGTTGGCTAATTCCAAATTACAAGATTAACCCTGAGTTACATGGCTGGCCCCAAAGTAATCACAAGGCCCTACAACAATGGTGGAGGGGAAAAGTGAGAACCTGAGAAAGATCTGGTTTGTTCCACTGGCTCTGGAGAGGAAAGAAGTGGCTGTCAGACAAGACATGCAAGCACCCCTTAGAAGTTGAAAAGGCAAGTAAGCAAATGCCCCTGAAGAGTTGCCAGAAGGAATAAAAGCTTCACATCCTCATTGAGGCCTGTAAGATTGAAAATGTCTATGCATTGCCTTAATCCTTGAAGTCCTTGGTAGTTTTGTTCTGCTTTTTTAAATAGCAGTAACAAATCACACGTGTGATTTCGATGTTCTCTCAACAACCCTGAGACGACAACTTTTATGAATGTTGGGTTCCTGCGTTAGGATCAGTAAAAATAAATAAATAATAACAATTAAAATTAGCTGCACTTCATTCTATATAATGTAAATTAGTACCAATCTTCCCAGGACTATTAGTTGGGTATTTGGGATAGAGTTTAATTATGCCCTGTTTGTCATTGACAAACAGGTCTTTAACCCTAACATAGGCAATGAAGAATATAGAACTACTATCTCTTTGAGTATAGGATGAAATTAGTAACCACCATATTAAGTCTTACATAATTTTTTTATAAAATAAATATAACTAATGGAAAATTTAGTAGAATAATGCATTTTAATTCAAATAAAATTTATGATTAAATAAATCCCATTTCATTTTCATTTCTTCTTCAATATTATTACATATAGAAAATAAAAAGTATGGGGTTGTAGAGATGGCTAAGTTGTTAAGGTAGTTGTTTGCAAAGCCTGACAGTCTTGGTTTGATTCACTAGTACCCATGTAAATCCAGTTGCACAAACTGAGGCATGCATCTGGAGTTTGTTTGCAATGGTAAGAGGCCCTGGTGTGCCCATACTCTCTCTCTCTCTTTTCTCTCTGTGTCTCTCTATTTGTAAATAAATTTTAAAAAATTATAACAAGAAAAGGGAAATATAATAATTAGCATTTACTTTATACTAACAGTGAGACAGACACTGTAATATGTGGCCCATATGCATATGTAATAAGGTTTGTACATATATAATAACATTTGTACACATAGGTGGTGATATTTTAAAGTATAAGAAAAGGAAAACACAGATTATTAGATAAGTTGTTCAAAGTCCAACAGGCTGTTCTGGATACATAACTTTCTCTTAGAATTCAACCTAACTATGTATCCATGTATGCTTTAAACGTTTCAGTGGATATGAACTGAACAATGGCAAGGAGATAGAGAGCTAGTGCTTAAGCATTTACATGGGCTCGGTGCTTTTCGTGGCTTCTGTTACAGGCTCCTGTTCCTTGTGTTTCAGGAGAGCTGGTTTATGTGAATGCACTGTAGGCGTGTGTCTGAGAGAATGTGTGCGTCTGCGTGTTTCCTTTGCAGCTGCTCAGCATGCACCTGCCTCTGCCTGGATCCAGCTAAACCCACTATTAGTGCACATTATCTGGGAAACTTGGAACAGTATTTGTTTTCCTTTGACATTAATGGCTGACCCTCATCTTCCTTTATCTTTAAACAGCCAGTTTCTTTTCAGAATACCCTTCCTATAGCACTATGTTTAGCTAATAATTTGATGTGCTATCATTTTGTTCTTCCAACTAGATGTGAGATTTAGCAATGTAAAATCTGTTTGTGATAATGATATAAACTATGTAGGAACATAGTCCTAGGCTAACAGCAGCAATGTTTCTTTTTCTATACTGTTAAACTTCATCATTCTTGCAACTGGGAAGATGGGCTTTAAGTAGAAGTGACAATTTATTTTCCCATTATGCAACATTTTATATATATATATATAATATATATATATATATATATATATATATATATAATGTTGCATAATGGGAAAATATATGTGTGTGTGTGTGTGTTTATAATGGGAATATATGTACATATTCCCATATATATTTAACACAAATCTGTTTGTAAATACATTGTTTAGTGACCAAATAAAATTAATGTCACAGAAAGATTAAATATGAAGGTTCTTTGCTTAGCTTTTCTTTCAATATATTTTCAGTAAACTCCATATTTCTTGTCTACCTATTTGGATAGGATCAATTTGTATGATTTCAATGTTATGCTCAAGAACATGAAAGATCTTTAGAAAGACAACTACATTTCTACACACAAAAAGAAGATGAACAATATGACATTGAGATTTCTATTGTAACATATTAATTTAATCTTTAGATTCTTCTTTTCTGTCCAGTCTGTAGCTACTTGCTGGAGATAAAGTCAGGTAACAAAATGTGGTTAATTATCATTGAACATTAAGATATATTTCAATGTGATATTTAATTATCCACTTTAAGATACATAAACATAATTAATTTTCATGTTCTAGTCACATGGTTAATAATTAATTATTGATACTAATACTAATTATGAGAGCTGGGGATGTGCTCACAGTTAGAGCAGTAGTAAAACAAGGACAAGCCCTACGTTGGAGTCCATATAATACAATAAAGCAATGGAATGTGTGTATATTTATGTTTTGTTTTCCATTACAATTATATACCAATATATGGATTACTATTCTAGTAATATTTTTTGATATATTAGTGACAATATGTACTGAGCACTCAAAACTCTGACTGAATGAAATGGATAAACAAAAATTTGGGCTGGTTTTAAGAAAGAGTCATAGCTTAAATTATTTCAGTGAACAGCGAAAGAATACAGAAGAAAATAAAGTAGGAGAGCTAGATTTTTTAAGAATAAAGTTCAGGGTTGGAGGGATTTCTTAGCAGTTAAGGTGTTTGCTGCAAAGCCAAAGGACCCAGGTGCGATTCCCCAGGACCCACATTAGCCAGAGGCACAAGGGGTACATGCGTCTGGAGTTCGTTTGCAGTGGCTGGAGGCCCTGGCATGCCCATTCTCTCTCTCTTTCTCTCTCTCTCCCTCTCTCTCTTTCTCTGTCAAGTAAATAAATAAATAAATATTTTTTAAAAAAGAACAAAGTTCAATAGGATTAATTTTTAATATAATTCAATAAATTGCAGTGTATTGATTGGGGGCCCAAAATAAACTAGTCTCACTGAATGAATATTTGTGTTTTCTGATAAACAGCAGTTAAGCTGTTTGTTAAATGATGAAAACATAACATTTTTATTTTTATTTTTATTTTTATTTTGAGGTAGGGTCTTGCTCTAGCCCAGGCTGACCTGGAATTCACTATGTAGTCTCAAGTTGGCCTCAAACTCATGACTATCCATTCTCCTACTTCTGCCTCCCGAGTGCTGGGATAAAAGGCGTGCTCAACCATGCCCTGCAAAACATAACTTTTGAATTGTTTTACAGCTTTTGTTTTATTAAGACATTCCATTATTAAGTAATCTGAATATGCAAAATATGATTTATAATAAAAATATGATAATATATAGAGAAGGAAAAATACTCCTTTAAAAAATTTTTTTATGAGCTAGCAAATATGTATCCCAACACTGGAATCACAAGAGCTTTACAAAATAAATTTTAAGAATAAATCAAACCACTTTCCAGAAAAATAATTTTTCAAAAGCTATTATTTTTCATTTATTTATTTATTTATTATAGAGAGAAAGCGGGAAAGAATGGGCATGCCAGGGCCTCTACCCACTGCAAACAAACTCTACATGAATGCACTACCATGTGCATTTGATTTATGGGCATTCTGGGGAATTGACCCTGTGTCCTTAGGCTTCACAGGCAAGCGCCTTAAGTGCTAAGACATATCTACAACCCTGAATCTATTTTTTATTATGTACATATAATTTTTAATTTCTCTGATACTATATTCAAATTATATTTATCATTTTAGTGTCTTTTAGTTCTTTGTTATCAATAAATGTTATTTACTATATATGATATAAAATCAAGAAATTTCCTATTATTATAGATGTTTACTGTTTTATCTATTTAAATGTTTCATCTTAGGTACTATTCCCCTTATGTGTTATTTTACTTTTCCAGTAGAGCATCATTCACATTATTTTAAAATATTTTATTTACCTGATAGAGAGAAAGAGGCAGAGAGAGAGAGAAAGAGAAAGAGATTGGGCATGCCAGGGCCTCCAGACACTGCAAACAAACTCCAGACGCATGTGCCACAATGTGCATCTGGCTTACATGGGTTCTGGGGAATCGAACTGGGATCCTTAGGCTTTGCAGGCAAATGCCTTAACCACTAAGCCATTTCCTTAGTCCTCACTGACATATTAATACAAATTTCTCTGAAAAAAAAGTTTGTCAGTGTTTTACACAGTAATTGTGGGAGCACAGAGATAAACAAGTTATATTCTCTATTCTCAGGAACTGTAAATATTTAAATTGAGGGATCATATATTTAATAATTTTTGTTTATTTTATTTATTTAGTTGACAGTGACAGACAGAGAGAAAGAAGGATCATATATTTAAACCAATTATAAAAGCAAGCAATGAGGAATGAGGAACTTGCCTCATATATGAATTAAGAAGGCTGTGAAACTTCCTAATTAAAAATAATTATACACATACATATATAGTGAATCCCAAAACTCTAAGAAAAATAATTAAAATGAATATAATATAGTTTATTATTTCTAGGAGAGCCAGACAATCATCTACCTATTATGAGCAGGCCCAAATGCTTATTTTTATATATAAAGAGGAAATATAATGAATTTAATACTCTGACTCTAATACTGTAGTAAAATCATTGTTTTTCCATTTTCTGAGCCCATGAATACAACAACTTTTATACACTGAATTCCAACATGAACTAAGGTTTTAATATCAAGGGTGATAAAATACAAAACGTTATTAGGCTGTCACTTTTCTTTGACAATTCCAAAAAAGGCCAGATGTGTACACAGTAATCACTACTACAGTTCTATGTGATGCCTTCACCTTGGAGATGATGATGTTGGGAAACACTGCAGATGGTATCTTGAAATGAGATAAACATGTGCAAGTGGGGACTTAGCCACGATGACAAGCAGGGTTATGGCAGAGCCACCCGTCAGTAGTCACTGGATGAGAAATTTTCCCAGGTGGATAATGCTTCCAGAAGGACATTTGGATCACTCCTTCAGCTTACCTCTGTGGATTCCCACAGCAGGTCCCTGATTACTCCTGCCAGGACCCGTGCCTGCACACAGTGAAACACCATGCACCTGTCATGCTTCCAGAGGCGCTGAAGCATCTACTGCACAGACAATCCTGTCTGCATCACAGAAAAAAATCCACTCATTGAATGCAATATCTATGTAAAAAGAAAGTTAAAGACAGGTGAGAAAAAGAAAGTGAGTTTCAGAAGAGATAAATGACTTACTCAAAGTTATAGGACTGGACAAAAAGCAGAAACGAGGCACATACTCTGGGCTTTGGGATCAAAATGTTAGGAAAGTCTGCTGCTGTTCACTACCACCCTCCATTTGTTGGCCCAGATGAAAACTAAGCAGAGAGACAGACTTACTTCAAAATTACTTATTGTATGCAAAATATACAAAAATCAAACTCAGCTGGTTAATTAATCTTAATATTCATTTTACACTCTTTAGATACAGTGAAAGAATGAACATCACTGGTTAATCATCTAGAATATTCAACGGGTGGCTATTCCAGTTTAGATTTGAGTGTTACTTAGACAAATTCTTAAATTTCATTTCTAATATATAACACTGAAACAGAAGGGACAAGGTATGTGAATTTCCAGACCAGTAAAACAGGCCAGTGATTGAGCTTCAGTAAATGAGGGTTTACATGTATGAGAGTAGACATTGCTTGTAACTAGTAAATAAAGAGTGAAACTTGTAAACAAAGAACATGTGAGAAATCTTGAGAAGACACAGTTATTCTAAGTGTCCTGAGTTCATGGCCTCCCTGAAGCCTGAGTAAGTTGCTAAATATAATTCAAGAACCAGAAAATATAATTATCCTTTATCATGAATAGTCACCAAATCCTTTTCAAAAGGGGGATTACTTAAAATAGTGTTACTTCTTTGAGGATCAGATTTTTAATATAAAAATATTTGGGCTTCAGTAATATAATACCATTCCTTAGATACCTGCAAATGCATTCTCAAGTTTTCTACATTTCAAAATCTCCATTTCTTTTTCATAGTTTCACCTATGTTCTATTCCATTATGAGAAATGCAGTTTAATTTGGTGTGTGTGGGTGTATTAATTTGGGCTGTGTGTGTGTTTGTTTGACAGAAATAGTATTTAAAATCTAACTGGGCAATAGAAAGGTTAAATGGTCACTCTGCTCTATTTTAAGACATGAGAACAACTGCTTTCTCTATGTTGATATACTCAGAAATCCCAGAAAGCATGCAGAGAATTTCTATCTGAGAATACAAGAGCTGCTTGCTGTTTTTTTGAAGTTCTTCAATGTGTTTAGGAATCACTTTACAGTTCAGGACACTCTTGTGTGTTTATATGTGGAATCCTGGCTTTGATGGGAAGCAGCGGCCTCTACTACTAGGTGCAGAGCAGCACCTCCTATAAGAACAGGCACGGGCACCTCATGAGCTGATGAAAAGGAAGCACAGGATGCCATCTGGATATATCAAGAGGGCAGGCACAGCAAGCTTACTTCTCTGTTTACCCAAACACTACTTATTTATGACAATAACAATATGGTATTTGATTGGCTGTCAATCAAGGCAGATATATTGTACTTGACAAAGCCAGTTTTCCTTGGTTCTGGTCTATTTAGGAACTGTGTGGGTAAAGCAGGTCTCTGGCTTTGGATCTTCCTTTAAAATTATACTACAACCTACGAACCAAAGCAACTCATGTCAGAATAGACATGATCATTTTACAGTCCAATTCAACACTGGAGAACACTAAGCTGTGATTTTATAGGTCTATCTGGTATGGAAATGTCATTGAAATAATTCTAAGATTGCTTTGCAGTTGGCTTCATAATTTCTAAGTATCACTGCCTGCTCTTCAAGACTACATTTACTATAAAGATATAATAATTTAAATGCAGAATGCTAATAATAAATATATTGTCTGAATTTAAAATGTAATTATAAACTCAAATAAAATAACTATTTTTAACAAGAGACAAATGCCATAAAGGAAATGTGTAAATGCTTCACAAAATTGAATTATGAGTTCTACCATTATAGTTAACCAAAAGAAAAGTGTAAGAGTAGAGGCATTAGGTTTTGTGTTTTATAGTTTTTCTCATGAAATAGTTCAGATTTATAATTTCTGATCATTAGAACTTGAATGAATCTCATGATTTTTGAATTCATGCCAATCTATGGCCTTATTTCTCAACTCTTCAATGCCTTCATAATGTATACATTAATTTATTACAGATTATTATCATGATAGATGATAGATAGCTATTGAGATAAACACAATTGAAATTTTGAATAATAGTGTATCAGGGTTCTCTAGAGGAACAGAACTGATAGGATGGATTTTATTAAAAGGGAATTTATTGGCTTAGTTTACAGCAGTCCAACAATAGCAGTTTGTTGGCCTGAGTGTCAAGGATCACTGTAGCTTCTCAGTCCACAAGGCTGGATGCCTCAGCAGTTCCAATCCAGCACTGAAGCCCCAGAGGCTTCTGCAGAGCCCTGGTCTTCAGTCTACACTGATCTTCAGTTCACACAGGTCTTCAGTCCACGCTGGAAGGCAGCAGGCAGCAGCAGCAGCCAGATGGGAGGAAGAGGTTCTTTTCTCCCAGAGCTTCCTTAGATAAAGCCTCCCCCTGAGAGGGGCCACCCACAATGAGGGAAGGGCTCACCTTGAAGGAAGACTTCCTCCTTCATTTAATTCTTCCTGGAAGCAACCTCAGTGACTCACTCAAAAGGAACATCTGTGGATTCCTAGAAAGATCAAGTTGACAACAAAACTTAATCATCACAAGTCCACTCCTTGTCAACATGACACCAAACCATATCTCCTTACATCATAATTAATTTCCACATGAAGACAGTAGCAAGGTCAAGATTCCACCTAACATGATATAACTGTCGCAGTTACAACTGGAAATGAACCATCTTCCCCCCAACACAAGGTCCTTTGAGGAATGTTTACTCTGTAATATTTTAGGTTAAATATAAATTCAACAACAGTTAAGTAGTGATATAATAATTTTAATCTATAGTAATTGCCTAATGCAGAAATAGAGGAAGAACAAAAGCATCTTAATGTTGGTGTACATATGTGGAAAGACTCCTTAAAAAGGTAGAGAATGGCAGTTATAGTCCTTATTTTGTAGCTGGTCATATAGCTTTAGCTGGTATTTGTAACTACCTTCTTCTTATGCCCATTATGCATTTCCTCCATCTTCAGCAAGCATATCAGCAGGTTTTGGTTCTTTACCTGGAGGGGTGACACATACCTTCATTCCTTAAGGATATGGACCACTTTTAATATTGCCTTGATTGGGTTGTTATAGTTGTCCATTGACTTTGATAACAGGAAATGGTAGCACCAAGAGATGCCCTAACTGATCTCCTGCACTCCAGACATACCCCTCCATTCCTTACCCATGTTACCATTGGAACTCCTTTTTTTGGTCTGTTCACTTAAGAGCATCAGGAGTTCAAAGTGGCCAGGGAGATATCTTAGCTTCCAGTTCAATTAAATGTCTTTTTTTTTGTGTCTCCTGGCAAAAGTACTCCCCACTCTGGAATTGGGAACAGGATGCACAAATTTGGCTAATGGGTCATTTGAAGTGACAGTAAGTGATATGATTCCCATTTCCACCCCTTGATTCCTGGACTGCAGTATCCAGGCTATAGGATACTGATTCAGAGCATATGCAACCTGCTGGAGCAGCCTTCCCCAGCTCTCCAGGCTATTTCCACCTAGTTGGTTCTGTGACTGTTTCTTTAAAAGGCCACTCCACCATTCTACCAGCCAGCTGCTTCAGAGTGGTGGAATCCATGGTAAAACCAGTGAATTACATGATCCTGAGCCCACTGCTGCACTTCCTTAGCTGTGAAGTGAGTGCCTTTGTCAGAAGCAATGCTGTGTGGAATACAATAATGGTGGATAAGGCATTCTGTAAGCCCATGGATGGTAGTTTGGGCAGATGCACTGCATGCAGGAAAAGCAAATCCATACCCAGGATAAGTACCTATTCCAATAAGGACAAAATGTTGCCCTTTCTATGACTGAAGTGGTCCAATGTAGTCAACCTGTCACTGAGATTCTGACTGTTCAGACTGAGGAATGCTTCCATATCAGTGGCTCAGGTTTTGTCTCTGCTGTTGGCAGATTTGGAACTCAGCAGCTGCTGTAGCCAGGTCAGCCTTAGTGGAAGAGCATGTTGCTGGACCCATGCATAACCTGCATCCCTGCCACCATGGTCACTTTGTTCAGGGACCCATTGGGCAATGACAGGGATGGCTGAGAAAAGAGATTGACCACTGTGCATAGAATGGGTCAGCTTATCTACTTGATTATTAAAGTCATCCTTTGATGAGCATTAACATAGGACATACGCATCTTTCTGTCCTTTGCTCATTCAGAGAGGTCCAGCCACATAAACCTTCCTCAGATGTCTTTCTCACCAATTTTCCAGTTGTGCTCCTTCCAAGTCCTGGACCATCCAGCCAAACCATTGGCCACAGCCCATGCATGAATCAGTGTATAACCTGTATAACCGCACATCTGACCATTTTTCCTTCCAAGCAAAGTCCATAACCATGTGCACTGCCAGAAGTTCTACCCATTGTGAAGACTTCCCTTCACCACAGTCCTCCAGAGTTGTCCCAGAAAGGTTCTGTAGTGCTACAACTTTCCACTTCTTCTAGGTGCCTGCATAATGTGTTGGACCATCTGTAAACCATGTCCTAGTTCTCTCCTCTGCATTCAATTGATCAAGGGTCACACCCTTGTGATGCCATATGTGCATGCTTTTGGCAGAAGGCATTGTAACAGGAGTAGCAACCAAAGGCATTTGGGCAACTTCCTCTTGTAACTTACTTGTGCCTTCAGGGCCTGCTCAAGCCGATCAAGTATATATCACTTCCACTTGATGATGGACTGCTGCTGGGCATGTCCAACTTTATGGCCTGGCAGGTCAAATAACACCCAGCTCATAATGGGCAGCTCAGGTCACATAGTAATTTAATGGCCCATTTTCAAGCATTCACTTTCCACTAAGGCCCAATAGCAGGCCAAGAGCTGTCTCTCAAAGGAGAAAAATTGTCTTCAGACGACACCAGGGCCTTGTTCCAGGATTCCAAGGGCTTCCATTGTGATTCACCTATGGGGGCCTTCCAAAGACTCCAAATGGCATCCCTATCTACCACTGACACCTCAAGTACCATTGGATCTGCTGGATCATATGGCCCAAGGGGCAGAGCAGCCTGCACAGCAGCCTGGACCTCTTGAAGAGCCTTCTCTTATTATGGTCCCCACTTAAGTTAATGGCTTTCTCAGTCACTTGCTATATGGGACTAAGTAACACACCCAAGAGAGGAATGTGCTGTCTCAAAATCCCCATAGGCCCACTAGAAGTTGTGCTACTTCTTCTTCTTCTTTTTTTTTTTTTTTCTTTTTTGTTTTTATTTTTGTTTTATCGAGGTAGAGTCTCAGTCTAGCCCAGGCAGACCTGGAATTCACTAGGTAGTCTCATGGTTGCCTTGAACTCATAGCTATCCTCTTGCCTCTGCCTTCCAAGTGCTGGGATTAAAGGTGTGCACCACCACGCCCAGCTTGTGCTTCTTTCTTAGTGGTAGGAGGGGCCAGGGCAACAACTTATCTTTCACATTAGAAGGAATATCTATGACCACTGAACTCCTAGATATTTCACTGAGGTGGAAGGTCCTTCAATTTTGAATGGATTTACTTGCCATACCCTGATGTACATATGCTGTACAGAAGCTCCAGAGTGGTTGCCACCTACTGCTCATTTGATCAATCAGCATAATGTCATGGATGTTATGTAATGGACCAATGAGACACCTTGTGGAACATACAGGAGATAAAGGTCCCTGTGAAATAAGCTATGACATAGGCCTGAAGAGTCAATATAACCTTGAGGTAAAACAGTAAATGTGTACTGCTGACCATGTCAGATAAAGTCAAATTGCTTCTGGTGGTCCTTATGGACTAGTATGGAGAAGCAAGCATTCACAAGATCAATAGCTGCATACCAAATACCAGGAAATGTGTTAATATGCTTAAGTAAAGGCACAACAGCTGTAATTGGAGTCTCCACTTGATTAAGCTTCTGATAATCCACTGTCATTTTCCAGGACCCACCTATCTTCTAAATATGCCAAATAGGAGAGTTAAAAGGAGATGTGGATCTGGGTATGGTGGTGCATGCCTTCAATCGCAGCACTTGGGAGGCAGAGGTAGGAGGACTGTCATGAGTTCAAGGCCACCCTGAGACTACATAGTGAATTCCAGGTCAGTCTGGACTAGATCAAGACTCTACCTTGAAAAACCATAATAAATAAATAAATAATAATTAAAAATAATTTATAAAAGGGAGATGTGGTGGAAATAACCATCCCTGCATCCTTCAAATCCTTTATAGTGACATTAATTTCTGTAGTTCCTCCAGGAATGTGATATTGTTTTTGGTTCACTATTTTTTCCCATTAGTGGGAGCTCTAGTGGCTTTTGTTTGGCCTTTCCTACCATTTTAGCCCTTACTCCACAAGTCAGGGAACCAACATGGGGGTTCTGCTAATTTCTAAGTATATCTATTGCCAATTATGCATGCTGGGACTGGGGAAATAATAACAGCATGAATTCAGGGACCTATTGGACACACTGTCAGTCTAACATTTGCCAAAACTCTATTGATCACCTGACCTCCATAATCACCTACTTTAACTGGAGGGCCACGATGCTGTCTGGGTTCTCCTGCAATCATGCAAATTCAGAGACAGTGTGCAGTATGCACTAATAGGTCTGATTATTTATTTTTCCCTAGTGTAGTTAACCTAGGAAAAGGCAGCATGACCCTCTGAGGACAGATAAGACTAAGCTTAATATTGAAACTTTTAGGGGTTGTAAGATGGTCCTTCTTTGATGGGACCAGGGCACCCCTTCAATCAAGGGGCTCAAGAATGGCAACAGATTAAGAGGCTTTGAATCTCTGTTGCTTTAATTAAAAGTGGCCTTTTGTTCATTTGTTCTAGAACTTGTCTGCTTATACAGATCAACCAGGAACTTACTAGGCTTCTTTCCCTTCTGGGAATGCCATGATTATTCAGCCAGTACCGAACATCTACAGGAGTCATACCATTATGAGCATTATTTTGCCTATGTTGTCCATTAAGGTCAACACCCTCATCTCACCTTTGGCAATTCAGTGCTGCAGCTTGGCCCTTATTCCTCTGATCTAGTTAGACATATCGCATCTAAGTCATCCAACACAGCAACAGTGGCTCCCACTACAAGGTCTTTACATAAAAGACCAATGATTGAGCATTTTAAGCATGCTAGGGCTCCTCTCGCGAATCATTTCTAAAAGTCTTGGTCAAGGGCACATCTTCCAGAGGCTCCCACTGTGGGGACAAAGATGAGTGTACATGGCAAATCCACTCCAGCTTTTCAAGTTCTCTGGGCCTTCATCAACATTAAACTAAGGGATATCAGCGAGCTGGTGTTCTTTCACAGTAGTGCATCTTTGAATCTATACTTCAGCCAACCAATCAAATAAACTTTTGGCACATCTTCCAACTGCAGAAGCTTCAATGTTAAATCCAAAATCGCTGCTCAATTCAATAAACTCTGCCTGATCTAATCTTAGATTCCTACCTCCCACATGATTAAAGCCCATTCCTACACATATTCCCCATGCTTCTGCCTGTAGATATTAGAAAACTCCTGAAGTTCTTTAAGGGTCTACCTCACCAACTTTGGAGTCACATTTTCTTTCCTTTTTTTTTTTTTTCTTTAATGCATTTTATTTATTTATTTGAGAGAGAGAAAGAGGCAGAGAGCAAGAGAGAGAGAGAGAGGCCTTCAGCCACTGCAAACAAACTCCAGATGCATGAGCCCCCTTGTGCATCTGGCTTCTGTGGGTTCCGGGTTCTGGAGAGTTGAACAGGGAGCCTTTGGCTTTGCTGGCAAATGCCGTAACCACTAAGCCATCTCTCCAGCCCCTTGAGTCACACTATATAACCTTTAGAGGCCTGCCTAGTGTTAAGTCAGGTTATAGGTCTAAGGACAAAGATGGGTGGGCAATGATGAGTATCACCAGCTCCTGCAGAGAGGGTCGTTGCTAGTTTCTCAGACAAAGAAGGATTAATTCCCTCAGGCAAGGGTGGAGAGGACAACACTTCCGGGTGTGGGGGTGGGGATGCAACTGCTGCTAAGGAAGGGGAGGTCACATTCTCATTGCAAAACAACTTGTTCAGAATCTGATTGTTCAATATCCCCAGATTCTTGAAGGTCTTCCCATACACCCCTATCCCAAATTATAGGATCTCACGATTTTCTAAGTAGTGCCTTCACTTTAACTTGTGATAGGCTGTGAGGCTGGGATTTGAATTTGTGTTGCAAATTAGCCAATCTTGCAATGAGACCTTGGGTTTGGTTTTCTGCAATTTGAACCCTGTTTTGGCTAGAGAGGAGACTCTCCTCCAAGGCACCTTTAGAAACCTTCAGATCATGTATGTTGGTCTTGAGCTGGGAATTTCCCTTCTGAGCTTCAGCTGTTCCCTAAATAGTTTATCCAGAGATAGTAGAAAAAAACAAACAACAACAACAAAAGGATCATCATTTGTCTTACTTTTTCACAAATATTCTAAAGTTTTGGAAATAGAGTTACTAAATTCTTTGATCCACACAAGACTTGACTCTGGATCATCAAAAGCATCTTGACTATCTCATGGAGTTCTTATATAGTTCACACCGTGATTACCAGCACTCTCCCTATGACCAGTGAAAGCACTCTCCTTATTAGCAGTAAAAGTGCTCTCCTTATTACCAGTAGAGCCTTTAGTAGCACTGGATCTGGAGAGCCAACTCCAGAAAACACCAAGATCATTAGAGAATTCCATTTTTCTATAAACACTCCCAAAACCACAATCTGTATAAATCAGAGTTCTCTAGAGGAACAGAACCAACAGAATGAATCATAATGTTAAAAGGAACTAATTGGATTAGTTCAAGCCAGTCCAACAATCGCAGTTTGCAGATCCAAGAGTAAAGGAACCAGATAGCTGCTACATCCATGAGGCTGGATGCCTCAGTAGTCCCAATCCAGTACTGAAGGCCTGGAGGCTTCCTGGAGAACTGCTTGTTTTCAGTCCACACTGCAAGACAGCCAGCATTACCGGCAAGCAGGTGGGAGGAAGAGATTCTTTTCTCCCAGAGCTTCCTTAGATAAAGCCCCCTATCCGAGACTGGCTGTCCACTCTGGAGGACGTGCTCACCCTGGGGGAAGGACTTCCTCCTTCAGTTAATCCTTCCTGGAAGCAACCTCAGGGACCCACTCAAAAGGAGTGTCTGTAGATTCCTAAATGAATCAACTTGACAACAAAGCTATCACAATTAGCCTGTACCACTGGTGTTAATACTGGCCTATAGATGGTTGTGAACTGTTATAACCTAAGGTCAATAGGTCCCATACCTTGAATGATATGCTTGCTATTTCAGCACATGTGACTGACTTGAGAATGTTTCAATATCAAAAGTAATTACCAATTCTATTCTCATTAGGAGAGAAGTATAAATTAGTTAATGATTGTCTTTCACTATCATTTTTTAATTTAATGACCCTGAAAATATTGCATAGCTATTTGCTTTTAGAATGACAAAAGTGGCCAGTAGTGCATTTAAAAAGAATAATGGAAATTTAGTCATAGTATGATGAAAGGCCAGCAGATGTTTATAGCCATTCTGATTTAAATACAGATAATGCTTATGAGTAAATGTCAGATAAATATTTTTTTATCAAACTTTGGCACATGCAATTTGAGACCGGATAGCTAGCCCAGCCACCACCAACATGGAGACTTCGTACTGACCTTTACTCTCAGTGCTCGAATGTCCCAACCCGAAGCTGAAGAAATGACCCTGGGCGCACAGCCCTGGCTATTACAGTGTAAGCTATGGTCGTGGTGTCTTTCTTCTCATCACTGCAGGAATAATTCATGACGTTATTGTTGAAGCTCCAAGTGTTGGCTCAATGACTAATGAGCAAGGGCATCAGAGGCCAGTAGATTCTTGGCCTACAGAGTCAATGGACAGTGTATTATGCAAGAACTTGCATCTAGCTTCCAGTTTAAAATGGGAAGTTTAGGTTTCATAATCTTGGACTGATCAAATGCACCAAATATTTCAGACTAAATAGATTTCTTCTCTTCACTGGGCTTGTCTGTGTCCTATTGAGTTTCTTCATGGCTAGAGTATTCATGAGAATGAACTTACCAGGATACCTGAAGAGTTAGTGCCTTTTGAGAGGAAACCAATGGTCCTGGGTTTGCTCCGGCTGGTGAGGGTGTAAAGGCTGAACCAATCCCTGTGAAAATGGAAGTATGAATATTGCAGTAGAAGAAGCATTGAGTGAAGACCTAGGAAGCATATTAAAGCTCTGACTGGAATTTCTTAATATCAGAGACAAGTATCTTTTTTTTCCCCCCCCTGCTAACTTATTCTCATGTGCTAGTGATATTAAGTGGGATTTTCTTCTCATACTTTTTCATTTCTTAAAGAAAACTTACTCCACTTCTGAATCTCTAATACTGAATAAAATGATTACTTAAAAAAATCCCTTTATCATGTATGTTTAAAGATGACATTTCTGATTTTGAGAAATTACTGTAAATCAAGAAACAAGATCTTGGGACCTGAGAATTCTGGTGGCTGACAGCTTTTCCCATGACACGTTACCTTTAAATAGTGTGTATGGTACTACAAACTTTCGGAAACATATGCAAGGCTGCTTTCTGGACAATATGATGTATGAAAGGAGCAGACATAAATATTTTTTTCTAATTAAAAATAGTATTTTGGGAATAATATACAAATTACTTTTCACAGATATATAGGAGTTTACATTTGTAGTTCATAGACACATGGAGAAAACTCTGTTGTGCCCTGTGATATATAACATCCCTCTGACAGAGAACTCTAGGTAATTTTATAATTTTGATTACATCAAAATGAAAGAGAAACTGATTGAGAGGGTGAAGGGATATGATGGAGAATGGAGTTGCAAAGGGAAAATTGGGGGGGAGGGGATTACCATGGTTTATCACCTATAATTATGGAAGCTATCAATAAAAAATAAAAAAAAAAAGATCTTCACTAAAAATAAAAAAAGAACCACAAAGAAATGGTGCATTTCACCTAGTTATATGGCATTCTCTTCATGTGATAACTTATTAAAATGATCATAGTACTTAAAGGTAAAAGGTTTATCCAAACTATATAAGATAGGAATGATTTGTAGTATCATACTAACAAAGGAAAGACAAATTAATTTGAAATAAAGTAGAAATACAGTTTATATTACCATTATTGATAAATTATTTCAAAGGTTCTGAATAAACATTTAAAGATATTAATACAATCTCTTAGCTTTACAGTTTACTATACTTGGAAAGAAGTATATGGATAAAAAGTATTTTAAAGAAGCAGAGCTGAGTCAGACACTTGTGGAACTCTTGTCTTCTTATGTCCAGACTAAGACAGGGATGTGAAGAGAAATCTGTCTTATTTTAACTTTCATATTACAATACAATTTTGTAAGTCTCCTCATATGAAATTTTATGAAACATTTTAGTTCTGGTGTTCAGCAGACATGAGAGAGGAAGGGAGAACAAAAGAAGGTAGTAGGTGGAGATTTTAACCAAAATACATCATGTGAATGTATGAAAACTGTCAGTAAAAAGTTTGCAAAAAAGAAGGGACACATTAGATAAAAACAAGTAAATCTGAATAAGTTACGGATATTTGTATTAATAAAGAAAAAAAGGGGAAATGGATCTAAAGACCACACTGTGTTATTTCTGTCTTATAAGATTCCACAGGCTCTTGGTTTCCTCATGTTTTCACAGTAATACTATATTTCCTTATTATACTAGCTTGGCAATTAATCTATTGAGTTTTGTATGATTTGATTAATTTGAACAGAAATTATGTTAGACACTAGTGATTACTACTATTTTAATTGTGTTCACAAATGATCTCCCATATCACTCATCCAATTTATCAAAAAGTTTTTCCGCTCCCTATTTGAAAATAAGAATACCATTTATAATTTTGTCATCACCTCAATTTTCTATGACTGTCTCAGAATCATGCACAGTTTAATTTCATTGCATAATGTTAGCAGTAGCCTAGATTATAATTCAGTCCTGTTAAGAAACTAAAATTCCTTTAGCTATTATTTTCAAATTGTGCATTTCAGTTCATTAGTGGTTGAGAAATTAATTTAATTACTTCTGCATAAATGTAACAAAGTAGAATAAAATAAATATATATATAACTTATTTCATGTAGCCCTATCTTTTGTTTAAATTGTGAATATTGGTATATATTTATACAATTCATTTATAAAGTACTTAATATGTATCATTAAGAGGTAGTGTAATATAATTTCTAATGTGTGGTAGCTAAAATGTTTGAGAATTATTGTTATACAGAGTTATATGTGATTTTGCCAGGATTTCATTATTTATATGATATGGGGATTTTGTTTCTTTAAGAGTGAATGAAACCTTCTTGGTCTTTGAAGTCAGGGTTTTGGATGTTAGGTGGTCACAGTTACACAAAACTTACATTGAGTCAGTGTTCTCCAGGTTCTTGTCAATTGAGTTTGAAGAGTGAAGTCCATAGACAACAAAGGGACAAAGAGTGAGGTTTAGAATGATTTTTGTTTTGTTTTGTTTTGTTTTGTTTTGTTTAAGGTAAGGTCTCCCTCTAGCCCAGGCTGACCTGGAGTTCACTATGCAGTCTCAGGGTAGCCTCAGACTCATAGCTATCCACCTACCTCTGCCTCTCAAGTGCTGGGATTAATGATGTGCATCAACAAGCCCAGTTAGAATGGTTTTATTATGGAGAAGTCACATCTCCCATGTAGCAGGAGGGATCCTCAGACATGGATGCTACTGAAGAAAGTAAAGAAAAAGCATTCAAGTTAGGAGGTATACCAAGTGAGGAACCCTCATGGTGACTTCTGTAGGATTTCTTCCAGGGACTAAGGCTTTATTGGAGGGTGGATGAACTCATCAGTCCAATTCCCATGCCAGGTAGGGAGGTGCCTTGCAGTATTACTCAGATCCTTATCTCTGGTTTCTAAGGGAGAGGTCCCCTACAGGAAAAAAATAAAGATTGAGCCAGGTGTGGTGACAGATGCCTTTAATCCCAGCACTCGGGAGGCAGAGGTAGGAGGATTGCCATGAGTTCGAGGCCACCCTGAGAATACAGAGTGAATTCCAGATCAGCCTGGGCTGGAGTGAGACCCTACCTCGAAAAACAGAAAAAATAAAATAAAATAAAATAAAAATAAAGATTAAAAAAGCCACACCTCTCTTCTGACACTTCTGGCCTTCAGCAAGGTGGTGGCTAACAGGGCTCTTTTAGGGTAAAAGACACTCAAGAACAAAGTCCTGCTTTTAACCAAGGCACTTTCAACTGCCTAGTCAATTTTTGTCTCCTGTTCGTTATCAGTTCTACTCTCATGTCAAATCACAGCAGCCATTGCTCTTTGCTTATGGATGCAAAAATGTTGTTCTCCTTGAAATTTTAGCTCTTTCTGTAGAGTTATAGTAGAAGAAACTGGACAGGAAGAAATGGTTACAAGGTTCACAGACATGACAGTAGATCTGGAAATGGTGCAGAGAAAGTTCTTTAATTGTTGCATCGGACATCACTGAAGAACCTCTACTTCAAGGGTATTGCTTTTAAGTGAGGATCAAGTTCAACTGCCTCCACTTTTCATAGTGAGGCTCATTGATAAGCACTGAAAACATGTGGAATCGAAATGAGTATTTGATATGAGGAGAAGAGAATGTGAGTAAAGTTTAAGCCTCAAATACTTATTTTTTGAGTCTCTAAGTTTTCATATATCCTAATAAACTTTAATTGCAGAAGAAACTTCCCAGAAGTGTCATATTAAATGTATGAGATTCCTCATAGTTTTTCCCTATTATTATGACATGTGTTTATTTCCAAGTATTTTAACTTTTTTTTGAGCCTTTAGACAAATCAGTGGGCACATGCCTACATTTTCCCTCTGAACTTTTAAAATTTCTACTTAGAATAAGAAGTTTCACATGTAATATTTTCTTTCCTTCCTTATCCATTTTTATCTCAAGAAATTATTTTTCTGCGCATTCTGTTGCTGCACAATTTATTTTTTGGTTTTTCGAGGCAGGGTTTCACTCTGGCCCAGGCTGACTGGAATTAACTATGTAGTCTCAGGGTGGCCTCAAACTCATGGCGATCCTCCTACCTCTGCCTCCTGAGTGCTGGGACTAAAGGCGTGAGCCACCATGCCCGGCTTCACAATTTTTTCTTGATGAAGAGTGTATAGTACTAAATGAGTTAAACAGTTGTGCTCTTGTGGAACATTTTGATGGCAAGAAAGATATAAGACCTAATAAAGTAATGGGGGTATAATAATGGCTGTGTTTAGTTTGCAGTTATGTGTAAGATTGATAGGGGAAGTCTAATCAAAATCTGCCATTTGCATTAAGACTTGAAAAAGCAAGAGAGAAGACTAGCAAGTCAATGAGCAGGTGTCAGACTAAAGTATAAAAATACAAATACCCCAGATATATAATAAAAAATGTGTTTGGTGCCCTTGGAGATAAAATGTGAAGCATAGGCTGGGCATGGTAGGACACGCCTTTAATACCAGCCCTTGAGAAGTGGAGGTAAGAAGGATCACTGTGAGTCTGAGACTACATAGCGAATTCCAGGTTAGCCTGAGCTACAGTGAAAACCTACCTCAAAAAACCTAAAAAACAAACAAACAAACCAAAAAAAAAAAAAAGAAAGAAAGAAAAATTGAAGCATAATATAAGTCTGTTTGTCTATAATGATTTACATAATCCAGATTAGCTACAAAATTCAATTTATATAAAAGTTATCAAAAAGACTTAACTCTTGCCATCTTTTGATTCCCTTTTTTTAAGATTTATTTTTATTTATTTACTTATTAGGGACAGAGAGAGATAGAGAGTGAGTGAGGATGGGCCCAGCAGGGCCTCTAGCCACTGCAAACGAACTTCAGAAGCATGCACCACCATGTGCATGTGGCTTACATGGGACCTGGAGAATTGAACCTCAGTCCTTAGGCTTTGCAGGCAAGCACCTTAACCACTAAGCCATCTCTCCAGCCCTCGTTTGATTCTTTTAACTGATAGACAACTTATATCTATTTTGAAATTTCTCTAAAATATTGAAAAAATAGTTCCATATACTAAAGTTAGTCATAAATCTTACCATTCTTTTTCTGACTCTTTTATTGATAACTTCCACTATATAAACAAAACATGATCATAATCCCCTTCCATCACCCTCCTTTTTCTCTTTCCCAAGACCCTCACTGGACCCCTTATTCTTTCCAATTAGTCTCTCTTCTATTTTGATGTCATCATTTTTCCCTCCTATTACACAGATCTCTTACAGGTAACATCAGTTACATTGAAGTCATCAAAAGGACTTACTTAATTCTTATCATCATTTGATTCCAATAATTGATACATATCACTAACATCAAGGCTACTTTGTGTCTCAAAGATAATATTGTGAGAACTTCCTTTGGCTCTTGCATTCGTACTGCTAGCTCTTTCACAACTGTTCCTTCATGAACTAATGTTGTTTCCCTTAAGGGAAGGGGGATGACAACTTATAAATTCCAGTTTTGGATTTAAGAAGAACATAGCAGTTGTTTATTTTGTCTGTTATTATTAAAGAAATTCCATTATTATTTTTATCTGTTTTCTTTAATAGGTCCAATAGACAACCCCCCATTTGAAAAGCCCAGGTATTTCTGGGATAGACACCATTAGTTAAAAATTAATTTTATTTAAAAATTTTAAAAGAATAAAAAATTGAAGAAATGGCTTAGCTGTTAAGGGATTTGCCTTCAAAGCCAAAGAATCCTGGTTTGATTCTCCAGGACCCATGTAAGCCAGATGCACAAGGGGTACATGCATCTGGAGTTCATTTGCAGTGGCTGGAGAACCTGGAGCATCCGTTCTCTCTCTCTCCATCTCTCTGCCTCTTTCTCTGTCTCAAATAAAGAAAGCAAATGTATTTTTAAAATGTCTTAAAAATTTGCATATATGAACTCAAAAATATACATCTATATATGTATAACCCAATATCAAAATTATTATTTATAAGGAAAAATTAATGATTTATCTGCATTTTAGTTCCAGAAATAAATGTTTGATTGTTTAGAAAAAAGACTGTTTTTATTCAAGTTTTATTTGGATTCTTTTTTTTTTTTTTTATTTGAGATAGAGAAAACGAGGTAAAGAGGGAGAGAGAGAATGAGTGAGAGAGGGAGAGAGAGACAGAGAGAATGAGTGCTCCAGGGCCTCTAGCCACTGCAAACAAATTCCAGATGTATGCACCATCTTGTACATTTGGCTTAAGTAGGTTCTGGAAATCAAACTTGGGTTCTTTGGCTTTGCACACAGATGCCTAAACTGTTAAGCCATCTCCCTATCCCCTATTTGGATTCCTCAAAATTTGCTCACTCTCACAGAATGAGATATTGTTCTGTGGTTATTTTTTTCCAACTTAATCCAATTAGAAAATACCAGATTTCCCTATAATATGTGTAGATATTCACTGTTGGTTGCCAAAAAAATGGACATATTGAAAAGTGTGGGTGATACTCCCAGATGAAATATGGACATGAGTCAAGCATAATTCATGCTTCAGACAAACAGGAGATATAGGAGAAGGATAATGTCCAGGCACAGCTTTGAGAAACTTAGTTAGGTATCATTATTCAATTACTGGTAATCCCCTATTTGGAAGGAGAGTCCTTTTTGAGGAAGATTCTGGGTTTGCAATCTGGATTTAGGTGCCAGTAAGTAAAATTGAGCTAACAACATGGAAGAAATTCAAATGTACAAAAACATAACAATAATAAAAAAAATAAAATAAACAGTAAGAAATTGATCCTGAAGTGTGGTCAGGGTTTCACAGAAGGAGGCCGACTAGATGTCACAGACATAGCTAAATAGGCCAACTTCAGTGTTCATACTAGCTCTATGTTAAACAGAGAAAAAGAGAAGCTTGTAAGTAAAATGATCCCATTTTAAGGTGCTAGGAATGAGTTAAAATAGGAAGAATGTGAGAGTAAAAATCTAAAAAATAAATAAAGAAAGAAAAAAGAAAGAATGAAAGTCTTTTGAACTTAAGAATCCAGCCCGTGGTGCTATTTGAATACAAGTGCTTAATAGGAGCTTGAAGGGAACTCAGGTCTTGGAATAGGCTTATCTATCATGCTGAAAATCAATTATACGTCTTTTTTTCAGCATCTAGAATGTAGAACCAAGAGGTTGAAGTTGATATATAAAGAGATATATTTTAGTTCAAATTTGAGGATCAATTATCCTCTATTTCACTAAAAAAAAAAAAGTAGTATGCTCAACAGGGACTGAGTCTCCCATGATTACCTTTATTTAGCTGGACAGAATACCACTATTAAGATTTTCTGTAATGTACATAAAGGGCAAGGAAATAACATTTAATTCCTCCCTGTTTTCTTAGAGGGGAAGATAGAAGGTGAGATCAGTAATTGTTAGGATCAAAGATATTAGATAGTAAGTAATACACATGGTTTTGAGGAACATGAAGAACTTTCATAAATATTGACTAGATGTTGATTCACACTTTGCTGTCAGTCTCTTCTGTGACTACATCTGGTGCACACATACACCCCATGCAAGCCCGGGATCAGAGCCAGTAGCTTCACTTGAGCTGGTTAAGAACTTCAGATTTCAATGTTGGGTCAGAATTTTAGTCATAGAATGGTTTTTAATGAAATGCTAATGCTTTTGAATTGGTACTAAGTACATTTCTTCAGGGCATTGCTTATCTCAAAACTATTTAAATATTAAGAGCATTGCTATGCCTCTTGTTTTCATGTGAATAACTTTAATGTCTACTTTCCCAAAGAAATGACAGAAAATCTTTATACAGATAAATCAAGTCTCACTAGCTGGTGCTTACTTTCACTATCACTTCACTCATCAGTTTTTACTTCTCTCCATCCAGAGTCCTCTAACAATGGGATAAACTTGAGTTGGGCATGTACTATGTACATGGGTGAAGACTGGATATGGAGGGTAGAAAGGTACAGGAAATATTGTAACCAGATAGCCTAGCTATACATCCTAGAGAAGTCAGGGATACACATGTTAGTATAATTCATACTGTATTACAGTAAGCGCCAGGATACATTTGAATATGGAAAGAGAGAATATATTACATTACATATATATGCATATATATGTGTATGTGATATATATGTAATAAAATAAACATGTGGCATGTGATATGTAAGTGGCATGAGCATCTTGGAGCAATATCTACATCCATAAATAGAAACAGAAAGACTCTAATTCTTGAAAGGGAAGTAGTGTCCTAAAAGAATGAAGTCTGATTCTTAACTATGAACACTCTGGTCAGGAGCTCCTTAAGAATCACTCATAGCTGCTGAGTAATGATTTGCAGGAAGAAAAGAGAAGAGTTCAGGGAATGCAAAGAATTTTGTTTAGTTCTTATTTTCAGTGAAAATAATTTCACAATTTTGTGTAATGTATATAAGTAATGGATGCTTTGTGAGAGCACAAAAATCTACTCATATATGAGTAGAAACAACTCCTCTTGATAATCTTTCTACCCCTTCCCCCCCGTCTTCCTCACCTTCCATTATGCTGAGCAGTTCAGTGACATAACTTTCTTATAAAAGTGCCTTTTCTGGCCTTAAGCAATACATGTAGAAAAAGACCAGCCAGTCTGTAGTTCTGGGTAAGTTAATATTTTGGGTTAATATTATGTCACGGATACTTTCAGATATTAATATTTATGTTTATTTGTTTGCCCTATATGTTCTCAAATGACAGTAATGTGAAAATGTGCTGTGATGTTCTTAGACAACCAATTACTGATATATACCCTCCTGTATTATAATTATTTCTTAATACAAGTATGACTACTGCAAAGCAAAGTTGTCAGAAATATTTTATCTTTTATTTAGCAAAGCAAGTTTATTTTTTATTAAATGACAATTTAATACTTAAGTATAATGTAATTTGATTATAATCCCCTCACAGTAGCCTTTTTGTCCCTCTCTCCTCCTTCTTTTTCACTGCACTTCTTCTTAGTTCCAATTAGTCCCTCCTCTATTCTGATGACTTTTTTTTTTCTTCCCATCTTCATCATCCCTGCTAACATGTTAATGAATTCAACATTGTGGGAGTGTTCAGCAGCTAATAACAATCATTGTGAGATCATGAAGTAACAGGCAAGAAGCTGGAAGATAGTGTACCAAAGTATCCTACATAATCTCTGGTGTTATTTTTTTTATTAGTTATGGACATACTCAGTATGTAAACAGAACATGTTGGTACCATCCTTTCCCTCATCCCTGACCTCCCTCCAAAGAGACTCTCCTCATTGGGGATGTTGGTCATCCCCAAGGGGATTGAGAGGCATACACTGCGGGTGCAGCCATCAGTTCTGGGGAAGAGGCAATGTCTCTGTACATAATGTCCCAGCTTGTGGCTCTACCAATCTTTCTGCCCCCTCTTCCAGGAAATTCCATGAGCCAAGTTGAATGCATTTTAGGTTTACTTCAGTGATGGGCTCTTAAAAGTCTCTGGATCTCTAGTTTGGTAGGTGTTGAGTGTCCTCAGTGTCTATCTCCTTCACCTTTGTGCTGATATCAGGTTCACTGAGAAAGTAGCACTCTTGCTCTTGAATTCTTGCCTCCTCCTTTTCCACAATATTCTTTGAACATAAAGAGTGTGACAAAGTGCTCACTTAACACTGAGCACTCAACCATCACTTCTCAGCACTTTGATGGGTTTTGACTGTCCCCATTGCTAATTGTAGTTTGAAAAAAAGAAGCTTCTCTGATCAAATTGGGCAGCAGCACTAGTTTATGGGCATAATAAACACAATATAAATATTAAAGGGCAAATTGACTTGTACAACATACCCATTTAGAAAACTAAAGAATCAGTTTCCCTCTTAGAGTCAATTAAATTTTCAGCCATTGGTTTTATACCAAGTTTTCAGTACTCAGGATGAATGTTCTCTAGTCAAATGGATCTCAGGTCCCATAAGAAAGCAATTGGTTACACCCATAATAATTGTGCTGCTTTTGTACTGTGTTCATCTCTTGCCTCGCTAGATGTTCTGTAGTTCTGTAAGCCTGTTGATGACTTCCCCCGCCCCTACCCAGCAGCCTACATAAAACTTTCCAACACAGTGACAGCTAGCCAACTGTAGTAGGCTTCCAGCTTTATCTCAGCTGCATTTTTCAGTGTCTTATGATCAATGTGATGTTTTCAACAATAGGATCTTATCATCTAGCTCAAATATTTAGATTTGTATGTCAGTTGGAGTAAAAGTCTATTTTTAAGGGCCATGAAACTATCAAGGAATCATGAAGGGTTTGAGGGTGGGAAATAAGGAGACAGGACAGTGGGTATGTAACACAGAGGGTAGCATACTGTGAGGCAGAGATAACCAAAATTGAAGACATGATGAAAAAGCTGTAGGGAAGCTAACTTCTTTGTTAATTAATTTAAATATAATAAAAGAAAGTGACAAAAACAAAAGACATCTCTAGTTTGAGCAGAAACTTCCTCTGGGTTTATATAAGGCTATCTCAGAGCCTTAAGTGGTGACAGGAAAATCCCAGTGTCAGGAATGGGATACCTCCTACCTCCCAATGAGTTTTTGGTCATTGAGACATATCCTAGCCCCCACCCACTAAAAATTAAGCTAAATTCTTAACGGACAATCTCAACATGAAAGTCTAAGTGTATTTTATACTTGGATGAATAATTTATTTTCCCTTTAACAAAGTTGTGTTAAATTGTCCTCTTTAACAGAAAACATGAGAGAGCCTATGTTGCCACTTCCTGGCCTGACTGGTGATTACAATTTTAAATATTTTTTGTTTATTTATTTTCAAACAGAGAGGGAGAAAAAGGGGGGGGCACCTCAGAGCCTACTGCCATTACAAACAAACTAGAAGCATGCACCACTTTTGTGCATCTGGCTTTATTTGGGTACTGGGGAATCAAACCCAGGTCCTTAGGCTTTGCAGGCAAGTGCCTAAACTGCTGAATCATTTCTCCAGCCACAATTACAACAATTTTAACATTTTACCATATAATAAATTTAAAGATAACTGATCTTTAAGTTTCTATTTGATTATCATTTTATTGGGTTATAATTGTCTATTTGTATCACTTTCACTATGAAATCCTTAATTGTGTCTTGCCTCTCAGTGCACATGATACAGTTCATCTGTTTACATGACTTCATTATGAGCTCCTAAGGATTATTAAAACTTCCTCTGTATCATATGCTATATTTTGCATCTTTTTCTTAGTTTGAATACATCTGTTTATGTCATCTTTTTTTCTGTATTATCTTATCTTACTTTGTGATATTAGGAGTCATTTGTATCTAGTAGGAGAGCAGAGATACATGAATCAGGGAAGCTGAGTTAAAGTGCTAACCTCAACACTGAAGAAACATGACTGGAAATCTCTGTGCCTCAGGACTTCCTTTCATAAGCTTGTTCCTTTCTCAAAGAGGGCTAGAGTGTTTATAAAGTACACTTCACAAGTAAGTGCTTACAGTGTCTGGCTAGCACTTAAATCTTCATTATTTTTCTGATTATTATTTGTGTCAATAACATACTTTCCCTACCAAAAATCATAAGATTATTATGATCATGGCTATTATTCTAATACTGCTTTTGAATTGCTTTGGACTATTTAAAATTTTGTGTTCATGTTTAGTAATTGAAACACTGATATTTCTTCCCACAACAATGAGACACAACGGAGGTTTGAGTTTTAAGGTAAAAGTGATGAAATACGAATTATTGAATAACCACTTCAAATTGATTACCACTTCAAATCTTAATGGCATATTTAGAAATATATTTAGAAAGCATAGTGTTCAGTGAATACCTTTAGGATAATTTGGGTGGCTAAAGAATATTTATTATATGCATGTGTAATAGAAATAATGTACTCATAGCTTCTGTCTGTTATGATATCCATAGAATGCTATAAACACATATTATTAGTTACTTTCAGTCTCCCATGTGGTTAGTCTGAATACTCAATAGATCTGAAATTTTATTTCTACATGAGGATATTTATGATATAATGGAAACATAAATTATTTACTTAATAATAAATGAAACATCAATTATTATTATTTTTTTTTTTTTGGTTTTTCGAGGTGGGGTCTCACTCTAGCCCAGGCTGGCCTGGAATTAACTATGTAGTCTCAGGGTGGCCTTGAACTCTCAGCAATCCTCCTACCTCTGCCTCCCGAGTGCTGGGATTAAAGGCGTGCACCACCATGCCCGGCTAAAACATTATATTTTTAAATAATTAAGTTACTAGGACAAAAGCATTTAAAATCCATTTTATCGAGCCGGGCGTGGTGGCGCACGCCTTTAATCCCAGCACTCGGGAGGCAGAGGTAGGAGGATTGCCATGAGTTCGAGGCCACCCTGAGACTCCATAGTGAATTCCAGGTCAGCCTGGGCTAGAGTGAGACCCTACCTCGAAAAAACCAAAAAAAAAAAAAATAAAATAAATAAAATAAAATCCATTTTATCAAGCTATGTTAGGCTTAGCTCTTAAAAACAGAAAGGTGTCACATTAATCATGACTTGAATAAAATAAGAATAGTTGCCGGGCGTGGTGGCACACACCTTTAATCCCAGCACTCGGGAGGCAGAGGTAGGAGGATCGCCTTGAGTTCGAGGCCACCCTGAGACTCCATAGTGAATTTCAGGTCAGCCTGGGCTAGAGTAGACCCCACCTCAAAAAAAAATTAAAAAATTAAAAAATAAGAATAGTTTACCAAACAATTAAAATTAAAAATCTCAATTTATCCAATTCAGAGCTATTGTAGCTCTGTGACTGTGAGAACTCCACAGGTCTACCTAGTTAGTTCTCCATCCTTAGCACGTAACTTCTGCTGCAGACCAATATGGCTGCTTCATTATAGCCATCATGTCATGATTCTGGTTACTAGGGAAGAGGAAAGAATGAATAGCACATACCATCCCTTAACTGTACCTTTCCTAGAAGTTATCCACCCTTAACCACATATATTTTCTACTGTCTGAAGGTACTAAGTTGTAACTACATTTAGCTATAAAGAAGCAAATATATGTAGTAAACAGAGATTCACAGTTAAGAAAAAGAAAACAGAACCAATTATGAGCCTTTGCTTTGGTAGACTAGACTACTCAATAGGAAAGATATGGAGTAAGTGTGACTTGAACTGGAAAATAAATCCAATAAAGGAGAGTAGAATAGATATAAACACATATCAATATTTCATTTCCATTTGAACTTTCAAAAACATTCAAATGCCTTGAAAGATGTGATCCTAGGATAATCTTTTTGAAACTGAGTTAAACTTACAAAGATTGAGCTGCAGAGATTGCTCAATGGTTAAAAGCTTTTTCTTCTTTTTATTTTTAACAAACCCTGATGACACAGGCTCAATTCCCCAGTACCCACATAAAGCCAAATGTGCAAAGTGGCCCATGCATCTGGAGTTCATTTTCAGCAGCAGAAGGACTAAATTTGAGAACGGACACATTCTCTGTTCTCTCTCTTTCTCACACACACACATACACACACACAAATAAATGTTAAAAAATAATTTATCCAGATAAAAGTCAATAAATTTTAATATAAAGTACACACGTTTCTATATTTGCATGCATTTGAAAATGAAAGCATTTCTATCACCTCCAGAAAGTCCTTATGTCCCTTCCAGGTCAATACCTAGTAGATAGAAGTGAATGAAATGTCCATCCTCATAGCTACATTTCACTTGTTCTAGACCTACATATAAATGCATACATGTAATATACATGCTTTTGTTCACAGAACACAATATCTCTGAGGTTTCCTGGAAACAACATATTTAAGAGAGTAGAAAAATATGTTGCTAATTACTCTATGTTAACTTAAAATTTTAAATAAACAAGATATTGATATTTATTGGAAAATGAGGAAAACATGCTTATACACTCCCTCTACCATGCAATATTTTAAGTCAATATAATGTAATTGGGGCAATGATCATATGTAAAATAGCATTACAGTAAGATTATGAGGTTCTTTGACACCTAAAGCCTCTGATGTCTTCTCATAAATGCAAAGAATTGCTCACAATGTAGCAAATTGGTATTTTCAGAGTGGGTAGGAGATTTGGGCATTTCAATAAACTTGAATATTTTCACAAATTTAGTACTTTTGATTTATTATTAGTTTCCTTAATAAAAAATTACATATGCCACTGAGAAAATGTAAGAAGGGAAAGGTTTGTATGAATGATACATACTTATGCATTTATTTGAGCACTCTTAAATTTATTTCAGAAGTATTTGTGTACTCATTTCTTCTTCCTCAGCATTTGCTCATTACCATTCAAAAAGGGTAAATAAAGGAATGTAGCTAAGTAGGGAAATATGAGAAATAATTAAAGTTACCAACAAAACAGAAAAAGCTAAAGAGTCTTTGTAATCATCAAAGCATCAGATTACTCAGTTCTTTAAATTAGAGCAAATGCTCAGCACTCTTAAAAAGTCTAGGTAATTAAATAGGCTCTGTACTTTGGCTATTTTGACTATAATCTTGATGATTTGGATGGTATTTTATTAATGATATCTCAAGGGTAATTTGCAGTAGCTTGAAAATTAATGAAATATTAATAACTAACAACCAAAGAAATGCAGATATGCCTGCTTTGGGAAAAAAAAAAAAACGTGACATGCATTCTCCTTACATTTAAATTATTTTATTTACATGTGTATTGGAAGCATGGGGATTCATATCATAACTCAGTGTCTTTTGGGATGAAATATGATATTCATATTGCATGATTCTTAAGAACTCTAACAGAAAAAATATTTTATAAATATGAAATATCTTGTGGCTGATGAAATATTTTTGTATGATGAATAATAAATGATTTATATTTTCTTTCAAGCACAATTCTCAGACCATAGCACAATAGCTGAACATCTTTTTTGTTGTTGTTGTTAATGAGAAACAAACACCCTATTCTAGAGAATGGCTGAAGGTTAACTTCTGGAGTGGAATTCTTATGGTACTATGTGGTAGGCACATGAACTTTCTGAGTGATTAAAAAGTCAAGACTTAATTTACAAATGTAAAGAACTTGCTGATGATAAACTACTGAGCCACCTCCTCAAAACTTATTAGCCATTAACATATACCATCAAGAAATCACTAAAACTTTTACCTTCCAGTAGAGCTTTTTTATTGCATAACCAGAATCCGAGTAATTTTTTTTTCTTTTTTTTTCTGTTTTTTTTTGTTGTTTGTTTGTTTTGTTTTGTGTTTGTTTTTCGAGGTAGGGTCTCACTCTGGCTCAGACTGACCTGGAATTCACTCTTTAGTCTCAGGGTGGCCTCAAACTCATGGCGATCCTCCTACCTCTGCCTCCCGAGTGCTGGGATTAAAGGCATGCGCCACCACACCCGGCCCGATTACTTTATTTGAGTTCACTGGTAAAAATGTTTTGCTTTACTTGGTTATCTAGAAAATAATATTTTTTACATTATAGGTTTATGACTAAAGTGGATCTAGAATTCTCTTTTTTTAAAAGGCTTATAAGGAATGCCAGTTAAACCTAGTAAATTGTCCCATACATAATGTCAATTATTTAACACAGAAGAAAAGTAAATTTACACTTAAAAAAGTGTACAGTATAAATGCATTGCTTTTATTTTTAACTAGTTTTGGATAGCTAAGCTTTCTTTTCTTCAAAGAAGGAGAGAATATCACAGTATTTTTACCTTTAATCAGTTGAACATGATCTAGTATGACTCTAAATTTATTTTTCATGGATACAGCCAAAAAATAGCTTTCCCAATCACTTGAGAATCTGTCTCCTGTACACGAAAATTGACTTTTGTACTCAGAACATTGTAAGAGAATTCCAGATTTTCAGAACTGCCATTTTTGCTGTTGGCATTTATTTGGATTCCTATGTAAAACACACATAGGTTTACATATAAATTCTATCACATGGCTCACTGAAAAATGTTTCTCTGAAAATATTTTCTCTGGGTACATTGCATCTATCTACATACTTGAATGCTGTAATTTCTGATGTGGTATATCCTAAAAAATAAGCATTAATTATAACAAGGTCAAATACTAAAACTTTTTTACTTATTTTTATTTTCATTTTTTCTTTATTAGTTAGTTTTATATTCAGCAAATACAGTAAGTTTAGTACCATTATTAGGCTCATCTGTGACCTACCCCCTCCCCTTGGCCCCTCCTTGTTGAGGTATATGGTTCATGCATTGTAGAGTTAGCCCACAGTTATGGGTAAGATAAATGTCTCTGCATATCATGACCCAACATGTGGCTCTGACATTCTTTCCACCCCCTCTTCCGCAAAATTTCCCTGAGCCATGTTGGGTTCATTTTTGGTCTGCTTCAGTGATGAGGTGTTGGGAGCCTCTGAGGCTCTGGCTCTCTGATTTGGTAGGAGTTGATTTTTCTCTGGTTTGATCTCCTTCCCCCTTGTGCTGGTATCTGGTTCATTAGGAAAACAGCACCCTTGCTTGTTTCGCCAATTTTTCTTAGTTGTAGCCGGGGCCCTTTTGAGGTATGATGGGGTGGCTCTCTCCTTAGGATCTACATCTATCTGAAAAAGAGAAGCAGATTCTCCAACTGAGAGTAAGTTAGCACCAGGACAAATGAGATAACCCTTACTATTTTTTATAGAGAATTTAATAGGTGTAGGCCCTCTTGTAGCCCACAATTGGTGGTAGCTTGATATTGGAGAGTGGTAAAACTTTATAACAGGTGATGCTAATGATGTGAAAGGCATTAGCTCACTATATATATTATTTTCCAGCATGCAATGATATTTTATTCTGAAGAATTAATAATTAATTCATGAATAATCATAAAGAACAATTATTAAAATGTATGTTTAACTTCACAAAGCATAATACTGAAATATGTACTTATTTAATCTGGTAATTTTATTTATAGAACTGTTTCTTATACTTTAGGTTTGGTGCTGCTCTTTAAAAAAAAAATAAGTATATACTTTGTATGGATACATCATGTGTTGGTACTATCCTTTCCCTCCTCGCGGACCCCATTCCACTGAGGGCCCTTCACAGTGGGATTTCTGGTATTCACTTTGAGGTCTTGGGTTATGAGTTGTGAGAGCAGCAGTCAGTCATTGTGGGGCAGGGGCAATGCCACTGGATATGCCCTCCCAACCTGTGGCTCTTACAATCTTTCCACTACCTCTTAAGCAAAATTCCCTGAGCTGTGGTGGGTGTGTTTTAACTCTAGTTAAGTGTTGAGCTCTCCGGAGCCTCTGGGTTTCTACTTTGGTATGTGGTGAGCGCTCTCCTTCACCTTGGTGCAGGTTGTCAGGCTCACTTGCTCATCTCGCCAATTCCTCTGTGGTTTCAAATGAGCCCCGGCTGGTGTGCAAGGGGTGATTTTTCACTGTTCTCACTAACTTTTGAAAAAGAGAGGGAAAAAAATGAAAACAAAACAGATTTTTCAATAGACAGTGAAATCAGCATACATTAAATGGAATAATCATTATCAATTCAGAGAGAGTTTGATGGCTGTAGGCTCAGTTTTGCCCAATGACTAGTGGGACCTTATCCTTGGAGAACATAATCTTGGTCTCCATAGTATTCTGACCTGGTTCCCCATTCTAGCCATGTGTTTCCACTGAGTGGATCTCTCAGCCAAGCAGAAAGCCATTGGTTTCTCACCAAGGCTGTATGCCACCATTTCACAGGTGTGTGTGTCTTGTCAGGCTGGTCGCACTTGAATGGCAGTGTCCTCTGATTGCTCACAATGTTATCGGACACTATCCCCCAATATCTCATATAGCACTCTCCAGCACTATATAGGTTTTCTGAGGACTGGCGCCTTTAAGGTTTCCAGCCAGATCTCTTAAAGTTCTGTATTGGCAGCATGTGGTGTCTTCAGCAATATGGTCTTACATTTTACCTCAGATGGGTAATCAAGTGCTTTGACAGAAGCTTATCTTGTTTTGGGGACCTCATGGGTCTCTACAATCAGCAGCTCAACGTGGGTAGCAACTGATTTCTGGTACTGGGAGTTACAAGCCAGAGACAACTGTATTAAAGTTAGGGTAGGTTCCACCCTCTCCAGGGCCTTTCTTATCAGAAAATCCCCTCATACTCCTATTGAGGTATATATCTTGCAGTCTACTATTCAGGAGAAAGTTTGCTGTGGCACCAATTAATTTGGGTTTAGTTTTGTGTGTATCTCCCCCCCAACTTCCCCTTCCCATCCCGCAAACCCGTCTTACTCTTTGTCTGGCCCTCAAGGTACCTATTGTTCTTTTCCATCTCTTAGTATGTCCTTTCTCTTCAGACACCTTTTTTGTACTATTCATTCTCCTTTTTCCTCTCTTTATTTTTTCTCGTTTCCTCCAAGACACCTTCCTCTTCTCTATTTCTCTATATGAATGTCTATTGTGATTAATACATGTAGTATCCTCTTGAATGTATGTTGGTTGTGTTTAGAACTGCATGTATGAATAATAACAGTGGAAGCTTTTCAGAGGAAGTGCCATGGTAAGGTAACTTCTTTAGACAAAATTTGTGAGGTGATTTGTAATAGAAACTTAAAACTTCCTATATAAAAAAGACATGCTTAGAAATATTTTAAGTTGTATTTCCTTGAAGTAAGATTTAAAGAATTACATATACTTATTACTAGGGAAATCCATCTGACATAGATGCGAGTCATGGGAACAAATAAGGATCTAATATTTTCCCAAACCAAAGGCTAATGACATGTTATTAGCATTTGTCTTTGATGTTAATACACTGCTTGTAAAAATAGAGGCCCTTTAAAAAGTACACGTTTAAGAGGTTGTGTCTAGTCAATGAACCCTTTGTAAAATAAAGTCTATTAATTTCTACATTACATGACATTGAATAATAGGAGTGTAAAGGTGCTGAGGATTCTGTACTAACTCCTTCAACTATACATACAACACATGTCTTCTCTTGCATTCTACTATACCTTGTGGCAATCTACCTCCTCATAATCTCTTCAGAGATGTTACTTATCCACTGATACTTGCTACTGAAATATTATTTAACCTTGATTATGACACTGTCCATACTGTGCTGTGGTATTTAGAATAATGTTCTTATCAAATGTAAATTCTTAGAAGACAGTCCACATATCATTTAAATATATATTCAGGTTTAACCCCATGCTGGCTGTATGACCAAGTAAATAGTCACATGTTGAATGAATGAATGATTTAATCCCTGTGGTGGTTTGAATAGAATAGATGGCCCCCAATATATTCAGTTGTTTATTTGTTTGTAGTTTGCATTTCTAGCCACCTGGCTGGAGGCAATGTCACTGGGTGGATCTTAAGGTGTGGTGGTGGGTTTGAGATTTCAATCTAAAGATATGCAAAGTGTGCCTAGCTGGAGTTCCTGAAGTGTGCTCTGGCTTTTGATCTTTAGGCTTGTACTGCTCTCTCTCTGCTTGGGCCTGTGAAGGTAGGCCAGCTTCTTCTGCCATTATGGAACTTCCCCTGGATCTGTAAGCTTCAATAAATCCCTTCCTCCATAACTGTGCCTGGTCTGGAATTTCATCTCAGTGAACCTGAAGCTGACTGCTACAATCCCCTTACACTAACAGTGAGTCAGCAGCTTTCATCAGGGATTCTTGACCAAAATCCAATCCACTTTATTGAAAAGCTTATACATTTACAGGTTAATGCTAAAGCCCCTAAAAGTCATAGACATTGCAATAAAAATTACCTATAAGTTTGAAATTCTCCTTTCTGAACTGAAGTTGTATTCTGAGTTAGAAAATTCTTTATTGGTTCTCTAATTATATATATATATATATATATATATACTATTTTATTTTAATTTATTTGAGAGATAAAGAAAGAATGAGCACGCCAAGACCTTTAGCCACTGTAAACAAACTTCAGATGCATATGACACCTTGTGCATCTGGTTTACATGGGTACTGGGGAATCGAACATGGGTCCATAGGCCTCACAGTCAAATGCCTTAACTGCTAAGCCATCTCTCTGGCCCTATAAGTTATATTTGAATTGTAATGATTTCCTTATGTGAAGTTAATATATTACCACAAATGGTCTTAGTGATTTTTGTCTCAGTACTTACTTCAATTTGAATAGTATATCAATCATATTTTTAAATTTTTTAAATTGAAAACTTCCATAATTATATACAATAAAACACAATAATTCCCCCCTCCCATTTTCTTCTTCACAAATTCACTCTCCACTGTATCCCCTACCCCTCTCAATAACTCTCTCTTTCATTGTGTTGACATCATATTTTCCTGCTATTATGAGGGTCTTAATGTATGTAATACCAGGTTACCTCATTTAATATAATCCTTTTCAGATACAGCCATTGCCTGCCAATTTCATAATTTCACTTTTCTTTTTTTTAAATATATTATTTATTTATTTATTTGAAAGAGAGGAGAAAATAGACAAGCCAGGGCCTCCAGCCATTGAAAATGGATTCCAGATGCATGCACCCCCTTGTGTATCTTTCTTACACGCATCCTGGAGAATTGAACTGGGATCCTTTGGCTTTGCAGGCAAATGCCTTAACTGCTAAGCCATCTCTCCAGCTCATAATTTCACTTTTCTTTACTGCTGAATAGAACTCCATGGTATAAATGTAACACATCTTCATTATCTATTCATCAGCTGAGGGACATCTTGACTGGTTCCATTTTCTAACTATTGTGAATAGAACAGCAGTAAACATGGATGTACAAGTATCACTAAGGTAGTGAGATGAGTTCTGGTGATATATGCCTAGGAGTGATATAGCTGCATCATATGGTAAATCTATCTTTGGCTGTGTTAGGAACCTCCATACTGATTTCCATAATGGCTGTAAAAGTTTACTTTCCCAACAAGAGTGTAGACAGGTTCCTCGTTTTCAGCATCCTCACCAGAATTTATTGTCATTTGTTTTCTTGAAGATAACCATTCTGACAGGAGTGAGATAGAATCTCAAGGTAGTTTTAATTCACATTTCCCTAATGGCTAAGGATGTAGAACTTTTTTTTAGATGATTATATGCCAACTTCTTTTGAGAATTCTTTATTTAGTTTCACATCCCATTTTTTAATTGGGTGTTTGATTTCATATTATTTAGTTTTTTAAGTTCTTTTTATATCCTTTATATTAATTTTCTGTCAGATGTATAGCTGACAAGGATTTTCTCCCATTCTGTAAGTTGCCTCTTTGCTCTATTCACAGAGTTGTTTGCTCTACAAACACATTTTAATTTCATGAGGTCCCAGTGGTTGATTAGTGGTTTTATTTCCTGAGCAACTGGAGTTATATTCAGAAAGATGTTGCCTATGCCAGTGTGTTGAAAGGTTTCCCCTACTTTTTCCTCTAACAGTTTTTGTTTCAGGTCTGATATTAAAGTCTTTGATCCATTTAGACTTGATTCTTGTGCATGGAAAGAGATAAGTACATATTTTTATTTTGCTACATATAGATATCCAGTTTTCCCAGCACCATTTGTTAAATAGTCTGTCTTTTTGTCAATGAATATTTTTGGCATTTTTGTTGAAATCAGATGGTTGTACTGCCTGGAGTTACATCTAGGTCCTCTATTCTGTTCCATTTATCTAAATGTCTGTTTTGTGTCATTACCATGCTATTTTGCTGTTTTTGTTACTATGATGGTGAATATAGCTTAAAATCAGGTATGGTGATGCTCTCAGGCTTCTTTTTGTTGTTTAAAATTGCTTTGGCTATCTGAGTTCTTTTGTGCTTCCCAGTGAATTTTAGGATTTTTTTTCTATTTCCATGAAGAATGCCATAGGAATTTTGATGGGGATTGCATTAAATGTGTAGATTGCTTTTGGTAAGTTTGATATTTTCACAATATCGATCCTTCCAATTCAAAAACATGAGATATCTTTCCATTTCCTAACATCTTCTGCAATTTCTCTCTTGTGTGTTTGAAAGTTTTAATTGTAGACATTTGTTACTTCCTTGGTTAGGTTTATTGCAAGATACTTAATTTATGTATTTATTTACTTATTTTGAGACCATTGTGAATGCCAGTAATTCCCTGATTTTATCCTCCACATGCTTGTTGTTAGTATAGAGCATTTCTACTCTACTGACTTCTGTATGTGTGCTTTGTATCCTGCTATGTCTCTAAAACTGTTTAACAGCTCTAACAGTTTACTGGAAGAGTATTTGGGGTCCTTTATGTGTAGAATTATATCATGTGCACATAGTGATAATTTGTTTCCTTCCTTTGCAGTTTGTATCACTTTTATGTGTGTGTCTTGCATGATTGCTTTAGTTAAGATTTCCAGTACTGTATTGAATAAAACTGGGGACAATCGACACCTTTGTCTTGTTTTTTTTTTTTTTTTATTTTGGTAGACAAGCTTCAAGTTTTTTTCCCCATTTAGTATTATGTTGCTATTGGTTTGTCATAAATAGCCTTTATTATGTTGAGATATGCTTCTTCTACTCCCAGTTTCTTTATGACTTTTACCATGAAGTGATGTTGAATGTTGTCAAATGCTTTTTCTTCATCGCATCTGTTGGGATGACCATGTGATTTTTATCTTTCAGTGCACTTATATGGTGTATTATATTTATTTATTTGCATATGGTGTACCATCCCTGCACCTTTAGGATAAAGCCTACTTGAACAGGGTGAATGATGTTTTTGATATATTCGTGTATTCTGTTTGCCAGTGCTTTGTTGATAATTTTTTGCATCTATATGCATGAGGGAGATTGGTCTGTAAATTTCTTTTTCTTGTTCTGTTTTTGTCTGGTTCTGGTATCAGGATAATGCTGGCTTCATAGAAGGACCTTGTGGTTAGGGGAAGGGAGGCTTTTCAGGGTACCTGGAGTTGTACCACAGCTGCTCATCTGGTCCCTCTGCTTTCTCCTTCAGTTTTTTTTTTTTTTTTTTTTTTTTCCTCTGTGAGGAGACTGGTGTGAGTGAATAATCACTGCACCTGGCTTCTACTTCTATGGCTCAGGCTGGTGGCTTTGTGGTCTGGCACCATGGCAGGAACTGATTTTGGCTGGTTGCCTATTTTCTAGAATCTCTGGGTCTCTCCTGTCTCTCTGCTGAGTTTGATAATTAATTTTTTTTTTTTTTTTTGGATTTTTGAGGTAGGGTCTCACTCTATCTCAGGCTAACCTGGAATTCACTATTTAGTCTCAGGGTGGCCTCGAACTCACAGTGATCCTCCTACCTCTGCTTCCTGAGTGCCAGGATTAAAGGCATGCACCACCATGCTTGGCTTGATAATTCTTTTATTTGTTAACTTTTTACTTATTTATAAGAGAGAGAGAGAGAGAGAGAATGGGCGTGCAGAGCCTCCAACCCTGCAAATGAATTCCAGACGCATGTGCCCGCTTGTGCATCTGGCTTACGTGAGTCCTGGAAAATTGAACTGCAGTCCTTTGGCCTTGCAGACAAATGCCTTAACCACTAAGCAATCCTACCACCCCTGATAATTCTTTATACAATTTCATTTTTTGGTACAAGAGTGTATTTTGCTGTTTTTCTGTTTATTTCCACCCCTAGGCTGCTTTGGTATGTTTACTAAAATATCTTACCTAGAAGTCCTCAATCTTATTTGTAAAAGACATATAGCCAGTTTTATATAGGGTATATTTCCAATTTTTACAACAATAAAGTATTGGGCTAGAGATGGCTTAGCAGTTAAGGCACTTGCCTGGGAAGCCAACGGTCCCAGGCTTGTTTCTCCATGTCCCATGTAAGCCAGATGCACATGATGGTGCATGTGTCTTGAGTTTATTTGTAGTTAGTTGCTAGAAGCCCTAGCATGGCCATTCTCTCTCTTTCTCTCCTTCTGCCTCTAATAAATAAATAAAAATAAAATTTTAAAGAAAATATAAAGAACAATAAAATTTTGTAATAAAATATTTAAATATAATAGTGTGGCTTTAATAAGTATTTAACATAGGAAGGTCTGGCACAATGTATTTCTATTCAGTGACATAATTAAGTTAAATACAAAGCTTAAAATCAAATTTTATAAATGTGGTCTAACTTGGGGAAAAGATTTTTGTTTACTTTTATGGCTATTAACATTTGAGGAGTTTAATAAATTGTATTTCCTTGATAATGACATGCATTAAAAACAATCTATTTTAGTTTTACCCTCCAAACTTATTAAATGCTAAATGGGGCATTTTAAAAATATTTAATTTATTTATTTGAGAGAGAAAGAATGAGACACAGAGAGTGTGTTTGGATGCCCCAGGGCCTTTTGCCCCTGCAAACAAACTCCAGATGCACATGCCACTTTGTACATCTGGCTTTACATGGATACTGGGGAATCAAATCCAGGCTGTCAGGCTTTGCAATCAAGTGCTTTTAATCACTGAACTCTGTTTTCCTCCCAGGAATAATTTTTAATGGAAACTTAAAAAAATATGCAAAACCAGACATGGTGGTGCATGCCTTTTATCCCAGCACTCAGGAGGCAGAGGTACGAGGATTACACGAGTCTGAGGCCACCCTGAGACTACATAGTGAATTCCAGGTCAGAGTGAGACTCTACCTCAAAAAATCAAAAAAAAAAATATTCAAGTTTCTTAGGTAAATATAAACAATACAACATATGAGGGAAACATTTAAAGAGATATAAGGACTGTTGCATACCCAAGAAGGCCTGTAAATCAGATATCAAAGGAGGATGGTGAATTCTTCCTAAATATGATTGTGTCATGCATACTTCTAGGAAATTTATCAAATTAATTGACCAGCATTCCACCTAGATAGGTCATTTGAATTCATGGAAATGTAATGTACTATTGCACAGCATTGAGTAGCATTATTCTTAGAAAGAAAACGCTCTATAATATAGAGTTTGAGAATCATGAAAGAAAGAGGCATAAAAATGCATAAATATAATTGATTTGTTGGTCTGGAGAGATGGCTTAGCGGTTAAGTAACTTGCCTGCAAAGCCAAAGGACCTTGGTTAGATTCCTCAGGACCCATGTAAGCCATATGCACAAGGTGGCACATGCATCTGGAGTTCATTTGCAGTGGCTGGTAGCCTTGGCACGCCCATTCTCTTTTTCTCCCCCCCTTTCCCTCTGTCAAATAAATAAATAAAAACAAAATAACTCATTTGTTTACAATATTCTTAGAAAGATCCAACACGTGCATGCAGAAAGAGGGAAAATGTACCTTAACAACCCATTAAAATGTCCATTATTGACATGCTGGAGCTGAGAATTTTTGTTTCTGGTCAAATGTTCTGTTTTAAGGTATGTGACTAATTTTGGCATCAATATGCCTAATTTAGGTTAACAAACACTTAATAAACACTCATGTATATCAATCAATCTATTTAGTACTAATTAAGTTGACTTAGGGAGATGGCTGTGATTGCACAAAGAATTAGAGGAACAGTAGATCAGCTAGCTACTGTTGTAAGCATATGCATGTATGATATAAAATAACTGAGTTAATGTTGTTAGTGTTGATGACCTTCCCCAGTCTACTGTGCTGTGTTGCGGGGTATAGCAACACATTTTGGAAAGAAATCAGTGAAAGACTGAGATACAGTATAAAAGTCAGAGAGCAGGACACCAAAGACTCGCCATAACAATCCACTCATTCAATAGGCAAGATAAAGTAACAGAGTATAACACGTCAGTATCAAGAAAATAACCACAAATGTTAATTTGGATTTTTTAATAAAAAAAAACCTAATAGCTGAGCTAAATAACAAGTTAGTCTCTGTAGTTTAACAACTCCATCTTGTAGTGGTAGTAACAACATGTCAACAGGTCATAAATCTGTGAAGTAATGAAATGTTATAATAAAGACCCAAGAATTTTTATGGGATAAAATCTGGGAAGGGGTTTGAGACCACATTCGAGGAGTTACATTTAAGATCATTTTTGCAGGGATGAGCTGGCATTACCGGGGAAAGAAAGCAGCAAGTCAAGTTGACTTAGGGAGATGACTGTGATGGCACCAAGTATTAGAGTCACAGATGAACAGTCAGCTACTGTCGTAAGCATATGTATGTGTGACATAAAATAACCGAGCTTCAGTGTTGATGACCTCCCCCAGTGGACTGTGCTGTGTTTCAGGATATAGCAACATAATTTGGAAAGATTAAAGGCATTCAATGTGATATGATTATGAAAGTAATGATTAAAAATTGATGGAGGAATTGTTGAGAGAAGATCCAAAGAAGTTATATTCTGTTCTGGAAATAGAACATTGCCTTAAAGAAAGTGGTAAATTATCAGCTATTTTTGTGCATATAGAAACATTATGTGATGCTTTTATTTTAGAAAAACCCAGATAATGATAGAAGAGTGTCGTAATATTCCTGTTGAGTTGTGAATACATTGAAACTTATATATGGTCATAGTGAGGGACTTGAGAGAAAATTTCAGAAATCAGTGAAAGACTGAGGCACAGTATAAAAGTAAGGGAGCAGGACCCTGAAGACTCTCCACAGCAATTCATTCAGGCAACATAAAGTAATGGGGTATAACATGCCACTATCAAGAAAATAGTTAAAGGTTAATTTGGATTTTTTTAATCAAGGAATTTACCTAATAGATGAGCTACAAGACATACAAAGTCAGCACAGAAAGTAAGGAAGATCAGTTCTGAATGTATTTCTTGTATTTCTATTGTGTTCATGCACACTTATCATATTCAGCAAAGCATATCTCTTCTGTGCCATGTAGGTTTAAAGAAGCCTATGAACCTTTTCTGCCTCCCTTCTGAAGGTCACATGTAAAAAACATGTTAGCAGGTAACTGTCACAGTGGGTAGGGCAGCATCCATTCATGAAAATAAGAATATGAGCCGGGCATGGTGGCGCACCCCTTTACTCCCAGCACTCGGGAGGCAGAGGTAGGAGAATCGCCATGAGTTCAAGGCCACCCTGAGACTAAAGAGTGAATTTCACAAAATCTGAGAGGAGTAGTTATTTCATGTGAGATTGAGTCCCTACTCCTAAAGCTATTTTATTTTTTCTTTGTAGCTTAGATTTTCATACTTAACATGCTATTCTACCAATGGACATATCCATACTCCTCTAAGCAAACTGATTCATTCCCAACTAAGAAATCTCACTGAATTTGTACAGGGCTGGACATGAATCAGATGAAGAGGTGCAGAGTACAGCTCTGGGAGACAGTGTCATCTGATAACTTGAAGGAATAACATATCTTACCTGCTTCCAGAGCAGGTGATGGTTGTAAGGAGTATTTCTTCTGAAAGAAATGTGAGGCAGCTAGTCATTTCCAGAGCAAAGGAGCAGAGGTCTCAGTCACAAAGACTGTGTACCATGGGATGGAATAAGCGGGCAAAATGCCAAAGATGGGCAAAAAGGTTCGAATGTGCATTTTGTGCTTATAAAATATAAACATATATACATAGAAATTGTGTTCATATGTATATATTGTTATATATACAATACACAGTGTTGCAGTTGCTTTACCAGATCCAGTCTAATACATGGCTTCATAAAATAGAGTATTATATCAATGAACATACATAAGTTCACATGATAGCCCATGTGATTTTTCAGTTATTTAAAGTCTTATATTTGTATATTCATGGAACTCATATCATATATATATATATATATATATATATATATATATATATATTCCTATACATGTCTATGTAGATACAGCTTTTTCATCTTTGTCAGTGATTATAGTTGATTTTCAGAAAATAGGTTTCAGTTCTATCTGCAAATGTTCTGCATGAACTGTTGTTTCTAGATAGCAAAATAAAAAATTTAAGAATATTTGGAATAGTTGATGAAAATTACATGATCGCTTCATTCTTTATCCACATTGGGCAAAATGAAAAAAAAATTATAACATTGTAACCATTTTATAATCACTGACAATTCAGAGTGGAAGAATTCCTCAGCTCAGTATGGAATTTCTGATGACTTGATTAGCAAAATAAGAACTCTGGGTAAATTTAGGAGACTGCAATTTATATCAGAGGCATGTGGACATGTTATTAAATTTATGCTTGCTTTCATTAGCAAAAGACTGAGAGTTCTTATAGTCAACCTTGGATATAGTCTTTTCAAATAATATAAATACAAATTATCTATTATTAACTAGTGCTTTCACTGGCAGTTTTAAATATCCACAAAATCTCTTCATTTAATTCCCCACTTAAAACAAACTTGCTTTTGAGATGAAAAGCATGGGCAGTTTTTAAGTTTCAAATTCTGATCTGAACAATGTTAGCATTATCATGAAACTTTTTGATTGCCCCCTCTCTAAACATTTCTCTGAAGACCCATGCTTATCTACTTATTCTACAGAAATATAATATGATAAAGTTGTGATCAAACAGTTTCAGAGTCTGCCGGCAGGACTTCTTCGTTATCTGAAAGAAGATTCTATCAAATATTTACTGAGGCAGGCATGGTACAAGTGTTCTTCTCTAACAGGAATAAGCTTGGAATGATCATATAACAGAAAACAGCCTGAAGAATAAAAAATAAAAAATAAAAAACATGAAGGGGTAGCAAGATCAGAACCCAGGGGTGAGATCCTGGAATGCTCTTTTTATGCATCACAGTATGAGTTTGCATTTAATTCTAATTACAAAAAGAAGCAATTATGGAGCTCAAGAGGAACATACTGTTATTTATTTTACATTTTAAAAAGACTTAAGAGGCTCTCACTCTTTGCCCAGGGAGTATATTATCACTGGAAATGGAAATTCTGTGACTACTGTATGACCTATTTTGGATATAGAACTGTGGTTCAGTGGGTTAAGAAATAGGAATGGCTTCTTATACTTTGGTCTAAGTAAATGAGTAGATGATATGCTGATGGAGGAGTGTGCTTGTGATGATTGGATGCTTCATAATGCCTGGTAGACAGCCAGAAAGTCAGGGATAGAATGCAATCCTTCTTTACAAATGCTCTTAATAAACTGAAAAAAAAAAAAAAAAACCTTTACGTAAGTCATATGATAGGGTTTTGTGATTTAGTTTAGCATATAACTTTCTGACCATACCATTGCACTTCTGTTACAACTTATCAAGGCATATTGCACCTTCTTATGCATTAGATAAAATTATTATCAACTCATTTTAACAAAGCCGAGGATCACCATGAGCATGTTCTAAAATGAATGCCTTCTTTCAGATCTAAATACTTCTGTAAGAAAATTAGGGTAAGTAAAGAAACGTCGTTTTGAAGATAAAAAGAACCAAATGTATTATACCTTATCTAGTGAGTTTAGTTTTATGAATTAAAAAAAAAAAAACCTACTAGATGTTGCAGTCAGGTTCGTATTGCTGGCAGAAAACACCCAACCAAGAGTAGCTTGTGGGAACAAAAGCTTATTTGGCTTTCAGACTAGAAAGGAGGGTCCATGATGGCAGGCGAAAAGGAAGGCATGAGCAGAGCGTGGACGTCGCCTCGTGGCCAACATACGGTATAAAACAGCGACTGGAGAGTGTGCCAAATATTGTCAAGAGGAAGCTGGCTAAAGCACCCATAAGCTCACCCCCCAACAATACACTGCCTGCAGGAGGCTTTAATTCCCAAATTGCCATCAGCTGGGAACCTAGCATTCAGAATACCTAAGTTACAGAGTACAGCTGAACCAAACCACCACATTCTGTCTCTGGCCCCCGTAAATTGACAACCATACATGATGCAAAATGCAATGCATTCATCCAACTTTTTAAATCCCCATAGTTTTTAATCAGTCCCAAAGATATTTTAACTGAGTCATAATAACAAAAAAAGAAAAGAAAGAAAAAAGAAAGATAGAGAAGGAAAAAAGCCCATAATGACACAGAATAAACATTGACATTGCAAAAGATTCCACTGGGCATAGCAAAGAAATTTTCAACCAATAAAAGATTTAGACAGGACAAACATCAAACCCCGGCAGCTTCAAGTCCAACAACAGTAGTAAATGACAATTCTCTAAATCTGATATTTATAACCATTGACCATCTCTGGAGTTCCAATTCCACCCCTCCAGCTAGGCTACTCACAGTCCCAGAAAACTTCATCCAGTGCACAGTTCTCCTTGACAGCCATCCCATAATCCTGGCATCTCCACTGGGTCTCCACTCCAACCCATGGTTCATCCTAATCACTCCCTAGGGCTCCACAAAGGTAATCCAACAAGCTTGCCCATGGCCATTTCCAAACACAAAACTGTGCTTCAAATTCAATGACCCTCTCTTTCCTGCATTTGTTATACTCCATAATGCCAAAAGAGCTGCCAATTTGTTAATCCGGGGGGGGGGTGATAAAGCAGGCCCCTTCAAAAATGTCTGCATTCTTCCTATTGTCCCAATGCAGGTCAGCTAGTCCAATATCAATGGATACAATTGCAGCTGAATGGGCAGCAGTTTCCGCACAAAGATTTCTTTCTGCACCATATCCCTCTACCCTGTAAAAGAATTTATACAGGCATTTAGAGGCTCCTTTTGCTAAAAATTGTTCTTATAAGGTTGCATTTTTATTATCTCTCCAGTTTAGTACAATTTTCGCCCTATTCTGTCATCATGTAAGCTGTCGTGGATAAATACGGAAATGTCATTATTACTGGGGTCCTACTATGGCCTCCCCTCAGATCTCTGGGCCTAGTGATCTCTATGGAAGTAATACAGGTAATATACACAGAACATAATGGAGAAGAGAGCTACGATTCAGATGAGACATACAGAGCATAGTGAAGATGACAGTCAGAGATTAAGTGTAAAGGGAGAGAGTGGGCAGTAACCAAAGGGACCACTGTGAAGGAGAACACTCTCATGAGACGCAATTGTGTCAAACTTTATGTTAAATAGATGCTATACTATTTCTTAAATTTCTTGGAACAAATGGTTTTCAAGAGGATCATTTTATTGCCCCTGTGGTTGATAGGCCCATGTGGAGTAGCTCATATGGCGGTGGTAGGGGGTGGGGGTGGGGAGAGATTTTTGATATGCCTTAGTTCTTTATCAGAAAGCTAGCTAGGTTGTAATATATAAATAAAGTATTATTTCTCCACCCATGTCTGGAAACATGACATGGATCCCAGTCTTTTACCACTAATCAGAGCCCTGGAACCCTCCAAATGCAAGCCATGTGTGGCCACATTCAGGTTTTCACAGTTGCTCAGGAATTGTACTTGAGTGGTCACAGGGCCTCTAAAGTCCTCATGCATGTGTGGGTGGTGTTCTGATTCCCTAGAGCATCTCCCCTAGCCCAGTCTTTATATGATTTCTTAAAGCTTCTGGAACAGAACTGGTGAGGTAGTTTAGTGGGTAAAGTGCTTTCTACGTAAGCCTGACAATCTGAGTTTAGATTCCCCAGAGCCCTCACAGGGCAGAATGAGCAGCATGAGTACCTGTAATCCCAGTATGCCTAAGGCATGAAGGGAGGCAGAGACAGGAGAATCCCCAAACTTATCGTCCAGGCAGTGTAGAATATATAGCAGCAAACCACAAAATTGACACTTCCTCAAGCAAGGTAGAAGAAGAGGACCAACACTTGAGGTTGCTCTCTGACCTCCACATGCGCAATGTGGTATACATGTTCCCACATCCACACACAAAATATAATTCAAATTATTCATTCTCTCCAATTCTCCAGGGAATTTACAAGCTATGCAGGAGCTCCACGGGTCATACACATTAGAACATCTTCCTTTTTTTTGTTTTTGTTTTTGTTTTTGTTGTTGTTTTTGCAAATTCCATCTTTGCTATAACATATCCAGACTTTTTGCATTTAAACTGAATCACACAAATTATTTATATTCAAGGTAAAATCTTGATCAAATAATAGCAATGTCATATTGCTTATTCAGCTATTTCAAATTATCTGAGCATTGTTTATACTATATATTTATATTATGTTCTCCTATTCTGACAATTACATTTTTTTGGAAGTAGGGGTTCATTCTGGCCCAGGCTGACCTGAAATTTACTCTGTATTCTCAGGGTGGCTTTGAACTCATGGCAATCCTTCTACCTCTGCCTTCTGAGTGTTGGGATTAAAGGCATGCAACACCACACCTGAAACAATTACATTTTTATGACACAATAGTCAAGAAAATAAGATTAGGCAGTGATACAAAAGATATAAAAGTTAAATACACTATGTTCTCATAAATCAATCTAATAATAGTCTTTGATTCATGAACTTTTCTGTGGATTTATGTTTTGTTTTTTTTTCTGATCTGGAACATTGAGAGAAGACAAATATATTATGAACAACCTAATTTTAGCAAAAATTTAAAAAACACTGTATGAAGCTCTTAAGTTTTCTAACACAATACAGAATTCACAGTATGAACTGATCTATGAAAGTGTTGCTACCTGAGATTTTATCATTGTATGACTACCATAAATTTGAAATTTTGTTGTGTCTATCACTACAGGACATAAATAGGAAAAATGATAAAAGTTCATATGGAGATGTTCTCAGTTGATCCTTTTCTAGTTTGAAAATCTGTTGTCCATGTTGTAGAACCAGAGACTTGGGTGACATTTTGAAGAAAAAAAAAGTATGGCTCTTTCAAGTGATATTGTGACTATTTCAGTCATAGAACACTCAACTGTACTTTTATTACATAATCCTTATTCTGATTCAGTCTTAGTTTAAAACATCTAAAATATTTAAAGTAGAAATAAAAAAGGATTTGTCATTTTCATCATACCATTATTCATTTGTACTTTAAATAACAATGAAAAACATGTTTATCATAACATCCATTAGAAGACTGCATTTACTTAGATAATTTTTCCAGACCATCCAACTTTATCTGCAAATTTATAAATTCATTTCTCTTACTGCTGAGTAAAAATCCATTGTATAAATGTGCCATATCTTCATTATCACTCATTCAGTTGAGGACAAATCTAGGCTGTTCCATTTCCCAGACTTATAAATTGAGCAGCAATAAACATGTTGAGCAAGTATCTCTAAGGTAATGTGACTGAGTCCTTAGGTATATGCCTAGAGCTATGTGGGTCATTAGGTAGATCAATCTTTACTGTTTAGGAACCTCCACACATGATTTCCACAATGGCTGGACAAAGATTGCATTCCCACCAACAATGTAGAAGGGTTCCTCTAGAAGACTGCATTTTAAGGCTAGGTGTGGTGGCACATGCCTTTAATCCCAGCACTCTGGAGACAGAGGTGGAAGTATCACCATGAGTTCAAGGCCATGCTGACACTATATAATGAATTCTAGGTCAGTTTGGGTGAGAGTGAGAACCTACCTCAACAAACCATAAAACAAAAAAACAAACAAACAAAAAAGAGATCATATTTTATTGTGCATTCCAGGTCAGCCTGGGCTAGTGAAACTCTACCTCAAAAAAACAAAAAATGGGGCTGGAGAGATGGCTTAGTGGTTACATGCTTGCCTGTGAAGCCTAAGGAACCCGGTTCGAGGCTCAATTCCCCAGGACCCACTTTAGCCAGATGCACAAGGGGGCGCATGCATCTGGAGTTCGTTTGCAGTGGCTGGAGGCCCAGGCGTGCCCATTCTCTCTGTCTCTCTCTCTCTCTGCCTTTCTCTCTGTGTCTGTCGCTCTCAAATAAATAAATAAAAATAAACAAAAAATTAAAAAAAGAAAAAATGAAGACTGCATTTTACTTTTTTATCCCCATCAGTCATTTCCGGATTAAGACTCTTCTGCCTTCACAGTTGTTTCTTTACCTGCTTTTGCCCTGTGTTCTCAAACACCACCTCATCTCTTCTACAGTAATTTATATCTTTTTTTTTTTTTTTTTTTTTTTCGAGGTAGGGTCTCACTCTAGCTCAGGCTGACCTGGAATTCACTATGGAGTCTCAGGGTGGCCTCGAACTCATGGCGATCCTCCCACCTCTGCCTCCCGAGTGCTGGGATTAAAGGCGTGCGCCACCACGCCTGGCTTTTTTTTTTTTTTTTTTTGTATCTTTAATATATTGGTGACACTTTTAAATCCTGAAAGATAACTTGCTATTCTTTTTAATCCCTTCAGTTTCTACTTAAAAATAAGATCACATTTTCGATTTATCTCTTTAAGACCCTCATGACACAGTAGCAAATCCTCTCTTGCCATATACGCAGGCAGTGTTCATAGGGAGATTGAGTGATTTGACACGTAAAAGTTGACTGATATTAATTTATGTCTGCTATAGAACATGGCATAATCTGCATGCTTAGGAGATCCATAGATGTTAGCACTGAAAAAAAAAGCACATTTATTTTCTAAAGATGCTTATATCCATGTATATAGTTCATTGCATATAAGCTTTGTTCCTCAATTATAGAATATTGAAAGGATTAACATATGTATGCTTATTATTATGAATTTGTCAAAGATGATAGATATTTGGTCAATATCCTAATTATTATTGTATTTCACCAACGGTCTTTGGGTTTTTACCAAATTCATCTTCAATTTTGTTTCCTTTTATTTCAGAAACACATAGCATGAATTAATAATCGAATTTAGTGCAAAATTAACATTATTGGTCATATATATATATATATATATATGCTAGTGTCAATCAGGTAGTGAATATTACTATTTTTAATATTTAAATAACATCTTCCCTAGGTTATTATATATTTTTAAAATGTAAGCTATTTCCTCTATTAGCACCAAGCATTTCTAGGGAAATTAAAAAAAAAAAAAAGGCTGGCAGTACTCTAATTTTGCTAGAGAAAAGACATGAAGGACGAGATTACAGAGTTTTCAATGTGTGAAGCAATTGCCCGCTAGAAGGCCAAGAGCGTTGTTGTCTTAGATGACATTAAGCACAATGGAACCCAGGGACAATGATAATTGAGGTGATTTCATTCTTTTTCAACTCTGTCAGCACATGAAAGGAACAATCTGTTCTTAATCTAAAATTTGACATGATTAAACTTGTTTTATTAGTTTGTTGGTCCTTGTGAAAACAAAGAAAACAGCAATTTAAAAGGGTTGGGTTTCTAACATTCTTTTGAAGATCCAGTAGCTAGAAGTTAATCAGAACTACGTGAGCTATTTAGAAAATAATTGGAATAATTAAAAAGTACAAACAAGTCAAATTATAAAGGGTAAAAGCATATATATATATATATATATATATAATGACCAACATCATACCATCATGGCGTACTTTTATTACTCATAAAAAATCCCTTAGATGATTTTGTGACATGCAATGGCAAGTGGCTTTTTTTTTTTTGTCACATAGGCTTGTAGAATAATTTTAACACATATTGAGGATGAGTGCCATAATTCTTTTGGGTATACAATAACCACCATTTATGTTTTTACAAAACCAGAGAAACTTATAAGATATATTTAACAAGTGTGTTATCGGTCTTATCTTGCTTTCTCATCCATTTTAGGTTTAAAATGAACTGTCAATTTGTGATTTATCTGCAAAACAGGCAAAACTATTTAATGAAATAAATTTGCATTTCTGATTGATGACTGCTAATAATTTTGGCTTATTGTTCATCAAACTGAGTCCTACAAAAATGATCATTTTTGAGTTCAAAAGAAAAAGAAAATGAGCTAATTCCAAATGTCATTTGCCTTATGATACAGGTCTTAAGTAATCACTTACTGAGTCCACAGATAATTCTCTTACAAACTGAGGGGCTATTTAACAACACTGCCAGCACTGTGGGGTTTCATCACAAAGGGTCCTGTCGCTTTATTCTCTGTAGCTATTTTATAGTTCATTTAGAATATTGCAATATTAGACTCCTTCAAATGTAGCATGGCTTTTGCAACAGAGACAGTTATTTCAATAAGCTTACCACCTGGGTTTAAGACACAGAAGTACATATTCCTCAAGAAATTCCTCTTAAAATATAAATCTATTTATCTATCAATCTATCATCATAATAAAATGGTTATATAATAGATTTGAAACATAAAAGGAGTTAATAAATAAACTATAGATTTTTGCACTGTTCTTTCAAAAATGTCTTTTCTAGAACAAACTGTTTCAAGGACAGATATGGGCATGTCAACAACATTCAGAGTTCATTGATAGTTAAAATTCAAAATTTACTTACTTTTTAAATATTTTATTGAGGGCTAGAGAGATGGCTAAGTGGTTAAAATGATTCCTCGGAATCTTAAGGACTCAGGTTAGATTTCCTCAGTACCTACGCAAACCAGATGCACATGGTGGCACTTGCATCTGGGGTTTATTTGCAGTGCTGGAAGCCCTGACTTCCTTCCTTCTCTCTCTCTCTCTGCCTTTCTCATATCAATAAATAAATAGAAAAAATATATTATTTTTAATTTATTTGTTTAAGAGAGAGAGAGAAAGGATCTGTGTGCCAGAGCCCTCAGCCACTGCAAATGAACTGCAGATGCATTGGCTACCATGTGATTCTGGCTTACATGGGTACTGGGGAATTGAGCCTGGGTCCTTAGTTTCCATAGGCAAGTGCCTTAACAGCTAAGCCATCTCTCCATCCCTTACTTACATTTTTGAACAGTAAAGTTTTGAAATAATTTTAGGAATATATGTTGCAGTAAAAAATACTAATTTAGAAAAAAAGTCACTAAGCATATAAAATTATTTATAGCAAACTCCTAATCAAAATTTTATTTCTTATTAGGCTTTACTTTTGGCCTACAAGGAAAGTGTTACCCAAAGTTTTACTGATTGTAGAAGTCATGTTCCATGTTAAGGCTGATTTGCTAACTCTCTATTTATTCTCAGTTTGTGTTTGTCATTGAACTCAAGAGAGCATCTTAGTAAACTAGTAGCAAACTGCTTCTTACCAGATTAGACTATCATTGACTTTGATTACATTCTCCAGATTTTATTTTTACATTGAGTTTCACAAATTCTGAATTTCACAGAGGAAAATTGGTTTAATGGACATACATTTACATGTATCTAGCATTGTAGAATGAAAGCTATATATATATAGTATTACAGTGATGTAATAGGCAAAATACTGTTTTCTTTGTATAATTAATAGCTGAATTAAAACTTGAAGAGTTTAGAAGCATTCAAGACTCTGAAGCTGACTTGGAATGATGACAAGCTAGAAAATGATTGGAAGTTATGCAGCATGTCCCCTGGTTTATTAGTATTTTAAATCATTCTCTGTGGCTTTTTCACAAAATGTCCTTATGAAATAAAATAGCATGACAGACTTAGCTTGATGAAAGAACCGGCAACCCTTGGTATTCTTTGGAATGCTTAATAAGATGTTTCTTGGAATTCTTAGCCTCTGCATATATCACTTTTTCTTTTCATTAAAAATATTCCTTCAGAAACTATTCTTAAGACATATGATACTATATTATAAACATTGAATGCATATGTGCTTGGTTTCTTTCTGAATATCTTCACATCATAAGACAAAAAATTACCTTGAAATCATGTACTATCTGTAAAAATTTGATAATACTTATCCATATGTCGCATATTTTGATCAGAATCATCTGTCATTATTTTTGCCAGATTCCCTTCCCTGCCCTCTTTTGCTGAATCCCTTTTCTCCCCAACTTGTGTTTCTTCTACTTGATGTCTTTTTAAAATTCTTTTGTGTAGATATGACCCACTGAGTTTAATTAAGGTTGCCTGCATGCCCACGAGTGGGGAGTGTTGTTATTATCAGCGCATGTGGATCCTACCAGTGGTTATAGCACTGCAGAAAATGTCTCCTACTCCCACAGCCACTACTTTATGACCCACTTAAACTCAAACTAGGCCATATGACCTGATACATATATGCATTGTATAATAACATACAAACTTTAGCTATACACCAGCTATGTTATTCAAATATTCATGTGGGAGTAGTTGAAATTCTTATTTCATTTAAGACATTTGCTGGAGATCTTTACAATGAGATCAAGAATAATAGGCAAGGATGTCTGCATTCACATAGAAGAAAACTGATTGATTCAAAATCTCTGAACTACATTATTTATAGCTAGCAATACCATGTTTCTATGATTTTGACCTAGTGAGCACTTTTAAATGATTTTTTTCAATTTAACTACATCAAGGGAATTTAATCTCTCAACATGTTACTGAAATGTATATTTTCCTCTTAGACTTTATTCTATCAAGTTTAATTATGTTATATAAAATATTTTTCCACTACAGCCTGGCGTGGTGGCGCATGTCTTTAATCCCAGCACTCAGGAGGCAGAGGTAGGAGGATTGCCATGAGTTCACGGCCACCCTGAGACTACATAGTGAATTCCAGGTTAGCCTGGATGAGAGCAGGACCCTACCTCAAAAAAAAAAAAAAATTCCCAGTAGCTTTTACAACAATGATTTTTGTTATTACTTCATATTGCCTGAAAGTTTTTTTCATTTATTATTTTTATTATCATTGAGCCACATTTGATAAGGTCAAATAATGTACATCTATGACTTACTGTGATTAGTTTGTTTCAAGATGATGAGTTAAAAATTTACTTTGAAAACTCTGTGATACTATTTAAGAACAGCTGCAAATCTTTAATTGTACTGGCTATCAGGTGGAGCTGGGTCAAAATAACCTTTGAGTCTGATTGCAAGGTCCCAATGTCCTCTCTTACGTCTAATACAAATGATTATATTGTAATTCAAAATCTGGTGACTCAATGTCCCAAGGTAATTGCTATATTACTTACTTTTGGATATTCTCCAATTCTAAGACAAATAAAAATAAATTTTGACACTACTCTCCTTATTGTGTAGATAATGTTAACTCATTTATTTACATTATCATAGTCATTTCCATTCATATGAACTAAATAGATCATCTGAACACTTTGTACTGCTGACTTCTCTTTTATAACATCTAGACCATTCAAAATCACCCTTTCTATCAATTCTTACTAATATGTTTTTTTTTTAATCACTTCTCTATTCAGAAATCCTAGCCCTTTTCTGGATACCTTTAAAAAGTTGTTACTTACATTAACTCAATTACCTTTGCTCTTTGGTTTGATCGTAGGTGTTTGTGAGAAAAAGTAAACCTTGTGAATGTTCTCTGAAATCCTCCGTGTAATTCACCACCCATGTTGAGTAAAATCATACATATCGCAGGTATATAGTAGACAGCTCAATGTGGGCTCAGTTCGCAACACACTTGATCATATATTTTGTATTTTAACCTCTTTAATAATCCTAGAATGGATGATTTTTTTTTAATTTGGAAAATCAAATTTGAAATAAATTTAGGACAAACTGACTTAGTGCATAATTGGGCAACCTATGAATTTTATAAACAATCCATGAAATATTAACTGAAACTCAAGATCATAAAGCGTCTGCACATTTAGGCTTATTTCCCTTACTCTAAGGATGGCATTTGTCAGTGGAAATCCTTGGATTCCCTCCATTTCTTTACATAACTTCCATATGTCTCCTAAAATCTAGGAGTTGTCCTATAGCTATGGTATAGACTAGAAATCTCAGCTCTCTGTTATAGTGGAGTGTAGACTTGAAAGAAGCACCCAAATGATTCACTTCATGCTGTGCTGGCAGCTCTTTACTTCAAAGCTACCATTAAGGTTGAATGCTATTAGATGTAAGATAAGAGAGCTGGAAAAAAAAGCAAGGTGGATTTTCTTTTCTTACATATGAGCCTCCTCAGCTTGCATGCAGAAACTAGTATTGCTTTAAACTTTCCAAATATTGAATTAGGAACAATATCCTATTATTTACAAGTTCAAATTGCTGACACATTTTTTTGAATTGATGAGGTACAGGAGGAATATACATTTGACATATAGAATAGCTACTATTTGAACGTATAACTTTAGAACTCTGGGTGGCCAAATCATACATTTATGAGACAAGAATTCAGAGAAATTCTGGTTTCAATTTTTTCATTGAAATATGTAAAATACTTCTCCATCTCATTTTTCATAGTCCTCTTTCTTTTTAATATTTAGACATAGAGGATATTAGCCTAGCGATCATTTGGTTTACAGAGTGGAAAATATTGCTTTATAATAAAAGGAGGATATTAAATAAAGCCCAGATTTAATACCCAAACTAACAGAACACCCTGATGAATGTAATTGCATTTTAAGCATTCTGATTAAATTTTTTGATCCATATTGCATTTGTTTTGCTTGTGAATGTTTTATGAAAAAAAAGTGTCTGGAGATTAAAGGATTAGTGAGTTCTTAAAAGCTGGGCAGCTGCTAACATTTCTGAATATTCTTGCTCAAGGATCACTGAAAAGCTGCATTAATTGTGTGTCTTACCATGAATGATATGGCTAAAACTCTAGGGAATGAGAGAAAAATGTTCCAGGGATTTTTTTATGTAGTGGGTAATATCAATAATATTCACTATAAATTAAGAAAAAAATGGCAAAACAATATCGCACTTGATTAAAGCATTAAACAGCTATTCTTATTAGTTAGCAAGTATGCCTTTCCTCTCTTTTTCACTTAGTAGGCTAATTGACAATTCAGGGAGTGTATATGATAATAATTTGTATGCTCTCACATCTTAAGTGTAACTTATATCTTCTGATGTCCAGACCACAAAAGAGCTAACAAATTAGCATAACTCTCTTGCCTTATAGGAGAAGCTTCTATCATTCCACCAAAAAGAGTAACATGGAGCACATTTGTAACTCGCCTGAATGTTTTGTACAATATTCAACTTTTTTAAACAGGGAGCTACACTTAAAATACAGGACTTCCCTTCTCTGTTCAGAAAAGTATTCCTAAGACCTGTATAAATTTGAACATGCTAATGTCCACAGACATTGCTATTTATAAAGAGTCGATATTAAATTCCGCATTATGACCCATACTGGCTGTGCAAGCTGTGAACAAGGCATTGTGGTGACAGAGTGAGCGCTTTAGAGATCCCGGGACGAGGTGACATCACTGTTAGCTGAGTTCATGCTAGTACTTGAAACAGTGGTGGAAAAACAAAGACTTTTAAATTTACCACTTGGGAATAGTACTCAGCTAGTCTTCTGTATGTGTTAATGATGCCCCAAGAGATTGTACTCATCTACTTCAGTCTTTCTGGGCAGAGTTCGATATCAGTGGTTCTCACCCTTGACTGCCCATCAAAATAATTTGTGAGGAAATTGCACAGATTCTGATGAATGCTTTTGGCTTTCCCGGTTGTAAGAAGAGGATCAGGAAGAGATTCCAACTCAATATTTCTGGCACAATGGTATTTTTGAGTACAACTGATCCAGCCTACTCTGAAATTCACACGCACTGGTATATTTTTGAAGAAACTTCCACTTGATACTCACAAGAAGGGGAATAGGCTGAAAATGAAAGTCCATACTCTCAGTGAGGGGTTAGGCAAAGTGCCCCCAGTGCTAGCACGATGTTTTATCATGAGTACCACCATTGCTTTTGTTACAAGACACCCTTTTCACCCAAGGAAGTACCTTGCAGCTATACTCACTCTGCACAAGATGGTTTTCCTAATTATCAAGTTATGAATGAATCAGCCTTTAGAAAAAGATATGCGGGCTGCCTTTACACCACTAGTCTAGACTTCATGGTTAATGGTACTTACTTCTATATAAATCCTGTATAAAATGTACAATGTGTTCAGAATATTGAAGATATATCTATCATAGGCTGTCCATTTCTGTGAATTTATCCAAATTAAGCAAATACTCATTTAGAATATAAAATCCAACAAAATTACTTTGATGAAGGAGTCATCTGTGGTTCATAAGAATAAGAATTTTCAATTATCAAATCTACTGATATTTTTGTAGAAAGTTATGAAGCTTCTTTCTAAACTATATACTTACAGAGTCATCCCAACACCTTCATTGTTTCTGATACCTCAGGTTAAAAATCAACAACTGCATGGAGACATATAAAGCTCTTGATCATGACACATAAGTCTGATGTCTATTACATTTTGGAGTATTGGGTGGTGGTATTATTAAGTGATCAAACTATATACAACTATTTTCCAGAAGCTTCAACTTACTTATAAAATCTTTGCCTTTACTCTGATTTTTGTGACAGCAATTTGTGATTAATAACTGTTATACATTTAAATATCCATTTAATATTCATTTAGCAAATGAAAATGATGCCTTGACATAGCATAAGGTCTAAAATTCAAGGGATAACTATTTTCAGTGGTATTGTTTGAAGAAATGCATCACTATATAGAAGTTGTATACTTAAAGCAAAACATAAGCTCTTGGGCTGGCTTAGTGGTTAAGGTGCTTATCTACAAAGCCTGAGGACCAGGTTAAATTCCCCAGTATCCATATAAGCCAGATGCACAAGGTGTCTCATGTATCTGGAGTTTGTTTGCAGGGGCTAGATGCCCTAATGTGCCCATTCTCTCCTTTCTCTCTCTCTCTCTCTTAAATAAATAAATGAAATATTTTTTTATAAATCACCTCTTGTAACTGACTGAATTCAAATCTCACATCAGGTTCCATGGAAAAATGCGAATTCGTTGAAACCTTTGAATCTCTTTTTATATGTGAATGCATAATCATTAATTAAGATATCGTCATAAAGATTTTAAAAAATCTACACTGTAGCTGGCCACACATGTTAAAGTGGACTACATTTGAAAGTCTCTCATATACTCAGTTTAATGCTTGCAGAGATTGAAAAATACCATATTTGCATATTAAAGATTCAATTATTAACTCTTTTGAAAATAAAAGATATTCTCATTTCCATAGAAAATTTGTTAATTCTGCTTAGAACTTAGCATGTTATATTTTCTACTGCCCATAACATATAGTATTGATTTACGGATATATTGCATATAATGTATTGTTTATTGTTATTGTTCACTTGTAATATTCATCCATAGTCTACTTTGATATGTATTCAATGGACAGAGTAGGCCCTCAGAGCTCTTATCCATAGATAAGTAATTAAGTCTGTGACTCTCTTCCTAATAATTATAATATTTTTCAAGAATATGAACCATTTCTGACTTATACCTAAAACTCATTACGTCACAAAGTACTCTCATTTCCCATTCCGTGGACTCCAGGGCACGTGTCTGGTGTCCACAGATGATGAATATTAGCTAATTGGCTGTCTTATAAGATGACAGGATCTGATCTAGGGTTCTTATGTGTCTTTGCAATTCACAAAAACTCAGTGTGGTAGTTTGACTAATACCCAATACAGTCAGGAGTTTATTATAGCTTGTAACTTAGATCTCCAGTCGCCTGACTGGAGGAGGTGTCACTGTGGGTGGATCATGGGGTCCAGCCTTAAGGTGTGTTTGGGCGAGGCACTGAAATTCCAACCTAAGGTACGCAGAGTGCTTGAGCTCCGCCTCTGGTTCCTGGCCTGTGCTTGCTTATGGAGCTAGTGGTGGTATTTCTCCCTGCGTGGTCCTGTGAAAGGGGCCAGTTTCTTCTCCCATTATGGAACTTCCGCTGTTTCTAAAAGCTTCAATAAATCCTGTTTCTCTCATAAACTGTGCTTATTATAGCTGACTAAGACACTCAGTTACTGCCTTAACTTTTTTCTGTTGTTGTTGTTTTTGGTTTTGGTTTTTATGAGGTAGGGTCTCACTTTAGCCCTGGCTTACCTTGGTCTCTCTCTGTAGTTCCAGGCTGGCCTAGAACTCCCTGTGATCCTTCTACCACTGTTTCCAAAGTGCTGGGATTAAAGGCAGGCACCATGCCCAGGTGACCTACTTTAATTGATGGGGTAACTTCTGAGGTATGGAGAAGTCAACCAACTTGTCCAAGGTTTCACAGTGCCTAAGGGGTAAATTCCAACCTCTGAAATTTGATTTGACTATATGATTTCAAATGCTTTGCTACATAAGCCTTTTGTCTTAATGTGTCCAAAGAAGATTCTATGATATGCACTTGTGTCAGACGTTCTTCATTGTCCACAAACTTCTCCTTTATCTCACCTAAATCCTCTACATTTTATATTAAGCCTTTGGTGCTTGCAAGAGTCTGAAGGCCATTTACACACGTAGAAACAGCTTTCAAATCAGCCATGATTTTAGTTGGTTCAATAAGAAAGCACTTTTAACCTTTCATTTATGTCTGGATTTTGTAAGCATTTTTGGAACACACTGGTAGATTGTTTTTTTCTCCATATTGCTGAGCTCTAGACTGACAACTTCAATGTCAAATATAATTGAATTATCTTGAGTTTACTAGTAATTTAGCATGTATAAAATAATATATGTATATACATATATATGTACAATATATAGAAATATATATATATGTATATATGTATATATATATATATATATATATATATATATATATATGCACTCCATTGCATGTCATCATAAAGACAGATGCTTTAAAGATTATGTTGTTCAACAATATTTTTCTTGTATTATATAAAATGTCTTCCTTTTTGGAGAAGAAATATTTTATCTTTATCTTACTTCTATTATACTTGCTCCCATTTGTATTTTTTTATGTTACATATTTTTCCTTACCAAAGCTCAAACTTTCTTATAATTTAATAGAAAAAATATGATTTTAATTCAAAAATGTGGTTTTTCTAAAGCCTTTATAAATTAATATAAAACTACATGATAGTTGATATTAAGCTATTTTGCACTGCCAGTGTGCAGAAAAGAGCTTCCATAGCTGATCTGAAATGAATTTCCATCGAGAGTTCCTCTGGCCAGAATGACCTTTGGTGAGGGAAAGTTGGTCAGTGATTTCAGTGACATTCTTCTACTGATACGCATGATTGGCTTTCCAACATGCTTTCTTTCCAGGAAACTGGAACTTTAACAAGAACTAAGAAGAGAGTACCTGTGTATGTTAATGACAACTCTGGATGCCTAGAAGTCTCTAATGGGTTTCCTTTGAGGAAACATTACATGTATGTTCCTGCATTTTATTGCCGGGAGAAAAAGTGTCCTATGTGTAACCCTTAAATTGAGGGACAGAACAGTAATGAGCTCATATGTGGATTCCGTCAGACTCCCCCTGTGTCTCTATTATATTATTATGTGCATATAGATTCAATGTAGGCCACTATAACTAACTTGCCCATGACTAGCTATATGCTGAGGATTCTGAGTTCAACCAGTTTATTGCAGAGCATGGGATATTTCTTAGGACCTTCATAACAGTTATAATATATGGAGTATCTTCATATTATTATCTCACATGCTACTTTAAACTACTAAGTCCTCAAGACAAAACATACATAATGTAGTCTATTTTAGGAAAAAATATAATTTACAAATCTGACATGATTTTGTTTGCTGCATTCTATTTGTATTTATTTATTTATTTTGTTTGTTTTGAGGGAGTCTGCCATGTAGCCCAATTGTCCAAGCATGATCTTCAAAGTTGAAACTCTTACCTTCACTTCCATGTGCTGACCTTACAGGGGTGCACCACCATATCTAGTTTATGCATTGATAAGCATGGCACTTGGGATTTTGTGGATGATAGGCAAGTACTCTCCAAACTGAATTGCACCTTTAGCTGTGTATTAGCATTTCTTTCTATTGTCAGTAAGTAGTACACATACAGATTTAATGATTTTATCTTTGTATTTTATCCTTTTTACCAATTGAATTTCGTATAAACAACCAAGCCTGCAAGTTTTTAAAATTTATTTATGTCACTAAACACATACTTCCATCTTACCTATAGTTTTTCATGAACTTTTCCAAGTATTCTTGGCCAAAATGTATATGAGCACATGGGCAGTTAAATTTATCAGACTGTTAAAAAAGCACAGGTCTCATGATCATACAGGGAGAGAGAGAAAGAGAGAGAGAGAGAGGAATTTGAAGAAAAGAACAGATAAGTAGAAATAATGAGTTAGTTGAAATGTTTATAGAGTGTGTCTCAAATTAGTGTTGATTCCATTTTATTAAATATGGCTTTACCATGAAGAAATTTTAGCACCTCCAAAAAGAAAATTAGTCTATTCCTTGTTTTATGTCACATGCCTTCTTTTTGTTCTAATCAAATAAAATTCTAAAATGATACATAAATAACCCTTGCAGGTATTTTAGCCTTTCTCCCTTTATCCTAAATGCATGCAACTTAAGATTTTTAGGTAGAGTCCTCAGCTAATACATACCATGAAAAGGCATAAAGCATGGCGGAGGGCTGAGGAATTATAACGGAGCCAGAATTTTTAGAGATTTGTCTGAGTGACCTAATCCATTGATCATAAAAAATGTGGTTTTTGTTATTTTTATAATCTTTTCCAGAGTTGCAGCCACTGGAGGGTGGGTAGAGATAGTTTACAAGGTGTAGCCTAGAGAAACAGTTAAAACCACAAAGATGCTCGGTAATTTAGTGCCCCAGTAGCCACTGTAGATTTAATATATTAAAACCAAGGCTTTCTTTAAAAACATTAAGCAGATAAGAGTCCATGTGAGGCATTTTAGGACCTTGCTTACTAAATGGTTGGGTTTAACTTTTCTATTCTTATAGACTTTGCCTACATTCACCTGGATAAAGGAATATAAAATATATTAATTGGGTATTAATGCTGCCTTATGACTTTTCAGATCGATATTTGGATCATTATAGGAAAGTCTTCAAATAAGCCCTTCTCTTTAGTGACTCCTACAGATAGTGTTTAAGGAGAAGTCTTGTTAGCCCATCTTTAAGATTGATCTTGATATTGAGCTCTTAATACTGAGGTATGGCTTTGTTGTTGTTCTTTGTTATTCTGGGACTCAAATTATAAGAATTATGCAATTAAAATAATAAAGAGATGCAAACAAAAATTAAATACTATTAAATATATCTCTAATAAATGTATAAAATAGAAGTGGTGTGGAGTAAAGCGTCCAAGATTAAAAAAATGGTGACAAATATTTATTTATATTAGTTACTTTCCTAACCAGAGTAGACGCCTCAAATTTAGAATCTTGTTTGAGTTTCTTAATTCTAAATAGTTTTGTTAGTACATAGATCAGGAAGGTTAACAAAAATCTAGAGTGATTTATGGTGACTAGCAGCTGAATATAACCATTGGCAGGGTGTTTGGTGACATAGAATTAGAGGACTGAAAACTAGTCATTCATATATAAATTAGGGCATTTTTCCTAGAAAAGAGTTCATAGCTTTGTAGTAGGCTGCAAGAGAGTATAAGTCAACTAACACATTGATAGCAGTATGCTAGTGTCAGTCCATGGCTCTGTATACTTGGAATGGAGGTCCCTTCAGTAAGTGTATCTGTTATTGGATTGAGACTCCATGGATTAAATAAAAAAAACAAACCTATATGGTTAGAGGCTATGTTCATTCCACTGGAACTAGTAACTGTTAGACTAGCAGTATTCTAACAAGTATAATAGCTATTTACCAAGCATTTCATTTGTGCAATGCAATGTGTGTGTGTGTGTGTGTGTGTGTGTGTGTATCATAGAATATTCATTCATCAGCACTATACTCTCATAACTTTTCTGGCTATTAGTATGTGCTCTAATGCTAGGCTTATTTGACAGTGTTATACAAACTTTTTTGGAAATATATTTTTTTGGGCTGAAAAGATGGCATAGCGGTTAAGGCACTTGCCTGCAAAGCCTAAGAACTCACTTTCAAATCTCCAGCTTTGACTTAGCCAGATGCACAGTGATGCAAGTGATAAATGCCACGCATAAGGAGCCACATGCATCTAGAGTTCAATCACAATGGCTGAAGGCCCCGGTGCACCCATTCTCTCTGTCTTTCCCTCTCTCTCTCTCTCTCTGCTTCTTTCTCTTTCACAATAAATAATAAATATGTTTTATTTATTTATTTATGTAAGAGAGAGAGGGGTACAAAGGGAGAAAGACTCCAGGGCCTTTAGCCAGCGAAAATGAACTCCAGGCACATGCACCACCTTGTACAAATGGTTTATGTGGGTAGTGGGGAATTGAACCTGGGTCCCTTGACTTTGCCAGCGAGCACCTTAACCACCAAGACATCTCTCCAGCCCAACACAAACTTTTTAATTTACATTAGAAGATGAATAAAATTTTAATTTAGGGACTATGGTAGTAAAAGAAAAATTTGAGGGTTGGAGAGATGGCTCAACAGTTAAGACGCTTACCTGAAATGCTTAACAACCCAGGATATATGTGTATATATGTATATATATGTATGTGTATATATATATATCTATATATATATATGTGCGTGTGTGTGTGTGTGTGTGTGTATGTGTATATGTATATGTATATATAATTATATATACATAATGGACACTGGAGAAACAAACTCAGATCATCAGGCTTTCAAGTAAGTGCCTTTAACCACTGAGCAGTCTCTCCAACCCCTAGCCCTTGATTTTTAAGTACACAAATATATGCAAGTTTCTTTTACCTGTATGTAGACCACACATTTAAAATAGAGGAAACCTCAGTACAAAGAAAGTAATTTTGTGAAAATCAATATATATATATATATGTATATATATATATATATATATATTCACAAAATTACTTTCTTATATATAATTATATGTAAGATATATAATATATCGTATATATAATATTATATATATGGCTCTGTACATATGGCATGGAGGTACCTTCAGTGAATGTTTCTGTAATTGGATTGAGACTTCATGGATTAAAAAAAAACTACCTATATGGCTAGAGGCTGTGTTCATTCCACTGAAACTAGTAACTGTTAGAATAGCAGTTTTATAACAAGTATAATAGCTATTTACCAAGCATTTCATTTGTGCAATGCAATATGTGTTTCTGTATATACACACACACACATATATATATATATATATATATATGTATGTATATATATATTTATGTAAATATCGTAGAATATTCATTCATTAGTACTAGACTCTCATAACTTTTTTGGCTATTACTATGTGCTCTAATGCTGGTCTTATTTGACATATATATTTTTTTTTCACAAAATTAATTAAAATTATGTTAAATAGGGATTGAATATAGCCTGATATCTACATAATATTAAAAACTAAAATGATATATAACCATATGTATATATGAATATATGTTTATTCAATAACATGGAACAGCACTAAATATATTGTCATGTGAATGAATGAATGATTGATTGAACACAGGAGATATTGGGGGAGAAGGAAGAGAATCATTCATTGTGGTTAAAATTGGTTAACTAATTTACTTATTAATTGATTGATACATCCATCTTCACAGAGCAGAGACGGTGTGGAATTCAAACAAATTAAATTTTGTTTACCTGGCTGTGGTGATGCACACCTTTAATCCCCACATTTCTGAGGCAGAGGTAGGAGAATTTCTGTGAGTTTGAGGCTAGCCTGGGACTACATAGTGATTTCCAGGTCAGCCTGGGATAGTGTGAGACACTACCTTGAAAAAAAAACAGAAAATAATTACTTCATATCCTCAATTCTAACCATACTCAACATGACTAAATGCCTGAGACTTTACCATAATAAACTTCAGGCTATGCAAACCTGGTTATATTTAATATCTTCTAGGATTCATGTGTGCTTGTTTCATGAGGTAATGCCTATAGTTCCATATATTTCCATATCCACATACGAAAGAATAACATGAAACATTCAGAGAAGTTCTTTCTAAAAATAACAGCTGAACCAATAAATTTAATTTATTCCTTAAACTGCAAGTTTTGCCTTAAAGTACATTATTGGGCAAGTTTTTTGATGAAGAAAACCTTATGCTGCAAAAACATGCATGTCATTTGTACCAAAGTATTAAATTAATCAGTTTTATTTTGTATCAGCTTATCTTTTTCAACTATCAGGCTAATGATGAATTAGTTCACTCTGTGTTAACTTTTAGTTTTCCTTCTCCATATTGGTGATAAGAAGTAAAACCAGGCCTGTCTACTTATTCAGTAAATATGTACTGGATGGCAGACATTGTTGAAGGTGCTTGAGAGGCCCCAAGGAATAAAACCAGTAGCAGTACACACCCTTGTCCAGTGTATATTTTTACAAGGGCAGTAAGGCAATGGACAGTGAGTCTAATAGCTTAGTGAATGATGCATATACAAGATCTTAAGGTCCACTAAAGAAAAAAAGATAAGTGGTCACTGGGAAATAATCATTTCTATTCTATATTCCACCACTCATTTTCAACAAAGTTATTGAACATATGCTTGCAATGGTGGATTCAAAAATGCATGAGCAATGTGTATATTTTTAAGAAATATTTTCAACCCATAGTACATTGTGTGGAATATACTCAACATTCTATTATTTGCATGTGTAAAGAAACAGAAGAATGAAGGAATTTCTGCAATGTATTATTTTTATGCAACAATCTGCAACATACTACTTTATTTTAAAATAATTTCAAATACATTAAAATGTTAAAGTGTAGAGTCTGTTTATACTAATTGTGTTTTAATCTGTTTCCTTGGTTTTATTTTATGGATGACATTGTCATCATCAATTGATTTCCATGTCATCATGTGAAGGCTTGATTTTAAGAAATTTATGTGTAGACAATATCTGCAATATGAATCTGAGAGTTGGGACTTAAAAGCATTAAGATATCTTTCACTAAGGTAAAGATCACAAGTAAGCTGGATTTTTTCATATGTATTAAATAGGTACATCATACATAAATACATCATGACAAATATATTTCTATCTGGATATTTTGATTTACATTTTAAAATTATATTTAAGTTGGCATTGCTTTATTTAGCATTTTAATATGTGATCTATATTATTTATTTATTTATTTATTTATTTATTTATGAGAGTGAGAGAAGGAAAGAGGCAGACAGAGAGAGAGAGAGAGAGAGAGAGAGAGAATGAGAATGGGCGTACCTGGGCCTCCAGCCACTGAAAAGGAGCTTCAGATGCATGCGCCACCTTGTGCATCTGGCTTACGTGGGTCCTTAGAAATCGAACTGAGGTCCTTTGGCTTTGCAAGCAAATACCTTAACCTCTAAACCGTCTCTCCAGCCCCCTATTTTTATTTATTTACCAGAGAGAGAGAGAGAGAGAGAGAGAGAGAGAGTGTGTGTGTACTACTGACTCTTGCCACTGCAGACAAACTGAAGTTGTATGTGCCACTTTGTGCATCTGGGTTTACGTGGGCACTGGGGAACTGAATACAAGAAGGCCAGATTTGGCAGCCCTCAACTGCTGAGCCACTTCCCAGCTCATATAAAACTTTTTTTTTTCATATAAACTACTTTGCCCTCCACATTTAAGGCTCCTACATGTCAAAGCTAGTCATTTTTTTTCTCTGTATCCCTCAAATCACACAGCACATATTATGCATTCAGCAGAATGAAATGGACTGCCCAGAGTTCTATAAAACATCTTTGACCAAGGACTAGAAGAGATTTTATTAAGTAGTGAACAAAGAAACACTTAAAAATGGTTGTTGTTAAGTTATAGAAGTCAGAAAAATCAAATAAGTAATAATCAAATAAATAATAGGAGAATGGTTTCATTTGCCTGCTTACACATCATCCTTATTACTCTCTTCCTTTAGAATATTCAGGGTTGCTGAATATCAAGGAAATATAGCTCAGCTCCTTGGGTGTGCTCTTGAGAGGCAGTCTCATGAAAGCATTAGAGATAAGTGAGTGTATGTATCTCCATTACTCTTTTATTTATGTAGGGTCTTACTCTAGCCCAGGCTGACCTGGACTTCACTATGTAGTCTCAGGGTAACCTTCAACTGACGGAAATCCTCCTGCCTCTGTCTCCTAAGTGCTAGAATAAAATGCATACACCACCAAGCCAGGCCCCATTACTCTTAAAGAGGTAGTATTATGATGATGGTAAATCTACATTGTTTAATTTTTAATAAACCATTCAGAAAGTTTGACATATTCAAAAATATTTTGCTTCACTAATGGAAAATACATAGTCATTTATGATATCAAAGAATAACTTGTTATTTTGCCCCTTACCAAAAAATTTATATCTGATTTGGAATCCTGTATTGGTCGGTTTAGATTTGTTTAGCATATGAATCATGCTAGTCATTTGTTCATAAAGCATCATGATTATCCTTTAAACAGCATTAACCCATGGCGGGTAAAATAAAGAAGGTTTACTGCACCCTAGAGGAGGATGTAGACATATTGACAAAGGTTAAGTCAAATATATGTCTCAAAAATAACAACCTCATACAGGTTGGTATTTAATATATTAATAATTGGTGTTGCTTCCGATTTTCTTTTAAAACAAGCAGTAAAATGTAGTCCCTTTATTTTCAGAAAATGTTGCAAGTAAATAAGAATTTGTAATTATAGCTTAAAGCTGCAGTGGACTGTTTTTCCTCTTTTCTTAGATCTTTGTTTTTACCCACTGAAAAACTGTTGCCAAATCTTCATTTTTTTTCTATTATAAACATGTATCTTAATATACTTAACTCTCTAGAATGTAAGCAATATAATTAAAACAAATTCTCCATTCTTAACGAAGTCATGAAAATAAAACTTAGAACATAGGTTTAAAATGAAATTTTATTTTTTTCAGAAAAAATGCAAATTACTATTATGTGTTCACATGTACTTAAAGAAAAGTAATTTGACTGCTGGGCAGTTCAATGAAAAGAGGTAAGACTCTAGAATATTATGATTTAAAATGTGCTACAATTTTTTTTTCCTTGCACAAATCATTTACTATGCCAGTTATTCAGACCTGTAAAGGTGCCACCCAACAGAACTGCAGGAAATGCACTGATTATGCAAGGGCAGAAGGGAGTATAGGGCTGAGGCATGTGCAGGTACCACTGGCTAAGTAGTGTTTGGGTTCTTGTAGGCAATGTATTAGAATTCCCTTATGGGGACTTTGTCTTCAAGTGTCTTTTTTTTTTTTTTTTTTTAAATAAAGCAATTAGCTGAGAAGGAGCTGAGAATCAGGACAGCTTAAACTTTAAAGGGAAGAATGAGAGAAATTTATGAAGTAGAGAATTTTTAGGAGTACTTATAAAATGCTTCAGTGGAGGGTTATTGGCAGCTAGAGGGCAAAATTAAAGCACATTCCAAGTAAGGTAAAGTGCACAGACTGAGCGAGAACGCTTCAGAGGAAAGCCTGGAGAAAGAGGCTGCAGAGTCTCAATTACCACCTCCCCGCAAAGGCAGCCTTTGTCATAGTAACCACCACTGGCGAGGCTGTGCTGTAAGAGACAGTTAGTGCTATGGGCACCTTTACATGGTATTTAATCCCCCTCCTCTACTTTTCTGTGAAAGTGAACACTGCGCAATCCCTCTGAAAACAAATGAGAGCCGGGGGAGCTGCTCAGGTGATAAAGCCCTTGCTGTCCAAGGGTGAGGACCTGAGTTCAGATCCCCAGCACCCACGTAAACTGCTGGGTGTGGTAGTGTGCCCCTATCACTGACAAGCAAAGACAGGAAGATCCCTGAAACTCACTGTTAGCTAGTCTACCAAATCGGTCAATACCTGGTTTAGTGAGAGACCTGTTTACAAAAAAAAAGGTGAAGAGCTATAGATTACATCTGACCTTGAAGTCTAGCCTCAATATGCATTTGTACATGCATCCACATCCACACATGCCATATACAACTGAATACACACGCACACATGTACACTATGGACACACACACACAGAAACTGAATGAAAGCAAAAAAGCTTAGCATGTACTGGTTAAATTATAAATTTATTAGGGGACAAAAATCACAGATTGAAGGTAGATGCCCAACCTTTAAAATTATTTTTGAATTAATATGATTTTCCTGAATGACTCAAAGCAGGGACTTGTATTACAATTGAGTTCACAATAATTCTATGATGGAGGGATGGCTTAGCTGCTAAGGTGCTTGCCTGCAATGCCAAAGGACCCAGGTTCAATTCCCCCAGGACCCACGTAATCCAGATGCACAGGAGGCACATGCATCTGGAGTTGGCTTACAGCAGCTGGAGACCCTGGCATGCCCATTCTCTCTCATAAATAAATAAAAGTTAATTTAAAAAGTGTTTAAGTTTCTATAGATGCTCCATTTTGGACTATAGTAAGTAAAGCACTTCTGTTAGGAATGATCTTATGGCTGGGAGAGAAACTATTAGTAGGATTTCGAAAAGAAATAAGCATAACTAAACAAAAAGTTAGATCCATTATTTTTTAATGGAGACACTCATAAGATGTGTGTTTGATACCTTGAGCTCAATCTTCAAGGTGTTCTTATTTTCCCATCACGGCCAAGAGAAAGTGGAGGTAAAGTACACGCTACTTTATGAAACTGGCCTACCTGTCTGTCTGCCTACCACCTTCATTCACCCTTCTGTCATTCATGCCATGTGCCCTCTAAAGCCACAGAGCTCTGTGTGTGTGTGTGTGTGTGTGTGTGCGTGCGTGCGTGTGTTCATGTGTGTGCCCTCCTGTACATGTGTTGGTGAAAAGATAACCTTGCTTCTCAGACTTTGCCTTCAAACCTTGTTTGAAACTGCTTTTCCATGAGTATATTTGCTGGGTTAGCTGGCTCATGGACATCTGAGAAAACCTGTTTCTATCTCTCATTTTGCCCTTGGCGTGCTGGGATTACAGAGGCTAACTGCAGTGTCTAGCGTTTGATGTAGGTTCTGGGGAGCAGCACTCAAGTAGTCGGGCTTGCGTGGCGGCACGTTGTCCACTGAGCCACCTCCCTTGCCCCAGAGCCACAGAACTTTTAAGGATCATCCTGTACAAGCACTTTGTATCCCTTTCTCTTCCTGCTTGTACTGATCATCTTCCTAGAACCTCTCACCTGCTGCCCTGCTGTCCTGTGTCAAATGCCTACTCACTCCTTAAGTTTGAGAATAAACCTTTTCCTAAGTCCCTTGAAAGATTCCAGTACTCTTCAAAACTCTTCCATTATTACAATGAATACTTGGATTAAAGTATGTATTTTCATTAATAAATTATTTAGATACTGTTTTCCTTGTGATTTGAAAACATGTTATTTCTTTTGTCATATTTCTAGTTTTTTTAAACACCACATGTATTGCTTATAATCATAAAGACTTTATTGAATTATAAATTGATGAATAATAAATGAGTGAAATTATTTTACCTAAAGATGCATATATTCTGGGCCATGAATAAATTTTAGTGAAGAGAGTTTTGGAAAAATTATAATTATATTATTTGTGTTTATTGTTGTGGCATTTTAAAACAATGCTAAGTAGGCAAATTATTAGCAATATTTTCAAACAATAACAAACAGAAAAATATTTTAAAACCAATAGCACTTAAAGTTAGTTTATAGTAGACATCAAAGTTTACACTTGAAGAAAGTGAAGACAAGAACTGCATCCCTGCTTTTCTTTTCTTAACTGTGTGGTCCTTCTCCCCCACACACATTCAAGAATACTGAACACATCACTCCTCACATAATCTGTCTTCACTGTGGTCCTTCAGAGTCATATTTAAACAACACAGTAGATGTTTTTTGTTAAACATGTGTCTAGCCATCCAACATTCAAATTGATAGAAGCTACATTCAAGCCTCAGTAATAACTGAATCCAAATGTTGTCAAATGTTGCACATATTCTGTATTAAATGAATGATAGTTTTACTTGCTCACTTTCAAATAGTTGAAAATAAGAAGATAGACTTCACTGCTTTTGAGGTAAATTAATTGATGTTACTCTACTTGGATAACTTCCGCCATCACCCCCACATTTATCTAACTAATACATTCTAGGAATTCAACCACAGCTGAGACATCTACTGGTGTGTGCATATAGCCCTGCATTGTGTTTTCAGTTCTCAGGGTGTCCTCCTTATCTCTGACCACAGCATAGCTCACTGTCCTGTCATTAGACAGAGTATGGAGACTGTGTTTATCATATCTATAATGCACTGAAACTCTTCACTGATAGGCCATGAAAGTACTTTGCTCTGCATAGTGTCTCCTAAACATCTAAAAAATATCCTTTCCTTTTAATTAAAAACTGAAATTTTTACATAGTCTTTGGTAAACAGAATAGAGTGTTGTCATCCTCATGTCTTTATTCCTGCTGGGATGGTGGGGACACTGAAGCAGCTTTAGCTGTGAGAAGAATATGTGTCCCCTGTGTCACAGACCCTGGGCATGTACTTTTGTGATTTGCAGTGCCTGAATTTTCACTAATGGTATTTAGATTTAGGAACCAACAGGCAGACCACTTCAGGCTCTGCCACATATCTCATTTTAGAGTATCTTTGTCCCCTAGTCTATGTTTCTATCAACAAATTGGGTTGTAAAATAGTATCTAGCTAATGAGATAGTTACATGAATTAAGTGAAAATGCCAATAAAAACACTAAGTAGCTTACTTGACATGTACTGAAAAAAACAGATTTATGAAAGTATCAATTTTCACTTGATTATAAAGAACATTTTAAAGCAAACAAGTTATTTCAAATGCTTTTGAGCAGAAAATATGAGAATAAATCTGAAGAATGTCATCTGTAAGAAAACTTGAATGAATTTAACTATAGAAGTTGTAATGAAAGAACTTTCCCCTGTTTCCTATGCAGCTTGAAGATATTCATCTTACAATAACATACAGCCACTATGGCTTCCACTATATCAGGAAAAAAAAATTTTCCCATCTTGTGGAACCATCACCTCCTGAAATTTACTTTATCATGTAATTGAAATGCCCTCCATCATGGGTCCTTAAAGAACAAGGATAAGAAGAAGGGTTTCCTACTTACATTTATGTATGACAAGAATTAGGACTATTTATTCTTGTCCACACCACATCAGTAAGGACTTACAAGGAATATTTGGAAATATTATTTGAGTTGGTTGATTACATACCCAGAAAAAAATAAACTATTACTTTTTTGTTTGTTTTTATGCTTTTTTTTTTTTTTTTTTTTTTTTTTTTGAGGTAGGGTCTCACTCTGGCCCAGGCTGACCTGGAATTAATTATGTAGTCTCGGGTGGCCTTGAACTCACGGCAGTTCTCCTACCTCTGCCTCCCAACTGCTGCACCAACACACCTGGCAAAAACAAAACAAAAAATACCTATTACTTTTAAAGAATGAAAAAGACAGGACATAAGGAAAAAATATGGCATCAAAAAGTGAAACATAACATAGTATGATATATGTCCAAAGTTTGGTTCTGGGAAATAGCTGAAAAAAATGTACAGGACAATTCAGGTATATATATTTACTATTGTAAATGAGTAAAGAAGCAATTAAATATATTTTCACTATACCAAAGCATGCTTCAATAAAGGTATTAGAATTATCTATCTGTCAAGTTGATCTCTAACAAAAGAGCAATCTACTCTGTTGAGGCCCCTAATGAGAGAGAGGTTTCCGACGTCTCCCCTGAGGCTAGGTCTAATCACTGAACATGTCCAAACGCTTCCAGTACCAGTTCAGTTGAAGGCATTCATCATTTATTTTCGGCATACATTAACCAGACTCACATCCTCATGCTTGTTTCACAGAAATACCACATCAGTCACTAGAATCTCCCCCTGAAACTCTAGGAGGAAGGACTTTGCAAAGCAAGGCCCAGGCAGTATTACCAAACTAGGAAATTCCATTCTCACATTCAGTCTACAACTACTCAGGCAAGCTCAATGCAATTAGTTCAATGGAATCAAGCCAGCATGTTGAGGCAAACACTGCTTCCTTCCGGAAAGTTGTGTTGGGATTTCTAATGGCCACTTAGGGTCAAGCTTGGGGTTTTGCATCCATTTAGAAAACAAGCACCTTTGGGAGCTTAATTTTTCTAGCTCAGTTACTTGCTAACTACTGACAATGTTTCCACAGACAAGGCAAATGATTGTAAGTACTAAATTACAAAAAAAATTTTCTCAAAATCAGTTCCTGGTTATTTGTCAAGAGAGTATGTACATGTTTTTGTGGGTGATGGCAGTAGTTATTGCTGTAATTGATTATTGAAATATAAATATAAATTATTTGAGATGTGGGAGCTTTTTCACAAATACATTCTATATATTTTTAAACCTGTTAAACATTTTTGGTTTCATAAATGTTTGTCAGTGTTTATTCATAAATAATATATGTCACTATATATATATAAGCTCTATTTTATAAACAGTAATATATATATATATATATATATAAGCTCTATTTTATAAATAGTTATATATATATATGTATATATATATATACACATACATACATATATATACATACACATAATGAAAAGAAAATCTAGCGGTGTGCCATGAACTAATCATTTATTGGTAGAATTGTTTACCATAATGCAGTCTTTTGAAAATGGAAAGTTTGAAGTTTGAAATTTCTTTTCTTCAAATAATTTCTTCAAATTTTTGACAATGTATAAAAATTTGATGTGTTTCATTTTACCTCAAACTCTCGAACAAAAGCAAGTTACTAAGTATTTTGTGATAAATAAGAAAATATAACACCTGACCTGGGTGATCACTTAGCAGTTAAAACTGCTGGATTGCAAAGCCTGCCAGCCCAAGTTTGTTATTCCAATACCCCCATAAAGACAGACGCACAAAGTGGCACAGACGTCTGGAGTTTATAGCAGCCAAATGTCCTGGAATGCCCATACTCTCTCTCTTTCAGAATATAACCCCTTAGGAAAATCAAACACATTTCTTCTTTAGTAAAGATATGTCTTTTTTCTTTTTTATTATTAACATACTTTGTATGGATACATCATGTGTTGTTATAATATTTTCCCTCCTCCCTGCTCCCATTCCTCTGGGTGTCCTCCTCAGTGGGGTTGCTGGTATTCCCCATGGGGTTATGGGTTATGCTTTGGGAGAGCAGCAGTCAGATACTGGGTGGGAGACAATGCCTCTGGGTATGACTTCCCAACCTGTGGCTCTTGCAGTCTTCTGCCTCCTCTTCTGCAGAACTCCCTGAGTTGTGGTGGTTATGTTTAAGTCTACTTCACTGATGAGCTCTTAGTACCCTTTGGATCTCTGCTTTACTATGTGTTGCATATCCTCAGTGTTTGTCTCCTTCACCCTGGTGCTAATTGTCAGGCTCACCATGGAAGTAGCACTCTTGTTCATCACCCCAATTCCTCCATGGTTTCACCTGTCCTTGACTTAAATGCACATGGTGATTTATTTCCTTGGTTCTCTCTCCCTTCTGTAAAAGAAAAACAGATTCTCCTATGGAAAGTGAAATCAGCATAGGTTAAATTGGGTACTTGTTAATATTTAGGGTGAGTTTTATGGCTATAGACCCTCTTTTAGCCAAAGACTAGTGGAAACATGATATTGGAGAGCATAATCTTTGTCTCCATGGGATTCTGACCTGGTTCTCACATACTGATATGGGTTTCTTTCCAATGAGTACATCTCTTAGCCAATCAGAACACCATTGGTTACTCAGCAAGGCTGTGTGCCACCATTGCACTAGTATCTACTTCTTGTCAGGGTGGTTGCTTCTGAGTAGCTTAGAACTCTCCTTGTTCACACTATTTTTGGCCACTTTCCCCCAGTACCTCATGTAGCACTTTCCAGAAGTAGATGAGCAAATTTCTGGGGACTGGCTCCCTTCCTGATATGGTGTCTTCAGCAATAGGGTCTTATCTTTTACCTCAGGCAGTTAATCAAGTGCTTTGACAGAAGCCTGTCTTGTTTTTCGGACCTCATAGGTCTCTCAGATCAACAGCTCAATGTAAGGAACACTGGTACTGCAAGTTACAGGTCAGAACCAAAATTTTTTAAGGATAAGCTTCATCACAAGTTCTCTAGGACCCTCCTTTCAAGTGTTCCCTCTATATCCCTATTGAGGGTTAAATCTTTAGTCTACCTTCAAGGAGAAAAGTTTCTATGGTAATAGTTCATTTTTTTTGTTTAGTTTTGTGTTCAATTTCCCCAACCCTCTCTCCCTCTCTCTCCATACCCTTCCATCTCTATTATCTGGCCCTCAAGTTGCCTATGTGGTATGCCAGAAACACAAGCTGATCCAGGTTAGGAACTTCAGATGAGTGAGAATATGTGGTGTTTGTCTTTCTATGATTGTGTGCTTTTGCTGAGTATAATCTGTTCTAAGTCCACCCATTTTCTTACAAATTTCCATCTAACATTTTTTTCTTATTGCTGAGTAGAATTCCATTGTGTAAATGTTCCACAACTTCATTACCCATTCATCAAAGAAGGGTACCTGGGTTGATTCCAGTTCTTAGCTATTATAAAATGAGCAGCTGTAAACATGATTGAGCAAATGTCTCAGTAGTGAAGCATGGACCATTTAGGGTAAATACCCCATAAGGGAATAACTGGGTCTCTTGGTAGTTCTGTATTCATCTTTTTCAGGACTCTTCATATTGATTTCCATGGTGATGTCACAAGTGTGCATTCCCACCAAGAATGAATGATGGTTCCTCTTTCCCCACATTCTCACCAACATTTGTTGTTCTTTCTTTTTTTTTCTCCCAAATTTTTATTAACAACTTCCATGATTATAAAAAATACCCCATGGTAATACCCTCTGTATTAGTCAGGGTTCTCTAGAGGAACAGAACTGCTAGAATGAATTATTTTAAAAGGGGATTTATTGGATCAGCTTACAGTAGTCCAATAGCAGTTGCAGGCCTGAGAATCACCGAACCTGGTAGTTGCTCAGTCCTCGTGGCCAGATGCCTCAGCAGTCCCGACCCAGGCACTGCAGATGGTGTAGGAAAGCCTGGAAGCTTCCTGAGGAGCCGCTGGGTTTCAATCCACGGGAGTCTTCAGTTGATGCTGGTCTTTGGTCCACACTGGTCTTCAATCCCTGCTGGAAGGTAGCAAGCAGCTCCAGCAGCCAAAATGGAAGGAAGGCAGGAAGGAAGGAAGGGACTCTTTTTTCCCAGAGCTCCCTTGTATCAAGTCCCCCTCTGGGCGGGACCGCCCATTCTGGGGGAAGGGCTCAACCTTGGGGAAAGACTTCCTCCTTTAGTTGATCCTTCCTAGAAACAACCTATGGATTACTAAACAGATCAAGTTGACAACACCTTAACTATCATAAGTCCACTCCTTGTCAACTTGGCATCAAATCATGTCTCCTTACATACTTAATTTTCAAATGAAAACAGTAACAAGCTCATAATTCCGCCTAACATGGCATAACTATCCCACGTACAACCGGAACCGCAAAATCTTTCCCCCAACACAAAGCTTAGTCTCTAGTATAATGGGTCTAATGATATAATCGTAATATTGGTGTAGATACATACAAACATTCTGTTATCAAGGCAGGACAGAAACATTGCAATCACAGTCCTCGTTTCTATAACTGGTCACGTGGCCTTAGCTGGTATTTGTAACTGCCTTCTTCTACTACCCATTCTGTATTTCCTCCACCTTCAGCAAGCACCTCAGCAGGTCTTGGTTCTTTACCTGGAGGGGTAACCCATACCTTCACTCCTGAAGGATCTGGGCCATTTATCACACTACTTTTATTGGGTTCTTGCAGTCGTCCATTGACTTTGACAATAGGACATGGTAACACTAGCAGACGCCCTAAAGGATCTCCTGCACTCCAGGCATACTCTTCCTTACCTCCAGTGTGGAGAACCAGTCCAGTTTCCCCCTGGTAATCTGGATCAATCACCCCTGCTAACACTGTAACTCCTTTCTCAGCCTGTTCACTCAAGGGCATTAGGAGCCCAAAGTGACCAGGGGGAAGTCTTAGTTTCTAGTTCAATGGAATGTTCTTTGTGTCTCCTGGCAAAAGCACTCCCCCCTCTGGGACCAAGACTTGTAGTCCAGCAGAGCATAAGGTTGCGAGAACAGGAAGCAAAAATTTAGCTAATGGGTCACTTGGAGTGATGGTAAGTGGGACCATTCCCATTTCCACCCCTTGATTCCTGGACCTGTGAATCCGGGCTATAGGAGAAACAGTACCATATATAGGATGCTGATTCAGAGCATATACAGCCTGCTGGAGGACACTCCCCCAGCCCTCCAAGCTATTGCCACCTAGTTGGCGCTGTAGCTGTTTCTTCAAAAGGCCATTCCACCGTTCTATCAAGCCAGCTGCTTCAGGATGGTGGGGCACATGGTAAGACCAGCGAATTCCATGATCATGAGCCCACTGCCGTACTTCCTTGGCGGTGAAGTGAGTTCCTTGGTCAGAAGCAATGCTGTGTGGAATGCCATGATGGTGAATAAGGCATTCTGTAAGCCCACGGATAGTAGTCTTGGCAGAAGCACTACGTGCATGAAAGGCAAATGCATACCCAGAATAAGTGTCTATTCCAGTAAGGACAAAACGCTGCCCTTTCCATGATGGAAGTGATCCAATGTAGTCAACCTGCCACCAGGTTGCTGGCTGGTCACCCCGAGGAATACTACCATATCGGGGGCTCAGAGTTGGTCTCTGCTGTTGGCAAATTTGGCACTCAGCAGTAGCCGTAGCCAGGTCAGCCTTAGTTAGTAGAAGTCCATGTTGTTGGGCCCATGCATAGCCTGCATCTCTGCCACCAAGGCCACTTTGTTCGTGGGCCCATTGGGCAATGACAGGGGTGGCTGAGGAAAAAGGTTGACCACTATCCACAGTACGGGTCAGCTTATCTACTTGATTATTAAAGTCATCCTCCAATGAGGTCACCTTCTGATGAGCATTAACATGGGACACAAGTATCTTTATATCCTTTGCCCATTCAGAGAGTACTATCCACATACACCTTCCCCAAATGTCCTTTTCACCAATTTTCCAACTGTGCTCCTTCCAAGTCCCAGACCATCCAGCCGAACTATTGGCCACAGCCCATGAATCAGTGTATAAGCGCACATCTGGCCATTTTTCTTTCCAAGCAAATTGCACAACCATATGCACTGCCTGAAGTTCTGCCCATTGTGAAGACTTCCCTTCACCACAGTCCTTCAGAGTTGTCCCAGAAAGGGGCTGGAATGCTGCAGCTGTCCACTTTTGGGCGGTGCCTGCATAATGTGCTGAACCATCTGTAAACCATGCCCTAGACCTCTCCTCCTCAGTCAATTGATCATAGGGCACACCCCATGATGCCATAGGTGCATGCTTGGGGACAGAAGGCATTGCAACAGGAGTAGCAACCATAGTCATTTGGGCAACTTTCTCATGTAACTTACTCGTACCTTCAGGGCCTGCTCGAGCCCGATCACGTATATACCACTTCCACTTAATGATGGACTGTTGCTGTGAACGTCCAACTTGATGGCCTGGTGGGTCAGATAACACCCAGGTCATGATGGGCAGCTCAGGTCGCATAGTAACTTGATGGCCCATTGTCAAATGTTCAGTTTCCACTAAGGCCCAATAGCAGGCCAAGAGCTGTCTCTCAAATGGAGAATAATTGTCTGCAGATGATGGCAGGGCCTTGCTCCAAAATCCCAATGGCCTCCTCTGTGATTCACCTATGGGGGCCTGCCAAAGGCTCCAAACAGCATCCCTGTCCACCACTGAAACCTCAAGTACCATCGGATCTGCTGGATCATGCATCCCAAGGGCCAGAGCAGCCTGCACAGCAGCCTGTACCTGTTGAAGAGCCTTCTCTTGTTCTGGGCCCCACTGAAAACTAGTAGCTTTCCGAGTCACTTGGTATATGGGACAGAGTAAGACACCCAAGTGAGGAATGTGCTGTCTCCAAAATCCAAGTAGGCCCACTAGACGTTGTGCTTCTTTCTTAGTGGTAGGAGGGGCCAAATGCAACAACTTGTCCTTCACCTTAGAAGGAATATCCCTACATGCCCCACACCACTGAACTCCTAGAAATTTCACTGAGGTGGAAGGTCCTTGAATTTTGGATGGGTTTATTTCTCATCCCCTGATGCACATATGCTGTACCAGCAACTCCAGAGTGGATGCCACCTCCTGCTCATTTGCTCCAATTAGCATTATGTCATCGATATAATGGACCAACGTGACACCCTGTGGAAGGGACAAGCGATCAAGGTCCCTGCGAACTAAGCTATGACACAGGGCTGGAGAGTTAATATAACCTTGAGGTAAAACAGTAAATGTGTACTGCTGACCTTGCCAGCTGAAGGCAAATTGCTTCTGGTGGTCCTTATGGACAGGTATGGAGAAGACAGCATTTGCAAGATCAATAGCCGCATACCAGGTACCAGGAGATGTGTTAATCTGCTCAAGTAAAGAAACCACATCTGGTACAGCAGCTGCAATTGGAGTCACCACCTGAGTAAGTTTCCGATAATCCACTGTCATTCTCCAGGATCCATCTGTCTTCTGAACAGGCCAAATAGGAGAGTTAAAGGGAGATGTGGTGGGAACCACCACCCCTGCATCCTTCAAGTCCTTTATAGTGGCATTAATTTCTGAAATCCCTCCAGGGATGCGATACTGTTTTTGATTCACTATTTTCCCTGGTGGTGGGAGCCTCAGTGGCTTCCATTTTGCCTTTCCAACCATAATAGCCCTCACTCCACAAGTCAGGGAACCAATGTGAGGGTTCTGCCAACTCCTAAGTATATCTATCCCAATTATGCATTCTGGCACTGGGGAAATAACCACAGGGTCAGTTCAGGGACCCAGTGGACCCACTGTCAGTCTAACATTTGCCAAAACTCCATTGATCACCTGACATCCATAAGCACCTACTTTAACTGGAGGGCCATGGTGCTTTTTGGGGTCTCCTGGAATCAATGTCAATTCAGAGCCAGTGTCCAGTAGGCCCCAAAAGGTCTGATTATTTCCCTTCCCCCAGTGTACAGTTACCCTAGCAAAAGGCCACAGGTCCCTCTGAGGAAGGATAGGTGTAAGTTTAATATTGAAACTTTTGGCAGTTGCAGGAGGGTCCTTCCTCAAGGGGACCCGGCCACCCCTTTAATCAAGGGGCTCAGGGTCTGTAAACTGGCTCAAGTCTGGAAACTGATTAAGAGGTCTTGATTCTCTGTCACTATAATTCAAAGTGGCTTTATGTTCCCTTGCTCTGGAACTTTTCTGCTTATACAGATCAAGAAGAAATTCAGTAGGCTTCTTATCTACTTGACTTCTGGGAACACCATGATTAATCAGCCAATTCCAAAGGTCCATACGAGTCATACCTTTATGTGCATAATTTTGCCTATGCTGTCTATTATGAAAAACACATTAACCCCACCTTTGGCGATTCAGTGCTGCCACTTGGCCCTTGTTACCCCGAGATCCAGTTATGCCCATTGCATCTAAATCACCTAATGCAGCAACTGCAGCTCCCACTGTGAGGTCTTCTTTACATAAAAGAGCAATGATGGAAGACTTTTAGTATGCTGGTGCTCCCCTCACAAATCTGTTTCTTATAGTCTTAGTGAAGGGCACATCTTCTGGATGCGCCCATTGTGGGGGCAAAGATGAGTTTACATGGCAAATCCACTCCAGCATTCCAAGTTCTCTGAGCTTTTTAATCCCTTCATCGACATTAAGCCAAGGGATATCAGGCAGCTCAAGCTCACTCACAGTAGGCCATCTTTGGATCCATACTTCAGCCAACCAATCAAATAAACTCTTGGCACCCTTTCCAACTGCACGAGCTGCATTGTTAAATCTAAAATCTCTGCTCAATGGGCCTATTTCAGTAAATTCAGCCTGATTTAATCTTATGTTCCTTCCTCCATCATCCCACACCCTTAAGATCCATTCTCACACATATTCCCCATGCTTCTGCCTGTACAAGTTAGAAAACTCCTGAAGTTCTTTAGGGGTGTACCTCACTTCCTCCTGTGTCACACTTTCTATCTCACCTTTAGGGGCCTGGTTATAGGCCTAGAGGCAAAGACGGGTGGGAACTGAGAAGCACCAGAACTTCCTGCTGATTCCCAAGACAAAGAGGCATGAATTCCCTCAGGCAAGGGTGGGGAGGATAATACCTCAGGATGTGGGGGTGGGTATACAACTGCTGCTCAGGGAGGGCAGGTCATATTTTCATCCGAAACATCTTCTTCAGAATCTAACACTTCGATGTCCCCAGGTTCTTCAGGGTCTTCCCACACATCACCATCCCAAGTCACAGGATCCCACTCTTTTCCAATCAGTGCCCTCACTTTAACTTCTGATAGTTGGTGAGGCTGGGATTTGAATTTACGTTGCAAATTAGCCAATCTCACAATGAGAGCTTGGGTTTGGTTTTCTGCAATCCAAGCCCTGTTCTGGCTAGAGAGGAGACTCTCCTCCAGGGCACCCTTAGAAACCTTGAGGTCATGTATGTGGGTCTGAAGCTTAGAATTTTCCTTTTTGAGCTTCTGCTGTTCCCTCACTAGTTTGTCCAGAGATGCCAAAAGCAACCAGCCAGCCTCATCATTGGTCTTACTTTTCCACAAATACTCAAATGTTTTAAATACAGAGTTACTAAATTCCTCGCTCTTCACAAGACATGACTCAGGGTGACCAAATACATCTATCTCACGCAGTTCTTGAAATAGTGCACACCATGGATTATTAGTGCCCCCCTTATTTCCAGGAAAAGCTCTCTCCTTATCACCAGTGGGGCCTTTAGCAGCATTGAAATTGGAGAGCCAACCCCAGATAGCACTAAGTCCACTAGAGAAACCCATCCTTACAATTCTGTTTCTCTAGAACCACTTCTGGTACCAAATTCTGTATTAGTCAGGGTTCTCTAGAGGAACAAAACTGCTAGAATGAATTATTTTAAAAGGGGATTTATTGGATCAGCTTACAGTAGTCCAATAGCAGTTGCAGGCCCGAGAATCACCAAACCTGGTAGTTGCCCAGTCCTCGTGGCCAGATGCCTCAGCAGTCCCGACCCGGCACTGCAGATGGTGCAGGAAAGCCTGGAGGCTTCCTGAGGAGCCACTGGGTTTCAATCCACAGGGGTCTTCAGTTGATGCTGGTCTTTCATCCGCACTGGTCTTCAATCCATGCTGGAAGGTAGCAAGCAGCTCCAGCAGCCAAAATGGAAGGAAGGCAGGAAGGAAGGAAGGAAGGGACTCTTTTTTCCCAGAGCTCCCTTGTGTCAAGTCCCCCTCTGAGCAGGACCGCCCATTCTGGGGGAAGGGCTCAACCTTGGGGAAAGACTTCCTCCTTTAGTTGATCCTTCCTAGAAGCAACCTATGGATTACTAAACAGATCAAGTTGACAACACCTTAACTATCACACCCTCCCTCCCTCCACTTTCCCCTTTGAAACTTCATTCTCCATCATACCCCCTCCCCCTCTCAATCAGCCTCTCTTTTAATTTTGATGTCATGATCTTTTACTCCTCTTATGATGGTCTTGTGCAGGTAGTGTCGGGCACTGTGAGGCCATGGGTATACAGGCCATTTTGTGTCTGGAAGGAGCATGCTATATGGAGTCCTACCCTTCCTTTGGCTCTTACATTCTTTCGGCCACCTCTTCCACATTAGACCCTGAGCCTTGGAAGGTGTGACAGAGATATTGCAGTACTGAGCACTGCGATCATTTCTTTCCATCACCATGATACCTTCTGAGTAGTCCCAAGGTCACTGCCATCTGAAAAGAGATGATTCTCTACCAAAAGTGAGAGTAGCATTAATGTAAGGGTATGGAAATTAACAGAAGTGCTTATTGGGCAGTTTGATAAGCATAGTAGTTTTCAATGATTTTCATGCTTACTGGATTAAGGTGGAATCTCATAGTTGTTTTAACTTTCATTTCCCTGATGGTTAGGAATGTTAAACCTTTTCTTAAGTGTGTCTTGGCCATTTGCATTTTTTCCTGTGAGAACTCCCTATTCAGCTCCCTACACCATGTTTTTGTAGATTGTTTGATATTTTATTGTTTCAGATTATAGAGTTCTTTGTTGATATTAGTTATACCTGGCAAAAATTTTCTCACATTTTGTGTATAATCTATTGGCTCTACGTATGTTATTTCTTCCTGTGCAAAAGCTTTTTAGGTTCATGAGATCCCATTGGTTGAGTGATTATTTAATTTCCTGAGGCTACTGGAGTATTGTTTAGGAAGTCCTTCCCCTGTCCTATATCATCTAGATTTCCTATTTTGTCTTCCAGCAGTTAAACAGTTTCAGGTCTTATTTTAAGGTCTTTAATCTGTTTGGAGTTAATTTATTATATAGTGAGTTGAGGGTCTAGTTTCATTTCTCTAAATGAGGTTATACAATTTGTCCAGCACCATTTGTTGAAGATACTGTCCTTTCTACAGTCTACATTACTAGAACTTTTGTCAAAGATCAAGTAGTGGTAGTTACTTGATGTGTCTTCAGTTCTACTGCATTAGTCTATATGTCTGTTTTTATGCAGGTACCATGCTGTTTTTGTTACTATAGCTTTGTAGTATAGCTTTATATCATGTATGGTGATACCTCCAGAGGTGTTTCTTTTGTTGAGTATGTGTTCAGATGTCTGAGGTCTGCTGCCATTTCTATATGAATTTGAGATCATATTTTTCTATGTCTATGAAGAATGTTTCTGGGATTTTTATTGGTAATGCTTTAAGTCTATATATTGCTTCTGGTAGATTTGTCATTTTCACAATGTTAATTCTACCTATCCAAGAGCATGGGAGATCTTTCCCTCTTCTCAAGTCTTCCTCAATTTCTTTCTTGAATTATTTTATGATTTCATTGTATACGTCTTTCACATCCTTGGTTAGTGTTATTCCAGAGTATTTTTTATGGCTATTGAAAATTGGACAGCCATGATGATTTCTATTTCTGTATATTTATCCTTTTCATATAGAAAGGTTACTGATTTTTGTGTGCTGATTTTGTAACCTGTCACATTACTGAAGGCATTAATCACCTTTAGAAGTTTTGAGGTGGAGATTTTTAGGTCATTTATGATGGATCATGTCATCTGCCAATAGGGCTAATTTAACTTCTTCCTTTCCAATTTATATACACTTCATTTTTTTCTCCTGTCTTAGTACTTGGGCTAGGATTTCTAGTATTATGTTACAGAGTAGGGGTGAGAGTGGACACCTCTGTCTTGTTTCTGAGCTCAGTGGGAACTCCTTGAGTCTTGCCCCATTAAGTATTATTTAGGCTTTAGGTGCTTTATGTATAGCTTTTTTTGCTTTGAGATATAAACCTTCCATGCCTATTCTATCCAGTGCTTTGATCATGAAGTGATGTTATAATTTGACAAATTCCTTCTCTGAATGTTATGAAATTAACATATGGTTCTTGTGATTAAGTTTATTTTTGTGGTATATTACCTTAGCCTATTTCCATATGTTGAACCATCCTTGCATATCTGGGATGAATACTGCTTGATCAAGATGAAAACTGCATTTGATGTGTTACTGAATTCAGTTTGTGAGAATTTTGTTCAGGAGCTTTGTATTTTAGTTCATCAGGGATATACATGTATAGTTTTCTTTTCATGTTATATCTCTATCTGGTTTTAGTGTTAGGATAATGCTAGGTTTATAAAAGGAGATGGGGGAGTATTCCCTGTTCTCTTACTGTCTGAAACATCTTGAGAAAAATTGGTTTCAGTTGTTCAATGAAGGCTTAATAGAATTCAGCTGAGAAGCCATCTTGTCCTGGACTTTTCTTTCTGGGGAGGTTTTTGTTTACCTTTTCTTTTCAGTCTTGATGGATGTGATAGGTTTTTAGGAGACTAATCTGCTCTGAGTTTACATTTGGTAGGGGGTATGTACATAGGAATTCACCAATTCCTTCCAGGTTAACCAATTTTCTGGAGTAGAAATTTTGGAAGTGTGTCCTGATGATTCTTTCAATTTTATTGATATTTTTGGTGAACTCTCTCTTTTCATTTCTGATTTTGTTAATTTGAGACTTCTCTTTTTCCATTGGATCAAATTGTCCAAACATTTATCAATCACGTTTATTTTTTCAAATAACCAGCTCTTTGTTTCATTGATTTTCTTAATTGTTTTCTTAGTTTCCACTTCATTAATTTCTGCTCTGATCTTGATTATTTCTTTCTGTCTGGAGCTCTTATGGTAGGATTCTTTTGTTTTTCCAATGCCTTTAGGTGGGTGGATAGATTATTAATTTGGTATCTCTTCCTTTTTCTTATGAAGGTATTTTGTGCTATGGGTTTTTCCCTTAGGACTGCCTTCATTGTGCCTCATAAATTTTGTTAAATTGTGTTTTAATTATTTAATTCTAGAAATTTTACAATCTATTTTGTAAGTTCCTCCACAACCCATTCTTTTTTTAAAATTTATTTATTTGAGAGTGACAGAGAGAGAGAGAGAGAGAGAGAGAGAGAGGAAGAAAATGGGTGCGCCAGGGCCTCCAGCCACTGCAAACGAACTCCAGACACTTACGCCCCCTTGTGCATCTGGCTAACATGGGTCCTGGGGAATTGAGCCTCGAACTGGGGTCCTTAGGCTTCACAGGCAAGTGCTTAACCACTAAGCCATCTCTCCAGCCCCACAACCCATTCTTTGTTTAAAAGTGTCTTGTTCAGTTTCCAGGAGCTGGTGGAATTCCTGATGTGTCTTTTGTTCTTAATTTCTATCTCTAGAGCTTTGTGATCTGATGTGATATGATGCAGGCAGTTATGTGAATTTTCCTGAATTTATGGAGGCATGCCTTATAGGATAATATATGGTCTATTTTGGAAAAGGTTCCATGGGCTGCTGAAAAGCATGTGTGTTCTCAAGAACCAGGATGGAGTGTTCTATAGATGTCCATTAGGCCTAGTTGATCTATGGTATTGTTGAGCTCTATTATTTCTCTGTTGATTTTCTTTTTTGCATGATTCATCTATTGATGATAGTGAAGTACTGAAGTCCCCTACTATGATGGTGTTGCTATTTACTATTTCTCTTTTGTTGCCAAGTAGGTTTTTGCCGGGCTCCGCCGGCGGGGCAGGTAGTGCCGAGGGAAGGACCAGGCCCGCTGGTTCCTCCCGAGGGGCTGAGGAGGAGATGAGCGTCCGACGACTCAGACCTCTCCTGGCCACCGGAGAAAAACCACACTGAGTCGGGAGCCTTGTCGAAGCAGGAACTCGATTTATTGCTATGAACAGTTGCCTATATAATGTTGGGGGTGAAGGCGGGGATTGTAGGATGGTGGGGAAAGGTAAGGGCCAATAGTAAACTGTGACTATTGAAATGATAATTCTAACTCCCATGTGGAGGTAGCAGGTAAGAAGCCATTAGGCGTCTTGCTGAGTCACGTCTGGCCAGAGGCAGATCACCAAACTTTAGCTAGGCTCAGGAAGTTCCACTAGGCCTCACACCTGGGCCTTTAGAGGCCAGCATCTCCCCCTTTTGTTTTTGTAAGAGCATTAGTCACCATGGCCCCTGTTTTAGGTTGTCCCCCTCTGGGGGTCTTAACCGTCATTGGGTACCAGGTGTTTAGCTCAGAGCATTCATCATGGCCCCTGTCTTAGGTTGTCCCCCTCTGGGGATCTTACCCGTCACTGGGTACCATGTGTTTAGCTCGGTGAGAACCCACCCCATGGCCTGTCTTAGGTTGTCCCCCTATGGGGATCTTACCCGTCATTGGTCACATGGAGGGCAGAGGAGGTGGCAGTGGGTCATCTGAGGAACTTAATTCCTGAGTTTCCAGCCTGTATTTTGACCTGATGAGGTTTTATTGCCTCTAGCCATTGGTGAATAAATTGTGTAATCTTATTAATTACACAAGGCCCGACAGTGAGGAGAAGGAAAAGGAGAAGAAGGAGGGGGAGGGGCCCAAGTAGAGGCAGAAGGTAGGGTAAGAAGTCATGTAAGCCCGCCCACAGCAGGTTGTCCTGGAGATCCCGCTGCCACCTCTCCAAGTCTTCCTGGAGCCTCTTAATCTTGTCCTGGATGATTCCTGATTTATTGGCATAAAAGCAGCATTTTTCCTGTAAAAACAAACATACGCCTCCTTTTTCGGCCGTTAGTAGGTTTAGTCCTCTCCTGTTTTGTGGGACTACCTCAGCCAGGGAATCTAGCTGTTGTTGAAGATAGGTCTCCCTCTGATACAGGGAGGGCCTCATTTCCAGGGATGATATTTACATCTGGGATTAAGGTGGCTGGGGCACAAAGGCCCGTCCAATTGGTGGGCAGAAAGTCATAGGCCATCCCGCCTCCACAAACATAAACCATTCCAGAAGGTGGGCAGCATTGAGCATTGGGATCAGCTGTGTTAAAAGTACAGAAGGAAGGATGAATGTCTATACTGGAATTATTAGGGGAAGGTGGGGCCCAAATGCAAGTTCCAGGGGAAACATTGGGAAAAGCTGGACGGGGATGGGGAAGGTGGCTGAGTAATGTTTTAAGGTCGTACAGGCAACTGTACTGCAAGCAGCCAGGGAGGCCCAGATCGGAGGCAAAGCCAGCAATCCTCCACAAGGGAGGGAATTGTTTAGTTTAGTAGGGTGAAGGACCATTTTAGGAACAGTCCTCAGGGGTGGGACACTCCCTAGAGAAGTGACTGTCAGTGTCCTCTTGTTGGGACAAATATTTTAGGTCTCTCGCTGGTACCCAAATGGGTCTTTTTTCATCTTGAGGGAAGACACATCCAAACCCTCTCCCTGCTGTGAGGAGCGGATCAGGCCCTCTCCAGGCCCCAGTCAATGGGTCCCTCCATCTTACCCAGATAGAACTGTAGGTAATGGATGAAGACCAATGTTTTTGAAAAGGGGAGAGTTGTTTATCTTCTTTAGAAAAGTTTAAAATATTTAGGGTAAATAATGCCTTTTTTAGTTGGTCATGTGGGGGTAAGGATTCCCCCTTTTGTTTTTGTAATTGAGACTTGAGAGTCTGATTATATCTTTCAACGATAGCTTGGCCCCGGGGGTTGTATGGGATGCCTGTAGAATGTGAGATTTTCCAGTTCTGGAGAAAATCTACAAAGGCCTTGCTTACGAAGCAGGGGCCATTATCTGTTTTAATTTGATCAGGCAGCCCAAGAGTGGCAAAACATTGAAGCATATGACTAATGGCATGTTTAGATTTTTCCCCGGCATGTGCTGATGCCCAGCAGGCACGGGAAAAGGTATCAACTGAAAGAAAAATATATTTAAGTTTCCCAAATGGAGAATAGTGTGTGACATCAATTTGCCACAGATGATTAGGGCGTAGCCCTCTAGGATTGCTTCCTGTAGTTTGAAGGGGGGGGTACTTGGAGGAAGGGCTGACAGGACTTACAAGTCCGGACAATTTTTTTAAGGTCCTTGACTGGTACCTGTGGAAACCTGTGCTTGAGACCTCTCCAGTTGACATGGGTCAATAAGTGGAAGCGTGTAGCTTCTGTAATAGTATTACACTGAGGCATAGAAGCCATTTTATCAGCCAAATTGTTTCCTCGAGAGAGAAATCCCGGTAAGTTTTGATGACCCCTGAGATGTTGAAGAAAAATGGGGTTAATTCTTTGTTTGAGTAGGGAACGAGCTTGAATCATCAGAGGAGATATAGGGTTGGAGTCCAGTCTAATATGGGCCTCAACCAGGTTGGGTAATAAATTAACAACATAAAGGCTGTCAGAAAATAAGTTAAATGGCTCTTGAATAGTGTCCAAAGCTAGAATGACAGCAAATAGTTCTTTGAATTGTGCTGACCCCTCAACCTCATGAGAGACTGACTTAATGGGCATAGGCTCTTTTTCCTGTTTTAAGGGAGGGTAAACGACTAGGGAAGCCCCCAGGTGCCCTCCATCAGTAAACACGGTAAGAAAGTCAGGGTTAGGTTGAGACAGAAAAAGCCTGGGGGGCTTCCATTCTAATCTGGAGAAAGAACTCATCCATTTGTGGGGGCCATAATGGCAATCAATTTTACCTAGAAACCCCTCGAGAGCCGTAGCAACTCTATTATTATTTCTCTGAAGCCAGGTGAAATCTGTTATCTTAAAGGGGGTGACAATAAGGTGAGGTTCTGTGCCAAACAACCGGACAGAGGTGTCTCTGCCCTTGATAATGCAATCAGCAACCTGGTTGGTTATAGAATAAACTCTGGGGACCCCACCGATTGAGAGGTGGACCCATTGGATGGGTTCACCTTCCTGGGCCAACAGTGCAGTGCATAATGTTTCCCCAGAGAAAATGTAGAGGGAGATGGGCAAATCAGGATTGAACCTCTTTAGGGTCACAGTATTTATAGCCTGTTGTACCTTATGAAAAATTTGTTGATGACAAGGGGACAAAATTACCTGAGAGGAGAAGTTAAGGTCCTTTAGGAGGTCAAATAAAGGGGACAGCTCTTCAGTAGTTATGGGTATCCAAGGCCTCATCCAATTAATTTCTCCCAAAAGCTTCTGGAGTTGAGGCAAGGTGTAAGAATCCTGAATATAAAGTTGTGGTTTAACAGGTGAAACTGTATCTAGGGTAAGGATCGAGCCCAAGATCTTAAAGGGAGGCACAGTTTGAACTTTTTCCGGAGCTACTTTAAAGCCGTGAGTATGCAGGATAGTTAGACATTGGTGGGTAAGGTCCTGGAGTGTGGAGGAATCTAGGCACCCAAGAATAATATCATCCATGTAAATATAAAACAGAGTATCAGGGAGATTGATAAGAGAAGAGAAAATGGATGACAGGTAATATTGACAAATGGGTGGGCTATTTGCCATGCCCTGAGGTAAGACAGTCCATTCAAATCTCCTATCTGGGCCACAAAAATTAACAGCAGGTACAGAGAATGCAAATTTTTCCATGTCTCCTGGATGGAGAGGGATAGAGAAGAAGCAATCTTTAATGTCAATGATAGTAATATGGTATATATTGGGAATAGCTGGGATCCATGGGAGTCCCCTCTGGGGAGTTCCGAAGGGGATCATGCGTTCATTGATCTTTCTTAAATCATGTAAAAATCTCCAGGACCCATTAGGCTTTTTTATGACAAAGACAGGAGAGTTCCAGGGACTAGTGGAGGGACGAATATGTCCGGCCTCCAACTGTTGATCAATAAGTATGTGGAGTTGGTGTAACTTAGAAGAAGGGAGAGGCCACTGCTCAACCCATACAGGATCCCCCGGTCTCCACTGGATTTTAAATGGGGGGGGCTGGGCAGTGGCCCTTAGAATTGGGGGTGTTTATTGGAGTACTTTTGTCTGAGTTGCTCAAAGTAAGGGTCATCTCTATAATTGGGATGATATTCCCTCCCTTCCTCAGACTGTTGTTGATATTCTTTTTTATCTAACAAATCATTATAAAAGGCCTTATGGTCAGTAGTGATGAAAGCCTCGGCATCTCCAAGGATGTCTTGCCCCAGTAAGTTAGCAGTGAGCCCAGTCACCACGAGAGGGCGGACTTTTCCCCTGTCCCCACCTGGGTCAGTCCAAGGGAGCCACGTGGCAGTCTCCCAGGAGGTGGATTGCCCGCCAATTCCCAGTAGGGGAGGGCCGGGCACAAGCTGCCAGGAGGGGGGCACTTCCTCCTTTCTCAGGACCGTTCGGTCCGCTCCAGTGTCAATGAGAAGTTTGAATTTTTTATTGCCAATATTCAAAATAATTTTGGGTCTAAGGCCGGAGACCAGGGGGACGGTCCAATAGGCCTTGATGGTCTCTTTCCCCTTATTTAACGGGGCTGGGGGAAGCCCCTGGAGGAGTTTAAAGGCTTTCCCTGTATGTTAAACTTCCATTTACATTCCTTAGCCCAATGAAACCCTTTATTGCATTTAGGGCAAAGGGTGTGAGGGGCGTTGGTCGTCCCCCCAGAGCGCGGAGGAGGCTTTGTCCTGTTGGGGCACTCTTTTTTAAAGTGGCCCTCGTCCCCGCATCCAAAACATGTCAAGTTTTTAGAATTTAACTGTAATGCACAGATCGTATTGGCCAAATCTCTCTGTTTATTTTCCTGAAGGGCGGCAGCCATGGCCCTAGCCTGATGGGAGATAGTGCCAACGTCCTTGGTGGCTACAATCCATCTACTCATGGAGTTGTCCTTGAGACCCGCACAGGCGAGGCGGTGATCGGCTGTCATCCCATCCCAGACCAACATTTTAGTAAACTGATCCCGTAATGCCCCTGGGGGAAATTTTCTTTGGAGACTTTTTTCCACCCTATCTATAAATGTAGCCAAATCCTCAGATGGTTTTTGAGTAATACTCATAAGGGGAGTTTCAGAGGGTCCCTCATCAAGCTTTTTCCATGCCGCCAAGCCCAGTGCCCTGACCTGGTCCCTATATGGGTCAGGTATAGCCGCCTGTTGAGTGCCTGTAGCATATTGATCAGAGGTACCAGAGAGCATCCCAAAAGTTATCGGCACAGGGGGCTGTTGATTTTGGTTTCGTTCTGCCTGTGCATGGCATTCATCTCTAAAAAAGGCACACCACTTAATGTATAGGGGACCTGACAAGACAGCCCTGACTAGATTTTTCCAATCTTGGGTTGTACAAGGTTGATGGGCAAGTCCCTGTAATAGGGTCTCAGCCCAAGGAGAGTTGGGTCCATCCTCTGAGACCGCCTTTTTAAGCTCCTTAAGGTCCTGAGCTTCCCACGGATACCAGGCAGCAGGGCGATTGCCCCCAGGATTTAGATTGACGGGAAATAAAAAAGTAGCTTTATTTTCTGACGGCTTGGCTGCCGAATATGAAGGAGGGGCTGAAGGGGTCTCGGCGGCCGAATATGAAGGAGGGGCCGAGGGGGTCCAGAAAGGGTTAGTTGATGGAGGAGGTCCCCTGGAAGGCCAGGGAGCACTCTCAAAGGGATCGAGTGAGGAGCATAAAGATGCATCCTTTTGGGGTTTTTTTAAAGCTGTATCTCCAGGAGGAGTAGCTGGATTAGGCTGTATATTATCTTTTTCTTCTGTCTTTTGTTTATGTTTGGTTGGCCTTGGAGGGAAGCAGGCCTTGAGGGCTGAGATCATAGGGAGGACCCCTGAGGGGGGTATTTGACCCTTCTCCACATGTGCCCGACAAACAAGGGCCTCTACCCTATCCCACGTGTCCCAATCAAAGAGATTTCCTTCCGGCAGCCATGGCGCCAGTTTGAGAAGGCAATCCCAGGTCTGTTGAGCCTGATTATCAGTCAAATTAAGCCCTCTACTCTTTAGGAGTGCCCTGAGAGATTCTAAGGCAGGATTGGATTTACAGTTAGACTGTCCCACATTATAAAGTTGAGAGAAAAATGTCCATAAAATTAGGGCAATAGCAACCCACATACACATGAGTACAATACAACCACAAGGATCCAAAAGATAGGTAAACATGCTGTACAAAAGCCGCAGATGTAGCTTGTCTGCAAACTAAAAGTGAAAGGAAAGAGAAAGAGAACAAAGAGATGTTGATCAACAAGTACAGGTTATAGAAGCAAAGTTTAGCGCATTAAATATAAAGACTACTTATGGGGGTACGCTCACCGCATATGTACACCGATTGACCTCCTCAACGAATGTCTCTCAGGGGGCACTAGTCTGCCGGATTCCAAGAGCCGCACGTTAGGCGCCAGATGCCGGGCTCCGCCGGCGGGGCAGGTAGTGCCGAGGGAAGGACCAGGCCCGCTGGTTCCTCCCGAGGGGCTGAGGAGGAGATGAGCGTCCGACGACTCAGACCTCTCCTGGCCACCAGAGAAAAACCACACTGAGTCGGGAGCCTTGTCGAAGCAGGAACTCGATTTATTGCTATGAACAGTTGCCTATATAATGTTGGGGGTGAAGGCGGGGATTGTAGGATGGTGGGGAAAGGTAAGGGCCAATAGTAAACTGTGACTATTGAAATGATAATTCTAACTCCCATGTGGAGGTAGCAGGTAAGAAGCCATTAGGCGTCTTGCTGAGTCACGTCTGGCCAGAGGCAGATCACCAAACTTTAGCTAGGCTCAGGAAGTTCCACTAGGCCTCACACCTGGGCCTTTAGAGGCCAGCAGGTTTTGTTTTATGAACTGGTGCAACTGTGTTTGGTGTATATAGATATGTGAATGTGACGTTCTCCTGTTGGGTCATTCCTTTGATGAGCATGAAATGGCCTTCTTCGTCCTTTTCAATTACTTTTGATTTGAAGTATTTTTATCAGATATTAACATAGCAACCTCTGCCTGTTTCTTATTTCAATTTGCTTAGAATATCATTTTCCATCCTATAATCCTGAGGAGGTGTCTGTCTTTATTCGTGAGGTGGATTTCTTGAAGACAGTAGATAGAGGGGTTCATTTTTCTGATCTACTCTATTAATTTGTGACTTTTGATGGGTAAGTTAAGATCATTTATATTTAAGATAATAGCTGTGAGGTTCAATTTAATTCTTGCCATGATGGAGAGCTTTATATAGTTTGGTGCCTTCTTGGGGGCTTTTTCCTAGCTAATAAAGACATTTTTATAAAAATATATCATGAATTAAAAACTCATTTTAGGTAGCTGAAAATCTTTATACTTTTAAAACTTACTATATGTCAATTCAAGCCTCCAGACACTGCTAGTCTAGTACATGTCAAATCATCATGAAAGGCATTTTCTTTTTTAAAATTTTTATTATTTGAAAATTCAAATCTATTTAGCTTTTTTATTTTTTAAATTTGTATTTATTTAAGATGTGTGTATGTGTGTGTGTGTGTGTGTGTTTGTGTTTGTGTGTGTGTGTTTGTATTTGTGCGCGTACACCCATCTGGCTTATACTGGGTGACTGGGAATTGAACTGGGAATAGCAAGTTTTTGAAACACGTACTTTTACCACTGAGGTATCTCCCTAACAATTTAAAGTTATTGATAATGTGAGGATAATCAAATTTATTTTATTGACACTGTTATGCATGCATGTAGAATTTGATTATAGTTTTGCTCCATTATAGTCATGGCCCTCTGCCCCTTCTTCTTCCCAATTAGCTCCACTTCTAATTTGATGTCTTATTTTTGTAACCCACTAAATTTATGTGGTGTTGCTTCCATGAGCATAGGCTAGGGTATATTTACTTGAGATTGGGCAACTTACCAATAGCTACATCACTGAACAAATTATAAGCCTGTCACTCAGCAACTTTTAACTGCCAATAACTTCTCAGAAGGGTTAGAGCTTCATGATCATTTCTATCTTCTTGATGGGATGTTGATGGGCCCAATATTGTATAGGTCTTGTATAAATGACAGCTGTTATGAGTTTATTATTACAAAATTTATAAAAATTATTCATATAAAGAATCAGTAATACACATAAGGTGTGTGTGGTGGGGGCAGATATTTCACATTAGTTTGTTGTAGGATTCAGCTGTGAGGGGAAAAGACATTATGCGTACTTAGTATGGGAAACTTACTGAGACTTTCTTAGAAACCAGATGTGTGAACCCACAGTTTGTAATTATGTAGTCAAGTGTGCATAACTATGGAATTGATGAAAGTCTTACACCATAATAACATAGCTTAGGTTCAAGAATGTATTCCATATCTTGACATTCACAATAGTTCTGGGGGATATTGAAGTGCTTTCAAGTTGATCTTTTTCATTTGGTACGTGATACAGCACGTAAATATATGTATTACATTTGTGGTAAATACACAGATACCACACTGCTTTACAGTGACTATTATAAAAATTTTAAATTATCATTTCATTTTTTCTAGTATAAACTAATATATATGATTATATATATATGATTATATATATTAGTTTATACTATATATTATATAATATTATGATATTATACATGATATTATATGCATATATTATATATAATGTATACATATAATATATACATAATATATAAGATATACATGATATTATATGCATATATTATATAATTTATACATGATTCCATTCTGTGCATTATGTATATACATATATGCAACAAAACAAGTTCTATTTATGCTCATATTTAAATTTCTCTATCTCAATTTTTATGTTCATATTTTCATGAAACTATATTCACATTGCAAAATTATTTAAAGGAATTCTCCTAGTTCTCTCAGTACAATATGTAGCACATAATTCTTATAAAACATATCTTCTTAATAGTGCCAAAGTACTTACCAGCATCTGCCTGTGTCACATTTAGATGTCACATTTAGTCTATCAAGGCTCAACATTTTCAAGTTTCTGTATTTTGCATTACTACTTGATATTCCTACAAATATACATGTACATTATTTTGTTTCAAACATTCTGATTGGAAAAAAAAACTTCTGTTTAAAAATTCTTTCTGTGTATTGATAAATTAATTTTGAGAGTTTATGCAGTTATATTATTATTATTATTAAATATATGAGATTAAAATAATTTAGTTGATCAAGTAAGAGTGTTTTTCAAAGGAACGAAGATGCTATAGTTCATTGCCCTATCATTCTCGGATACTATGTCAGTTAACTTCTACATATCATGGATGCTTAGTTTTAAGAAAGGGACTATACTACAGTATCAAAAAGACAAGGTCTTTCAGAAAAAAAAAGTAAATTAAACATTAACACTATTAAAATGATCCACTCAATACAAAGTGAAATAATGCAATACAATGAAGTATTTTGATTAAAGACACCATGTGGAAATAAGCATTAAGTTCCACCTTCTGAACTACCTTCTGAAAAAGAAAAACAGATTCTCCAATGGAGAGTGAAGTCAGCATAGGTTAAATTGGATAAGTGTTATGAATTTAAGGAGATATTGATACATGCAGCTCCTTTTAGCCAAAGACTAGTGGGAGCTTGACATTAGAGAGCATAATCTTTGTGTCCCTAGGATTCTGAACTGATTTCCAGTTCCAGATATGGGTTCCTTTCTACTGAGCAGATCCCTTAGCCAATTAGAAAACCACTGGTTACCCAGCAAGGCTGTGTGTCTTCTTCTTGTCAGGATGGTTGCTTCTGTGTAGCATAGACCCCCTGCTTGCTCACACTGTTCTTGGCCAATTTTCCCCAGCAGTTTATCCAGCACTTTCTAGTACTAGATGAGTAACTGTTTGGAGCCTGGCTTTCCTCTGGATTCTAGCCAGGTCTCTCCATATTCTGTGTTAGCATCAGATTATGCCTTTAGCAATAGTGTCTTACCTTTTACCTCAGGTAATTAAGTGCTTTGACAGAAACTTGTTATGTTTGGGGGACCTTATAGGTCTTTCTGATCAAAAGCTTAATGTGGACAGCACCAATTTCTGGTACTGGGAGTTACATGTCAGAGACAAAATATTCTAAGAGTAAGCTTCATCCCACTTTCTTCAGGGCCCATCTTTTTGGGTGCTCCCCATATACTCCTGTTGAGGGTTATATCTGTTAGTCTTACGATGTGCAGTGGTTACCATTATTTTTAATTGTGACAAATACCATCCAGATTGCCAAATTACTTACAATGACAATAATTCACACAAACGTTGACTATTATTTAAGGCCAAGTACCAGGAAATGTGTGAGATTAAGACAGAACTTTGATTTTGTCATTTGAAGCACGTACAGTAGTATGTATTTGAGAATTCATTTTCTTCTGGATTCACACAAGGATTAACTTAATATATACTATCCAGGTCAAAGTATCAGAAGTTGTATCATCTTAATCATCTTTTTCATTTCTGTTCTTAGAATACAGTAATCTCTTTTTTGAAATGTATTAAATGAATGTGATATCCTTTAGATGGAGTTTTCTTTCATTATTCTAAGACACTTTAGGTTCAAAATTTAACAAGATACATTTTGCTATGATTAATATTCATTTACCACCTGTCTGCTGAATAGATTCAAAAGTGCTTATTACCAAAGTTGAATGAGTAAATGTATAAACAGTATAAATAACTGAAAGCCAACACTTTAGGATGTCTGCATTGTGTGGAAGGATCTTCCTTGAAAATGTGCCAACTCTTTTTCAACTTTTGGATCACATCTTATTATCCTAACTGTAATTAGAAATCTTGTGAAATTAAGAACCATTAAATTCAATGAGTTTCACCATCAGAAATTTGCCCAGGGGCACCTAGCCGATGGGTCTGCCTAGATGGGGCTTTCACAGAGTTCTCCCTCCTTCCCTCCTATTCACTCTAAATGGGAGCGTCTTTTCCACTTAGCTAATTAATTACACCTGCCAACAAGCAGATGGTTCCAAAGGCTTTGAAGCATGGAAATAGCTAGGTGTATGTCAGCTAGCTCAAGCTTCCTTCAGCTGCAATTTAGATTATAACTCTTGAAGCTCCAGAGAAAATAAATCATGATTACAAAGATAAAAGTTAAAACAGTTTTATTTCAAAAATATATTTTAAGGAATCATCACTTTTTTCTGACTCTATATATAGTCACATTTTTATAATATTTATTTTAGCAACTAGTTTATAACAATCAGGCCAGATGTAGCCATGTAATTGTTCCAATACCTGAAGTAAAATGAAAAGTAGACCAAAGCCACTATTTAGGAACAAATCTTAAAATGGAATTGCTTTTCATTAATGGATATTTTCCCAGTGTGATCTGTTGTATAATTTAGGAAAAGAAATATAAATAATAATGTGGGAATTATAAAAGTAATATTTCTGATACCCTTATTTATACACTGATGTATACCTACCACTCCAAATTTTTATGCTAACCTGGTACATCTATCTCGTTTTTCATTTCAACTCAAGGTTTAAAACATTTGAGATAGAGATGATAACTCAAACAAAATTCTAATAAAATTAATCTCAAGAATAGTATCTGGCTATATAAATACTTGTATATAAAAGATGTATCTTTGCAATGTTATCTTTTATGAGGTCATATTAAAAATATCCAGTATCCAACTAAAAGTATGATTAAATATTTACTTTCCTGAAATATCTAAAATTTTCTTTATTAAAATTTATTTCATTTGTGTTTTTGTTTTCATAAGATTTACTTTACATATGAGAATATTTTACTTACAGCCTTTATATGTTAGGATATAGTGTCTTTATAACTGAGAATATCATTTTCTTACTGATAGAATAAACACTATTCTACATACGCCAATAGGCATATTCTTACCATTTAGTCAAAGTACATTTAGGAAATTAGGGTAAGTAAAACAAATAAATCACATGACATTTCCAACTAAAATCACTCACCTTTACTTTTGTAAATTTTTAAAAAATGTTTCTTAAGCATGTCCAAAGATAGATGAATTTAACTATAACACTTTGCAACAACATTTTAAAATGCATGTCCAGTTGATAATGTAGTTCTCTAATTACCATCAGGACTATATAACCTACTGCATTTGCCTGCACAAAAGATACTTTGACGAAAGCTAAATGACATGTCCTTTAGTTTTAAATTGACTTCCTTCCACTATATAAGCTTTATTTTATTTGCTTTTCAGGTAATTGGACTATTAACCTTAATACAAAGCAAAATTTCCTTGACTTAATTTATTTATTTAGCTTTTTTACATTCTTTGTATTAATTAATCAAAACTAATTAAAAAGGAAGATATCCTAAGGAAAATGCAGATTTGTCTAGAAGAAAAAAAAATCCTACTTCTGCCATCCATTTCCTCATTTGTAGAAATGCACTGGAAAGAACATACAGACAGATTCTTATTAGGCTTAGGATTTGGGGTGTGATAATCAAAAACCATTTTGCTGGGCTGGAGAGATGGCTTAGCAGGTTAAGTGCTTGCTTGTGAAGCCTAAGGATCAGGGTTCGAGGCTTGATTTCCCAGAACCCAAGTTAGCCACATGCACAAGGGGGCACATACATCTGGAGTTCGTTTGCAGTGGCTGGAGGCCCTGGCATGCCCATTCTTTCTCTTTATCTGCCTCTTTCTCTCTCTCTCTCAAATCAAAAATAAAAAAAAAATAAAAATAAAAAATAAAACCATTTTACCTTATTCATTAATTCAGGGTTCTAAGAACTAAGCATAAAGTTCACAAAGTACTTGAAAATAATAAGATTGTCAATTAAGAAGTCAGGTTTTCTACTAGAAGGAAGGACTATCCCTTAAGTAGGCTGACTTCTTGAAGTTGTATTGAGTTGCCATTCCCTCTGCTCCTACTTTGACGGAGGCAAATGGAACACACTTCCAGTGATGAGAATGGGATGTGGTCCAGACAGTTAGTAGTGCCAAGACTTTTAAATATTTTTTCTTATGTGGAAATAATCCCTTAAAAGCATAATTTTACCTTTCTACTTAATGGCACATTTTTTTTTTTTTTTTTTTTAGAAAGGACTTCAGGGAAATTGCTGAGTTCTTAATTACACTTGGCAGATTGCATAAAACAGTGTGCCTCAATTCTACTTACACTATTATTTTTTTTTTTTCTATTTTTCAGCCATTCCTTCCTATAGCTGAGGGCGTGCATATTGAAAATTTCAGAACTGAATTAAAGCTCAAAATTGAGGTTGATTGGGAATCAGAGTTGTCTAGAACCTTCTTATCACTTTTTTGGCACTTCAGATTTTCTCAACTATCAAATTTCTTCACTGGATTTTCTTAAAAATTAAGAAAAAATATTTCCTCATGGTTATTCTAGTTGTGATAGCGTTTATGAAGAGATGTTACGCTGATGTTGTCAGCTGGTTGCTGGAAGGCTTCCTGGCAGCCTGTTGGAAGACACTGGGCAGTTTTCTTAATTTGAGATATAATATGTCCACTGCAAAAAATGCTCAATTTAAACTTTCAAGTAATGCTCTGAGTGTCCAGAACCCATAATATACTTGTAAGAGGGAATCTCACACTTAGGTAACTAAGTTAAATTTTTATTTATTTATTATTTATTTATTTGGTTTTCTGAGGTAGGATCTCACTCTAATTCAAGCTGAACTGGAATTCACTATTTAGTCTCAGGGTGGCCTCTAACTCATGGCGATCCTCCTACCTCTGCCTCCCGAGTGCTGGGATTAAAGGTATGTGCCACCACGCCCGGCTTGGTTAAAATATTTTTATTTGGGGATGTGCACAAACCCATAGATTCTAACTTGGACTAATCATCCCACTTTTAGTTCACCTTCAAGGAGGTACTTGTGAGTGGGTGCAGAGAAAATTAACCAACAGGACAGAAATATATACTTACTGAATCTTCTTCCTATCTTTCCGTTAATAGCAAAAATAAAACATGGCCTGAACAGGCCAAGCATTGTGGTAAACATTTATAGGACAATTCATTTTGTCCTTAGGGTTGTATTGTGAATGTGGTACTGTGAGTATGCCCACTGTATTGATGACTGAGACTTGGAAAAGATAACACCTGTAAGTGTGTGGCAGAAAGATGGCTATGTATACCCCAGGTAGAAGTCCACATCTCATGTTCTTGAATGTTGACATCTTTAATTGACCTAGCTGTGTGCTCTTCTTAGGCACCTTAGTGTACAAATTGGGCCTTTACTTTATACAGGTCTCACAAAGCTCTCAAATAACCCAAGGTAAAATTTAATCTTATTTATTAACCCTGGGGAAGAAGATATGTTCTAAAGTAAGTGATGTTTTCTAACTTGACAGAGAAGACATGATAATACAAGTCTGAGTATATTACTGCTTAATGGAACCAATTCTGCTTTGACATCAGATGTTAACATATGAAAATAATTTTTACCATTGGGAAAATGAGTTTGGTAATGCTGGGGGGTCATGAAATATAATGATCCACTAAGTAGTTCCTGAAAAAATTTTAACGATTTTATTCCAACTAGCTTAAATATATGACTTTAAGTCTAAATGATCTTTGAGCAAGTATAATGTTTATATGCAGTCTTACTCAATAGTAATGATCTTTCTTTCCATCTAACAGTCAGCAATCTTAGTATAGCAATGTTTGTAATACAGCTAATATGTATAACCACTTTATTGAATTCATGAAATCATCAATAAACTTTTTTTTAAATTTTTTTTGTTTATTTATTTATTTGAGAGCGACGGAGAGAAGGAGGCAGAGAGAGAGAAAGAGAGAATGGGCGCGCCAGAGCTTCCAGCCTCTGTAAACGAACTCCAGATGCGTGCGCCCCCTTGTGCATCTGGCTAACGTGGGTCCTGGGGAATTGAGCCTCGAACCGGGGTCCTTAGGCTTCACAAGCAAGCGCTTAACAGCTAAGCCATCTCTCCAGCCCTCAATAAACTTAATCAGCATTTTGAACAGTCTCACTCTCCTGTTTCACCCTAAGCTACACAAACATGTTTAATGGTGTTCTGCATTTCCTAATTAACATACGTGTGGGCATTCTAAATAAAATCTCGGATCCTTTGTTCTGTGATTTTGGAATTGACTGTGCTTTTCTGAAGCACACTGGAAGTAGAAATAGAGTGAATGTCATGGCAAAACTGTAAGTGGAGACCTTGTGACCTGTGAACTGTCTACCAACCTGATCTGAACAGAGGGAAACCTAACAGCTCTGAAAGCTGCCAAAGATGGTGATTACCAAAGTGGATCGATGGGTTAACACACCTAGCTTCCTGAGACTCTGAAGGAAGGATTGTACTTTGCAAAATATATCATCTAATTCTTAAGAGCAACTAATCTTTACATGAAAGTATATTAAGCCATCTTAATAAACTGCCTTTAAATACCTATAATTTGTACACATGGAGGACTTTAGTTTGTGAACTATTGAATTCTCACTGCAACCAAAAATGAAATTCTAATTGATAGAAAAGAAACCTAACTTGCCTTTAGTAGTCACCCAATTAAAAAAAAAAAAAGGAAGAAGAAGCAAAATATGAACTAATTTAGAAACAAAGCCAGGAATTTCACACTGGGATAAAGCATGTCAAGAAACCTGATCAACTATTAATCAGGCAGAAATGGCAATAACTCTGAAAGTATCATTTCAAGTAAAGGAATTCAAATCATATGATTCTATGTATATGACGGTCATGGGGAAGCAGTGCAAATCATTAAGGTAACACATGGGATGTTAACTGAGAATAACAAAGAAAAAGTTTCTTTAGTAGTAGAAATATTCTGTCTTTACTTGGGTTGTGGCCATGTGATAAGACACACATACATAGCATACACATGTATGCAAAAAGGCATGTGGCTTAAGATTTATATATTAATTAGAAATTAAATGTAAAAGATAAACTTATTTCACTTCTCTTTAATCTGGGTATTGAGTATCTCATAATGGCCAATTCTTCAAAAACTGATTAATATGCTCAGACATTAATTCCTTCCTGATTTCCTCAAAATGAAAATTTATTTAATAGCATTTAAAATACCTCTACTTATTATGAGTGTTAAAAGTGTTTCAGTACCAGTTTCCTCTTATTCTTATTTTATCAATTCTTAGATTTTCTATTTTATGAATTTTTGTCTGCATTATTTTTAACATTAGTATTACAGATATTTTTGAAACATGTTTGCTATATTCTTAATTTAATATAGTTTTAAAAATCTTGATATATTTGAGAATCATATAAACATTTCACTATATTAAATTATTCTTTTTTCTTTTATTTGCAAGTTTTAACTTGCCACCAATAAACATGCATAGAAATGTTATTTATTATGACTGTCATCAGGGAAAATCATATCTTTAAAAACATTCTAAAGAAGATGTAAGGAAATCACACATTGGGCATAGAGTTATTAAAACTACCCAAACTAATATAGTAGGTGAGATATTTGAAAGTGACCTTGCATCTATCCTTGGCTTATTGTATTAAAGCTTGGAAATAAGAAGGACAAATCATTTCTGGCTACTAACATGACTTTCTCCCTTTATTGGTAATGAAAGCATTGAACTCTGCTGATTTGTTCTATTGAAGCAATTACATTTTCTGGAAACTTGGAGCAGTTATTTAAGAGGATTGTTGTCTGTAATGAGGGCTCTCTGGTGGATAGAAATAAAAATATTTGAGCTTTATGAAAAGATAATCCTATTTCAATATCAAAAACAAATCATTTTGTTCTCTTCATATATATTTTTTGTTTAAGACTGTTATCAAAGTGATACTTATCTAATATAAAGGTTTTTATGCATTTTTGTTAGGTCTCAAAGTTCAGCCCCCAGTGAAATAAATCTTTAATATTTATATTTTGTTTATTTTACAATTAGAAATATAAATTCCTTAGATATATAGTCTTCAAATCATTGTGGAAGGCATCTCTATCAAATAAACTAAGAGTATCATCTGACACATTAAGTTACTCAGTTGATTGTAAACAATGTTAAAGCATTTCTTATTTTTTTACTGTTTTATATCAATAAGATCACTTATCACATTTTTCTTACTATTTTATATATAGTAAGATTGCTTTTCAATGAATGAGAAATGACTGTCTTATCATCTACAATTATACGTCAAAGATGGAATTGATGAGCTCAGCTTCATTAGTCAGTAGGGAGTATGAGTTAAAATGGAATGGCAGTATCAACCAAGCAGGATGACTATTAGAAAATGGAAAAATGCAATAAAATATTGGTTATCATGGCCACATATAAACTAAAGTTCTTATCTTCCTTTTAAAGGAAGATAAATTGATCAAATTACTTTGGAAAACTTGACAGTGTGTGGCATTCCTCCACCTCTAGCTATGTACACAGGACAAACATGCCCGTATAGTCAGCACAAGGTATATTTTAGGAAGTTCATAGCAGCAGTAATTACTATAATAAAATGAGAAAAGTGTATAAATATCATGCAGAATGGGCAAAATCATGACATCACACTGTAATAAATATAACTGAAGATAAATTTTGTCTACATGATATTGAAAAAAAAGTCAAACAAAAAGAATATGTACCATACTAAACTATATGTAGCAAGCACAAGAATGGGGAAAATTATCTATCTTTACTGTCGCTATGAGGATTTGATATGCAATAAATTAAGAAGTATAGTTTGGTTAATTCTTTGGGCATTTTATGCTTCTTGGTTTGAATGCTGGTTTCTTAAATGTGTTCAGTTTATAAAAGGTCATTGCATATGGCATGTATATTAAATATGTTCAATTTATACATGATCATTGCAAGTGACATGTACATTGATGTATGCGTATTCTCCTTCAGTAGAAAAGTCTGGAAAAAATAACTGTATTTAGTCAAGTAACAGATCTCTTTTTTATTAATATCCAGAAAATGAAAATAATTTCCTGTGAGTCAATATAAGTATTTATTTTCTCCCAATAACTGGGTAACTTCTAGATACTATGTAAAGTGTAGATAGCCTCCTGACAATCTGGAGTGGACTTAAGATCCCTTTCTTTCATTGTTCCTGGCTGTGGAGTCTTGACTAAATTCTGACCAATGGGATATGTATTTAATTGTTTGTGAAAGTTTAAAGGAATGTTAATGAAGAGAAGACATATGCTTGTTAGTTCTTTCCTTCAAATCTCTTCCATCTGAAGAATGATTCTGCAAATTGAACTTTCTTTTTTTTAATTTTTGTTTGTTTGTTTATTTATTTGACAGCGACAGAGAGAAGGAGGGAGAGAAAGAGAGAGAGAGGGAGAGAATGGGCGTGCCAGAGTTTTCAGCCTCTGTAAATGAACTCCAGATGGGTGCGCCCCCTTGTGCATCTGGCTAACGTGGGTCCTGGTGAGTCGAGCCTCGAACCGGGGTCCTTAGGCTTCACAGGCAAGAGCTTAACCACTAAGCCATCTCTCCAGCCTTCTTTTTAAATATACTTTATTTGTTTATTTATTTGAGAGACAGAGAGAGAGAAAGGGGGAGAGACAGAGAATGGGCACACAAGGTCCTCCAGCCACTGCAAAGGGACTCCAGATGCATGTGCCCTCGTGCATCTGGCTTATGTGGGTGCTGGAGAATCCAACCAGGATCCTTTGGCTTTGCAAGCAAACGCCTTAACTGCTAAGCCATCTGTCCAGTTCTGAAGTTTCTTTTTATATTAAAAACTGGAGAAGAGGGGCTGGAGGAATGGCTTTATGGTTAAGGCACTTGTCTGCAAAGCCAAAGGCCCAGGTTGGATTCCCCAGGACCCACGTTAGCCAGATGCACAAGGGGCGCACATATCTGGAGTTCCTTTGCAGTGGCTGGAGGCCTTGGCAAGCCCATTATCTCACTCTCTCTCCCCGTTTCTCTGTTAAATAAATAAAAATAAAATATTTAAAGAAAATGGAGAAGGGCTGTAGAGATGGCTTAGTGGTAAAGGCACTTGCCTGCAAAGCCAAAGGACCCAGGTTTGATTCCCCAGGGCCCACAGGAGCTAGATGCACAAGGTGGCACATGCATCTGGAGTTTTTGGGATTTTTGCTTTTTTTGCAGTGGCTGACGGCCATGAAGTGCCCATTCTTTCTCTCTTTATTTACCTCTCTCTCCCTTTCTCTCTCAAAATAAGATAAAATTTTAAAATATGGAGAAATAAGTCAGCTGTGGTGGTGCACCCCTTTAACCCTAACACTGCAGGAGGGGGAAGAGGTAGGAGTAGCGCTGTGAGTTTGACGCCACCCTGAGACTACATAGTGAATTTCAGGTCAACCTATACTAGAGCGAGACATTACCTTGAAAAACCAAAAAAAAAAAAAAAAAAAAAAAAAAAAAAAAAAAAAAAGAGAAGCACAACAAACTGGAATCTGAGACCATAGTAATAATAATGGGTCATGATAGCCTTGAATCACATATCCTGAAATTTATATGAAAGACCAATAACACAATCTTCTTTAAGCTGTATTGTATTCCATAACTGAGGAATTGGATATTGCCATAAATACATGAAAATATATTCCTTGCTTATACCAGTAAGGAATTATGAACTGTAAAATGTAATTATGCAACAATTATTTGATCAATATAGTTGTAGTTGGCTTCTCTTTTCTGGGGCAAACATCCAATCAAAAGCAGCTCATTGGAGAAAAGTTTATTTTAGACTTAAAAATTCCAGGGGAGCACAATAAATGGTGGAAGAAGCTGGCTTATTTCCATAGATCCAGGTAGACAAACATCAAACAGCCCCAAATACCAAAATGCACCAATAGCCAGAACTCAGACTGTTCCCCACACCTTAAGGCTGGACTTAAGATCAGCTTCCAAACATACCTTACAGGGGGACTCCAAAATCTGCCCCAGTGACATAGCTCTTCTACAGTAGGGAAAAGGTATGTCATTTGAGAATCAAGATTCAAGGTTGAGTCTATGGGGCAAATACATTTAAACCTCTGCAAATAACATAAATAAACTTACCCACTATATAGCCACCTGGAAGTACTGAGCCTCATAACGCTGGGCAAGGACACACATCTACTAAGGCAAAAAATAGTTTAGAATTTTATTTATTTCACTAACTAGATTCACCATTTCTGTGTTTACACTTCAAAGTCTTGCTAGTAGAATCTATCATTCTATTTACATAGTCTATAGACTATCTACATGTCTAGTCATAGCTTACAATGCATTAAGACTTTATTATGCAAGGTATATTAATGGGGAGGAGGATTTCAGGAAAAAATGTGGTATTTAAGTCTGGTAGGATATGAAATAAAGACAATCAGTGGTTATAGAAAGAGACCCTAGAGTGCTGCTTTCATGGTGAGCCTGACAACCTGCACCAAGGTAATGGAGACAGACACTGAGGATACTCAAAATGCACCAATGCAGAAATCCTGAAGTTTCTGAAAGAACAACAGTACAGGGATTTAAAACACACCCACAAAAGCTCAGGAAATTTTGTTGAAGAGGCAGTGTAAAAATTGTAAAAATAATTTTCTTTATGGCATCGTGATTGATTCAATATGAAGAAATAAGTAACTACTGATACATCTCAAAAGTCTCAGTGACTTTCATACTATGCTATTTTAGTTTAGCAAAATGGATAAAATATGGGGCTGGAGACATTGCTTTGTGGTTAAAGGTGGTTGTGTAACCCTAATGACCTGAGTTTGATTCCCCAGTACCCATGTAAAGCCAGACATATGAAATGGTGCATGCATCTGGAGTTCATTTGTGGTGGCTAGAAGCCCTGGATGTCTCATTCTCTCTGTGTGTTTCTCTTCTCTCTTCTCTGTCTCTCTCTGCTTGCAATTAAATTAAAAAGGGAAGAAAACAGATGAAATATAAGGAGAGAAAATACCAGAAAATATATCAGAAATAAAATATTGGACATGACAATGTACAAGTAAAATTATAGAAGAAAATGAAAAGGCTACTATAAGACAGAATATCTTTCTATAAATTTCTAGATAGCATCAATGGATTTAAGTGGATAGGTAATATTCTAGTAAAAACAAAATATGAATTCACTGTGATCACAATAAATATATTCAATAATCAATGTGATTTATAGTGGAAACGAAAGTGCATATCATTGACATGTTATGATTTTGCTCTTAAAACATCAGTGAAATATGCTACATTGCCATCACTACATCAGAAACATTTGAATTTCTAGTATATTCTTGCATTTTCTTTGAAATTAGAAACAAAGAAGGGTATGCATTTTGGTTTCCTTCTTGAGCATCTTGAGCATCATAAGCTACTTGAGATAAGAGAAGTAGCTAAAAAATTAAATATGGTATGGTAGCATTTCCTCTGTTTTAGATGATGGGTCAAACACAGTGCTATATGAGTGATAGGAATGGGTGATTTCTAAGAGCCAGTTACTCATAGCATGTCCCTCCAAGAAGCTGGGACTCAAAGTGCAATAATGAAAGCAAAGAATTGCTGTATGCTCTAAAACATTATTAGTAAGTTAGAACATTATGGAATTATTGAGTTCTTTTCAATTGAAATCAATAACTTTGCTATTTTTTTTATCCTACATTGATTATTTTAGCCAGTGGTTCTATTAATTTAGTCTTGAACTTGCCTTGCTCTGATTGTAAAACTCTCCAGTTCCTTCCTAAGATTCTGTATTTGCATCCAAGAGCTTCTGACTCTGATCACTGAGCTGAAAGGCAGAGGTTTGCATCACTCATTTACATTATCACCCTGTACCCCTTCCCAATACAAATGTGACATTTCAATTTTGCACACTTCAACTCTTCTTAAATCATCTGTACAAAAACTTCAAAGCTTGATTGATGATGAATGAGCTATTGTCTCCTCAAGCACCCGATTCTCATTAGCCTTTAGAGTTTCAGCTTATTAATAGTGAACCTTAAGGGCTGACCCAGTGGGATAGTCACAATTCATTGTGCTCCCAGTGGAAAGGTCTGGCTTAAAGATTCAGGAATCCCTGGACCAAGTCCATTCCAGAAATGATGAATTGAGTATCATAGGTGGATGATGTGATCTAATGTTATATTTGTATCATTATCTACTGGCAGACTTGTTTGGCTTAAGGTGATGACAGTGAGAAAGATATATTGCTTTGTATCTGAAGTCTTGTAAATGCTTGCAGTAATTTATAATTTACAGTGACTATTTGCAACTATGGATTTTGACTTCTTGGTTGTGCCCTTTGACTCAGGTAATTTAAGTCTAATACATACATTAATTACATGTCTACTTTTATTAGGCAAGTGTAACACTTTTAAACTTGATTTTTTATTGCTACTAAGATTGACCTATAGACACAATCAAACAAAACAATATATTTCGATATATATCCAAGGATTGATATAAACAATTTCATTACCATTTGTTTGATCTTTCTTGCACCATTATGTTTGGTAGATTTGTGAGGTGTGTTTTCCCACAGCACTAACCATAAAGTGTCTTATGGCTTACTACATTTACAATAGTGTCATTTGTTTAAAAAAAAGAAAGATTCAATCTGTTTTATAAACTGGTAGAAATGGCTCATGGGGTCAGAACAACTCTTTCGAATTCCTCAACTTATCACGGAGTTCACGTTTTCCACCCATAAAGTTTTTTATATCAAAGAGTATTTCATACAGGGCAGAGAAAAGTATGATTCAATATCTTACCTTCTTTTGAGAGAATGTTAATGTAAAAATATCAATAATTCTGTTAATAGGCGCTATCCTCAAGTTTACTGTAATAATTGGTATTTGAAAAAACTGAAGGGAACAAAGGTAGTAATTCAAATTACAAAAACATTTCTTTCTTTATGAAATTTGTGAAAATGTGGGACCAGGGAAGAAATGGTAAGATGACTACCTTTTGAGAATTCAAAGGCATGAGCATTTCATATTCTCTTTAAAATGTTATATTAGCACTTTACACCTTTATAACTTAAACATGAGTTAAGTAACAATGTTAGGTTTAATATCAAAGCAAACTTTTCTTCTTTTCCTGACGTATAATAGGTAACTTTTATAAATTTGTGGAAGAATAGCAGCTCAGAGTCTTCATCATTTCCTTTGTAACTAATTAAGTCTGGTGCATAAGTGAAGGATTTTGTATAAGAGTAAAATGCCTAACTGGCACATAAATAACAAATATACTATCTATAGTAATTTTATATATTTTCAGTACTTGGAATTTTTATAATAAAATCAATTGTTTTCAGTTTATAAGAACTGCAAACACAAAATAATTTAGAAATGTATACATTTAATTTTTCTTCTGCTCAGTAGAATCTGTTATAGGTAAAATTTAAATTTACTACTGATATATGCTTAATACCAGAAACTTGGATACAACTTTGAACAAACCAGGAATAATACCTGACTTAATGAAACATAGAACCATTTATTAGGACCTAAAAAATGTTTATGTAAAAATATAACTTCAATATTCCTCTGATTAAGTCAGAATACAATTCTAAAGTGGAAGCCACAGCAGAAAGTTAATCAACTAATGTTGACATCAAATTCCATGGCACGTATTTTTTTTTCCTTGTGAGTCTAAGTATCTTTGGATAACATATGCCTCAGGTTTTAAGGTTTGGTGCCACAAGAACAATTGTGAATAATAGTCCTTATCTCTATGAATTTTTGTGTAAGTGTATTTGTTAAATGCAGGAATAAACACACACTAGATAGCTAGATAGATGATATAGATACAGATGATATATATACATATATATATATATATATATATATATAATTTTTATGGATGATATATATTAGATGATATATAAATATAGATATAAGAATATAGATGTATACATACTATTTATACCTTTTCTCACATTGGAGAACAATATGGATAACATTTACTCATTTTATATATCAAAAGATTCATTGCATTTTTTACTTTACTTTCATGCATTATCTAGTGGGAATTGCTGGAGATAAGGCATAGTTAAGTATACTCTTTAATGGGATTTTCAGTAATGAAATGATACTTTTATTTTTACAGACTGGCATCGCTAATATATCTTATGATATTTAACTGTGACATTTATTAAGAAGAGACAGTTCTGTTTTGTGAACTCTGGAAATAATTTTATATAATATGATAAGAAAACTCATAGCAGCTTTTTCCTACCAATTGATTAAGTGACTAAGAATCTATTTGTGTCTCTCTTAATTCAGTCTAATATATTTTCTGCAGTGGAAGTTAAATACCATGGAATGAGATTACCTTGAGCTCATTCACTTATTCTACAGTTTTAGGTTGCTGCATTCATCCAGACTTCATGCATTTTTGTTGGACTATCCATTAAATTTAGGCTTTATGTTGTCTTGTTCTCTCATATTAGAAGCTGTCTTTTTTATTCTGACCTTAACATTTACTTATTAGTTACTTTCATGTTAGTGGAAAGGAAACTATTTCTTTGGGGCAGGCGATTCCTTGAAGGAAAGCTTAAATAAATGGTATGAAAAGCACTGCTATTCTTATATGTTACTTAATAGAAATCTAATTTTAGCCAGATTATTTGGGAATTTTACCAGATAAAATCTTATGAAATTTCCCCCTTTTTCTAATTCTCGTCTGTCTTATCTAACAATACACTCAAGCTTATGTGTCAAGCAACTTAACAGTATTAAGTAGTTCTTTTTAAGTAAGTAGTCTGTGTTTCTAAGAACTTTCTTATGTGCTAGAATCTACTCCATAAAATTTTCCTATTTGAGAAATAAATGGGATAAAATATTTCCACACAAAATGTAATATTAACACTGCAAATTTGTGTAACATAAAATCAAACACTTAAAATTATGTGAATATAGTCATTAATCTCAGAACAAATAGTTATTTAAAACAAAATGTAAGATAAAACATACATTAATACTTTTCTATAAATGTCAAAGAAATCATATACTCTCTGATTGTAGATTTTTGATATTTATATTAGAAAAACTCACCTGCCAAAAGGAAAACAAAGACATTGGGAAATAATCTATCAGTATTCAAACCTATAAATATATTTTTTTTCTGACTAGAACTGGTAGTAGCTGCTGGTTTTAAAATTTATGACAGTGAAAATGTCATCTAGCTTGATCATGATCATATCTTAATTTGAGATTTTTACCTGTAAGCTTCTGTTTAAAATATTATTGTATCTTTTCTAAATCCCTTTTCAAAGTATAAGCAAAGCTCTTCAACATAATACTTCTAAGAAACAAATGACAACAATAGAAGTAGATTAATATTGTTGAAGAAAGGGATTTGATGAGATTATTATTCAGTATAATATAATCTGATTCTATTTGAATTTTTTTGATAAGACGTTTGAGATGGATATTGTGTTTCTTCTGTAAGAACAATTTGAATTAAAACTCCTGGAAAATACAGATTCTTTTCATAATGTTTGAGTGATTGCTTTGCTCTTCACATTTTTCACAGTAGAACTTTTCCAAATGTAGACTGAAAAATAACCTTCATTTTCTGGATAACACTGAGTCTCCTTTCTCTGTCACCTAATGAAGAATTATTCAGAGAGCAGAGAGCATCACCCAATGTCGCATAAGAAAGCTATTAGTATGAGATCTGCACGCTTCTGAGATGGAAACCTAATGCCATACATTAACACAGAAATCCATTTTCACAGTCATTCCTACATCTTCCTTCTGCTTTGAGGATGCTTGTGTGGTTAAGGCTTGAAAATAATGAACTGGGCTTTAGAAGTAGAAAGATGATCTAATTTCTTTGCATTTCTCCCCCCCCCCCCCCGAGAAGGTATAAAGTCAGTGAAACAATTGAAGAGGCGAATGGGGGTGAATTTGAATGTAGAAGTAGCTGCAATATTTAAATTTTCCTTGAGGTTTTGATGCATGCAGGACAGCGAGGTTCTCTAGATGTGCCAACCACTTTTGCATCTGCCAGCATTCATCTGGTGGCATGTTTATTTTTATTCTTTTATATCCATCTGGTTAAGTTAACTCTTAAAAATTTTAATTCTGACCTAGAACCACAAATACAGAAAATAATATTAAAAAGTTAGGGGGCTGGACAGATGCACAAGGGGGTGCTCGCATCTGGAGCTCGTTTGCAGCGGCTGGAGGCCCTGGCGTGCCCATTCTCTCCCTCTTTCCCTCTGCCTGTCACTCTCAAATAAATAAAAAATTAAAAAACATTTTAAAAAATTAAAAAAAATAAAAATAAACTAGAAAAAAATAATATATCTGAAAAAAATTAGGGGGCTGGAGAGATGGCTTAGTGGTTGAGCGCTTGCCTGTGAAGGCCTAAGGACCCCGGTTCGAGGTTCGATTCCCCAGGACCCACGTTAGCCAGATGCACAAGGGGTAGCTTGCATCTGGAGTTCATCTGCAGTGGCTAGAAGCCCTGGCACGCTCTCTCTCTCTCTCTCTCTCTCTCTGTCACTCTCAAATAAATAAAATAATTAATTAAAAAAAATAAGTTGGATAACTGTATAAGAAAGATGATTTTCCCAAGACTACAATGGGAGACAACTCTCTCCTTCCTCATTAGCATACCTTAACTACTTGGACTTTGGATAATTTTAGGTCTCTAAGTAGTTGACCCCTCCTCTGTTTTTCGTGTAATATCCATGGAATATTATTCTGGCCAATCCAATGAAATACAGTTATTGTCCTAAGTGAGAGCTTATTTTCCTAAGTAGTGTTTCATTTCTTTATATGAAATCTTTTGGTATATATTCATTGTACATAGTATGGGTTTTAAAAATGCATTTTCATGCAAGTATTTCATGGATTTTAGACCATACTCACTCTTTCACTCACTCCTTTTGCCCCATTCTAATTGCTAATAATCCTATTCATTCTCTTGTTCTAATTCTTACCTCTATTTCCTATAAATGCATTTGATTTTATATATCTCTATAAAATTTAATTATTTCTCTTATTGCTTTAACCAAATACCTATCAAGAAACACTTAAGAGAGAACATATTGGGACAGTTCTAGCTCATGATTGCAGTTTACATTGGCAGAATCCTATGATCTCAGCAGCCCCAATGTTGTGTGGTTTCCACTTCCACATCACCCTTATTAAAGCTTCTCACAGTGCTTGCTCAGGGCCTGCTTGCAGCTCATTCCATGACCCTGGCATGCAGTTCCTGGCTTCAGCAGCTCTCTAGAACTGTGATGCAATATTCTATATGTCCCTCCATGTCCTGTATCTTTCATGCCTGAAACACCAGTGCCACATGAATGATTCTGCTAAATTTTGCCACCAGTTTGGGATGAAGCTTGCCCACGGTGGACCATGACTGCATTAGTCCGTGTGTATCTTTCAAGCTGACCCTGGAGAAACATTTCCCAAGGTGTTTATTTTTGACAGGGAACACTTTCAGTTTAGGCTGTATTGTTTTCATTCAATTCAATTTAAATTTTGACAATTTTATGTGTGAGTAATATGTACACTGATCATATTCACCCCTGTCACCTTCCCTGATCTCCCTCCCTCTCCTGCTAAATTCTTTCTTCTTCCCAACTAGCCTTCTTCCAACTTTCACCTCTTTCTCTTTTGTCCTCCCTGTTTTGAAACCCACTGATTTTTTTTTTAATTAGGATTATTTGCTTGAGCATGGATTGGGGGTTATTTACTGAAGCACAGGGTAATTTACCAGTAGCTGAGCTATGGAAGATCATTACCCTTCTTTCCAGCAACCATTAACTGACAGTAGCTGGTTTAGCAGGAATAGGGTTACATAAGCCCCTCACCTATCCCTGATCAATTGATGAAGAGTTAATTTTATGCAGGAAACCACAGGAACTAAACATTCATTTATGGAACAGCCAGTCATGTATGAAATCAGCATTATACCCCCTCTTCTGTGATATTCTTCAAACCTTGGCAGAGATGTTACAGAAGTCCCCTTTAATACTGTGCATCCAATTCACCGATTCTCAGCACTTTGGCCAGATATGAATATCTGAATTAACTTCTGGAGAGTGTAGAAAGAAATTTCTCTAATCATGGATGATAACATTACTGATTTATAGGTATAGGCATAAATATATACAAGGCGGTTTGAAAATATGTCCATGTAGCATAACAATCATAGGTTCTTCCCTAAGAACTATGATCTCCATGTGCCTTAAACCAGGTTCATAGTGCTCCAGCCTGTAAAATGGTGCTGGCCATTTTTAGGAAGGGTCTTTCCCCCTTAATTATCTCATCTAGAAACTCCATTACATGCCTGGAAATTTGCAATCAAGGTGATTCTAGATTATTCAAGTTGGCGATGAGAATTTATCATCACCCCTAGGATGACAGAAAATATGTTGCATTTGTATGACTTATTTCCTTTAATATGACAAGTCTCCAGTTACGTTAATGTTCTTTCAAATGACATAATTTCATTGTTCTTTTAATTTTAATAAAGATATATATACATTATATATATATGTACATTATATATATATATATATATATACATATATATATATACACATGTATACATTATATATATTACATTTTTTCCGTCCATGCATCTGTTGATGACTCCAAAAGAAAGCATTTTCCTTCCTCTCCTACCTTTATCTTACCTTTACCTCAGTAAGCATTTTACATTCAGGTAGATTTTTTTTTTTTTTTTTTTTTTTTTTTTACCTGTAATGAATAAAACCAGCATCCAGGAAGTCAGGAGAGATAATGGGCATTGAAGAATAGCTGAACAACTTTGTGAGCCTGTCTCCTATTACACTTTTATTATGTGAAGAAAGGATCTTGTATCTAAAAAAAAATGTTGCTTTTCTTTTATAGCTATACATAAACACTTTGTGAACTTATACATGATAATTCTAAAAATATGTGTATATTGTACTAAAAGGAGAAAATGTGATAGATATTAAGCAAGAAGGTGTTTTGAGTATTTCTAGATAATTGTTTAGAAAATAATAGTATTTTCAAAGATAATGTATTATTTTTTCTAGATAACATAAACTTATTAGCAAGAGGACCCATGTATGTGTTCAGACACTGTCCATCCAAAACATGTTAGCTAATCAAGATTGGTATGAAATAGAGAATTAAGTTAAGAGTGGCATCAGTGAATGTTACCTAATAGTCATGCCCATGTTCTAGTGATCCATGGAGACTTTGTTGCATCTGGGTTTGGATTATTCCTAACTAATAACTTCCAAATATTCCTGTTACACTGAAAATAATAGAGAATATTTTTATGAAAACCATTAATTTTTGCTCCACTTCATGCGATTTCCTTGCATACTGTCTCTAATTAGCATCACATCAACTGAAAAACTCTTTCAAAAGGGGCGTTTGGTAATTTATATGAAAAGTCTTGAGACTAGACACACCCTTTGGCATTTGAATGACATTGTAGAAATTGTTTTATAGGCTATTCAAATATAAACTCTTTTAAACAAAATAAGAACTGATTAAAATACTCTGGTTTATTCAAATTAAAATGAGTAAGATAATAAATACTAAATGTTTACAACATAACATTAGCACAAATTAATAGATCATAAAATGTCATAGGCAATATCATGCCAGTGTTATTATGAACAAACAGAAACCAAACTAATAACCCCTGAACCAAAATATTTAATGCTACCCTGTGTATATTAGAATTTGTTACATTTTTCATCTTCACTTTTCACCCTTTTTATTTAAAGTTGAGCAATAAAGCTGCATGAGTCATTGAAAGATATTTATTAAAATATGTTAGTGTATTTTGATCAGTTCGAAGTTTCTTAAATATCTTACTTATTATGAAACTCTAGCAACGAAAGTGATTTGAATACTTTTTATCGATGGCCAGTAAACAATATGACATTAACTTTTCTTTTTGTTTCCAATCTAGAAATTCTAAATGGTGGAGTCTATGTAGACCAGAACAAATTCCTTTGTTATGCAGACACCATACATTGGCAAGATATTGTTCGGAATCCATGGCCTTCCAACTTAACTCTTGTATCAACAAATGGAAGCTCAGGATGTGAGTAGCATTATCCTCTCTAGTATCTCAACAAAATATTCATCTCCCTAACTGAGAATGAACATCTTTTTATCTTGTTAGCAATGAAATTTTGACACTAGATGACAACCATTGCAATGTTCATTTGTTTGTCTTTTTTGTGGGCTATATTTCATAGAATATATGACCATGCTCTTTTTGCTTGTAATTATTTCATTTTCTGAAGTGATGATTTACTTTTAACTAATTCTCACTTTCTTAACATGGATCTTCTTTGCTAAGTTAAAATTACTTAATGATATTTCTAACTCAAACATGTACATGATTGTTTCTAAACTTTTAGCAATGTATATCTATTGCTTCCAAGTTTCCGACTCACAAAAGGTAGCAGGAAAAAAATCCCTTTCTAGTCACTATATATTTTAAAAGACAAAGAAACAAAACATGAGTGATCATTTTATAATTCCTAAGTCATGTTTTGTCCCTACAACCTTCATAGGAATGCTTTATGACAATTCAATAGAGTAAAAAGTGGGTGAATATTTACTTCATATACAAGAAACATTTATATTCTCATTCTTGTCAGTAGTAATAAACTTCTAATGTCACTTATTAAAGGTGTATTGTTTCCACTACAGAGACTTTATCAGATTCAAATGGTTTAATAAGATGAAATGATAAGCAAATACTATCTGAACTGTCATTAAGTCCTTTGAAAATTGTTCTGTCTGGCATGTATTTCATTTTCATAAATCAGGCAACATCATCTCCATATTTATTATTACTGACATTTGTAAAAGAATAGAATTTTTATCAAGTATTAACCTGGGTTTTATATTTCTTCTCTATTATATACTTCCCGTTTGAGATCCTAACTGTCTCCACATAGTTCAATAATTATTTGCTACAGTACTGATTGTTTTATGATGCTTTTGTAGGAAATCAAACTCCAAGGGACAATTATTAAATTTCATGACCGCCATGATAACATAATGGGGAAATATGAAAGTATTTGATCAAAACTGACAGCTGTGTTTTTAATAAATGACTAAAACCCTTTTGTAAAAAGTAGAGTAACATAATTTTCTTGTCATCATTAAACAGAAATTTGTATGAGATTGTCCTTGTAGTATTCAAGTTACCTAACCAGGTAAAATGATATTTGCAAAAAAATTGAATCTGCTTGTCCTAACAATGCAAATGATGTGGCTCAGAAATTGCTTCTGTTTCCTGTCAGCCATCCCATGCTACATTTTATATTCGGCTGGAGGTAGTGTTCCTTGGAGAGAGCAAAGGCCTGCTGACTCTCAGCTTTCCAGAATGACTAGCCTCTAAGATGTGAGTGAGAGATGTCACACAGAACAAAGCTTGAGGGAGAAACCAAAAGGGAAATTTACCCACCGGCCTTACCGGATGTGAGTCTGAGCCGTGTGCTGTACTTTCCCAGATGGTGGCTTTTTGTGCTGCTCTTTGGAGGGCTAATTTGGATGCTAGTTCCCATAATTAGGCAACTGTGACTGCCCTTCTTTTTTTTGCATGCAAATAATTGCAGGTGCAAAAATTATAAATGCAGAGTGGGATCATAAGCACTGGTCCTTTACAAATTAGCCACCAATTGTTATCAAAGTTTTATAGCTTACATAGCAGTACCATTTGCTGACATGGTATATATGTACTTTGCGGCACCATATCGGGTAATAATGAGTTGCTCTTATTTGAAGAGTGCAATATGGCTTTATTCTACTAATGTAAAAGTCATAAAAGGATAAACCTGGATGGTTACATTGATTTGAAGTATTTAATTAATCAGATTTAAGAAAACAAAAACAGAAAATAGATATGAAGTTATCCAGTGCCTGAGCCTAGGAGGACATGCAAAGAATCTAAGCAGTGGGCTTATAGCTTCAGTTTCAGTAGATAAAGACATTGTGGAAAGTCTATCTCAAAAAGCCATGAATACAATCAATACCACTGAACTACACAATTAACACTTCTAAAGATGTTGAACTATATATTTCTGTTTTTATCACAATTAGAAATTAGTCAATGAATATAATATGTGCTTGCTATTGTTTACTATAGAGCTGAAATTATCATGTAGATTGGACCATATATATGTAGTTGATGAAAATCCTAATGTTAATAACTGAAAACAGTAATATGTTTTATTTCCAGTCATGTTTTTAAAAAACCTCATTTTCTCCACCATTCCTTTAGAGATCTGAGGCATTATGATTAAGTGCTCAAATGTTTATTTGCTATCTTTGCTTTCAATCCTGCTCAGTTCAACTGAAAAAAATGCAAAAAAAAAAAAAAGGTCCTGTTAAATAAAATCTGGCATGACTCTATTCATAAACCCTGCCATTGTGGGTAGCATAGGTTGAAGTCTAAACAAAACCTAATTTTCAGCAAATTCCTGCCTAATTTCTAACTTTATGTATTGAGTTGCTAAAGTTTATAAATAATTCTACTTGATATGTCAATTTTTAATCAGACTTCAAGACATTCATCAGTTCTCCTCTCATCCAAGAAGTTCATTCTTCTCCAAGCTAGACTAGAATTTTCTGGTGTGCCCCATATACCTGGCTAACAACTAGAAACAAAAGTTAGCATCCACATTTTATGTTAAGATGGGAATTCCTTGAGGATAAGACCCAGCTCATCCTTTGTCCTTTGCTGTAGCATATTGCAGAAGGATAACAGATATTGATTAAAGAAAGATAAATAAATGAACTAGATAAATTCATATCTTATTTCATTTGTATGCCTACATTATTGGATTACCTAAGTGTCTGCAGTTCTCAACACTGTTGTATTAGTGATTAAATTTGATGTAAATTTTAGAGAAGCACATAAAATTCATACCATACTAATTCATAAAAAGGAAAATAAAATGAATTTCTTCATTTTCTTTTTCCCACCATTTATATTAAAGAGCATGAATGTTAAGAGTTATAGTAACATATCTATGTGATTTATTTAATTCATACTGATTTTATATAATTTCATTTATATTATACTCGTATTATACTTATGTTGTATTATACTTGTAATAATTATATGAAAAAATAAAACCAACAATTTCAGTAAGGCTTAAGAATATTTGCAATTCATGCAAATCTGTCATGAAGATTTTAAGAATACTTGATCTTAGCTAATATTTTTAAAATATTTCCTTGTGTATATTTCTGTACAGCATAATTCTAAACATAAAATATAATTTTCTCAGTAGCAACCTGGTTTTTTACTGACATTATTAGACCTGTAATTGAAGCATGAATAAAAAGTTTATGGTATCTATGAATACCATTAAAATGATACCATTACTTTAAAAATATGTGATTTAGAAATAATAAGAGCTCTTGAGATATTCCCATTCAAGTTTTAAGAAAGTAAAAGGAGATATGAGATGCTTTTTTCTCATATATCCTTAGAAACACATATAATCTTTTATTTGTAGATAGGTACATAGAAGATAATATTCTGAAACTAACTTTAAGCTTCGTATAGTGAGTGATGTTTCATTTACTTGGAACATTATAATAACAACTTTCACAAAAATATAGTTATAATTGAAATAATATGCACTTGAAGAATTAACTTAATGGGAATATGTCACAGTGTTAATATGAAAAATGGATATGGGGCTGGAGAGATGGCTTAGCAGTTAAGCACTTGCCTGTGAAGCCTAAGGACCCAGTACAAGGCTAGATTCCCCAGGACCCACGTAAACCAGATGCATAAGGTGGTGCATGCATCTGGAGTTCATTTGCAGTAGTTGGAGGCCCTGATGTGCCTATTCTCTCTCTCTCTCTCTCTCTCTCTCTCTGTTGCTCTCAAATAAATAAATAAAAATAAACATTTTTTTTAAATGGATATGGTTGCTTCTCAGCAGAGATTTCTGTGTAGTCAAGAGACTAGATTGTGTGTATAAAATGACTTGTCTAAAATCTAGATTAGAGGCTGACCTGATATTTATCCTTGAGAAGTCATTTCTGCTCCCAGTCACTCCGTTTCATCTGTAAAAGAAGAGTCTCATGAGCTTAGGAGAGCAGAGAGCCAAACTTTTAGGCGAGATGGAAGAGTGATCAGTTAGAATAAGCCAACTGAATGTGATAATCAATATTAATTACACACTGAGGAAAGCTGGGAGTGAGTTTCATCCAGACAGTACCAGCATCCCTATTCTGTCATGTCTCATATGTCCCATGCAAAAGCCAGATGGTCCCAGTGCATTAACACAGGTTTGGAGAATTTTCTCCCTGCTGCAGGAGCCCCCCAAAAAAAGGCTTTTAGAAATTTCACAGATGAGGAAGAGGCAGAAGAGATAGAGGGAAGGCTAAATTTCAAAAAGTGTCTACTACTGAGTCACAAAGAAGTAAAAGTTTTCTTTTAAGTCCCTCCTCTTCTCCAAAAGGGCATTTTAATAATGAGGCACGAGGAAGGTCCTTTTGAAGGTGCTGGAAAGAGCCTGTGGCCTGTCTGTGATACCTGATTTCTTAAGTACAGGTCTCCTCATAGACCAACATAGACCACATCAGGTTGGTTCAGTGGATCCCTTCCCCATGAGCCTGCATAGCTAAATGAATCACGTGTGTATTAATAATTACCCACTCCTAACTTTTCACAGCCTGTCCTACAACATTTTTCTCAAACTAGAAGAAAATTAAGTCTAAAAATCAAATTGAACCAGAAATTTTCCAATAGTGCTTCTGTTACATTTTCAATATTAAATATCTGCATACTAAACTTGGATATTTGAAATAAAGTTTAAAAAATCAGCAAGAAACTTTATCCACAATGAATTTCAGTATAGCTTCAGTTTATATAGTTTTTCCATAGATGTTTCTAGTTTTATATACATGCATACATGGAATCAAATCACATACTGTTTTAAAAATATGTCTAGGGCTATAGAGACTGATTAGCAGTTAATGTATTTGTCTGCAAAGCCTAACGACCCGGGCTCATTTCCTCAGTACTTACTTAAACCCAGATTCACAAAGTAGCACATGAATCGTGAGTTCATTTACAGTGGCTGGAGTCTCTGACATGCCCACACTCTTTTTCTGTTTCTCCCTGCTCACAAATAAAATAAAATATTAAAAATATGTTTATATTAATACTTACATTATTGAAAAAGTATAAATACAGTTGGAAAGCGTAAAATAATTCCCATCAATCCAAAATGCTATTTTGTGAAGTCTTATAAAATAGATTCTTCATGAATCCAATTGAATGAAACAGAAACTAAACCAAGGTTATTTGTTAATTCATTTGGGATTATTGGAAACATGATATTTGAAAATAGGTTTAACAGAATCTAGGAATGTGTTCTATAAAATACTGCACTAAGAGCACTGGTAACCTTACCATTCTTTAACACTGTTAAAGCTCAGACTCATACCAGACCTGCACTGGAGAAGGCCTTCATCATGACTTTTATAGGAAAAGGGTGTCCAGGGCAGCTGAAATTTACTCTAAGAATGAACTTTTATTTGAGCACAGTACAAGAAGCAAAATCCAATCCACTTGTAACCTATTGTTTCACGTTTCAGACAAAATTTTCAAGACAAATCCTTATTTTCATCATATGAGATATCTTGCTCTCAATCAACTTTTGTACCCAAAAGTGTGCACATAAACTCAAAAAGTTTGATTTCTGATTTCTCAAAATAATAAGGTATTGATTTCTCAGCCATCCTTAAACTCACTTTCAAGAAGCAAAACAGAAGAATTTCTGACCTTGACCTCTGACTTTCTGACCTTTGTTAGCTTTTCTCATTCCCAAATTTTCTTATGCAATTTTGTTATTTATTCATATATATATATATACATATACATATATATATATATCTCAAAATGATTACATGAATTTGTATGTAACAAAGGTGAAAAGTAAACATTTAACTAAATATTATATAATCATTCACACATTGGTCTCTACTTACAAATTAGTTTCTTCCTCTATTTGCATATAACTCCTCAAAATGTGTTATAAACTCCATAGTCTCCCCACTTCACTGTGTAGTCTTATGGCCAGTGCCTCAGCATCTGACACCAGTAACTCCAATAAGCATCCTCACAGCAATGCTAGGTCCTCTCCAAATAGCTCTAATACTTGTAGTACCAGATTTGTTCAAAGCAAAATAAAGCCAGTTGTTAACATGATTTTATTCATGTCAGCAATGATTATGTGGGGGACAATGAGATGAGGTTGAGGCATGTCTTCTGTGTTCTTGCTCATGTCTTGAAGCAAAGATAATCCTTACTGTTGAGAATGACCAGTTTAAGACATATTTATAACTAATTGCATTATATCTCCTCATGGTATTTTCGTTGTTTCTTCAATCCAAGGCACATTTCCTATCCTGTTTCTAAGTTAGTGCAAAATCCGTATGCTGCCTGAGGAAGTGTTCACTCATGGCCCACAGTATAGCACAGCCCTCCAGACAAGTTTATGTTGCACTTGCCAAAGTGTGGTTGCTTCAGCACATGTTAAATCTAGTAAATGTTTAGTAACTACTGCCCCCCAAAATAGGCAGAGGGGCAATTTGTGGTTAATGGACTTGAATGGTACACATCCTGACATCATCCCTTTTGAATAATCATTATACAGTTTGCAAGAGATGCCAGATTAGTACAACATTATGTAGAATTCCCTCTACATTGAATCAAGAAATATAAATAAATTTAGTTGCATAAATAATAGTGAAAAGCATCAGAGTTGCTAAGGGAAAATTGTGAACTTTATGAACATGCTACATATTGGTCCCATTCCCACTGGGCTATTATCTTGTACTCACTCTCCCCCATTCCACAGAGGACGCTTCTCAGTGGGATGCGCAGTATTTTCCGTGGGGTCATGAACGCACCAGTCAGTCTCTATGAGAGGGGCAATGCATCAAATTGCTCCTTCCCATTCTGTGGCTCTTACAATCTTTCCATCTTCTCTTTGGCAATGTTCCCTGGGCTTTGGGGGGTTTGTTATAAGATAAGTCTCCTTTATTGTTGACTCTCAGCAACATCTGTTTTTCTGCTTTGCTAAGTTTTGAATGACCTCAGCATCTACTGTCATTGCCCTGGAGGGCGTTTTCAGGTTAACAGTGAGAGCAGCACCCATGTTTAATTCACCACTTCCTTTGTAATGTTACCTGGGCCCTGGCAGATTGTTTTAATAAAATTTAATTGTGCCTTCCTATTACTTAATATTGAATAATGACTGCAGGAAATTCTAACATTTGTCCCTGTACACTTTAGCTGTGTGTGAATACCAACAGTCCATTGAGAAAATGCTTGAGTAAGTCAGTCTAGTTGCTACCAATATCCTTCCATAATTATACAAATAGAAGGTTGTCTGCTCACCAGGCATGGTATGAACAGATGAGCATTCCATATAGCCTGTAAGCAAATGATGACTAGAGAAACACACACACACACACACACACACACACATTTGAAAAATTAATACCTCTACAGAGACAGGGCTTTTTAACTCAGTCTTTACAGAAGGAAAATAGGAATATACATCTGACTTTTCAGGGCCATGTTCTATTAACATTCTTCATGTAAATTATTAAACAGTATACTTACCCTCTGCATAAATGTGAACTTTTGCATTCATGTTTTCTCAGAGAATAATGGGTAGGCTTTGCTTTTTTTTCCACAAAAAGACTTTCAAAAATGGTCCCTTTCAGAATAAACAAGATTACCTGCCTCCGAGATTAACCCCCCTGTGCTTCCCAAGCATACTTCTCTAGCTCTAAAATGGAAAATTTCTACTTTTGAATGTTTTTAGATTCAGCTCATACTCAATAAACATAAAATCTTCTTCATGGCCATAGATTCTTGAAGGAGAAGTTACTTTTACACAAAGTGACCAGTGGCAATGTTGTATAGTATTATCTAACAGCACAAAAGGGCTAACATCTTTATGCCTATAGGTAACTTCTGAAGATTAATGTTCCCAACTTGAATATGCATTAGAAACCACCCTGAGAGATTCTAAGTAAATTCTGCTCAAGGATGGAACTCTGACTGTGTGTACTGTTTCCCTATAGATATGAGGTAGGAGTATATAATTAGCTATGCTAGAGAATAATTCAGAAATATGAAATATATATCAAAATCATATGATTGACATATATATATAGCAGGACATATGATGACTGGTACTTGGCATAAAGTAGATGCCTTTGGTGTAGGTGAGTGAGCCACACTTCAGAGCCCTTCTTAAATTACATATTTTTCTCTCCTTAAACTTCGTACATCAGTAATTTCAGAAAATATTAGCAGTACTTTAATGCCTTTAACTATTTGTACCAGATATGTCATATATACTTAAATAAATCAATGTTACTTCTTATACTATGTATGGGAGATATTATTAAGAGCTTTATTTGGGCTTGAAATTTTATTTTCTGTTTTTTTTTTTTTTTTTTTTTTTTTGTTTTTCGAGGTAAGGTCTCACTCTTGTCCAGGCTGACCTGGAATCCACTATGTAGTCTCAGGGTGGCCTTGAACTCATGGCGGTCCTCTTACCTCTGCCTCCCAAGTGCTGGGATTAAAGGCATGCGCCACTATTTTCTGGTAGTGAACAGACATGCTCTTTTCCAATGAATGGCGAAGAGATCAGAACTTGAAATTGTGACTTTTTCATGTTAATTTGTCCAGTTAAGGTCAGACTTTATATGTTGTTTTTCCTTTGAAATTTATTTTAAAGTAAATTTTGAGAATCCTTTGCATGTAACTTTGTTTATTATTATTATTTTAATAGGAAAAGAGTGAGAACTAGGGTGATGGTTCAGTTGGTAAAGGGCTTGTCACACAAGGATGTGGACCAGACCAGAATTCAGATCACCAGTATCCATATAAATTACAGTTGTGGCAGAGAGTTCCTGTACCATAATGCATGGGACCCAAAGCTGGGTGGATCTTAGGGCAAATGCTCACATACACACACCAAGAAATAAAAATAATAAATAAGCCGGGTGTGGCAGCGCACACCTTTAATCCCAGCACTTGGGAGGCAGAGGTGAGAGGTTCGCCGTGAGTTCAAGGACAGCCTGAGACTACACAGTGAATCCCAGGTCAGCCTGGGCTAGAGTAAGACCCTACTTCGAAAAAACAAAACAAAAAATAAATAAATAAAAATGAGTGAGGAGTGATAGTGGAAGATACCCAATCTCTGTGGCCTCCACACATACACATGCATGTGGAAGAAGGCACGTGTATACTTCCACACATACAAACATGAATACATACATTTACATTCTACACACACGTATACATGTAAAAATACTATTGTTCAAATATAAGTCACTGTTAGGTAGAATGTTATTTTATACTAACATAATATACTGTGGACAGGTGAAAAAATTCAAATTTTCCTTGATGCAGTTAATCCTATTAACTTCTGTTAAATTGGAAGCTTTTGTAGATTTCTGAAATGTAGTTATACATTTATTTTTCTATTTCAATTTTCTAAACAAACAAAATGTTTTATGTTTTCTTTAATAATGAATATAAGGATGAAATATGAATGCATTCATATTTCTCTTGTGGACTCTAGGGCTCTGTTTAAGCAATGCTGACCTACTATAAGATTTACCTGGACCTACTATAAGATTTACCTGCTGGGAATTGATTTGGAAAGCCTCTTGTAATGCATAATTTTAGGCCACATATATTTTAGTTCAGTGTTATATATTTAATGTTTTATTTAATTATTAACATAAGACAGACTCAACTATGCTGTGATTTTAATTTTTGATTTGTTTGGTTTTGAGGGAGGGTCTCATAGTCCAGGTTAACCTGCAACTTATGACCCTCCACTTCAACTCCTTAAATGCTGTGGTTATAAGCCTATACCGACAGTGCCTGGTCTGATTTAACTTTCTAAAATTTTAAATATCCTTATTGATTTAATTTTAATTTTAAAATAAATTGTAGGGTAGCAAATTATTACACAAGTAATATAAATATAAACTGATAAGTAATAAGACATTTGATGATATTCTATTTTTTTAATTTATTCGCACAGAAACCTTTATTTTTTCTTGATAGGCAGAGAATTATAAACTGCTAAAAATATGTGCTAAAGTTGAGATGATAGGTTAATAAAACTGAGTTACATTTCCACAATGTGAGGTGCTCATCTCTTGTAGGTGGAATTACACATTGGTTTAAATATTTTCATTAATATAAAAGAGTGATTCACAAAGCATCGCAGTTTCATGGAATTTTTAGGATGCTTATTTAGTATTTTAAAGCTACTGTGTAAAATTGCCTATTGGGGCTGGAGAGATGGCTTATCGGTTAAGCGCTTGCCTGTGAAGTCTAAGGACCCCAGTTTGAGGCTCAACTCCCTAGGACTCACGTTAGCCAGATGCACAAGGGGGCACACTTGTCTGGAGGTAGTTTGCAGTGGCCGGAGGCCCTGGCGCGCCCATTCTCTCTCTCTCTCTCTCTCTCTCTCTCTCTGCCTCTTTCTCACGCTGTCTGTTGCTCTCAAATAAATAAATTTAAAAAAAAATTGGCCTATTGTTATCTTGACTCTATTCAGTGTTACCACCCTGCTTCCCTCTGACTGCTTGACAAAGGGCAGGCTGATCTGGTAACTGCTCTGCTAGGCCGGGTCATCCACAGTTTTCATTACTATGTACGTGATCATCCCTGCTTACTAGTGAAAGCAATTTCATATAGTTGAGTTTCATAATGAAGAGAGATTTCTGGAGCTTACTATTACCCCATGCTTTTTCTTCCATAACTACTCATCCCTTGAAGATAGTTTACAGACAAATGAAAGGTGCTCATAGATGAATAAAATTTTGTGTGGGCATTAAAGTTTTCTTTTCAAGACATTTTCAGTAAGTTGTGCATGGGGCTTCCCCTTTCTTATGTTTGTCCTCAAATTGAGCCACTTTCTTCCAAAAGTTTATGGTAGAGGTGAGTAAGGGCTACTAGTTACACTGCATGTGGAGACAAGGCTTGTGTTGTCTCTAAAGGGACCTGAGCTGGATGAATGAGATCAAGTGCCTAACCCACTTAGCGATCTTTCAAACCCAGGTAGTTGTATACAACTTGTCTTTAATTCCCTTCTGTCTGGCAAGAACAAATTATGTTCTATTTAGAGGTGATTCTTTTGCCAATTTTAGGTGTTCTTTTTAAGTGGGAAAGAAAAAAATGGGGAAGAAATTATGCTGTGACATTTCTCTTAAAGTTCTCTTTAAAATACAAGCAAAGGAGGTATATGAAAGAAATAAAAGGCAAGGATAAGAATGTGCATAGAAAAAGCCATCTTGCAAGTAGGCCCACTGATGAGCCACTTTTCTTTCTTTTCCTTGTTATTCTTTATTAAACAAAGACTTTGATCTAGTTGATTTTTTTCTTGGAAAAGTATTTTCTATAGAATCAGTTCAAACTCTTCACTTGAAAAAGTAGATTACATCAGTAACTAAGTTATCTAAATCACAGGCCAGAGTCCAGCATTAATGGCCAAATCATTTGGGGCCCCTCGAGAGAGGTAGTATTTCTGCCACTTTCAGCAATGGGGTTACAGGCATATGTGGCCATACACAGTCCTGTTTTACATTGACGCTGGGGATCAAACTCAGCTCTGCATGCTTGTGCAATGAATGTTCCTGCCTGTTGAGCCATTTTCCTAGCCCTTGATGTGTTGCTTCACTGCCCGTTATGAAACAGTATATCACTTATAAAAATACACATACTGGGTCCAGATATTTGCCCTGATGAGAAAAATCAAATCATTGTTCCATCAGTAATGAATTACGGGTACAATAGCAGTTTAATAACTTTCAGATTCACAAAGAAATCATTATAAATACCAAAAGTCAAGACCCTTTCCCTGCCTGAACTTTCCACTGTGCTCTGTTCCATAGCAAAGCTTATGCACATCCATCCTTTTGACATGGGTGTTCAATTCTATACTGGTGTGTGAAGTACGGCCTAGCGGCCAACCTCAGGCTCTGGGTTCTATACAGATGTGAGTCTTGACTAAGTTTCTACCTGTAGTCTCATAGCTTAATCTATGACTCATTTTTTTCACATGAGAATGAATATTAAAATATTTCATAAATTATAGTAAATAGTAAATGCTAGTCTTACCAGTTTCATTTATTTTATTATTTATTTATTTATTTATTTTATTTATTTATTGTTTTTTTGAGGTAGGGTCTTACTCTAGCCCAGGCTAACCTGGAATTCACTATGTAATTTTAGGGTGGCCTTGATCTCATGGTGATCTACCTGCCTCTGCCTCCCAAGTGCTGGGATTAAAGGCATGATCCACCATTCCCAGCTTAGTTTTGTGTTTTTCGTTGATATTCTATATGCTATCTTCTGTGTTCATCCTCCTCCTTACAACCCACCATCACTTATAATTGAATTCGTATGCTTTATCAATATAGGAAGTGAGATAGGCAGAAAAAATTCATAAGTTTTCTTGATATCCACCAATAGCATGTTTGTCCTTGTCATGTCTATATATCATCTCATTCATCAAACACATCAAAGATTTTCTACAAGTGAAACTATATTCTCTTTTAAACTCCACATAGGTCATTCCCTAGGTGATTTTTTTTTTTACAATTGTCTTTTGGATCTCTTTTAACTAATGGTTTCTTGAGGTCCTAAAATTCATTAAACTTCAGTGTTTGCCATAATACCATCCTAGATTAGGCATGACATGTGTTTTGGGTGTTCTATCCTACTTGGTTACCAATGAGTGTTCCATTCATGGGTCTTACATTCATGTTAATTGTTTATACTAGTTGATGACTAGATAATTGGTTATACTAGTTGATGGTGTGGTTTTTATACTAGTTGATGATGTGGGCTTTTTTTAGCAGACACTTGTGGGTTCTAACTTCAAGTTTATCAATACCTGTATGATACAAGTTATTGAGTGCTATGACCTCACCTTTCTAATTTGTAGTAGTTCTTTGCTATGAATATTTTCATAAGAAACAACATAACTATAACCATTCTTTCATCTTAAACATTGAAATATAAATCTAACAAGTTTATGATTCATTCCTTAACATGTTAGCTGATAAGGATTTTGATTATATTAGGATAATTTTATTTAAGCTAATTACAAAATCATTATTTTTGAAAAAAAGCATAAAATCTAGTCTTATGGCACAGTCAGTAAATCTTGCTGTGCAAACAGAAGGACATGAGCTCAAATTCAGAACTTGCTTAAAAGATGGGTGCAATGGTGCATACCTGTAATCTGCATGCTGCAGAAAGTGAACCAGGAAGATCCCTGGGGATTGCTAGCTAGAGAGTCTAGTATAATCAGGAGTTCCAGATGCAGTGAGAGATCCTGTCTCAAAAACAAAAGGTGAGGGACAGTGAAGAAAAAAGCTCACACCAACACTTGGCCTTCACATTTATGAACACAGGCATGTCCATTCACCTGCACAAACATGCCACACACATGCATATAAACACCACCCCCACACACCCACACCCCCACACACAAATACATACCCCCCCCACACACACAGCCAATTTAGAGATAATTTGCCTGTTATTTAAGCATAAATATTTTGCAGTAGAATATAGCAAATGCATAGCTTGCAAATCATTTCTCTTTTTTATAATAACTCAGTTTTCAGAAATTTCTAATAGTACATCAAGAGGAAACTACTGGAAAAGCTGGTTAATGGAACTGGATTTTTAAAATATAAATCCATTATCTTGAAATTAATTTTTTCTGTATGAACTTCAAAGATGAATTAATAAAAGCATTCCACACCAAGACATTTTAGGCTTATTACTTACTGTAATGCTACTTGGGTCTCTTTTTTTTAACCTCCATCAATTTTAAAATCACGTTTTCATTCCTCAGGCTTGCAGTGGCATTTTAGAAATGTGAGTGTTTGTTATTGTAGGTTTTCTTTTTTACCTTATTGACTTGGGAATATATAAACAGAGAGAGAGAGAGAGAGAAGAGAGAGAGAGAGAGAGAGAGACAGAGAGAGAGGCCCTTTCACAGCTAAGACTCAGTGGCAGATAAAAAAAAATGGAAGCAACTAAGGAGAGACTTGTGCCTGCTATGCCTCAGAAGCATTTGTCTAATATAGTGCCATGAAGCTACCTAATCTTTTCCAATTTGTTGCCCATTTTTCTTTGTTATCTGTCTTAGTGATGTCTCATCTGCCCAACTGACTGCTACAGGCTAGCAATCTGTAACAAAATCTCTGTCTCAATCTCAAAGATAATAAAAAAGGGAGGCCACAAGATTAATGGTCTGAACCATAATTATAAAGTCCCAAACCACAGGCATTGTAAGACTTCAGAATTTACTCAACATTGGAGTAGCAATGTTAGTGTTATGATGCCAACATATTGCTCTATTAGTAAAGGGAACTGCTGATTTATACAGTTGACTATAGTTTGAGGGATAACACAAATGAAAACAACCAATGTTTCCTTCCCTTAAGGAACCTATAATAATTTTCCCATCTCAGTTTTTCCATGTCTTATTAATGTACACCATAGCTAGATGTCTTTTTATTGTCCAACTGACAAAGTAGAAGCCAGTTGAAAACACAGGCTTCTCATAGAGATCATGCCACTTTGAGTTATGGTGGGTTCTTTTACTCATAATGAAAGAGAGCCAACATGTTGATATTCTAGAAAGTACTTCTTTTCAGGATAATTACAAACAGGAACCTTCACAATTTTCCCTCCTCACCTCAAGTATCCTGTGTCTGTCAGCTCATCTGAACAACCTTTCTTCCAATCTGCACACACAGAGTACACACACACACACTATCCCTACAATGTACCAGTGCATATTCTGAATACATCATGAAAATTGAACACAGAATTTGTTGAAGAGGAAGCTGGATGGAATAATCAATTCTGGAAATGGCCTTTCGATCAATTACTTCACATAACAATGATGTAACATGGATAGAGTCAGAAGGATGAAATTTTGTGAAAGGTAAACATAGGAAAATAGAGGCAGCTTGATTGAAATTGTAGTGAATGAGAGACTTCAGAGTGTTTATAACTATTGCCAAGAACAATGTTTTGGACAAAAGAAGGTTCTTTTACCTCAATTTTTGGCAATAATACTCATGCAGGATTTGGAGGTTCAGGAAGGGGGTCCCCCGAATTTATAAACCCCAAGTATGTGTTCTGTTCTGCCTTTAACAAAAGATTGATAAATATGTACTCAAGAAGGATAAAATATGATTTATTAAGTTTACTTAGGGAGAAGTCACAAATTCTGGGGTTTATTTTAAGAGAGATTAGGACCTAGGAAGGAAGGCTGGAGCAGAGTCATAAATATGTGGGAAGTAGGAAACACATACTTTGTCAGAAAACATTGTATAGTTCATAAGGTATATTTAAGATACATTGAGGATTTTAAGGAAAAACTATAGTAAAGCCAAAGGCATGTGGCAAATATTTTATAATGCTCATCTAAGAGCCATTGAGACTTTCAAAGAAAAACTAGAGTGGGTCTACTAACATGTGGAGGATAAGATTTAGGAGGCTTTGTCCTATTCTCCTTCAGTACTGTTTCCAAAGAAGACGCCACTCCCAAACTGAACACAATATGCAAAGGTTAAAACTCCAAGTAGATCCAAAATGTTCTGAGCAGTAAGCTCACAGATAAAGGCACTTGAGCAAGGCAGGACTCGAGCATCAGTGACATCTAGTCCTTCACTGCCATATAGACATCTGCACAATCCATGTGTTTCTGTCTCTCTGTAAATATACCTTGATATATTCTTTGCTCCCTTTTCCTTCCCTTCTGTAGTACACAGCAGTGTGGAGTTCCTGAGCAGCATTTTCCTGGATTTGTATTACAAGTAACTCTCTTGCTGAGACTTGGGATCCTCATACTGTCCTCAAAGTATGAAGACTCCTTATTGGTCAACCCTATGAAGTGTCACACTCTCCCTCGCCCTCATTTCTACTTCATGATCTGTGAAACTTAACTGATCATTTTCTGTTTGTCATAAATTACGCCCTGTCTCCAGACTACTTGTTTAATGTTCCATATCATCTCTTTACATCATTTTCTATATATATATATTGTTTTTTATTTGAGATAGGGTCTCACTGTAGCCCAGGCTGACCTGGAATTCACTAGATATTCTCAGAGTCCATGAACTCGTGGCAATCTTCCTACCTCTGCCTACCAAGGGCTGGGACTAAAGGCATGTGCTACTATTTTTATTTGAATTGCAGTTATACCTTTATTTGTTGTTATGGAGGGAGAAGAGAATTAACAGTGATACCAATTTCATGTCAGGCATTTTACACTTATTATTCTACTTTATTATACATAAACTATGGATGAAAAAGTTGTTATTGTGGATAATTTATTGTTTGGAGGATTTGCATCTTTCATGAGTTCCTTGCACAAGATCCCAACAACTTAAAATAGTGAAAGCTGGAAGGGAACAAAAAACAATTCCAAAGCTTGTATTTTCCAATTTTTACCACCACTTAATAAAATCATGGGCTGTCTGAATTTTCCAAGCATTTGCTCCTATTAGTGCTTCACTTATATAAACTCTTGGGGAAGTGTTGACAATGTTGTAAATTGGTTTTGTACTCAATAGTACTTTTGAATATTTCAGCCTCCCTAAACTGTGGGCTCTCATTCCCTATGACATTCTTCTTTAGAAATAAATGTCAATACTAAAAGGTGCTTATATTTAATCAACATTTATTTTAGCCTTTATTTACTGGTGAAATTTAATATACAAGTAATATAGTCAAAGTAATTGCCAATTTGAAATGAAAAAATGGGCAAATCCAAAAATGTTTGACAATTGAACAAGCTGTGTGTAAAATGGACTGGAGTGTCATACACAATTCTCTGGTTTCTTATCATGAAGGGAACTTTTCATTGTCTAGCCTATAAAATTAAAGACAAATAATAGTGATTAGGTTTTAGAGTAGACAAATTTGATGTAATGTATACAAAGTGGTCTCTGTGCAGTAGGTAGAAGGTGTTCAGCTAATGTGATAATCTTGGTGATGCTGTCTAGATTAGATCAGGCAACCTGATATAAACCTTCCTGTCTTAGATATACACTGAAGTACAAAGCATAAAGGCAAAAGCATAGTGAGAGAGGTTAATTAACCTGCTGGAGGAGTAACACAAACAGTAACAGAGTGAGAATTGAAATGCTGACACATACCACGCCAGGTAGAATTTGTGTCATATTATATATGGATGAATATTTATATGAAATTTCAGTTTGGAACAATAGATGTATGAATTTATATCAATAAAATTTAATTTGATGATTTGAGTTTTGGCTCCTATATCTACCAAATTCTTTCAAAATCTGAATGAATATTTGCTGTCTCTTCTAGCATTGGGCCATTTGCAAACATAGAAATAAGCAAGTAGGCCAGTTGACCACAGGCTATTTATAAAAATGCTCATTGAGAGGAAACATGAGAACCCTTGAGAGAGAGACAGTGTAGCTTATATGTCTGAAGAGCAAGGGGGGAAATGCAAATGAGAGACAAAAGCCAAGATGAACATAGTAGGAGATAGGTCTCTGGTTGTCTGCAGAAGAGGGTGAAGTGTCATAAGGTTGTGATAACTTTGCTAAAGACTTTGGATTTTACTTTGATAGAGAAATGAAGATAGGATATTTACTATTGTCTGACTGAGATCACTATGGGTATACTGAGAAGTCATTTGAAATGGGACAAGGTAGAAGATAAATTATCACTTAGGTCATTGACCTAACATAAGTAAATGTTAATAGTGGTTATTCTTATATTGACAATAATGAGTGTGTTGAGAAATAATTGAATGATAGACATATTCTGAGATAACAAGTAAATCTGGACTAGGATGTGAAATAATAAAATTAGCTGAGGATGACTACATGTTCATCATGAGCTTCTGGAAAGATTAAGGTGAAATCGAATAAAATAAGGGAAAAAAATCACAAGAATAAGACTACAGGTAGAAGATCCAAATGAATATCCAGATAGATTGAACTATTTAAAATGCCATGTGATGCCCTTGGTGGCTCTGAAGGGCTGATATTAAGGGGCTCATTATCACTGTGATTGTTCATTGTAAGAAACAGAAACTTCTTAGTTAATTCTTTAAAATGCCTTTCAAGACCCTCAGCTTATTCAGAATTAAAACATACTACATATGTTATTTATGTATTTAGTGTTGCATATGACATTAATTCTGCTCCACATAGGTAGAATTTCTATATTCTCCCTGTACTAGGGGTGATAAGCAGTCATAATTAATACTTGCAATGTTTTGTTTGGGACAAAAGTTTGTTATTATTGTATGTAAAAAGTGTGAGGAAAATAGATTTTCTAATTAATTTTAGTCACCTTCTATTATTTGTTATTATGCTTTATCAAAACTTATCTGGGCTCTATAGCATTACTCTCCTTTAAGTTCATTTCTACTTGATATAGTAGCATAAAAGGGCCAGGAGTGGTGGCATATACCTTTAATTTCCAGCACTTGGGAGGCAGAGGTAGGTGGATCATAGTGAGTTGGAGGCCAGCCTGAGACTACATGTGGAATTCCAGGTAAGCCTAGACTAGAGTGAGACTCTACCAAAAAACAAAACAAACAAACAAAAAAAAAAAAGCAAAGAAGCTTAAAAAGAATATGAAGGTGGGTTTAGAATAGGAGTTTTGAAAATAGAGAACAGTAATACTATTTTGTAGCATTTTAACAAGCATCCCACTCCATGAGAAATGTGATTTCTTTTGTCTAAGTATTTATTTAATTTTTGTCATAATATATAAGATTATAACTTTGATATGTTATGATATGAACCTGTTGGTACAAGTAATAATTAACAGTCTCAGGTTCTAAATGATTTATTATCAAGTTTTCTTTTTCACTCAGGTATTTTTATTGATTTGGCCATTTAACTTGACTATAGATATCAAAGCTGACTTACACTCAACATCCCAACAATGTGGCTGGTTGCCTACATGAGTGATAGAAGAGGAACTTTTTTTTGTTGGTTTTGGATTTTTATTGTGTTTAGGTAGGGTCTACAATGCCCAGACTGACCTTAAGGTCACATGGTGTAGAATACCCAAGTCAGTGCAAGAGGTTTGGAAAAATAGCATTATGGTAATTTACCCATTTTACTCAGTCCTGCCTTCCATTTCTACCTCATAGGTTGGCCATTGTCATTTTACCTCTGGACTGATTTCTATTTCCAGAGAAACTCAAGAGAAAAAATTGAAAAGATGTGCTGGAGAGATGGCTTAGTGATTAAACGCTTGTCTGTGAAGCCTAAGGACCCTGGTTCGAGGCTCGGTTCCCCAGGACCCATGTTAGCCAGATGCACAAGGGGGCGCACACGTCTGGAGTTCGTTTGCAGTGGCTGGAAGCCCTGGTGCGCCCATTCTCTCTCTCTCTCTAACTCTCTCTCTCTCTGTCTATTGCTCTCAAATACATAAAAAATAAACAAAAAATTAAAAATAATTGCAAATAAATAAAAAATAAACAAAAAAACTAAAAATAATTGTAAACATGGCTTAGTGCCTTCAAATCTTTGCACAGCTCCCTGTGTAACATTAACTTGCCTGAGCTTTAGCTGTCCATTCTGTCCATGGGAAGGCTGAGAAAAATGAGGTATTCTCAGGCAGCTTTGATTAATAGTAGGGGTTTGAGTGCTTACAGAGGAAGTACACATAACTGTTAAAACCTAAATTTGCTATATTTTATACTCCTGCTGAAAATCCATCTTTATCATATGAGTATATTCACAATTATAAAGCCATGTGCTCTGAATTGCTTGACTAAATATTATAAAGGCATTTGTGGAAAGTTTTCCTCTAACAAGATTGACATTACCTACCTATTTTTCAGTACAGTGACTACTTAAAAAGATTTAAACAATTGTCTCCTTATTTAATTTTGTGTGACATGAAAATACTCAAGTGTGAAATTTTAAACTGCTCAACATCATCCTTCTAGCAAGTGAAAATACCTATCTTTTTCTGATTATCAATATTATAAATGATAGAATTGCTTCTGAATAATTAATTTTCAACTTAAGAAGCAAGGAATGAAAATTGAATGGAAAACTGAAAGAAAAATTAAAGTCAATTTCCATAGTGTACGTGTTAGGGAGGAGAATAAACACAATCTGACTAGTACTGGAGAGACAAGAACAAGGGGAGTATAACCATCTGATAAAGTGGACAATTACAAGTTACAGTAGTGTCATTAATTCCTACACATATATCACTTGCTGAAATCAAATTGAAAATTTGCTATACAAAAGAATTTATAATAATTTACTTTTGTAAAAATGTGTTTTACTACTGCTGAGGAAAAATAAAATTTAATGTAAATATATCGATAAATCATAAAAATACTCAGGGACATGAGAGAAACTACTAGTTTATTACATTTTTTAAACTTTAAAAGATAGGCTACCCAGTATCTTATGAGATCTAACACCTGAACATTGTTTCTGAAGACAGACATAGTGCTAACTGTGTGTGGAGATATAAGTCAACTCATGGCTCATATGCACTATCTCTCAGAGCTGACAACATGAGATCCCTTAGGGTTGATTTATAGAAACATGGATTCCTGCTCCTCACCAGTAACCAAAATCAACACCTTGTACAAGACAGTCAAGAGATAGCATTGATTGGGAAACCAAGACTTTTACTAGGCAGATAGAATCATGTCATCTCAATGTTCATTAAATCTTGACAAACTCAGTAATACCTACGCGGTGTAAACTCCACACCATTAGAAGGCTGTCTGGACATGTACTTTCACCCTCCAACTGCTTTTCCTCATACAAACTGTTCTAAACACACACCCATTTTGGCCACAAAGAGTCACACTTTTAAAGCTATTTTATTACTGCTTAGGTTAATACTGGGCCAGTAAGTCAGTCTCCTTCCCACCCTTTTTACTCTGGCCATACTAAGTATTCAAGCCCCATTGAAATGCCCATTCTCTGCCGAGTGCTGCTCAAATCCTTCCACTTTATGCATTTCTGCAATTTCATAAACACTGTGGTTATAATGACTACGTGTCTGTCTCTCCATTTCCTGAAATTGAAGTTTTCTCCAGGGCACTGACTCTTTCACCTTTACCCACACCAAGAGAAGAACTTGATTACCATAGACTTTCAATGAATGTTTCACTTTTCTGTTTTGAATTATGTGGTCACAAAAAAGATAGTATTCTCTCATTTCTTTCCCCAGTAAAAGGCATTTTAAGAGGTCAGGACTGCCAGTTTTTAAAGAACTGAAAGAAGAATCTGGGGCTGTGACTGCACTGCCTTTAGCTAGAGGCAGTTGGAGGATATAATCTTTTATGGTTGCAGTGACTTCATAGTCTGTAACTCTCTGACTGTCCCGGTATATTACTTGCAAAGAGCATTACGGGGGTAGATATTGAATTCCATCTCTCCTAGCAGGCAGTCACACAAACAAGCAAAACTCCTAGCATGAATTTATGACTCTTAAAAATATAAAAGCTGTTCAAGGACTCTAGTTCCCTAGAAATGAATGCAAAAGCTACATTACTTTAGTCAAATTTGCTGGACAAGCAGAAAGATGAACTTAGTCATATTTGTGAACGTCTGTGATAAATGATGCCTTGTCTAAGCAAAAGAATTGCCTGTGAATTAAAATAATGTTGGTGTGGAATAATCAGTCCTTACTTTCAAAATTGATTTAGTGACCAAAGAATCAGAAATATTTCTTTGGAGTTTTGTTTGATTATTATTTCATCTCTTTTGTTGACTCAGAGTATAAGAAAATATTAATTTGAATAGTTATCATTAATCTATTTGAAAATGTCAAGTTCTTAATATATACATATATATGAGAGTAGTATATTTTCTCACATAGCTTGAAATTAATTATTATAATAAACATTGGTAAATACCATTGTAACAGGTTAAGGGAAAACATACAGATTTGGACAGCAGAGGCAGAGTCACATAATGTTCTCATTTATGCAGTCTGGTTTCAGATATATTTTTTCTTCCTTGAAGTCCTTATTTGAAAAACATACTCCTGAGGGTAGTTTATGAAACTAACTCACAATAAAATACTAGGAAGATACAAGGTTTGTTTTCCACATAAAATCAGGACTATTGTAAACACTATATTTCTGAGAATGGGGTTGGGAAGAGTTCACTAAGATACTGAGTATTTGTGTTTTTGCGGGAGCCTCCTTGTCTGTTCATTGACATGCCATGGGGAGATCTCCTGGTGATGGGAAAATAAATCACTGTATAAGCAGTGTTGCAAAGTTCCAAGCCATTAGACGTTAGAACTAGCTCAACATGGCCCTGTGCCACTCAGCTTTTCTGTGTTGTACAAGGGAAGGAGATAGCAAAACTATATAGATGCATTCCCATAGAGCGTAAACTTTACATACAGAGTAGTGGACAGCTTTTTCCTTCTGAGTGAAGCTGAGTTAATTATGAATTCCATGAAGGTGATATTCATGTTGGTTTCATCTCCAATACTTAGCAGAGAACCTAATACACAAAATAAAGGAGGCACTTATGCAATAATTACAAATTAATAGATAGGCAAGTTGGAAAGAAAGAAAGCATGAAATACAAGTTTTTATTATTATTTTTTGCTTCCTTACTATTTGATGGGTGATTACTATGGAAACCCCTTTGTCTTGTTATCTCTTTAACAATTTTGTACAACTAAGTATGTAGGAACTAAAGTGAAAATATGGTCTTTTGGGGGGTTGTTTTTGTTTTGCTTTGTTCTTTTGGAGAGGGGTCTCAAGTAGTGCAAGCTGACCTCGATCTCTTTTTGTAGCTAAGGATGACCTTGAACTCCTGTTCCATCTGCCTACACCATGTAAATACTACTATTGTAGGAATGTTCTAGGATACTTGGTTTAAAACATATTTCAAAACATCTAACAATAATATTCTATAGCATATACTGTCCACTTATCTAAAAGTATGAAATTCAGAGCTATAGAGAATGTCCAGTGTTTGAGTTTGAATCCCCAGGACCCACATAAAGTTGCACACAAGTAGAAGTCACGTCTGTAATTCCAATGTGCCCCAGCAATGGAACCTTAATCAAGAGAAGCTCATGGAGCAGCTAGCATGGCACCTGTAGCAGCAAACCATGAGGAGCCCGGTTTCAAGCAAGGCAGAAGGCAAGGCCCAAACCCCTAGGTTGTACTCTGACTTCCACATTTGTTCTATGGCATGTGTGCTACTGTGTGTATGCTACTGTGTGTGTGTGAGTGTGTGTGTGTATGTGTGTGTATTTGTTTGTGTGTGCATGTGTGTGTATGTGTGTCTATGTGTATATGCCTCTACAAGTAGAATGGTGTCCTCCTTTTATAGTGATCTGTTATTTTTTATTAAATGTGTGGAAATAGAAACTAACACAGAACACATTACAAGAGCAAGGATGTAGTCAATATGAAGTTATTTAAATTTATTGTGTGTATAGATACTAAGTAACTTGTTTGCAAATAGGTGAGCCATGTCCCGATACCTTGATAAGAGACATTATATTTCCCAAGATGGTTTATAGTTTTTAAAATTTAACTGATTTTGAACAGGTACATAATATTTTACATGATTGTATGTAATATGTTAAATATGGGAAGAGATCTCAGCATGATAACTGAAACTTTAAAAATAAAACAAAACTTTACAATCCAACAAAAAGAAAAGAATATTAAAATGTGTATTACTGATGGTAGTTCCTTTTTCTTCAAACTAGAGAGCAATCTAGCCCCAAAGAATATGTTAAATATTTTATTAGCACTGAACCAAATTAAAGAAGTCTTAGATTGAATCCTACTCTGATTAAATTAGGTCATACTCTACTTCAGACATCTGGAGTTAACAAACCACTTAATATATTGATTTAAAATATTTTAACATATCTGTAAACACACATTACCATGAGCTACATGTTGGATTTAAAAAAAAAAAGTTTTTTTCTCCAAAAAGTTTTCACTACTTTCCATTCTGCCTCACTGTGCATTCTAATTTCCGTCGGTATAAACCAATCTAGATTTATTAACTTGGTACAAAGGAACTCTAGTAAGTTCTTAATAATAATTGTCATTATCGCTGATTAAAGTTATATTGTTCAGGCCAGATGGAGTCCTTTTTCTTGTCAGCTACAATGAGCTAGCATTGTTTAGTTATAATGTGTTTAGATCTAAATAAGCAGATGGCAGAGACAGGATATTATAGACTCATGATATCAGAAGCCCATGCATCAAAAATAATCACCTTAAATAAACACTAGTGTCACAAGGATCTCATACTTTAAAAATGTAGAGCTTTGCCTAAACATTGTTTAACTTGGACATGGCTTTATTCATTAATGAGGGTCATCCATCAGAATGGGCTGATGTTCAGCCTGAGAAGCAGCAGTTGAGTACAGTTTAGCAGTGACAATGATGACATCATGGCTCTTCAGATAGTAAGAACTTCTCTGTGAAGGATTTAAAAATCTTGGGTCAAAGTAAGATGGAAACATTTGGTATAACTATTTTACAACTTTTACAGTAAGTTAAACTTTGTAAAACACTTTGAATTTGTAATTAATATTAAGAAATTAAGAGAAATTTTAATTAAAAGCCTATTATAAAGAAGTTTTTGTCTTTAGAAGCTTTTCATATCTACTTTACATTCTAGAAAGAAGCCATGTGCTTGTTTTAGAGTGATATTCAAAAACAAGTTCCAAACAAAGTTCTTTTACATCCTTTCTTCCAGTTAATATGCTTATTATTGAATCTTCCAGGAATTTCACTGTGGGACAGCTATGTTTTTGAGGACAAATCCAAAGTAGATGAGGTCATCACTTATGAGTTATATACGAGTATTTGAAAATGCAGATAAGAGTCATAAAATCGTTAAAAGTATATGTTAAATAATCAAAATCAAGCTTCCTAAAACATCTAATTTTTAAGTATTTGATTTACCTTTTAATCTTAAAGATTATTGCATGATTAAAATAGTACATTTGTCTTGTCTTAGACCTCAGCTTCTGTGGTGGTTTGATTATGGTGTCCCCCATAATGCTAGGTTCCCAACTTATGGAGATTTGTAAATTAACACCTCCTGGAGGTAGTGTATTGTTGGAGTCAGGCTTATGGGTATTATAGTGAGTTTCCTCTTGTCATTGTTTGGCACACTCTCCTGTTCCTGTTGTCCACCTGATGTTAGCCAGGAGGTGATGTCCACCCTTTGTTCATGCTGTCATTTCCTTCTACCACCATGAAACTTCCCATTGAGTCTGTAAGCCAAAATAAACTCGTTTCTCCAAAAAGCTGCTTTTGGTCAGGTAATTTCTGCCAGCAATGCCAAACTGACTGCAGCAGTAATAGCTGGTACCAGAGAAGTGGGATTGCTGCTAGACGCCTGACTGTGCGGCTTTGGCCTTTTGGAGCTGATTTTCAGGAGGAATGCGGAAGGATTTGAAACCTTGACCTAAGAGATGCCTTGCAGTGCTATAAGTACAGCTTAATGGACTATTCTGGTTCAGGTTGAAAGACCTGAATGCAGTAAGAACTATGGACTGTGAGGTTTGGCTTATGAGGGTGAGAAAGAGCTTTGCCTGGACTGGGCTAGAAGCATTTTGTGTGATCCTTGATGTTATGTCCATGTCGTAAGAAGTTCTGCAGGGTTGCATTACATAGAAATAGACTGGTGTGTACAGAGGGATATGGCACAGAATGAAATCTTTGGGCTGAAGCTGCTGCCCAATCAGCTGCAATTATATGAGATATTGCATCCATTGAGATTGATCAGCTGACCTGCACTGGGGCAACAGGAAGAATGTAGATTCTTTTGAAAAGGCCTGGCCTGGGAGTATCCTGTTCTTCAAAGTCTGCTTTATTCCCCGCTGGATTAACAAATTGGTACCCTACCTGGTATTATGGAGTATAAGAAATGCAGGAAAGAAAGGGTCATTGAATTTGCAGCACAGTCTTGTGCTTTGGAAGTGGCCATGGTCAGTGTATAGCAGGTTTGATGAATGCCTGCGTGGAAACTATATGGAGCTGTGAGGATGAAAGCTGGCCTGCAGTAGAGACCCTGTCGAGATTCCAGGACCACGAAATGGCTGCCAAAGAGAGCTGCCAGCCTCAATGAAGTTTCCCAGGACTGTAAGTAGGCTAACCAGTGGGGTGGAATTGGAACTCCAGAGACTTGTTGCTGGTTAGAATTATTAGATTTGGAGACTTGCTATAGACTAGAGTTGCTGGACTTGGAGTTATATAATTTGATATTTACCCTGTTTAAATCTTGTATTTGTTAGATTTTTTTGTTATACCCAATGCCATCTTTTGCAGTATGAATGTTTATTCTGTGCCATTATGGTTTTTTTTGGGGGGGGGTTGGTATTATGGCTCAGTTAAAATATCTTGGGCTATGAGAATGAGCAGAATGTGGTGGTTTGGTTCAGGTGTCCCCCATAACCTTAGGCATGCTGAATGCTAGGTTCCCAGCTGGTGGAAATTTAGGAATTAGCTCCTTTTGGAGGCTATGTATTTTTGGAGGCAGGCTTATGGGTATTATAGCCAATTTCTCCTTGTCAGTGTTTACCACACTCCTGTTGTCCACCTGTTGGCCAGGGGGTGGTGTCCACCCTCTCCTCATGCCATCATTTTCCCCTGCCATCATGGAGCTTTCTTTCAAGTCTGTAAACCAAAATAAACCTTTTTTTTCCCACAAGATGCTCTTGGTCAGGTGATTTCTGCCAGCAATATGAATCTGACTGCAACAACTTCTTTTTGACTATTACTTTAATTTTAATATCCACTGGTGTCAGTAAACTATGAAATTTTTAAATTACAGCATATAGAATTGTTTAATAAAATAGCAATGTCCTATAGTCAAAGTGGTTCTATAATTATCTACTTTCTAAGAATATTCATTATTTCCTTTTCACACACACACACACACACAAAAAAAAAAAAACTGTGAGGAGTTTTCATAGCAAACAAGTGTACATCCCTTTCTCATATACTGATTACCCAGGTTGTGCTACCTATGTGGATATTTTATGTGCTATTTCTATATTATTTCCTGACATTAAAATCATCATTCAAGAGCAAGAGTATTTCCTTTGAGAAGTTAACCCTTGTCCTGTAATGATATATCATAATGAACATGACATTTTCCCTTTTTTACAGGTGGACGTTGCCACAAGTCCTGTACTGGTCGATGCTGGGGCCCCACAGAAAACCATTGCCAGACTTGTAAGTATTCAACAGTAAGAATCCATAGGTTTAAAATGGTCAAGCAGTTTTAGTAATTGATTCTTACAGTTCTGATCACCTGAGATATTCATAAGAAGCTTTGCCTTCTTGTGCTAGATGTGTTTCTATCCATGCAAACATCCACTGGTTTTGAATGAAACATGAAATATAATTGCTTCTTATATTTCTTTGTGGTTTCTAGGATAATAAACTTCATAGCACATTTTCAGTGGCATTGGCCATGATTTCAACCTTTGCATACCAGTGATGCAGGATATCTAAATATGTGTGGTGTGATGGTAATTTGATTTCTAGAAGCTGGCTGTTATAGTACCTTTCCCAAGCCATTCATTGGTTAAAGAAAATGAGCAAAGGTATCTTCACCCTGTTACATTCCAAACACTGTTCTAGGCACAAAGATATGGACTATTTGAACTCTTGATGCAGTCACTAAAGTTGAGAATAAATCTTTACTTTCTCTTAGAGTATATTTCTTATATTGGTCATTTGGTGACATAAATATGAGTTTATCATTCTTGCTCAGACATTGAAAATAAAGCAATCTAAACATAAAGATAAGGAGCTGGGAATGTAAATCAGTGGATAGAATGTTGGCCATGCTTCCATGATCCCCTCATCTATATTATCTACCTACAGCTATATTTATAATTATCTATATTTATATATCATTATAATTTATATACTAAGGCATCCTTAAATAATTATGACACTCAAAAAAATAATACTATGAAATTTCAGCAGACTTAAGTAGTTACTTTAAAATTGGAAAACAAGGGACTGGGAAAATAGCTCAGTAAACTGTTTGCTTTAGGATTGGGGTTCAGTTCCCAGTATCCACATAAAATAATAGGTATTGAGGCACATGCCTGTAGTCTCAATGCTGGGTAAGTGGAGACCAGCATATCCCTGAAGCTTATTGAACAGCCACTGATTAGTGAGTGTCAGGCCAATAAGAGATCCAGTTTAACAACATGAAGATGGCACACCTGAAGGAGGACATTGGAGATTACCCCCCGGCCTCTGTACATATGTGCTCACAAATGCATGCACACATCCAGACACATGTGCACCCACACAAATACATGCTATACATACCTGTTCAAAATGTGAATGGTGGGCTGGAGAGATGGCTTAGCAGTTAAGCGCTTGCCTGTGAATCCTAAGGACCCCGGTTGGAGACTTGATTCCCCAGGACCCACGTTAGCCAGATGCACAAGGGGGCGCACACATCTGGAGTTCGTTTGCAGTGGCTGGAAGCCCTGGCATGCCCATTCTCTCTCTCTCTCTCTCTCTCCCTCTTTCTCTGTCTGTCACTCTCAGATAAATAAATAAAAAAAAAAAAACAAAATGTGAATGGTAAACAAAATTTCCTATGCCAATGGTAAGCTCTCATTTCTATTACATCGACAATAGCTGATATAGCATATGAAACACAGTGTGATAAATGGAAATTTATGCTTCATTAGCATGGATAACAGAAAATATTGTTGAATAGTTTAACTTGCAGATATTAGACCTTTCGAAGATTGGTTGGAGTTTTAGATAAAAACTTAGAAATTTCAAATTTTCCAGTTCCAGACATTATATTTCAACAAATAAATACAAAAAGAGTTGCTACATTGTTGGCCATCAAAAGAAAGAGAATAGGAAAATATGTCACCTCAATGGTAAATAGTTTATGTCAAATTGTTTTTTGATCCATATACATTTTCGTATTTGTAATTAAAGAAATAAAAAAGAGAATGAAGTAAATTTGTCTTCACACCTCTGCCCTACTCTGACTCCTCAGGCACTCATTGGCCATAAATACTGCATTCTTACAAATATAATCTACTCTTTCCAAGGAAACTGATTCATATTTTCTGTTCATTTTCCCCTCAAAACTGCTTTGAATGTAGGACCATATGTTAGTTAGCCATTTGTTACTGTAAGACGTATCTGAAGTCATTGCAATGTATAGAAAGAAAAGATTTATTTTGGCTCACAATTCTGAAATTTTATTCCATTGGCTTTGCACATCATAACATGGACCCTGTGACAAATAAAATCTGGTCACTTCAATGGAGAGGAAACTGAATAGAAGAAGAGTTCAAAGTCACACAGTGCCTTTTGATAGCACACATCCAATGATCTTTAAAGTTTCCCAAAGGTTCCATTTCCGCCACATGGTGTCATGGTCTAGAGATGAAGCTATTAGCACACAGGCTAATGAGAAATACTGAATATAAAATACAGATAGAGCCTGAGTTTTTCAAACCATGCATCTATTTGTTAGAGAGAAAGAGAGAGAGACAGATAGAGAGAGTGAATGGGCATACTAGGTCCTCTACCCACTGCAGAAGAACTTCAGACTCATGTACCACCTTGTACATCAGGCTTACATGTGTCCTGGAGAATAGAACCTGGGTTCTTAGGTTTTGCAGGCAAGGAACTTAATGGCTAAGCCATCATTCCAGCTCTGAATTACTAATTTTTAAAGTGGCATATGTAGAGCAAAGACATGTGCTTTGTTATTTGAGAGAGATCATCATCAATCTTATTCTCTGTAACAATCTTAGCTTGTAAGGGGACATGCATGTGTTCCTGTTTCCTTACTCATGAGGCAAAGCAGTGCATTATTAGACTTTTGTGTCTGTGATAACCACTTAGCTGAACAGCAGTATCTCAGTGTAGTTTAAATGAACTCCTTTAGTACAATCCATGTTTTATGGCAGGAACGTTTTGATAAGAATTTTAAACAGGATCATAAAGTAAAGTTAGATTCCTGTGTGAAATACAATCACTACCATGTCTCTAGACAATGTTTTAAAAGTATAGGAATCCAAACCGAGGGGCACATGATGCTGGGCTGACACTGATGTGGCCATTTAAATTAGCTCCAGATCTCTGAAATGATAATCATAACAACACTGTGTGATGATCTGACAAGTAACCATGTCATTAACCAGAGTGCATAGAGACCTGTGGTCATTTCGTGGGAAAAGCTTCTGAAGTTTCAAACTTAAAAATAAATTATACAGCCGTTTACCTGTTTATTTCATTTCCTTCTTTGTGGAGCAAATGGGGAACAAACAGGCTTCTTTGTAGCTGCTAATGGAATCTGGACCCATCTTACAGGATGACTCAAATTTCTCCTGTGCTGAGAAGACTGGGGAAATGCAGTGTCAGCATGGGCCTCCTCTTTCTTTTTGGCAAGGGGATTTAAGATTCCAGTCCCTTCTCCTATTACTCTAGTGTTAGATGCAAATCCAAATTTTCTTCTTTCCACTACTCTCCAGTGCCTTCCTTTGGCATAATTGTCAGAGTTTGTAGTTGAATATAGTAGGAGAATCAAGGCTATATCATCTTTATCAAACAAAAAAAAACTATACAATTTTTAATAATATTAATATAATTTAATAATATTAATATAAAATCACATGCGCATATATTTATATTACTTACATTTATCTTCTGGGTCTCTGGACTTTGGAAAGCCTAGGTACACATTTATATTTGGATCCTTATTACGTAAAATGTCTTATAAATACATTTTCAGAGGAGTTTTACTATTTTCCACCAAGAAGAAAGGGAGAGAATCTTGACTACAAAAATCATGAAGCTACAGCAGATAAAAAGTCATGAGACACGAATAATTTAATTCAGCTAATCTTTCTGCAGAAAAATTAAGCTTACTATAACTTTAAATTCAATTAGTGGTTAACAAGCCTACTCCATAATGCCTATCAAATTAATAATAAATGCATACATCTATTTTTAGTATAATCTATGTTAGCATTGAGCCTTACAGTTTATAAACATCTCCATTTTAAACTCCTCTTAAAGTGAATTTCCTGCAAGGTAAAGAGGACAATGATGGTTGCTTCATTTAACTAACAGTTGAAGAAGAAATTATTACTTTGTCAAATTTACAAGCTAATACAAATATTTCACCTAAGTGTTTGAATCTAAACATAATACTGTTTCTTTTGTAGCATACCACATTGCACACTGCAGTAGTCAAGGACATTAGGTTTAAAATCAGCCAAGTGATACACATCCCACTTGCTTCCACTTTCTGTCACGGATAAATAACTCTATCTTTCTAAACCTCAGATGTCATTTCTACACAATGAAGGCAGTTATACTTACCTCAGAGGATTTCTTTGTATGATATTTAATACAATAATAAGGTGGAAATGCTTAAGTATTTTCTTAACACATGAAGGATCCAGTAAGTAATAGCTGATAGTATAACAAAGTAGAGAAGGTCCGTTGGAAAGTTTATTCCACCTTGAAACTGTATGAATGGATGGAAGTGAGACAAATCCTATAGTGCAGTTCTACCTGTGCAGTCTCCTGACATCTGGTGTCCTGGAATGGAGCAAGCAAAGGTCCCAAGGAGGGGAGCTCTTTGCCTTGGCCTTTCACCCATCCTATCCTTTTCTGCATCTTCCTCTGAATATATAGAAACATAGTACAAAATTTATTTTGAAACTTCTCAGACATATCCCTAATGCAAGACCTGACTTTTAGAATTATATTTGCATCTTTTTGTTAATAGGCCTCATGAAAACTTCCTTAAAGACATGACATCTTTGTCATTTCCTTTTTTGCATGACGAAAGTGTCTAGGCTTCATTAGGTTTCCAAAATTTCCTAAGTTAGTTAAAATGTATTAATTACCATGAGGCCCACAAAGTCATCAAATATGGTATTCACTTTTCTATAATATTCTGCTTCTCTTTGGTTGGTCATATAAACATACATTCCAGGCTCCAAAAGACATTGTGCAATACTATTTAGAAATTATTTCTTTCCATGTGACCGAAATAAATACCATTTAGTGAGATTTATGTGGAGGTACTCAATTTGGATTTTGCCAAACATTTCCATACTATTTTGTGGATAATTGAATGGTGGCAAGTCAGAGCACAGATAAATGTCTCAGGCTCCGGGAGAACAAGTTCATGGTAATGAATGGCTTGTTAGTGTGAAATGAAGCAGAGTGGTGATGAGAGCTGACAACATCTCTGCATGGGGACATAGTGACAAAGAAAAATAAAAGATGTCAACCATAATGGCTCCCTTAAAAGAGGGTCTGCAGGACATAGAAATGTTAAACAACCAAAACTAGACAGAGAGGCTTCAGCCTTTTGTTTTTAACACAGAGAAGAAGAAGAAGAAGAAGAAGAAGAAGGGGAGGGAGACTACTTTGATCAAACAGTCATTTTATTAGATGGAAAATTTATAAGAATTTGGTGAATTTAAGTACGATTTAGAAACACTTTACAACTTACTTTTGTGCACAGGTTTGCACATGGAAGTTAATTTGAATGCATGTTGAATAATTTAAGTGTTCAATTGTTCTTCAGTAGTATTTCATAAACTTCAGACTATAACCTTCTGGAAGCAGAACTATTTTATAAGCATCCACTTTAAATAGTGAAGGTTATTTTTTAAATAAATTTTAACATATTATAAAACTTGGGTAGTTTTATAAATATTAATGTCAGTAAATAATGCTTGTAAGAATCAAGTGTTCTACTTGCACTGTTTTACTCATGAACATCCAAACCCTATGAACTTACAAGAATATTTCTTGCATCATAGCCAAGGGTCAGATAGAACTTAGGCTGGGATTCTGACAGCCATGTTACAGGTGGAGCAGCAACTGAGACTTGAAGGTAGTTTTAAGCTCAGTTAAATCGTGTCTGCAGTGCTTCGCAGCACAGCTTAAGTAAATTGATTCAGTGGATTAATGTCCTCATGTCAGGGGAGACAAACGTATCTTCTGTGCGAAGTCTGAAGCTTATAGGAGTATTATTCAGCAGACTTACTGGCAAGAATGACAACTCTATTCATGAGAGTGAGTCCTCAGGTCTGAACTGCATAGGTATAGGTGGGAAAGAGGCTAAGCTTTAAGAAATAAATAATAATGATTAAAGGAACAAACTTATCTGTGTCCCTGCAAGATATATGAAGTGTACTTATCTCATTTAAAATAGATACTGCATGTCCTTCTTTATCTTTAAGCACAGAATCAAGCCTGCTCTCTACTCTCCTGTTATCAAGAAGCGTGGTGGTTTCATTTTAGATTTTCCTTTATCCTCCCAGCTCCAATGTCATCTCATTAAGTCACTGTACTTCAAGTGAAGAAGAGCTAACAAAAGCATACATTAAAATATTATAGTTTGTTTTTTTTTCAACCATGGCACACATTTTGCATTAAAATAGTCATAACTATCTTCAGGTACAGATTTTATAACTAGAATGTTCTGTTCCTTATAATACACTTTTTTCCATCTTCCGAGTTGTGTCATAAATGACATTTCTCACCAAGAAACAATTTGAAAAATGTAAGTGAATTTGGCAATAGGGTGAAAATATACTTATCTCGTAAATAAAAATATTGCACCAGAGATGCATGCCTCAGTGACTGGAGTGAATAAGACATGGAACCTGTGTCCATTTGTTCTTTAAACTAAGACATCATTTCACTACAGGGAAAAGTGGGGTGGTGGAAGACTCTACTTCTTACTTACAAGGCCTTTTCCAGCAAGATTGCTTCAATGTTCTTTTACTTTTTTGTATTTATCTTTCTTTTTTATTAAGAACATACATTGTATGGATTCATCATGTTTTGGCACCATCTCTTTCCCTACTCCCTGTCCCCATTCTGCTGGGAGCAGCAGTCAGGTATCGGGTGAAGGCAATACTTCTGGGCATGACATCCCAGCTAGTGGCTTTTACAGTCTTTCTGCCTCCTCTTGCCCCAAATTCCTTGAGCTTTGTTGGGAGTGGTTTAAGTCTACTTCAGTGATGAGCTCTTAGGAGCCTCTGTATCTCTACTTTGGTATATGTTGAATATCCTCAGCGTCTGTCTCCTTCATCCTGGTGAGCTTGTCAGGCTCTCCCCATGGAAGCAACACTCTTGCTCATCTGCAGTTTCTCTGTGGTCTCACTTTGGCCATGGCTGAAATGTGAGGGGTGGTTTATCTCCTCTGGTCTCACTACTTTCTGAAAAGTCAATGTTCCTTTTAAGTTAAAAATAGAATAACTGAGTATGGTGGCATGCCTCTGACTACTGAACATACAGGCGTAGAGTATTCATATCTGAAAACATGTACCAAAAGCACATGGGCACAAATACTGCATACAACACACACACACACACACACACACACACACACACACACACGTAATTAAGAGTAAAACTAATACAAGAGTACACTTGTTTTGTTGTAGAAAATTGTTGACAGAACTAGTTACTATATTTGCAAAATGAAGCCTTTCTCCTAAAACTATTTATTTTATTCCATTTATTTTTTTCTATAAGAAAACATTAGAGAACATATTAAGAACATTTAGAAATTAATATTTGTTTCAGGACTTTTTATGCTTGAATATGAGGAAAATTATTTTTAACAGTGACCATATCCTGAAGTTTTGGTTTAACCATAGGGGCAGGAAGAAAACCTAAACTTTAACCAGTTTCATTAATTCTTAAGCAAAATCTCAGAAATAAATTTAACTTCCTAGAATATTACAATATAAAGATTTTATTCTAGATTATTCCTCCAAATTGATCACTAAGATGAGGCAGCTTAAAATTAGGTTGCTTTCCCATGATATTTTTCAAAGTTCCCTATAGATCATGAAACCCAAATGAAAAATTGTGATGATAATAAACTGATTACATTGCATACATGCATACACATATAATTTGTCTACAGTGTAATTGTGTTTACAGTCTTTGTGAAACAAAAGTTGCTTTAAGGGAAGGTGTCAATGTGGTAAATATCCAATTAGAGCAGAGCAAAGGATGTGGGAGCTAACAGGGAATGAAGAGCTGAGCCAGCACTACTGATCAATCAGGGTAACAGCTAGCCTTTGGTAGAAGCCAACATGTTTAATTAAAAATCTTGTATTTTACTAATAACTTTGCATGTTCATAAGCCTTCTTATTGATTTCAATTATTTTCTATTTTCACTGTTTTTGGATTTGAACTTACTAGAGACATTGTAAAATTAAAGAAAACATTGCAATCGACTTATTATTTGCATACATTTAACATTTTAAACAAAAACTTAATAATTTGCATGAATAAAATGAGAACCGTGATATGCTGTTCATTCTTACATAAAGATGGTGATATTTGTGGTACTCTCATGAATTTTCTCAGAGACTTGAAAGAGATGGTTTCCATTTTAACTGCAGGAGATACTTCCATATGAAATATGATATAGATTACAGTTTAATGTCATTCAGTTGATATTGCTTAATGCTGTGCTGAGGGCTCATGGCCATAAATGAAATATATAAAATTGTTCCTGTTCTTTGATAGCTCTGTGTGGGATACAAAACAAAGATGAGGGATGTTTAAAAAGGTCAAAAATGATATTGTATTTTTATATGCCAGGGAACTAGAGATATAATCCTGACTGAGAAGCAGCTCAGTTTTAGGAATCTCAGTTTTCCTAAATCTACACAATGAAAAGAAACTAAAAGTTAGTTTCTTTATCAGCTCCCATGTACAATTAAAATAAAAACCGTCATACGTGTGTATATGTGAGGATGTGTACAAGTGTACATACAGATTATATATCTGTGCAGGACAAATATGTACCTACAGTTTACATAGATATACGTGACACAGGCACAAGCCCAGATAATTTGAAAATAAAAACTGTGGAGTGCATACAGGTAGTAACTCATAAAACATTGAGAGTGTGAAACTCCACCTTTGAAAAGCTATGAAGAGGACACTGAGAGCACTTAAAAACATCTGTTAATATTACCATAGAAATGATTTTCTCTTTCTGGTAGTGATGAAAATTCATTAAATCTTTTTTATATCTATGCATTAAAATCACCATCATTGGGGCTGGAGAGATGGCTTAGTGGTTAAGCGCTTGCCTATGAAGCCTAAGGACCCCAGTTCGAGGCTCGATTCCCCAGGACCCACGTTAGCCAGATGCACAAGGGGGAGCATGCGTCTGGAGTTCGTTTGTAGTGGCTGGAAGCCCTGGAGCGCCCATTCTCTCTCTCTCTCTGCCTCTTTCTCTCTCTGCCTCTTTCTCTCTCTGCTGTCTCTCTCAAATAAATAAATAAATAATGAATAAAATGTTAGCCATGAAAAAAATCACCATCATTAATTAATTTAATAATCATTAAAATTTTATTTAATTTACTTCAAGAAAAAAAATTAAATTATGTACAGGTGACATACCTCTGATAAAAACGACACTCTGGTTGGGTCTTTGTTACAGATCTGGAAACATACCGACCTCGTGGTCATAAAGTATGAAAATTATCTATTTCAAGATACTTGCATTTGTCAAATATGTACTCATTTCTATTTAGAATTAATAGGTTTTGTAAAAAGATGAATTAAATAGCCATCACAGAAATGAAATAGAATATGGAGTGACTGGATACATGTCAGTGTCTCTGTGCCAAGCAGTATAGTAGATAAATGTGAATATCTTGTACAATTTTTGAAAACTATACATATTAGTAATTCATATCAAATTAGAAATGCAATAACTAGTACAATATCTGTTAATCTTAGTAGATTACAGATAGTAAACATGTAGTCCAATTTTACATTTGCTTCAAATATTTGAAACATGCAATTCCAAAATGCATGTCAAAAAATTTAAAATAGCCATTCCTTTAGATCACAGTATTTATCATTGTATCATATAATGAGTTATAATATAATCAAAATATATGATAAACATTAAATAGTATTTTTAACAGTAACAAATATAAACAATGATTTTTTTTTAGAAAGGTAGTACATTGGGGTAGTTATATAAAAATGTAATTTAAAGCTTAGAAAATTATTTTGGTGGAATCATATTTATACTTCCAAGGAAAAATATGATAAAGTATTTAGTGAAATGCACAGAGCTTTTTATGCCTGTGTTACCTTGGGAAGCTTGAGCATGAAGATTGCCATGAGTTAGAAGCCAGTTTGGCAGCTAAGTGATACCCTGTCTCAAAGGAATAAAGTAAAGGAATAAAAGAAAAATAGGAAGTACAGAGCTAAAGCCAAAATGGCCATATCTTACTTAACTATATCAACAGTAAGTTTTCATGCACTGCTAGCTGTATAGTTACCATTCCATCCTGCCAAACTTTATGATTTAACACAATACATACAATCCTCACAAGAGCTTGATGAAATAAGGACAGGGTTATTTTATCTCATTATGAAAAAGCCACTGCGCAGAGAGGCCAAGTAATTTATTCTGCATAGTGATGATATGAATGAAACCAGGGCAACAGTCATCTGCAGACTGTCCCTCATTCTGCTCCCTCACACTTCGTTGGACAGGTGCTAAGCTCAGGGCTTCACATGTGTTACCTCCTCAATCGTAAATCATTCCAAATAAGATACTGAAGAGGCAGTGAGGCTGATGAGATGAAGTAGATGAAAGAGAGTTTTAAGGGAGGAGAGTGGGAGAATTCCAAATATGCAGAGAAATACAGAATGATTGGATTTTTTTTTTTTTCTGAGCCATGAGGTGAGAGATCTGGGTCCTTTATGCAACCTGAGAAGGACACTTACAGACATGAGTTATTTTGATAATAGATCTTGTGATCTCTGAACTGTTATAATAATATGGAAGAATGATAGAGAGGTCATGCATACATGAATGTCCAAACAATTGCTGCAACAAGAGAAGCAAATATTTGTTTTAGGTTTGTATTTCTTTAGTCACTTATATTTCTCTAGAACTTGGTACTGCATACATAGTTTCACAACTATAAGAAAAGAATAACAAGTAGTTCACACCATTTTTATTCTGACATGATATTTCATATTTTTTAAAGATTATCTAACTTTTATTCAGTTTAGAGTAATCATTGTTCAAGTATAAATACATGGCATATGACAACTTTATTTAAATATCTTAAGAGTTATCAGTTTCTGTAAGTATTTTTTCTGAAGTAAGTGTTGTTTTGTATTACTACCCAGATTGACATCTTGGTATGAAGAGAAATTCAGACTTAACTCTCCCAAATTGTCAGTGATGACAGTGAGAGTCAAAAGCACATACCTTTGGGAATAGCTGGTCTCCATTGCCCAGTCCTACAGGGAAGTTAATCTTGGCAGTCACTACTGTGGTCCCTGGGATCCTTACTCTGAAAGAAAGGAAGGGAGACAGAAGAGGAGGGGAAGGGAAGAAGAGACGGAAGGAGGGCAGAAGGAAAAGACAGAAAAATTCATCTCCAATGGGTCTAGGTTCCTGAATTCACTGGAATGAAAATTTGCTTCACATATCTAAAGAAAATTCAGATTTATTTTTCTAATTTTCTGATTTGATCTTTGTGTCCCCCCTTGCCTGACTGTTCATTGCTTTCAAATTGTTGGTTACAACTCATTAGCTGTTGGTAAAATTGCTTCTATAGAACCTGACTAACATTATACTTTGATTGAAGTGGGATAGATTAGAAAGACAGACTAAAACAGAATAGAAAGGACAGGATCAAAATGTTTTGCAAATAATGATTATTGATTATTCCTCAAAACATCTCATCATCTGTATGTATACTTATCTGTGTTGTATAATACATTTGTACCATAAATTGTGCTTTTTAGATAGTTCAAAACATTGTAACAAACATCATTTAATTTGTATGAAGACACAGTTATGTGGTTACTGGGCAATTGAACATAGGCCAATAGTTTTTGCAAGAAAATGTCTTTAACCGCTGAGCCTGGTCCTCAGCCCAGACTTTGAATTCCCCCTGCCTCCGCTACACCTAGGCTAAATTTTTAAGTCATGTCTAAATTTCACTTCCAGGCAAGAGCTAATGAATAACTCTATTCTGTGGCTGAATATGAAACAAAAGCACAGTAAAGTTGTCAAGCCAGGCATGGTGGTGCACATGTGGAGTCCCAGGACTGATGACAGTGAGGCAGGAGGATCAGGAGGAAAAAAGAAAAAAAAAAAGGCCTGTATTGGTTTCATGAAGAAAAAGCAATATTTTGAAAGAGTCTGGCTTTTATGCTGAAAATATGTATTTGTAATGTAATTCTTTTAAGTGATTTCCTTTGAATTGTTATTATTATTTCTGAAACATAGATTTGCATATTTTAATTCACTAGGACTCATTTATCTCTCCTTTATAATTTACAAATTGGATTCACTAATATGTATGATACTGTAATATATGTGCTTTATATATACATATCATATTACATATGTGTATACATAACCAAAAATTTAGAAGATTTAAATAATATATTACTTTTCATTATCATTATTAAAATTGTGTTACTTGATGTGGTATTGAAATGAACTGTTTTTCAGAGTTGAAAATAGGCACATATTTGCTTATTTTCGCTATGTATTATAGCATTTAGAATAGTTTCTAGAGGTCTCCTCTCCTCCTCCTTCTCAGTCACTTTGGTTGTCTGTCACCTTTAGACACCTATTGTTTGTTGCCCCTCATTTAATGCAAACAAATCAATGAAGATATATAGGAGTCAGGAAAGTTATTTAAAGCCCTCCATTGATAATAACTTGTGATGTGACCTGGGCTAACCTAGTTAAATATTTTTAAATGTTAACTTCTTCATCTGTGACACTGGGGTAATTAACTTGCTCCGCCAACTGCATAGGTTATTCAGTTCCAGATTTATTTTATTTAAAGATGTAGTACATGATATTCAAGGCCACAGAGTTAAAAGTAATAATGCATCTCTGTCTGTGTGTAAAAGTTCACCTCCCCACCTTATTTCTCACAAGTGATTATAATAAATATGCTATATATGTGTATATATTCACACATAAATGTACTCACAAATACAGAAATATGTGCTTGTTTTACCAGACTTGACACACCATGTCTACTCTTGCAGCATTTGGTATTATTTCAAGTACATTCTATGTTAACAATCTTTTCATTTCAGCATAGAGATTGGCCTTCCTCTTCTCAATGCTTTAGCTGCTTTGAAAGTCATGATTATGATGTAATGCATTTAGTCAGTCATGGATACTGGCTGTTTAGGATGTATTTCATTAGTCTTGATTACTACAAATAAGCATTTCAAAATACATCAATATATACAAATGCATATCTTCTGAGTCACATTTCTAGAAAGAAAACAGCTTGGTCATGAATTTACCTGCACATATTTGATGGACAGAGACAAATTCCTCTTCAAAAGTCACTTATGAATTGTATGCTCACCAAGTTTTAGTGTCTGTTTATCATTTGATTCCTGATTTTTTTTTTTTTTTTGAGCAGAGACTCACTCTTGCCCAGGTTGACCTGAAACTGACTCTGTATCACAGGCTGCCCTGGCACTATTGGTAATCCTACCTCAGCCTCTCACTTCCTGGGATTAAAGCTGTGAGCCTCCGTATCTTGTGCTTATTTTGTTAAATCTCTTTATAACTAAAGCTGCATTCAATATGCTAAAGAGATAGTGACATGGATCAGACATCTGTCATTAGTTTTGGTTTGTCCATGGACAAGTCAATTTGAGTTGTACTTTTCTCACAAATCAAGTGAGAAATTTAGGCTAGATTGAATTCCCTGGTTCAGCCAATATTTAGGAATGAAGGTTCCTTCTGTGCTCAGAGTTCTGTCTTTCCATATATATTTTTTATATTCTGTGATGATTTGCATTATAATTTGAGAGAATGAGTCAGATGTGTAATAGAGAGAGAGAGAGAGAGAGAGAGAGAGAGAGAGAAGGAGGGAGAATGGGCGTGCCTGGGCCTCCAGCCACTGCAAATGAACTCCAGATACATGTGCCACTTTGTAAGCTGGGTAATGCAGTTCTTGGGAAATTGAGCCTAGGTCCTTTGGATTTGCAGGCAAGAGACGTAAATACTAGGCCATTCCTCCAGTCCATTTTTTTTTTCTTTCTGGTTTTGGATGTTTGTTTTTAAATTGAGGTTGGGTATAGAGATATGTAGTATACTAAAAATCAAAGTGACATCAAAATTTTTTCATTTTTTTAGGGGCTGGAGAGATGGCTTAGCAGTTAAGCGCTTGCCTGTGAAGCCTAAGGACCACGGTTTGAGGCTCAATTCCCCAGGACCCATGTTAGCCAGATGCACAAGGGGGCGCATGCATCTGGAGTTCTTTTGCAGTGGCTGGTAGCCCTGGCGCGCCCAATCTCTCTCTCTCCCTCCCTCTCTCTCTCTCTCTCTCTCTCTCTCTCTCTTCTGCCTCTTTCTCTGTCTGTCACCCTCAAATATATAAATAAAAATAAACCAAAAATAATTAATTTTTTTTCATTTTTTAAAATTTATTTGCAATCAGAATGAGATGGAGAGGGAGAGAAACAGAGAAATACAGAGTGAGTCAGAGAGGGAAAGAGAGAGAGAGAGAGAGAAAATAAATGAACATATTAGGGCCTTCAAGCCCTGAAAACAAACTTTGGATGCATGCATCACTTTGTGTATCTGTTTTTACATGGATACTGGGGGATCAAACCTGGGTCGATAGGCTTCATGGGCAAGCACCTTTACCACTCAGCCATATGTCCAGCCTGCAAAATTTTGAATATACTTTATTTCCTTAATTCCTTCATTTTTCTATCCCTTCTTCCTTCATTCCCTTCTTACTACTTCCCTTTGTTCCTTCATCCATTCCTTCTTATTTCTGTCTTTTCATTCTTTCCTTCTATTCTGGTTTTCTGAAACAGAGCCTTAGAAAATAACCCGGGCTGGTCTCAATGCCCAGAGCCTCCTACCTCTGCCTGCCAGGTGTTAGGATTAGAGTTGTTAGAGGTGCCTCACTCCACATGTTTTGATTTATGATTGATCCATGACATATTATTTCTATCTTTGCTTACTTGTTATTTAGCATATTACTTATTTGTAGGCTGTAAGACACAAGCCTCAATCTAATATGAAAATACGTTTTTGAAAAACACCATGTTTTCATTATACAGATTCACATTCTTCCTTTATTGTATTGAAATCTTTTTAGTCCTCAGGTATACATAAAATGACTCATACTCAATGTCAAAGGTATTCTATAGTTAATGCAATAGGGTAAAAACTGTTTTTATTTGAATTCTTACTTTGTCAATGTTAATAGCCTAATAATGAGGTTGAATTTCCCTTGTGGCTGAGTGTGGAGCTTAAAATCAACTTTGAGGCCCCTGAATGAATCACTAAGCATGTTTATAAAATAGGTTAAATAAAACCTCATTAAATAAATGAATCAATCAGGCGATGATGAAAAATAGATTAGATAGGGATTCCTCTTTGACACAACTGATAGTATTATTACGTCATAGCCATTGAGTCACCAGAAATGGGTCTCAGACAAGGGTCAAGCTGATTAGTACTGCTGAAATCTGGGCATCTTTGATTAATTTTGGATTCAGTAAGTACTGCGTAGCAATAGGCTAATTTCAAGGTGGACTACAATAGTTTTTACATTTAGGAGTAGATAACTGTGGTATTTGTGGGTGTATATACTTGGTATGACCAGGTCACCAATGTAAAGTAGCAATTATCAGACCAGCTAGTAATCAGGAGTAAAATAAATGAGTTGAATATTTTTCTAAGTTACCCATTTGAAAGGTATAGACACCTTTTCATAGTTCTACTTTGTAATATGCAGTTGCTTTATTTAAGTCACCTTTGAGAGCTTTCATCAAGGTGGCAGAACATCACATTGATGATAAAATATTTGCAGATACCTTAAATTACATAATTCTCTGTATTCAAATCAGGATCTAGACTACCACTGAGGCCTTCCTCTGTGTACATGCATGGCAGCAGTGGGAAGAGGGTGAATAAGGAGATTTTTCAGGTTAATGCTCACTACTATTTTTGCCTTTCCATACAAATAAATCATTCACCCCTTCTGAAGGAACTTTGCTATTGAAAGAAGAAAATTTCAAAATGTTGACATATATTAAACATTTGAGGATATTTAATAATAAAAACAGAACAGGGCATGGTGGTGCACGCCTTTAATCCCAGCACTCTGGAGGCCAAAATAGGAGGATCACTATGAGTTTGAGGACTGCCTGAGACTACATAGTGAATTCCAGGTCTTCCTGGACTAGAGTAACACCCTACCTTGAAATAACAAACAAAAATATAATAATAATAATAATAATAATAATAATAATAAAGGAATTTCTGGCACCTGACTCATTACTGGCTTCCAGTGCTGGAGGAGGGCCAGCATATTCATTACATTTTAAGTCTTTCTTAGCCTGGTACAGTGATACACACCTTTAGTCCCAGCACTCGGGAGGCATAGGTTGGAGGATAGCCATGAGTTTGAGGTCACCTTGAGAATACATAATGAATTACAAATCAGCCTGGGCTAAAGAAAGACCCTACCTAGAAAAACAAGAAAAAAAATATTTTTTTTTCTTATTTTCTCTGGCAAAATGAATAGTAAAGTGTGTTTTGGTGTCTCATTCTTCTGGTCTGTTTTTCGACACATTGTAGTATGCTTCATAAGTAATGCTATTCTTACAGGGTGTGTGGACTTCTTTTGTTTCCCTTTAAGAATACCCTGATCAAGTGCTTTTTTTTTTCTTTTTTTCTTTATTAGTTAGTTTTGTATTCAGCAAATACAGTCAGTTTGGTACTACTATTAGGCTCATCTGTGACCTACCCCCTTCCCCTTGGCCTCTCCTTGTTGAGGTATATGGGTCATGCATTGTGGAGTTAGCCCACAGTTATGGGTAAGATAAATGTCTCTGCATATCATGACCCAACATGTGGCTCTGACATTCTTTCTGCCCCCTCTTCTGCAAAATTTCCCTGAGCCATGTTGGGTTCATTTTTGGTCTGCTTCAGTGATGAGGTGTTGGGGGCCTCTGAGGCTCTGGCTCTCTGATTTGGTAGGAGTTGATCTTTCTCTGTGTCGATCCCCTTCCCCCTTCTGCTGGTATCCGGTTCATCAGGAAAATAGCACCCTTGCTTGTTTTGCCAATTTTTCTTAGTTGTAGCCGGGGCCCTTTGGATGTATGATGGGGTGGCTCTCTCCTTAGGATCTACATCTATCTGAGAAAGAGAAGCAGATTCTCCAATGGAGAGTAAGTTAGCACCAGGACAAATGAGATAACCCTTACTTTTTTTTTCAATAGAGAATTTAATAGATGTAGGCCCTCTTGTAGACCATGATTGAAGGTAGCTTGATATTGGCGAGTGGGCTTATGTTTGGATATGGTTCTGACTTGTTTCCCAGCTCCAGCTATGGGTCCCCTACCACTGAGGAGATCAGTTAGCCAAATTAAGAGCAGTTGGTTCCCCACCATGGCTGTGTGCCACTATTGCACTTGTGTGGGCAAGTGCTTTTTGAGAACATGCTCTACAAACTAAAATGTTCATTTTTTGAAACATTTTGCTAGTCATGAGTATAAACCTTGGGTCTTAAAGCTGAAGGGGAGTTCTAGAAACTTTTCATATAGTCTCTCGTCTTCTGTTAAGTGGAAGTATAAAGCATCCATATGATAATCCCTTAAAATTCTGACACATCAACACTCAAGAATCCAATCAGAAGTCATTATAATGGTTTTAGCCATCTAGTAGTCAATGAATTCTTCTTCCCATCTGCTGTTAACTCAAGCCTTTCTTTTTTCATAATTCCTTGTTACCAATTTATTTTATTTTTCTTTAAATTTTATTTTCTTTTTTCTTTATTAGTCAGTTCTGTATTCAGCAAATACAGTCAGTTTGGTACCATTATTGGGCTCATCCGTGACCTACCCCCTCCCCTTGGCCCCTCCTTGTTGAGGTATATGGGTCATGCATTGTGGAGTTAGCCCACAGTTATGGGTAAGATAAATGTCTCTGCATATCATGACCCAACATGTGGCTCTGACATTCTTTCCGCCCCCTCTTCCGCAAAATTTCCCTGAGCCATGTTGGGTTCATTTTTGGTCTGCTTCAGTGATGAGGTGTTGGGGACCTCTGAGGCTCTGGCTCTCTGATTTGGTAGGAGTTGATTTTTCTCTGTGCTGATCTCCTTCCCCCTTGTGCTGGTATCCGGTTCATCAGGAAAACAGCCCCCTTGCTTGTTTCTCCATTTTTTCTTAGTTTGTTACAAATTTAAAACAAAACATTTTTGGAGTATTTGTGTTAGGAAGGTTTGTGTTTAGGGAATTTTTCCTTGCATGTTTGTGAAATGCAATAAAATATAAGAAATCATGTGGATCTGGAATATATAAAATATTTAGTGACAATATGGAAAGATTTATTTTAATTTATAGGTCATTCAATATGTAATTAAATAATTTAAATATGGGTTTAAGAGTTTCTATTAGCTGATATTAGGTCTCTGTTTTATTACTAAATTGTAATATGTTGCATTCACACTTAACTAGTGTACCCAGTGAAATAATTAAAGCATAAATAATTTTAAAATAAATTCATAATTTTATTTTGTGTTTCCACATCAATATTCTTAATAAACAAAGTGGTCTAAAGTAGCCACCATGAGTTAAAATTAGAAACTAAAATTATGATATGTGTCTAGATTTAAAATATCATATGTCTTATAGAATAGAATTGTTGATTCAACTCCATGCTGATGCTGTATTTTCCAGCCAAGCAAATTAATAAACAGTCATGTGATGGCAATCATCTGTACTCTAATAATTTAATAATTTATTTATTTAACATATGTCTGATACTTTAATTAGTTCCACTTGAAAGGAGCTATATTTCATCTATGATAGAAAAATATTCTTTTATTTTTTATTTTTATTTTTTTTTTGGTTTTTCAAGGTAGGATCTCACTCTGGCCCAGGCTGACCTGGAATTCACTATGTAGTCTCAGGGTGGCCTCGAACTCACAGCAATCCTCCTACCTTTGCCTCCTGAGTGCTGGGATTAAAGGCTTGCGCCACCACTCCCAGCAGAAAAATATTCTTGAATTTATTCCTGAAACAAACTGCTCATCAAAACTGTTTGCTTTGTATAAAACAAGTTGTTAATTAGGATTTCTATGTAAAAGTACCATTTGGTTAAAATACATAAATAGCACTATAGAAATATCACATTACTATAGAAAGTTATTCAGTAAATATAATTGATTTGAAAACATATATGTTTTGTTTTATGAAATAGAATTTCAATTATATTCTGCAATGATAAATTATAAGGTGTTCTATTATGTTTGATGTTATAACAACCTGGAAGGAAGGAGAGAATAGGAAAGAAAACAATAAAAGGGGTAAAAAAGGAAATGAGAGGGAACAGGAGAAAGAAGTGGAAAGTCTTCAGTAGCAATTTATTTGGGAAGCTTCAGTGTTCAATAAAGGTGAAATCACTGATATACATAAAGAATAAAGGTGAACAGGTATCTAGAAGATTATTCAAAAGTGCTTATAGAGGAATTTCTGGTTTGAAAATGTAATGTACTCAATTGAAAATGTAAAATATTTCTTCAAAATCTAGATACCTCAATACATGTTCTTTTTAAATTTCCCTGGCTGAAGATGGAGATTAGTAGGAGAGCATTTTCTTACCATGTACATGACCCTTATTTTTGTCCCTACTCCTACTACTATTACACAAAATTTTCCATTAGTTGATAATAAGAATATCATGTGACTTTTTTTAAAACGACAAATGATTCTTAGTTCTATTTTGATTTAAATTCTGTTTGGTATTTATATTGACTGTAAAATAGAAGAAGTAGCATGATCATGTTAAGTTGAAGGTCATATGTAATTTTTAATAATATGTATTATTTCATGATTAGAATAATCACACTGAATAGAAATGGATCCAAGTTAAAATATACTATCATGAATTGACCAATTTAAGGAGTTTTTAATCTAATAATATGTAGATATGGTGATTTCCAATTCATTTCAATCTGATATAATCTCTTTTATATTGGTAATTCTGTGTTTCTCAAATCACTACTTCCTTAGGTTCAACTTCTTTTCATCTCTCTCATAAATGTGGTAAACATTGAGCGGGTGCTTTCTTGGAGCTGGTCATTTATAGCATACCTACTTAGAGATGTTTACTTATTGTACCCTCAGTGCCACACATTGTAACGTGTTACTGAAAATGAAAACGACAAACTCTAATGATTGAATGAACTGTAATAAACTCTGTATTTTAAGGTGAGGTAGTAGGATAATTGCAATGACAGATTTTAACATTCATAGAGTACATTCACATGGACTTTTTACTTTATATGTTATCCCTATTTGTCTGCAATCTGATTAGGAAATTATCCTAGCCCTGCCTTTAAAATGCTAGAGTAATGTCAGACATGGTGGCAAATGCCTCTAATCCCAGCACTAGGGAGATCGAGGTAGGAGGATTGCTGTGAGTTTGACGATAGCCTGAGAATACATAATGAATTCCAGGTCAGCCTGGACTCAAGTGAAATGAGTAATTTAGCTTGGAGATGTGTTTGGAGAAGTTTCAAAGTATTTTCTAGGTAGAGATGAAAGGAAGGGATTTTAACATAACGAAAAGTCTTGGGAAAGGCACTGGGATCACAAGAGTATATGGAACACAGTGTCAAGAACTATAAGAAAAGCTCCTGTCTTATCAGATGTGCAACACGGAGACTGGTGAGAGACCCCAGTAGAGGCCGAGATGGTCATCAATTTTTAGAGGAGTCTTACCCTTTGCTAAGGTCTACATCTGTTGCTCCAGTAACACCAAATTCTTTATGCGACAAATCAACACTGATGTACAGTCACCAACTTAGTTTATCAAGATATCATTCCATAGCTTCCTGGAAGACTAACTAGAAAGAAAAGATGAAACCAAAAAATACAGTTAGAAGTCTACAAAATACTTTAGAGATAATATCAGAGCAAAACTAGCCAAGATGAAGAGGGAGTCATAAGGAAATTTTAGAATATGCTATTGATATTACTTGGTGGTTTTGTTAAGTATTGGAAGATATATAGAGCGAATAGGAGAAATAGAAGATGCATTCTAAATTTGTAAATGAGGTAGACTGACATAAACAAAGAAAAGGAGTAAAGTCAGTAGTGGAGGAGAGAATGAGGTGACTCTATTTTGTACATGGTGAGATAGACACCTGGGAATACATGTTGCAAGTCCACAGGGATTTAACTCAAATCTAAATCAGAACATTGCCTGCCTATAGGTGGTATGCAACTAGGATATAGATACTTTTGTCTAAGACATTGTCCATAATGAATATGAAAATTCTAATGCTTAAGAAGCAGAGTCTTAATAAAGTCATAATGAAAGACTCTTAGAAGAACTAGTGATAAATGTAAAAAAGAAACAAGTTTAAAATAAAAAACAAAGATGTTCTAGATTGATTTGCTATATATGCCCTGGTAATTGCATATTTAAAAGTACTTCAAAAGCCTATCTTTGTAATAATTGGAATAAACAGATTTGTGTCATTCATTCTATAACTACCACTATTACTAAAGAGTACAAATATTTGATGCTGATTAAATTTGTCACCAGTGAATAAAATACATTTTCAATACAGATCTCAACTTCTGTCAGTTGTTGTGAGCATGCTGTATTCTTGTTGCTGATGAGGCCCCATCTCTGTGTCTGCAGTGACAAGAACCGTGTGTGCAGAGCAGTGTGATGGCAGGTGCTATGGACCCTATGTTAGTGACTGCTGCCATCGAGAGTGTGCTGGAGGCTGCTCAGGACCCAAGGACACTGACTGCTTTGTAAGTCTACTTTTCTCCTTTTCCTCAGAGGCATATCCAATCTGTAGAATCAGATTTTGATAAGGTCAACTTTAATCATCGTAGGATTTAAAAGCTATTTTTTTCCTTATTAGAAGGCATTCTTTAACTGAATTGACTATTAACTAGAATTGTTCTGTTCTACTTAAATGGTTTTCTTTCTAATATAATGTGTATTAAAATGGGTAATACTAGAGCGCAAGGATGTGAACATACTGTGGGTTTTGGCAGAACTTGAGAATATCCTTTTCAAGATTTCTGGCTTCCTGTTTACTTTGTGTTACTGAGTTCATGAGTGAAGTTGATTTGTGACTTGAATATAAATTCTATGGCTACAGCAAAAAAGCCTATGAATTTAAGTATTTTCTAGGTTATACTAGTCAAAACAAATATGTGTTTTCTAAATTTAAACTTAACTAATGCTTACATAAAACAATTTATATGATAATTTATAAGATTTTCATTTTTTAAAAGATCAGTTTTTATATCCTTAAAACTATCATTTAGAGATCACTAGGACACCTTTAAATTTCACTTTGATATTTTTTGTCATTTAGGATATATATTATATGCTTGTAAATGATAAATAGCTCAAATTAATAAATAAAATATTGATGAGCTAAAATAATAAATATAGGAATATTCCTTTTTTATTAAGAATGTACACAAAAATGTATTATTTTCCCTTTTTTCAACTATCCATCAAACAAACACACAGTAGAATTGAGAATTTAGAAAATTGACATTTCATCCCATAAAATTTAAAGCTCTTATGATATATGTTGTAATTTCTTAAGTGCTTATTATTAGGAAACTTAATTTGCCAATTACATTTGTACAGTATAACAAGTAAGTATTGCAGAAGTGTATAGAGACACAAAGAAAAGGAAATCACAGGGTTACAATTTAAATAAGAGACTCAATGGTTCTTGAATGGAAAACCTTTCCTTGTCAGTCGTCACTGCGGTCAAGAGATGTCAGAGGCTTGATCTTGAAGCCGCTAATGCCACCGATGTCATATAATGATATCAAAACAAAAGCAGTTTGGCCTGGAGAGATGGCTTTGTGGTCCAGGAACTTGCCTGTGAAGCCTAAGGACTCAGGTTTGACTCTCCAGGTCCCACATAAGCCAGATGCATATGATGGTGAATGTGTTTAGAGTTTGTTTGCAGTGGCTAGAGGCTCTGGTACACCCATTTTCTCTCTCTCTCTCTCTTTCTCTCTCTCTCTCTCTTTCTCTCTCTCTCATTCTCTCTCTCTTGGTGTCTCTATTTCTCTATCTCTAATACATAAATAAATAAATAAATAAATAAATAAATAAATACCTTTAAAAAATCAATAGCATCAACAAATGGAGAACACTCATAGTCTGAAGCTTGGATCTACATGTTTCATGGTATCATGATGAGCTGCACTAATGAACTTCAGAAGTCTCATTACCTTCATGAGGAAATGATTCAGTGATTCCAGGCTGGCTTTTGGTACAGAATGCTTGTGATGGCCAGTCCAAGGCCATAATATGTGGTCTATACACTGTACTCGCATACTTTCTGAGAGGTAAACTTGTTTTAGTCCTGTGGCACATGTCTTTTTCCTCCAAGGCAGTCTATGTGCAGCAGTGCTAAAGTACATTAGTTAAACAATGAAAATAATACATGAAGTTTAATAGTCATAAATTAAAACTTACTTAGTCTTCAGGATTAGTTTTTAATAGAGTCTTCCTCTAATATGTCATCTTTGTGAATAATGCACCATCAGTGAGTCTCGTTCTGATTGTGCATCTAGTAGACCGTCATCAGGGGATTATCATGTTGTGATAAAGTGCTTGCTAAAACAACAATTGATGAAGCAAATGTTTTCAGGAAACAGAATAAATTAATACTTATTAATAACCATATGACAATTTATGATGGAATGTAAAACAGAGCTTGAGCTCATGTTAGCTTGCTTTCTAAGACATAATTTATTCATATGAAAGATTAATTTCTTAAAGAATGAACACATGCAACTCATCCACGCTTTTGTTAGTTAAATGTTTCTATGGACTTATATATCTGACTTATTGATTAATTTTTTTATTTAGTTGAGTCAGATTGAAGGAGGCAAACAGACAGAGAGAGAGAGAGAGAGAGAGAGAGAGCAGAAGAGGGACTATGAGTGAGTATGGGCCAACCAGAGCCTCCTGCCATGTGACACATGTGCCACATTGTACATCTGGCTTTCTGTGGGCATTGGGGAACCACACCCAGGCCATCAGACTTTGCAAGCAAGCACATTTAACAGTGAGCCATCTCTCCTATTCTATTTTTATGTTAAAAACTAGGTTCTCAGATTATTAAATACCTTTTAATTCTTTTCAGGTGAATTTGAAGATATTGATAACTTGAGATCTACAGACAAATGTGTTAGCATAAATTTACAGCCTTTCTGAATATGGTGGCTATAATAAATGATATTACATTACGAAAAGGGAAACACAGGGAATGACACTATATTATCATTTATAGGCTCACTGTTGCTATCTACACTTTATGTTTTGGCATTACATTCATCATACTTGGCCAGTCCCATGATGCAACATTGCCTTAAGTCCATTTCCATGGCCATCGCCTTGCTTTCTTTCTATTGGATGGTGATGTTTGTACTTCATATGCCACTTATTGTGTTAGACTCTCTAATCACAACCATAAAGTAAATTCTTGGGCCTGGAGAGATGTCTGAGCCATCCTGAGTTCTATTCCCTGGTACACACATAAAGCCAGGCACACAAAGTTATGCATGCACGTGAAGCTCATTTGCAGTGGCAAGAGACTCTGGTGTGCCCATTCCCTCTCTTATTGCCCCTCTACATAAAGATAAATAAATAAACTATGAAAAAAACAAATTATCGGTAGCCGGGCGTGGTGGCGCACGCCTTTAATCCCAGCACTCGGGAGGCAGAGGTAGGAGGATCACCGTGAGTTTGAGGCCACCCTGAGAGTCCATAGTGAATTCCAGGTCAGCCTGGGCTAGAGTGAGACCCTACCACGAAAAACCAAAAAACAAACAAACAAACAAACAAAAAAAAACAAATTATTACCTACATAACTAAATACTTAAGTACATGGGAAAGATTACACATAGATTTTCTGAAACAGTATGAGCTTAAGTAGCATCTAGACTCAAAAGTTTAAACCAATGGTCAGTTGAGAAAAGAGCAGATCGAGTTTACAAGATTAGAACATCAGTAACCATAGATGGCATATTTACTGACAAAAATAAATAAAACTGAAACAAAAACGTCAAGGAAATTTGAAAATACAAGTGACTTCAAAATTGTCAAATTTGGCAGAATTTATAACACTGAAATATAATGAGTAGAAAACATCATTTTCCATGAGACCACTGCCACAATGTTCCATTAATGAGTCTGAAGGTTATTTGTAAATGAAGTTAATATCTTCTCTGTTGCAGGCCTGCATGAATTTTAATGACAGTGGAGCATGTGTTACTCAGTGTCCCCAAACTTTTGTCTACAATCCCACCACATTTCAGTTGGAGCACAATTTCAATGCAAAGTACACATATGGAGCATTCTGTGTCAAAAAATGCCCACGTAAGTGAAAGGCTAAGAATTGTCAGATTCGTAGAACATTGTTTGAAAAATTAATTCATTCATGAAAGTTCAATTTAATTTAAACAATAAAAATGGCAAATTGTTTTGGGTTTGTACCTTGTCATTTACATTTCACATAAGGACATTAAGGCTCAAAATTGTTACTTAATGTGTCTGAATTTCAACACAGGAGTGGCATGTCTGAGGTTGGAGTTATGAGTTGACTTTTTTTTTTTTTTTTTTTTAGTTCAGGATTTTCAGCAATTGACACTGTTTCTCAGAAGAAGAAAAAAAAAGTTCTTTCAGTTACCTTCACATGGATGGTACAAAACACCCAACCAAAAGCAGCTGATGGGGGCAGAAAGGATTTAATTTGGCTTAATATTCAATGGTCAGTTTCTGCAAGACAGAGAAAGGATGGTAGAGCTGAAGCTGGGCATCAATTACTGCCACAGTAGCTGGCAGAAAGCAGAAGGAGTGAATTGCTCTCTGACAAGGCTGAGCTGGTTTTAGCACCCCTGAGACCAACCCCAGCAATACACCTCCTCCAGCATGGCTCCACCTTCCAAACTGCTAACAGCTGGTGACAAACCCTTCAAAACGCATGAGTCTATGGAGGACCATCTTGTCCTTTCACATCTATTTCTGGTGAAGTTGTAGACAAGCATCCTTCTATTTTCAGCTTGTGTTCCCATAACAAGCTTGTTATTTTTTTCTTTTGTCTTCTTTCACCTTTTCATAAGCACCCACCTTCAGGCTACATGTAGCTAAAGGGAGGAACTGTGAGAGGATTCAAGCACATTGGTAAATGACTTATAGGTTTCAACCATGGGCTTCTGCAGTTAACTGTTAACATATCAAATCCCAGGGGTATTGAGTCAGCATTACAATGGTTTGTTGATGATCTGCCCAATCTTATAACATCATGGCTCTGCAGTCTGACCACAGTCTATCACTGACCTAGGGTGTGATGCCCTGCTCTCAGAGCCCAGAAACACATTTGAAACTGTATGCTAAATGCTATACAATATATTGCTACATATAGTTTGGCTTTACTCTAGAAACCTAGGGATCACTGTTGTTTTACCAGAAGTTAGTTATTACTCTACATGACATACCTTCCCACCATAGATACTTGCACTAGAAGAATGTAGAATAAAATTCTGCAGAAAGAATATTGTCTGCCAACCACAATTGTCCCATGTTTCCTATTAAAGTGGGAAGCTCCAGATACAGTCATATGTCCTTTAAGTAATAAGATATTCCTGGCCTAATTGATATTCCTTGCCTAATATACAATACTTTTAAAAATTCACTGTGTTCTTTAGAAGGAAAGACATGAGATAGGTTTCCGTGGAACTCCTTTGAAACATAGAACACATTTGAAGTATTTTCTCCCAATGTGAAGCGCAATCTCTTGATCCAGGGTTGTTTAGCTCAAGCTTCATTTGTGCTGCATGAACCTGAAGTATTTTTAGACTTCAAACTTGTATTATGACTTGAAACGAAGTGGAACTGTTGAGAAACAGAAACTAAATGTCATGTAGTTTCCTGAGTCTATAAGAGTAATCAGCTCAATCTTGGGGGCAATTCAAGATTTGGAGTGGTAGCCAAGCAAGCAGGAGCAGTTGTAGCATGCACTGCCCTGGAGTGTGGGCTATTTGAGACAGTATTTCAGGTAGAGATATTCAAAGAATTGTTTTAGGAGAAGACACACTATCAATGTTTTAATTATTTTAAACCTTAAACTATCTTCTTTAAACCCAAGGGTTGAACATTAATATCAGTGCTTATTTTACTACTTTTTGTCAAAACAGATAACTTTGTGGTAGATTCCAGTTCTTGTGTGCGTGCCTGTCCTAGTTCCAAAATGGAAGTAGAAGAAAATGGGATTAAAATGTGTAAACCTTGCACTGATATTTGCCCAAAAGGTGAGTGAGTTTCTCCAGTATTTAGATTTAAAAGGCGGTCTTAGTAGGCCATTGAAGTTAACTTCTCTAAATAAACCCATTTCCCACAATGGAAGCTCATTACCACCACTTTTCAAACTTTTCATAGTTCTGTAAATCATTGGCTTATAATATGTATGTTTATTTTTGGGTTTATTAACAAATTCAGATTTAACTTTGATAGAAACTCAGAAATTAAGGACATTTTATTAATTTTAAGGTTATTTGTTTTGTTTTTCAATGATGGGAATTGAACAAAGGGCTTCACACATACAAGGCAAGAGCTCAACTATTAAATTACTACCTAGCCCTGCATTTTATAGCCCTGCATTTTATTTTGCCAGCAGCAAATATTAGAAGGTTTGTACAAAACCAGGATTCAAAGGTTATTTTAGTGTCTCTCACACATATTTCTTGTAGTCAAAATGAATTGCTGATTGTAAATAGGAAGACAAAAGGCAAGGCCACGTGATTTTCATTCTCCAGGTTTTTAAAAACTACTTTAGACAATATGTGAAGTGACAAGAAGTGTACCATAAATGTTAAATAAATGTTGCAAATAATTCATGCTATAGAATTTTAGTAGAGGAAGAAATTCTTTTTAGAGCTGAGTGCTAAAATTTCTCAGGAGAATGAAACTTTAATTAAGCAGAACAAAAGCACAGTTCAAATCTCTCAAATGTTAAGCTTTATAAGGTACTAAGACTAGGAAACTGGAAACCTCATGCTTACTTTTAGATGAAATCTTCTGTTTCTCTCTCACACATACCCAAATATATATGTTTAGTTTTTCGTAAGAAAAGAGAGAGATTTCAGAAAACCATAAGTAATGATAAATTTAATATAAATGTTTGAATTGTCCTGGGTTCTAGAAGAAGCTCACATCATTAATATTCTTTGTTTAATATATATTCATCAAGATGGCATTGTTTGTCAAATTACAGGTTGTGCATCATTAGTAGAGCAAGAAGTTATTTCCCTAAAGCTAAGACATTAAAAATAATAATTTCAAATGGATTATATAAGAGGAAATTTTAACTAGTAAGCTAAAATATTGATGGTTAAAGCTCCTACTTTATTTATATTGAAGTGAGATATGTGTGTTAGTTTTTTATTTTAAATATAGTTCTCACACTGAAAGCCATGGTCACTAAGCAAAAGTGCATACACAATATTTCAATATAGACCCAGTAGTCAATGCAAAATAAAGACATTTTGAAAGGTGGACTAATGAACTGACTATATAGTTCTGGAAAGTAGGGAAATAAATGGCTTCGAAATATTTGAAAATGTACAACATCCTTAGCCATCAGTGAAACGCACATTAAGACTGTTCTAAGTTTCTCTTTCGCACTCGTCAAGATAGCTATTACCAAGAAAACAAACGACAAGAAATTTTGGCAAGGATATGAAGAAAACAACCCTTTTATATACTGATGATAGGAATGTAAACTGGTACAGCAACTACGGAAATCAGGGTGGAGGTTACTCAACCACCTAAAAATAGAATTGCCACATGACTCATTTATTCCACTTTTAGGTATACACCCAAATCTAAGTCAACCTACCACCGAGGGACTTAGACATCCATGCTTGTTGTTTCACTAATCATATTAGCTGGGAATTTGAGCCAGGTTATATACCCATTAAAAGAGTAATGGATAAGGAAAATGTGGTTCATATACACAATGAAATTTTATTTGGCTATCACATTTTTGGAGGTGTCATGAAACTAGAAAGGGGATCATGAGAGAGTGAGATGAATTTATTTTTATTGAAATGGCAAGGAAGTACATGTGATAAGAAAGCAGAAGGAGAGATTGTCACAGGAAGCAAGGAGCCAGCCAGGGGCAGAGGTCCATGGTGAAGGCATAGGTATTTTCAAAGGCTGGGGTGTAGCTTGTTGCTAGAGCACTTCCCTTGCTTGCACATGCTTGTACAAGGCTCTGAGTTTTATCCATAGCACCAAAGATGAAAGACAGTTTTACTTTTCCAAAAATCTAATTATATGTTTTTAAATTTTATAATGAAACACCATTGCCTGACAATAAGAATGAAATGATTTGAGTTTTACAGCTGCTTACTATGCGTCGTGTTTCTCCAGCATGTGATGGTATCGGCACTGGGTCATTGATGTCAGCACAGACGGTGGATTCCAGTAACATCGACAAATTCATAAACTGCACAAAGATCAATGGGAATCTGATCTTCCTGGTCACCGGTATCCATGGGTCAGTGATCAATGTTTGAACAAAATTGTTTGGCACAGTGTGGAAGATGCTCCTTGGCTTTGCTCTTTGATTTATCTAGAACCAGAAAAATTTAACCTAATGGCTTGTTACCAACGAGGCAAGGTCCCAATCTCCCCCACCCCCAATGATGGTTAACAAGTTTGGGACACGTCTCTACTTTGGTTTTGGTTGTTTTTTATAGATGAAAATGTAACTTTGTAATTCAGCCAAAATGTGTTTGTGGAACAGTCTCCAAAAACCCATAGTCTCTGGGCTGGGGGAAGTGGCTCATCAGTTAAAGACACTTGCTTGCAAAGCCTTCTAGGGCTCACATAAGTCTATATGCACAAAGTGGTGTATGTGTCTGGAGTTCATCTACAGTGGCAAGTGATACTACCTCACTCAACTCTCTTTCTCTTAAATAAGTAAATATTTTTAATTAAACAAAATATAGTCTCAGTAAGCTTGAACGATCTTAGCCAGTTTTAGTTTCTTTCAATTGGTATTAGTTGTTTATATATGTGGTTGTATGATGTATGTGCATGGGCATGTACACCATGGCAAGTAGAAATCAAGAAAACCTCAAGGTAATTGTTCTATTCTTTCACATAAGTTTTGACACAGGCTTTCTGCTGCTGTGAACTTGTGAACTGTTGCTCCACCCACTGCAGTAGTCTCGCTGGGACTGCATATGCATGTTCTATCTCATGTACAGCTTTACATAGGCACTGAGGAGGCTGGAACTTGGGTTGGCAGACTTATAAGCAAGCACCTTTAATTGAAGAGCCATCTCTCCACTCCTATTCACAATGTTTTAAGAAACAATACCAATATATTAAGATATTCCATTTGAATTAATAACTGATTAGTCAAGACAATATAAATTAATAATTCTTTTGAAAAAAAAAATCGCATTTGAAGCAGCTCAAATAATCTAAGATAAAACTAAGCTGGAAATTCTGAGCTTCTTTTAAAATTCACTTTGGGCTGATGTATTCATTTCTTCTTTTTCTTTGTATGTAGAGAAATTAGCACTACTATGAGAGAACTGTTAAGTGAATTTCATTATGGTAATAAAAAATATAAAGTTATCTGGGTTCCATAACAGAACTACATGCTGGTTTCAACTGGGAAAACAATCTATTTTGTATTCCTCAAATCATAATAAAAATGTCAATATTTTACTTTATATTTTCTCTACTTGTCTACATTGCTATTTAATCCCTAAATATTAGTGCCACAGGGTACAAATAAAGACTATTACTCACTTATTTTAATTCAAAGTCTCATGCTGAACATTGATCACATCATTCGAGAAGTAAACTAGCCTAACACATTATAGATAATCATGTTCAAATAAGAACAGCAAGAAAAATAGAATAAAGTAATATTCATTCCAATAAATTATCATTTGTGCTAATGCACACAATATCATTAGACCTTAAAAAGTATTTGTTAATATGGCCCCATATCAGATCTCATAGTAGTATAAATCTATTCTCATTTCTATTACATTCAACCAAACTGAATTTGTTTTTCTTAAAATTAAAGATATCTAACCTTCAAAAACTTAATTCTCAGCCCACATTCTGACCTGGCAACACTCTGTTTGAGATGAGTATTGCTGGCCATTTTGACAGAGGCCCACTCAGCTGACTTTATTCTAGTCCTCTGGAGTTCCCTTAGCCTCCTTGGCCCATTAGGTAGAGTATTTGGGTCAATACATAACTTATAATTTAATAAGTATTGGACGTATGAAGTCATGCCTATATGTTAATCATTTTTAAAACCTAACATTATTATGACCAAAAATTCATTTTTTGATAATGTTATCTGAGCGGTAGGAGAGAAGTTATTAACACATAGAGATGATAATAGAGGTGGCTTCAAACCATCAGTGTGGAGTGGCTCAGCATGACATGTTCATGAAATGCTTTACACAAGTACCTTTCAACCTTATCACAACTAACAGCTCCTCATATCAATTTGATTTATCTGTTTAGCAATAAAGAATATCTAGAGAGAATGCCTCCAGATAGATAAATGATAAAAGATAGCTAAATGATAGATAGATCATTATTATTCTCTAGTTATAATTTATAGAGTTACATTCCTGTATCATAAAATAGGTAATGTTAGGAAAATCCTCACCTTCCACTTCATTTTAATTCATCATAAATAATATTAGACTTATTCTGTATAAGAAGAATAGGGTAAATAAATTTCAGAGGAAACTGACCACTGGGATAGGAATAACAAAACAGATATGTTACATGATGAAAAGTGGAGGGAAACAGCTTCTTTGCTGAAATTTGGACAAACTAACTCTGGAGTTTCATACAATCAAACTATGACTGAGCTTAATGTTGACATATCTAATGCCCTTAAAGTGTCTGGTAGAACATTTTGAGTTACATGAGATAAGGGGGCACATTTTCTTTGAAATATTTTAAGGAACCTTGTTAAAAGTTATTACTCAAAGCCCAGTTGTTACAGTTGAAACACATCTAAAAATGTCCCTATTTCCCAATGTGGAATTGGTACTGCCCACATTAAAACCACTATGGAAAGTTTATGGTAGTATAATTATTTTAAAACCTTTATCTACTAAGAGTAAACTTGTTCTAGACAAAACATGGTTGAAAAAGTTAAAACTGAAAATAAAAAGTTTGAAACATATTTGATCAAATGAGGCTGAGCATGGTTATCTTATTTTGGTTCATTATGGAACACATATCCTAATTCAGGATTTATACTTCTTTTAAAAAGTTTTTCATAGTAATATTCATCTGTGGCCCAGAAAAGAGGATTTTCAGTAGATAAATACAAACAAAATGAAAAACCTATCTCATGGAATTAAAATGTACTATGTAACAGGGACCAGGAATTTACTCAGTAATTAGAGGAATATTATAAAATTTTCAATTTCCCAATCTGCTAATGAGAATAATTTTACTAATTCATTCTGGTAAAGAAACTGACAGAGTTACTTCACATATATTTGAAATAGAAAGATAAACAAAGCATGTTTTAAAAATAAACTCAGGGGTTGGAGAGATGGCTTAGAAGTTAAGCACTTGCCTGTGAAGCATAAGGACCCCAGTTTGAGGCTCGATTCTCCAGGACCCACATAAGCCAGATGCACAAGGTGGCACATGCAGCTGGAGTTCATTTGCAGTTGCTGGAGGCCCTGGCACACCCATTCCCTCTCTCTTTCTCTCTCTCTCTCTCTCTCTGTGTATCTCTCTCACACACACACACGTACACACACACACACACACACACACACTTTCTCTCTCTGTCTGTCTCTCTCAGATAAATAAATAAAAATAAAAATAAACTCAGAAAGGACAAAGAAGGCATTTGTCTTGGCTAACTTGATCCATACCAGCCTAGTGTCTGGGTTGCAACTTCATGATGCATGGTTTCCACTATCTGGTAGGGGGTGTGCTTCTCTTTCATGTCACTCTGTTTCCTCTAGCAAAAAAAAAAAAAAAAAAAAAAAAAAATCAGCAGTGGATTAATAATAAATATCTGCTCTGGTTGTTGTGGTGAATAAAAACAAAAATTATTTTGAATTGCTCAACCAAGTACCTGGCGTATTATAAAATCTTAATGAATGATATAAAACAAAAGGGGTTATGATGAGGGAAAGGGAAGGAGAGTGAAAAGCAATAAAAACAAAGCAGGTGAAGAAGGGAGAAAAAGATTAATCTCAGTGACTATGTCAAGTTTATAGCAGAGAAAATTGTGCAACAAATATTATTTTATAGACTTTAACTATAGCGTTTATAGACTATACCTGGGAAATAAATAAAGGCAAAATTTTTTTTCATATAAATCATACTTCTTCTATTTCAGATTCTTTTAGACCTTAATTTTATTTCTTAAACTTGGACTGATTGAAATCCTAATTAACGTGATGATTTTAAAAATGAAATATATATTGACATTTTCCAGGATAACTTTGCTATATCCCCCATTCTCAACCTCATGCAAGAGTGAAGCATATATTCTGAAGCTTTTACCGTTCAACTTAAGGAATTTTAAAGTCAATTCAATAAGCCTAAGACACCTTATATGTGCATAAATATGGATATATTGGTATATGTTGCTTGTGTTTGCATTTTTAAGAGAGAGAGGGAAAGGAAGAGAGAGAGAACTGGCATAAAGGGATAATTTAAAGAAGAGGAATATAGGTATTATAAATGGAAAACAGGTACTATATCAAATGTTTTATCTTTACTATTACTACCCTCAAATTAATACTAATTAGTCATTAATAGTGTCATATATTTTATTACTATAGCTAAGACATTTCTTTCATAAGAAAGCAAAAAGGCATAACAAAATATTTTAATGAAGGTTTTTTCAGAAAATAAATTCCCTGTGATTTTTCAGTTCAAGTCTTAATATATAAAATGGCTAAAGAAACTTAATCAGCATGCTCAATTGATGATGCAAATACCTCCACTAGGAAGAATAGAAAAATGTACTCATACCTCAAAAGGAACACTCTTCTCATGTTTTGTCATGTTTCACATTGTTCCTGTACATATCCTTATAGTAGTAAGATGCTCCTTAAATAAGCATACTAGTGTGTGTCATTGAGATACACGGACAAGAAAGATTTACAGGGCATATTAAAATAATAACAGATAGTGGAACTGGCATTATAGGTTTGGTTATAAAATAAAATGATGTCCTTAGAATGTTGTGATAGTTCTTTCTTTTTTCCTGAACTTTATTTAAAATCACCAATTATGATGTAATGGTAGTTTAAGGTGCTTTTGAATGGCTCAGAAATAATTTAGAAAAGGTCTTGATTTCAAAATACTATGGATTTCAAGGGTTGTTGGATAACATTCCTAAGAGGTACATTGATACAGGCAAATGGCATTCTGTTCATATCGTGAGGCATGAATCTCTAAAATTAAGCATCTAAGCCAAGATATTTGATTATATGGCCAGAGTTCTTATACACTGCTTTTCAGCAAAGAAGAATTGTTGAATGCTAATTGATCAACTACAGAACTGAAATGACTTTTACTACAATGTTTTGCACATGAAAAGATGAGAACAAAAGATTTGTCACAGAGGTCACTAAATTTTCTTTGGCTACATGTTTGTTAAAAGCATAGTGACTCTCTCTCTCTCTTTATACACACACACACGTGTGTGTGTTACATGTGTGTGTGTGTAAATAAGCAAATTTGCCAGAACATGTAATTTAGATTTTAAACTTTTAAAATGTATTCATGTGATATTGTGAAAACTCTATCAGTAGTTTATGAAATATAGGGAAACGTGTTTAGAGTTTCTCCAGTCTCAACAATATCCATCTTTAGAGTGTTCTAGAGCACTAACTAAACTAGTAGGGGTTTGTTTTGTTAGTTGTTGTTATTTGTTCTTGTTGTTGTTTTTCCAAGGCTCTAGTAATAGTATGAGTAAATGCCAATGGACTCAGATTCAAACTCTCAGCAGCCATGCTGTATATCTACCTGCTTTCCAGAGGAATGCAGAGAACCTTGAATGACAGCCCTATTAAGATTTCATCCAACGAGTTCCTGTGTCCCAGTGGTTATTCCTACCAAATAGAAAACTGTCAAAGACTAGTAAAGAACATCAAATCTTCATAGGAAAAATGAAACTCATTAGATTGCTATAGGCAGATACATACTCATTTGGAAGTTGGATAAATTTCTTAGTGGATAAAGTTCTTACCACAGAAACATGAGTCCTGGAGTGCAGATCCCTAGCAACCATATAAAATCTGGACTCAGTAGTGTGTGTTTTATTATAATCCCAGCATGTCTATGATGAGTTGTGAGGAGGAATCAGGAAAATTGTAACCTCACGGGCCAACTAGCCTGGCTAGCATATGCATGAACAACAAAGAGACCATGATGTGGGCTAGATAAATGGCTCAGTGGTTAAGTCCACTTGCTTGCACAGCCTGGAGCCTTTGTATGCCCATTCTCTCTCCTCTCTCTCTCTCTCTCTCTCTCTCTCTCTTTCCCTCATAAATATCATAAATAAATATTTTTTCTTAAAAAAAACGATTAGATGAAAGCAAATATTCCCTGTGTTATAAAATGGATTAAAATGATTGTTAGGAAAAATAGTTCTAAATAATATCTAATGAACAAATTTTGTTTTATGAAAAGTCATGAATATATATAATAAAAATTATTTCAGGCTTATGTTCTTCTATGAAGTACAATTGACATGAGTAAATTACATGTCCTTGAATGCTTAAACAGCAGTTGTCCTCACTAGGATAATAATTTATTTTCAGAGTCTTCTTGTTCAAGAGTAAGTTTTAAAAATAAATGAATAGTTCATGTGGGGACTTATTAGCTTTGAGGTTCTTGTCAGAGTAGTTGAAATGGATTTATTACTAACTAGCCTTTGATGAAGAGCTCATATACTATCATTTAAAACCTCCCAAAAAAACATATATCCTTCTTCCTCACTGCTAGAATAGACCAATTTAGAAAAAAGGTCAATAACCTCCATGTTTGAAATTAAAATTCAGTTGTAATGATATTAAATACTGTCATGATTTAAATTTGACTGCATTTACTCTTGACTTTCTAGGGATCCTTACAATGCAATTGAAGCTATAGACCCAGAGAAGCTGAATGTCTTTCGGACGGTCCGAGAGATCACAGGTACTATTAAAGGTGCAGTTGTGCTACAGGCCATGTGAGACTGAAGTTCTAGTTTGAAAAATATCATGTTGCATACCATAGCTTTTGTGCATATTTTTAATGACAAAAATAAATATTTTGCAAGTCTATTGCAACTGTTTTTGGAAGTGTGCAGGGACCGATCACGCTTGAACCTGCTTTTTTCTGTGTAGCTATTCTTAAGATGTGCAACTGAACTTGGAAAATACATGCCCATTTAGCCCATTACTTACTGAGCACCTAGTGTTGTTAAAGATTTCACAATAACTATGATGGGTCAGTAAATATGAATCAAACTTCTACTTTCAGTTTAGAAAGTAAAACTTAATGTGTGTTAGTTTCTATATATAATGTTTGGAAATCAGTGTAGGTTCAGATGCCACAAGTTTACGAATAAAGTAGAAAATAATTTCATAAGGTTGGAAACTATTTTTCTTTTTGATTACAATTATTTTGCATCTATTACAACAAATCAACTGTGTTAATTATGTCTTTCAATACATGGTTTTATGATTCTATATGTTTGAATAACTGGGTGCTTATGATTTCTCTGTCAATTACTTATTATTTACCCCACACAATTATACTCAGTCTTCTGATGATAAATACATGAGGGAGTGTTTCAAAGTAGATATGACCATTGTCTTTTGCTTACCTCCTATATTTCATTACAATTTGATCATGATTTAAGAATAATCAACATTGTTTCTGAAACAATGATATTCTGAATTGTTTTTTATTCTTATTACTTTTAGGATTCTTGAACATACAGTCATGGCCCCCAAATATGACTGACTTCAGTGTTTTCTCCAACCTGGTGACCATTGGGGGACGGGTATTATACAGGTATGAGAATGCGTCAATATTGCACATTTCACTAATTAAAGAGGAGTATCATCAATATGCAAACAAGATCATTCCCTGATGATGATGTAAATTATAGATAATTCATAGCTAGACTCTTTCCAGTGCCTGTCACCTTAACTGGTATTAGTGTTTTGCAAATATGAAACATTTGAGGTGAAATAAGATATTGAGTGATCTTTTTGGTCTGAGGTTACTATAACTAAGAGATATATTTGGATGATTTGGTAATATCTCAAGTATGTGGATTATAAACACTGCTGCAATAAGTGACTATAGGTTTTATAATTTATTTTGGCCATAAGACATAAGAATTGTGTTTCTGAAATTGTTTCTGTATATGTAGAAATAAATGAACAGAAGTCTAGAGCTTAGAAAGTTGTTGTTATCAAATTTTAATGTCAGTGTATTAAATACACATGTAAAAAAATGAAACTCTTTCCTCAAATACTAAATGTGTAAAGCTTATCTCAAAATTTAACTGCACAAAGTTCTTATTCATGAAGGATTAAAAATTCATTTACGGGCTGGAGAGATGGCTTAGTGGTTAAGCACTTGTCTGTGAAGCCTAAGGACCCTGGTTCAAGGCTCGCTTCCCCAGGACCCACCTTAGCCAGATGCACAAGGGGGCACACACATCTGTAGTTTGTTTGCTGTGGCTGGAAGCCCTGGTGCACCCATTCTCTCTCTCTATCTGTCTCTTTCTCTCTCTGTCTGTTGCTCTCAAAAATAAATAAATAAAAATAAAAACAAATTTAAAAAATTGATTTACATATGATTTTTATTAAATGTCTTTATAAATAGAAAAATATCTAAAATCAGTAATATCATTAAATATTTTATAATGTTTTATATAGTACAGAGAAATTGAAATTTGAAATTTGAGATATTTTCAAAAGAGAGACAAGTACACAACAATTCTCACAAAAAACGTTCAACACTTTTGACCAGCAATGAAATGCAAATCGAAACTACCTTGGTATTCCATTTCAACTTAGAAATAATTGCTGTCAAGAAAAAAAGTACAAAATTTTGGCAAAGATATGAGGGAAAAGGAAAGTTTAGACATTGCTCGTGGGATTGTAAATTAATATAGCCACCATGGATATTAGTTAAATATTTTCCTAAAATGTATAAAAACAAATGTACTATATGATCTAGCTATAAATTTCCTGGATGTTACTGAAAGGAGTCTAAATTAGTGTACAATAAATATACTTCACATCTACCCTTATTGCAACCAAATCACATTAGCCAAGATAAGGATGTAGCCTAGGTGCCCAGTAATGGATGAATGGAGATATATACATATACTTTATACATGTATTACATGTATATAACTATATATAGATATATAGGCATAACTATATAGTTATAAATACATATTTCTATATGGATATATATGAGGAAGTATTAGCTATAAATAAAAATAGTTAACAGAAAAATATACAGAATTAGAGATTGTTAAAGAAAATAAGATAGATTTTAAAATGTTACATGTTTCTCTTAAGTAAAAACATGAGAATGTAATCCCAGCACTTGGGAGTCAGAGGGAGTTGGATTGCCATGAGTTCGAGGCCACCCTGAGACTATATAGCAAGTTCAAGATCAGCCTGGACTAGAGTGAGACCTTACCTCGGAAAAAAAAAAAAAAAGTTGAAAAGAGACTATTTGGGAAGAGGAAGAGAGAATTGTGTCTGGAGAATAAGAGAGGATACTGTGGAGTATATGTTATCAAAGTCCACTATATTCCAATATGAAGACGACACAATGACATCCATCATTTTGTATAATTAATATATGCTAATAATTAACTACATCACAGTAAGGGTAATGGATAGGAAGTTAATTTAAAAAAATAATAATAAAGATGCAATATATTTAAGTTATATACAACAACTTTCACATTCTTTTCAATAGATAAAAAATTATATGTCAGTCAAATCATTGTGATCGATTCTTCGTGGTTACAATGGGAGAACAACATGAAAGAATCAATTACATCCCACTCCTTTTCATTCAGCACAACATGCTTTTCTTATTAAGAAAATTTCCATGTGTTTAAAGCAAAGTATATTTGAATTACAAAATATTATATTATATCTACAAAGGGAAAATAATATTTATCATTTGATTGAGATATGAGAATGAAGCAAATATACTAATTCTTTGGGGAAGATGTCAAATGAGTATACATATATGGACTATGATAAAAGAAAAGCAATTTCTTCAAAATGATCATTGGTTTGCAGGGAGTAGTTACTTTTTGCTTTGCAAGTTTTCCCAGCTGTCCAAGGCTTCAGAATACTTTTTAACATTTTAGATTAACTCTTCTCTTTACTTTTTATTATCTTCTTGTCTTAAGTACATGTCCTTGAGAAGCTACATATATTCTGGTTCCTACGGCATAGATTTAAGCTAGATACAGAGTAATTTTCTAAAAGCACATCCCTCATAAAACAGAAATCTCTTATATACAGTAGAATTTATATGTTACTGTTGGTGTCTATAAATGTTTGTTTATGTTTGCATATCCATTTATTATATTGTTTATTCATTGTGAAGTAATATAAAATTTGGGCTTGGAGATGGAAGGCAGCCAGAAAAATCTCACAGTGGAAAACATGTAGACAGAGATACAGATACTGTTAATGTTCATACTTCCAACAAATGGACATTTTCCTTTTGAAAATTAAATGATTGCTATTAGAATGGATGGCATACAGCATGCAAAGACAACAAGGGTACACTGGGCATAAGTTTATTGACTCAACCTGTATGTGCTCCATGAGCCTTCTAATTTCAGTAATATGTTGCACGCTTATTGGACTTTAGGAGAGTATTTTGTGGCCAGACGTATTTACTCCTGTTTCATTTCCCCCTTTTCCCTCTGTAGCGGCCTCTCACTGCTTATCCTCAAGCAACAAGGCATCACATCTCTGCAGTTCCAGTCCCTGAAGGAAATCAGCGCAGGAAACATTTACATTACTGACAATAGCAATCTGTGTTACTATCACACTATTAACTGGACAACCCTCTTCAGTACCATAAACCAAAGAATTGTGATCCGGGATAATAGGAAAGCTGAAAACTGTAGTAAGTACCTTACCCATTAACTTAACACAGAAGCTTTAAAACTTTCCTGTTCTACATGGAACCAAGCAATTGAAAATAACAGATTAAATTTGTTGTTTGAAACCTTGAAAAAAAAGGGGTAGCTGTGATTACCAACCAGCACAGCCAAAAATAATCCGAGATGATGATGTTTTTCAGCATAGTGCAAATTTGCAGATCTAAATGTTAGGAATCCTCCTTTAGAGATTTTGATGTCGTAGGTCTACATGAAACCTGGCCCTTTAAACGCTTAATGAACATCCCAGGCATTCAATCAATTTATGGTGCTTCAAGTCATTAAATTCTGTTTGTGCTTTGGTTCCAGTAAATTTGTAATTGGACAACTGCTTCATCATTTGGAGATGTGTTAGTTACTGTCCTGGCTGTCACACAATACCTGACTAACAGCAACATAAGGGAGGAAAAGTTTATATCAGTTTATAATCTGCGGTCACAGTCCATCATGCTAAGGAAGGCATGGAGACAGGAGAAGGAAGCGGAGCTGATTACATTGTGCCCATAATAAGGAAACAAAAAGCAGTGCATGATAGTGCTCAGCTCGCTTTCGTTTTCTTCTTCTTCTTTTTATTTATTTTTTTCTTTTTGTGCAGTCAGGTCCCCAGACCATGAAATGGAGCTGCTCACTGCTAGGGTGGGCCTTCACATCTTATTAATCTAATTAGAAAAAAATTCTCATAGACCTGCTCAGGAATTTGTCTTCAAGGGAATTCTGGCACCTATAAAGTTAACAATATTAACTATCACAGAGCTGGTGGGTAAAATAATGTGTTTTTTTCTGAAATATGGAAAAAAATACACTCTTCCAGAAGTTTACTATCCAAAAGTTCATCATATATATATATATATATGTACATAAGTACATATATATATATATATGTGCTTATGTAAGAATATCATTTTCTCTTTTTCAATCTTGCTTTATCCTTTCTGATCCATTCCATTATTTCTTTGTTACATAAAGGAATGAGGGATTTTATAGATAGATGATTAAACTATTCCTATATAATACATTGAAACCTGAGTGATTAATATTGATATGGTTTTCTACTGTGGTTTAATTTTTTTCTATATTCTAAGTACCATTACTGCACCTGTAACAGATTGAGTTATGCTAAATACTAAGTACAGTGACCGAATTCAAGTTATTTTCTCACAAATTCATATTTTGTTGAGGATACCATGAGATGAGTCAGTTCTTTGTAAATGCGGGTTCCCAAAGAACAGTTTTGCTCTAAGGCTGTTGTGTTCTTTCTTTGATCTCACCATCAGAACCACCAATAGGGTGTATACATAAATAATGTTGAGTTCATTTGCATTTGAGTATAAATGAAATGCAGAGGAACTTTCTCAAAATTATAAACTCTTAGGAGAATTTAAGTTTGCTGAGGGGAGAAGTGAATTAATTTATTATATTCTACCTTGCTTCAGAAAACATCTACTCTAAGGCTTCTCTGGCCACAATTTTCATAAAAAATATATATAATTTAAAATTTATGTATAATTTGTTTGTGATACTCAAAAATATTTTCTAAAGACAGATCTGCAGAAATAGGAAGCTTTGGATTTAGGTAAACTTAAGTTCTTATACATCATTCTTTCCCACAGAAAAATCATGAAATAGGACTGGAGAGATGGCTTTCTGGTTAAAACACTTAACTGCAAAGCCTAGAGACCCAGGTTTGATTCTACAGTACCCATGTAATCCAGATGCATAAGGTAGCCCATGAATCTGGAGTTTGGTTACAGTTGTTAGAAGCTCTCTCAAATATAAATAAATAATATTTAAAAATCATGAAATAAATGAGTTAATTGTGGATTATAGCCGGCATGTTCAGATAAAATGAAATTCATGTGTTCCTTCAGTATAAGCTATTACCTTTGTTTTATGGTTCACTGATTTCTGACAGGAAGTTTGTTTCGCATTTTCTCTGATATTGACAGTTTCTTCCTCACACTTCATGTGTGTACATCTATGCCACAAAGTAGATAATTCATAGCATTTAGTTCAAATCTTCAGTAGTAATTTATAAATTCTTAATTCAGGATTATAGTCTCTTCCTTTTGCTTCATTTACTCATTCAAAATAAAATAGTACCAAGATTTCAAATATATGATGCTAGTTATGAATGCAAAAGACTATTTGAAAATATAAAACAATTAGACAACTTATCTTTTTGGCATAACTTTCAAATCCTACAAACGTTAATATTTCTCTTTTATGCCTGAACAACAAACACAAGAGAAGAAAGTACTGAAAGTTGATGGAGGACCCTGGGTCCCCAACTCATTGAGCCATGTCTCTGGATGGTGAGTGCATGGAGTGAAAATAGAATCAGATCTAAAACTTTTCACTATTCCATACTTCCTACATGCCAAGATTTTCAGAGACATAATTACCTTGTAAACATGACCTTAAAGATGACGTTGCTGATGTCTATAATGAGCCTACAACTGTGGACCACATAGGAATCAACCCTTCCCAATGTCTGTTGTACTATTCACAAATGAGAAAACATGAATATCTGTCTCTTCTTAAAGGCATTGTGTGCATACTGCATTTTATAGATCCAATTTTTGTATCTGCACACAGATTACACACACACACACACACACACACACATATATATATATATATGTACTCACTATAACATGTATATAGAGACTGCTTTCACACATTTGTATGAAATGTAATACACACATAACCATGTACCCTAGAATGAATAAACATACACCCAGGCCCATATATGCCTATTTCTACACAGTCACCATAAATACCACAAACTAAATCTGGATGCTTGTTTGTCAATTTAAAACGCAGGTCTTTTCACAGTAGATTTGGAATTCAACATGATTTAAAACAGTGGTGAAAATAATGGAAATCTTTATCTATAAAGGGTAACTGGCATGAGCAATTGTGTTCTTTTAAGTTAAACATTTCAAAGGAAACCTGTCAGGTTTGAAGTGAATTAGATTGAGAGAGAGACTGCGACATGAAAGGCTGGGCCACTTCCTGTCTTTCCACTAACATGGTGATGGAACTAACAAAATGACAGTGGAAGAAGTTTTAGGGTAGGTTTATAAAAGTTTTTGGAATATTCTTAAAAGATTTAAGCACAGATTTTCAAAACAAAATATAAAGAATATAGAGATGAATGTACACTATTCAAAATCAAGGTTATGGTTCACCTAATACACATCGTGACTTAGAAGTAAATATTTGTCCATGTATATTTAAATCCAACATAATTAAGAAGATTTTTTTTTCAAAATAGAATATGTTTTTCCTTTGTTTTTGTTTATGAGTTATGTACATACTCAGTGTGTAAACAGCCATGTTGGTACCATTGTTAGCCTCCTCCCTCTGAAGGGACCCTCCTCATTGGGGAACGTGAATCGTGCATTGTGGGAGTAGCCATCAGTTATGGGAAGAAGCAATGTCTGTGCATAATGTCCCGACTTGTGGCTCTGACAGTCTTTTTGTTCCCTTTCCCATGGATTTCCCTGAGCCATAATGGGTTTGTTTTAGGTTAACTTCAGTGATGAGGTCTTGGGATCCTCTGTGTTTCTGGATATCTGGTTTGGTAGGAGTTGAGTGTTCTCTGTGTCTATCTCCTTCACTCTTGTGCTAATACCAGGTTCACCAAGAAAGCAGCACTCTTGCTCATTTCCCCAATTACTCTATGGTTTCACCTTGGGGCCCTGGTGAGGTGCAATGGGCTGATTCTCTCCTCAGGTTCTGCGTCCATCTGAAAAAGTAAAGCAGATTCTCCAATGGAGAGTGAAGTCAGCACCAGATAAATGGGATAACTATTATTATTTTAGAGAGAATTTAATAGGTGTAGGCCTTCTTGTAGTCCAAGATTGGTGGGAGTTTGATATTAGAGAGTAAACTCATTTTTTGGATATGGTTCTGACTTGTTTCCCAATTCCAGCTATGGGTTCCATTCCACTGAATGGATCTGTTAGCCAATTCAGCTGCCTGCCACTACTGCACTTGGGTGAGCATCACATCAGGTCGTTTGCTGCTGAGCAGCTTAGACCATGAGTTGCTTGAACAGATGTTGGTCATTTTCCCCCAGTCACTTATGAAGCACCTTTTGGCCATAGACAATCTGTCTAGGGACTGACTCTTCCAGATTCCAGCCAGTTCTCTCCATATTCCATACCAACAGCATATGGTATCTTTGGCAGTAGGGTCTTACCATTAACCTTTGGTGGGTAATCAAGTTCTCTGAAATCTGTCTTCTTTTGGGAAACTTTGTAGGTCTCTCTGACCAATAGCTCACTGTGGATGTTAACCACATGCTGTTACTGGGAGTTACAGGCCAGCCCCAAGGGAAAAGAAGGAAGAAAAAGATAGGTAATATAAAAGAGAAAGAGAGAGAGAAAAAAAACAAAACCAGAAGGTCAAAGTTAGTAGTCATCATACCCTCTCCAGGGCCCGTTGATTCCTCTAAGGATCTGATGACGGTTCAAACTTTTAGTCTGTCTTTCAGGACATAGGATTTTATGGTACCATTTCCAGTTTTGTGTCTCCCCCTACCCTCCCTAGTTTTCTCATTGTTAAATATCTAAATGTTTAAAGTCAATAAATATTCATTTGGTACATATATGTTACATATACATAGCTACAGATAAAACAAAATTTTTAAACAAATATTTTAATATGTAAGTGGGATCATACTAGATACTATTACATACTGTTCAGCCAATTGTGTTTTCTGTTTAATGCATTATGAAAATCTCCCATGCCAGGGTGTGAACTCTTCATTATCCCTGTTAACATATTTATTGAATCAGGGGCATACAAACACAAATTATTTTCTATTATTTTATTATTTTATTATTCTATTATTTATTAGTACTGTCTATAATATGTATCCTTATTAATAAAACACTATTTATGCAATGATTTTCTGAGTCAAAAAAATTTTTTTAATAAATTTTATTTCAGAGTATGAGGGAAAAAACGCAGACAGAATAGACTCTTCTTGGAGAAGGGAATTCCAGAGGTAGAAAATCTGCAGCCGCTGTGGTAACTGTATTTTTATTCAATGGCAGCAGCCCACAGGTCTATAATCCATGATTGATATGCTTAAGTGAAAGTGAAGGTACCAGTGTCTGCATTTTTGGTATTTGAAACTGTACCTGAAAAACATATAATGGAGCATTAGTAACATCCTAGTGAAAGATTGAATTTCATCTCAAGCTATGGGATTTTAACATTGGGAGGTAAGGATGATCTGACACTGTATTAGAACAGTCAATGATAAGCTTCTTTAGGGTGCCCATTCTAATAAACTTTTAGGCTTTAGAGGGAGAGCAAGGGGACCCAGTTAGGTAGAGTTAGATTGTTATAGGAACATCTGAGTGTGGGTTGACTGTAAATGAGAGGAAATAAAGTTAAAAGAGCCATTAAGTACATAAGGTCCAAAGATTAACAGAATTACTATTAGGATTATAGCAGGTATAATTTTCTTCCACCATGATTTTCCAAAATCCACTTCCAAAATTATGCAGCAAATGATACAATGGTGTCTGACAGGGTATGAATCTGTTTCTGTAGAGTTTGTAAAGCAGAGGCATTAGCATAATTGTCAAGAATATATACACGACATTCATCTTTGATAATGACATACATACCACCCTGAGCTGGAGTGAGACAACTATGTTTTTTGCATAAGTCAGGAGGTACCCATCCTAGATACTGGACACAACTGTGCTATTTCCAATGGGTATGATTTTCTTGTTTCCAGCATCAGGGAGCTCCCTAAATCAAACAAGCTTTGGTAAGAATAATCCACACATATATATCCAAGATTTGAGAGTAGCAATCTTGATATCTATGGTTAATTTATTTTATCATGAGACAAGAACTACTAGAGAGGGGACAAACATACTTTTATAGGGCTTTGTGAGTTTCCCCTTTTGAAAATCTTATTCAACGTCACTTTTAATTCTTGATCGAATTAATAGGCCATTGAGAAACATCCAGTAACATGATTGAATGTTTTGAATGGGGAGAATTAGCTCTGGTCTGGTTGATGTACTCTTGTAATTGGTTCCAGTCATCTCCTTGAAGAGGAGTTAACCACAGTGGGAGTCCAGAGGTAAGGAAGTGGATAGGAGCCCACAGACCCGGAAGTTGTTCTGATTCCTACATTGTGTATATTCTTTGGTCCATACAAAGAATGGATTTTCATCCTGAGTATAAGGAGGTAGAAAGAAAAAAAGCTAAACAATGGTTAGAACAGAAAACAAGACACATTTGTGATGGAAGAGAAAACAGGATTATCTTTATCTGTTTGTGTCTGGAATACCGAGGCTCTCCTTCAGGTTTTTCTTCTTTTGGCCTCCAAGGCTTGACTCAAAAGCAATGAATCCAGGATTTGATTCTGCACACTTTAGTAGCCATTAGAATGGCTAAACCCACACTGTGCGATCTCTTCCAGATAGCTTCTGGAGAGTGAGGAAAAGAGATTTGGCTAAAATCCATTCTGTTTTTTCAAGCTGGAACAGAAAGCCACCCTCCCAAGTTCTAGGTCCTTTCAGATGGGGCGGAGGTTGTTGACTTGTATCTGAGTGGCATTTTGTTTATCAGGAAGAACATTTTTAGTAGGAAATGGTTGCTCATGTAATATGTAAAGCATACTTTACTTCCTGGCGATATGTTTCTTTCTGAGTGCTTAAGACCAAGCAGGTAGCCAAAATTTAATTCAATAGGTTCTCTTGAAGGTTGGTTTTAGAAGACAGTTTTAGGGACCTGAGAGGTGCTTTGTGCATCCGAATTTCTGCCATCTACTAGGACAAGTCAGGTCCATGCTGACCATGTGGCTTCTTAAGGAAGCATTGAGAATGTCTCCCTCTGGACTGACTCTCCTTCTGTAAAAGGCACATAGTTTGGTGCCCCACAATTGGACCTCTTATCAAGAGAATGGGCAACTCACCAGAGTTGCATGAAACATTAGGAGTGTCCTGTTATCTTCCATGGCCTTTTTAACCTGGGAAAAAGAACCAAAATATTGATTATCCTTTAAATTCTTGTTTAAATCTGGCTCTAGCTGCTACATATGGCTACATCTCAGAAGGACAATCATACCAGTATTGAACAAAAGCATGGATAGAGAGCAGATCTGCTTAACTTACTCTTAAACAAAACAAATGTAGTTAAAGACTTTGAGTTAAAGAGCTCAAAGTCATGCTGTCTAACATTCAGGTCTAGTTCACTCGTGACATGGTATGCCATATCTACAACATACAAAGCAGGCATGTCTTTTTTTTTTTTTTTGTAACAACTCTAAGTACAGGCAAAATTTGTTAACAGCACTGGAAGCAATTTCATCATCCAATTTGACACCTGGATTTTGTTTTGATGACATTCAACTTAAGCAGAATAGAGTCCTGACACCTCTGTCTTAAGACATCATGAGGAGTGTTCACAAAGTTAATTTGGTCACCTTAAAGATTAAGAGAGCTTCTGTTGTTTCCTGCAGGCTGGCTGACCTCCAGCTTCTGATCCTGCTGCCTCCACCTTTCAAGTGCTGGGATTATAGATGCCAGCCACCATACCCAGCAGAATTCTGTGCCTCCCATTAATCCCCTAAAATGCCTGGTACTGGAACTAAAGGTGAGAGCCCCACACCCAGAAGAATCTTGTGACTCTCAACAATCCCCTAAAATGCCTTGAGCTAGGATTAAATGTGTGATTCATCACTCTAGGCAGAATTCTGTCACTCCCAACAATTCCTTGAATTGCTTGAGAGTCTTAGAGAATGGGTAGGAGAAAAAGAATTGGACACAAGGAAGAACTTCAGCCCATCTTTCTAGGTCTAGCTGAAGGGTGGTATTATCCTTGCAGGGGCCAGTATTCTTTATCTCTTAGAGGGTATGTTACTTGGGATAAGAAAATCCAGGGAGAATACCTTGTCTCTCTCTCACTTGTAGCTCTTTTAACTCAAGGCTAAGCCTAAAAGTTTACAAGTAACATTTCTGTGTAAATAAGCTATAGAAAAGTTTTCCTACATGTTGTCATGCCATCTTTCAAAAGTATGTGATCAGGTTATACTTGTCCCAAACACTGTTGGAGAGGAATATTTCCAATACTCAGCAGCATTGGAGAGTCATGTTTTTGGATGTCAGCAATCTGACAGAAGAAAAAGGGGTCTTTTAAATTTAAATGTTTAGGGTTGACCTGGAGCCTGTATTTCTCATTGATTATTTAAAGTTTTATATTATAAATTACCTTATCTATTTTATCAATGAACTTTATTTTAAGAAAGGCAATGTTTTTGTTTTCCTTCTAGACTTGAAATAACATGTCAAAAGTTAAATATGCCAATTTTGATCTTTATATATATTATCTTTATATACATTTGTCTTATGGGTAACTATTAACTTTTCTCTTTTTGAAAAAATAATATATTTATCAGTGTGCACATGGGGATGTGGATTTGTGCCATAGTGCATAAGTGGAGGTCAGAGTTCTACTTCAAGCATCTGTGCCCATATTCTTTAATAGATTTTCTTGCCACTGTAAAGAAAGTTGGCACAATAGGAAGGATTTTCCTGGCCCCTGACCTATTATTGTTGGCACATTAGGATCACAGATATGTGTGCCACTTTGCATCTAACTTTATATAGGACCAGAGAAATTCAACCAATGTCTTCAGGCTTTTGTAGCAAGAGCTGTTAAACACTAAGCAATCTCTGCTGATATACAAACATATTGTGCTTTTATCTAGAAAGAAGGATAGATTGTTCTTTCAGTTTTTTACCTTGTCTTCCTATTAGTTCTTGAATTTTAGTAAATCAGAAACTCACTATAAAATTTTAAGCTAAACCAGAAATTTTAATTACACATTTTTTATTTTTAATTTCTGTATATTTTTATTTATTTATTTGAGAGAGAGAGAGTGGACTTGTGAGGGCCTCTAACCACTGCAAACAAACTCTAGATGAATGTTCCACCATGTGCAACTGGCTTATGTGACTTCTGGGGGAATCAAACCTGAGTCCTTAGTCTTTGCAGACACTCCAGAGTGATCCCTCCAGCCCTTAATTACACATTTTAAACATCCAACTGAATGCAGTATTGAACCAACATAATTAATTGAATAATCCATCTCTCCTTAGTGACTAAAGTTGGCTACAATATTTATACTAAGTTAACAGTTAAAATAGTGTCAGATTCTGTGCCTCAACTTATCTTTATAGTTTAACTTGTTAGCAAACAACCTGTACATTATGATTATCTACATTTTGAAATAGGTATACCAGTGTCAAGAAAGTTAAATATTTCCAGTGTTTGGAGCTATCTAAAATCTCATCTAGCCAATATTCATTTAATTTCCAAGATTAGGATCCGTATTTCATCATGAGAAGGTGACATATTTTACAATGAAATGTACTGTTTCTGTAATACACTAAGTAATATAACATTTGAGCAGATCACACGTACCTTAGACAATTTTTGTATTCCTAGTGAAAAATATCTGAAGATAGGTATTTTATTAAGTAAAAAAGGTTTATTAAGTTATCCTCTTTTTCCCCACTTAGGTAGGGTCTCACTTAGCCCAGGCTGACGTGGATCTCACACAGTAGTTCCAGGCTGGCCTTGAATGGGGATACTCCTATCTGAGCCATGCCTGGTCAGTTTCTCAGTTTTTGGAAAGACTGAAAGTCCAAGATTAGGTATCGCCAGTTGTTCTCTGGCTGTGTCGTAACGATGCAAAGGCGTCACCTCCCAATGCATGTTAGAGACAGCTCATATAGCAACAGAAGTAAGCAAAATTAGAGAGGAGGCTGGCTTGCTTTATCTTTTGTAATACTCACTTTTGTAGAAAATACTCTCACATGAACAATCAAATATGCTTACAGTGAGGTATCATAAGGGGAGTTATGAACCTGTCACCTCTCACTAAGCCCCATCTCTTCAAGGTCCCACCAGATGTTTAATGTGAAGCTAGGGGTTGAAAGCATGGCCCTACACATGTTAATAAGCATCCTGTCATTGGACCTCAGACTCCACCTGCTGAATCTTTAGAATTCCACTACTGGGCTGGGGAGATTTCTCCGAGGTTAAGAGCACATGCCACTGAAGCATGAAGGCCTTGCAGGCCAATGAGCATCACGGTTGACCCCAAGAACCCATGTAAATAGCTGGGCTCTGTCACTGACTTCTGAAAGCCCAATCAGCTGTGAAGAGGAGTGATGCTGGACCGTTCTTATGGAGAGCGGGTCCAGTGTGAAGAACAGAACCTGTCTCAAGGAAAGAAATGCATGGATGAGCAATAAGAGAAGGACAACCAATGTTTGCCTCAGGCCCCTCCACACCTGCATACACATTTGCATACAGACATGCATACACCAGAAATCACACACACTACACTGTATTCACCACACATATCTAGTACACACACACACACACACACACACACACACACACACACGCAGTCAAGTATCATTTAAAATCATTAACTCAGGAATTAAGCCTTGACATGAGTTATGGTGGGGGCCAAACATTAATCAAACAATGAAGGTGTTCTAGAGTTAAGTGGTGTTGGCTTTCAACTCAGTCAACTCTTCACTATTTGGCCTTGGTAAAGTATTTAATGCATGATGTTGTACTCAGATAATTTGTAAAATAGTCATTGATAGTGTTTTTCTTAGTCATTGAATATCTGACTCAAATAAATATCTTTATTTGTGTGACCTAATATTGCTATTATTATTGTTCTTGTTTTTGTTAGGCAGGTATTTTCTGAATAAAATCCATTATATATTATGCAGTTACATATCCATACCTTACATGGTGACAAGGTAAATTACTCAACTTCTATTTAATAAAACATTTCATTGAGGGAAAACGGTAAAGGAAAGAGTAATATCAGAATCTTCTTTTTTTGGTGGGGCAAGAGTAAAATCACTTTATAAAAGTGGTGAACAATAACAAAAACACACTAGCTAGTGGTAAACCTGAAAGGAATAAAAGTGGTTATTAATAAGAACTAGAAATTTAAAAATGATCTCCAGAGATGAATAAAATTTTATGCTTGAGAACCCCTTCAAATATATGCTTTCCCTTTTCTCTTCTAATTAAACCATTGCAAAATTAGCATTATGATAAGTGATAGGTTTAGTACTTTAAATTACAAATTATATATATATATGTATATATATACATTTTAAATATGCATATACAAACAAAAATCTCACCCAATAACCACAGATATATCTCCTGAATCTAATGACCTGTGGCTATGGGGAGAGTTTTGGGTTTGATTATTTTATTTTCATGTAGGGTCACCCTTGACCTAGAATTCACTATATAGTCACAGACTGGCCTTGAACTCACAGTGATCCTTCTACCTCTGTCTCTCATGAGATGGGATTAAAGGTATGTGCCACCATGCCTGGCAAGAGGAGAGTACTTTTTAACCTAAAAGTCAAAAGAATGGAAATTTTGAAATTCATGGATTTCACTTCTAGGACACTACCACAGGCACTGAAATCTGTAACCACTCATTTCTGTTATCCCTCCCCCCAAAAAAGGCAGAATTTGTTCATATAACCTATGTAAATCATCTTTCTTATAAAATAAACCTATCTTTAGATTACTTATACTATTTAGTGCGATGTAAATACTGCATAAATTGTTGTTACAGTATTTTCTACAGGAAATAAGAAAAAATCCTACAGATGTTCCGTACAAAGCTAGTTGTTAATTTATGTGGATCTGTGTTTGACTGTATCCACAAGTACATAATCCTCTGACAGAAAGGGACAACTGCATAATTTTACATATTTATTTATACCTTTACATTTCATAAATCAATGATAGAAATTTACCTCACTGAGTATGAATGTATAAAAAATTTCAAATTATAGTTGATTTCAAGTCGCTGAATTCTTTGGATAACTCACATGATCCCGCTCTAGTATGAATCACTGTGTGTCTAGAATTTAATCCACAGGGAATTTATTATGCATAGGGAATAAAAGTTATATGAGGGGCTGGAGAGATGATTTTGTGGTTAAGATGCTAGCCTGTGAAGCCTAAGGACTTAGGTTCAATTCCCCAGGACCCACATAAGCCAGATGCACAAAGGTGGCCCTTGCATCTGGAGTTCGTTTGCAATGGCTGGAGACCCTGGTGTGCCCATTCTCTCCCTCCCTCTCTCCCCCCCTTTCATAAATAAATAAATAATATTTTAAAAGGTATATAAAAATGGCATGATGGGAAATAATGTTTGCTTAATTTTGTTATTTATTTTTCTCTAGTCACCATTACAATAGCAAGATAATAAGAAACATCTTACATGCTAGATACTATAAGAAATTTTGCATTCCTATATAATCTAACACAGTTTTTATCATCAGTCTCATCTCTACTATTTTGGCAAATACCTGTAATTACAATACTCAGGAGGCAGAGGCAGGAGGATCACTATAAATTCTAAGCCAGTCTAGAACTGCAGGGTCAGGTCCAGGTCAGCCAGGGCTAAAGTGAGACCATACCTCAAAAAAAAAAAAAAAAAAAGGAAAAAGAAAAGAAAGTAAATTTTGATTATAATTTAATGCTCAACTTGTTTCAAGAAACTATTGCAGAAGTGAAAGATTTAATTGCTTGCTTTAAGTCCTGTGTTGCCATCTTCCATTGTGTTCTATGTGCATTTATCTTCTACTGCAGATTTGCTTCATTTACTATTTTTTCAGGCATATGGAAAAAATATACAATGTCTTTCTCTATCATTTTGGGTTTATCTACTTACGAGCTAACTCTAGCACAACTTAGTATCTGCTGTAGGATCAACAATGCCATCCCCTTTCCCCCTCACCCGCCCATGACCACATCTTAATCCACAGAGTAGTGAATGTGATCTCATAAGGCACAGTAGATGTCATTGATTTAAAGATGGAACCGTGGCCCCGGGTTACATTGAGAAACAATGCATGTAATATCATGAGTCCTCCTCAAAGGTAAAGGTAAAGGTAAAGGTAAAGGAAATACGAGGGTGAAAGCCGATGTTGGAGTGATGTGGCTGTAAGTCAAGGAATGTCACAGGAGCCTATAAGAGCTGGTGTAGTCAAGGAGCAAATTGTCTCATGGAGTCTCCGGCAGGTATCAGTGCTTTTATTGCTGTGATTTAGTCCCTTAAGATTAATTTTGTACTCATAACTGTCAGAAGTGTGAAAGACTAAATTTAAGTTGCTTTAAGCAACTAAGTTTGTAAATTCTTTAAATCCAGAGATTCATATCTCATCACCAGGAGTCTAGTCTTCCATTTGCTTAAGGCTGCTTTCCTCTTACACCAAACACACAAACACACCACAATAATAATTAATAAAAAGTTTGGTCCTAACGGGGAAAGTCTAATAGTGTCTGTAGAGATCATGAGTACAGATTGTGAGGCTGTTCTTCCAGTGTCTGTATTATGTGATAAAACTCTGATTGACCACTTGGATCAAATGCCTACCTATATTATTATTATATCTTTGTTACCAGCTGTTTTAAATATTCTTTTTGTCCTTCACACCAAGCCAAATGGAGTGATGTTTTCCACATATGATTTAGATGCATTATTCTTCTGCTCAAAACCTTTTAGTAGTTTGCCATAGCTTCTTGAACATTAAATAAAATCCATAAAATAGTAGCCAGGTACTAGATATCCTGTGTATCTTACTAGGTTATTGGAAACCTCCTTTCCACACAGTCCATGTCTACCCTAGTTTCTGATTACAGTGGTGTAATTTCTTCCTCAGAAAATCTGGATTAGATTTGTACTTTCTAGCTTCCCACAGACCTCTCGACTTTCATTATTCCCGTGATGTGTACATATTCATCTCGACTTTCATATTGGTCTACCTGGAGGCTGTCTGTTGCTCGCTCTGATTAGGATAAGACACCATGATACTCTATGTACAGTATTTTCATGCCATTCATGAAAATTATAAGAATCTATCTATTTACCTATCATCTATCTATCAATCAATCAATCAATCTATCTATCTATCTATCTATCTATCTATTTGCTTATTAGCAATGCCCCCCCAACTAGCTGGGAGTTCCTTGAAGTGACATATGTATTTCACTTAATGGTTTTGTTATAACCCCAGCTCTTACCAGTATCCAGAATTAAATACTTCATTTCTCAACAAATACTTTTAAAGAAAACCTGAGTGTCTTTTCATGTGTTCAACATCTTTGAAATTAGTAAATTTAGTAAGTGCTTATTTAATGCACCCACCTCTGCCTTGTACACTATAATATACTGTCTAATACTCATAATTCTGAAATGAAGATACTATTATTATTCAATTTACAGATGTGTAATATGTAAGCAATTGTCCAAAGCTAAATGGCTTATGAAATCAAAAGAATTTGAACTTAACAAGTGTCTTATCACAAAAGTTTGCATTTTGTATATTAAACCATACTTTTCAGCCTTAATAACAAGATTAATGATACCTGTCCAAATATATTTCAAGTAAAATTTGTATATCTATATGTTGAATAATGACAAAAACATAGCTGAGTTTATTCTGTGTTATGAAAGAAAAGATATTTTTTCTGCCTTTGGACCCATAGACAGGTCCTCCATTTCAATACCTTTGAGCTAATCCACTTACTTTTACTTATCTGGCACTATAGCAAAATCCATTATTTTTTGTTCATCTCTATTTTAATGGAAGCAGGCTCAATATTCTCTGTAAAGGTCAAAATACTAAGCACATTATTATCTCTAAAAAATTTTAGCAGACAGGTATAATTCAGACAAGATAAAGAAAAATCTATTTTACAGCTTCCAGAGAAAACAGAGAGGAAGTTAAAGGTTTCCTAATAACTACATTGCGAAGGTTTCTTTGAGAGTCTTATTTATCCTGGCCTTGTGAACTGCAAGGGCCTGAGCAGGCCTCAGTTTCACACGTCATGATCACTTGGGGAGGTCAGATGTGTGTTGAATTCTTGGTGCTGATGGAAAACATCTCTCAAGAATTTTCAAAGAAGTGCATTCCCTGGCCTTTCTTTTTTCTATGTCATGTAGTTAGTGACACTTTCTTTGATTTCACTTGGGGAAAAAAAAAATAATCCATCAGTTTCAATTCCATCTAGTTGTTTTGAAATAATAAGAAGATAGTTATGTGTTCTAGTTCAGTGTCGCTTTTACATTACTACATTCTGCTCTTTTGGTTAAACTTCTGTGGCATACAGCACATGACATACAGCACATGAGGGGAGAATGAAGGAGGAAAAGTACAGCATACATGATAGGACTTGACTAAGCTAAAGCCATCCTCTCTAATGAAATCAAAGCATATAGCAGAGAATCCCAGCAGCTTTGCCTTTCTACCTATGGTAAGGTTCTGTTACCTATGGAAGGGGGAGAGAAAAGGGACTAGAGTGAAAATATAGAAACCTAAAATAAAATGTTGTGAATTAGTTAAATAGATGGACTAAAATGTTGATGGAATATCAGGAAATAGACAATGGCAACCAACACTAGTGGATTTGTCAAATTCTTCAAGATAGAAAATAAGATATAGTGGAGGGTCCTAAACGGAACTTGATACACATGAATTTGAAGCATTGTTTATATGTTCTAAAAGGGTCTAAAAGAAATGAGTACAAAAATTCAGGTATTCATAATAATATGTGGTAGGATTATATATACTATACACTGTCTTCACAAATTATTGTCATAATATTGTTTTTTTTTCTTCAGAGTATCTTCTGAGGATAATATTTGTCCCATAAGCAAGCATATATAAACATTATATCTATATATATTTCATATATATAATCAGCATTATATATACATAAATATAATCAAAACTTGAAACAGTAAATGACTTTAAAATAGCTGAATGTATATAAATTATTCATAAATATCATTGAGTTATGAAAACCCCAAATCTTGTTTCATATAATTAAGCCTGGAAAAATACATATAAAATTGTGCAACAATCTATGAGACCAGTAGAGGCAGGCAGGTTAAGAACCTTGGAATCTAAGGCATGGAGCATAGGTGAATTCACCAAACTTTCTTTTTCACTATGTCAGATTTAAAATATATTTATTTATTCACTTACTAGAGTGAAAGAGAGAAAGAGGCAGATAGAGAAAGAATGAGCACACTCCAGAAACTTGTGCCACCTTAAACATGTAGCTTTACATGGGTACTGAAGAATAACTCAGGTCCTCAGGCCTTGCAGAAAGCACCTTAACTGCTGAGCCATCTCTCCACCTTGATCTTGGGTTCTGAGGTGAAGAAACTATCAAGTCAAGAATACCAGAAATTCTCCCACTAATTCTGTTCTTGCTCCATGAAAGGCAAGGATAAAGTGACCTAACCAAACAGAAGTGTTTCAGAGTGTAACTACTCTACTCTAGCCAAGCCCTACAGAACTAACTAAACTAAACTGAACTGAACTGAACTGAACTAAACTAAACTAAACTAAACTAACTAACTAAACTAAACTAAACTAAACTAAACTAAACTAAAGTGACTGCAGCTCCATCCAGGCCAGCACAGGTGTGGAAACCACAGAATTCCATAGCACTGAGCTCTACTGTAGAACATTGATATCCTACCAAATGGTATCAGGAAAGCTGCGATGTAGAACTGAAATTTTTTATCCCTACCAGGTGACAAAGAAACTAGGCAGGACAGGAATTAAGCCTTGTTCAGCTCACAGCTGAGATTTTCTGTTGCTCTGTCCACATGTGAAGTGGATGATATTTTCTAATGTGCATGATGATTTTTAAAATAGAGATTTTTATATAACAAGCAATATGAAAAAGAAGATGAATGAGGAGATAAAGGAGGAAGGAATTAAGGGATCTTTCATATCTCATATATTGTAGGAATATTAGGAATATGTATATGGAATATATATTCTTACATATATATTAGAAATAGAAATATATACATTATATATGTGCATATATATATATATATATATATATATATATATATTAACAGTAGCATTAGCTATCATCTTTCATTTACCAATACATAAAAATAATCATATAGCAATTCTGGATGAAGTAACTCACACCTATAATCCCAGTACTTGGGTAGCTGAGGCAAAAGTATTGATGTATTCAAGGCCATTTTAGGCTACACAGTGAATACAAGGCTAGATTGGGCTACAAAACAAAAATCCATCCCAAATTTTAAAAGTAGGGGAAAATAACCATAATAATAGCCAAATTATTTCAAGGATAACAGACTAATATATTATGGGAGAATCATACAATATAATATACTATTTTGATAATCTAATGAAAAACATATCATAAAGTCAGTTGATGAAGAAAATATATAACTCATTTCTAGTTTAAAATTCTCAGAAAAAATGGAAATATAGAAATGTCTTCCCAACTTGATCAAGACCAACTACAAAAATATCTGTCAGCCAACATTATACTTCATGACAGTGGTGCTGTGCTAAAAGATGATGCTTTTCCACTGAGAACCCAGAAAGAATGCCATCTTTCATCGTTCAATCAGCACAGCATTGAAAGTTCTAGAAGGCATAATATGGGAGAAAGAGAAACAAAACACATATGGATCAAAAAGGAGTAAATAAAACTGAAGCTCTTCTTGATGTCATATTATCCAAATAGAATTTTAAAAAAAAAAACAACAACATAAGCCTTCAACAAGACAAAGCATACAAAATGTTTTGTATCTAAATATTAGCAATTAACATCTGGACCAAACAGTAACTGACTAAAATAAAATAGGATACTGGGTATGGATCCAATAAAATATAGCCAGGATTTGTATGCTGAAATCAACAGTATACTGATAAAAAATAAAAAATCACGAGAACAACTGAAGTATGTGTGGAAGTACACTGCCTTCCTAAGCTGGAAGAATTCTCAGGTCGATCTTAAGCGTATGTAGAGAGGTTCAGTGTACTCATGTACTGGAAAGCTTAAAAGCAACAATTTCAATAATCTCCTAATCTGTGTGCAGATTTAGTGCGATTTCAACCAAAATGACAGAAAGCAAACTAGTAACATTCCACTATAATTCTAAGTTTCACATAGCTGTAATGGTAAAGACTGTGTGGTATTAATAAAACATTAAATGCATTCATCAAGAAAACAGAATACAGCACCCAGAAAAACATGTCACAAATGGCCAGTATGGTGGCACATGCCTTTACTCCCAGCACTTAGGAGGCAGAGGTAAAATGAGTTCCATAAGTTCAAGGCCAGCCTGAGACTAAATAGTAAATTCCAGGTCAGCTTGGGCTAAAGTAAAATCCTACCTCCATTAAAAAACAAACAAACAAAAAAAAAAAAAACAATCACACATGATATATGGTGCCCAGTATAACCCACCATGATCAGTGTGTCCAACTGATTTTTAACAAAAATAAAAATCCATCACAGATTAGTCTTAAGAATTAATGAAACTGAAGCAAATGAACACCTATACACCAAAAACAGAGCCTTAACCATATTTCCATACCTTGTGTGAACATTAAGATCAGGCTTAATTATAAAATATGAAGATAAAATATGAAGCAATACAATTTTTTGTTTATTTTTGTTTACAAGGTAGGGAGGGTCTCACTCTAACCCGGGCTGATCTGGAATTCACTTGTAGTCTCAGGGAGGCCTTAAAACCATGGCAATCTGACCTCTGCCTCCCAAGGGCTGGGATAAAGGCATGCACCACCATGCCTGGCTTAAACTTTTATTAAAAGCAAAAGTAACCAGGAAGTGCTCAGACTAGGTCTCAGTGTTAGAGTACTTGTCCAGCATGCCCAAACACCTTGGATTTGAGCCTCATAACAGCAACAAAATTAGAGTAGGAATTATTTGGGATGTAGAACTAGGTAGAGGAAGCTGACATCATGAAAAGCATAATAAAAGGGAAATTAATAAATTTGATTTCATGAAAAGCAAAATAATATATCAGGCCAAGAATGTGATTCAGTGATATATCACTCACTGTCATGTAAAGGGCTATGAGCTGGATTCCCAACAACGGAGAGAGAGAGAGAGAGAAGAGAGAGAGGGAGCTCACTGAATGTGACAGCAGAAGTATGTAATCTCACTAATTAGACACTCAGAAGGCAGGTCAAATGTTCAAAGTCAACATTGGCCACACTATGAACTATAGATAAATCAGAGGCATACAAAACCTTGTATGAAGAAATGAAGCAGGGCTGGAGAAATGACTTAGCAGTTAAGATGTTTGTCTATGAAGCCTAAGGACTCCAGTTTGATTCCCCAGGACCCACGTAAGCCAGATGCACAAGGGGCCACATGTGTCTGGAGTTCGTTTGCAGTGGCTGGAGGCCCTGGCATGCCCATTCTCTCTCTCTCTCTCCATCTGCCTCTTTCTCTCTCTCTCTCAAATAAGTAAATAAGAAACTGAAGCAATCAATTAAACTTTAAAATAAATTGTGCATTTAATATAAAAGACAATTTGATGATTTCTTTTTTAAATATATTTTATTTCTTTATTTGAAAGCAAGAGAGATAGAAAAATAGTGAACATGGTCACTCCAGGGTTTCCTCCTGCTGCAAACAAACTGTAGACATATGTGGCTTTATGTGGGTACTTGGGAATCACACCTGGGTCATCAGGGACTTGCAAGCAAACACCTTTAAACCACTGAGCCATCTCTCCAGCTCCTGATAATTCCTTGTTAACTCCATACTTACCATATTATCTAGCCATTCTATTTCCCAGTATTTACCTAAAAAAGTATTTCCTATTGGATTTGGTTTGTCTTACAGCTGCTGAAGGGTTGGTATGCAACCATCTGTGTTCAAGTGATGGCTGCTGGGGGCCTGGACCAGATCAATGCCTGTCATGCCGTCGCTTCAGCAGAGGAAGAATCTGCATAGAGTCCTGCAACCTCTATGATGGGTAAGGCCTCATCATGTCACATTTACTTCATGAGCCATGAGCTTCTGGTTAGATTTCAGAATGTGTGCAAACCAAGATCTTTCAGGCATACTCTTCATACATTAGAAGAGACATAGAGTTGTGGTTCATTTTAAGATTGTTTATTAATATAGATAAATTATAATAAATTACAGCAATTATACTTAAGCAACTCTTAGATTTTTGATTTTTCCTTATAAGGAAGATTGTTGTAAACAGTCTTTCATCCCCTAGGGTCAATAATCTGCTGGAGCTGTTTCCTCTCAGAACCTCTCATTATTTGCATCGAGAGATACTGCATAGCTTTGGGTTTTTCCTATTCAAGTTGTATGCCTATTTGTGCTTTAGAAACAGTCTGTGTCTTTGACAACTGCTGAGCCTGTAGGAAAAACTGCATTTGTGTTTTTAGGTTGAAGAGGTTTTTGAAAGTATCCTGCTACTTTCTAGATAAGCAATATTTTGAATCAAATAATTTCAACTCCCTCTAGTACTGCAATAATGACATCTCTAGCAATAAATCCTACAATACACCTTGTTGCCTGGCCTTTCAAACACTTGTAAAATCACTTTATCATAACATACAATTTTATGCATCGTAGTCGTTCTTCATTAGTGGGATAAAACATTTCTTAGGGCTGTTCTTCAGTCAGCTTTTCTCATATTACTCAACTAATAGTATTTCCAGAGATTTTTCAAAATAAGTATTGAAACCTCACATTTAATTTCCTTTTGTGCCTCGTGAATTATCCCATTATAACAACTAATTCATGGATCCTGTAACATTACAGCTTTGCACTTCACAATGAAGGCTAAAAAGTGCATTTATCATAATGATACTGTTACTTCTCTTCTTGGAAAATATAAATTTCTCTTCATGAAATTTAAAGGGAAAAAGAATAAAATTTAAATTTTAATACAGAATTATTTTAATAATAATTAAAAATTGTATGGGGAAATTTCAGCTTCCAATTTTTAAGAAACAAATAGCTTATCAATATGCTAATGAAGGGAATTTGTTCAATTGAATCATATTCATACTTCTTCCCATTATCATGAAAAGATAGTTTTCTACATAAAATAAGTCAAACAAAAAGAAAGTTATATGTAGAGTAAATTACTCCCCTATTCAAATGAATTATACCAGAATTTAGTTCCAGTAAGCAAGTATTATAGTAAAGGCTTTATTATATACATTTCTAAAAAAACAAATTCTAGACATCATTTTATCTAATAGCAGCCTATAATAAACAAGGAGGGTTGTAATTGTATTGGCTAAAGTCATAGAACTGTTCTCTACAATATTTTTAATTTATTCTGAATTTGTCTTACTGGTCTCTTACTCTCTCATTCCCAAACCTCTTCCTTTCTCTTTTTTTCCTTCCTACCTCTCCCTCCATCCTTCCTTTTGAGTCCTCCCTCCCTCCCTAACCCTTCCTTTCTCCCTGATCATCCCTCCCTATCTTGCCTCTTTTTTCCTTCCTTCCACCTTCCCTCCCTCCCACCTCCCTTCCGTTCTGTTTCCCTTCCTTCTTCCCCCTCCCTCCCTCTTTCCCTCCCTCCCTCCCTCTTTCCCTCCCTTCCTTCCTTCCACCCTTCCATCCTTCCACCCAAGATTGTGTCTTATTTTATTGCTCAAGTATGCTGGAACTCCTTTGACTCAAGTGACCCACCTCTCCCCACCTCTAAAATAGCTTGAACTTCAAGGCTCACACCACCTTACTAGGCTAAACTTGGTTCTGTTATATGTGAAAATTTAAACTAATAGAAATAGTAATAGTATTGTTTTCACATGACAGATATGATTATTAAATGAAAAACTAAGGTCTTGTTAAAGTTTCTGTCATAAATATTATTAATATGTACTTTCTGTCAATTTGAATTTATTAAATGGTTTAATGAAACATCATCTTGAAACTGCTGAAATTGATCAAATTCATTATGTTCTTCCAAAAGTGAGTATCCTGTTTATAAGTATATATGTATATATGACACATACCATATATACCTATAAATTTGTACACATAGATAATTATGTGTATGTGCACAGAAAAAAAATAAAGAAAACCTAGAAAGAAATTGTGTAGGAAAATATAAAAGACAGACAATTCTGGGTTGGTAGCATTCAGATTTAGGTAACATAAGTCATTATACTTCTATAAAACTTCACTACCATATATAGTAGTCAAAATGAAATAGGAAGGTAGTTATAATGGAATCTTACAGCTTTTTCTATCTGGACATGCTTCTGACCCCTGGAAGTCAACACAGTAACACTAGAGAGCATCTAAGATTCATGTAGGTATTTAACAACCTTCCAATGAAACTTCATCTCTCCTTTTCCCAGAGGCCACTTAGGAAAGCAAAGCTTAGAGAAGGTTAAGCATTTCAGTGCTAAAATTATTCTAGTTGGTACTGGGGTTCAAATTTTGGACCTACTCATTGTCACAGCAGTCCCTCCAGATCCATAAGGGACTCAGTCAGCATACAGATACCATAGCAAAAATTGGCAAAGCAAGAGATTTCTGCAGAGCAAACTTGTTAGGTAAGATTCAAGTGAAAGGGACACTGGCAGGTCACAGCTGAGGTAATGGGGGCATGGGACACAGAGAGATTATGGGTAGAGCCACAACAATAGGCACAATAAGGTCTAGACGATCTTTGACCGAAGCACTATGGAATAAAGTAAGAAACTTTAACATCCAAAGTATAAGGGATAAAAAGTAGTAGACTTGTCCCGGGTTCTTCATGACATGCATTTTACTCCTGAACTTTATGTGTGGAAGAGTGTGTTTGTTATAAAAATGTTTTTAAAATATGACATAGTTTAGTAGGCTAAAACTTGCGTTCATCATTTACTACCAAAACTTTAATCACACAAACATCTCTTAATCAAAACCAGTAATTGTTGAAGATCCTAGTCTTCAATGGTAGCTGTCAGAAAATTCCATTGTACAATTTTTTTTAATTGTGTTTTTTATTGCATTTTACAATTTAAATACCCTCGGTCACTTTTATTACTATAGTCAGATGACCTTCTCTGTTGAGTGCCTTATATCACTCATGTCAATAAAACTACAGTATCATTTTGTTTTGATAATTAATATTTTGAATGTGAAAATTTATCAAAGGTTTGGTCTCTAAGAAATGAATATCTGAATTTTAAAATGACAAGCCTGCATATGTTCATGCCATACATAATTAAACCAATCTGTGTTACTTATATTGAAACCAAGCTGTACTTGTTTACTTAGGAATAGGTGTATCATTACTCTAATCAAAAGAAAATAAAGCTTACCCTCTAGCTTTCCGTCACCTTTGTATATTCAAGTGAGGAAAAAAGTAAACTGTTTACTTAGAGGGAAATATTTTGGAATTTATCACCCGTTAATCCATAATTATGGTATTTGGTGGTGTGGAATATTAGTTCATGATACAAAGGCACAGAATTCTGAATACATTATGAAATACTGTGAAATTTTAACAATGACTCCTGAATGAACCTCTAAACTGTCTTACCCATTATCTCATTGTCTTCTCTATTAGTGGGAATGATGTGGACTACCATTATATGTAGGTGACTAACATTCATTTACTGAAGTAAGGAAAACGCAGTTTTCTGTGAATAGAAAATTAAGGTACAGAAAATATGAAATATGCAAATAAACACAACATGTCAGTATATAGGAATGAATGTGAACCATTCTAGAAGATTTCAAGTAGAAAGTTTTAGGCTGCAGTCATCATCAAACTTCTTATTTTATATACCATACAGAATTTCTTCAAAAAGAATTTAGACTGAAAAGAATGTTATTAGATCAATAATATAAGAAAATAAAATCTAACATAAAAGATATTTTTTCTCTAATTCTCCAAGGCAAGTATTTTAAAAAGAGATAAGAAATCAAAGCTTTTTTTTGAAGTTTCACCAAAAATAAATTTAAGAGTCTTGGGACTTGAAGGACAAGGTTGAGCAACATTTATGTAACTTAGCAACAAGAAAAATACAATAACTGTTTCAGAGTTTAGAAATTAAAGTTTTAGACAAGAGTAAATTTTATTTAGAAACAAACAATGGTTTCCTTACTGGAAAAGATAAAATGATTCTACTCTGTCAGCAGAAGAGTTACACTATTTATTTGTTTATTATTTATTTATTTATTTATTTATTTTATTGAAATGATTGGAGTATCTCTCACAGGAGAGACATTTACAGAATGAGGCAATTGTTGAATTTAGTGCATGGCAAGGAGAGCCATCTGGCTGCTGTTTATCTTTTCTTCTAATAGAAACTTTCCTCCCTAATGTGTGGGGAAATGTGTCTGTTGCTTGTGCCACATTAGAGAAACAAACTCAAAAATTTATGTGGTGGCACATGCCTTTAATCCCAGCACTCAGGAGGCAGAGGTAGGAGGATCACTGAGTTCGAGCCCACCCTGAGACTACATAGTGAATTCTAGGTCAGCCTGGGTTAGTGTGAGACCCTACCTCAGAAAGAAAACATTGGCCCATAAGACCCTTAGCAGGTGTCTGCTCATTTGCTAAGCTGACGGCCTGTTTGCTTACCCCTCCTCACATGGTTGATATCTTCACAGTGAATTTCGGGAGTTTGAGAATGGCTCCATCTGTGTTGAGTGTGATTCTCAGTGTGAGAAGATGGAAGAGGGCCTCCTCACTTGCTATGGACCGGTAAGCCTGAAGACGTTTGTGGGTGTTGGCTTATTTAGCGTTATATATAAATGTCATTTCATTGTCTTACTGCCTATCCATTCATCCCATGAATCTTTGTAGGATGCTATAGGGAAAAGTGTTTACTACTCTACCCTTCAGAGGCATACAGGTAAAGGACACATTATTAATGAAAAGGCAAAGATATTCAAGCAATTAAATTGAAAGACAATAGTTGGTATAATGTACAAATGCGTGCACTGTTATAGGAAGATAAATGACAGAAAGACTAATTCTAGATGTGGGAGTAAAGGTTGAAAGCATGAAGGAAAGCAACAGACAACTGCTGTTGGAGCTATGTTTTTTAAGAAAAATACAGAAAGGTAAAAACACAGAAATATACACGTGAGAGTATCCGTGGTGCTTTTGGAACAAAGTAAGGAACACTCATTTGCATTTAACCTCTTACATGACATGGCAGTGTGGAAGAGGAGGAAAATGTGCATTGAAACTAAAATCTAAATCAATACAACAAATAGTCTTTGCGAGTTATGATGATGCACAGAGAAGGTTCAGGTTCAGGTTCAGGAAAGGCTTCATGGACGAGGCGCCGTTTACATCATCTGAACTTATATAGAGAGAAAATACCCAGTCTTCAGCTCTCACTTTAAATTCCTCCATTTGGGCATTTTCTTAAACATGAGAGCAGTCCATGTCTATCATTCCAGTGTGTCCTGTTCATCTCTCTGTTAACCTTCAGAGTTTACTGTTCTTGAATCGTCTCTCCATAGACAATTTGGTGACCAACCTTTAAATACAACCAAGAACTCAGCAACGCTCCTTAAAAAGTCCCTTAAAATTTATGCAGTATTCATTTCTTTACCAGAATGCTTATTCAGCACTTAATTAGCTTAGAATAAAATGTCTTGGAGACTCAAAATTCCCACCGGGCCTCCATGAGCGCTCTGGAGCTCCACCTAAAGGATACGGGTACTTGGGCAGTTCAGAGTTCAACCTGAAATGGTTAAGCTTGAAAATCAGACCACTGAGAGAAAGAAGTGAGGCTATGTGGATTGAAGAACCAAATCTAAAAGGCCATTTAATGTATACTGAATTCAAAATAAGTATGATAAGAGCACCTGAAGCTCTCTTCCTCCCCTGGGAAAAACAATGGAAAGATAATGTAAATTCTATGAAGGATGTCTTGAAATACAGCAATGTATATTTTTGCAATAAGTTGTTAAAGCAATAAGAGTTCTCTAAGACTGACACATTAAGGTAACTTTTGACTACAAGTCAATTAATGAAAATGTTATTTTCAAAAAGTCTGAAACTTTGAAATTATGCAATTAAAATAAATAATCAAAAATGTGGTCATTTTTTCTGAAGATAACAAATCATCATGTCTCTAGACCTAATCAATATGTATTGGACACAAGTTTATAGAAATATTTTTAAAAAATAAGAACATAGCCGGGCGTGGTGGCTCACACCTTTAATCCCAGAACTTGGGGGACAGAGGTAGGAGGATTGCCATGAGTTTGAGGCTACCCTGAGACTACATAGTGAATTCCAGTTCAGCCTGGGATAGAGTGAGACCCTACCTTGAAAAACAAAAAAATCAAAAAACAAAACAAAAAAGAGAGAGAGAACATGCCAAAATTGCCTAGTATTTCTTCTGGGAACATTGTGGCTAGTATTACTATAATACACTGATATTTTTCTACAGATTTCTTATTATTTCTAAGTAGACTAATTTTGTTTTGGCAAAGAGGATTTATGTTTTCTTCACTTAGGGTTTTTCTTTTCAATATTTTATTTATGTATGTATTTATTTGAGAGAGAGAGAGAGAGAGGCATATAGAGAATGAGCACTCCAGGGCCTCTAGCCACTGCAAGTGAACTCCAGATGCATGTACTGCCTTGTATATCTGGCTTACATAAATACTGGGGAATCAAAACTGGGTCCCTAGGCTTCACAGACAACTGACCCAACCAGTAGGCTATCTCTCCAACCCACTTACTGTTTTTAATCTGAACAAATCTGCGAGAAACATTTTGTTTGTTTTAGTACGTAGCATACCTTATTCAGTACCTGTTTTGCATCAATCTCAGTTGCTTACTTTCATTGTCATATTAAGTCTCAAATATTACTAGCCAAGGATTTTTGTTCAAATAAAATCAAAGCATAAGTATTCCTGGCAAATTTGAATTTATTTTTTACATTATATGTTTCTTCTTTTGCAACCTATATTGTAAAACTGTATTTTTATGATATTTAAACTTTCCATTTTGACATTTAAAAAAGCAAATGTTAATAATTACTACTTTCAGTTCTACTAATCCTACAGGCAGAAAACTGATTTCTTAAAAACTATCTGTTTATCTATAACGCCATATCCTTTTTAGACTAATTTCATGGAGACCATCTCTTGTGCAAAAATATAATGTTTGCTTGGGAAGGCATCAACATCATCCCCTCAACATTTCAATGACATTATCCATTTATTTTGATCACCACAGACCTTGTTCATAACCCTTACAATGGACATCAAGTGCTCTTTTTTTAGATAGTCTTAATATTGATATTTTCACAGACAGTTTTTCTTAGTTCTCTAATTTTTCCCCATTTTTCTAATATAGAAAACATCTTAGGATTTTTAAATTAAAAACTTCATCAATGTGGTGTGCCCATGGAACTTCACATTGCCAGCATGCAGTCTTAGAGCTTTAGGTAACTGATTATCTATCCCATGATCTTTCTGATTCTCAAGCTACTTTCTACTATACAAAACTGTGTTAGTACATAATTAATCAGTTTCTCATACTTTGTACTTTTTATATTTTATTAACTTATGAATTTATTTTTCAATGGAATTGAGACAACATAATAACATTTAAAAAAACACAACTTATGGTACCAAACTGACTGTATTTGCTGAATACAAAACTAATTAATAAAAAAATTAAAAATTAAAAAAATAAAAATAAAAAACACAACTTAGCACTTGCATGTCACCCATGTGTATGCATAGTTAAAATGGGTCTTACAATTTTATTTATATTTACTTTAATTTAATTAATTTAATATTTCATTATGGAAGAGAAGGAGAAAATGAAATAATGGACTTATTTTGTTCATAGTGGCAGCATTTGTTGGGAAAAATAATTAAGATCACTATCAAGCACCAAAATTGTGAATTGATACATCCAGAGGTCAGAGAGAGCAATAGGTGAAAAAAAAAACCTGAAAGTTCAGTGAAGATAAATTAGGTACCTATAGAAAATAAAGCACAGAATTTAGAGAACATTAGTGATCAGTGAGCTTTAAAATGATAACCAAGTAAGAACATGATACCTCACAGACAAGCTGCCCTGGCCCCAACTCTTCACCCATGTGAGGTGGCTTGCTTTCAGCCTTTAAGATTCATGTGAGGTTTTAGATTGCTTTTACCCATACTCTTTGATTATCACAAACAGAGACAGAGATGGTTTGATGTGTTAAAGAACATGTATATAGTAAATTATTCAACTGATTCTAGAGTTTTGTCTGTAAGACTGACACTGTAATGAAATGGAGAAGAAAGTCAACAAAACTAAGAAGGAACTCTACTCCCCTCCACACCTTTTCCAGTTTATTCAGTTGAAATGACGCTTATTGAGGATATTTTGGCATAGATCTTTAACCAGGCTGTTGGCAGGGAGAGGTAGAAGAAATTGGAGTTCAAGACCAGTCAGGGGTACCCATGGAGAAACCTTGTCTCAGAAATACAGAGAGAGGGAGAAGACAGGTGGTGGTGGGGAATCTTAAATTTCTTTTAAGTTTGTCAATGTTTCTCTAATGAAAATAATTAATGTATATTCATATTTACTAAATATTATGCTATGATGTCTCCACTTAAAGTAAAAAGAAATTGAACCTATAATATTTAGAAAGTTACTTCAAAGACTAAGAAGTCAATAGGACATGAAGCTAAAACTCAACTGTGACAAATCTGATTTCATGTACTTATTATATCGTGTTTCTCAAGGCAACAATTTGTTTAGTGTGGTATGGATAAAATTTTTGCTTGGAACATGGGAGCTATATGTTAAATTGGACAGTATTATCATACTCAAGTATGACAGACATTTGGAATGCTCTTGACAAGAATTGATTTGAGAAAAAGAAAGCTTTCCATTCTAGACCAATTGCATATCATTCCTATATTTAATTGACCTAATTATTCTTATATTTTATCCATTCTATCTTACCTTTCACTACTATACTATCATGTCACTGAAAAAGGCAAGGAAGGAATAATGAGAAGAAAAAAAAAGCTAAACAATATTTGATAAAGTTACAAGAAACCAAAATGCAGGTTAGAGAGGCTGTAATAGAAGAGAGGGGACAGGAAAAAGAAATTTGTATGTTTTAATATGATTTTATAAAAATAAAAAGCTGCTAAGTTGAGGTTAATAAAAGTTGTACAGATATAGCAAGTATCTCATGTCATAGAAGCTCTCAGAAAAACTACTTACTTCTGTTTTTATGTATAGTACTCTGACATTCTTAGAAATATTCACAGACAGCCATCTCCCTGTGATGACCAGAATTCCATGATGCTTTGGATTCACCGTGTCTCTACTTCCATATGAAGCCCCTGACTCATGGCAGTGTAATGGTTTCCCAGTGTAGAGGCTGGGAAATTCAGCCCTCATCCTTTTGTTTAGGTATTATATTCACATTTTATTGTCCAAAGTAAGCCATGCCTTACTTCCACTGGGAGGTGAATTTCAGTTGTCCCAGGGGATAAATGAACAGAATTGGAGAGTGATAAAGAGTAGTATTGTTTTCTGTAGTAGCCACTAGGGAAAATCATCAATTGTCACTGAAAAAAAAATACGCACAATATTTATACAAGGATATAGCTTTTCACTTAGTACAGGTGGAATCCATATAGCATCTCCGAATCAGGACTAAACAATATTTCCTTCACCTACATTTTCTGTCATTGCATTTAGTACTTCATTCACTGTACTTTAGTCCTTAAAAGCTTTTGGAAACATAATGATAGAAGAGTAAGCATTAGAGACAGGCATATGCTCCATTGTATTGTAGAAATACAACTGGAAATCAGTTCATTTCTTGAGATGTATTTTAGGTATTTAAACTGATGAAATTTTGTTCTCTATTATATCAAACAAGTACTTGAAGTGCTTAAAAACAAAGGACAAAGAAGATTGATTCAAATATACACTTGAATATGAGCTGAATATTAGTTCATGATATTTTTATAGTGTATGTTTTTTTTTTTTTGCTTGGATATTATTTAACAGTACAAGAAATCCATTGTAAAATAATGCCTAATTCATACCATGCCTAATTTACTCACAGTGAGTTTTATTCTTTGTCCAGCACAAAGCATGTCTCTTCTCATGTACAATAAGCCATGCCACTGAGCATCCTTGCACAGTAAATGATTCTGTATAATAGATGGCATTACGTGCCTAAGTACCCATGAGCAGGTGTTAAAATTGGAAGAATATGAAGCATTCTTTTGGGTGAGGAAATAAGAAATTACTATTAGCAAACTCTTCAGGTGGAATAGGGATTAGTTTTCACAGGCTAATTTATTTTTTTTTACTACTTTTTGGCTGTGTACTACAAATCAAAATAGTGAAACAGATATTTGATTGAACTTTGCAAGCTCTTTTTGGTGGGTTACTTGTTGTTCCCATTTGCATCACTATTTTTCATAAGCTATCTCTGTCTTTTAAAGTTTTAAAATGTGTTTCTTGTTTCCTGGTGTCATATATTACCAAATTATAATTTCTGGCTGAATTTAGGTTAACATTTGTGTAGGGATATAGCTCACTCCTGTGAATAATCCTAGTCTCCATAGTGTCTTTTTAACAAACAGTTCATCACAGTATTGTGTTAATGCTTGGCTCCCAAATCCAGTGTTTACAAATTTGAACCTGATACAACATCCTTGTATAGCTACTATATGCTATTTATCTAAGTTGTCTTCACTGTGATCTCTAATGATTATTCAGCCTCTTAGGCACAGACAGATTTTGAGGAAAATAAGTCATAGAAACAAGAGTTCCAAACTGGGATACCAATAGGATTCTATATTTTACAAATTTAAAAGAGAATGATGCTCAAGAAAGTAGAGATTAAAATAAATTGAAAGCAGGTAGTGTTAAAACCACTAACTGTATAAAGATGTGGAGTTCTCTTAATTAAAGTAATATTATAACCAAATTTTCTTGATTTTTCTTTGATTTGAGGACATACTGCTTATTTCTTCTGCACATACAACATGAAGTATATAATTCTTAAATGATTAGCATTACTTTTAGAAGGCTAATTTTCAGTGTGGGCATGATTATACATGCCTACAATCTAGTTCTGTGGAGGCTGAGAGGTGAGGATTATGATTTTGGGGGCCACTTATCTACATAAGGCAACTCTGCCCCATAAGCAAACAGAAATTTAAAATAAGATAATGTATAATAAATGTACATATGATAAATGCTTAATATATAATAAATGATAATATGTTATATAACAAATATTAATGATAAGTTTGTTATGGCTTTCATATAAAAATCTCCATATTACCATTACTTAATAATCTGAATATCATAAAATTAGTGTATATTGTAAATAAAAATATTGTTGCAGTCAGGTTCACATTGCCGGTAGAAATCATCCAACAAAGAGCATGTTATGGGAAAGAAAGAAATTTATTTTGGCTTACAGGCTCCAGGGGGAAGCTCCATGACAGCAGAGAAAACAATAGCATGAGCAGAGGGTGGACAACACTCCCTGGCCAACATCAGGTGGACAACAGCAACAGGAGAGTTTCCCAACACTGGCAAGGAAAACTGACTATAACACTCATAAGCCCACCCCCAACAATGCACTCCTTCTAGGAGGTGTTAATTCCCAAATCTCCAAGAGCTGGGAATCTAGAATTCAGAACACCTAAGTTTATGGGGGACACCTGAATCAAACCACCACAAATATGTAAAGGGAATTCACTCTGAGTTTGTTATACTCATGTTATATAATATTTACTGTTGCTTAATTTTCCCCATGATTTAAAAAAAAAAAATTTGCTTTTTGCAAGGTAGGGCCTCACTCTAGCCCAGGCTGACCTGGAATTCACTACGTAGTCTTGGGTTGGCCTCAAACTCACAGCAATCCTCCTACCTCAGCCTCCTGAGTACTGGGATTAAAGGCAAGTGCTACCACGCCCAGCCCTCCCCATGAATTTTTGTTAAATGTATATGATAATTATTATGTAGCTTGTGAAATTTTCTTATAGAATATACATTATGTTTCTCTCTACATTATTCTACTGTTGGCTAAAGTCCATATTAATAAATATCATGTAATTTTTAGGTTAGCACATGATGACTTGAGATGAAGGATAACCTAGAATGATTTGCTAAGCCTAAACTGCTTAATGCTTCATAATTCAATCATTTTAATATTAATTTACTTTTCAAGTAGTCATTATAAAATAAAAGGAGCTAGGTCTGGTAGCACACACCTTTGATCCCAGCGCTGGGGAAACAGAGATAGAAGGATTGTGAGTTTGAGGCCAACCTGAGATTACATAGTGAATTTCAGGTCAGTTGGGCTGGAGCAAGACCCTACCTAAAAAAAAAAAAAAAAAAAAAAAAGCTTACCTTACATCCCACTCTTATGTGAAGTTCCATATTTCTTTATCTCTATTATGTATTTTCTTATTAACTATTCCCAGTAATAGGTATAACATTTCTATGGAAAATTTGTTTTTCCCAAATACTGTTCTTTTATAAAATTATCAGGAAATACTGATGTCCCTTTGAAGAAGTCAAGCAATAGATGAAGTTAAATCACAACACAGGCATGAATGGAGAAAAAAAGAAGTGCACAGACTGCTGACCCATGAAAGGAGGTCCCACAAACACATTGCTAGTGTAATGTTTCCCACTCAAACAGGACATCAGGGAAGAACTTCAAGGCTCACTTCTACTACCACAGCAATATTCATATCTGTGCTCCCAGAAATCTTCACCCTAAGGGAAGATTTATTTACCACACACTGAAGTCTCAAAAATTCAGTACCTGAATGCATTCCAGGGGGAATGGGACCCCGTTGGCTTTCTCCATATTTGTTTTTCTTTTTCACATTTCAGGGACCTGACAACTGTACAAAGTGCTCGCATTTTAAGGATGGTCCGAACTGTGTGGAAAAATGTCCAGATGGTCTACAGGGGGCAAACAGTTTCATTTTCAAGTACGCAGATCAGGATCGGGAATGCCATCCCTGCCATCCAAACTGCACTCAAGGGTAAGCATCCCTATGGCAACGGACTAAACGCTCCTTGGGTACCAGTCAAAATGGACACACCTATGTAAATAGATCCCTCATAGTACCTCCTACATTAAGAGTACCATTGTAGAACACCTCTTGTATTTCATATGGTGATCTTGAATGGAATTCTTTCTAAACACATCAGTTGTATTCTGAAATATTTCTGCTTAACATTTCCTACAAATGTTATGTTGACATCTTCAGTAAGCTCTTATGTGTTGAATGCACTATAGAAATTCTTCTAGTTTTTACTGTGGACTCAAAATATCAGAAGAGACAATATGATAATCATACTCAATATATGTGTGTTTATTAAATTTTTAACAAGGTTGTCATAGTCCACTTAAAGTGAAGATAACTCTTCGATAAACAGTCCCTTGCATAACATATTCAACAAAATCTGAACAAAGGTAGTGTGATATTGGGAAAAAAAAAGAACCTAATGATAGATGAATTAATAAAAAAAAAAGCCCATGTACTTTATATAAGTAATTTTGCTGCATTTTGCCCTTAAACCTAGAATTGCTCTGATGGTAAGAAAAAAATCATCATGGTACCTGTTATTCATTTCTGTGTTATATATAATAATTAGACTACCTGTGATACTGATAACAGTTGGATGGCAAAAACAAATCACAGAAGGAAGGAAAACCCTGAATTCTAAAAGAAATCATGTTACTTATCTAATAAATTCAAATCTCCATTTCTAAAAACAAATTGATCTCAATTGGGGATTTTTCTTTTTCTTTTTCCAAAAAAGATACTGTTAGAACTGAGAGCCGTTTCACATAGTCTATCTTCCCCTTATCCATCAAACCTCTCCCACACACAGGTGTGTGTATGTGCACACACAGGACACACACTATATACACTCCTGTTGAGTATCATCTTGGGAACATTATGTCTGGCATTTAAGTATGATGTTCCTTCAAGAGACTTCCTGCTAGATTAAGGCCTCCCTGTTAGAGATCATTGAAGTTAAACAAGTATTGTTATTTTCTACCATGAAACATTACTTTGTAGATTCTACTCCAATTTCATGTAGGTCAAGAAATAAGCCTAAATTAGTCTGTGAATGGCAGCTCCTCAAAGGTAAAGCTCTGCTCTGCCTTCCAAATCCCAACTCAGCTTGGAAGAGCCAACTTCCAACTTTACTGCCAGCCCTTCGTTGAGGGTGTGAAACAGTTACCTAGATGCTTTGCTTCAAGGAAACTAGAAGTAATAACCCACCCTCATGTAAGAATTTAGCACACGAGAGGTTAAGAGTATTTCACAGGAAAGCAACTGCTGCACTGAGAGCAGAAGAGTCAGCAAAGGAAAGAGAGAACTTTGCCTGCTACAATCATCCACAAGAGGGTTTTTATTGTTTTGCAGCTAAAATTAAACCAGTAAATTATTCAATATAATGTCGATGTCAACAGCTGTTGCCATTCAAAATGAGACCTTTTGCTGTTTTTATTAATCTAATTACAGTGAAGCCATTAGGGAAATGAAAGTGAGACCACAGCGCCCTAGTCTGGATGAGAGGCTGGCCTGTCTTCCTCTATGTTTTCTTAAATAGTGATAATATAATAAAAAAGGCAGATAAAATAGAGGGAAGTAGGAGTAGGGAACAATGGAAAAAAGATCAAATTACCTTAGCAAGGAATGTTGAATCGCATCCAAGAGGAAAGATGTGGTGTAATGGAGAACGACTCTCATGGAGCTCATTTGGGAATTCAAGAAATTAGATACTCTTAGCAACTCGTGACGACAGAGTCACGATGAAAGACGGAGAACGTTGTGCTCCGTGGCATTTTTCAAAGTATCCGTGCTCTTACTCATGGAGGATTTAGGTCATTTTCATTTAGCTTTTTGCTCCTTGTAATCCCCATAGTATTCAGGTTTTACTTACTTCACAGAAGTGCTGTGATTCCAAGCCACTGAACAGAATGTAGGAATACTTCAGGAGAGGAAATCCTGGATTTTCTCACCTCATATGGATGGCGTCCCTAAAAGCCACTGTGCTTTGAGATGATGTATGGAAGTGGTAAGGTGCTCTGTTCCCATTACTGCCTTCTTTCCAAATTTTGAATGAGCATGTCTGTAGACATGGGACCTTCCAGGCAGCCGGGATGATTGACGTTTTCTGTCTCTCATCGCATGGACTGCCTGGTGCTGTCAGTATGTACTCTCAGGACAGCTCTACTTCGGAAACCAGCTTTTCTTCCACATGCCAATATTATGTCAGATTATTCAATGACCAAGTTAATGGGAATGGTCTTTCTGATTACATTTTTTTAAGTAAAGTTCTTACTTTGAATATAGCTTAATGATTTTTCTGAAAATAAAATTATCTGTCTAATACCTTAAAAGCATTTTTACTACTCTAAAAGTAGATTAAATACATTGCCTCAAATATGTTCTTCAGGTGCTTTTAAGAGAGGTTATCCATTTAGTTCCCGTCAGGACATTCTCACCAGTGCCCCTGGAGAAGAGATGAAAAATGTTTCTTCATGTCCTTACCAACAGACATGTTTTAGCAGGGTTCTTTTTTTCATACATTCTTAAGCATTCTTCTATCAGAAACCTGCTTTGCATCAAAAACAGTTAATAGTTAAGATCAGAAATAACACACAGGTCTTGAACTGCATGGTTTCACATTTATATTCTTCAATTACGTATCTTACCAGACAATTCTCTACTGTGTTTGAAAAGATGGGAAAGAATTTGAAATGTAAGAATAATTGTTGTATTTGGATTGAACAATATTTTAGTTTGAAAAGATAATGTATTAATTGAATGAATTATGTAATAAGCAATGAACATAGGGATTATATTCCCTTCAATGACATCATGACTCCATGCCAATTTCACATCAATTTCTTTTTACCTTTATTTTAAAAACAAACCTGCACTTTATACATAGATTTTCATTTTGTTTCATAAAATATTATTGTAAAATTATTATCTAACTGTTTTTTTGATATTAGAATCATGATTTGACATGTAACCTGGCCTATTTTTATCAAGTCCTTTTTATGTTTTCAAATTTGTATAAGGAAGACTATCCATCAGTGGAGGATGGGAAACAAAAGCTGCTCATGGAATTATTGTCTATAATCTTTATATTGTGAAATTTTAAAATTTTCTCTGCCTTTTTTAAATTTGGAGGTGCTTTCTCCAAAATTATACAAGTGTATTTGTATATGGACATTATTTGTATATGGACATTATATATGTATTGATGCTCATGCATCATTAAGTAATGAGATATGCTAAAGACAGCTCAATATCCAGAAGTTGGAGAATATTTTGGAAGATGCTGAACATGTATGAATATCTGGTCTTTTTGTAAATACTATACTTTGGGACATCAATTTTGAGTAATGTTATTCCAGATCCTGCTTCATATATAAGTACAGATATTTTTTTGTTTTGCTTTTCAAAAGTTTAATATTTCTTTTATTCTGTGATCTTGATAAATTAATATAAATTTCATAAGCTAATCAGTTTCTTATATACAGCAAGCACAAGGAATTGAAGTACAATGCTTATCTTTAAATACATGGTAGTTTATAGCTTAAAAGGATTACTGCACTTAACTTATACCCTCATTCTTCTTGGTCCTACATTTGTTTTTCATCCTCAATTCATATGCACGTTTATATCTCAAAAATCCTAAAAAATGTCCTCAATGATTTTATGACCCCTTCTCCATGCTCTCTCACTCCGTTATACATTTCTTCTTGTATCTATAGTCCTATTTTTCAATTTTCTCTCAACCTAAAATCTAGAGACCTTGGTATTTTCAAAATTATTTTAGAATTTTTAATTTTAGTATAGTTCTCTATATTTTATCCTGACAACCAAGTACTTGCTCAATTTATCTTTACTTCATTTCAGGGACACTATAAAATTTATTAATCTTAATCCTATTTCTCCATGCTTCAGTTACAAAAGATTATCTGGTGTTATACTTTACAGGAATCCCTTGAATTTCCCCTTTTGTACCTTTTCTTTGCTCATGTTTTGTATCCTTCAGCCAGGTTCCCCTTAAATGGCTTCAATTTTATGCTGTATTTTATTGCAAAAGTGACCGTGCATCCATGCTGAACCTACTACTGGCACTAAACTTTTATCTCCACTTACTGATGAGCATTTCTACCTGGATCATTTAGAGGCGAAACCTGAAAAAGCCTGTCTCTCCTCCTAAAACATGTGAGGAAGCATGTTACTACTTTTGGATTTTTTTATGGATGGTACTCCTTTCCACAAATATTAAAACAAAACTCATGCTTATGCCCTTTGTATTTTTTTCATTTAACATCATTAACTCAGCTATCAATATCTTCCCATGTCATACATTAAAGCAATTCTTGAGTCTCTGCCTTTGCCGTAGGCCAGTTACTATTTCAATAGTTTATATCAGTGTCTCTTACATGGACTCAATTATTCTCCATGTCAAAAGTCTACTTGGCCCCCAGCTAAGTAGGATTCACTTGGAAAACAGATATATTAAAAAAAATCTAGTCATGCCATGGCTCCATCATGCTAATTTTTTAAAGGTGTTTTTAAAATTTGTTTATTATTTTTCAAAAAAATTTAATATTCATATATTTTACATTGAACATATTCCCATAAGCCTTTACTCTCCCTCTTCTCACCCCTCCCTTATCCCATTTAGTCCACTATTTTCCCCATTGACAGCTTCACTTTTACTTTCATGTCATTTACTCATGATTGATTTTATTTGTATAAAATCTAGGAACCACAAATGAGAGAAAATATCTATTAGTCTTTCTGAGACTGCTGTAATTTGAATATAATATGAAAATCTCCAATTAAATCCACTTTTCTAAAGATGATGAAGCTTCATTTCTGCATGGCTGAAAAAAATTTACATTGTGTATTGATGTTGTATTTTCCTCATTTATGCATCCAGTCTGTAGAGTATCATGGCTTATTTAAAACTATGCCATGACTTTTTTCATTAAGTTGTCTAGTAAGAAAACAGTCTTCCAAACATCTGGGTCATACACAACATTCTACCCTTTCTTACTCTCCCTCTTGCTTAACATCTCCCTCTCCATCTGTTAAGCATTGCCAGCAGTGTGTTTGTACGTCCTGTGTATTTCTTTAGATCCATAGTTTTGTTTTGGCTCTTTTGTACCCCTTAATAATGATTGCCACACCAACCACAGCTCTGAGCATCCCAAACTACAGTTGCCTTACTCCTCCAGAATGACCTTGGGGAGCTGGAACTCCTGGTGTCCCCCCTCCATGTGACACTTACCACATTATATAATATACAACAGTTCATGCATTTGTACCTTCCAGGTTTTGAATTCAATGATAATAAATATAAAAGACACATAATTCATTGTAGTTCTCCTTGTTGCTCCTAGAAGAGTACTATCATTTTAGTAGGCAAGCCACACAGACTTATTGAATAAGTGAAGATCTTTCATTATTCACACTTTCCCCTGAAGTTGAATTTCACTGTTGCATGTTTTTTTTTTTTTTTTTTATCTTTCAAGTGTTATTATAAAGATGGCAAACTAACAATAACTTTTCAGGTCTTTACTTGGAAATGAGAAGACTGTACTGTTAATTTCATGAAATGGTAATACTATATGTAAAAGACTTCTTGAAAGAAATATCACAGAGACTTTAAAAAATCAGTTCTTTAGAATAGAAGAAAGTTTTCAGTAATTTTTCAAACTTATCCTGATTAAAGATAATATATGACATCAATTCAATTATATAAACTCTAGTAATTTAGTATTTGCTTATTTTTAAAGGTTTTGTCATGTTTCTGTATTTTAAAATTTGTCTTTGCTATTCAAAACAGATACCCAAAATGAAAATACAAGAAAACCAAATTTCTAGCTAGTACAGATGTTAAAGCAGATACTGATGTAGATAGAGTGATATAATTGTATTATTTTCTTAAAATTTGTAGACTTTCAAGAATGTACTGTGTGATCTGATTTTGTGGGCTGGCACCTGAAGCTATTTTTTTTCAGTTTTGGACGCTAAGTGCTAAGAGATGCACAATCTGTATTGCCACTACATTAGGATGTTCTATGAATCACAGCCATAAGGAGCTCTTCAGTGGAAGAATGGGAAATATGAGCAATTTAAGTTCACTGAAAGAGAGATGGAACACTTCTTTTAAAATTTTTTTTTCTTGTTTTTCCGACGTAGAGTATCACTCTCTAGCCCAGGCTGACCTGGAATTCACTATGTGGTATCAGGGTGGCCTTGAATTCATGGCGATACACCTACCTCTGCCTTCTGCTTTCTGGAATTAAAGGTGTGTGCCACCACACATGGGTCTTTTTAAATTATTTTATGTTTATTTATTTGCAAGCAGAGAGAGATAGAAGAGAGAGACAGAGAGAAAATGAATGTTCCAGCGTCTCCAAACACTGCAGACAGACTCCAGATGCATGCACAACTTTGTGCATCTCGCTCCATGTGGGCACTGGGGAATTGAACTCAGGTCATTAGGCTCTTCAGGCAAATGCCTTAACTTCTGAGTCATCCCCTCAGCCCAAGAAGAACTATTTCTATAATAGCTCAAGATGAAAATTCTAATGACTGAGTATTAGAATTTTGTGTATGTATATAAATTGTTTCAAATGTTCACCTTAGTAGATTCTTTAGTTACGTGAGTGTTAAGATTTATTCACTGACCAAGAGAGTACTTATTTGTTTTTGTTTCAATTCAATATTATGATGGTTAAATATATTTGGGTATATGCAATGTACATTCATATTATAAAGGCCTTCAAGATACACTGCAGTGTGGCCAAGTCAGTTAATATTATTTTCAAATAAAGTCACGCTTAAAGATAAATATTTTAAAGCCCTTTACAACCAAGGATAATGTGATTTGATTATGCAAAGTATTAATGGCAATAATGTGTTAAACTATGTTAATTTATTTTCTGCCAAATCCATTATATAGTAACTAAACATAAGACTATTACATTGCATTGAATTAGTCGTTGCCTCTATATTGATTTTTGTTTTTCTTAAATTTACACTGTTTTATGAGAAGTTATATACATGAAAGCATTCATAGTCATTGAAATCTACAGATGTACAATCATGAATGATAAATTTGAGAGGGATGTCTCAGACGTGGGTGTTTGGAAGTTATTCACAGAACCATTACAAAATTACCTTTGAGTATACATGCCTCTTGACATTTTACTTACGTGGTAATTGGAATTAATTTCTGTGTTTTCATCAAGAAATAATCTTCTTTCAGCTCTTAAAATTATGGTGTTCTAAAAGTTTGTTTAATAAGTTAATAATTTTGCCCAGTCAATATTTATCTTATAGATTTTTTTTCTTAAAATTTACTAACTTTTCTTACCTTTTTTTTTTAATTTGCATCTTCTCCAGGTGCATAGGCTCGAGTATTGAAGACTGCATTGGCCTGATGGATAGGTACTTGGTGTGCTTGCTTCCCATGTTCTTCCTCCAAGGCTCCCTGTGTGAGCAATGGTGCATGTGTGTGCATGCCACTGTGGATGGAGAATGATGCTTTTTGTTCTGTAATTGCCTGCAGGTGTAACGGTCCCACTAGTCATGACTGCATTTACTACCCATGGACGGGCCATTCCACTTTACCACAACATGCTAGGTAACATCTACCATGTTTCCATTTTATCACTCAAACCCTCTCCCCCATTACCATGGACAAAAAAAAAAAAAAAAGGACTAACCAGTTGGATTGATGCTAGAATGCATTAAATTAAAGAGTTACAATCAAGACCTGGAAACACTTTGCTTTGCAAACCTCCTGTCTTAACTTTTGACTTCATAATTCATTGTGATATCAGAGTTTTAATTAATAATGACATTGATCTTTTTATTTCATACATATTAAGCATTTTAGTTATTAATATAGAACTTCAATAGAATAGTGTTATTTCGGTTATATACATGATTTTACAAATCAATATTAGTGAAGGAGAAATTTATAAAAAAACAACTTTCTATGCTTGCAAGATTCTTATGTAATTTTATATTTGTCTGCCTGGTATGTTTTTTTTTTTTTTCGGGTAGCAAATTTTCCATAGAATAGAGCAATATACAATATAGCAAAAAGGTACAACTAGAAATGAAAAATAAATATATATTATTCATGTTCGCCCAAAAATCTATACACAAGTGTTTTAGTCATCAAAACTGTAAATTCCTTAGAATTTCCTCACTTGCAGTATGTTCCGGCACTGTGCTACTGCTGAGCATACACAGAAAGAAGCTGCTCCAGGCATTGTAGGTGACTCTCACATGCATTGAGCTGAGTGAGGAAGCCAGACTGTAAAGAATGTGTGCTACTCAATTCCCTTCACATGGAATTCCGGGAAAGGGAATTATAGGGACAGAAAATCAGTCATAATTACCCATGGCTGAATTTTGAGCTATTAATTTCACCTCAGCATGGTAGCAAGGTGTTTATAAGAACATTACACATCTTTATTATGGTAGTGGTTACACACAGGAAAGTGCTTATCACCAACCAGAGAACTGTTCATTTTACTCTCCATAAATTACATAGGGTGGCATTTCTCAGTACGTAAGCTATACTTCAAGGAGCATTATTTCAAAACAACTCATGAAATATTTTCTAAATAGGAATATACTAAGATTTTGCAAACTTATCTGAAAATGTTGTTAAGTTTATGAGCCTAATCCATTGCATCTTTTTCGAAAGTGTCAATAAGGTTAACATGTAAGTAGCACATGAGAAGTTTAGATGAGCTAGTATCATTTTAAACTTTTGTATTGGTTTATAATACAAAAGTATACAAAACATTAATATTCACCTTGTTGAATTTCACAAAGTGATATAACCATAAGCAAGATCAAAAACAAAATAATAATAGAATACTAGAAGCTTTCTTGGATCTTGTTCTTAGATGATTGTTATCAAACCTAATGACATGTCTGCCAATATTTTTTACCCTATGTAAATTAAGTCATATATAATATTAATCTACTAATCTGGCCTCTTTTATTAAGTATGTTCTTGAGGTTCATCCATATCACTGAATCTAGTCATAGATTTTTCATTCATATGTTATTGCAATATTTTATATACTGAGTAGAAATATACAATATATCATCTTAATAAGCTGTATATTAAGGAAGCAAAGTAAAAGGAAATATGTGTTACAATGAATTGATTTTTACAACAGTGGCACTTTGGTACTTGAGTACAACAAGTTAGTGAGTATAGTTCTAGAAAAATCTTAAAATTATGGAATTTTGAAGAAATTAAAGAAATAGAAGGGAGAGGGAAACAGAATTCTTTAACTCCCATTTCATCATCCAGTACCCTCTGAGATTCTTGCTCTATTCATGAAATAACCAATTCTCTTTGAAACATTGATTAAGCCATGCAACTCCTCCTATGGAAAGTGTTTGTACATTTACTAAAATAATATTATAATTATTCTATGAGGATAATGAGGGAGAATTCAGTATGATGGTAAAGTACACTGTCCTTCAAATCAGATTTTTAGATTCAAAGCAAAACTATGTTTCGGTATGTAAATACAAGTTCCTTAAATGACCTCCATATCAATATGCATAAAAGGCAATATTGTTCCTAAATTGGTTAAGAAATTTAAGCATGTAGTTAGAATAGTGTCTGAATCATAGTGATCATTCAGTACATGTCATTACCAATATATATATTCGTATATATTTATATGTGTGCGTGTGTGTGTATTATATGTAAATTATGTATGTTCAAAGCTTGGGAATGGGAGGACATGCTCCTCTGAGGCAAGAATGGAATTCCCTTCAATTCACCCAGAGAGCCTTGATATGTACTGGGGGCTTACTTCTGGGGTTCTTGAAGTAAAAGGGACATTTCTCTCTGCCTTTAGCAACAAAATAAAGGGTCACTAGTTCTAAAGGCAGTAGGTCATAGGCTGATATGTCCAGTGACAAACCACTTATGATTGTTAATACTTGTCACTGATAATATTTAGCTATTTTTTTCCTGGTGCTATGTCAAAATTCTTGACAAAGCCAAAATAAGGAAGAAGGGTTTATTCCAGTGTTCAGCTAGTTCACAGGGAGATAGACCAGCATGATGTAGAAAGCGTGGCAGTCGGAGCCGGAAGCAGCTGGTCATGTTCAGCCCACAGTAATGAAACAGATGAATGCTAGCACCTCTGCTTCTTCTTTGCCTGCATTTCAGGCAAAGCACCCCAGCTCACACAATGGTGCCACCCACCCACATTCAGGGTGGGTCTTCCCTGCTCAAGAAGCCCAATCTAGAAAATCCTTCACAGGCATGACTAGAGATTTGTTTCCATGGTGATTCTCAATTTTTATCAGATAGCATCTGAGATTAACCATCACAATATAGTACTCGAAGGCATACTTTGTTTTATTATCGATTTAATGTTTTCAAAATCTAAAGAAAGACTGTATTACAGTTTTCACTTCTAGAGACTGCCTGAGTTTAAAGGCCAACATCTACAACTTCTGGATAATTTACCTAATTATAATTTGCTTTGCCATTAGTAAATACACATGTTCAGAAACGGTACATGAGTTGTGAAGTACATACAGCCCAGCATTCCTAAGAAACCCTCCAGTAGCCCATTATGCAGATAAGAGCAGGGTTTCTTCAATGTGAAGTCATAGTTTCAAAGGTTGGCTCCATTGTAGTTTTCATTTGTAAAATTGGGGTGACAATGGTAATTTTTTTTTGTCTGTTTGTTTTTGGTTTTGTGAGGTAGGGTCTCACTCTAGTCCAGGCTGACTTGGAATTCACTCACTGTGTAGTCTCAGGATGGCCTCGAACTCTCAGCAGTCCTCCTAACTCTGCCTCCCAAGTGCTGGGATTAAAGGCGTGTGTCACCACGCCCGGCTCAATGGTAATTTTTAAAAATGTCAATTGTCATACATTATAAAGTCGGTGTGAGGATTAACTGAGATCAGCAAAGGAGCCTTCCCTGAATGCACACTCATGGATATGGTTTCTAACCCTAATCTTCTCAGTGAGAATCTCATGAAATTGGGTCTCATTTGTATTTAACATACAAACAGGCCATTAATCCAATGAGGGGAGGATCACAGAATCAACAGCCAAAATTATCTGCCTTTAAGCCTTTTAATTTTATAACCACTTGCTAAATGCAAAGATTTCAGATTAGGTCATTGTTCCTTTTAGAAAACTCCAGATGTTGTCAATTAATACCTGTTACCATCTTTGAGAGAGAAGCAGAGAGAGAGAGAGAGAAAGAGAGAGAATGGGCACGCCAGGGCTTCCAGCCACTGCAAATGAACTCCAGATGCGTGTGCCCCCTTGTGCATCTGACTAACGTGGGTCCTGGGGAATTGAGCCTTGAACCGGGGTCCTTAGGCTTCACAGGAAAGCACTTAACCGCTAAGCCATCTCTCCAGCCCTGTTACCATCTTAAATTTAAACAATGTGACTGTATTTTTCAGTTGCATTGACTTGTCAAAACTAATTTGACCTGCCAGAAATTGTTAATACAATTTCTTGGAATTTCCAAGAAAGATTTAGATTGGACTCTTTTGAAAAATATGACCAGGGAATTTTTTGACTCAAAGTGGATAAGTGAGAGTAACAACCGCTTTTTGGTTCAGGCCCTCAGTATCGCATTAGATACTTACCAAGCTTCCTGTGCTTAAATAGGTATGCATTACAAAAGGGGGCTGATGGGTAAAATTTTAAGTCATTTTACAATTTTAAATGTCATAGCAGCTTTTGTAACCTTCTGTCTTCACTGATTGAAGTGAATTTTATATAGTAGGAAAACAAAAGCCCAATGGATAATAATTGATTTAAGTTTTGTAATCCAGCTTTTAAGTGGAGAGCTTAACCAAATGCTTAGATTTCTTTAGTCATGGAAAACCCATTGAGCATGTCCTGTAGCTGTTTGGAATTATTTAGTTTGTACTCCCTCCTGCCCAATTGCGTTAAACCAGCAGGAAAAAAAAAAAAAAAAAAAAAAAAAAAAAAAGACTGAAGATTTAAATGAAAACAGGTGAAATGTATCCAATCTTGATCGACTTTCATTTTCTGAGCAGTGTTATTTTTTCCCAAGCCTGCAATTTGTGAATTGGTTTTCCACACTCCATTTGCCTTACAGGCCACTGTTGGGATTTTTTCCAGGAGGATTGGGTGGAATAAGAAAGAAAAGATTGTTTGTTTGTTCGCTTTTTCTCTCACTATCCTAGAATATATGACTTGTAAGGAAAATAATACCTGGTATATTCGAATCTCTCTCATTTCTTATTTATTTCTTATTTCTGAATTAAGCACTTCAGAGGTAGTATTTCTTTTGACCAACCTTTCCACAACACCTTTTCCTTCCTTGATTTTGATGAATTTTCCTCAATATTCCTATAAAGAAATATGTTCACCAAGAGTATTTTTTTAATTTTTATGACATTTAGTTTAGATTGCAAATACATTATTTCATATAGATTCTGCCACAAAGTATGTTCCATGCTGGATTATTTTTCAAATATGTTCATTTTTTAAGATAGTCTCATTCCATGAGGACAGGTGTTTATGAATCTCAGTAAACATTGTCATCAATGGTGAGTCACTTTTGCATGTTAACCAGCAGCACAAAATGTTAATTGCTATGAAATCGTTTAAAATATGTCAGAGAACATGCTAACATGACTAGTTACCTGTCCATACATTTTATTTGGTTGTTCACTCCAGTTAATCTGTGTGCCTCACACTATGAAGTAACTGAACTTTGTTTAGCTCTCTGACTTCTATGAGCAGCCATCTAAAACATTTCTTATTGTTGTTACATTTGAATGCCCATGCCACATGTTCACTAGGTGGTATCATGGTTTTTACTCAAGAGAACACATAGCAGTTTATTCTCTGTCAGGGTGACCTGTGTATCATATATGAAAGAGGTGAGAGCTGGAGGGATTGCTTAGTGGTTAAGGCGCTTGCCTGCAAAGACAGAGGACCCAGGTTCAATTCCGCAGGACCCACCTTAAGACAGATGCACAAGGGGTTGCACACATCTGGAGTTCTTTGCAGTGGCTGGAAGCCCTGGCGCACCCATTCTCACTCTCTCTCTCTCTCCCTCTCTCTCTTTCTCTCTCTGACTCTAATAAAAATAAAAATAAATATTAAAAAGAGGTGATACAATATTCTTGGCACTCCTTTAACAAATGGCACATTCTTTGATTGCTTTTCCCCTAAAGGATTTAGTTCATAACTTAGTTCAAAATCAAATGGCCCAAATCACCCATGGACGGTTACTTTAGATGACTAGCAGTTATAGTATGATCCGTAAATCCTACAAATAAAAGTGAACAGCCTTTTTATTATAATTCTATCCTGCATATTAGATTTACATTTGAAATGAAACAATTCTCAAGATGCCAGAGATCCCATTAATCTCTCTATTTGCAGGTTTTCCAGTCCACATATCCTGGCACCCTTGAGTTACCAAATTATATGAAAATCACAAGTGATGAATGAAGTAGCTCCATTCCACCACTGCTAGTCAGGGTTCTTAAAGTAAAAATGGAAATTGAAGAATTTGGTATCTTGGATGCTTAAGTGGGTTTTATATTGATAAAACACACTCATACTTACTACCAAAGCTTTTATCAAACATAAGAAGTACGTATGTTATATTCAAGATTACTGAGTATAAGAATGGGACAATATAATTAATATTTGTGACTGAAAGTTATGACAATAACACTATAATAGATACCATTATTAAGTGAGCCAAATGTTGATTCTAATAGTTAAGGCTCAAAGCAAAACCTCAATAAGTGGTGGGAACCATGTTGAAAAGTCAGCTTTATCTCTTTGAGATCTATCTTCATCTGTAAAGTCTATACTAGTGTCTATATTAGCTTCGATTACATTAAGGGAAAATTAGTTCATGTTTGTGTATATCTAGATTAGTTTTGATTATATTAGTGGATGAGGGTTTATGCTTGTAAAACTTGCTATCTTCAACCCAGAGCACAATCTTCTACTTTTTTCTATCTAATCTACTTACCATGGTAATTTATACATCATTTCCAATAACACCTTTTTAATATCTTTACCTTGGCTGGAGGGATGACTTAACGGTTAAGGCATTTGCCTGCTAAGCCAAAGGACCCAGGTTCAATTCCCTAGTAACCATGTTAGCAGCTGCATAAGGGGGCACTTTATCTGGAGTTTGTTTGCAGTGGCTGGAGGTCCTGGTGCACCCATTCATTCTCTCTCTCTCTCTCTCTATCTCTCTCCCTCTCTCTCCCTATTTCTGTCAAATAAATAAATAAAATATTAAAAAACATTTTAAATAATTTAAATGTTTAAAAAAGCAAACATTTAAAATCTTTCCTTGTCATTCAAGGAGTTTCTGTGTCTTATATAACTTCTACAACTAAGAATACACTTTGTCTAAAAAATAAACTGATAATGCTATCAACACATGATTTTTTTCTGGTCTTGCCCCATTCCCCATAGTCTGAAACAAACAATAATATTTTTTGAAGTTAAAGCCAGGGTTCCCTCTCTATACATACATGCAACCGAGGTTAGGGCAAAGTGTCCAAGTAGGATCCAGTGGTTAATTGTCCCTCAAAATAAAATTCTTGTCAAAGTTCTTCTTGGACAACACCAAATTTCTAGTCTTTCTACTAAGTTATCAGCCTGGAGATTCTTCACCATTGCTCTGGACTTGCAGGGTCCAGTCTGGGAACCCATAGCCATGTGTGTTACGAACACTTTCGGTGTCATTAAATCTGTATCTGTAGTCACCACATCCATACTTACATTCTGTAAAGACTTATGAATAAAGTGTGTTGTAACAATTTAATTAATAATCATTAATAATTTACTTGATTACATGCTGAATCAGTAGATGTATTGAGCAAATTAAATTTGCCTTTGATCTTTTAAAGTATGCCAACTAAAATATTTCAAGTTACTTAAGTTATTGGAAAGCACAGCATTATTTCAGACATCATAAAGCAACTTAGATAATGGTTTTCCCCAAAATAACTATAGTGGATGGATGCTTTTATACTGAGGATATTTATTTCATCAACATCAGTAGATTACAGGTGGGCTGGATCAGACAGTTCCAAGAGAAAACATTTGCCAGAAAACATTGGATAGACCTACATACTTGTCTGTTAACCATTTTCTCGACCTTACAAGATGAGGTTGAAACCAAAAAATCATATGATTTGAGTCTGCACTTAGAATTTCCAGTATTGACTACTTTTAAAATGGGTAACTAACTAGTCTTGGAATTATACCTTATAGATCTTAAAATTGGATTTGTAGCCAACATGTTAACATATTATTAGGCAGAAAAATTTGGTGCATGCACGCCAAAGTTTCTGTCTTTCTTCTTGCTTTACATTAAGAAAGAAGCCAAATTATTCCCCACGTAATTTAGATCTCCATTATGTTAGGCCCTATACAAGTATCTTTTTTTCATATTTCAGTTTAGCTAAAGGAATATAATTAAATAGGACTCCCTTCTGTGATGTGGTTACATAAAATGATGTGTGGATATTAGCACAAATTGCTCTCTTCGTGTTTTTTTCTTATTACCTCAGCACATACCCGAACTAATCATTCTTTCATAAACATACAATTATTTTTGCATACTATGTATGTAAGCAAGAGCTAATTAACAGTGAGCATTTTGATTTACTAGTAAAATTCCCTGACAGTGATTTTATTCTCAGCTACAATCCACTCTCAAACCCAATGTGGTTTAATTTTGCTGTAGTTTCATGGCAAAGAATGAATAATAAGAAAAGGGAAACCCATCCCTAAGAAACTATGGATGCTTATAGCCATTTTAATTTGTATGGCATTCTGCTGTTTTTTCTATTCAGAACAAAGCAAATGAAGTATTCCATATGCTGGAGTCATTTATGGAATAATTATAGTTACTTTTAGCAGAGTAAAAATACAACAAAAAACCCTCTAGCATAAAACTTTATTTGTTTGGGAAATAAATCTTCTTTTAATGAACACAGTAATTTTTTATCAAAATTATATCTTTATTAAACTTCTGGGCCCCAGAAACAAGCATAGAAATCCCAAGTTAAATTCTGAGAGTAAGTATCTAAATTTTCATGGGCACCAAGTAAAAGACTAATGAGAAAAACAAAGAAACAAACAAACAAAAGAGATTTTTGTTTGCTTGTTAGTTTATTAGTTTGTTTTGCACCTAGATGAGTGCTACTTTTTTAATCATCTTCTCTTACTTAGCTAAGACCTTGTTTTGGGCACTTAAGAAAATCCTAATATAATTTTCAGATAGGCCTACACTATTTAATATTCACAATGCATATATAGAAGTAGTTATCACTATTACCATTTTGCTAATGAGGAAACAAGATAAGAAAAATAATCACACAGTTACTAAATGGTAGAAGAAGGATTTGAGTTTGGTGTGTCAGATTCCAAATATTATATTTCTTCCTCTTTACTACGCCTATTCCCATAATAAGAGCCATTTTATGAGGATGATGATTGACTATTTTACAAGCTACTTAATTCCACCCATTTTGTTTCAATAAAACAGCACGATTAGGGCTAGAGGGTGGCTTAGCAGTTAAGGTATTTTCTGCAAAGCCAAAGGACTCAGGTTCAATTCTCCAGGACCCACACAAGCCAGACACACAAGGGGACACAAGTATTTAGAGTTCATTTGCAGTGTCTGGAGCCCTGGCATGCCCATATTTTTTCTCTCTCTCTCCCTCTCTTTCTCTGGCAAATAAAAATAAAATTTAAAAAAATGATTAAAGCTATCTCTAATGTATAGGAATTTATAATGTTAATCTCACACATCCTAGAATAATAATCTTCACAATCTAACCATATGCATTTAAAACATATATATATATATATATATATATATATATATATATATTTTTTTTTTTAATTTAATTATCTGAAAGAGAGAAAGAGGTGGGGGGGAGGGAGAATATGGAGCATGCCAGGGTCTCTAGCCACTGAAAATGAACTCAAGGCATATGTGCCATCTTCTGTATCTGGCTTTATGTGGGTACTGGGGATTTGAAACTGTGTGTCCTCAGGCTTTGCCAGCGAGCACCTTAACTACTAAGCAATCTCTCTAGCCCCCATATATTTTTATGTTTGCAGTACAATGTAATTTTTTGCATTGTAAACACATAGTAGGTATTGTAGCAAATATGTAAATAAGCATTGTCACGGCTTTAAAATTTTGTCTATGGTAGGAGTTACTTGTGAATTCTGTAAAGATTTATAAAAGAAGTTGTGTTTCTGTATAGGGACCACCTATAGTACATGGACCACTTACATCACATCTGACTCTAATTCCATTAATGTCGCCATCCCTAAAGTCACTAAACAAAAGTACAAGACTCCAGGTTGGAGAGATGGCTTAGTGGTTAAGGCATTTCCCTACAAAACCAAACAGGACACAGGTTCAATTCTCCAGGACCAACATAAGCCAGATGCACGCAAGGTAGAACATACTTCTGGAGTTCGTTTGCAGTAGCTAAAATCCCTGGCACACCAACTTTTATTTTCTCTCTCTCCCTCACAAATAAATAAATAAATAAATACATTTTTTAAAAAAAGAGTATAAGAATCCAACTTTCAAAGACATGTAAAGAAAAGAAGAAAATAAAAAGAGAGTGCCAACTTTGGCAGACACTTCCTGTTCCTCACTATTACAAAGAAAAGGATTTGTGGGCTGCCCTACGTTGTTTGGAAGTAGTAATATTTTGATTAGCTGACTCTTAGAGTATGTATCATTTCACTTTGATTGATTGTTGTAGTAAACGAGGGCTTTTTCAAGTCATATTGAACTGAAACATAAAAGTTTAACATTATGATAGTATACAAAGTCATGGTTCACCTATGGAGAAATTATCCCCAAGATTGACAGAGTCAAGCATATCACATTTGTTACTTGTTTTAAAAGAAGAAAACAGGGCTATGGAAATGGCTCTGTAGTTAAAGTGCTTGCCTGCAAAGCCAAATGACCTGGGTTTGATTCCCCAGAACCCATATAATGCCAGGTGAACAAAAGGGCACATGTATCGAGTTCATTTGCAGTGACTGGAGGCCCTGGGGTGCCAATTTTCTCTGTCTCTCTCTCTCTAATAAATAAATAAATAAAAATATTTTTAAATGGCATGAAGAATGCTCATAAGGAAGTGGGACAAATTAGATTTTATTTTTACTTCTCTTGTGAGATTTTATATGCTTCTGTGTATCTGAGTGAAAATTTTACATATACAAATTAGATATTCTGTGAAGCCCATTACAGTGGTGTAAATCATGAGTTATGTTCATATGCTTAACTTTAGATAAGATTTCACATGCAGAAAGTGACTTCATCATGAAAAGGCAAAAGAAGGATGCGGTACTGTGAAGGATTTGATCTGGATCGGACGGGGAGGAAGAAAGCAGTTAAGGACTGCGTTTTGGAACCTGATTTAAAGTGTAGTTTGTGGAGGGAGAGTGAGCCCATGTTTAATACTGACTGCAACACAGATATTAAACATCTTATTTGACATGTTGAAGTTGTATGAAATTAGTGAAAATAGAAGCAGGTTTCTTTGGAGAGTGAAGATAAAATTAAAACCTATTCAGAGAAGAGCAAAATACAGATATTAGTTGATGTTGAAAAAGCTATTCAGTGCTTGCTTAAAATGGAATTGGACATGAAATTGGGGGCTGGAGAGAATTCTTTTGTTTGTTTGTTTGTTTTGAGGTTGGGTCTCACTCTAGTCCATGCTGATCTGGAATTCAATCTGTAGTCTCTGGGTGGCCTCGATCTCATGGTGATCCTCCTATCTCTGTCTCCCAAGTGCTGGGATTGAAGGAGTGTGCCACCACGCACTGCTGGAGATTTTTGGTCATTTTTTGTTGTTGTTTATTGTTTTGTTTTGTTTTTATTAAACTGGTAGACCATGATAAGATATTTGAAAGCTGATGAGAATGATTAGAGACAAAGAACAATATTAATTTCAAGGGTTGTTAAGCTTCTTCAGCCAAAAATTTTCATTAGTCAGAAAAAGGACTAGAATTAATGTATAAGTGGAGAGTTTGGCCAAGAAAGGATTTGGGATAATGCATTTATTATAAACAGAATAAATCAACAATAAAGAGGGAAAAGTGAAGGCATATAACTGATGTGTTATGGAGAAAATGAGTTAGGTCATAATCATTTCTAAACGAGGCCATCATAGAATAAAATTGATTAGTGCTGGAAATTCAAACAGAAGATTTGAGGTGGACCATTAAACATCAGGGAAAACATTGTTCTAGAAAACATTGTTCTAGAAGCATAGTGGTGGTGCTATGCTGTGCCTGAAGTATGGCGTTTTATTCATGTATTTATTAACATTTATCATTTATTTATGCTATATATCATTTACTTGTGCTATTACTGTTTAGTTACAAGTGTGAGTATGTGGAAATTTGGGTGTACCTACGACTGAAGTTTTGTCAGATCAATATTTAAGCAAGGGAACAAGAGTTAAGATATATGATGTATATACAGTATAGATGTGATGTGAATGACGGCAAAAGGACATGAAGTGTAACTTTAGAAATAAGGGAAGTTGGCATGAAAGGAAGGCTAATGTGAACATGATATGGTCAGTAGATGGAAGACTGTTGAAGTGGAGATGCCAGAGTAGGTGAAGTGAGAAGAGACAAGATGGTAAAGCATATGAAGTTAACAATGTAGAGGTGGCTCCTACTTTTAGGTTTTTGACTTGCACAGTTGACGAGAAGAGGAAAACCAAGATGTGTCACTGCACTGCTGAGGGGTGCTGAGTTAGTCCTCAGCATAGTTTGACTATGTTGAATTTGTGGTGAATTTGAGAACTTCAAGGGAGGCTAAGTGGATATGAAATATGAACTAAAAGAAAAAGACATCTATTCCTATCTTGTGGGGAGTTTTAATATGAAAAAATAGAGACATATAGAGAAACACCTTCAGAGAAAACAAACAGTATTAAAAGAAAGTGATTTAAAAGATGTGTGAAATTTGAGTGTGACTTGGAAGATCTGGTAGAATAGAAAAGTGTCACAATATAGAACAGAGAGGAAAATTGTGGATCCTAGCAGTGTGTGGATAAAACCAGATTAAGGAAGCAAATCAAATGTGAAGCACTGGCCTCAGAAGTGAAAATATGTCCTCTTCAATGTATCACCAGAAGGAAACAAGTAGAGAGAATGGTACAAATAGATGTGCAGCATCTATAGGTAAAAGCTGATGGATTCACCCCACCCCGTGTTCTGTAATCTATGTAATATAACACTGAAAATATTTCACCAAAAGGGAGTAGGGGTATGTTTGTGTGTGTGTGTGTGCGCACGCACATATGGAAAATGTGGCTATAAAATTAAATTTATAGATAAATTATGCTTATTTTCATAATTAATCCACCTGGACATTAATTTACAAATTATTAGTTATTTGTAATATGCTTATTTACATAAAACTAAATTGAAGTTTACCTACTTTATTTTCTAATGGAAAATAAGAGTTTATGTTGGAGAGATGGCTTAGCAGTTAAGTCACTTGACTGCAAAGCTTAAGAACTCATGTTCAAATCTCCAGTTGCCACGTAAGCCAGATGCAGTGATACAAACATTCAATATGGCACATGTGTTCAAGGGGACACATGCATCTGGAGTTGTTTGTAGCTGCTGAAATCCCTGACACACCCATTCTCTTCCTCAATGTCATTCTCTCTCTCTCTCTCTCTCACTGTCTCTCTGTCTCTCACTCTCTGTCAAAATAAAAACAAAGAAAATAACAGCTTGTCGTTTGCTATCACTGGCTGTGAACTCATTAAATTAGAAAGCTGTTAAATATATAATCAAGATCTTGCAGCAACCTGTATGTGTTCTGAGAAATTATCAGATTTCATAATCTGTTATGTTAATTGCAAAATGCTGATATGTAACAATTACTCCAAATTAGACTATTACTCTGAACGTCAGCTATTAGGTGATTGTGGAAGTAGGGTATTAGGAAATCAGTTAATTGAAAAAAAAGTGTTTAAAAGTGCTAACATAGTACTAGAGAGATGGGATAGCAGTTAAGGTGCTTGCCTGCAAAGTCTGAGACCAAGGTTCAATTCCCAAGTACCTATGTAAGCCAGATGCACAGGTTGGCACATGCGTCTGGAGTTTATTTGCAGTGGCGGGAGGTCGTGGTGTATCCATCCTCTCTATCTTTCTCCCCCTCTCCTTCTCTCTCCCTCTCTCTCTATCTATTTCTCTCTCTCTCTCTCTCTCGCTTGCTGGCAAATAAATAAATTAATACAATACTTAAAAATAACAATAAAAATAAATAAATAAATAATGCTAACGTAGAAGAAATTATGATGAAAATCACTTCATAAATTTACTTGGTTTCTGACTGTACTGATTTAATTAAGTTTATAATGTAGCAGTAATTCTAGTCTTAGCAAGTTGTCCCATTTTCCTTTAAAAAAGAAAAAAAAAACAGAACACTGAGGGAAATATAGGTGTAACTCATCCTTCTGATAATTAAAGCTCACCAATCATATATTTCTCCTCCTACTTTAAAATAATAGTTATTTTTAATATATTTCAGAATGAACTTTCTATTTCCAAAAGTAATACATTCTTAGTACATTGAAATGTGAAGAATGTACGCCTATATGTTAGTTGATTCACATTCTCCGTGAACTAATGTTTAAGCGCTAGTTAGACACTTTCTTTACAGATATGAAAGTATATCTTTCATTATTTGGCAACTTATTACTCACACAGTTGTACAGTAAGTACATCCTTCAAAATCAACAATTATAACCCCTTTGTGAATATAGGACAATTCCTAGCATCAATGTCACACTAGTGAATGCTCTATTGAGGGATAACCATTTCTACGTTCATGGTTTAAAAAAATGTTTAAAAATATGTGTGTTCATTTGGTTCTACATAAAGTATAACTACACAAAGATGGGATAAATATTAATTTTTCAACTTCAACAGGTCGCTAAAGATGTTGAATGGGAAATATTAACATAATAGAAGTTAGAACACTTGGGTTCAAACACTTGAGTAGTGTTATATATTATGAAATTTTTGATAGGTCATTTTATGCCACTAAAATATAGCTACAGATTTTTCACAAAATGTTGCCAAGTACAGAATCATTTAGAAATTAACTCTAATTATTTTATAGTGTCACTGATGGTGTTAAACATATTAGAGAGAGGACTTGATAGATAAGGAGATTTCATTTACCCTTTTAAAATTAAAGTTTGCTCATTAACTATTTGATTTTAGGTAATCCTAGATGGAGACTTTTACATATAGAGATTTTTTCAAAATATTTTATACTTTATTTTTTTATTTATTTCAGAATGAGAAAGGAAAGAGAAAGAGGGAGAGAGAGGCAGATATATAGAAAAGCAATGGGCACACCAGGGTCTTTAGCTACTGTAAACGAACTCTAGATGCATGGGCCACCTTGTGCATCTGGCTTACATGGGTTCTAGGGAATTGAACCTGGGTACTTTGGCTTTACAGGCAAATGTCTTAACCACTAAGCCATCTCTCCAGCCCTACATATAGAGATTTTTAATATTTCAACAATTGGAGAGGTGATTTTTATGCAACAGAGTTTGGAACTAATAAGTAAAACATAAACTATCTTAGATAGTAATAGCAATGCCTAATCTTTTTTTATAAAATGTTAAGAATAGATTACAGGAGAGGACGTCTCTCTCTCTCTCTCTCTCCCTCTCTCTCTCTTTTAGATATGGACCTGCTCTAGCCCAGGATGACCTGAAATTCACTATGTAGTCTCAGGGTGACCTCAAACTCACAGCGATCCTCCTATCTCTGCCTCTTGAGTGCTGGAATTAAAGTCATGAGCCACCACATCCAACTTCTCTCTCTCTCTCTCTCTCTCTCTCTCTCTTATATTATGCATTATTTTACAAGAAAACAAAAATGCATGGCTTTAAAGCTGTATCTAATGTGTGCTATCTGCAATTTATAGTTAATTGATAAGTTCAGGGCTATTTCAAATATCTAAAGTATGAGTACACTTAGTGGTCTTAAAATGTGCTCAAGAAGAGATGACAGCTTTCCCCAACGATGAATTCAGGGCTGCAGGGTGAAGTTAGAGCCTATTAACTCTACTCTGTCTATTCTCTCGCTATCTTCTCTGAAGCTGCATACACTCAGCTGACATGAGTATAAGTACAGAAGAGCCACTTGTCTAGATCACATTCTTGGTGGGAACTTAGATGTACAAACTTAAATTTATGATGCTGAGAAAAGGAAGGCACGAAGAATCACATCTCTGGAAATTTGAAGAGAATCACTGATTTAACTCCTTATAACATTTAGATTATTTCCTTAATACCCATTTACAAAACAAAGAAAATTTACACATCCTGTCCTGGCTGCCCATAAGGAACACGGAGCATTACACAGAGCTGAATGTTAATGGTACACATAATTTAAATAATAGAAGAATAATGGACAAAGAACAGATTGAAAAATTAATATTCTAGCTAGGAAGAGAATGTTTCTCATAGATGTGTTTTCCCCTTCATAATAATGATTTCTTTTGCATGTAAATGAAATGGTTTCAGGCAAAGTGTAAAGTTGTCTTGGTATTATATTATTTCAATGTTGTTTGAATTAGTTTAGGTTCATTTTTTTTCTTTTACATTATCTGGAGGCTGTGAATCTAGACTCAGAGCATCTGTAGAATCATAACATCTTCTAGGCAATTGTTTAAAAAAATGGTTTCCCCATAATTAGAAATGTGTTCTAATTAGGGGTTGAGTGTTTATATAAGCTTACAAAAGGAGTTGTATTGCTACACAATGCTATTAAATTCATTAATTCATCTTTGTGAAGGCAGTCATAACAAACTTCCCCTAAAGTTATAATGTGTAATCTATTCTAAAAAAAAAAAAAAAAGCATTATTTAAAGTGAACTGACCAAAAGCCTGTGTGGAGGATGGTTTGTTTGTCTTTTCTCCAAGTCTCTGCAGGAGATTATAAGACTGAGTAGGCAGAAACAGCTTACCCTTTCATTTTCCCTCTTGGGTTTCTTTCAATCTACTATGGACCCAAAAATTATGGGGAGGGGAGGGATAATCTTATTTTACCAATTTAAATACAAAGGTTTCTGCTTTCCCTCTCTCTTAATTTTCTGATATATATTTACTCAAGGTACATAAATTGGGGAAATATTTTATTGTTTTTAAATTGTATCAGTTTTTGAAAGGGATTTCAACATGTGTGTATTACAACATTATATATATTACACAATTCACCTAGTCTAGCAGATGCTAGCTAGCAGGGAAGGCTGATTTCATGCTTTGTTTGTAGAAGTCTGGACATTCCACAATTCATTTGTAGTTAAAGTGCAGTGGGAAGAAGGGAGAGTGGAGAATATGGACACAGTTCTTTTCCACTGAGGACCTTACTTGTCTGCACAAGAAAACCTGATATAAATGGCTTAAATAAAGATCCTTCTCTTATTTGTTATTTTTTTTACACTGCAGAAGACTAGAAATGGGATATCTGTCTCCATCTTTCTGTGACTTCAGGAACAGAAGCTGTGATCCTTTGTCTTTCCATTTGGTAGTAAGATGGGTGCTGCAATTCTGTATTATATCCAACAGCTGAGACCCCTTCAGATCTACCTTCTTTCTCACAATTCCTGGCATTTGCTTTCATTTCATTAACCAGAATTTCCATACATTTGCAGTAAATTAAGGCAAAAAATTAAGAATTTACCTAAATATTAAAAAAAGACTGGGCGTGCTGACACATACCTTTAATCCCAGCACTCAGAAGGCAAAGATAGGATGATCGTGGTGAGTTCAAGGCCATCCTAAGACTACAAAGTGAATTCCAGGTCATCCTGGGCTAGAGTGAGACCCTACCTTGAAAAATAAATAAATAAATAAATAAATAAATAAATAAATAAATAGGTTAGGTGGAAGATGTCAGGGAGCAGAATCTTGGGAATACTATTGCGTTTGTCAACACTGGATGTTGTGCTGTGTCAAGAAGTCAAGGGAAGGATAAGACAAACAAAAACAAGCAAACAAAACTAAAAACCTAATAACCAACTTTACTGCTTTTAGGAGATAATGACCAATTTTACTGCTTTTAGTAGAAAATGCTGTTCAATTACTACTAAATCACAAAAAGGAAAATATTAACCAGATATTATCTTCAGGGAAACACTACATAAATATCTTTTCATTTTCTTTTCACTAGAGATGATGTTCAATTAAGTAAAAATAAGTTATTTTTTTGAAAAAAGAAGAAGAAAAATACATAGGAAGCTTTACAATTATTGAGGGGTTTGTATGCTTTTATGAAAGCCCGTAAATATTTATGGAAGTGGTACTTTTGCTGGACTAGCATGGCCATGATATGTTGGGGAACTCAAGGAATAGCAAGCAAGAAAGCAAGAGACACAAGTAATAGAGTAAAAGGTAGGATCAGGTGGTCTGATGGGGATTCTGCAGCCCTGCTTAACCAGCGGTTGGTTTATTTTATATACAAGGGTGAAAACTTCACACATTATCATGAGATGTGATGGGGGAGCAGTCAGGTGATAAAGGAATGAGGAAGCTGGGGCCTGATTCTCTACACAAGGTCAAGCTATCACTGTCTCTACTTACTATTGAGAGTATATCTTTGTCAACAGTTTCTCATTGCTAATCTCTTCCTCCTATTCTTCTATAATTCCCTAGACTTATTCATTTTAATTGGAAATTAATTTAAAGTAGCTAACTATTCCTACTAAAAAGATATTATTTATCCTGCTTACCTAACTTATAACAATATTAACATTATATTTTAATGGAAGGAGAAAAGGAATTTTTTGGAGCAAAAAATGCCATGTCCAGTCTTAATAATCTGGTTTTGATCATGAGCTGGTCATATAACTTCTGTCATATTAATTGTTAATGAATCATCTATTATGGTAAAAAAAAATTGAATGAACACATGCAAAATATATAATGCGGAGATTTGTTTATTGATACTAAAGACATATCCAAGGAACCTATAAGGGTGCCCAAATATGCTTATATGCAAAACTCCTGAGACTTATGAATAGCTTTCCCTTATCTTCAAGATTGTTTGCCCCTCAAGTCCACCCAAATCCCAAGTACAGTGTGGAGAACTGACGTTCCCATGAACAAACATAAGTCTCTTCAGCAGGAAAAAAAAAAAAAAAGCCAGTTGATCAAAACCCTTAATTTGAATACAGGGGTTATATTTCTGAATATGGGCACTTCTTTTCTTCCCTTCATAAGAATATAAGCAGTATTTTACTTTAAGGCAAAGATTAGGGTATCTAAGGCACAGTCAAAGCAAAAGCAAAGAAGCTTTTTACAGAATTATGCAAAGAGAATAAGCCAAGTTACTACTTTTGAAATTATTTGTGAATGTGCTAAAAATGGCATTATCTATATCCTAATATGATACAATTGTCCCCAGTAAAAATGATGCAAAGAGAGGTTTTTCTTTGTGTAATTATGGTATAGACAGTTTGCCAGTAGAATATAATGTCTCTTAGCAACCCACATACCTGAAATTCCAGTTCCTCCAATGGGTGGGGATTCTGAAGAAAAGAAAAAAAAATGCTAAATATGTGAACAAAGAAAGGATCCCAATATGTTGCTTCTCCCCACTACTTTTCTTTATAAAGAAATGTTTATGTACGCTTTTTGTGGTCATAAATAGATGAAAGTAAAGCAATGTATACAGTAGGCTCAGTGGTAAGAGTCCAAGCATGAAGGGCAGAGACACATACTTACGTATATGTAAACTGTGATAAAGCAAATCACCTGAGTTCTTATAAAACCTGTTGAAAGAAAAGGTTTTGTTCTTTTTCTAATTTCTCTTTAACACATGAAGAAATACATAGATAATGTTCTTCATAATCATCATAGGATATATAGTATATATAATTTATATGCATTAATACCTATATAAATATATAACTATAAATATATATATAATATAAACTATACACACACACACACACACACACACACACATATACAATTGCAAAATGGTGTCTCTAACCATGATAGGGTTGCCTCAGAGCCTGTATAAATTTTCATACTTTCTCAAACTTTATTATAAGCACATTCATATAGATAGGTGTAAGAAAGTAAATACCATGAAATTATTAGAAACTTTTCTTAGAAAATTTTAGATATGAAAGATTCAGATTGTATTTACATGTTGAATTAATAATAATAATATCTCTATTGAAATAGTTTTGTGAGAATGTTCCTGAATAAAATATGGCATTCACATACTGAAAAATAAAAAAGAAAATTACTTCAACAATGTGAAGACAAGCCCAAACCTTCAGACTTAGAAAGAAGGAAGGGAGTTTGGCATGTCTCTTGCCTAAGCAGCTATACTGCTGCTCATATTTAAAATATAGTTGAGAAATCTTGAGCCCTAATCAAAGGACAAAGACATGCTATAATGCCCTACATCTCATCAAGTAAAAATTGTAACTGTCAATTGAGATCAACCTCAGAGTCTGACCCACATCATTTTCATTTGCTCAAGAAGAAAATTGTGTCATATTTATAGAGTAAGTAGAATTCTAGGTCAGAATAAGCATCATTTGCAAGAAAGAAAAAAAAATTGTCTTAATGTAGCTCTCCTTGCCTTGGGCAGAAACCCTTACAGTATGTTCTGGGGAATTCCAGCGTTTCTTACTGTCTCAAGGTCTCTTGTTTCAAATTTGAAATGTTTTAACAAAGATTGAAGAGAGTAGTAATATAGTAAGCACTGTATTGTATTATGACTTTCCTTGCTGATGTTACCAAATATCTGGCAAGGACTTAAGCAGGTAAGGATATATTTTAGCTCACAATCTGAGGTGATAGCTCTTGATGGCAGGGAAGGCTGCCCATATTTTTAACATGAGAGATGTAGGATCTTTGTAACGTGGGTGTCAGGAACTTATGCAGTACGTGTAAGAATAAAAAACAAATTAAGTATAAAACACATGTAACTCAGGAAATTGAGTAGAAAACCTACATTTCTATCTAAGTTATTAGAAGTTAAGGTTAGTACACATTACCAGGTTAAATTTTGGTTTATCTCTATGGAATGAAATGACTTCCACACCAGGATTAAGATTCTTTTATACTCTAGCATTTATAGATTTCTGATTGGAAATGAGATGGATTGATAGTGACATTACATGAGTTATAAAGCCTTTGAGAACTGGCTGACAATCAATTCTTTTGTTCCTCTTATTGGAATAGAATTTTGCTTATAATTAAGCTGCTTACATAATTAACAAAAATGTTGAAATTATTTGTATTTTTAAAGTTGTACCTTTTGACTCTGTTGACAATGATGGGTGTCTTCCCATAATTTTTTTAAAGATTTTATTATTATTTATTTATTAGGGACAGACAGAGCGGGGGGAGAGAGAGAGAATGAGAATGAGCATGCCTCTAGCCACTGCAAATGAACTCCAGATGCATGTGACACCATGTGCATCTGGCTTACTTGGAACCTGGGTCCTGAGGCTTCACAGGCATGTGCCTTAACCACTAAGCCATTTCTCGAGCCTGCCCCCCATGATTTTTTAAATAAAATATAGACATAATTTGGTCAGCACTTTTCTTATAGAAAGGGGCTTATTATGAAACATGGAATATATCACTGAGGATATAGGTTGCCTATGAGAGCTAGTGCTACCTGGTTACATTTCTGAATAAAATGAAAGTTTACAGAGAATCATCACCTTTGACCCTGTATTAGTCTGGGTTCTCTAATGCGAAGAATTCTATCGAATTAATACAAATTATAAAGGTTAGTGGGTTGGGCAGTCCACAGAGGCTGCAATCTATCTGAGAACAAGGTACCTGCTCGGTCTCCAGGGCTGGATGTCTCAGCAATCCCAATCTGGTGCTGAAGGCCTGTCAGATTCCTTGAGAGCTGCTGGTCTTCAGTGCACATTCCTAAGCATTTGCTAAAGGAGACGAAAGGTTCCACTAGCCACAAAGGATAGAAGTAAAGTGTTAGATGAACTCAGCAGCAAGTAGCAGAAGCAGTCATGGAAAAGCCTTTTCATAGAACCTCCATATGCTGAATATAAGCTGCTACCAGGGAAAACATTCTTTCACACCTGCCCTATTCTAATGAAAATGACAATAAAAATTAGCCATTACAGGCCCAAGTTTATAAATAACAATTTAAATTACACACACACACACACACACACACACACACACGACAATAGTGACTTTATCTTTCCAGACATTAAAATTAAAACAGTGACATAATACTGATCTTCATACATAAGTGAGTGCATGTGTAACTTACATACATACTTATCTTTCTATAATCAAAGTAGCCTACATTCCACTGGGCTAAGAGTGGATAAAATGTGATTTTCTGGTACCAGAGGGGCACTTCTGAGAATCGAGGGTAAATTCATTGACACTGACTGGTGGAATCGAAAGTGCTGGCCAAAATAGGGAGCAAGATTCTTAATCTTAGAGATGTTTGTTTTAATGGTACCACTAAGCACTCTGACTTATGAACGTACGAAAGGCCAAGTTGTTCCCATCTGTATCTTTATTAGCTGAACTGAAGCCTTTTAGGGCATAGTTATTTCGTAGGAGCACCTCAAACAAATACGTAGAGACGGGCACCTAAATAGATCTTAGAAGTGTGCTGTGTGACTTCAAAGCAGTTCTCTGTCATAAGCATGATGTGAGTAAAGATGTCACACACTACTGGGAAAGTAATACTAAATAATAATGTTCCACTACTTTATTGTTGAGTCTTTCCAAGTTTGACACTAGCAGTTCCTGTTTAAGAAATATTCCCTGTTGAATTTATCTGGAAAACCTGTTATAGTTTTTAAAAATTGAACATTTTATAGTACCTAGAAATAAAGAATGAGGCAGTTCAGAGTCTCAGGAAACAAATTCTGAAGGTTTATTTTCAAATTATATACTTTAACTCCACATTCCTTTTATTTTTATTATTTTTCAGGTCTAATGATTAAACCCAGGGCCTTGTACTTAGAAGGCTAGCACTCTACCACTGAGCCTCATCCCCAGCTTCAGCAACTCCAAATTATTCAGTTTAGCTTCAGAAAGTGGAACTCAATTGCAAGCTATACCATCAGTGAATATTATAAGACAACAGCTTGTTTTATTTTTTAAATTTTAGTATTCTATATTCAAAACACTTCACAGTATTCTATATTCAAAAATGAAGAAAATGTGCCTATATTATTAAATGAATTAATTTTTTCCTTGATGATCTACATGTTTTACCCTTAAAAAATAATCTCAGATTCAACATTATTTGTCATGCCTGTATTAATGAAAATGCATATATACCATCCTCAGTTTATCCTAAGAAACAGTTTATGGCTTATTTGCCTAAATCAGAATCCAAAACTGCATTTCACTTCTGGATTTTACAATATTACTTCTTCTTAGACTAGACTGGTCCCTTTACCATGACATTCCATACTTATTTAAGGAAACCTGAATTCACAGTGTTCCATGTTTTGATTACACTGGATCCTGCATTGTATTTAATGTTTTCTTTTTTACTAGACAAAGTTCTGGGAAAATAGGAAGAATTTCACTTGTAAAAGGTCCAGCCCAACATTTATGTGTGATTCTTGGCTATAGAAGGGATCATTTTTCATTTCTTCAGGATTTTTTTTTTTTGCATTTCTAACATTTTGCTAGATGCTAAGAGATAAAACAGTAAAAAACAATCTTAATCAGTGAAAGTAACTTCTATGGGAAAATATTATAAGTAATTCTTCACTAGGAAAACAAAAATTATTTTCTACTGATTTTGAAAGTTATATTTATTTTGATTCTCAGAACCAACCAAAGTAGTAATGACTTCACAATCTCCACTGGAATAAGGTCAGAAGAAAAGGAGATGTGTTCTGTTCTACTTAAAGTCATCCTTATTAAAACATAGTCAATAAACAAACCTGGACAGGGCATTTTATGTAATGTACAGTGATTTTCACTTGTATATATGTTTCTATATATTTATAAAAATATGCTACCTCTATTGTACGTAATAAATGGGAAGGGAAAGTTTAGAGTTGTTATAAATATTCAGGTAAAATATTGGAAACTGCCTTCAATTATATATAAATATGTTGTAATGAAAATTGGGCTCTAATAAAAAACACACATAGAACTATTTTTATATTAGCAACATTTCAGCAATATGCTAGGTGCTTGAGCTGAAAAATGTGCCTCTGGCTGCAAAGCTAAAATATATTCTGAAATGCCTATCTAACTGGCATTTTTGAAAATGTAATGCTACATACAAAACACATCGCTGCAATGAAGTTGCACCTCTGCTGTGGTTTAATTTTCTCAGCATAAGCTTTCACATCTTTAGGTAACCCCATTTAAGAAAATCTCATTGAATTATAGCAACATTTCAGTATAGTGTAATACTTTGAGTTGTCAGGAAACAACCTTTTGGATGGACTACGTTTTTAGAATTTTCTGCAGTTGTATATAATAATATTGTATTCATAATCTTTAAAAGACATGATTTCATTTATACAAGTAGTTATACAAGTTTTTTTTCAAGAGCTTTTTATACTTTCAAGGCTTTATTCAGTATCCCTCGCTCACTTTATTTCTGATCTATGGGAGCAAAGTTCATAAGCACATGAATTATTTTAGGGAATATAGATAGGTGTATAGAAGAAGTTCTCCTAAAAATAGGAATACTTGCTCTAGAAGGCTTTTCTATGGAAAGTGTGAGAATGAGGGGAGCTTATTTTGGTCTTGATATCTATCAAGATTTAGTAGTGAAATATTTATTAGGTAACTCCTATGTTTCACCCCAGGTTATTTTCTATGACATATGAAATTATTGCATTTCAACACTCCGACCAATGAAATTTTATATACTCCAAAACAGGTAATGAAAAACCACAAAGAGTACTTTTCTAGCAAAGAAAACAACTATTTGAAGAATTCAATGAAATTGATTGATGATCAGCTTCTAATTTTATCTTTACTTAAAATGCATTAGGACATTTGAAGAATAATATCTCTAACTCCCTCCTTCTAATCTGTCCATGCACTATTTGTATCTTTATTGCAATATTTAGTACTGAGAATATTCCCGTAAGCATATGATGTTCAGACACAATTCTGTCTATAGTATCTAATCTCTCTACACTACCTGAAAATGGCTGATAGAACTTTTCTTTCCCACTTATTAGTCTGCCTGCATTGTCCATAGAGTTTCCAAAAGTACTTTGACAGTAAGCTATTCTTTTATCGGCACCCTTATACTCCAGAAGTGGTGTGTATGTCTGCAAGCTACTTTAGAGTAATGATTCTCAGCTGTGGTGATTTCAGCATATGTTTGTCAATGTCTTGGGATGTTGTTGTGATGGGAAGACCGTGATGTTACTGATGTCCCAGACCCAGAGCAATCGCACACACCAAACTGGCCGGCGGTCTAAAAGTTCAATAGTGCCACTGTTGAGGAGAGCCAGCTTTAAAGAAAATAGTGAAAGTAAAATTTATGTACACTGCAACAATATTATTAAGATGTACCTTCTATTTACTTACAGATAAAAGTAAAATTAAATTAATTTTAAAAAGTTACCATTTCAACCTCTTTTCATATATTTTTCATTCTGTTACCAAGCTTGACATGCTTTGTGCCATTGCAGCTCACCCCAGTGATCAGTTGTATGTGCATGGTTTACTAGCAAAAAGAAAGAAAGAAACAACAACAACAACAAAAATACTCTAGCTATAGTGCATTTTTGTTTGCATTTCTCACATCTCTTCTAAATGACTACATTTGTGAAGTGTGAATAATGGTTCTTTCGCTCTCCTGTGTCTCTTCTCTCATCATACTGTGGTTTATTCTTTTATCCTGATTTGCAGAACTCCGCTGATTGCGGCTGGAGTCATTGGGGGCCTCTTCATCCTGGTCATCATGGGCCTCACATTTGCAGTTTATGTAAGAAGGAAGAGCATAAAAAAGAAAAGAGCCTTGAGGAGATTCCTGGAAACAGAGGTGAGATTCCTGTCACTGCTTTCATACACTTTGGAAGTTCAACTAGGTTTACATGTCTGAATAATACTTAGGATTATTTATTTATGTTTGTTGGTTGGTTGGTTTTCTGATTTAGAGCCTCGCTGTAGGCGAGGCTGACCTGGAATTCACTATGTATTTTCAGGCTGGCCTTGAACTCATAGGATTCTCCAACCTCTGCCTCCCAAATTCTGGGGTGGAGGCATGTGCTACCACACCAGGCATTTGAAATGCTGTTTAACTTCTGACTGAGTATATACTTTATGATATTTTTCATTAAAAAGTTAGTGCAGAATTAGAATATGTACTAAAAGCAGTTGATGTAGCAGGCTCAGGAATTAAAAAGGGTTGGTGGCAGGAGCTCAGAAAACCACAACAGTAGGGAAAATAGAGAGAGAGAAAGAGAGAGAGAGAGAGAGAGAGAGAGAGATAGTTAGTTCTGGTTCTGGGGTGGAGACTTCTTTACCAAGCTCTGGGCAGAGCACCTAAATAGTAGCAGAGAGAAAAGGCGTATGACTAGAGGATATCTCAGTGGCCGAATTAGGAACATGTTGCAAACAGATAAAAAAAAAAATATTCTGGTTCAAAATATAACCAGATAGATAGGCAATGAATACTTTAGTTGTGATCTTTAAATTAATAGCCAATGATCTCATTATACCAGCAGTGACAGACTGAGCTTACAGGATAAGGCTTAGAGTTGTAATCACACAGAATTTACAACACAATTTATGAAATGTGCTTAATATTATGTATGGTAGTTATTATGAATATGTAAATTGATTATATTGCCACATTGAATTCTGTGGCTGTAAACTGATACTCTTCATTGTAGAGTAGACAGAGAAGAAACAATTACAGAACACCACACAGAGCCAGGCAGCTCTCAACTCCCTTCCTGTATCTTTCCCTGATACTCAGTATCTGGAAACAGGACAGAATAATTATGTTCTATGTGCATTTTATTGTTTTCTTTCTCATCGTCATTGCTACAATCTAGCTTTTCTTATCAACACTTTTAGGAGTGGGAATAATCATTCATAAATATCACACATCGACAATGAATTATACTTTAATTTTCTTTCTTAAGAAGTTGAACCTAGATTGGAAAGTCAGGTGAAGGTTTATAGAAGCTACAGTTGCATGTAAGGAAATAGATTTTATGAAATTACAATGGGATGTCTGGTCAATATACTTGTTCATACAAAATATAGTCAAATATATCCATAGAAACACAATAATAACGGGTACAGTTACTGGATATTTGCAGGTCAACTTTTTTATATTTATATTTTTTTAGAGAGCGAGCAAGGGCGGGAGAAAATTGGCTCAGAGCCTCAGCCACCACAATCGAACTCCACATGCTTGCGCCACCTAGTGGGCATGTGTGACCTTGTGCTTACCTCACCTTTGTGCATCTAGTTTACATGGGATCAAGAGAGAGATTGACCATGGGTTCTTAGGCTTCACAGGCAAGCACCTTAGCTGCAAAATCATCTCTCCAGCCTCAGATCAACTTTTAAACTTTAAACTAATTACATTTTTAATTAATTAATTTATTTATTTGAAAGTTACAGAGAGAGAGAGAGAGAGGGAGAGAGAGAGAGAAAGGGGCACACCAGGGCTTCCAGCCACTGCAAACGAACTCCAGATGCGTGAGCCTCCTTGTGCATCTGGCTAACATAGGTCCTGGGGAATCCAGCCTCGAACTGGGGTCCTCAGGCTTCATAGGCAAGTGTTTAACTGCTTAGCCATGTCTTCAACCCTAAACTAATTACTTTTAACTTTGCACAGATATGTTGTCCGTATTTTCAATTTAGTTAGGATGCTAGAAGCTTCATGGTCAATTTAGGATAGTTTATCAGAAAATTCTAAAATGTGAAGTGAACAAGAGTTTGGAGAAATGCACCTGTGGAACAACAGTACATACTGAGATGACTTCAAAGGGAAAGTCTATCTCATAGCATGTGAAAAGAAGGCTCATTTCTATGAGAAGAGTCATGTGGTTTTTTTGTTGTTGTTGTCACTGTTGTTTGTTTTGTACTTTTTTTTTTTTTTTTTTTTTTTTGAGAAACAGTGTCCCTCCAATACAGACTGTTCTGAATTGGCTTTATAGCTTAAGCTGGCCTTCTAATTGCTCCCTCCTGAGCACAGTGACCATCCCTGTGTGTCTCTGTGAATAGCCTGGACATTTTGTTTTGTTTTTGTAATACACTGCTAAGAATATCTTCCATGTTGTAATTTCCTTGCTAAGTAAACCATATTGACAGATTTTTAAAGAGAATTTTATTTTCTTAAAAGTTATTAATTACTACTAAATTATATCACATTTCCAGGTTAGATGGCTGTAGAATTTCCCATGTTTATTATGATAAAAGTAAATACCTATGTTTTCCAAACAATCTAATTGGTACAGGAATTTTCTTAAGAAAATCTAAACCCTCCAGTACTAAAGCTAGAAACCCGTATAAAGGTTTTAACTTTTTTGAAAATATAATTAGAATGTAGTTAAAATTGATACACTTCCTCGGTCAATTTTCTGAAGATTACCTTTCATTATTATTTGTGTAAGAGCACAAAACGTATCCTTTCAAAGCCCATTCATTGAGATACATAATATGATTGAAATTTTGGTACATGCTTTGATCTTAGCTATTGAAGAGCAGAGATTCAAAGCCATGCTCTTGAAATTAATATCTATATTCTATCATTCTGTCTTTGCCAGCCCTCCTCTAAAGAAAGTAGCACTATACCCATTTCCCAGAAGTGAAATGAGGATCCCAGGGAGGTAAATTGCTTTCTAAATCCAGAAGACAAATCCCTGGCATACAGTCTACCATACAGTTTTCTGCTTAATATAACACTGCTCCTATTATTAATCAAATTTCTAGATGAAAAGGTTGTATAGAAAAATTCCAACAAAATATCAGATAAATTCTAGCAGATTAAACATCTTGGGTAAAACTATGAAGTTTAAAATTATTTTAAAATATATCTTTTACAAAGTGATATGATTGCCTCCAAAATTTTACAAGTGATTTTATGACTATATGTAAATTTTTTTAATGATTAAAGAAATTACTCATTATACACAGTGTGTCAAAAATCTATCTACTGGACACTGTACAGAAGAGTTGTCTCCAGAAGAAGAGTGCCTCTGCTAGAAACTCCTGTTCAGATTTAACATAGTGTTTATTGATTATGAAACTTTTTATGTTTCTTGAATATGATATTTTTGTCTTATGATATTTTTGTCTTGTTCATATTTTCATGCCAAACTAAAAAATGAAAGTGAAGTAGATTTGCTGCCAAACTGTTAGAGCACAGTCTATAAAATTGAGAAATTTTATCTTGTTCTTCCTAAATGTCCTGTTATATCTAACTCTAATTCACTGAAGACTATTCAACTAGGCCATGTTAAGTAGGCCATGTTACTCACAGAAGCATGGTAATAATACCCAAGCTGGAGGGCCACAGAGAAGTTACCCATGCTGACAGACATTTTGAAATATGGTAGTGGTTTCAAGACCTTTTTTTTTTTTTATAACAGTAGCCCTTAATTATTTCCTTATGCAGAGGAAGAACAGGGTACTTATATTTTGTCTAAAGTTTCCATCCTTTCTAACTTAAAAAAAAAAAAAAAGGAATTCAAGGGCTGGAGGGATAGTTGAAAGGTTAAGGCATTTGCCTGCAAAGCCAAAGGACCCAGGTTCGATTCCTCAGGATTCATGTTAGCCAGATCCACAAGGGGGCACATGCATCTGTAGCTGGAGGCCCCTGGCATACTCATTCTCTCTCTCTCTTCCAGTTTCTCTGATATATATATATATATATATATATATATATATATGAATTAAAAAAAAACAAGCGTGACTTCACTCACTTGATTTTCCTTGAGTATGAATTAAAATATAAATTTTTCACAAAAGTATATAGACTTTTGGGCAGGCAAAGTGCCTGAAGCATAGTATTTCCCCTTATCTACAAGTGATATCCCCAGGATGCTTGAGCTATAGGAATAACTGAGCTCTGTGTATACTATGTTTTGGCCTGTGTATACATAGGTATGGTAAAGTTTATTTATAAATTAAATACAGTAATTGAATAATAATTACAAATTAATAGAGCAATAATAAAAATATATACTAATGTCCATTATTAAAACTTAAAAATTAGTTATTTACATTTAATATTTCCCAAATAGTATTGATCACAGGTAAACTGCAGAAAGTATAACAGTGGGTAAAGAGTGACTACTACAAACACTTTCTGCCTCATATATGCCAAGGACTTCCCATTTTCATACACCTTTCCTTGATTCATTCAAATGATTGAGGTAAATGTATGACATCTACAAATGTGTGTCTAATGTAACATTTTTGGTCACATCTAGCCCACCTCTTAATGTTGTGTTCCCCACTGCAGTCTTGCCCTCACATCCTTCTCATTCCATGGTGTATTTATTCCATGTCTTCCTGCTTGTCTCCTCCTATTGCTGAGCCCAAACTCTTCTTCACCATGTCAGTGCCTTCGTCATCTTCCTCCTTCTCCATTATATCAAGAGTGATCATAATGTGTACCCTGAGTTAGCCAGAACTAAGGAACCTCAAGCCCTAGTGGCCAGAGTACTGGATTCCTTTGTATTGTATAGCATTAACTCATTATCTAGAATCTAATGGATGATTTTTTTTTTATCTAAAAGATACACTAGGACCTTGCTACTTACATGAGTTAAAACTCCACCATCACATATAATTATCACATATTACTCTACAAAAATGCAAAAGTTCAGGCCTATCCTAACCTACTCAGCCTCCTTATTTGAACATGATAGCCATCCAGCTAAACTCTCTGAAAAGGCAGCATTTCTATTTGTTCATTCATCTTATCTCCTGAGCATGTCTCAAGCTAGGGCGCATGCATTATTTAAATTCTCTGGAAAAGAGCAAGAGACCTGAAAGGACAGGATCTGAAAGATTGTGGATAGTGAGAGCGTCATATTACAAAAGTACTGTTTGTCAAGGAATACATGTTTGCGTTTTTTGCATGTGTGAGACAGAAAAAGAAGAGAATGAGAGAGTAGGATTGTGGATTTAACGTTGCATAACCTTATGTCTTTGCATTACAGTTAGTCGAACCCTTAACCCCCAGCGGCACCGCACCCAACCAAGCTCAACTTCGGATTCTGAAAGAAACGGAACTCAAGAGGGTAAAAGTCCTTGGCTCGGGAGCTTTTGGAACCGTTTATAAAGTGAGTAGAAAGCCGCACACCATCAGTTTAGTTTTGTTTTGGGCTTTTAAGAAATAATAGCCAAAGTAATTACTTTCGCCAACCTAATTTCCTTTTAATATTCAGAGGCACCTTTATAGTACTGTGGAGCTGCTGTACAAACGAATTCATTAATTTTTATTGAACAGGCTGGGATAAATACAGTCTTGAGAGAAACAAAGGCAGGAAATGCTGGTACAAAGCAAAGGGTAGTTCATTCTCTTGGTGCCCTTCTGAGCCCTGTTGAATACTATCTTCCCTTTGGCAAATTTCCAGTCATTTTTCAGATACCTAGCCCCAACCTCTTCCCATCAACATCCCATCTACTCCCAGAAATGCCTGTGCAGTGTCCCATAATCCTTTGCTCCTCCTTTCTTTCCTTCTTTATTTATGCTCTTTTATATTATTCTATATCCGTATCTATCATATTAATTGATCTCTTTAGAATCCATAAGAATGTGCTATTAATAGAATAGATTCTGAGCCATCTTCCCTAAAAGATTGCATAATATGATTTATTACTTAGCACTCATAGTTGTCGTGCCTTGCCACTATGTGAAAAGTACAGTTGACTTTGTATCTGTGGTTCAGTACAGATACAAAGAAAGGATAATCTCTTAGATATTTCAAAGACAGATATTTCTGGAGAGGGTCATTCAAATGATGGCATTTGTGTGTTAAATAATTAAGCTTAATGATAAGACCAATCCTAAGGCCAACTCTAAGGATAACTATGGTCAAATTTATTTTGGTGGTAAATATCAAGAATAAGAGACTGTCACATTAATGCCAACAACTGGTACTACAATTCATGAAATTTACTTTGGCAGCTTAGCATAATTCTTAAATTAAATCTTAAGCCTTAGTTTTTACAAGCACATTGTTAAGGTAAATTGGATTTTAGAATATTACATTTTAAAATACCCCTTGTTTTTCCTACTTAAAGCAGTTGTTTGAGCTGGAATATTGGCACAATCCTGTTATCCTTACACATGACAGTCATAGGCAGGAAAATAATTTGATATAAGGAGTTTGATATAAGCCTAGATAACAAAGAAAACCCTGTCACAAAAAAAGAAACAGTAAGACAATGATTTATTTAATAAGGATAATTGATGATCAGATATGAAGTGCTAATGATCAGATAGGAAGTAGTAAAGGTAAGAGTGCATCTATCCTTTCTGTTTTCTGAATGTTCCAAAGTATTCTTATCTCCATAAAAATGTTTTCTCCTATGGTCAACCTTTGTACATACACTCATTTTATTAATATTTTTGTTTTCTTTTGTTTTGTTTTTGTTTTCCGAGGCAGGGTGTTGCAGTCAGGTTCACATTGCTGGTAGAAATTACCCAACCAAGAGCAGCTTGTGGGGAAAAAGAGGTTTATTTTGGCTTACAGGTTTGAGGGAAAGCTCCACAATGGCAGGGGGAAATGATGGCATGAGCAGAGGGTGGACATCACCCCCCTGGCCAACATAAGGTGGACCATAGTAATAGGAGAGTGTGCCAAACACTGGCAAGGGGAAACTGGCTATAACACCCATAAGCCCCACCCCCAACAATACACTCCCTCCATAAGGCGTTATATCCCAAATATCCATCAGCTGGGAACTTCGCATTCAGATCACCTAAGTTTGTGGGGGACACCTGAATCACACCACCACACAGGGTCTCACTCTAGCTCAGGCTGACCTGGAATTCACTATGTAGTTTCGGGGTGGCCTTGAACACACAGCAATCATCTTACCTCTGCCTCCCAAGTTCTAAGATTAAAGGCATGTCCTACCATGCCTGCCTTATTAATCTTCTTAGTGTGCATATTTTGTTAAGTCTAAAATCATTAGCTGAGTAGCTAATTTGAATAGATAACTATTCTAGGCCAACTTGATATTTTTATAATCTCACAATCTTTTGTATGTTCAAAGAAACAGAAGTTACGTTTTTCTAAATTGCACCAAAATGAAAGATTTAATTCATATAACTTTATACACTTAAATTTAAAATTAATTTCATTCATATATATAATAACCTTAATTATATTTCAATAACATGTTCAATATACCTCAATGACAAAGATACCAAAAAATTAGACTAATACATATATCATTCTAAATTCTACCTTAAGTTTAGAAATTGGCAAATTGAAAAGTAATAAAAAAGATAATTGGATCAATATTGCCTATTATTGTGATTGATATCCTTACCATAAGCCCTCATGTCAGTAACCATGGCAAATTTCCAAGCCAGGCCCGCAACCAACTTAAGAGTTATGTGACGGTGACTTGACCGGCTTCAATTCTCCGTGTAGTGAAATTGAATGGTTCTGTGCTAAAACACAGGGCAAGTCAGTAGGAAATAATCTTTTATTTCACATCTGCAATAAATTCTACATGCCACAATGGCAGAATTTAAGACAAGTAAGCAAATGTGTGTGTTTATAGAGAAAACGAATTATGATGACGACAAAGTGGCTACTTTGAAATGTATTTTAACAAGCTTTTTAAATAAGATAACTAAATTTTGTATTGCTCTTTAAATATTTTTTAAAAATAATATAGCCTGGATTCCAAGTTTTATTTTAAAATCACAGAGTCTCTGTAATTCAAGTCTGAGTATTATATAGCTGTACCAGAGTGGGGGGGAAAAACACTTACCATCTAAGCATTTAATGCTTTCTTAAGTTAATGAGAAACAATGCTTTGGCTTTTGTCCATGAGCATTTTATTTTTATTGAGGTTACTTAGAATGAAGGTTTATTGGAAGTTTCAAAAGTTTGTTTGAATTTGATGACTAATATATTTATGTTTATCCGTAAGTTTTATTCAATTTATCAATTATTATAGAACATACCTTTTAAAATCCAAAGAATTATGCAAAATGCTCAGGTAATTATTTGGCTAAATTTTCTTCTTTATTGAAAACATATCCTATTGGAGCATAAAAATATTTGAGTACATCACTATAATAAAATTTTATGTAGTCAGGCATAGAAAATAAAGGCAGAACTTATTTCAAAATCAGTGTAAATTATTGCACACTGAATTTATATTCTTTAAAAAATATTATTTACTTATTTATTATTTATTTATGAGAGAGAGAAAATGGCATTCCAGAATCTGTAACTACTGCAAATAAACTCCAGCTGCATGAGCTATCTTGTGCATCTGGCTATACGTGGGTACTGGGGAATCGACCTGTGTCCTTAGGGTTTTCAGGCAAGCACCTTAACTACTGAGCCATCTCTCTAGCCCTGAATTAATATTCATATTTGAAAAGATACTTTAGGAACATTTTAATATAGAGGCTATATCTTTATAAAGTAATCCCCTATGCAATGATTTTATTGAGTAATGGTCAATATGTAGCCTGCACTGGCTATGATCACTGAGAAAATACAGCCCACATATTTGGAGTTCTTGGGCTGTTTTTACCCCATTTACAATTTATTTTTTAATTATACAAATAACTTAGCTTATTTTTTTACATTTGTTTTTTCAAGGTAGGGTTTCACTCTGGTGCTTGCTGACCTGGAATTAACTATGTAGTCTCAGGGTAGCCTTGAACTCATGGCAATCCTCCTACCTCTGCCTCCTGAGTGCTGGGATTAAAGGCATGTGCCACCATGCCTGGCCCATTTTTCTTACATTTGACTTATATACATAATCACTATTCATTCTGCTTAACCCAACCCTAAATCTTATTCTAAAAGTTTCAAGTGTTTTGCTTTTATAGTTTCACTGTTTAACAATTATTCTATTTCTGTTTCTTCATATTACTCCATCTTAGACTAATAAAAACATATCTATATTTTAGCATGGATACTGGAAGGAAAAATTTGTTACATGTTGTTTCTGTGATTATGAGTAGTTGATATTAGCCAGACATGGTGGAGTACACCTTTAATAAGTATAAGGGAGGCTGAGGTAGGAGAATCATTGTGAGTTCAAGGCCAGCTTGAGACTACATAGTGAATTCCAGGCCAGCCTGAGCTAGAGCAAGACCCTACCTTAAAAAAAAAAAAAAAAAAAAAAATGTTTATATTTAGAAAGACAGGAGATGGACATATAAGACTAAAATTTGAGATTTTTCTCCCTCAAGGTCTTGCAAATATCCTTTGGATTTTTATTTTGTTTTGTTTTTTGGAAGCATGCCTCTCAAGAATATTCTGTATATATAATCCACACATTGGTACATTTTTGGCAAAATTGTTATACTCAATTATAGGTTCAAATTTAGTCTACCCAGAAATGCTATTACTGAGTATGATTTTATACCATAAAAACTACCAGCTGCTATTTTTCCCAGTTCTCTTCTGATGCTCTTTTTACATGTTGATAGGAAGAGAGAATTGAGGATCCTTATCTCAGAGACAAAAATCATTAAAATAAATACAAATACAAATAATATAGACAAATTAATATATATTCAATTTGCCATACCTCAGTTTGATTTCCCAGTACCAACGTAAGCCAGATCCACAAGGTGGCACATGCTTCTGGAGTTTGTTTGCAGTGGCTAGAAGCATTGGCATACCTATTCTCTCTCTCTCACTCTTCCTCTTTCCATCTCTCAAATAAGTAAATAAATAATAAAATATTTTTTAAAAAATAAAAGGATAACTCTTAATCTGAGTTTGAGCACCATGAGAATATGGATATTTTTGTTGTTGCAGAATAATTAGATAATATTTAAACTGAAAAGAATATCCAACTTTGGTTAGCCTAAACCTTTTTTGGGGGGAGTGGGGGGTTTCGAGGTTGGGTCTCAGTCTATCAGTCTCAGTGTGGCCTTTAACTCACAGTATCCTCCTACCTCTGCCCTCTGCTCTCATATTGGGATTAAAAGTGTGTGCCACTACATTTTCTTTGTACTTTTCTTTTATTTCCTTTCCTTTCCTTTCCTTTCCTTTCCTTTCCTTTCCTTTCCTTTCCTTTCCTTTCCTTTTCTTTTCTTTTCTTTCTTTCTTTCTTTCTTTCTTTCTTTCTTTCTTCTTTTATTGCAAACTTTTAAATTATAGTTAGGACATGGGATATTTTTATATTCTGTTGCTAAGTATAATCAAATATTCCTTAAAGTAAGAATACAATATTTGCCTTGAAAATTGGTGATATTATTTATAGAAAATTTAGATAGTCTGTCCTATTTCAATGCTACCTTCATTGTGCAAAGTCTTTATCATGAAGCAAAAAAGTCGATCTTTTCAGGAGTATAAACGCCTTGAAGCAAATTCATGTGTAATTTATCTTCTGGTATGAAAGTAAATAATGAAAATGCAGTTACATATCAAACACAGAAGCTAATGAAATGTTTGTTGATTAAATTCCTGAACAATTAACTTCTACTAGACCAGTGCTCTAACCCCCGAGCTATAGGGCCTAGTTGAACAATGAACTTCTCATTTTTAATGAATTAAAACCAAATCATACTATAGTTCTGCTTTAATGTCATATGTCTTTTAATACAGAATAAGTGTGAGCTGGTATTTATTTATTTATTTATTTATTTATTTATTTATTTTCTCTGAAAGGGTATTTGGGTACCTGAAGGTGAAACAGTGAAAATTCCTGTGGCTATTAAGATTCTCAATGAGACAACTGGTCCCAAAGCCAATGTGGAGTTCATGGATGTAAGTTTACACCAGCATGCTATTTATTAAACAGACTGCTTTGAGAATTGAAAAAAATATTTTTTTCTTGGGAATGGTAAATTCACTAGTTGACAATTGTCTTGCATGAAGATAATGTAATTAGATAATAACCCCTTCCCAATACCTCTTTTTGTCCCCACCTTGCCTATCCTCCTTCATTGACCTTTTTAATGAAACTTTCTTCTATTTTGATAACTTTTTGTCACCCACTTCCATCATCCATATCAAAATGTTAATGAGCTTATTTTTGTGGCGTTCTTGTGGAATAGTGACAGCTGCTATGAGATCATAATGCAACGGTCATTTTGTGTCCAGAAGTCAGTGTCACAGAATGCTTCTCACTGTCCTCTGGCGCTTACATTCTTTCTTTTCTGCCTTTTCAAATTTTTTATTTTTATACATTTTTGTATTAAAAAGAAAAGCATAATTACCACAAATTACAAAGGACGAAAGCAGGACTAGAATAATGAATGGATCGCTTCAGCCTGGAAAGCAGATGCCATCAATAATATTAATGTTATAATACAAGTATGTGACTTTTTTTTTTTTTTTTTGGTCCTTTTGAACATGATATCCTAGCAAAGCTGGTCACAGGTGTTCCTCTCCACTGAGAAATGGGCTGCAGGTTCTCTTCTGCCTCTGCCATCACCTTGGCTGAGGAGAGGATGGGATTCTCTAGGAGACACCAGGCACCTTCCACATGAGGTTGCCTTGGGGCTCCCATCCGGAGGGTACCAGATAATCTGAAGACTCTTCCCTCCCTACATTCAAGGGCTCTGAGCAACTAGCTTTCATCAATCATCAGAAAGGGTGGGGGAGCTACAAAGGGACTAAACAAAAACATGGACCAAGTTTGACAAGGACTCTGCAAAGGTAAGCCACGGGGTCTGCACTGCAGGAACTGAGCCAGGTTTTCCAAATACTAAGTGCAGGGAGGGTACAGTGTAAGGGTGTGAGCAAAAAGCAACCAGATACCCAAAGATAGAGTGCAGGCTTTCCCAGTCTGGGATGATGTCTCCAAGTCCCAGCCTTTGGGACAACAGAGGTGCCCGCTCTTGCACAATGTTCCCTGAGCCTTAAATATTAAACATGAAATTTGCAAGAACACTTCACATTATATTAAACCATTCAGATCATATCTGTTTCACAGTTACCTGACTAGACTGTACAAAAAGACTTGCTTATGGAATTTAAATATATTTCAAACCTTAATATGTATTTTTGAGTTATATTGAATCAGATGTGATATTTTCACATTTTGTTGTTAAATATAACCTTACTGTTATTCTAGTTGAAAGTACCAATAATCTAAATATGTTTATTAACACCATGTATTTAGTTACTCATCTAGGTGATAAATATTTACAAAGTATGTAATAAATGCCAATCATTGTCATGAATAATTTACAAATAATGGCTCACCTAAGATTTCTGATACAACCACCCAGGTGAACTGAAGGCTTTGCAAATTGAAGAAATAGTAGATCCAGACATTCAGTTCAGGCATCCAGACATGAAAAGAAGTCAGTAAATATTTTCTGAAGGATTTGCCTGCTATATCTCCTCTGTGGCAGTGCCTCAACCCTGTCATTTTTCATAGGAAAATGGCCATGAGTAATTAAGATAAGTAAAATGTGAATGAGAGTGTCTTTGTCCTAATAAACCTTTATTTACACAAACATGATCCAGAACAGGTTTGGTTGTAGGATCAGGCCTTACTTTCAAAGAATGCTTGTATAATTATTATAACAAGGTACATTTTGGTATTTTAGGGAAAAATATGTGTCAATTTATTATAATTTATTTATTTTAAAACAATCAATATTACTTTCTGTAGTAAGTCTGTTTCTTTAAATTTAAATAGGAACTTATCTACAACTGATAATTCTCAGCAAAAGTGTACTTTCAATTCAAATTCATGAGGCAAGACTGCATAGGTTTAAAAAAAAAATCAGCCACTATAGAATAATAAGAAAGTTTGAAAGAATGAAAGTTCTTTATAAGGTCAATCAGAACTTTAAGATTTCTTTAGCATTGTACATTAAGCTGTTCAGCACATTTCCGAGGGTTAGATGGAATAAAATTATATATGTAGCCTGCTGTTATTTTTTTTTTCACATTGAACACAAGATATCTTGCTAGGCTTTCTAGAAAAAGCTATATACATGCTTGCTCCATCTTTTAACATAATGTCCCCAATAATAAGGTTGATTTTGATTTTCAAATGACCTTTATATGAAAGATGATCCAAGCATTTGCACTTTGATTTTTTTGAAGACAGATTGTTATATATTCTTCACCACTTTGTCTTGAAAGCTCTTTTTTTTTTTAAATTTTACAGGAGGAACTTAGTACATGACCTTGAAGAATTTGAATAGAATGCTGACATTTTTTATAATCTTATTTTTACCTTAACGTGTTATTGGTCATTACAGGATAGGGTCAATAAGGTAACAAACCAGATGTCATGATAAGTTGTTAAATACTTAAAATGCCACCCTGTTACATATTCACCAACACTTGTCCAGTAAACATTGGGTTCAGAAACTAGGCAATGTTTTCTCTTCAGGTCTGTAAAGGTTCTGGCATTTCCTGAAGTTAATTGTCTTGGCTCATATATTAAAATTTAGAAGTGAAGACATGTTCAGAGATGTCCCAATTATTCAATTTAATCCTGATCACAGATATAAACTCATGAAGCAAATTTTCACATAAATTACAAAGAATATTACAGGAAATAAAAATCATAGGTAATACATAAACTAACAGAATATCAAACTTGCTAAACATAGGCTACAACCAAAGCTGAAACTAACAAGATGCTAATAATCTCTGCTGGAGGCTTGGACAGTCATTTTTGTCATATTACCATGGAAACAGACTGGTAAAAGGGGGTTAAGAGGATACAAAATAATCACCTAAAAAGAAGCTCTAAAAACCTCATCATGATTTTGGATGATTATTTGAAAGCTGCTAACCCCATCCATTCTGCTCCCCTGTCTCTGAAGCCTATTCCCATGGAAACAGGAATGGGGCAGTAGCTTGAAGTCTTAGCTTTCCACTAAATGTTAGATGAGCCTCTGATTGAGGAATGAAAGGAGTCATTTTCCTAGATGTATGATGGTTTGGTAACCAACAGACTCAAAAGATGCTTTTTTATGTAAAAAAAGGAAAATATTTTGACTGTACCTTTCTTACTTCCCTACATCTGGCTAGATACTAGCAAATTAAGATTAATGGACTGCTATCTGCAGAATTTAAGGAAGTGTTAGACAGAAACACTTCCTACTTTCTTGGCAACTTCATTTAAAACATTGGAAAGATAACATCTCAGTGATTATACAGTATAATTGGTAACATCCACAGTGAATGCAGTGTTTTAAGTCAGCTTGTGTAATTTTCATGCAAGCATATGGCTACATTTCATGCTTATGTTTTAACTCATCTCATGTTTGTAGTTCACTATAAGTATTAAATTTATCACAAACCACAAATGAAAGTCTGTGTAAGTAAAAATGTGTGGAGTTTGAGCCAAATGACTGAATCAAAATCAAAACTATTGCAGTAATAGTTACAGGAATGTGTTTCACACATGTCTTAGTTTGTGTCCTTCCAGAAGCAGAAGGTATTCATGAAGTAAGGACTGAATAAAAGTAATTTATGCTGACGGTGATGGACTCATCAGTAGGAGAGTGGAAATAAGACAGGACAATCACTAGCTACCACAGTGAGTAGGTTTGTTCTACCGAACAAGTAAAAGCATCTAGCTAACTTCTTTTGAGAGTTCCCCTACTCAAGGGTTAAGGAAACTTGAGCCTTTGTCAGCTATTGTGCTCCATTGGCTGAGAGAAAGGGAGAGTTAATCCAGTCATTCCAGTGGCAAGA